>OU830604.1:60583102-62983102 GCA_917563855.2 Limnephilus lunatus
AAGCAATGGGAGAAGACACCCAGAATGGGATTATTCAAGTGCAGGCAACTACAAAATAAAGACAAGAAACTTGTAGGACTACTAATACTAACGCGACACTGCCAGTAGACACATGATTATTAAAAGTGGAAAACACCAAAAGATACAGGTAGTATGAAGAGAATGAAGAGATGGTGCCAACATCTGTACAGGTGTGTGCGTACTTTAACACCTAGACCATAGAAATTGTCTATGTTGATTGACAATTATGCATTGGTCAAATTTTCCAGCTCTGGAATTTTATGCATCTGAACTGTTGCCAAACCTGCAGGCAGTACACATAAACCTGGGCATTCAAAGGTAGCAAGTTTGATTCCTTCTGCGGCTGTTGAAAGTGATGGGCACCCTCTTGCAGTCAAGAGGGTACCCATCACTTTCACAATATCATCATCATCTAGCAGGACACTGTCATATCAGGCAGTTGCAGACACAAGCAGTTGTTAAGAGGGGAAAACACATAGATGCAAGAAATGTGAAAAGCTGTGGTGTCAATGTAAATGTATTGTGAAAATATAAATGTACTGTATTAATGTGAATAAATGAAATGATGGTGTAGGTAACATTTTTTCAAATATTTTATTATTTTATAAAAATACGTGTACGATAGTACATAGGTGTTAATAATTTTATTAGTGAAAAGGGTGCAATTGATTTTTAGAAAGAATCCTATAAAATTCTAAATTGCATAAACAAACTTGTAACTCCTCATCTACCCTCCGTAACAGCCCTCTTTTTATGGATTTCATTTCCGCGAGCTCAGAAAACCCAAGTTACCAAAAATATGACAATCCAAACGGCAACAGAGATTTAATTTTGGTTGTAGCCAATCGAGGATATTGACTCCAACGCAATATCCAAAATGCTGACAACTCTAGCACAGAAAAAGAGCCTTTGTGCATTGGGTCATTTTTAGTTCTATTAAAGTTTCTTCCTTTGTTAATTACAGACGTGTACCGCCGAATCTTGCGAATGGGCATTTAATTAATTTGTTTTTGTATTGATTGAAATACCGACCCCAGCAACACGGTGATCACACGCCAATCTGCCCCGATGATGAGTACTGTCTGGTAACGCTTGGCTAAAAATGATTCTCGATATTGCAATTGATGTTCTCTTCTTTGTCTTTTTTAAAAATTAATGGCGTATTATTTTTTATTATTATTTTTTTTAAACTTTAATGATAAAACCTGAAATTGTAATATTTAAATAAATGAAGACAATATTAGCGAAACTCAGTCGGAAATCTGGAAACAGAAAAATCGGAATAGATATTTACACCTGTGGGACTCGAACCCGGAACCTTTCGCTTTCCGGGCAAATGCGCTGACCACTGTGCCAAGGTGTCTTAATAAAATAATAGCATATTATTTTGTCTAAATCATTTTTTCATCATTCTCCTGTCATATTAGTAGCTTAATAATATATTATATCCATACATATATTATTTTCATCATTCCTTTTAAAATAAACATATTTTTATTTTAAATTGAATCTCAACACTATGGTCACCCTACGACCCTACATGTACCCATAATCTGTACGATAGGTGCATCAATATTATTCTTTCAATATCTTTGTTATATTTGTGTTATTTTGTTACTTTGTATTGTTAACCTCCACCCCCGCTTATCCTAAGTTCGGTTATAAATTGTATTTTTTTTTTTTTTTTTTTTTTTATTAAAAAGAAAGATAAAAATTCCCGGGTTACGAATAACCCAACAATGTTTGAAAATCTCCTACTACCACCACAGAAAGCCTAAAATGTTGCTTGTGTTGTGATGGAGGACTTAGCCAGCCGCGGAATTGAACACACGACGCTCGGGTGGGACCCAAGCGTTATGCCCACTCAACCACCGACCGGTCAAAATATAATAATATAATGTCATAACCTACGATATAAACAAACAATAAATAAGTGTTAAACTCATTGAAAGTCTGCAAATCGTTCATTGACACCAACCATGGAAAAGATAATCAGTAAAAAGATTTCTCGCATTTTAACGGTTTTCCAATCTACATAAAACAAAAATAATGGGGTTCAGATGCAAGAAACATAAAATAATTTGTGGAATTTTATTATGTTCGAAGACGTAGTAAATAAACAGCAGAATAAATGCCACGACTATGTTTAATCTATTAACCGATCTTACCCTTTAAAAGTTTAGCGTGATGCCAATCTCCTCCTCCATGCCAAGACTTGCTGAATTCTTTTGGCGTGGAATCAAATTTCATTAAACATCTTTCACTTCTTTTTTTATCGAAGATTTCAAAAGTACATCATAATTCTGATGAAGAACTGTTATAAAATAATAACAATAGATGCAGGGGTTGCGGGATGCAATGCAGATAAACTAAAAATGACATTATAACGGACAACCTATCTATTTATATAAAAAAGAGTGCCTATGGTGGGCGGAGTGGAATTGATTTTTATAATCTACTAGCAGACCCGGACACAAGTTGCTGTGGCTAACGAAACACAACGCCATTACCCAACCTTTATAAAATCCATACCACCCGCTTGCCAGCTGCCCGCTGCCTGAATTGAATATTTGAATTTATCGGCTATATTATACATATAAACGTTCCTCTTGAATCACTCCATCTATTGAAAGAAATTGAAAGTGTTCAAAATAGATTTTTAAGGTATCTCAATTTCCGCTCTTTTCGATCTCATGTTAGTAATGAAGACTCCGCAAAATTCTTCAAAATACAGACGCTAACTTGTCGAAGAAATATATCAGATTCGGTAATGTTATTTAAAATTACACATAACTTAATCGATAGTCCTGATCTTCTTTAACGCCTATCATCCCACGTTCCTAATCGCAACAGTAGACAGTCGCTTACTTTTAATCTCCCTCTTTGCAAGACTAACTCCAAACAGAACTCATTTACCTACAGATCCACACATTCATTTAACTTATATTATTACCACATTGACATTTTTAACTCGACGTTACATGACATAAAACAAAATCTCACTAAGCAACATGACTCAAACTAGGAAGTTAAATCTACCTCTCCCCCTATATATTCGCGTCCTTAGCCTTTTAATCCTTATCCTATACTTTTCCTCCCCCCTCACATAATGTAACTAAAAATGAACTAATTAAGTAAACACCTTTATAATTTAATATTATTATCTGTGGTAAGTTCATAATTGGCATAATCAACCATTTTATAATTGTATTATTGTGTAAAATAAAAAATAAAATAAAAAAAATCTATTGGCGTAAACCGCATGAAAATCTGTTTCGTAGTTTAAAAGATCTAAGCGCACATACATTTTTAACGACTTCATTTTATACTATCTGCCCGCTGCTTGAAAGGAGTATTTGAATTCCTCGGCTTTTCTCTACTACAAAAAGCATGGATTATTCATATAAACATTCCTCTTGAATCACTCTATCTATTCGTAAAAAACCGCATGAAAATCCGTAGCGTAGTTTAAAAGATCTAAGCGGACATACATTTTTAGCGACTTGATTTTATACTATGTAATGATATTTAATCCGAAATTGTTGAAATTTTGCACACTTGTCCTCTAAAACCAAAAAAAGTTCGTTGTCTTAGAAAAACCACCCCATCCCCTTTTCCCAACCATTAAAAACGAATTTTGATGATTCTAGATGAAATTTTACACACTTGACATTCAAATTAGAAGAAAATTACTGTTCACCGATTTCGAAAAACTCGATATGAAGTAACTGGAGTGTTTTAAAGAACGTAAAAAATAAAAGAGGATACAAATATAGGAAATAAATATAAACAAGTAACTTTAAAAGAATATATTATCATGATTTTTAAGGTCGGTTTTGAGATTTATCGCACATCCCGTAGAAAAGTGTCGTAAGTTAAAAAGGTTAATTTTACAGGAGAGCGAAAATAAATTGATGATGGACAAATTAACGTAAACAAAGCGGTCCCGTCGAAAAGAGATATTACCGACATCTTGCGAAGATGGTGCGATCTAACTTAAAATCGGTTTTCGTGGGGCATAAATAATCACGATCACTTTACTTTTCAGATACATTTTTTATATATTTTTTAATATGAATACCGCACAAGAGTCTCAACTGCTCCCGTCTGGAGCCAGTGAGACTATGGCATCCCCAATTGGGGTATGTTGTGAGGCTGAAGGTAGTGGGGAGGGGAAGGAGATGAGGAAGAGGAAGGTGGGGATGTGCCTGGCTATTCAGATCTGGTCACCAAACACGGCTAATGCCATTTCAAGCAACGTTTCAATTCTGAATGGTGGTCTTACACCAGGGCGATACTGAGAGTATCTTCCACTCTGGAACGTGCCGCAAATATACTATATATTATTTTAAATTAATAAATTGTGAAATAACACAAATTAATAAAATAAAATGTATTTGCCACGCCGGGATTCGATCCCGCGACCTTCGGAGTGCGAGTCAAGAGCCTTACCGTTGGAATACACCGGCCGTCAAAACGTAAATGAGAAATTTTGACTTACACCACTTTTTTTAGGGATGTGCGTTATATCTTACAGAATTCTTACTGATAACATTCCTGAATACACTGAAAATCTTACCTAAACAGCAAATTAGACAATATTAAGTAAGATAAGATTTAATGATAATTATATAGAAATACACAAACAGAAGCAAAATACTTCGCATCTACCAACTGTGCTATCGAAACCATTTTAAATACTGCCATTCTTAAGAATCTCATATTTCTTTATTTTAAACACTAAAACCAAAATATCTTTTAAAATGTCTTCAAATTATTTTTACCTGCATGGCTTGAAATTTAATATAATATTATGATGTTACGACCTAATTGAAAGTACCGAAGCACCAATAGAGAATTTTAGTTGGCAATAACTAATACCTTGACGACTTTGGAGAGAAGTTTCTTATTATTAAAAGTCACGTTTCGTATCAAACACAAAACGAGAGTTGGAAAAGCTCTGAATAATAAAGAGGCAAGTGTAATAACTTATGTCGATGATGGAGGGCTCTTAAAAATACTGTTGACTAACTAGAGTAGGCTTCAAAATTGTGGTATAACAAACACAAAACATACTGGATAAAACGAGAGCTGTAAAGAATGTGTCGTGTTTAATACGTTTAGGTCGCGTTTGCAAATTGTAAAGAAGCATACCTATCGTCAAATTGATAAATGATAGGAAAAAGAAATTTGATTGAAGTTTATGCAATGATAGGTATAACGAAAACTAAATAGGAAACTGTAAAAATTAAATGAAAATTAATTACCTATAATATAGATCCCATAAACTGCAATGTGACGGTAGTAAGAAACACAAAGCGTGATGGAATAATTATTTAATCATCGAAGAAAGCAAACTTTTTGTGGATTGACATTATTATGTATAGAATGAAACAAGTTCTTTGTTTAAATCCACTTTATTATTTAATCACTAGCTGGTACCCGGCATGCGTTGCTATGCCATTAAATAAAGAAATTGTTTCTCCCTGCGTGTCCTTTCCCATTCGTCCCGTTCCCCTTCCACCTCTCCTTCCTCTCCCGCGTCCCCTTTCCCTCTTGCGGTCCCACACCGCCTCATCCACCTTCCCTCTCCCAACTCCACTCCCTCCTTCCCATCCCGCGAACCCCACTCCCGAGTTCCCCTCATACCTTCCAGGTTCCCCTCTCCCCTCCCAGGTTTCCCTCCCTCTGTCTCGTCCCCATCCCCCCCCGCTCACGCGAACTCCTACCCGAGTTCCCCTCCCCCCTCCCGCATTCCATACATTCAGTCCCGGTACATTCAGTTTTCAATCAGCTCGCGTGCCCCTGTTGCAATTTTTTATACAATTTTCAAAATACCAGAGCTCACCAGTTGTGTCATACAAACATTGTCCTGACAATAACGAATACAAAAAAAAGAATTATCCAATTTGGTGCGTTCGGAAGTTATGCGCGTACATACATTTCGGCGATTCATTTTTATTTTTATATATAGATAGACAAATTGAAGGACAATATTGACGACTTTCAAACGAAAAATGTCAAACAGAAAAAGATTCACTTCTGGGAAATGAAACCAGGACCTTTTATTTGCCGGGGAAATGCTCAGACTGATGAACTAATTCGACCATATCAACTTAACCACGTTTTTAGCTGTATCACACTTCGATTTACCAACTATACCTTCATTTCTTGCATATTTTTTGGCTGCCAACTTTATGTATCCCCAGGGTATCTAGAATGGTCGATCGATATAGGTTTTGTCGAAAATGTCGATAACTTTTCACATTCTTGTCTACTTTCATTTCTACCGCGTGTGAATTAAGCACACTGATTTTTTTCGAACTGATTTGATGATGTCAAATGCAATGGAGCGCGGTTTAAACAAGAAAGCTTTAGTATTTTGCTGTTAATTCTCAAATTATAAATAATAAAACCTAGGTTACTCCATTATATTCCCAAACATTTCATAACTAATAATAATCGCTTGTTTACGCAATGCTCGAGTTTTACATTTAAACCACGTGCCTCTAATCACAGTTGTGATTTTAATCGATCCGTCTGTATAATTAAAATCTTAGTAATTTTAATCGAAAAAGAATCCGAGATTACGACTATCGGTTCCTACTTACAGCCACCAGGCGGACCGGCCCACAAAAACGGGACAGATAGGCACGTACGAAACAAGTACCTACATAATTAACCGTACCTACCCGTGTACGTAGGGCCGTGTTGGCCTCATTGAAGTCAAATTGTTCAATTTTTAGTCGCAGGCCTACGTAATTACTTATATTTAGATTTTGGACCTTCATGAGTCTAGCTTTGGACACAGACCTACTTTGAGCACCGGCTCAAAATTAAGTAATTGGTCAGCATGGTGGCATTTTCTTGATGCAGATTCTTTTCTTGGTGGCAGATTCTTGATGACATTCCACTAAACATTTAGACATTAGAAGAAAAAACTGACCGCTTCTCATTTCCAAAAAGCTGCAAATACATTCTTATAAAAAAAATTATGCACATATATAGATTTTTTAACTTTCATAAGTAGCAATCACTTAATTGGAATACATGTTTTTTTTACATTAACTTCACACGGTAGGTCTTGAGGACAATACTTTCCCTCAGGGCCTATGTCATCTTTGGGGATGTGAGGAGGGTGTTTTAAAGAAAAGGAAGAAGAGAAAGTTCTGGGAAGGAAAGAAGTATGAGGGGAGGGTAGGAATCTGGGGGCCAGTGAATCCAGGAGTAACAGACGTTTGAGTTCATCCCTCATACTGCGGTGCAAGGAGATGGAAAAAGTTCTCCCTCTAGCAGTCACCCCAAATCCGCTCCACAAAGAAGTTAGGCAGACATACTCCCTCCATGAATCCCACCCCTGCAGAGTGACAAAACGTAGCGATCACTTGGGGTGACACTTGGGTGGGATAGCAAAGGTGTTGGTTATCCAATGAATGGTTCCCGGGCGGCGGTATTCATACCCCCTTCCCAAATTGGAAATGATGATTATAATAATAATAATAAAATACGTATCCCCCTCTAGTCCGACTCCCCCCCCCCCAACAAAGTTTCTCTTCTATGTTTCCTGTTTTCTGTTATTCTGTAATTAATTTAATATATTTTATGAGACGCTGATGAAGGTTCAGGTTGAATCGAAACCAGTAGTTTTATGTATAATATACTTTGCTTTTCATAGATAAAACATAAAATAAATAAAAATTTACTTACCACACTTTTCTAAGGGATGTGTGAAATAAATATATGCTATAATGTGACATCCAAACATAGTTATTTTATTCAAATTATCAAAAAATAGCTGGTACCCGGCATGCGTTGCTATGCCATTTAATGAAGAAATTCTTTCTCCTTGCGTGTCCTTCCTCTCCCGCGTCCCCTTCCCCTTTCGCGTTTCCACTCCACCCCTCTACCTTCCCTCTCCCCACTCCACTCCCCCCTTCCGCGTCCCGCGAACCCCCCTCCCAGGTTCCCCTCCCGCCTGCCGCGAACCCCCTCCACGAGTTGCCCTCCTGCTTCCCCCCTTTTATCCTCTCGAATTCACGAATCCATACATTCATTCACCAATTGCAATTTTTTTATACAAATTTCATTATGCCAGAGCTCACCAGTAGTTTTATTTAAACCTTGTCCTAACAATAACGAACACAAAAAAAAAGAATTATTCAATTTGGTGCAGTCGTTCGGAAGTTATGCGCATACATACATTTCGGCGATTCATTTTTATTTATATAGAAGATAGATATATTTAGTGACCCGCCGCATAAACAAACAATGAAATCTTTTCAGCGGTGAAATTAGCCCAGCTAGTACAAGTTTAGTATTTGCTCCATCGTCCGCTTATTTTAATATTCGGCTTATCCGAAGCAGCGGAGTAATCCGTCCTCATAAAAAGCAGCTTAACTCTTGCCCTCTGTGCGATTAAACCCCCCTTATTAGTTCATTAGGCGCGCCATGGACGATTGAACATTAAAACGTACGTTTCCTTTGTTATTTAGCCCCAGGCCCAGCTATCGGGAGCACGGTAATAATGTGCAGCTTTTGCTACTTCAAAACGGCCAATTTGGACTTTTTTTTAATGGTTCGATAGTTTTATGGAATCATTTTAGTTAAGAGTTTCCGTATTTATACTAATTATTTTTTTCAATCAAATACACATGCACTACCACAGGTGTACACAATACAGTTTTCAAATTGAATAAATTCACGAAAACATTATTTACTAATATTTTTTAATTATTTTTGTACCAGTGGTGGTCCCCACCAACCTTTGCACCTTGAATTTAAAGATTTTCTCGAAACTGGTTTTAATTTAAGACTGAATCTGTTTGCGGGAGGTGTTTTAATCTACACCCAGAATATAAAGAACTGCAACTATTCATTTCCTCGAAAGGAACATTTAAAAGTCCACAAGCCGTCTCACAGTTGAGAAAACCTTTTTATGTTCCGATTATAATAATTTATTTGCTAGAAAGGAGACCTTGAAAACCCATAGGTTTACTCAAGTGGAGAAAAACCATTTTCATGTTCCGGATGCAACTATTCATGTTCTCGAAAAGAACATTCAAAACTCCGCAAGCCGTCTCACAGTGGAGAAAAAACTTTATCATGTTTCGACTGCAGCTATTAGTAATCTCGAAAGTGACAATTCAAAATCCACATGCTGACTCTCTGTGGAGAAAAACCCCCGAAATTTTACAAAAAATTAAATAAAATTACAAAATTCAAAACACAAAAATGTAAGAGCATATGCAATACAAATGTGATAGCGGAATGAGTGCTAACCACAGACTGATGAACTGGCGTGGAAGTTCAGACTCACAAGTGAGTGACGTGAAGATGTGACTTCTCCTTGCTTTATGCGAAATGTCGCTCGTTATGCAAAAAGTCGCTCATTAAGGGAGCTTTTTTTTCAAAATCTGTTTTGCTCGTTATGCGAATTACTCGTTATGTGAGATTCCACTGTATTTTTTGTGGATGATTATTTATTTTTTTATTGTATATATATTCTATTTTTTTACGTAATTTTGATTTTTAAGCAGGCGCTTACGGCCACATCTACGGCCCGGGGGTTGGGGACCACTGCCTAAAAGGATTAACCACGCATGTCCATAGCACTTGCTATGAACTTACGTGGTTTATCGTTCAAGTTACAGATTTATTTTATATGAGATCTCGAATGATAGCTTTTCCCCCCTAGCCTCACACAGGAGACTCTTAGTCTTTTTAGGAAAAGCAAAGAGAGCACATTCTGAGAAGTAAAAAAAAACGAGTGTGCTTTAGACTACACAACTGAAGTAAAACTTCACTAACTTATAAAAGATGAGTGAAAGAAAATGTGCGCAAACACTGCTCTCTCTTGCTCCAACAGTGTGATACAGACAATAGACCTGCACTGTGTAACGTAACTGGCTATGAGAGAAAGAGAAAAATAGAATGTGTGCTCGCACCTCTCTCTTGCCCCTACGGTAATATACGAAGCGTTCGCCTAGCTTTTCGTAACGCTCTCATCATGCATTCGATAGCTTACCCCCCAAGTCAAGCGTGCGTAAAGAAGTTTTACTTCAAAAAGTATGAGGTGTTGGTGAATATCTGGGGATCGATGTGTCCAGGAGTGATGGACGTCTGAATCCACCCCAAGTGATTATCGGTGACGTACTAGCACAACAATAACGTGCTGTGGGAAATCCAGTTGTGTTGATTCCCTTCCAGCATCCAATGTTCACCATCCCCACAGTTTTGTCACTGAAACGCAATATTTTATTTTGACTGAATTCAGAATTATTGATTACAAGTCTAAATAAGAAAAAAATTAAATATTATAAATAAAGGTATTAATATAACATAAATTTAAGAGAAGGCAGTTTAAAAAAAATAAAATTATTCAATAATATTTTATTGAATAATTTCTAATTGTAAAACCTATTATCTTTATTTGTAAAAATTATAACTCTTTATTTACTTCCAAAGAAATTTTGGTTTCCAAAATGAGGTTGGCAAATTAAGAATAATAATTATTATTCAAACACGTTAAGTGCTCCTAAAATTTCTAGAAGCCTTTCCCAATTAAAATGACGCCACAAAGTTAATTTTGCATTTATTGAAGAAGAAAATACAATAAGAAGGAACCTACTTATTAAAAACAATCCAAACAAAAATTAATTCTGTTTATAGTTTAAAGAAAACATTTGTGTTTTGCTGAACAAAATGCCATTTCGCCTTGCCAAACGCAAACAGTTTAATGTGAGTTAATATGAAAATGGTAACACAAGCCAAACAATGGGCTGTGTTAAAAAACACCACGTTTGCTGCGGGAATTCCCGGCATCAGCACATCTTGCTTGACCAACACGGCAATTATTAATTCCGGGCTTATCACAGAAGTTCAGGCCCGCATAATGACCCGTGGCACCATAACCTGTTAACCTCTACGGGGAAATATTAATATTTGACTACCGGTAAATGCCGCCAGTGCTTACGGGCAAGATTATCGCTGTTCTTTATTGTTGGCCGCTGTTGTTACAGCCCTTGTCCCACCGAATAGATAATCCGCAGAAGAGTGTAGCACTATAATGACTCTAGATCTCTTATACATTGAGGGTATAACCAGATAAAACCGTATATATGTAATTTTTAAATCAAAATTTAGACGTATTGACTCTTTTCCACAAAAAAAATATAAATTGATTTCGAAAGATTATCTAGTAAACGCATGATTTGAATCTTGAGAAAAATTGTTAATTTTTAGTATAATAAGGTTATACCATAGGTCGTTGGCAGATTACAAGACATATTTATACCATGTAACCATATATCATTGTAAATCAATACGTTATCTAGTAAACGCATGTTTCAAAATTTTAATTTTAGTTTAAAAAAATATCCGAACACTTTAATCTCAATTAATTAAAATAATATTTATCACAAATATTATAATCAATAATTATCAGCCTGAAACACTCATCTACATTGAAAAAATCTTCCGAGAAAAGATACTGGCCGCCAACGGGAATTCCCGTTGGCCATTCCCGTTGGCGGCCAGTATCTTTTCTCGGAAGATTTTTTCAATGTAGATGAGTGTTTCAGGCTGATAATTATTGATTATAATATTTGTTATATACCCTTTGTGCTATGCATAAAAATCTTGTTTAAACGTTAGTTTATCAATTAAAAATAATAATATTTATCACAATCTCTTACTTATCCCTTTCGCCAGAACAACGTTTGGTCAAAGAAACTTCAGATACTTTGCAACAAAACTTTAAAAGACACTTCCATTAACCATTAGACAGCACACTTATTATGTAAAATACAAATCAGATACCAAGTCTTGGATCACTAGAAAACCTCCTAATGCATGCTTTCCCATTGGTACGATGCTGATTGTCCTTGTACTTTTACTTTTACTTTAAATGTAAATATCCTTATCCTAATTTTTGTGCTAAACTACTTATGCTAAAATGCGCCTGCTCTCAATACAGGAATTCCTAGTGAGACAGGCACAGCACAATCACCTATGTAACTTGATAAATAAAGATTATAATAAAAAATAAAAAAATAATTTATAACGAAAATTTCTCTATTTTGTCTATCTATTTACGGTCTTACAAATTAATATATTTAAGATTTTTTTTAGATTCTTATTTTGCATAGACATTATTAAAAAATGATAAATACTTACAAAAAATAATTCCAAAAGTTATATAATTTTAATAGTTTTATGATCATGCCTTTCAGCATTTTTGGATGTAAGTATAAATTATAGCGAATTTGGAATGAAACAAAATCGATATTGAGTTACTGGTACGGAGAATAATTAATATTTCTCATTGGAACCGCCCTGTACGATCATAAGAACATCTTTGGACGAAATGTGGATTTTCGGCCGCTGGCTGGTTAACCATTGTTTAGTTGATTGATCAAACATCTCCAATACTAAGTTTTGAGATAATTGAAGAAATATTCGAATGCTCGCCATAAATAAAATATTATTTACAAATGAAAAAAATTCTTTGTTAAAAACCACTTTTTTATTGATCTATTCGGTTCATATCAACCTCCATCAGGGCAATAAACATGTCAACTAAATTTTATTAAATATGTAGTCAATTTCACTAGGTGTAGAGAAAATTTTAACTTACTTCCGGCACACGAACACGCCCATATCGCACTTTTTTCGTTTTTTTCCTCTTCAGTGCTTCGTCCCGAGTCCGTGCCTCTACAATGCTTTCGAATAACTTTAAACTAATCTATAAACGGGCCGTCATTATTTTATTATTAAACTAGCTGGGTTACCCGGCTTCGCTCAGGAAAACATTTGAGAGTGTTATGGAATGTTTCACAATAATGATCCCGATTCCATATTCCCGAACATTCCACGACATACTCCGCCACCCCTTCCAGAACTTTCTAGAGTTCTATAGAACCTTCTTGAACTTTCCGATATTTCAAGAGGGCGAAACTTCCAGCCCTTATATCTTCAAAACCACGCCCTTTGGGTAAAAACGGGCACCTTTTTTCCCGAGAGGGGACAGAGATCTACCACATCTTATAACTCCCTTGATCGTACCGGGACTCGTTTCTGAGTTTTTGCAGTCCGCGCGTTTTTTTGGATTTTCTTTTATAATATATGGCTGTTTCCCGGCATGCGTTGCAATGCCATATTCAAATAAATAAAATGTTACTCCTTGCATGTCCTTTCCCGTGCGTTCCCCTCCAGCGTTCCACTTCAACCTTCCCCGCTACCGCTATCCCACTCCCCCGTCCCGCCAACCTCCCTGGCACTTCATTTCTTGACTCCTCTCCCGCCCGGCCCGTAGCCGAAACTTTTTCTAATACTAACATTATTAAACTCGTGATATCTTTCTAATTAAATATCCGAATTGAAAAATTCAAAAAGTTAAAAAAAGGTATTGAAGCTATCTTGAATATGAAGTAATTTATTTTGATAAGGATTAACACCAAGATACAAATAAAGAGCCTTTTCAAGCGGCGACATATGAATTAAATTTTTAAAATAAAAGAATATTTATTGTGGCATAACCATAATAGTTAGACATATGCTGCCACGACCTTTTTTGTAAATAATGATTTGTTCTACAAAGTCGTAGTACATTATTTTATTCTATTATAAATAGTTTTCGCAGCGCACGCGATGTAAAGAATATTTTAGGTAATTTTTTTACACCTTGGGTTGCATTATTGGAGTTTTAGTAAGGATCCCTAATTTTTTTGAAAATATAATATAGCCTATGTCACCCGGGAATAGTGTAGCTTCCCAACAGCGAAAGAATTTTTCAAATCGGTTCAGTAGTTTCGGAGCCTATTCAATGCAAACAAACAAACAAACAAATCTTACCTCTTTATATAGTGTATAATATAATATAGTAGAAAAATACCTACGAGGACCTATATAAACATGGTTTCACCAAGAAATTAAACTGGCTTGATTTCCACCTACCTATATGACACTGCTTGAATTATACATGCACGGAATGAAATTTTAAGGATGGGATGAGACTTACGTTTGATTACAAATTACAAGTAACAAAGTGTTAACTAACTTATTTATTTATTAATTTTCGGGAAATCGCCAGTTAACATTTTTTCACTTTGTAAACAAGTATTATATAGCCAACATAAAATCAATTATGGATTTCCTCCTTGTGATTTTACCTCTACAGAGACAGCATAATAAGTAATAAGTAAATTAAATGTATAAGAAAGGAATATGAAGCTAAAAACTATATAAAACATAAAATTATATAAAACGAAAATTTACAAAACAATTAATTTTTCAATACATTGGTAGCCTTGGAGAGGGGTTGTACATACAAATCAAATCATAACAGAAATATAAACAACAAAAACATAATATTATTCACGAAACATCAGAGAAATACTCTTTTATGGCCTTCTTATATTTGGTAAGTTCGCAATTGAAAATGTCCACATTGGATAATGTTTTATTATACCTATTGCATAGTCTGTTCAGGCAATAATTCTGCTTAGAGTTCGTCTTGCATTGATCCACCCTGAACAGGCTTTTCCAGGTCTTGGCGGTGAATGCGTCTACCCAACAACCGCGTGGCAGGCCAAATCGCGAAAGAGCGATTGAGAGAGTACCTTTGACCTCTCCAGCCGGACTCTCTCGTCCCATCGCGTCGCGTCGCCTTGAAATGCAGGGGGAAGTATGGATTCATTCCATCACTACCGGACATATTGACCTCTAGATTCCTATTCACCCCTTGTAAAGATCCTCCACACGGCACCTCCAAATTGACAAGCTTTATTTTATTTTTTATTTTATTTTATTTTATTTGGAAAACCAACAGTTTATAACAATAATGTTTGATGAAATACATATGAATAAAAATTTAACCAATAACAGGTTTTCATTGATGTATATTAAATTATTAAGTGCGTAAGTATAAAGAAAAATAGTTAACCGTGGATGGGATGGTGGAAGGGAGGGGAAAGGGATGGATCTATTCTGTGTAAATAGTGGTATGTATGTGTAAATGTTATTTATTCATTTTAGATTTGAAAATGTTAGGTGCTGTGTTAAATAAGTCGAATTCACTGTATGCCATGTTAAAGATGAGTGAAGCGCGGTGAATGAATGTATTTTGTTTAGAGTTAGTGTTGCATTGAGGAATGTATAATGCGTGGTTTTGTCTTGTTTGTCTGATGGGCACTCTTAGTTGAATTCTTTCTAGTAATTCCGGGCAATCTATCATAGATGTAGCTATTTTTCGTAGAAATAGTACGTCTGCCAAATTTCTTCGACTTTCCAAAGAATATATCTTGAAGAACGTGGCTGACTCTTCGTGGCTTAGATGAGGACGATAGCTCCGAAAATCAAGGTATCGTAGAAATCGGTTTTGCACTTTCTCAATCCTTTCTATGTGACATATGTACTTGGGATTCCAGGGATGACACCTATTGTCAACTTGTGCAGAGCACCAGAAATATGTTCGTAGAGTCCTCTTCCGAAGCACTACCCCGCTACGACGCGTGCGGCGCGGCGCGAGCACAACCATTTATTGTCGACGAACTATTTTATTTTTTATTTTATTTTATTTGGAAAACCAACAGTTTATAACAATAATGTTTGATGAAATACATATGAATAAAAATTTAACCAATAACAGGTTTTCACTGATGTATATTAAATTATTAAGTGCGTAAGTATAAAGAAAAATAGTTAAATTAGGTTATGTGGATGGGATGGTGGAAGGGAGGGGAAAGAGATGGATCTATTCTGTGTAAATAGTGGTATGTATGTGTAAATGTTATTTATTCATTTTAGATTTGAAAATGTTAGGTGCTGTGTTAAATAAGTCGAATTCACTGTATGTCATGTTAAAGATGAGTGAAGCGCGGTGAATGAATGTATTTTGTTTAGAGTTAGTGTTGCATTGAGGAATGTATAATGCGTGGTTTTGTCTTGTTTGTCTGATGGGCACTCTTAGTTGAACTCTTTCTAGTAATTCCGGGCAATCTATCATAGAGGTAGCTATTTTTCGTAGAAATAGTACGTCTGCCAAATTTCTTCGACTTTCCAAAGAATATATCTTGAAGAACGTGGCTGACTCTTCGTGGCTTAGATGAGGACGATAGCTCCGAAAATCAAGGTATCGTAGAAATCGGTTTTGCACTTTCTCAATCCTTTCTATGTGACATATGTACTTGGGATTCCAGATTTGAGAGGCGTACTCCAGAGAACTGCGTACGTACGCAAAGTAAAGCATTTTCATGGTTTTTACTTTTTTTAAATCTTTGCAGGTTCTAAGTACAAAGCCTAGAACCTTGGAAGCCTTTGATACCATGGATTCGATGTGGCGGTCAAAAAGTAGTTTCTGGTCTAACACTATTCCCAAGTCCTTGACCTCCGTCATTTTTGTAAGTACTGTACCGTTTAGGGCATAATTGAAAGTGATCGGGTTTTTATTGCGGGTGAAACTGATGGCGCTGCATTTTTTAACGTTTATTTGAAGGTTGTGCTGTGCACAATAAATATTGAGACGATTAAGATCTTCTTGTATGCCGGTACAGTCGTTGGTAGACGTGACAGGGGAAAATATTTTCATGTCGTCTGCGTACAACAACATCCTGGAATGGCGAAAACATTTTCCAATGTCATTAATGTATATATTGAAGAGTAATGGTCCCAATAATGAACCTTGGGGTACTCCCGACGGTATGGTTACCCAGTCTGACTTGTAGCCACCAACAGTGGTTTTTTGTGTTAAGTTAATATTTAATAAATCAACCTGTAAAAAATACCCATAGACTGAAGAGAATTGGTGGGACCGTGGATTTATCGTACTGTATTGGAACCGAATACTATATAACATTATTTTTAATTACTTCATTAGCGTAAACCACTAAAATATATATTTTAATAATAAAAACCGCTTTTTTGTATTTCTTAGACATAAACTATGTTTGCCAAGCGATTTTCATGCCTATTACTGCCTAGTACAAACCTATTTGTATTTGTGCACCAAGAATATACACATTTTATAAAAAAATTGCCTTCCATTGATGAGAATTTTATGCAGATTTATGTAAACCATTGACAAGTTTTGGCAGATTATTTACTGGGAAGAAAAAGCAGAAAATATGGAAGGAAACTCAGCAAAGAGGGTATGTAAGACGGCCGGCATAGTCCAGCGGTAAGGCTCTAGACTCGCAATCCGAAGGTCGCAGGATCGAATCCCGGCGTGGCGAATACATTTATTTGATTTGATTCATTAAAAATAATATATAGTATATTTGCGGCACGTTCCAGAATGGAATATACTCACAGTATCGCCCTGGTGTAAGACCACCATCCAGAATAGAAACGTTGCTTGAAATGGCATTAGCCGTGTTTGGTGACCAGATCTGAATAGCCAAGTACTTGCCTACCTTGCTCTTCCCTATCTCCTTCCCCTCCCCACTACCTTCAGCCTCACAACATACCATATGGGGATGCCATATCTCACTGGCTCCAGACGGGAGCAGTTGGGACTCTTCTGCGGTATTCATTGAAAAAAAAAACAATTCACTGATATCAGTTGAAAGGTTTTTCATATATGTCAAAATTGACCCTCACAAACTTTAAAGTAATCTGTGTTAAAAGGAAAAATCATAATATTATATTATTGGTATCTACATCATTCAATAAAAAAAGGATAAATAAAATCTTATAAACAAGCCTTCATTGTTGAAGTATTATTCTCGACAATTAAAAATTTCTAAATTTTGTTATTTTAGGAAAAAATAGTTTTTATTTATTAAGACACACATAGTACATTATAATACAAGTTATAAAGTATTTCATTTTTACATCGTTATGTACCTACCTACCTATTACCAAAGTCCATTGAATGTCATTCATTTGTATCACGCCAAGAAATTTAATAAATTAGTTTTGCATGTTTGCAAAGAATCATGGAAAATGTCTTAGTGTAGTAATTTTTCATTGTGGGTATAGGTTGTGATTGCGCGAGTAATTGGCGAGTTACTTGCTGCATTAGTGTTGTTAGATATATATGAAAAAGGGAAGTGTGCCTGGTACGCCTTATTGGGACATTATAACCAATGACGGATAGCAATTGAGGACTATCTATTTTATTATTTAGCAAGTTATACAGAAACAACAGATCTGACAATGTGCGTTTTTTTTTTGTTAACTTAACATGTTATTTGTAGTTTTGTTGTATTTTGTGGTAAAACTATGTATGACCGTGTGAGAAACGCGGAGATCCGCAAAGAATGCAAGGCTGATGTAAGCGTAATGAGTAAGATCAAGAAAGGAACGCTCCGATGGTTCGGGCATGTAGAGAGAATGAACGAGGAAAGGAGTGTAAGGAGAATATATGACGCAAATGTGAATGGTAGAAGAAGTCGGGGACGCCCGAGAAAGACATGGCACGACCAAGTGAATCAGATACTTGAGTCGGGCCATGTCAGGAGTCAGAATAATAGAAGAGCATGTATGAGACGGTGTATGAATGTGAACGAAGCAAGGAGTGTGTGCCAAGACCGAGTTGTTTGGCGGTCCGTCCTCTCTGCCTACCCCTGCGGGGAAACGGCGTGATGGTTAGTTAGTTAGTTAGTTGTTGTATTTCTTGAGTAAATGTTTCGGAAATTTATTCTGTCCACTTTCTACTAAATATATAATATATGTTTACCTTATATTGAGGATTCCATACCGTGGACGCAAACTAATTTTTCATACTAATTTTGCAATAATGATTCATTTTTTAAAGTATGAGTTCATAGAAAGTTAACGTTGTCGGAAAATTGCAGACAATTCTAAAAAGAGGAGGACATTCAAAACAAATTCTAAATTTCCAATAGTCGGGTGTATTTAAAGTGGCAAATTCCTCCGGAGCGTGTCATCCCTCTATTTTCTCACGCGCCATATGTATTCATTGTGAAAAGTACTTTTTCACCTTCTCACTATTGGGGTCCGACACATTCCACCCGACCGGACCCGGGCCCGGGGTCCGATTCCCGAACTACAAAAACATACGTAGAATGAAGAAACACATAAGAACATACATTTCCTTACAACAGTTTGTTTTACTATTATTACGAAATTCAAACGAGATGACGATGTATGATTCCAGGCAAGTGGAAGAAACACAGACCGCGTGCTAAATAGTCGGGATCGATTTTGTTTCCTTGAATGAATTAATGCAAATCTTTCAAGTGATAATTGACTCACTTCCCGACATCTTGTTCAGCTGAAACTCAATAGCCGAATCACGTCACGGCCGGCCCTACTCAGATAACTATTCGGAAAAAAATCATAAAAATAGGACGTAAATCGAATTTTCGCGGCCGAATCCCATCGCCGCCGGCCCTAATTCAGATACGGAATAAATTCGTAAAAATACGAATCTGGAGCAGGAAAGTTTTATTTAATTCTTTTTCTATAAGAAGAAGAAGAAGTAATTAATTTAATATGTTTTATATACCCCTGATGAAGGTTCAGGTTGAACCGAACCGGTTGGTTAAAGAAATACAATAAAGTGGAATTCAAACAATGTTTATTACTGTAATTATTTAAAATAATTTGTTTTTACCGGTTGGTTTTTAGTTGGTGATTTTATTTGTTGACATTTGTATCGCTGCGTAGGAGAAGTGAGAATTGGATCTTTGAAGGACTTAGTTTGGGATTCTGATCACGTGGCGCTTCTTCATCCGAATGTGTCTGGTTCGGGAGTCGATCGGTTGGCGAAACGACGAAAAAACTATTACTCTAACGGCGCTGAGTGCTTTTACAGCGTCCCGGACTTTTTTCTCCCCGTCTGGTATTAGAAAGTTTTAGCGAAAATTGAAATGGACCGGTCACAGGACATAAGACTCCCTCGCTCCCTTTCCTACATTTCTCTTTCTCCGCACAAATACATCGATTAAATTATTGCGGATGGTTTTTATTCTTAACCGTCTTCGAAATAACCAAACGGTAGAGTAGATGATGTTCTAGCGCATAGTTAAAAAAAAATAATATTTCTATTTTTGAAACTGACAATTCGTGGTGGAATTCCATTATAATCTTATTAATATTATAAATGCGAAAGTTTGTATGGATGGTTGGTTGGATGGTCCTTACTCTTTCACGCAATAAATATCGAATGGAATTTAAAAATTCTTTCACTAATCGAAAGCTACATTATTTGCGAGTAAGAACGGCTTTATATATTGGTAAGCTCTAGGGTTATGAATGAGCTGTGGCGTTATGAAATTTTGTATCATACGTTTTCTGTCCCTAACAAAATCGAGTTATTGAAAACGTCAAACAAATTGTTACCTTGGAAACAATGTTTTTTTTTTTAATTTTAAGCTTAAAAAGAGTGCTTTGTTGTGATTAAAAGAGTACTTTTTTAGCGTCGTAGTTAAATCTACATATCTCTAAAAATGTTTATTCTCCGAACAAAAAGCATAACGTTGCTATAAAGCATAGCGTTTGAAGTGGACTGTTATTTTCTTATTTTTTTAGGTTACTCTGGATTCAAATATGAATAAAATACTAATAAAGGGAGTAGGTACTTAAAATAAATTTCTCTTTCTATAATTTAAATATTTTCTAAAATAGAATTTTTATTTGCGAAATGTCATTCTCAAATTTAGAAATTTTCTATTAAACAATAATTATTTTCTTTTAGACAAAATAGCAAGAATAATAACAATTATTCCAGTAATTTCTTACTAATAATATGCGAGCGAAGCCGTGGGTAAACGCTAGTATATTATAATAAAACAATTAAAAAACTTTATTCCACTTAATTTTATTGACCGTAACCGGTTTCAGCTCGTCAGAGCCATCTTCAGACTGGTACAAATAATTCTTATTCTATGGTCTACAAGGATTTTAATTAATTATATTTGTTGCTAAGTCGTTTCAGACTGTCGAATTTCTATATATTTTGGTAATTCCAGTAGGCTAATTACCTTGGATTTGTAGCTCACTTCAATATTGTTTAGAGAAAGACCCCGCAATGAATTATTAATGACCTAATTTTATTGTCAAATCGTTATTATAAATATTTATGATGAATGGGATTTTTTATTTGCATTTTGACGGGATACATAGGAGTGGGAATGGTCTAAACTAAATACGTTTTTAATTTCTAAATTATTATGAAAATTATACTGGATACAAAAGCGGGGAATGATTCTAATAGCTTATTGAGAATGTCTTTGCATGGTGAACGAACGGGCTGGGATTTGATTTGTATGCAAATTAACAGATGGCGGTGGTTATAAAGTTTGGGTAACTATCCTGTAGATGGCGTTGTGTTTTATTAGCCACAGCAACGCATGTCCGGGTCGGCTAGTACCCAATAATTAAATACTTAAATTGTTAATGTAATGCAACTTACTAAAAATAATACAAAAACTGAATTTTGATTCGAGTTGAATGAATCTTATTTGCATTTTTTATATTAACACCTCACCTATGTCATCTTTGGAAATGCTGTGTGGAACGACTTTTTAAGGAAGTGAAGAAGGGGAAGTTCTGGTAAGGAAAAAAGTGTGCGGGATTGATAGGAATCTAGGGGTCAGTGTGTCCAAGAGTGACGGGCGTGTAAATCAATCCCTCCCAATGCATTCAAGGCGATGGCAATGTGTCGATAAAGTATGACTGCACGTTAGTCTCCCCAAACAGACCCCGATCTGGCCTGCCACTCGTACGGTGGGCATGCGCATTCGCCGACAAGTCCTGGACATACCTCATGCGATGAACCCTGGCACTCCTTCTAAGTAAAAACGTAGTTAACTACTTAACCCTCGACCCGTCGCGTGGGGTCTTTAAAAGCCCAGGCTTTATAGGAATGCTAATTATGTACATTTAAAATATTCCCACTGATTCCATACTTCAGGTAGCTTCCTAAAAGGGACTATACTTGACGCTAGCGCCGGCAACATTCAGTCTGCGCATGTGCGCTGTTTCGGCGTGAGGCTCAAAAAAATCAACAAAATACAATGAAAAACCAAGTTTATACGTTTTTTCATTGTATTTTGTTGATTTTTTTTGTAATAATAATAAGTCTGTATCCATCTCAAATAGTTATAAGTTTGATCGAAATTAGTTAGATTTTTTTAAAAGGTTTCTATGTAACATATCTATTTCGTGAGCAGGTACTGCGCAAAGTAGGTACTGTTTATTGTCTATTGATTATTATTTTTTTTTCTGATTTTAACTTTGTTGGTTGGCAAAACTGGAAGGAGACCGGAAAGAGATTCATTCTTGGAATCATGGCGGAGGACGTAACTTAGTGCTTGTTGGCGGCGGGGTTTTTTGGGCGATTGGGTTGAAGAGTTTTTTTTTATCCTAGTGCAATGTAGCCGGGAAATATTATTTTGTTATGTCACGAGAGTGTGTGACGACCCAAATGGCATTGAAGCCTTTTTATTTTTATTAATCCCTCGCCGGATGTCGTTGGATAAAATGATCCGCGTAGCTATGCAGGATTTATGTATATTTTAACGGTTGTTGATGTATTTTCTAAATATACCTGGATTTTTCCGCTTAGAAATGCAACTTCTAAAAGCATTGTTAAAAACATTGAACAATACATATTCCTTGTACACGGGGTGCCGCAAACGTGCGTCTGCGACAACGGGAAACAATTTATTTCTAAAGACTTTAAACAATTGTTGGCAGAGTATAATGTACCTCCACCTTTTTATAATGCCTATTACACCCCCCAAAATAATGTTGTGGAACGTTATAACCAAACTATTGGAACTGCATTGTCTATCTTAACCGAGTCTGACCAGCGTAATTGGTCCAGATATCTGCCTCAAATTCAATCAGCTCTAAATAATACAGTTAATTTTGCAACCGGCTTCACGCCCTTCTTCCTTATGCATGGTAGGGAACAAATTATTGACGGAAACTTTCATAAAAATAATTTATCTTCAGGTGTCATAGACACTACGTTGCAGCAATCTAGGGATGAATTTGCTAAGAAGTTAGAAGACTTGGTTCCAATTTATGAACAAGTTTCAAATGCTTTGTTACAAGCTTTTAAGAAAAATGCCCAACACTACAATTTGCGCCGTAAGACGGTCAATTATGAAGTAGGAGATGTGGTTTGGAGGAAGAATTTTGTCCAGTCCAGTGGACCGAATTATTTTTCTCACAAATTGGCCCCTAGATTCGTTCGCAATGTTATTAAAGGTAAAGTCTCTAATTTGGTCTATACGCTAGCTGATATGAACGGTAAAATTGTAGGAAATTTTCATGTAAAAGATATTGTTCGCATTGATTAAATATTTCTTACTCTTTATAATTTGATGAAACCAACGTGATAGTATGCGGGGCTACCAACCTTGCATGCTGTTCCGTTTGTTTCGTCAGTGTTTTTTCTAGTGACTTGCTCTTGGGGCTTGGTACCCTCAAGAGGTTGTGACTAGAATTTTCACAAAATTTCCTCATTCTTACTATCATAACTTTTTTTTAAATTCTTCTGAATATTTTTTTTTTAGGAGACGATGTTTGTAATGGATGTCGTTTCCTCTGATCCATGTGATCAGTGGCGCCCATTATTTTGTGTAGGTCATGTTTTTGTAATTGACCTATTCTTTGACGAGATTTTTTTTTTCTCTGGTTTAAAACGAGACGTTTCGTCTTCCTTATAGTATATCTTTGCTGCGATTATACTTACACACTGATGAGTTCGTAAAACAGTAGGTTATGTTGTACTATTCTTATGTTTAAGTCTGAATCCTTCTTCTCAAGTTCGTTGGAGCTTTCTCCTGATTAATGATTTTCCATGGACTTGGAAAGAACGATTCAAAACTTCTGTTTATGAGAGATTTGAGCGACTTTCTTATGCACAGATTGTTTCAATTTCACCAATTAGTGATTAAGTAAATTCTGCCATAAATATACCATAGCTGTGTTAAATATATTAAGTCTGGTTTAACTTTCCTTAAAGTCAGTTAGTTAAGTTTTTTCTTTGTTAAGAAAATTTGTCTTGTTACAAACAAAGGTGGTACTGCTCTGGCATGCCTACCCAGTAAAATAATTCGTATTTGAAATTTATCACCTTACCTCTAATACAGGAAAGTGTATTTTGTCTTTTAGTTTTAAGTTAACCTTAAGTAAGTATATACATCTATTGGTCTCTCACTGCTTAAACCAGTGTTGTACTGTTAATTTTGTCTACTAGTGTCGATTATCTAATAAGTATATTCGATCACCAAAATATTATTGTTTGTTCAAGAAATTTTGACTTTTAGCATTTTTGTAAATGTTATTTTTTTTAAGGAATGCCACCTGGGTTTATCCTTAGTCCTTTTCTTGCATAAGCAACATCCTCTGAGGATGGTTTTTCATAGTTACATCTTGTATTTTTGTATAGAATCAAGAGTACTTTTGAGGTTCACTTTTATAATAGCTAGGTGTTTTGATTAATTGTAATCCCTAAGCTCTAAGCCTAACATTCTAGATCCTGTTTTGCTTCTGTGTTCCTAATGAATTTTTTTTTTCATAATTTTGATGGATAGGTAATTAAAATTGTAAAACCTAATCTAAAACCTTTTGACAGTTAGGTATGTCTTTACATATAAACCCTACTCTGACCACTTTGTAATTGACAGTTTTTTTATAAAACTTGTTATACGATAGACAAGTAATAATTGTATTATACTTGATCTGATTTTTTGACAGATAGGTATGTCTTTACATATAAACCCTACTCTGACCACTTTGTAATGGACAGTTTTTTTATAAAACTTGTTATACGATAGACAAGTAATAATTGTATTATACTTGATCTGATTTTTTGACAGATAGGTATGTCTTTACATATAAACCCTACTCTGACCACTTAGTAATTGACAGTTTTTTTTATAAAACTTGTTATACGATAGACAAGTAATAATTGTATTATACTTGATCTGACCTCCTGACATCAATTTTAAATTGAATGAGTTAATTCTGTATATTTGTTTATACCTTGGTCTAATTTTAGTTGATAATTTAAGACGCATTAAGTATAATCTGTGTAACATAACTTTTTCCAAATATTACTTTTGTTTAGAATATAAGGATAGAGAGAGAGAGTTATTTTTTTTTATGTTAATAATAACTAAGTGTTGCTTTTTATATACATGAAAGTGGGAGCTTGAGTTCTCCATACTCACTAGTGTTTTCTTGAGAGATTATCTCTCGTCATGTGAGTAACGTGTTGGTAATCTTACAAGCGAGCTTGTAAAAGTGGAGGTATTACCTCATTTTCAATGTTTTCTTTTGTACTCCATTCTGTGAATGATTTTTGTTTTTTAATTTGCTACTTTAGTATGTTTATGTTTTTCTAATACTGTGATATGTTATTTTTTTTTAACAGATATGGATAGAGAGAGTCATATTGAGCGGTGTCCTAATAATTTTACTTCACTTCGCGGCGTAAAATTTTCGGGGGTTGCGGGGAAATGTAACATATCCATTTCGTGAGCAGGTACTGCGCAAAGTAGGTACTGTTTATTGTCTATTGATTATTATTTTTTTTTCTGATTTTAACTTTGTTGGTTGGCAAAACTGGAAGGAGACCGGAAAGAGATTCATTCTTGGAATCATGGCGGAGGACGTAACTTAGTGCTTGTTGGCGGCGGGGTTTTTTGGGCGATTGGGTTGAAGAGTTTTTTTTTATCCTAGTGCAATGTAGCCGGGAAATATTATTTTGTTATGTCACGAGAGTGTGTGACGACCCAAATGGCATTGAAGCCTTTTTATTTTTATTAATCCCTCGCCGGATGTCGTTGGATAAAATGATCCGCGTGCGGAAGTTAATTTGGACTGGAATCAACGGATGAAGTTCTGCCCGCAAGGATTCTTTTGCTGTCTGTTTGTTTGGCCGGCGAGATTTGCCAACGCCGCCTGAGGGGTGGCAAATCGCCGTGCTTATTTTGTTGGGTGGATTCCCTTTAATGAAGCGGCTCTTCGACACGCGCAGGACCCGCAAGTATTCTTTTGCTGTCTGTTTGGCCGGCGAGATTTGCTCGCGCCGGTGAGAAACCGCCGTAGCTATTTTATTGGGGTGGATTCCCTTTAATCGAGCAGCCCCCCTGCGACGCGCTGGACGGCGTTTTGGGATGGCTGTTTGCGAACTTGAGGCTTTTCGCTCTGCAAGAGGAGAATCACGACGACGTGACGTTTGCGGTATTAAAAATTAACTGTGATTTTAATAACTCTCTCTCTCCAAATCTGTTGCTAAATGCTCAAAGGTATTTATGTCCTTTTGTTAAGCCTTCTTTGGTGTTTATTTTCCTTGCAAAGTGCAATAAAGTATTATTATAATTTCACTAGAAAAAATGGATGCTTCATTTATATGCATGACCTCAAATCCCTGACTCCACCATCCTGAGAAGGATGTTCTTTTGCTCTGGGATAAGCTGTCGGATGACAAAGGTGGGTTACCTACTTTCTCACTAGTATTACATCTATTAAAAAGTGAGGTTCCAAAATTATAAAAAAATGTTCCTTGTTGATTTTTAAGCTTTTACATTGAAAATAAATATCTAATTTTTAATATTTCTTTTTATTTCTATGCAGTCATTATCATCTGACTATGATCAATTAAAATAGCACATAAAATGTAAGCTATGACAAAAATTTAATTATATTTATTTTTGGAGTCCTCAGCGACCCCGCGCGACACCACGCATTATAAAAAATACGAGCGGAGGGTTAAAAGTGACCAATGGCAGAGGTGTTGGTTACACCTGGGGCGGCTGTACCCATACCCTGCTCCCAGTTTTTTTTTTTTGTAAAACTCCTCTTTACTCTAAAAAAATATTTTCCTATATTTTTCTAAAGAAAATGAAGATAGTGTTGGTAGTTCTTAGTCGAAGTATGATACAGTTAAAAGTGATTGAATTGGAAATGGGTTCCAAAGCTCAACCGGTAGAGCAGTTGGCCATGAATGCTAAGGTATCTGGGTTCGAGTCCCAGTGGAACCAATATCTTTTTCTGATTTTTCTGTCTTCAGATTTTGATTGAGTTTCGCTAATATTGTCTTCATTTAATTAAATATTGTAATTTGAGTTTTTACTCATAAAGTTAAAAATAAAAATAAAAATATTTTCCGTTCGAATCGAATACATTAGCAGCCATTGATGTTTTTTCGTTGTATCATAATTGTACCGACAGATCTATTCCCGTTCTAATGAAGTCATATTTTCGTAGTTCAGTTTTACTCTGCAATACATGTGTCGCATTTAGGTCAACATTTCATTTAAATTCAATATATTCACGTCTTAAGAGGAAACCGGGTGGTGTTTTTTCCATACAAACGTATTCCTCATTTCCCTCTCTGAATTTTGACACTAGAGAAAATATTTTTTTTACATAATATGAATATTAACCGCAAGCGTGTCGGTACGTTTTGATTTTTTTGATAAGTTACTTTTTATAGGAGTTATAACCCTTCAAAAATTGTTAAAATTGCCTTTTTTTAACGCCATCAACAAACGTTCAGTATACAAATTAGACGATGTATTTTTAAAAAAAGCAAAAGGTACAGACATAGAATGTTTTCTTCCAATACATTTGGTAAAAAAAATCTTGGAAATTGGTTCAGTTTTGGAGTAGAAAAATGAGGACTACAAAACCTCGATTTTGACAATTTTATTTGGGTATTATCAGGCTGAGGTGCATGTGTCCCTTTCTCTCAGTATTCGGGGGTGAGGGGGGGCGGAGAGGGTTTTGTTGAATACGTATACAGTCAACGAAGTGATGTGACATTCTCAATAATTATATCGATACACTAGTCCACTAGTATTGTCATGTCCCGAGTTATCGATGTTTTTTTAAAATTATTTTTCTGTTTGGTGACTTATTTTGAGTGTGCCAATACTTACCGAGCTTATTTACTAAAGTTATTGTGACAAATTTAATTTGTTTACGTCAAATAAATTAATGGAAAAAAATTGAAAAAAAAACACCTGTTACAGACAGACCCCGAGATGATTCCGTTCCGTATTGCCGAGTTGGATATGGAACACAAAAATTAATTAAAATATTTTTTGATAACTTTTGAAGGTTGTACTCAACATAATATTATCCCACTTTTTTTAAGATACAACTACCGAACCAAAAAAAAACTTTTATATTTGACTAAATATATTGTTCTAGATTTTTTTTTCAAAAAAATTATATTTTACAAGAAAATGTGTGATGGTAAGTACATACACCACTGATCGTTTGATGGAATGCTGGTACAGCGTATGTTCAGTGGTACATGCATCTACCACATGTTGTTGAATCGATTATGTTATTATAATATCATATTATACAAATGAATATTGAAATCTATGTATAAGAGGCACCATATTGTTTATTGTGCTACATATTAGGTACATACACATAACTAGTTTAGTTTTTATTTAACTTTTTTAATACGTTATATTATTACAGAAAAATGCACTTTTGGGAATACCTCCTACATCACTTGACATTTTCAATCTTCTTCAATGATCTAATATTTTTTGTTTTTAAACGCTTTATTGTAAAAAAAATTACTGTTTAACATCTACACAATGAAATTAAAACAATTTATGGTCCAGACCTTTCCCTCGCCGGTAAATTTCTTGGTATGCGACCGTCAATTATTTCTGGTAAAAGGCATTGGTGGTAGAAATTTTCTAACAGCGGAACGATTTTTTGCCAGATTTCATCGTCCCTCTCAATTTTTTCATACAGCAAACCTTTTAGACTCCACACAACAAAATAACAATAATTACGACGAGTAATATGTAACTGGCCTTGTACTTGGTAGAAGTAATTATGATTCCGTTTTAATGTTAAAGAATGGTCTTCCAATTTACAGTAATCAATTATCTTTTGTGCAATTCCCTCTTCTGGTGACATATTTGCTATACTATAAGGGCATTTAATTTCAATTATAGAATCCTCACCGATAAGGCCATCCGGACTTGCCGCTAAAAAGTTTTTGGTTTTATCGATAAATAGCCCACAAGCGGATACCTGAAAACTTGTTTTTTTTTAAAATTGCTCTATTGCTAGGCTTTCATTTTCTTTTCCATAATTTGTGGCCATAGTTCATTTGAATTGTGAGTACAGTAAAGAGTTTAGTACTCCCGTAACTGAAGTTTTTTGCCGAAGCTTATATATTTTTCCAAAGTTAGACGCCGTTATCCGCTTACGTCTTTCAATTGCCCACAGATTGTTATTGCTTTGGCCTACCGTATTCCGTTCGAGCTCTTCCTTATTGGTTGAAGATAATTCTTTGAGAAATTCCTCTTTTTTCGTTTCAAATATTTCAGGTGGCATATCTGGTTCTAATTCCAATTGACCATAATTTTCATCGGGCCCTGTAACTTTTTTTCTTTTTTCTGTCGTATTTTCATTATACTTTAGTTTTTTTTTTCGACACATTTGTTTATTCTCCTTCGAACGTCGTTTTCTCTCTATAAAGTGCTTCGTGTATTTGCCGGGACTGTGGCCTTGGATTTTCTTTTGTATTCTTGAATGGGTTGCCAATTCACTATTCCACGAAGTTACTGCTCCAAAACATCTTGCTTGGTAAGATCCTCTTGTAGTAAAATTTACCCTTTTTCCACCTATAAATTTGGCGATAACGTTGTTGAATTGCTCCACAGTGTTATTTGTCACGTCAATAATAAGACTTTCTGCATTTGCTATTAGAGACAATAAGAATTGTTGGATATCAGTCCATATTCCACAATCTCGAAGATCGCTTACTAAATTTGGATCATCAGTATACTTCTCCGGCTTGCAATAGTACGATGCACAATTTTTATGATCACCAAACACATGATTTGCGGTATTTTTTATGTCCATTTTCAAATTTTTTATTTTATCACTTTGTACTGTGTTTTCTTGCTCTTTCCTGTAATTTATTGCTCCAACTACAGCTCTTCTCATGCGTAAAACGTTTGCTTCAACCTTTTTCCTTATATGAACTGGTACAAAGCCTTTAGCGTTGTTGGTTTTTTTTCCAAGTGCTTTCATTTTGTTGCAAAATTTGCGGAGTAAGTGATTTTTGCACTCTATTTTTTGTACTATAAGGTTAGGACCATATGGCATTTGTTGCATTATTTTTTTCATGATGCTGGAGTCGCCATCACCAACTAGTTTGTTAAATTTCAATCCATGCATTTCCATGCTTCTCGAGAACCCTTCTGCTATAATGTGGGCTTCCATGGCATTAGCACTGTCACGCCAGTTTATGAAGCACCTGTGCTCAGAAGCAACTATGTGTAGTTTAGTAGCTCTAGCACATATGCAGCAGTATGAGTTTCGCACTCCCAGAAATAAAACCTTTTTAGTTCGTAGTCCAACTATGCACCCTGCGCCAGATGAGGAGCTAAATCCACTTTTGTACGACCTCTTTGCCCAGGAGCCATCTGCAACCACCGTTACCAAAGGATAGCCACCCTCGTCTACGTCACCGTTTAAAATGGCTAGCCTTTTTTCTTCTTCACCAGCTGCGATCATTTCTTCTAAGGCACATTCTTCAATTGTTGGCGCTAAAAATTGTTCTATGTTCGTGTGAGTCTTACAATCCATATTTGGCATATTTAAAACCCCACAAATTTCATTCCATTGTGAATACCCATTTCCTGTACACATCACTCCTTCGACGACAGCAGTATTTATAGACATTTTCCGTTTCGGGTCTTCGGAGTGAATGTATTCTATTTTCTTGCACATTTTGCACTCGAAAACATACTGGCTTCGAAGACCATTTCGTCGTTCCTTCATAAATTTTAAATCGGAAAATGTGCAGTTGGTGTGTTCGTGCTTTATATTTGATATCTCCGAAAACAAATATTTTATATCCACAATTCTGCGACCTTCGAAATTATCGGTTTCATCAATATGGTCTGGTTCTATCACCAAATCATCAAGCGTTGTTGATGATGATGAACTTGCGTTTTCGTCTATATTTGGAGCAAATGATTCATCCATGGAAGTTTCATGCATTAGTGAAGATGTAGTTAAGTTTCCAAAAGTAGTATCGATGACATCCATATCCCTTTAAATGCAAATGATTTATTTATTTAAATTTGTCCATCCCATTTTCCCGTTATACATGCTACATAATACACGGCTCTCATAGCATAAATCTTTAGGTTTTTCTCGTAAGTCGCTCACGTAAGAGAGTTATGGCAAAATTATCAATGTAAACGATACCCATTGGTAATTTTGCCATAACTCTCTTATGTGAGCAACTTACGGGAAAAAAAACTTTACGTACGTAAAGGTAACCTTAGGAAGGTTCAGTAGTAAGAGTGACAGGAAAGCGATATTTCGACTTACCTAGATGTCGAACGTGGTGCAACATGAATCTGTCGTTTGATACTAATAATCGGTTTTTTTCGTCTAGCAGATAAAAACAAACGCGCTTTGTTTCCATTTCTTTTACCCATTATTTATCTGTAAGAAAATTTTTTTTGAGTTGAAGGTAGGTAATATAGTAGTCGATTTTATGTAACTCAATTTCTAAATACACATATCTTATGCTACGTATATATTTGCGAATAGTGGCGTGCACAGAATTTGAAAATTGAAATTTCGGAAAAAAAATAATTTTCAGCTTCGACAACATCATTAATGTCGTATTTTCAATCTTAGGATTCTAGCCCACTGAAAAATCAGTGCACGCCACTCTTTGCGGACAGAGACGCGAGCCGAACCACGAATTATGGTAAAGGTACGAAGCAACCGCAAGCGGCGCAGCGTTTCGGGCAGTTTGCTTTTGCTTCGTTCCTTTCCCATAATCCGTTGTTCGGCTGGCGTGTGTATACGCAGCCTAAGACGTAGAATAATATTTATTATAGGTTACTAGATATGTTAACAAATGTACCGACTTGCACTAATGCACTTTATGCATACAGTCAAAACTGATGAATTTACGTTATTCAGGGAGAGCCAAAAAACAACAACATTTTTAGCGATATTTATATGTTTAATTAAAAAAGGAAATTGTGTTGTAATATTGAGTTTTTATGAATGAATAGTTTATGTTTATAATAATAGTTTATGAATAATTTATGAATAGTTTAGTAGGTATCTACTCACCATATGTCCTATATGTGTAAATCGTGAGAAATGACCAAACAGATTTCAATATTCAAGGGGGTTTCAGGGTCAAAATTTGAAGGTCTGTATTTGACGTAGAATAGTTTCCAGTAAAAAGGCTAGTCAAAAACAGTAGAGTGATGCAGCCAGCGAAAAATAAAAACACTATACAATCACAAAGTACGTGATGTACCTACTGCGCCTATGCTGCCGTTTTATAAAAAAAGATGGTATGAATCTCCCGATATTACTAAACCAAAACAGCGTGCATCTTACTTTACTAATAGTAACAAGATGAATGAACTATGAGCGCAGAAGATATCTATTATATAGGAATACGCACGCTCAAGTCGCGACGCGTATTGACTTATCTGTTGCAGCAGGCAGCAACCTGTATACACGCACCCACAAGTCTCATTGACTTGTGCGTGTGCAGAAGATGAGCTCGGAGCAGGCAGTCACATGTATTTGTAGTAAGTAATAATAATAATAAAGTTAAGTACAATACAATATTAAATAATGTAGACCTCGCTATTTTATTACGAATATGTACCTAGGCACCTACTTAATTTTTGGAATAAATGAATAACAGTAAATGAAATAATAAGAACGCGAAGTCGCTGGCGGGCGCGGCGCGGCGATTCGTGCTTCCAACACCTGCAGCCACGCACACACACGCATTGGGGTTCACCAATACACCGATAGCGCTTTTGCTGTCCCCGCTGAGATGAACGAAATAGAAATAATTTTTACAAATACCTATCGTTAAAATTTCTCGGCGCTCCTGCGCGCTCTTAACTATATTTCAGAATTGATTGATATATATTATGTGTGGCGTTCCAATGTTTTCCACCGTGACGGGCGCCTTACTAATATTCGGCACGCGGCGGATAACCGATAGGATGCGATATTAAAGCGCGCCACCCTCGAAGGATCTCGTAAGCTCCATTTTCCCGCTGTCATATTATTATTGAACACATTTGGCGAAATGCGCCGAGAGCATTGGGCGTCATTCGAACAATCTGACAAGGTATAAAGGCCGATCAAAACTTCAATGCGTGTAGGTATGGCACACCGAATAAAAAAAGTTTATTGATTTTTCTAAATTGATTGTCTAAAGTCTAAAGCCCACTCGTTTTTTTATATGAATACCTCACAAGATCCCAGCTGCTCCCGTCTGGAGCCAGTTAGGCTATTGCATCCCCTATTGGGGTATGTTGTGAGGCTGAAGGTAGTGGGGAAGGGAAGGAGATGGGGAAGAGGAAGATAGGGAAGTAGGGAAGTGCCTGGCTATTTAGATCTGGTCACCAAATACGGCTGAAGCCATTTCAAGTAACGTTACAAATCTGAATGGTGCACTTACAAACACCATAGCGACACTAAGAGTATCTTCCACTCTGGAATGTGGCGAAAATATACTATATACATTATTGTAAATGAATTAATCGTGAAAAAACACAAATTAATCAAATAAAATGTATTTGCCCACGCCGGGATTGGATCCCGCGACCTTCCGATTGAGAGTAAAAAGCCTTACCGCTAGACCACGCCGATTAAAAAATTAGATGCGTAAACGATAACATAAGTTCATTTTCTTTATTTCTGATTGACAGAAAAACTCACCAAGCATTTCAATAATAATATTATTTATTCATAACTAAAAATTGATATAAAACTAATATCTTTGATGTTGCTATTCCAAATTCCTGTAATATTCAGAAAACTGTTTCTGAAAAAAATAGAAAATATGCAGATTTAGGAAATGAGATTTAAAGAATTTGGCATTCTCAGACTATAAAAATATTACCATTTGTTATTTCGGCTACTGGCATTATACCTAGCTCTCTCATTCAAAATTAGGCTATTTAGATTTGTCAAAGAATTTATATATAAAAATGCAAAAATCAATTAATTTTAATATATGTAGGATAACGAAAGATATAATATATAAATATTTATATTGGGAGATCAGTAGGATTTATCGGTCCAGTTAGGAGTTCTACCGAGTCGAACCCTCCGATATGAAAATATCTGGAGTCGGTGAATTATTTTCCCATTTGGTCTCTGGTAGATTGACATGTTGTTCTTGTATTGTTTTGTATTTATTATACTTATATAGTGCACTTACATAGCGTGGATTGACTAGATGATCATTTGTGGAAAATTGTGTAGAAGGGTTTAGTTTTTTCTGTGGGGAAGATATAATCCGGACATAAAATCGGAAGCATTTGGGGAACCTAGAAGATTTGAGGTCACCTCCTTGTACTCTTCTTTAATGGAACCATGGAGAAGGAACCATGGAGAGGCGAGCTGAGGTCGGCCTTCGTGATTTTTTTATTTGTGGGACCTTCAGGGTACCAAAAGGGAATGGACACTTCCGTCGTGGGGCCTTCAGAGAATCAAGGTGGAGTGGAAAGGATAGATGAGTCCCTATTGCCCCACTAAGCCCTCAAGGAACCAAGCAGGAGTGAAGAGATGGGGTCCTCTACCATTGTGAAGCCTTCAGGAGACCAAAAAGGAGTAAATAAAAGAGCTGAGACTACCTCCGTGAACTCTTCCCTTGTAGGGAAGTCAGGGAACTCTTCCCTAAGGGAACCAAGGAGGAGTGATTACACCTGGAAAGACCCATTGTGGAATCAGAAGACAGCCTTATATCCAATGGCAGTTCTGGTGAATTTTATAAAAAGGACCCGATTACTGTTAAAGGAATGAGGAAAAATAATTGCTCATAGGAATTATACGTAAACCATTTCCGCTCTATAATACAAAAAAAGGAAAAAGTAAACAATAAAACACCTCAAATTCTCAAGTTTTAAACCTGTATCTTTCATACGCATCGTCTTGACACTTGCACTTGTGTGAGCAACCTTTTTCATGAAATTTCAGGATGTGTTTCTTAATCCAAAAAAATGCTGATTTTAATTATTTTTAATGATTTGCGCATTGTGCCCCCCCCCCCCCCCGCCTCCCCGAAAATGTCAAATTAGCGCCCCGGTGGGGCGGGTGTTCCAGGTTGGGAAACACTGATGTACCGTCAAAGCAAGGAATGTGCTCCAAGTCAAAGGTTACAAGGAATTCCACCCATCAGCAACTCTGTAGCACAATGCCACTGAACATAATGCAATCCCTAGAAGTGTGATTTTTAAGAGAAAATTCTTTAGCGCCGTTGGGATTTGAAACCCGATCTGTAGATTTTAGCCTGCGAGAGAATAAGATAGAATGAATCCAAACCGCACTGGCCGCTTTGATTATGAGCTCATATTGTTCAAGGCTCCTATTGGTTGAGATTGTGTGGGTGAAAGTTTTACTACTAGCGCCTGTGAACTGCACTCGTATTTTTTAGCATTGCACAAGAGTCCCAACTGCTCCCAACCGTCTGAAGCCAGTGATATGTTGGGGGGCTGAGAGTGGTGGGTTTGGGAAGGAGATGAAGCTAAGAAAGTTGGGGAAGTACCTGGCTTTTTAATTTAGTCATTAAACGCGGCTAAAGACATTTCTAGCAACGTTTCGGGATTTTACTCTGAAAAACAATGTACAAAAAACTCATTACGTTATTCCGAAATTATATATTCATCCCTGACTTTGCACAATAAAATTTTAAAAAAATGACCATGTTTATCCAAGACAACTATTTAGTTCGGAAAGAATCTTGAAATCAAAGAAAATACTAGCCAATAAAAATATGCTTTAAGAAAATGAAGATAGTAAGTTCGAAAAAAATAAGTTCTTAGTCAAAGTATGATGCATGACACAGTTAAGAATAATCGAATGAGGGGATTGTCGAATTAGCTCAGTGGTTGGAGCACAACCACGGCAAGGCAAAAAAGATTTAAGTTCAATTCCTACTTATGACCGAATATTTTTATTATTCTCTATTTCAAATTTTCGTTTGATAGTCGCTAAGCAACACCGGAAATACATACATCATTTTTAAATCAAATTTTAGACTTATTGACTCTTTTCCACAAAAAAATATAAATTGATTTTGAAAGATTGTTCTTTTATCCAGTAAAACTGTGTTTTAAATTTTGAGAAAATATGTTTATCTTAATAAATAAAACATAGTCGGGTTAGTTATACTATTCAAAACTCGAGAACGGCTGGGCCGATTTTGATGATCTGTAATTTTTTTGATTTGTCTCCGCCCCGGATAACATAATAACTATTAAAATAGTTATTAAGAAAATTCGTTTCCCCATACATTTTGTATGGAACGAATTCTCATATTTTGAAAGACCTGCGGGAATTTTGTGATAAGTACCTACTACATTGAGTAGTGAATGAGTTCCAAAAATTCAAAAACGTCAAATGTCAGTGCGCTGATTGTTTTGCTTTTATTTTAAAACATATAATGCTGCCTCTCTTCCTTACACACTAAATGTCAATAGTCGAAAATGAGACAAACGGTGAAAGTATGTCTACACCCATCCAAAGGAAAGATACAATAATTATAATGAAAATCCCTCACACGTATAAAGAAAATGAAAAGCAATTTTTTTTTACATCAGCTCACACATTTGGCCCCGAAGAAAATTATTTTTCTCAGGACCTGTGTCTTCTTAGAGAATGCTGTGTGGAGGATCTTTTAAAAAAGGGAAGGATAGGAAGTTCTGGGAAGGAAAAAGGCATGAGGGGTGGGTAGGAATCTAGGGTCAGTGTGTCCGGTAGTGACAGGCGTATGAATCCATCCCTCCAACTGCGGAGTCCAGCTGGAAAAGTCAAAAGGCCTCCCTCAACCAGTCTCTCCCGATCCGGCCCGCCACGCAGCGGGTGGGCAGACGCATCCGCCGCCAAGTCATTCTATGAACCCGGGCACCCCTGCTAAATTATCAAACGTAGCGAACAACTTGGGGTAACCTATGGGTGACGTAAGACAGAGGTGTTGGTTATCCAATAAATGATTCCCTGGGTGGCGGCACCCATACCCACCTCCCAAATTCCGCCTATTAATCCATACACAATGCCATCTCTGATACTGAAAAAAATAAAACGCGGACAGCTGCGCATTGATGATTGCTTCATTGTGTAATTTTAAACTTAATAAAAAAACTTAATTTAATTCAACAGTTATTGATTCTGAGGCGGTACAAAGTTCGTCGGGTCAGCTAGTTTTTAATGCAATAAGGTTTTACCGTAGGTCGTAGGCAGTTCTGTTAAATTTGTAACAATTTTTGTATTATACAACACACATTTCAAAACATATAATCATGCAGCAAAATAAATCAACAAATTATCTAGGAAAGCTGTTTCAGAATTTAAATTTCAGTTTAAATAGAATCATTTTAAAAAAGATCCTCACTCGTGTTTTGTGACGAAAATACTTCAGTTTGTCTATTTATTTACGGTCTTTGTTAGAATATTCGTATAAACCAAACAGTTTATGATGTCCTTTGTATCAGACGATTGCCGGTAGATGGCGACACTATACAAGCTACCTGTCACCTAACTTGGTCGGCTCACACTTTGTCAATGTCGTGTACGTAATTCATTACAATAAAACTAAGTTATAATATTCAATCCTGTTTTATTTTGCTCTCTATCCTTCAGTCTTACATACTAATAGTTTTATCATCACGCCTTTCAGCAATTTTGAAGGTGGGTATAAATTAAAGCAAATTTAGAACGAAATAAAACCGATATTGAGTTATTATATACAAAAGCTGGTACGGAAAATAATTAATCTTTCTCATTGGAACCGCCCTGTACGACCGTAAGAATATCTTTCGAAGAAATATGAATTCTCGGCCGCTGGCTGGCTAAAGGCCCTTAAATAAATTAATTAATAGAGTGTGCAATTCACACAGTCAGAAAACTAAAGTAAACACAAAGAGAAGACCGATTAAACTATGTGTTCGTCTCTTTTTGGTGTCGCTATTTTTCATTTCATCGAGTTTCAAATCACAACGGTGCTAAAGAAGTTTTCACTTTAAAAAAATAAATTAAATAAACACATATAGGTCTCATAGAAATCATTGTGTCTCCCTCACTATAAATGTTAGAAATATGATAAAAACGGTGTTGGTAAGAAAAAACACCGTGCTTTATATTAATAATATTTTAAAATAATTAAAATGTACATCTTTATGAAACCAAAATTTCCGACCGTAAGAAGAAAAAAAAAAATGAAACTTTGGGAAATTTTTATTAATTATTTTTATATGAAACTACAAAAAGTGAGTGTACGATAACGTTAATTATACATTTTGCTGATAAAATATGTGAGTTTTTAATTTTTTAATTTCAAAAGTTTTTGTTAGAATAAACGTAAGGTGAGTTATTTTGAAAATTTTTTATGATTGCTTTTATAATAAAAAAATATGTTTATTTAAAGCAGTGGTTCCCAAACTCTCTTGGCCCACGGACCCCTTCCCCCAAACTGTTATGACCCCGGATAATACAACGAAGGGGGCGGAATGGGATGGGGTGGGACCGCAAATTTACCACAACAGAGGGGGCGAAATGGGATATGGGGTGGAACGAGGAAGGATTAACCCCGTTCTACCCAATACCTCCGTTATGGAAATTTACCGTTCCACCCTTTCCCATTACGCCCCTCCCCCGACGAATCTTCCATATGAATGAAAATATGTGTCAAAACCTTGCTGCGGAATCCCTGAAATCATTCAGGGACCCCCAAATCAATTTTTATTTTCCAAGGACCCCCCTGAATGATCCTGGGGACCCCTAGGGACCACTTTGGGAACTACTGGCCTAATACATAATAAATTAATTATATTGTCACCAATTTAATTGCAAATGAATACTTACGAATGCTTAACCCCAGATACTTCAATAAAATTGTTTATCTTCCCTAGGAAAATTTTAGTTATTTTTACTAATACACTAATTCACTTTCAGTAAAAGTAAGGAAAAATTGTGCTTACTTGGAGAAAACACACGCCCACAGCAGACTTAAGTGTGTGAATCCCAGCGAATAAGTACCTACTCTTGGTTGTTATGATCAAATAATCTTATGTATTTGGCAGAGCATTACGGCCCTAAGTCTGTATTCAGGTATGTATAGTATGTATCTCGGTATTCCGAAATTAGTCACCTACATCATGTGAAATAATGCCTCTGTCATGTAACCCCGGCCAGAGAGGTTGTCCGTTTGAAGGATTTTCCACTGCAATACCCGGCGCTCAGATCTGCTTGTTCGAGCTTAGCCAAGCCGCAAACCATTCAGGGGTTTCCGTCTGCAGCTTATAGATAAACAAGGATACAAAGATGTCAAACAACGAACGTCAAACAATTTATAAACATTTTTTCAATAAAAACCACAATGTGGCTGATCAACAAGCTCGTGAAAAGTCGTACAGTCGATTCCTGTTGAACGCCGGGCGTATTTCGAAAAACAATATCAATATAAAAACAAAGGAATTTTTTTTGTGATTTTTTTTCCGTTTGCCAGATAATATATCTTATTATTCGTGTACGTGATAATATCGTAAGAGGTTTTTCCAGAATAGCTTTCTAACTAAAAAAATATTCATTCAATATACATTCTGTAAATAATTGTCAAAAAATATAATCACACAAATATAAACTTTTTTTTTTAAATTCACACAAATCTGAATACATACACATCATGAACAAATACAATTCAAAGGAGTTTGCAAATAAATAAAGACCCTTATATGCATTTGAAATGCATGTAAAACTTCGATTTTTCGCCTTTGACAGTTGCAAAAAATGAGCCGCCAAGTCGGTTCGGTCAAGAATAACATTGGCGCAAGCGGTTCTGACCTTGTCCTTCATACAGTTTCCTTGTACATAAGGGTTAAAATCGCATTTAAATTGCCTTTTCTTTAATATGAATACCGCACAAGAGTCTTAACCAGTGTCTGGAGCCAGTGGGACTATGGCATCCCCAATTGGGGTATGTTGTGAGGTTGAAGGTAGTGGGGAGGGGAAGGAGATAGGGAAGATGAAGGTGGAAAAGTACCTGGCTGTTCAGATTTGGTCACCAAACACGGCTAATGCCATTTCAAGCAACGTTTCAATTCTGAATGATGGTATGGTGCCGCAAATATACTATATATTATTTTTAATTAATAAATTGTGAAATAACACTAATAAATCAAATAAAGTTTATTTGCCACGCCGGGATTGTGCGAGTGTGCTTTCAGTGTGCGAGTCACGCGCCTTACCGCTGGACTATGCCGGCACATGACACTTAAATTGTAATTATTTGTGTAATTATTTTTTGGTTATACTTCCTGTTCTACCACTTTCCCAACGACGGCGACGGTGTAAGGAAACTGATTGTTTACCTCCTTCATCGGTCGTGCATGTAAGGACTTTAATGTTTTTAAAATAAAATAAAGCTACATATAATTATTATGAACTAACCCTGAACCCTGAACCCTCCAGTGTTGGGACACTGGAAAGTCCTAGAGTCAAAAACAATATTTGTGAAAACTTTGTTTTTTCAAATATGGAGAAACTTCTCTTTCGTAAAATTCACATTTTCCGACATATTTTAAATAAAGACGGCGTTCACAAATGAAGTGAGTTTTCTTATTATCCGTCATGTCTAAGGCTGCATATACTCACTCGAGCCAAACATGCGAGCCATACCACGAATTTTGGGAAATGGAAGAAACTACCCCAAACGGCCATGCAATGGTAAACACAGCATAACTGTTAATTGATTGTGATTTTAGAGATTATCATAAAACATTGACCCCGAGTGTTATTTCGCTTAAAAATGCACCACGAAAAAAAAAGCTCGGCTATTCACGTAGAAGTGAAAAAAAACTCGGCTATTCACGGTAGAAGTACAACCTTCAGAAAATTAAAGTAGTCGTGGGTGGGGAAGCTACGAAACACTGCACAAAGAGGAAACCGATAGGCTACGAAGCATCGCACAAAGAGGAGACCGATAATTCTCTCGCAGGCTAAATCCTATAGATATTTATGTTTGTTTTTTTTATTGTGTAGCTATTTTTCGTTTCATCGAGTTTCAAATCACAACGCTGCTAAAGAAGTTTTAACTTCAAAAAGTTTCTTTAGATATTTCTCTTTGTGAAAACGCTACTAAGTTTGGAAAATATTATGTAAATATTGTGTTTATATATTTGTAATATCGATCGTCTAGTTGATTACTCAGAATCTCTGAAAAATCTAAATTTGAGGTGAGTTTGCAATTACCATGTAAAATTATACCACTGAACGTATTTTCAAAGAATTCAAAGTTCCAACATTTAAAAACTTTTTTTTTTAAATTCAATCGTACAAATTATAAAAGAAAAAAATAAATACTCATTCATAACTGAAAATTGTACTAGACTTAAACACGTATTTGTATGCCCCAAACTTAACACTTCTTTTGCCCAACACCATTTTACATACCAAGGTAAATATTTCTTTAATAACTTACCAGTAGAAATTAGAAGCATTAATGATAAAGTACAATTGTTGAACTCTATCAAACAGCATTTTAGAGAAATCATCAACGGGAAAACTGCTTCCCCTATTTCCACATGAATGTCACACTTAAAATTATACCTATTTTTCTATCGCAAGCCATTGATTGCGATGTGATTTAACTGTATATAAGCTGTGTATGTATTAACAGTACCTGTCTATGTGAAATACGTGACTGTATTAATTGTACTTATATAAAATGTAAAACTCTTCTTCCATCTACAAGCAAAAGCTTTTAATGGAAGGCAAGTAATATCATAATAATATGTAACATTTTAAAGATAAATAAGTAAATAAAACTTTAAAAATATGTGGTACAATACTCATATTACTCGTAAACACCACCAAATAGAGCACAAAAAACTATGTAGGGTATTTCCACTTTTTTTATTTAAAAAAAATGAAGCTAAACATTACGATAATTAAGGCATTTTTATTTTATTTTTATGTTAACGAATAAGTTTTCTACGGCGAGTTAAAGTTTCTCATTTTTGAGTTAGCGCTAAAACGATATTTTGGGGCGTGGCTATCGTGTGACATCATGAGTGCGGACGTTCCCTGACAGTGTTTATTTATGCTGGTTCAGCTGAGCTACGCTTGTGATGTCACAAACCCATTTGCAAAAAACGGGCCGTTTTGATTTTTTCAGTTTTGGAGCGTTTTTAAAATCAATAATATTGAATGAAAACATAAAATACAAACATTTTAGTAGGATGATTAAAACCAGAAAATGATCTTTAAATATTCCGTACATTTTCAACAGAATCCCTCGTTTGTGGAAATACCCATTGTTGATGATTTCTGGGTTACTAGTAGGATATTTCATAATGTCATGCATGTAAATGACCGTTATGCCTCCCGGTGACCGGTGTAAATAATATTTGATTTATGGTGAGCAATCAAAAGTTTCTTTCCTCGTTATATCAAAGTTAGTATTTGGAAATGTCTGACTAATTAAAAGAACGTTCAAAATGTATGATTTTTTGTTAAATTGATCTACTACTTCAGGTAACACGTTATTCCCTTTAGATGAAAATAGGGATAAATACTCACTAATAAAATACATCGTTGCAAGCTCTGTTTCATGTATAATTAAAACTTTATTTTTTTAAATAACTTGAAAATGTTTTCAAGTATTCCCTCCCCAAACTTGCTCCACCCAATAAAACCCACCCTTCCAGGACTACCCCATTCTGCCCGAATTCCTTATATGTAGGTAACTAAATGCAACGACATTCTAAGCCCCAGGCGCTGAACGCATTGGCGTTCAGTGATTGATTTTTAAATTTTCGACATTTAAAAAAACTGTTTTCAAGTTATAGACAAAAAAGGCTTTTAGACAAATGTATTATTTTTCCATTGAAATGTTAATTGCTACCAGTAAAACTAACAAAAATGTCCAAAAAGGGAAGCTAGCAATCCACAATGCTACCCTGACGTATGGCAGTGAGGCATGCAACTTTACTGGCAGAGGAAGGATGAAAGTAGACTGAATGCTGCACAAATGGTATCCCTGAGGCCCTGAGCCATCTGTAAGTTAGTGTGAGTAATGCCAAGATTGGCTCGGAATGCAAAGCTGACGTAGTGAGCGCTCTTGGGCTGATTTTTCACAAAAACGGCGATATACAATCATTAAATTATTTTTGAGTTTGGAGGGACTGAAAGGTAGTTTGGGCATATAGGACGAATGTACGAAGAAAGGAGTGTACAGAGAATATATTACGCTGATTTAAATGGTAGAAGAAGTCGGGAAAGTCCGATGAAAACGGTGAAGTCGGGCCATGTCAAGAATTAGAATAACAGAAGAGTGCTTATGAGACGATGTATCAATATGAATGAAAATATGAGTGTCTACCAAGGCAGAGCTGTTTGGCGCTCCAACTGACTGCCTGTACCTTGGTGGACACGGCGTGGTGAAGTTTTTTAAAATTAAGTAGGCCTTGAGTAAAAATAAATTCCCTCAGGGTCTATGTCGTCTTTGGAAATGCTGTATGAAGGGGCTTTTTAAGGAAAAGAATATAGCAAGTTTCTAGGAAGAAATAAAGTATAAGGGTTGGGTAAGAATTTAGGGGTCAGTGTGTCCAGGGGTGATGGACGTATGAATACATGTCTCCCGTTTAAAGGTCAAAGGGTATCCCTAAACCAGCCTCTTCCGATCTGTTTCGCCACGCAGCTGGCGAACCTGGGCACCCTTGCTAACCAAACGTAACGAACCGAAGATAACGACATGGCAGAGGTGTTGATTATCCAAAAATGGTTCCCATTCCTGCCTCCCAAATTGGATACTAGAATTATCTAGCTGCCTTTGTGAGCTAATTTTTATGAGCTAATAATTTAACTAATGAATTTTGAACCGAGTGAATAAGATTTATATTTGAAATTTGAATATTTTTACAGGAAAGTCCCCAAGCTTTAATCTCATTCCTTAAATCCATGATAAATAAATTATTCGAAGTATGCATATTATATGTAGTTTTTTCCTGAATTATTATTTAGTAATGAATATTTTTATAACAGTTTAGCACGATTTGAAAAAAGTAATTAGATAAGTAGTCATAGTTTTTTGATGGTTAGTAAAATATACAGCACGCCACTGGCAATGGGGTAGCAGAGCTTCCGAAACCGTAATCCCAATCCCTGGAGTTTTATTTTATCTGGTATTTACATGGAGGAGAATTATTTATCGTGAAAGGCTTGCACTGAGAAGCGTCGAAATTTTGGAGTGACTATTACAACTTATTTATGTATCACATAGCACTCTTCTTAAGGTGAATTGCCTTAAACAAAAAACAACTTATTTACAAAATATTTTTAATTAAAAAAAAATTGCAATGGTAATTGTTTTTGGATCCATCTGACTAACAACTAGTGTATAAAGTAGTCGCAGCGAGTACCCATAGAATAGCACAAGAGTCCCAATAGCTCCCAACCACCTGTAGCCAGTGAGACTGTGGCATCGCCAATCGGGGTAAGTTACAAGCCTAAAGGTAGTGTTGAGGGAAGGAGATGATAGGGAATAACTATTCAAATCTAGTCACCAAACGGCTATAACCATTTTAAGCAACGTTTCAATTATGAATCGTCTTTCTCCAGGATAATACTGAGAGTATCTTCCATTCTGGAACGTGCAACAAATATAACTTATATTATTATAAAATGGTTGAATTGTGAAATAACAGAAATCAATCAAATAAAATTTACTTGCGCATGCCGGGATTTGAACATGCAACCTCCGGATCGCTAGTCGAGAGTCTTACCCCTCTACCACAGAGGCCGTCAATGTCATTGTTTAAAAAACCAATATGCTTAAAAATAACTAAAGGAGTTAATTAAAGGATTTCAATATTATTAATAAATAGCATTTTTAATAAAATAGGTAACTGTATTTTCTTTGCAACGATCGCTACCAAAGCATCAATGCTAGCAAAAGAGTCCCAAGTGCTCTTAACCGTCTTGAGACAGTGGAACTGCGACATCTCCAATTTGGGTACGCTGTGAGGCTGCTGTCTATTTATTTATTTTATTTTATATTAACTTTTTTTTGTGCATTAAATTATGTCAGAGGCACGGCTGAAAACAAGCTACATTCCAGGACAAATCCTGAGTGTATAGCTGAGCAGTGACGTTTTTGTCAATCGAATAAATGAAAATGAACCAAATGTATAAAACTGTTAAAGTCTATTGATAAATAATATTATTATTATAATTTTTAATCGGGGAACGGGAAGAGATAGAGAAAAAAACGTTGGAAAGTTCCTGGCTATTCAGAGATGGTCACCAAAAATTGATAAATTAATTTATTTCAAGAAACGCTTCAATTCTTAATGGCGGAGTTTCACCAGGGCGATACTGAGAGCATCTGTTTTGGTTTTAGTAGAGGTTTGAGAAGCGTCCTCACTGGGTGCCGAGATGCCCTCATCATGATGCGGAATGTTTCCATTAGCGGACGTCTCCACTTGCCGGATGGGAGGGGTAGTGGGCGGTTTTTTCGGGTGGGGGAGGGAGACAACCTTTCGCACTGATTAATGTGTCTAGCAAAAATATCACAATTTAAACTGAATCACTGCAACAATAATATCCGCCCCGAGTGACGAAGTGGAAAATTAATTTGCATTCGCAAACAGTCTTTATGCAAATCAGGAATTACAAAATACTACCACGGGAAACAATGGCGGAAAAACACCAAGTTTTATTTCAGAACAGAAAAAAATAGAATCTCACCCTATAAAATTGTTATTCCCCTTTCAACAGACAAACCTACAGTTATAACTTCACTTAGACATAACAACACGGACCTCGTCGACCATAACACGGGCATGTGCCTATGTATAATGGTCGAAAAATCCAAAAATATGTATCCATCAAAACAATTCCCGGGTTACGAATAACCTGACAATATTCGAAAATCTCCTACTACCATCACATTAAGCTGAACATTTTGCTTTAGTTGTGATGGAGGACTTAGCCAGCCGAGGAACACGGAACGCCTGGGTGGGACCCAAACGCGATTCCCACTCAACCACTGACCCGACAATGAATCTAACACACTATATAAAGAGGTAATATTTGTTTGTTTGTTTGTTTTTTTGTTTGTGTGTTTGTTTGCATCGAATAGGCTCCGAAACTACTGAACCGATTTGAAAAATTCTTTCGCTGTTGGGAAGCTACACTATCCCTGGGTGACATAGGCTATATTATATTTAAAAAAAAAATAGGCATTCTTACTAAAACTTCAATAATGTAACCCAGGGTGTAAAAAAATTACCTAAAATATTCTTTAAATCGCGTGCGCTGCGAAAACTATTGATGATAGAATAAAATAATGTACTACGACTTTATAGAACTCATCATTATTTACAAAAAAGGTCGAGACAGCATATGTATAACTATTATGGTTATGCCACAATAAGTATTCTTTTATTTTAAAATTTTAATTAATATGTCGCCGCTTGAAAAGGCTCTTTATTTGTATCTTGTTTTTAATCCTTATCAAAATAAATTACTACATATTTAAGACAGCTTCAATACCTTTATTTAACTTTTTGAATTTTTCAATTCGGATATTAAATTAGAAAGATATCACGAGTTTAAAAATGTTAGTATTAGAAAAAAGTTTCGGCTACGGGCCGCGCGGGAGAGGAGTCAAGAAATGCAGTGCCAGGGGGGTTTGCGGGACGGGGGAGCGGGAGAGCGGTGGCGGGGAAGGTGGAAGTGGAACGCTGGAGGAGAACGCACGGGAAAGGACATGTAAGGAGTAACGTTTTATTTATTTGAATATGGCATGTATTATAAAAGAAAGTCCAAAAAAACGTGCAGCTCGCAAAAACTCAGAAACGAGTCCCGGTTCGATCAAGGGAGTTATATGGTGTGTCCCCCCTAGGGAATAAGGGTATCCGTTTTTACCTAAAGGGCGTGCTTTTAAAGATTTAAGGGCTGAAAGTTTCGCCCTCTTGAAATTTCTAGAACAGTCTTCCGGAAAGTTCTAGAAGGTTCCATAGAGCTGTAGAAAGTTGTGGAAGGAGTGGCGGAGTATGTCGTGGAATGATCAGGAATAGGGAATCGGGAACATCATTGTGCAACATTCCAGAACACTATCTTATTGTCCTGAGCGAAGCCGGGTAACCCAGCTAGTAAAGAATAAATATATAATAATAATAACTGTAATGGGTTACTTATCGTTGGTTAACGTCAAAAACAAATGCAAAACCTCCAAAACCATGTGGTAGATAAATACACATACATTTTATTATAACGTACGTTTGCAACTTAACCCGTTTAAACACAGGAAACCAAAATTTGTTCCACCTCACACAGATCATATATAAATAACTCCCTTTCTATCATAGTAAGAAATATGTTTTAAGCGATGTTAGTAAGACAAAATACCACAAAAAATACCATAAAAACGTTTTGAATCGCAATTAAAAAAATAAAAAGATTTGTTTTTTTTTAAATATTATTTACACCTTCCCAGAACAATAATTGCTTGTCACGGTTAATATAAGCCTGAAAAATAGTAAAAACTATTTTTAAAAGTAATAGTAAAATGTGGCATTAGATCGTACAATGACACCAGAAGTACATAAAGAATACAAGCTCTTGATATAAAAATAAGAAAATAAGAAATATAAGTACCTAGATACACACAAAACATTTTTGTTTTGTTTTAAAGAAAGACAAACATTCCCGGGTTACTATATAACAACCCGACTATGTTTGAAAATCTCCTACTACACCACAGTATATGGAAAATGTTGCTTGAGTCGTGATGGAGGACTTAGCCAACCGAGGAATCTAACACGGAACGCCTGGGTGGGACCCAAACGCGATACCCACTCAACCACAGACCGGTCCTTAGGTTGAATTAGTATTGGTGTAGGGACTATACTACGTTGAAATAATGTTGATTGAACAGATATGACCATTTTATTTTTTAAAAAGAAAGACAAACATTAAAAAAAATAATTATAATTTTAAATAATAATTTTGAACATTTATTCATTAAACAAACATTTAACGTTACGTTACAACATTTTAAGTTACGACAATATTTGAAAATGTCCTGCTACTACCACAGTATATGGAAAATGTAGCTTGTGTCGTGATGAAGGACTTAGCCAGCCGAGGAACCGAACACGCAACTCACAGCCTTCACAAATATAGTCAATCTTATAGCCTTTTTGTACTTACCTTCCATGCAGTTAAATAGATCTGCCGCATCCGAATATCTAATACTTACTTCATGCAACCTAGGTACAAGCGGGTGTCCTCGTATTGTTACATTTAAAAAAGATTTTGGAACAAATAGCTCTAGTAAGCATGTGATATTAAATTATGTTAATTAAATCCGTACTGTCTATAGTGTCTATACCACAATTTACAATTTTGAACATAAATATTAGGTCGGATATAATTCTTCGATCTGAGAGTATTGTTAAATTTATTTATTTTATCAAGTAATTATAGTTTAGGCTTTCAATGGGAATACCGAGCTTAAAATTAATGTATCTCGGAAATTTATGTTGAATTTTTTCGATTGTATCTGAATGTATTTTAAAATGGGGGAACCAGACACAAAGAATGTATTTTTGAAAACGTCTGTGTGTTTCTGTATTGAACACTTAATAATAAAAACATCCATTTCCTCGAATAATGCATTCCCTCTTTTATCCATTTTCACAAGCACAAATCAAAAGATATCATTACCTTCGGCAACAATCAAATTTGTTTTCATTACAAAAAGCGTCCTTTGAACGCGGGAGCAGGAACCGCCCCTAAGTTTCCTTTAATATAGTGCGGCGAGGGGTGTGTAAAGAAAGCGTCCTACTACCCGAACTACCCCCGCAAAACGGATTATGATAAGTGAGTTAGGGGTACACCAGCTCGTGCGATGGAACACCCCTGGGTAAGGGATGCAATTTTGTTCTTCATAGTTTCATCAAAACGTATTGTAAAGCGACACTGATGTATGGATGTGTATTATGATATTACGAAAGTGCAAACCATGCATTTATTTTATTCTTTCAGTATAAGAGTCAAACCACCCTTAATATGGATTGGATTAATATTTCTATTTTAGATACTGAAAATTTGTAAAATTAATAAAACAATTATATAACTTATTTCCATTTGATTTATTTGTGACCGTAATCGGTTTCCACCTGTCGTACTAGTAACTGTAGATTAAGAAACAATTGTACCATGTTTCTTAATTTACAGTTTACATTCATAACGTATGGGGGAGATGAAGGGGTGTAGTGTACAATAATTTTATTCAATTAATATGGGTGTCCCAAATTTTTTGCTTTGTCGTCTTTGAAGTTTGACGATTGGATTTCAGGTTATTTGGTTATTACCAGGTTTGTGGAATACTAAAATATTAATTGGGGAATTTATAAATACGAGGTAATTATGTCTACTAACTGGTAATAACCAAAACACTAGAAATTGTCAAAGACGATATAGCAACAAATTTGAGAAATCCATATAAATTGAATAAAATCCTCGTAGATTATCCCTTCCCTCTCCCCCAAATCAGAGTTTGCAATTCACACGCGGTATAAGTTAAACTAGAAAGTCGCTAGATGTCGCTTTCTTTTCTTTTGCCTGTTTATTTTAAAGTGGTTTGAAGATTGGATATCGATGTTACGAAAATAAAATGTTAAAAAAAATATTTTTTTGCTTTTCCACAAACTGCTCAATATATAATTGCTAAACTAAATTATACAAAATGTTTCACTTGGTTATTAAAGCATATTATTATCATAAACAACTTTGAACTGCTATTCGTCATATCTCATAACAATTATTGACTTACGAGATTTGCATAGTTTATCGTCGTTAGGCATATTGAAATAGGTAAGGTTAGGTTACGTTTCGTCAGTTGTGTTGTTTGTTTGTTCTGTTTTTTTAACTTTTTCAATGTTCTGTCGTATCACGGAACAATTTTAAAAGTATCGTTAATAAACATAGAAATCATTATTTGAAAAATAGCGAGTGCTTGCTTCGAACCGATAAATGACGTTCATGTGCACCCTCGTACTCCCGGCACGCGGTTCCTAAGACCCTAAGACTGCAGCGGCGACGTGGTGCGACCGCCGCTCGAAACTCAGCGCCTGGTGCTCCCCGCAATAAGGGACCTCCATGCTCCATGGCCGCACGCCGCACAGTGTAACATTTTGAAAATCTAGCGGAATTTTATTAAGGCCCGGTAGTACCCGCTCAAAAAGAAAAAGAAGGAGAAATATGTAAATACGAATGTTAGAGGGAGCGCGCTAATATTTAAAAAAATGTGAAAATGTTTAGTAAAACACAACTCGTTTAAAATAGAGCAAAAATCTCGTGGAGAATATCTAAAATAGCATTTAATAAACACTGTGATTTTTTTCATACATATAACTTAAAAAACGTGATTATAATCTTTTTTGAAGCATACTTTGCGATTTTTTTCTATCGAGTGAATTTAATAAAATTGCCGTTTCGGCATGGGGAATGTAAAGATTAGAATGTCTTCGAGAATGACATATACTTTTTTAAAAGCTTTAAATTTATACCGCCTTACTAAAATAAACGTGAAATTTTTATTCAATTGATAAACGGCCGGAGGATGTGAAAACATTACTAATTAAAAAATTATTCATGGAAAGATATATACATGGCTCACACAGCCTGAGAGGGTAGTTCATCCATTATGTACGACTGTTTTGTTAATAATTTCTGAACGAATTTTGTAAATTTTCCAACGTATTTTAAATGACTTGTATATTTCTTAATTTTGAAGATATCGTAAAATTATACACCTTTATAGAAACTAGATAAACTTACCTTTTAGATTTTTGTATTTGAAATATACTAAAACGTTTGAAAATGGCAGTATTTATACTTCAAACACGAAAAAATTAAAAAAAAGAACAGCTTACCGTAAACATATTCTATTAAATGCTCAAAAATTTCAAAATTTAAAAAAACACAGTCCTCTTATTTAATAAATTTGGAAGAAAAATATTCACTTTTTCTGTTTCATACAATAAGATATTATATTAATTAATAATAAATATTTCATATAATAGTTTGGTTATCATTCCAAAAAAATTAACAATAAAAAAACTGAAAATCTAATGGATAGCTTGTAAAAAGATTAACTTTTTGGCTCGCCATAATTTACAATAAAAATACATATAAATTTATTGTAGACCACTTTTATTTTATACACACTCGACTGGTTTCGGAAGCACCCTTCCTTCGTCAGGAAAATATTGTAACTGGAATAAATTGACTTGAATAAATTCTGAAAATATAAAGACCCTTAAGGTAAATTTGATCTTTCTTGTAACCTTTTTAATTTTCTGACAGTTCAACTTTCAAAGTACGATTATTGTGCAATGATTTTATTAAAACTGATGTAAAACCACACAAATAACACGGTATTCCATCCTACTTTTATTGTAAATTGCGCTAAAACACTTGCTAAACCTCTCAGTATTATGTTTAATAAATCAATTCTTGAAGGCATTGTACCAGATATCTGGAAAAAAAGCTTTCATAACTCCAGTCCACAAAAATGGCGATAAAAGTAATGTAAAAACTATCGACACATTTCTAAATTATCAATTTTTAGTAAATTAATGGAAAAAATAGTCTGTCAATGTTTAAGTTCTCAACTAAACCATATTATAACAAGACAACAACATGGTTTCATGAAAGGCAGAAGTGTAGAAAGCAATCTTGTTTTATTCACCGATTTTATTGTTGATCACATGGACAACATAAATAACATGTATAAATTAATCATTATTGTAAACTGTTGATTTCCCTAAATTAAAATAAATAAATAATTATAATAGTTATATGAATATAATAGTGCATTCGTCACTATGATAGAAATAATTAAGTAAAATCACAATATTTACTTAAAAAACACCCCGCCATAAATATACCTAACTGTTTTTTCACCGTGGGCCGCGGAGGACAAATGCGAAGGGGTGCCAACAACTCCGAATTAAAACAACCATTTTTACCGTAAATTATAATTTTAAGTAAATTATAACCATATAACGTTTTATATGTAATTAGATCTAAAATACATTCAATGCATTTTTACAGCGTGACCGCGGAAGAAAGCTTATTAGTAACAGATCGTGTTTTAGTGTTTACTTTAGTGTTTTGCTTTATTTATGTTGTTGCAACAACACAAGTTATCGGCCTTGGAAGGTGTTTTGTTTAGTAAGGCTGATAGTCTTTAAGGAAAATATAAAATATGTACTAGCAAAGGACAAAATAAGAATTTTATAACTGAAATATAATACAAAACAGGAGGCAGTTCACGTTCAGAAATAAGAAACGTTCTGAGTGCATTTTATTTTATTAACACATTTTACTTATTATTTTTTTTTTGTTCATATGAAGCAGTTACTTTGTGATGTGACATTATTTTACGGTGCTCCAGATTTTATGTCCGGGTTGAATCTTTCCCAAATGAAAGACTAAACCCTTCCACACACTTTTCCACAAATGAATATCTAGTAAATTAACGCAATGTAAGTGCACTATATAAGAATAAAACAATACAAGAACAATACGTCAATCCACCAGAAACATAATGGGAAAATATTTTACCGACTCCAGATATTTTCATATCAGAGGGTTTGGCTCTGATTAAATCCTAACTGGTCCGATAAAACCTACTGATCCCTCAATATAAATATTTAAAAAATCTTTCGTAATCCTACATGTATTTAAAATGACCGACTTTTGCATATATCTGTTTCTAATTTAGTTACATAAAAATATGAACGAACGATGAACATATTGACATCGTTCGTCCATTTCATACGCTGCCTAGGAATACCTTCTTTTGTTTTTGGTGGTCTCAGACTATCATTGTTCATCTGTGTAGATGACATAACAGACCTCTCTTCATTTCGGTTGGTTGTAAATGACATATCAATTTACAAAACAACACGAAAATGATTATTATTATTAGCTCCTACATTCCAGTAACCAAGCAACTATCGTTACCTAGTAAAATCATTTGTTTATTGTCAATTGTCAACAAATAATTTTCAAAATGCCCAAATTAAATATTTTAATTTAAACCTTTTACCTTTCAACGTTACAAATCTATAATATATTATATTTTAGAATACTGCTATCAAAATAAAATATATGTAATTAAATTTACCTTTAAAATATATTACAAATTAATCTCAAATATTATTGTTTACCTTGGTTACTGGAGCCTTCACAAAAGAGATTTTTTATATCCTATTTATTTATCTAAATAACCTATGGTTTACTGGCAGTTTATTTATTACGTAATCTAATATACTTATTTTCAAATATTTATATTTTTTGGGATCAAAACTAATTATTTTCTATCTGATATAATGAAAAATCAGAGAGCTAATGAAATGCGAATGTCTCTATAGCGTTGCTAAGCACCGATTTTAAATTATTATTATTTTACTTATTAACATTTATATCAAACAATAGGAAATATACACTATAATAATATGGATAACATTATTTGTTAACCTCACCTAGCCTAATAAAAACAAAAAAGTGGTGTACTTTTGATGCAATAATAAATTTCTGCTAGATTCACAAAATATCACACTGTGCGGAAATAACTCCTATTGGGGAACGGTGAATTGATGGATCGTAGCCACGCGACCTCACACCGCTACACAAGGTAGGAATAGGCAATGATCATCAGATCTGATGAATGACGAGAAACACTTTGCCTTATCTTAATTTAATAAAACTAATTCTTTTGGATCGATTTAAAGGCACCGTTGGAGTAATAAACTACAACTTAAAGGGAGACTTTCCTTAAATTGTGAACAGATTATTCACTAATTAGATTCTTGTGTGCCGGTTCAACATTGATATAAAGCTTGCCTTAAATCTGGTTTACGGTTTTTTAACCGTAAAAACGCAGTGGAAATAAGTTAAATTTTTCACTGTTTCGACCGTTTATAAGTGTGGGAGTGGCTAAGTGTCGATAGTGAGCTTAATTTTTCCTTATTTCTGGTGAAATTTATTAGACAAAATGGATAATAAATTTCATCGGTTGATTTGGTTTCTTGGTATCGGAAGTTCTGATGGAAGTTTTCTTTGAAAATTGTTTTTTTTTTAACTCCACACACAAGGCCCTTACGAAAATATTTCCCCACAGGGCCTATCTCATATTTGGGGATGTTATAAAGGAAGGAAATGAAGTTTAGGAAGGAAGGTGAGGATGTTGGTGGTCAGAAACATCCGCAGCCAAGACCTCACCTTTTGAACCCAAGCACCCCTGCAAAGTCACCAAACTTAGCTAACTACTTGGGGTAACCTATGACAGAGGTTTTTTTTTAAAATAAAAAATTTAATTAAAATTTTAATTTGGTAATATAATATAATATAATATAATATAATATAATATAATATAATATAATATAATATAATATAATATAATATAATATAATATAATATAATATAATATAATATAATATAATATAATATAATATAATATAATATAATATAATATAATATAATATAATATAATATAATATAATATAATATAATATAATATAATATAATATAATATAATATAATATAATATAATATAATATAATATAATATAATATAATATAATATAATATAATATAATATAATATAATATAATATAATATAATATAATATAATATAATATAATATAATATAATATAATATAATATAATATAATATAATATAATATAATATAATATAATATAATATAATATAATATAATATAATATAATATAATATAATATAATATAATATAATATAATATAATATAATATAATATAATATAATATAATATAATATAATATAATATAATATAATATAATATAATATAATATAATATAATATAATATAATATAATATAATATAATATAATATAATATAATATAATATAATATAATATAATATAATATAATATAATATAATATAATATAATATAATATAATATAATATAATATAATATAATATAATATAATATAATATAATATAATATAATATAATATAATATAATATAATATAATATAATATAATATAATATAATATAATATAATATAATATAATATAATATAATATAATATAATATAATATAATATAATATAATATAATATAATATAATATAATATAATATAATATAATATAATATAATATAATATAATATAATATAATATAATATAATATAATATAATATAATATAATATAATATAATATAATATTATATAATATAATATAGTATAATATAATATAATATTTGGTAAGGTAATATAATATAATATAATATAATATAATATAATAATTTGGTTTCTGCAAGTATTTTGGTACGTATGTATTTTTTTAACAGCTGTTTTGGTTTAAGGGACCATTTTTGATTAACGTGACAGAGGTGTCGGTGAATGTTTCTTTTGGCGGTGATACCCATACTCGCCTCCCATTTTTTTTGTATTTATTAGCAATTAACTAAAACTCAAATGCAATTTACTTGACTAGTGAAAATCTGAGTAGGATTCTGACTAAATGAAGGCAGCAGTTTTTCAAATCCTCGCATTGTTTTCCTTCGCCGACCAAAAGCTTCTCAGACACGTTGCCCCGAAATTCCCCCCCGACCGCCGCATTCTGACAATTCCGCAAACTCCCATTGAATGAAATTGTTATACAAGAAATTCGTTCTGAACAAGTTCCGGCACAAATATGTCAGAACTTGTTAAAGAGTTTACCTGAATTTACATAGCCGAAATCCGGCGGACCCGCAAGATCAAAGTGTGCGCTGTGTTCTCCCAAACCTGGCTACACACGAAGCGAGGGGGTCCCTTACAGCTACGAAATCCACGAAGCAAAGCAGAACTACATTGCATCTCTGACAATTTTTAAATTGATGGTTTTAGATCGAGATGCATTGATTCTAACAGCTTTAATATCCTCTACATCTGTGTTTTTTGCAGGTTAATGAGTAAGGGAACTAAATGGAGAAATAAGATTTATGTTAATTTTGATTTTGCGTTTTATTTCCCAGTATTTGGATTAATTTAAAAAAATTTCAAAATAAGGCTCAAGTTCTGTGAAATATCTATTCAAGTTCTTTAAATGAAAACTTATTAAGCACCGTTGTAAGTTGAAACACGATGAAACGAAAAAGTGACACTAAAAATAGATAAACACACACCTCTAAAGGATTTAACCTGCGAAATAATGAGATAGATTATTTTAAAAGAATAATCAGTCTCCTCTTTGTGCGGTGGTTCGTATCCTAACCACCCTTGTCTATTTTAGTTTTTTGAAGGTTTCATTTCTGCAGCGTGTGACTGCACACATTTTTTCTTAGTATTGCATCGTAGGTCGATTGTTTCACAGTAGGTACTTCTATAATAACATAATAATAGAACTTGAATAGGACTCTCACAGGATTTGAATATTAACTTAAAAACTTGATGAATTGTTCAAATTCTGTGAAGCTACCCATCCTTAGTTATTACCTACGTGTGAAGTTAGTGTTACGTAAGAATGTATTGAACAGAAATCAAGGATTTGTTTCACATTTCAAAAAATTGTTGTGTGGGTAGGTAATTTAATGAATGTAGAAGACGAACTCGATAATTGTTGTTTGGCTGCAACAACGACGACCTCCGTAGTGTAGTGGCTAAGACTCGTGACTCACAATCCGGAGGTCGCGGGTTCGAACCCGGCGTGCGCAAATAAATTTTATTTGATTAATTTGTGTTATTTCACAATTAATTAATTAAAAAATAATATATAGTATATTTGCGGCACGTTCCAGAGTGGAAGATACTATCCGTATCGCCCTGGTGTAAGACCACCATTCAGAATTGAAACGTTGCTTGAAAATGGCTTTAGCCGTGTTTGGTGACCAGATCTGAATAGCCAGGTACTTCCCAACCTTCCTCTTCCCCGCCTCCTTCCCCTCCCCACTACCTTCAGCCTCACAACATACCCCAATTGGGGATGCCATAGTCTCACTGGCTCCAGACGGGAGCAGTTGAGATTCTTGTGCGGTATTCACTATAAAAAAAAAAAAAAAAACAAATCCTCCAAATCTACATCCAATCATTGGAACTGTCCTACGTCCATGTGACAATAATAGTGGCTGTTCTCCGGTAGACTGCGGATGAAAAATATCAAATAATTATTTAAGAAATGTAAAAAATATGTATAAAAATCGATCACTGAAAAATAAAACACCGCGACAAAAGACGTCGCCGTTGTTTGCATTCAAATTATACAAATGTTGTCAAACAAACTCCCAAACATCCCGCGAAGAATTCAATATCTCCCGCAAGCAGTCCCATTGTTAATGTTTTATCGCCTCCCGCCACCGTCTCCCGCATTACCGCCCCTTACCTTACCGCCCCCTGCTTGGCATCAAAAGAATCACAAACTACGTAACAACGTTATCATGACGCGAAAGCAAATTTGTGAAAACTTTTCCTTCACTCACGACTGAATCAAATATTCTCCCGGTATCTCCTTTTGTTTTCCAGCTTTTTATATCGACTAGTCTCCTTTTGTGTTCGAGTTTTCTCTCTCATGCTTCTAGTTATATATAGGGCTGTTCCTTAACAACGATCTACCAAAACCGACTAAACATCGTCCCTATTAAAATTCCCATTGGCAAACAAAAGGAAATTGGTATACACATAAAAAAAAGGTATATTTTTTTTTAGGTAAAACTTCTTTACACACGCTTGACTTGGGGAACAAGCTGGTGAATGCATGACGAGAACGTAACGAAAAGTGTGATCGGGCGAGGCGAACGGAAGTTGAGAGGGAGATATGTATAAGTTAGTGAAGATAGAAAGAGAGAGAGAGTTACGTTACATTACTGTAGGAGCAAGAGAGGGAGGTGCAAGAAATAAAAAAAATTAAAAATTAACATTAACTTCTTGAAACAAAACAAAGATTTTGACAAAGGCCCAACTTGTGCATATTTATTGGCAGTCTTTGTATAATGGCTTAGAACATTGTAGGCATATTGGCTGGTTACATCCTTCACAAGTGTAAATCGTCTTTCTTTTTATCTTTGGTGGGTACAGTTTACTTGCAGATGTACTAGGTTGATCGTTTTCTGACATTTTTAATTAATAAATCTAGAACAAATAAAATCACCATTTGCTTTATTTATTACACAAACGTGGACGCGCGGTCCCACAGACCGAAAACAAATATAAAGCGAAATTACTCACGCAAAGTACAGCCGGCGACGTAACCTTCACTCTCGACAGTCGTTTTGCCACTAAAACCGAAGCTACTGATGCGGACAGACGCGTAAGGTAAGCGGGAGGAGAGAGGCACGCGATTCACAAACTGCAAGCGGCCTGTGAGACCGCACGTCCATAGTTAAAGGTTAAAGTGAACTCTTCTTTAACACCGTTGTGAGCGAATTAAAAAGAGACAAACACATGCATCTATAACCTGCGAGATAACGAGATACATGCTACTTCTACTCCATCAAGCCTGCTTTGGTGTAGTGGTACAAAGCACCTGATTAACCTCAGCGACCAAACATTTGAAGCTAAAGACAAGGGATCGAATCCTATGAAATCCGAAAAAAAAAAATTAAAATCAATATTCAAGATTCAAACCGCTCCAAAATTAACAGGCAAAAGAAAACACAAAAGAAAGCGACATCTAGCGACTCCGAAGGAAATAACACAAGTACTAATAAAATGACCAAATGTAAAGGAAAAGGTGCACTGGAATTCGACGACAAAAATATGGAAAAAAATCTTTTTTTTTTTATTTTTTATTCAGAGAAAGATACATAAATTACAATAAATTCAATATAATAATTAATTATATAATACGTGTACATATTTGATTTATCCCCATAAAAAAGCAACATCCTTCACATTGATAAAAAAAAATGCTTCGTTGTCTCCCCACTCTTGTCTACTTTAGTTTTCTGAAGGTTTCACTTCTACCTCGTGTGAATTATACACTCTGATTTTTTTTTCTTTATGGTCGTTGTATATTTTCTTTCTATTGTAGTTAAAGTGAAGTCTTTGATTATATATAATCAAAGAGTGAAGTGTAGATGTTTGGAAGATGTACGTGTAGAGAACAGCCCTATGGCGCTAGTTATCTGGCACACTGAGAGTAACAAGTCACACTGACATTTGTACTCAATTATGTATAGTCTTCCTTCCCCGTCGAGATCAAACACTGACGAACCATTTATTGTTACAAAAACTCTTTTCTCTGCTACCTTTGATGTTTGCTTCTCGGTAGCAGTCAATACGAAGGCACCGAAAATATAATCCCAAATGATATATTCAAACGAAATACGCACGTCAATGAATGTCGCACAATGTTCCTACAGATGTAGACACGCAACGCACATAGTTGATGGAATTTTGAATAATGTTTTTCATTTATTGCTTGCTGGAGTAGAAATGTATTGAAAGCGACATTATTATGTACGTTTGAAACGGGAAAGCTAAACAAAATATATCAATACTGAACAATATCTTATAAACTTAAGGGAGTATTCAATATAGACAAATTTAAAATGAAAAATTTCATTTTTTTAAGTAAAACTTCTTTATGCACGCTCGACTTGGGGAGTAAGCTGGTGAATGCGTTACGAAAAGTGTGATGCAAACAGTTATCGGGCGAACGGTGATCGGGCGAGGCGAACGGTCGGGCCTTTACGCACGCTTGACTTGGGGAGTAAGCTGGTGAATGCGTGACGAGAGCGTTATTAAAAGTGTTATCGGGCGAGGCGAACGGAAGCTGAGAGGGAGATATAAGTTAGTGAAGTTTTACTTCAGTCGTGTGGTCTAAAGCATGGGTGGCCAACCTTTTAAGCAGCCGGTCCAAATTTTAGAAATGAGATTGCCTACCGGGCCGCACAACAAAATTTCTTTTATTTTTCAAAGCAAACAAGAAATATATTGTTTTTTTAAGAAGATATAACAAAAATGAGAATCAAACATATTAATTAGATTAGAGTTAGGAAATACAAATAATAATATAATAAATTTTATTGAGACGTCTGATTTTGTTTGTCAGAACTAAGTGCATCATTGATGTTGTTGCTACAAGAAAAAAGTTTTCCAAATGTTCATCAGTGATTCGTGTTCTCTTTTGAAATTTAATATGCTTCTTTCAACTAAAAAGTTGTTCACACGTGTAAGTGTTTCCAAATAGCGAAATCATCGATAGAGGATGTTTGTAAAATGCAGGATATTTCTCCATGTCCAAATATTTTTTTATCTTTCCGTTGTAGACGAGTATTAACAACATTTAAGTAGCTAACTATATCGTCAGAAATGCAAAGCAGCTAATTCTTTCCTTGTCTTCAAATTCTGGGATACTTTTTGACTTAGGTACTTTTGATCTTACTTCTGCATAAAATTTAACGTCATTGAATCCAAAGACTCGAGAAACTTTTAAAACTGACGGAGATTCAACCTCTTCGACTTAATAAAGTTTACTGTTTTGATGACCACCTTCAAGACATGATCAATTTTAAGGGACTTAAATTTTAAGGGACGAAAATTTAGCACCTCAGTATTACCAACTCTGCTGGCTTCATTTTCAACCAATTTTAATAAAACTTCGAGTTTCCCAACCATTGTTGGAGCACCATCTGTTGTTAAGCCCGATATGTTGTTGAGTCGTAACTAAAAACGATGAATGTCGATGTAACAGCTCCTAACAAATCTCGTGAGCAAGTAGTGTCCATAAGTAGATACAGTGCCGCTAATTCTTCTATCTTGTTAAAATGGACATTAACACTCCTGATAAAAATCGCCACTCGGGCGGAATCTGTTAGGTCAGTGCTTTCATCCAATGCTACAGCATAAAATATGAACTTAGATTGGCCACCCTTGGTCTAAATCACACTCGTTTTCAAGTATGTTGTAAAATTATTGGGAAAAAATTGAGAAATAAATGTATGTTAATCTAAAATCTTTTGAAAGAATAATCATTTTTAAATTAACCCTTATGTAGTTTTAGCGCGGTAAAAATCTGTGCGATTTTAATACCCATCTAAGGAGTATTTTTCCTGCCAATGAAAGGTGTCTAACGAGCGTCGCCAGTTTTATCCGAGGCAATAAAGGCGACGTTTTAAGTGGTTGTCTTTGGCTAGAAAAAGTCGCCTGTAGATTTTTCACTAGCAATGTGAACGCGACAGTAATTAGCTCTAGCGTCGAACATTATAGTAGATGTGTCCTTATTACTTTCGTGCTACCAAACTGGACAAAAACAGACAATAGAAGGTTGACAAATTTTTTTTTTTAATATATAATTACATTGAAGCCCCACTAAACTGTTACATAACACTTTGTCAACGGGTTCTTATGTTTTTATATACATAATATTAGAGAGGAAAATAGATCAATACAAAATGTCTTTTTTATAAACCTAACCATTTTACAGCATGCGGTTGAGTTTTGTAGTGAAAACGCGGTGCAGGCAATGAATTGTTCCTGCTATGTAAATGCCGAGTTAACTGTGTTCTAGCGTAGAATTTTTGGTTAAACGAGGCTTAGTAGCAATTTAAAGTGCCCTGACGACATTTTCGAGCACATTTTATACTCTTGAGGATCTTCCACATCTAATTGTTTAAGGATTATTTATTTATTTAAGGAACGTAAACAGTCTTAGTAATATAATATACTAGGACCAGTCAAAAAGTAATGCCTTCTGTTTTTTTCTCCTTGTCAAGGAATAAAAAAAAATGAAATTGCATGGGTTGAAAACCACACTATATTTTTCAATATGATCTCTGTCCATTTTCTTAGCTTTCGTCCATCTTTTAACAAGGGTATGCATCAAAGTGTTGTAAAAAGCACGGTCACATCCAGAACACCATCGCCATAACTTTCCCCACCAATCACACAGCTATGAAGTTTTTCGTCCTCGGTGAGTTTGTGTGATGCCATTCCATTGACTGCCTCTTCAGGTTCATAAAAATGAACCCATATTTCGTCTCCAGGCACATTTTTTTCCAGAAACTAAGCCTTGCAAGTATTGTGAGGCTATTGTTTTTCTTGTTTCTTTATTCTGACCGAATAACTTTCTTAGTATCCACCTTGCACAAACTTTTGTTGAATAATATAATCAGTTGTCGAATAACCGAACACTGCTTTTACTAAGGGAGATAATGCGACATCTGAAGTTATCTGGGGTCACCACGAATGATGTCATTAACTTTCTGTTCTGTTACATTATGGTACACATTTTCCGTCTTTTATGAATGGAAATGAGGGTTTCACCTTCTGCAGTAAAGAATCAATCACAGAAATCTGTCTAATACGAACTTCGATGTCGGTCATTTTGCGACGGAAAAAGTTACTACTGCAGTAGATTGTAGAAGAAGGTTTGAGGAATGGCACCAATTTCAAAATATTCACTTAACTAAATTTATTTAAGTAAAAAATAGGAGGCATTACTTTTTGACTGACTCTCGTACATAGGAGAATGAAAATAAAACAGACCAATTTTAACGATAAAATTTTTACGATACACGTTTACAATTTTAACGATAACAATGTTTACGGATAGGTATTTAGAAACTTAAATCTAACCAGATAAAAAACAGAACTATGCACCAAATATATTTAAAAAAAAAAATATATATATATATATATATGTATTAAAATTCGGAGGTAGGATTTTTTTATGTTGTCGGAATATATTTTGATTATAACTATACTTAAATAGACTGCGAAATATGTATTTGGGTTGGGACGGGTAAGGCGAGGAGAGGGATAAGGTAAAGTTGCCCCGCAATTATTGCAGACAATGAAGATCTTTGAAGAATGAAGATTTAGTTCGTCCTACAAAAATTTCAATACCTATATCTTGACTTCATATAACCACTGGAGTGCGTTTTGCCACAATATGGTCCCATTTAAAATACCTCTTAAATACTTTGCTGCCAGTTTTAGGCAAATTTTCCCCGGATGCAGTAAAAAAAAAAATTCCATATTAAAATTCGGAGGTAGGATTTTTTTATGTTGTCGGAAAATATTCAAAATGGTCACCAAAAAATCACGAGCACTCGGAAAAAAAAGTTAAAAATCGTGCTGTCGCTCGAGTGATAAAAAGACCTAATATTTTTTTCGTAACACGCGTCGTCGTGTAATCATTTTCGCAGCGTGCCGCGTTTGAACTGTAGATTGATTTGTGGTTTTGTTTCATTGTCCTGTCCTGCGCTGTCGAGGTTGTTCACGAAGCTGGGACAGGACAATAGTGTATTGTCTTCTTGTGTATGGTACTTGTGTGAACTCGGCATAATAGTGGCAAACAAGAAACGACCATGTAAAAAGAAGACCATCATAATATATTATAATATTATATATACAAAACGTTAATTTTATGTTTCCCAAGTTCTGAGGTTTTTAATTATTTAGATTACATCGTGTTTAATACTCCTGGTTTAATGCCCCACATAAATGTTTAATATCTATTTATTTTTAAATATTTCCATATGTTAGGAGCTCTTCACCGCTCTATACACATCGAGTTCTGAGATTTTGACTTCTATCAAAGGGGAGGTCTTATAAAACACTTTACAGTGTTTTTTAAGTGAAAATTTCTTTATCACCGTTGTGATTTGAAACTCGACGAAACGAAAAATAGCGACACTAAAAAGAAACAAACACATGCGTCTATATTAGCTTCCTCCTTGTCCGGTGCTTCGTAGAATAAAATGTAACAATATTATATTTAATAAACCCTACAATTATTATACTCAATGGTACTACACTACTGGTGGTACTACATTCGGCAAAAACTGAACAGCCATAAAAGATATTTTATAAGAGAGCAACACCGAATAAGTGAAACACGGGTGACTTGTCAATTTGCGATGAGCTCGGTTTTCATTCCCGCTGGTGATCCGTCTTCTCGTGGTTGTTTCGTTGTGGCTCTTAATCATTGTCAATTCATCTTTAAATATTGTCGCAAGTAAAAATAAATGTATTACGAATTTTATACAGCATAATAATAATTAATTTTATTAACTTCTGATTGATACCTTCCTAACTACATCCCTGGATGGCGAGGTAAGTATTACAAAATCAGCCATCCAGCATTATCGATATAATACTCTGCATTCGTCTCATTCTCTCGAAGTTTACTTTTCTGAAGGTTTATGTTATATTTTTTTGTGCTTAAAATATTTTTTTTATTTTGTGTCTTTTTTTACGTTAGCTTCACACAGGAGGCCCTGAGGAAAATAATTTCCCTTAGGGCAATGTCATCTTAGGGGATGCTGTGTAGGGGGTCTGTTTAAGGAAAGGAAGGAGAGGAAGTTCTGGAAAGGAAAAAGGTATGAGAGGTCGGAGATGCACTGCCCCCAAGACCGGGATAAACCTCACACTATGAACTCGGGCACCCCTGCTGTCAACCATCAAACTGTCACCAAACGTAGCGAACCAGCACCTATGGCAGAGGTGCTGGTTAACCGAAATTTGGTTCCAGCGGTACCCATACCCGCCTCCCAAATTGGATACAGCCTATATATACGACTGTCATGATAGGAGCATGAGCCTATTATGGTATTCGTGATAATGCAAATGAATTGTAACGTGAAATTTTCATGAAATTATAATAAAAAAATAAAATAACAAACAGTTAACAAGCTAAGATAAACACAATAAATTTTGTTAAGTATGAAGAAGTAAGATAAACGCGTTTAAGCAACGATTAATTGTGAATAATAAAAAAAAAAACTCCTACAAATAAAAGACGAACTCTTTACAGACGTTTAAAACGTTATCTTTTCAATTTCAAATAGTCTTAGTATAGTATACTTTAAAGGTGGTTAAAATTCCCCTGTTTTCTTCCTTTCTGTCGCTGAATCCTGTGACAAATTCCTCAGCTCCTTCCCAGTCTACCCAGTCTGCTGTTTTACTACCGACTTTACAGCTGTGTCTACGCTTTTTTCTTGTTTTACTTCACCGTGGCAGCGAATTTAATTATAATTTAAATGCTTGGTTGTGAGACAAGATGTAATTATTTCGAATATTTAACGCAGCAGAGTGATTAATTAAAATCTGCAGTGGCTAAGCAATCTAATTATTATTCTCATAACACCTGTTTGCTGTGTCGATTCCCAATCATTCCTTTATCACGTTTTAGACGATTTTAGGCCTGCTTGACTCTGTAACTTTGACACTTAAATATTAATTAATTATCTATGGCATCATAGGATGGGGTGGTGCGATTGATGCATTTATTAAATATGTAAAGCACATTATTCAAGTTATGTATAATAGAAATAAAACATTCTCGACCGTGTTATAACACAAATAAACTAATATATTTCATATCGGTAACTTATTTATACGGCAAACAATGAAATATGTATGTATTTAAAAACTACAGTTATTTCGAAACCAAAAAGTAGCAAAAGATCTAAAAATGTTGTCTAATAATTCCTCAAACCAATACCAAACACATTAGTTTTATTGGTCCGCGTACATTCATAAAATGTCACGTTAAATAAAAAAAAAAAAAAATTTATATGAAAAACTTTCTTTTTATTATATTGAAACTGAATGCTGTTAAAATGAGACCCCTGAGGTGTATGTGTGGTAAAACAATGTATGATCGTGTGAGAAATGTGGATATCCGCAAAGAATGTAAGGCTTATGTATGCATAATGAGTAAGATTAAGAAAGGGACCCTCAGATGGTTTGGGCATGTAGAGCGAATGAACGAAGGAAGCAGTGTAAGAAGAATATACGACGCAAATGTGAATGGTAGAAGAAGTCGTGGACGTCCGAGGAAGACATGGCACGATCAAGTGAATCAGATACTTGAGTCGGGCCATGTCAAAAGTCAGAATAATAGAAGAGAATGTATGAGACGATGTATGAATGTGAGTGAGGCAAAGAGTGTGTGCCAAGACCGAGTTGTTTGGCGGTCCGTCCTCTCTGCCTACCCCTGCGGGGAAACGGCGTGATGGTTAGTTAGTTAGTTAGTTAGACAATTATGACGTTTTGACAGAAGGTGGCAATAGCGAAATTGGTTAACGCACTCGTCCCGGTTAGACGGAGAGGTCTGGGTTCGAGTCCCAGTTGCGACCATTGTCTTTTTCTGTGTCTTGTTCTCTTTCATATTTTCGTTTAGATTATTATTTTTAACTTATTCTAATATAAAAAAAAAAAAAATTGTGGCTGAATGAATCAGATAGATGTTAAAACATTTTTCCTATCAACTCTTTGTTTCACTTTTCAACACAATACTAACCTAAATTCAAGACTAACATGCTGTACTTACAAAAAAATAGTTTATTTTGGCCAAGTATACCCAAAACACACTTATGTAGGTATATCGTGTATCTCTTCAATGGTGAAGGGTTTTTTTCACAGTATTTTGTTATTGTCCTTTTTTTTAATTAACCAGTTCGTGGCATTTCTATTTTATTTTTTGGTTGATAACACTTTGAAATGTGCCATTTTTTGATTACCGCCAAAACGACATATTCGTTTTTTTACGCGATATTTACGTAATGCCGAAGAATTTCTGTGATAGCCATCTTACCAGACAGCAGCGTCATCTACATTTCTACGTCATAATGATGTGTAGCCGTTCGAACGGTTTAGGATTGTGCGGTTTTAATGAAAATACCAAAATTACACCATGCTTTAAGTTCGAAGATCAGACTCAGAAAAATAAACTTTAAATATTCCAAACATTTTTAACGGCATCCAGAGTTTGCGAAAGTTTCTTTTTGTCATGCCATTTTTTTACTACGTGTTTTGATTAAACTTAGAACTACAAATAATTACGTCTACGTGATACATAACATATCTAATATAATAATATATACTCCGCCAATTATATATGTGTGTGTAATATACCTTCATTCTGCTTCTCCTGGTGATAGTGTTTTGTGTTAGGACAGTTGTTGAGAGTTGAGAACGTTGTTTCATAGTTTACCGAAACAATGAAAAATGCATTCACAAATGAAAGTCAGCGTGTGGCCATGTAAAGTTGCTACAAAATATAAAATATTCTTAACGTTTTGTAGTTTTAGAACGAGTGAGTTGTTTAATTACTACCCGACATTATTTTCTTGAACCAATTATCTAAGTAAATTTACATTGGTGTGAATTATAGAGGATATAACATAACGCATGGTTTCAAAAAGTCAACTTATTTACCACAATCAATTAAAAATCAAAGCCAACTAAGGAATTTTACAAGACTTTTGATGTTTTTGTCGCAAGAACTTTTAATACATTTAGTATCTGTGAGTCCAGAGTGAGGTAAAATTTATGTTACTTCATAAGAAAAAATTGAAAGATTTTCTAGCTTAGAATTTCTTCTTATAGCAGTTGATTGATTCCAGTAGCCCGTTTGGGTGCTGAAAGTTGAGAGGACTGATTTAAATCCACGACATCAGTTCTTTTACAAATCGCAATATAACAGAAAACTCATGGAAGTTCTAGATATTTTCTGCTCAATGTTATACACCTTGGATCAACTTGTTGCTTGCTTTTCGGTAGAAACTGCGCAAAGCAACAGCTTGAAAATCTAACAACGTAATGTTTTTTTTTATTTGGAGTAAAAAATGAATATATGATTCCAAAACAGTTGATCACACGACTGGCGTACTTACTTACACAAAATATTGTCGTCGAAGGGGTGGGAAGACAGGATGCACCGCTGAATAAAAAAAGTACAAAACATATTTTAATTCAAATTCATTAAGGATCAAACTACTTCTCTATGTTTTGTATAAACCAGTGTTTAAGAACAAAACATATGAATGCAGGCAACTCTATTAATGGCGCCAACAAAAAACTGTCCAAAGGAGCGAAGTTAGCCGTCTATAATGGAGTGCTGGTACCTACCCTAATGTTTGGCAGTGAGGTATGGAACTGGCAGAGGAAGGATGAAAGTAGACTGAATGCTGTTGAAATGAGATCCCTGAGGTGCATGTCTGGAAAAACCATGTACGATCGTGTGAGAAATGTGGAGATCGGCGAAGAATGCAAGGCTGATGCAAGCGTAATGAGTAAGATTAAGAAAAGGGACGCTCAGATGGTTTTGGCATGTAGAGCGAATGAACGAGGAAAGGAGTGTAAGGAGAGTATATGACGCAAATGTGAATGGTAGAAGAAGTCGGGGACGCCCGAGGAAGATATGGCATGACCAAGTGAATCAGATACTTGAGTCGGGCCATGTGAAGAGTCGGAATAATAGAAGAGCTTGTATAAGAAGATATATGAATGTGAACGAGGCAAAGAGTGAGTTCCAAAATCGAGTTGTTTGGCGGTCCGTCCTCTCTGCCTCTCTCTGCGGGGAAACGGCGTGATGGTTAGTTAGTTCGTTTAGTTAAGAACAAAAAAACGAAACTGCAAATAAATTCATTTGATATCCATAACAAATTATTATTAAAAGTAATTTTACAATCGATTTTAGGTTAGAAATTGGTAAATATTGTACAAAAAATTTCGATTTTGCAATAATTATAATTTCGGCGGCCATCTGTCGAGGGATTACTTGCCGAATCACCGAACATATATAGAAAATAAAATCATTAAAAATAAGTCGTCTTTTAGATCGGCTATAAATTAGACCTCGTTTTCTTTTTGTAAATGCTCAGAAAAAAGATCTGGAAGTTATCCACCGAATATCCGCCCCGGTATAAGTAACTTATGTTTACTCCTTCACGGCTCTCACAGGGAAGCTATTTTTTTCATTTGAACGTCTCTACATTTAATAAAACAAAGCAAGACCCTCGATGTCCCCAATCAGAAAAAAAAATCTGAGGTCCAAAGATACGCTGAGGAGCAAACCACAAGAAATGACATCGTCCCGCAAGATATTGAAGATAAGCAAACCTTAGCCGTCGGCCAGGCTGACTTATGTATGGCTCCTTTATTTTTGTAGAATTACAATACATATTTTTCCTGGGAGCAAAGTAAAAACATCCGCACCCCCGTAAATATTCCGCTAAAGACATTGGTGGCGCCTTAAGCCGGCACCGGAGCACCCCTCCCCCCCTTCCCTCCTCTCATCTTTCCCCCGCACCACTCCCACGGGAATCCCCGCCCAAAACAATAATATTGGTTTCGCCAATATAAAAATGTTATTTCATCCCTTGCACGCCGATGTCGTGTATTATAACACCTTCAATTCGGGTCATCGTGATTTCAATTTAATTTTTTGTTTTTTTTTTAAGTTCGTCAACTATAATTTGACGGTAGGTACCTAGTAATTTTTTTACCTACTTGCTAACATGGGTGTGCATTAAATTTTCAAAAAAGGAATAAATATAACGATAATATATCACTGAAGAAGAAGTTATTACTAATAAATCTAAACTAAAATGTAAAAAAGACAGAGAAAAAGAGAAAAAAATGTGTGTGCAGTTCATAAGTAGTAGAAGTAAGACCTTCAGAAAACTAAAGTAGACAAGAGTGGGGAGGCTACGAAGCACCACGCAAAGAGGAGACCGATTATTCTCATTCTCTCGCAGGCTAAATCCTATAGATGCGTGTGTTTGTCTTTTTTTATTGTCGCTTTTTCGTTTCGTCGAGTTTCAAATCACAACGGTGATAAGGATGTCTTTACTTCAAAGAGGTAATGGTCGCACAAATATTGTCGCGGTAAGACGAAAGATCCTGAGTTCGTGTACCAGTTGCAATCGATTCCTTTAGACTTTTTTGTGTCTTGATCTTTTAAAACGACTTCGAAAAGGAGGAGGTTATCAATTCGACGGTATATATATATATATATATATATATATATATATATATATTTTTTTTTTTTTTGTATGTTTGTTGCCTCGGAACTTTTAATTGGGTGAATTGATATTGATGATTATTTTTTATTAGAAAGCTGGTGCTTCCCGTGTGGTCCCATTTTAATTTGGTCCAGTTCTGAAAATGGGATCCATGAGAAAACCATATATGTATGTCTTAAATTTGCAAGTATGTGCGCGACAAATGGACGAATAACTCAATATTACGCCAACAGATTTCGATGATTCTTTTTTTGAAGTAAAACTTCTTTACGCACGCTCGTCACTAAAAATCAAAAATTAAACAAAAATTTTAACAAAACAAAAACGACTTAAAAAAAGCACTAAAAAGTAAAAAAATAATTTCTTACGATTGTTATTTTTGGAGTCGGTGTCAGCCAAGATCTCCACATCTCACCTATAACTACCTATGTATGTAGTTACCTTTAATTATTACTTTTTAGTGCTTTTTTGAAGTCGTTTTTTGTTTTGTTAAAATTTTTGTTTTTTATTTTTTCGTTTAGATTTATTAGTATAGTCAATTCAATGGTTTCGTCAGGTGATCGGATAAAATTATCTTCCTGTTCTCACGATATTTTCTCTGATCGCGTGGCTTATAAGATAACTAACAGCAATATCCACTACTTAGTCTTAGAGGTTCATTCTAGAGGTTCGTTCTGTAGTTTTAGACACACTAACAGATTCTCCAATGGATGGAGATTACTTCTTGGGAATAATAGATTCTTGATGTTTATCGGGTTTTATTATATACTTAGCGTATTACAATATTGACCTCGTTAGTCGACCTAACTAGGAGCTGGCTAAATGGATTCTGATGAGAGGGGTCCAGTGAACACTCTCCCTGCTCCTTTTGACCCTCTGTTGGTCCCCACAGGTACTAAGCTACCTGCCATCTAGCGGAATCTAAGGACAGCCCTTAGCACTGCCATCTATGCCTAAAAGCCAGAAGCGTTTTAGATGTACTACAATTATTATAGAACAACACTTTCTATTGAGGCCTCAGCCACTAATCAAAATTGTTAAAATGTTTCGATTCAATTATTAGGTGCGACGGACACGAAGGTGTTAACGCCGAAACTCCGCATTAGGCGACGCGTTTTTTATAGACCCCAAAGGGCTCCAATTGATTCCACCCTTCCACCCCCTATAAAGTGGATATCTTGATATGAAAACATCCCTGCACAGCCCGTGCAATGCCGGGGGTGGGTTTACGGCTCAGGGGGGCTCGTGTCGCCAGACTTTATTATCCGGGGCGGGAACTCGCGACTTTATTTATTCATCACTGACATACGACATACGAATGTATAAACGGATGTACATACGGACGTACACCGTACGTACGGACGTGGAAATATATCGCGAGGTGAGGCTGTAAAAAATAAATGCCGGTAAAGAGAAAAATTCTCTCTTTAGCGTTTGGATTCGGGTAATTTGAGAAGTGCGTGTGCAAAGCAGTTCTCAGTGAATGGAGTTCTGAACAGAATAACAATTCGTTCACCAGTCTTGACTTACATAATGTATTGTAGTATACTGTAGTTTTACTTCACACACTAACAGATTCTTCTATGAATGGAGATTGCTTCTTGGGAATAATAGATTCTTGTGTTTATCTGCATTTATTATATACTTCGCGTATTTACAATACTGACCACGTTAGTCGACCTAACTAGAAGCTGGCTATAAGGATTCTAAACAGAGGGTTCCAGTGAACACTCACCCAGAGCTGCTTGACCCTCTGTAGGTTCCCACAGGAACTAAACTACCTGCCATCTAGCGGAATCTAAGGACAGCTCTTACCACTGCCATCTATGTCTAAAAGCCGAGAGCTTTTAGATACCCTACATGTATATTTCAAACTATGTTGCCACCGCGACGACAAATATATATCTTCCTTTCTTACCATTGTGATGACATATACTTGTATATTACTTAATATATTTCAATTATGATTATAAATGTATATATTACTTACTGTGGCAATGAACGACGCAGCTATTTTGTCTCGCGGAATCATTCCTATTGGCACCTCGCACGCCAATAGCGATCGCACAATATTTTCACCTAGTCACCGACAGCCGGTACGAAATAAGAAGAACCATTCTGTTCCGCATTGCCGATGACCTAACAGCTCATAAATCGCTACTTATTCGCTCTTATTGTTTCAATTCAATTTTCTGTAAATATATAGTATGGTACCGTTATAATTGTTATAATAAACTTGTAAGTACAGTGTTAATTTGATTTATACGCAATCATACATCTTGACCCCCATATTACCATCACGATGGCATATATATTACTTACTATGTTACTATCATGATGGCGTATAATTTATTACTTACTGTGCTACCACCATGATGACATATAATACAACACCCAGTAAGTTGCTCTTTTTTTATTTTTTGCTGGAAATGCAATCTCAATTATTAGTTAATATTTCATTATGATTGTGCGATGATATCTTATTGATTGATTAATATCTCAAACACGAACCTGTTCTTTGATAATAAAATTTGCACAGATTGTCTGTGTGGAATATATAGGTCAATACAACTTTTAATGTAACCCAGGCATTTCCATCATGAGCTATGGAGCTTTGAAATATTTATTGCGTTAGCTTAATTTGTACTAAATTGCAATTTTATTAATGTGCAAGCGCAGACCCGCAAAAATCACGGGATATTAGTGAAGTTGAGAAAGTACATATCTAAAAAAAATATTTGCCTCAAACCTGAAAATTGCCACTTCTTGAAAATTAAAAAAACATACTTTTCATATTTATAATTATGAATGAATTAATTAGTTTTGGCGTCCAATTTGTTGCTAATCTGAATTTTTCCCAAATCAATTCTAATTTTTTAAATCAAAACAAATTCCAGATACATTGTTCATTGAACCGGACTTACACACAGATACAGAAACACTAGCGAAGTCACGCAGTATTTTTTTAATGTTGGTTACCTATTAATTATTCATATAAAGGAGTTTTGTTAAGAGAAACACAGGCGTTACGTGAATTAAGATAATAAAAAAACAAGTGTGCTTTAGACCACACGACTGAAGTAAAACTTCACTAACTTATAAAATAAGACAGAAAAAAAATGTGCGCGAGCACTGCTCTTTCTCTAGCCCCTACAGTAAATACGAAACGTAACTCTCTCTCTTTCTATCTTCACTAACTTATATCTCCCTCTCAGCTTCCGTTCGCCTCTTCGTAACGCTCTCGTCACGAATTCACCAGCTTCCTCCCCAAGTCAAGCCAGCGTTAAGAAGTTTTACTTCAAAAAAATTCAGTTTTAGTGAATTCTTGTAATCCATAGTCAGTAATCGGTACTGATGCAGTAATCATCACCAATTTCTATAAAAAAACATCAGAGATCGTATTTTTGTATAGAAACTTTCCCCGTCCCAAATAAACGGCCCAACACGTGGCCACCCCAAATGGAACTCCATTTTCACCGAATCACTGTGTTTTTATTATAATATCGGGCTCCCACATAATGCACGGATAAATTATATGCGCAAATTATGCGCTTTAATCATATCCTTAATCCCAGTGCCCTTCTGCGTGGGATTAGGCGGATCAGCGGCTCTCTCTGTCTCTCTCACTTTCTCTCTCTCGGGCGGGCATAAAAGTGACACATTATATTAAATTTGGACATGACACACGTGCTGTTCGTTTTATTATACTTCCTAGGAGCTTTTCTCCTTATACATCATGGAGTGCAGATCAGGGTCGGTCCTGTATGGGGTAATTACACGCTCTTTTATTGCTTAAAAAAATTAAGCAAAAAATTACGATAATTACAGCATTTTTATTACATTTTTATGTTGACGAATAAGTTTTATACAGCGAGTTAAAATTTCCCATTTTTGAATTACCGCTAAACGATATTTTGGGGCGTGGCTATCGTGTGACGTCATGAGTGCGGACGCTCACTGACAGTGTTTATTTATGCTGGTTTCAGGTGAGTGTAGCTCGTGACGTCACAAACCCATTTGCAAACTACGGGCCGTTTTGATTTTTTTCAGTTTTAGAACGTTTTTAAAATCAATAATATTTAATGAAAACATAAAAAACAAACATTTTTATGATTAAAATCAGAAAAAATGATCTTTGAATAGTTCGTACATTTTGAACAGAATCCCTCGTTTGCAGAAATACCCCATTGGAGAAGTTCATTCCGGGCACCGACTTGCAAAAGTGCCAAGAAGCCAAAAAGCGCTGATAACCAAATACCTACCTACTTCAATTTGGGAGGCGCGTATGTGTTCCGCCGCCCCGGGAATCATTTATTGGACAAACAACACCTCTGCCATAGGTCACTAAAGTGGTTCGCTACGTTTGGTGATTTCGCAGCGATTCATGGGGTGAGGTTGGTCTAGGTCTTGGCTAGGTGTCTGCCTACCAGCTGTATGGTTTACCGAATAAGGAAAGCATGGTTGAGGGAGTCCCTTTGACTTCTCCAGCCGTACTCTCTCTGAACATCGCCTTGCACCGCATTGGGAGGGATGGATTAATACGTCCGTCTGTCCTGGACACACCCTAGATCCCTACCCACCCATAGTACCCTTTTCCTTCCCAGAACTTTATCTTCTTTCATACCTAAAAATACCCTCCTCCAAATCTAACACAGCGCCCTTGAGGTTTTTACTAGCACCAGGTGGCGGCACTTGGCTCAGGGCCGGCCCTGGTGCGGATAATGTAACGCCTACCTATGTTGACACCTATTGACGTTGTACAGCAGCATTCAGATAGGTTTTCGTATATTCCAATCTGATAACTATTAGGTAAACGAAGGTCTCCTTTTTATATCTGGCTCACGAAATTCTTCAACGAGGGTAAAGTCTTTTTTAATATTATTGTTTTATTTCTTCGTCTTTTTGTTATATCGTACCACGCATTTTTTTTAAGTGAAACTTCTTTAGCACCGTTAGTGACTTGAAATTCGGGTGAAACGGAAATGCGTCCCAACTCAGTTCTACACAAATACTCGTTTCCAACATAATGCTGTAAATTCGGACCTCGGCGCTTACCTTCCATGGCGTAGTTGGCAAGGTGCCTGACAAGTCTCAGCGGCCAGAGAGACAGACATCAAACGAACGGGGGTTCGAATCCTAAGAAATAAAAAAAAATATATATTTTGTGGTATCAATATCCAATCTTCACAACAGGCAAAAGAAAAGAAAGCGACATCTAGCGACTTTCTAGTTTCACTTCCACCGCGTGTGAATTACAAACTCTGATTTTTTAAACTTATTTATTTATTTGTAGTTAGTTAGTCAGTTTTTATGGTATATTTTAGAATTTCCTGGCAAAGAGTAATGCCGTCATATAGAAAGAGATAGTGCTGTAGAAATAAGGATATTCTATGAGGTCAACATAAGAGAGCTCTCGAATACGGGGAGTTAGGAGTTATTTAGTTTATAGGATATTGTTCTAAGGATTTAAAGGAATTAAAAAAAAGGTTGATAATATGGTGTTTGGGAGTGTCAAGGACTGACTTCCACATTTGACACAATCCACTTTTTCTTAACCGTTCATGGCTTAGAAACGAATGTCCAGACGTTCTCGAGGTGCAAAAAGCACAATACAACATTGAAACGTTTTAAATACTATTATGTATTATTAAAGTTTTGTAAAAAAACTTTCGCTATTGCGTAGGAATACTGACTGACATGATATCCAACCACACCAGCGCCAATGGCAGATTCGAGCGTTTCAGATTACCTGCCATTATTTCCTAACTTGTGGGCATATTTATTTATTTATTTATTTATTTATTTATTTATTTACGCCCTAGTGGGCTTTTACAACAGAAATTAAAAACATAAAAAAATTAAACATCATAAAAGAAATGAAATACTATGAGTAATAAGAAAAAATCAGCAATAAGACCAGAAATACAATAAAGTGCAAAGTGTAAAAGCTAGTTAGTAGGTATAAACAAACAATTATATGTGTATAATAATGTATGATGATAAAACAGAACTAAATAGAACAAAAATAAAATAAAATAAGGTTATAAATTACTGGTAAGATTTTTAATGAGAGGAGGTTTTATGAAAAGAACAAAAATAAGAAAAGTTAATTATTAACAGATAAAATAGAGATGAGTTGTCTCTTGAAAATTGCAAAACTGTCAACACCAAATATATCTATAGATTCACAATGTTTATTTGCAAGGCTATGCATTCTAGGGATTGGTGAATATTTTTACGGTGCTCCAGATTTCATGTCCGGGTTGAATCTTTCCCAAATGAAAGACTAAACCCTTCCACACACTTTTCCACAAATGAATATCTAGTAAATTAACGCAATGTAATTGCACTATATAAGAATAAAACAATACAAGAACAATACGTCAATCCACCAGAAACATAATGGGAAAATATTTCACCGACTCCAGATATTTTCATATCAGAGGGTTCGGCTCTGATGAAATCCTAACTGGTCCGATAAATCCTACTGATCCCTCAATATAAATATTTAAAAAATCTTTCGTAATCCTACATGTATTTAAAATGACCGACTTTTGCATTTTTATGTACAAATTTTTTGACAAATCTAATACGCCTAAATTTTGAATGAGAGAGCTAGGTATAATGCCAGTAGCCGAAATAACAAATGGTAATATTTTTATAGTCTGAGAATGCCAAATTCTTTTAATTTCATTTCCTAAATCTGTATATTTTCTTATTTTTTCAGAAACAGTTTTCTGAATATTACAAGAATTTGGTATAGCGACATCAATGATATAAGTTATTTTCTTAATTTTGTCATGTAAAACTATATCGGGTCTATTATGACTAATTGTTCTGTCTGTCAGAATAGTTTTATCATAATAAATTTTATAAAATTCATTTTCTAAAAATGAATTTGGTTCATATTCATAATATGGTACATTACGGCAGTCAATCAAGTTATGTTTAATTACCAAACTTTGGTGAATTATTTTTAAAACTTGATTGTGCCTAAATGTATACTCGGACGGCGCTAATACAGAACATCCCGATATAATATGTTCTATAGTTTCCGGAAAAGCCAAACATTTTCTACATAAATCATCAATTTGATTTGCATCTTTGATGATATGCTTCCTATAATTTTTAGTATTAATGACTCTATCTTGTATGGCAAGCATAAAGCCTTCTATTTCTGCGCTCAACTCTCCAATACTCAACCATTTGTTTGACGAAAATTTGTCAACATATGTTTGGTTGAGATAATTGAAGTGTTTTGCGTGAAGAATTTTATTTGACCAGGAATCTAATAATTCCTGGTTGGTATTTATAAGAATGCTGGCATTCTCGTCGTATAAATTTAATGGTGAAATATTTCTATCTGCCTTGCATATTATTTTGTGCATTTCTGAACTATCAGCTTTCCTATGGAAAAAATTTCTTAGCATTTCTACCTGATTATGTTTTAAAGATGTTATTTTGACTATACCTCTACCTCCTAAATTTCTGGGTAAATTAATACGTTCTATAGCTGAATTTGGATGATGGCAATGAAATTTAGTTAATGTAGTTCTAATTAATCGTTCTAAGCTATCTAAATCTGTATTAGACCATTTAATTATGCCAAATGAGTAAGTTAATAGAGGTATTGCCCAAGTATTTATCGCCTTTACTAAATTTTTAGCAGATAGATTGCATTTCAAAATTTTTCTGATCCTAGTTTTAAATTTAATCCTAATATCATTTTTAATACTAGTATGATCTAATCTATTTGATTGCGGATATCCTAAATATTTATAAACCTCACCCCCTTTCATACTTTCAATTTTGAAATTTCTAAATATACCCTCGTCTCCATCTACAATTTTACCTTTCTCTATATGGATCGTTCTACATTTATCTAAACCAAAAGTCATTTTAATATCATCTGAAAAATTTTTAACTACTTTAATCATTTTCTCTAAATTTGGTTCAGAATTTGAATATAATTTTAAATCATCCATAAATAATAAATGAGAAATTATATTTCTCTCTCTAGTATTACCTTTAATTTTTATTCCAAACTTGCTTTTAATTAACATTTTAGATAGAGGATTTAATGCTAAGCAAAACCAAAGAGGACTCAATGAGTCTCCTTGAAAAATCCCTCTTTTTATTGAAATGCCCGGTACTATAATTTTCTTATCTTTCAAATTCAAAAGCAAATCGGTATTCCAAAATGCCATAATTTTTTCCAAAAAGCTAATAATAATTGGGTTAATTTTGTATATATTTAAAACTTTTATCAGCCACGAGTGCGGGACACTATCATAAGCTTTTTGGTAATCTATATAACAAATATGTAAATTACGTTTTTGGGTTTGAATCTGTTTTAGAATTACAGAATCAATAACTAATTGTTCTTTACATCCCATATGTTTTCTGCGACAACCTTTTTGTTGTTCAGATAAAACATTTTTTTCATCTAAATGAGTGTATATTAAATCTGTCAAGCAAGAGGTTAAAATTTTATATATTGTCGGTAAACATGTAATGGGTCTATACTGAGAGGGATTATTAATATGTTCGCTTTTAGGCAACATATAAGTAATGCCCTTAGTTAGAAAATTTGGAAAATTTTGAGGTTCTCTGACAAATTTTGAAAGATTTTTTGCCAAAAGGGGATGTAAAGTAGTCAGACGTTTATACCAAAAATTATGTATCCAATCGCAACCCGTGGCTTTCCAATTATGAGTATTTTTTATAATTTTGGCTAACAATTCAACCGATATATCAGAAAAACTCATTTGTTCAATGTCTGAACAATTGAGTTCTTCATTTTCTATCCACGGACCTGACTCATTATGTTTTATATCTTTACTCCAAATATTTGTCCAAAAATCGCGCATATCTGATTCAGATGGCAACGGATTATTATTATTCGAAATAATATTTTGTTTATCGTCAAGTTTGGAATAAAATATTTTCTCATTTTTCTGAAATAATCTATTATTATTTTTTTTATTATACGTATAATTATATCTTTTTAATCTACTAGCTTTTACACCTAATTTTTGTTTTAACAAATCTAATAAATCATTGATTATATTTTCATTATTATTACTACCAATGCCATAACCAAATTTTCTCCCAATTACATCTACATGTCTCAAAATATTCCTACTTCTATTTCCATTTTTATACTCTATTAGTCTAGCTATGCTACTTCTTAAAAATACTACATCATTTTCTAATCTACTCTGCCATTCTGGTTTTCTATAATTATATGATCTATCATCAGAAGACGTTAATTTAACTCCTAACTTGTTACATATAGTGATAGCACTAGCATACACTATTGTATGAAGATCTAAAAAACTAATGTCATCAAATATAATTTTTGGTAAAATTATATTATTTAATTCAGAAATTAATTTAGATAATTTCTTTGACGTATGTAATTTTGGTAATTTTGGTCTAACTGTGGGCTCTATATCTATATATCTATTTATATTATTATGAAGTAAGTTAGCTAATTCTATAATATTTTCATCTAGTAAGTTTAAATTTGCAATGTTGATTTCCCTAAGATTATAAATAACGTCTAAGTTATTTGAGTCTACTGTAATATCATTGGATTCTTCGACTAGAATATTATCTGAACTATCTACGTTCAATGTATCTGATATAACATTACTACTCGTATTAACTTGCTCTAAATTATTTTCTAATTGCAATCTATCTGCTACTTCCTTTTTTATCTGATCTAATGTTACTACAGGAATTAAATTATTTTTGAAAATTGCCCTCTTTTGGTCTGCTAATCTTTGTTCGTTTACTTGGGCAATCGGATAATTTTGTGAGAAAATTAAATGTAATTTTTTCCTATACAATAACATATCTGTTTCTAATTTAGTTACATAAAAATATGAACGAACGATGAACATATTGACATCGTTCGTCCATTTCATACGCTGCCTAGGAATACCTGCTTTTGTTTTTGGTGGTCTTAGACTATCATTGTTCATCTGTGTAGATGACATAACAGACCGCTCTTCATTTCGGTTGGTTGTAAATGACATATTATCAATTTACAAAACAACACGAAAATGATTATTATTATTAGTTCCTACATTCCAGTAACCAAGCAACTATCGTTACCTAGTAATATCATTTGTTAATTGTCAATTGTCAACAAATAATTTTCAAAATGCCCAAATAAAATATTTAAATTTAAACCTTTTACCTTTCAACGTTACAAATCTATAATATATTATATTTTAGAATACTGCTATCAAAATAAAATATATGTAATTAAATTTACCTTTAAAATATATTACAAATTAATCTCAAATATTATTGTTTACCTTGGTTACTGGAGCCTTCACAAAAGAGATTTTTTTTATATCCTATTTATTTATCTAAATAACCTATGGTTTACTGGCAGTTTATTTATTACGTAATCTAATATACTTATTTTCAAATATTTATATTTTTTGGGATCAAAACTAATTATTTTCTATCTGATATAATGAAAAATCAGAGAGATAATGAAATGCAAATGTCTCTATAGCGTTGCTAAGCACCGATAGAATAGTTAGTATTGAGGGTATTGTTAAAATTGAAAATATCTTTATTGCGAGTTAGTCTAGCAGGAACATTAATACAGATTAATTCTAATAAATTAGGGCAGTCAACTAAAGATTTGATAATTTTGAATAAAAATAACAAATCAATTAACACTCTTCTATCTGATAATTTAAGGAGTCTGGTTTCTGCGCGTAAGTTATTATAATTTATAAGTTCAATTGGAATTTTCATTTTAAAATTAATATACCGAAGGAATTTGTTTTGTACCTTTTCCAATAATTGAGAATGGATTTTGTAATATGGTGACCAAATGGTGGAATTGTACTCTAATTTGCTTCGTACTAACGAGCAATACAGATTTTTTAATGTTGATACATAAAAAAATATTGATGTTAGAGTTAAGAGGGCATTACCAGCGGCCGAAAATTCAAATTTCATCAAAAGACGGCCTCACGATCGGAAGTTTTTTAGAACGAGATAGAAATACCACATTCGCTCCGCCGCAAGCAGCATGTCCCACTCAACTGGCGATATCTATAGGATGGTTCAGACGACATCGATATTGAATTCTCGGTTCCAGCTTTTTCCGAATAAGTAGTTATTTGTAATTTGTTTACCGAAGTGCATAAACATAAATAGATACAAGTGAAATGCGTAAAAATAGTGGGTATAAAATAGGTACTTACGTAATATACAAATTTCTTGATTTTTGAAATGTTTTTACGAGTATTCTGTTGTTGTTTTTTAATTGTATTTCTACTGAGTGATATTCAGTTTGATTGTAAGAAATATCTCATTTTTACATATTTATTCTTCTCACAATAGGTATTATCAGTAATTTGGGAGGCGGGTATGGGTACTACTGCCCGGGAACCAGGGAGATTATTGTTGGTAATCTAAATTAAATTGAATTTCAAAAACCTCACCCCATGTACCTGGGTTCATTTATTTGTCCGGATCTTGGCGACGGATGCACCTGCCCACCAACTGCATGGCAGGCCGGATCAGGAGAGACTGGTTGGACCTGGGAGATCTTTTACCTACCCAGCAGCACTCTCCGAAACATCTCCTTACAGTGGGAGGGATAGATTTTTTCATGTCCGTCACTCTTGGACTGACCCCCAGATTCCTACATGCCCCTGATACCTTTTTTCTTCCCAGAATCCCGAACCCAATTTGGGAAACGGAACTCAATTTGGACCCCTAGGTTCCTACCACTCCTGGTACCTTTTTCCTTCCCAGAATCCAGAACCCAATTTGGGAGGCGGGTATGGGTACCGCCGCCCAGGAAACCATTTATTGGATAACCAACACCTCTGCCATAGGTCACCCCAAGGGGTTCGTTTCGCTTGGTGACTTACTTGCCCGGGTTCAAGGGATAAGGTTTGTTCGAATCTTGGCGGCGGATGCGTCTGCCCACCAACTGTGTGGCAGGCCGGATCGGAAGAGACTGGTTGAGGGAGATTTTTTGACCTCTCCTGCAGGATTCTCTCGGAAGCCTTGCACTGCAGTGGTGAGGATAGACTCATACATCCTCTTGGATACACCGATCCCAGATTCCTACCCACCCCTCATACCTTTTTTCCTTTCAAGAACTTCCTCTCCTTCCTTTTTCTAAAAAGACCTTCGACACAACATCCCCAAAGATGACATATTTATTCTTATTATGAAATATTTTCCTGTATGGAGCTAATGTCAAAAAAAGTAAAATGTATTTTTAACATTTATATTTTTACCAAAATTATGTAATTCAACTATAAATAAAAATAACCAAAAAAACAGCAGCATTATAATAAAAAATATGTAAAATATAGCAACAAGCATATATTTTAGTATAGTCTACATAATATATGTACAGAACTTGAAAATATAAAAACAGTAGGACTGTTAGTAGTTGTACAGTGAAAACAGACCGCAATACAATAATGTGAAGGTTGTCCAAGAATTAACTACCTTTGCTCGTTTTTTCTCAAAATATGATGGCACTAGCGTTAGCTCAGACTTTCCCAAAAAACCGAGCGGTGATCCGGCTTGGTAGCTGCTTCAGTGCGATCTTTGCGTTCGTTTGAGAAAGACGCTCCGTTGTCGAATCCCACCCCCTGCGAGGTGCGCTCAATTATTCGCTTTTTCAATTTAGAGGGAGTTAGCCCTGTTGAAGTTCATAAGCTTGCAGTTTTAATCCCAGATGTCAGTAAGTCTACCACACAAATGATTTTGAGGGAAAAATGGAGTTTGCAAATTAATGCTCGTTGCGCAAATGCGCTCGGATCTCTTCGAACTGTTTTTCCAACCAAGGCGAAACTTTTTTGGGTTGAAAAATGGGTTCACCACCTAACCCTACCAAAAAGGCAATGAATGACATGAATTACACCTCTTTCGACATTACTCTTTACACATGGACGAAAAATCTTTGGAGACCGACCAGGATGCGGAGGGAGAGTTGATTGCATTTTTGACGGCGGAGTTGAACGATAAGGGAATGAAGACCTGGTTCCACGGCTCACCTAGTGCATTGATCGTAACAGGGACTATGTCTCTATGGCATTATTAATAGAATAAAACTGAAAATAATATAAAATATACTGAATATACTAATATATTAGAGACTTGGTCATTATAACAGAAATTATTAACAAAAACACGATTTGAATTACACAATCACAAATTAAAACCATAATTTTTACGGTAAATTCACGCGCATGGTGCATGCATATGTCTAGCCTCTCTTTCACAGCCAGTTAAAGACATTTTTTATTAGTAATAGTTCAAAACAGAAATTGTACAGTATTTATTAAATGTGTTACTAAAACACTGTTTAACAGAAAGTAACTTCTAACCAGAGAAAGTTTAAGTTCTTTTAACAGAAAGTAACTTCTAAAGAGCGTTTTAATTTTTTTTAAATATTGATTTGGATTCACCAGTCGTTCTTAATATAAAACACGATCCATAACCATTCAAAGACACAGTATCAAATTTCTTTATAATATATTTTTTTGACAAATTAGAGAGGCGTCAGAAATTTACATTTCGAATGAACGTCGTTAGTAAGCTCAAAAATCATCTGTCAAAAAATTAAATAAAGCGAGTACACATTTCTAATATATAATTATTACCGAAATTAGTGTGTTAAATTAATCTAAGGGTAAAAAAAGAAACAACCTACCGGAGAGCTAAAGAAAAATAGAAAATGACAAATGAATGCTTGCTAAAAGCAAATAAAGATCTTATAAAAATAAAATGTGAATGGATGTGGGTAAACTTTCGAAATCACTGGAAAACGATAATAGGAATATTTGTCTCATTTTCCACGCTGATGTGCACATTTAGTCCAGTCAAGGAAGGAGGTGTAGAGTGCGTGAGCAGGACCCTAAGCGATTCCTCCAGAAACTTGTTTAGGGTGCTTAGGGTCTGAACATACTAAAAGTACTGACGTCTAGGTGTGAGCTAGCGGGGGGAGGGGGAGAAGGTCCCAATGTTCGGATTTCCGCTTATATCTCGAAAACGGTGCGTCACAGAGAAATTTTTCTTAAAACAAGTAAAAGCTTGTAAAATTATCTACAACTTTTGTTTTATACGTAATTCTCGAAATTTAAGCCGTTTTTAAGTTACACGCTCCACAAATGTAGACATTTTCGAAAAAATCATTTAACCTTACATTTTTCATCAAACATTCCTTCATATCGTCTAAAATATTCATCAAAGAAATACATTTATTTTAAGGAAGTTATAAAGAATTTAATTCCCTTTTAGAATATATATATATACAAATGCAAATTAATCTCAAACCGGTCAACATTTACAGCAATTTTAAGTTTTTTCGTAAAATTTTGTCATGAGATAATTATAATTTTCATTATAAAATACAATTTAAAATTTTTCAAGTGATATTATTTTTTTCTACTTTCTTTAAAAATTGGCTTTAAACTGTGGTCACACGTATTATTAGGCGAACGAACAAAATGTGTGTCAGTAATGAGATAAAAACAGCTTTGTCTGAAAATGATATTTTACGAAAAAACTTAAAATTGTTGTAAATATTTACTGGTTGGATATTAATTTGCATCTAAATATATATAATTATATTATAAAAGTAAATTAAATTCTTTACAACTTCTTTAATATAAATTTATTTTCTTTGTTGAATATTTTAGACGACATGAAGGAATGTTTGATGAAAAATGTGAGGTAAAATGATTTTTTTCAAAAATATCTACGTTTGTAGAACGTGTAACTCAAAAACGGCTGGGATTTCGAAAATTACATAAAGAATAAAAGTTGAAGATGATTTTATGAGCTTTTACTTAATTTCAGAAAATTTTCCTCTGCAACGCACCGTTTTCGAGATATAAGCGGAAACCTGAAAATTGGGACCTCCCCCCCACCCCTTAACTCACCACCTAGACGTCAGGACTTTTAGTATGTTTACACCCTAAGCACCCTAAACAATTTTTTGAAGGAATCGCTTAGGTTCCTGCTCACGCACCCTAAAACCTTTTGGATCATTCATTGACTGGACGAACTTGTCTTAAGCAAAGTAGATTCAGAATCAAATTGAATTTGAGGACGATTTACGCAGATTATTGTTTATAAATTAATATGTTCGTAAAAAGAAAAATAAATAAGTTAAAAATAGAAGAAAAAGTATGGTAAAAAGCTTCTGTTCCCGTGGTGAAATTTGAGTCCTCAGTTTTCCGCTTCTACCACGAATTTCCTGACACCGTGTGTACAAGGTAATGTTGCATGTCTATAATTTGCGCAACGTTGGGTATTAATGCTAGTAAATTATTGTTCATAATTAGGTCACCGTAATGTACCACGGGTTTCCCGCCACCGTGTATATGTCGCAGGCAAACCGTAAAATCAGGCCGTTCTTGATGCGTCTGAGGCACTTCACGATCTGCTGCCAGGCACTTCACGAAGTAACTAGGCGCACCATGATCTGCCTGATTTTACTATCGACCGCCGACATATATAAGGCAATAAAGTATGCGTGTAACTCGCGCAACGCCGGGTATGCAAGTAAATTATTGTTTATAATTACCATGGTAATAACAATGAACCTGTCACCGTAATGTACCACGTATTTTTCGACACCTTGTATATGTCGCAGGCCAATCGTAAAAACAGGCAGATCACGATGCGCCTCAGGCACATCACGATCTGCCGCCATTTCACGATGCAGCAGATCATGATGTGGCTAGGCGCAACATGATCTGCCTGATTTTACGATCGGCCTACGACATACATATGCAAGGTAATGTTTCGAGCGTATAATTCGCACAACGCCGGGTTTTAGTGTTAGTGAATTATTGTTTATAATTACGTCACCGGAATGTACCACCGGTTTCCCGCCACCGTGTATATAAGGCAATGTTGCTTGCGTGTATTAATGCTAGTAAATTATCGTTTATAATTACCGCGGTAATTACAATTGAATCGGTCACCGTAATGTACCACGTATTTCCCGACACCGTGTACCTATACACGGTAAGGCTGGGTAGTATTGCTAGTTTATAATTTCCGCGGTATAAACGGATAAATCGGTCACCGTAATATCCATGAATCACAATGTATTGAAGTTATTACCCATTTTCATTGATCAAATATACTTTGTCGAAGCCCATTTACGCGTACATAATAATATATATATTATAAAAATTTTAATTGCACATACCGATGAAACTTTACAGTCATTATTTACTTTAGAATGTTGATTCTTTTCTCTAAAAATTAAACAACATGTTATAAAAAATACACAATAAATCTGACAGATTCGTTCCAACGACCCTGTAGCATATAAGGTATGTACAACGTAAATTGATAATTAAATATTACTAATCATTGTTTTTTCTCGTTATATTTCTCCCAGTTATGTTTTTGGTGTGGTAATTTTGATTTTTTTATGAAAGTTCTCTCTTTATTGATTTTTCTCCCCATTTTAAGCGGACGAATAAATTTAAAATGTTATGAACTGGACCGGCGCGGACGGCACGACCGCTCGCTGCCGTGAATCGACAGATACTAAGAGTTTTATTTAGCGCCGTGCGCGTCAAAATACAGAATAAAATATTCACAAAAGCGTGTCGCAAATTCAACAGAATTATATACTCGAGAAAATATTTTTGGTTAAAAATTATTTCTAATATTTCAATAACGTCTTAAGTTAAATTTCTGTGTTAAAAATTCCGAGAGAAATCAATTTGTAAGTGTGTAATAAATAAGTCAAGTTGTAGTATTTTCGGCACAAAACGGGTGCTTGGATTTTTATTTTAATGATTTTATTTGAAATTAAATTAAAATTCTAAATTATATTTTGCCTAGATAATGAACAGTTTTATAATACTGTATTACTATTTGGTATGATATATGTATTGTATAATAACTTTACTCGTTTGAAAATTAACAAATATTGCCATCGACCAACAGTAAAACTATTTTTTTATTAAAAAAATGTTAACTTTTTCAAAATTTAAAATATAAGTTTACCACATAAAATAACGATCTTTCGAAATCAATTTATTGTTTTTCTGTAAAAAGCTTCGACACGTCTATGAGCTCATTCAAAAATGTCATTTTTCAGCTTTGTCTGGTTATTAACTCTTAACTCAAATTACCTACCCGCATACCATCAATTAGAAGGGAGGGAGGCAATTGTACGTAAATTCATAATTTCAACATTTACAATAAAATCATTCAAAAGAGATAATTGTTTATGTAGTGGTATACTGGATCTTACTTAGGGGTGGGGGGGGGGGGTAGGGGGTGATAAAAGGTTACTACATATTTCGAACCAATTTGAAAAACTATCTTGCTTCAAAATGATTTGCCTGTACGTTAGTAATTATCTATTACAGGTACATTATACGTTGTATCAATTTGGGAGGCGGTAATGGGTACGGGAACCATTTACTGGAAAACACCTCTGTCATTGGTCACCCACGTGGTTCGCTACGTTTGGTGACTAAGCAGGGGTGCCTGGGTTCATGGGATGAGGTTGTCCGGGTCTTGGCGGTGGATGCATCTGTTAACCAATTGCGTGGCAGGTCGAATAGGAAGAGACTGTTTGACGGAGACCTTTTGACCTCTCCAGTGCGACCATTTCGGAACATCGTCTTGTACTCCTGTGGGAGAGACGGATTCATACGTCCGTCATTTCTTGGCTCACTATTACCCAGATTCCTACGCACCCCTCAAACTTATGCCTTCTCAGACTTCCTCTCATTCCTTTAAAAAGACTCTGCACACAGCTTCCTCAAAGATGATACAGACCCTGAGGGGAATTATTTTTAGGGCCTCTTATGTGAAGATAAAGTATAAAAAATCCAACAATATATTAATAAAACAAGCTTGTAAAATATTGGTGATATTTAAATAAACTAATATGAAAAATTTGTTGCAAATATGTATGTGTGTAAAAGAGATGTTTATATCTTTCTACACATTACATTTAAAGATACAAAAACATTTTTTGGTGGAAAGATGGAACAATAGTTATTGGTGTTTCAATCGTCACATCCCCGATAGTGTCTTCTATCTGGTTCTGTGCAAACTGAAGACACAGTGCGAGTTCTCCATCCCCTTCTCGCCACACTGAAACATAAAACAAATAAGTTATAAGTTTTAAGTAGAGATCCGACGGAATTAGATCGTCGCATTTGCGACACCGACGGAAAAACCGAAATATTTAATTTTAAAAACTGTAAATATTTATTTCTCCTTGGTTTCGATAAGCCTAAAAAAACGAGTGTGCTTAAGACTTTAAACTTTAGTTGAAGTAAAACTTCACTAACTTATAAAATAAGAGAGAAAGAAAACGTGCGCGCACTGCTCTCTCTTGCTCCTACAGTGTGATACAGACAATAGGCCTGCACTTTGTCTTAGATATACGAAACGTTACTGGCTATGAGAGAAAAAGAGAAAGAAAATGTGTGCTCGCACCTCTCTCTCTTGCCCCTTCAGTAATATACGAAACGTAACTCTCTCTTTCCATCTTCACTAACTTATATCTCGCTCTCAGCTTCCGTTCGCCTAGCCCGATCACACTTTCCGTAACGCTCTCGTCACGCATTCACCAGCTTACTCCCCAAGTCAAGCGTGCGTATAGAAGTTTTACTTCAAAAACGCAGCTTACTTCACTTCACAAACACCGCAATACTTTACAACGGTTGCTTTTTAAACTGAAAGCACCGTTGTGATTTGAAACTCGATGAAACGAAAAACAGCGACGCTAAAAAGAGACAAACACATATCTATAGGATTTAGCCTGCGAGAGAATGAGATAGTATAATCGGTCTCCTTTGTGTGCGGTGCTTTGTTGCTTCACAACTCTTGTTTAATTTAGTTTTCTGAAGGTTACATTTCTACCGCGTGTGAATTGCACACTCTGATTTTTTTTTATTTTAGTGATATGAACTTTAAAATGAAATAAAGCACACAAAAATCGTTGAAATATCTGTGGTATTAGGTGTATATTTTATGCCATTAATGTTTAAATATGACCTTGAACACTCGGGTGCCGCGGTTGGCTCGAATAAGGTCAGTTTGAAGTCAAATTTTCGATCACTTTTTCGAGTAGCTGGAGCCGTATATCGGTAATTACGGGATGTAAATGGCTTCCAAGTCGTTCGTCTCTGGTTCTATAGTGAAGAAAATCTACAAGACGTATTGAGACACCATTACATCCGCAAAATGTTTCTTTTAGGGCTGGTGGAATCATTGGTCCAAATTCTTCAAATGGAAGGGTAGTAACTAACTCAAATATGTAAATTATTGCACCGTAAATAAATGAATAATTTTTTTTTACATATATATATATATATATATATATATATGTTATGGTTAAGGTTTTCACGGGTGTAAGATGTAGAACTATGGTTAAGGTTTTCACGGGTGTAAGATGTAGAAAAACTATTTATAAATCAGAAAATAAAATCTCGTCTCTATTAAGAAGTCCGAAGGACCACATTCCACTTGAGTGACATGGTATTTATAAAATACCTTGTGGGGCATGTGAAAAGGTGTATATTGGACGATGTAATAGAAAAATATCTTGTAGAATTGCAGAACATAAAGTAGATGTCACTAATAAACGCTTAACTTCATCCATAGTTCAACACGTCCTTAATGAAGGTCATAAAATAGATTTTAATAATACAACAACAATAGCTTGCATTTACAATGAACCAAAAAGAATTTACCGCGAAGCGATAGAAATCTATAAACATAAAAATAATATGAATGCTAGAAATGACTCAGTCAGAATTCCCAACACCTGGAAAGTCATAATCGATGAAAATCCCCCAAAAATGGCATTTCCAAAATTACCAGTAGTATCTCCAATTAGCTTAACCAATCAGGTATCTACTGCCGGCCCCGCCCCCAACCCCCTCCACTATCAATCACCTTCAACCCGGGTACTTCGTTCTAGACATAAGAAGTGACTTGCACTCACTTAAGTCTTAGCTTCTGGACCGAACAGATATGCGAAAGCTATCAGTTTGAGACAAAAACTCAAGACATAAGGCCTCTGAAGATGGACAGTGTGATCTGTCCGAAACGTCAGGAGTTAAAAAGTCCTTTTAAGGACTACGTTACGCGGGTAAACCGAGAAAATTGTTCTACATATATATATATATATATTTTAAATGACGTCAGCCAGAACGTTATAGTCATTTTAGAGTGCCACAAATCGTTGCTTCTAACTTTTTCGTTCCCAAATTGAATGGCATTAATGTAGAAGAGCTTTGTCATCAACAAGTTAGCGGCGCAGCATGCCACAATCAATTTAGTGAAGGAAACTTTCGATTATCGCATAATTTCACATAATGGACCTGTGAATGTTTGATTTTCTGAGTGGATATGTGAAGTTGATAGTATTCGCCAATAAAATAGAGACGAATGACGATTTGGAAGCCAACATTTGCCGCGTTATTGCCGATACAGTTCCCTAGCTGCTCGAAAATGTTGTCAAAATTTTTACTTACAGATTGTGCTTTATTCTAACCCCCCGCGGCACCCATATGTTTCAATTCATATTTAAAAAATAATGGCAAAAAAATTATCTATCCAACCATGCCAATATCATGGCTTTAATTTTAAAGTTCAAACCTCTATAAAAACACCCGTTATATTTCAGAAAGCACTCTTTTTAGGCTGTTTCGGTATCCATTTAATTACAGAATTTCATGCATATGTTTATTTTTTCATTTAGTTTTAAAATCTACTAATGTATTGTAATCAAATCAGGGGACTCAGCAAAATGTTAAGTTTGCAATAATGTAACTTTTTCAATAGTAAGAAATAAGTATAAGTGGTAAGAAATCAAAAATAATGGTTCCATTTTTTTTAATTAATTGGATCGAATCCCCCTCCCCCTAGGGACGAACTCCCCCGCACTCATGTGAATCGTATAGCAACGTCCTTGGTACGGTTTTATGGATTATGTACCTGCAGCATCAAAATTTAGCGTGAAATTTTATATTTATTGGATCAATTCATTAAATTAAATCATGTTTTGTTCAATTCAGTAAATTAAAACCTGTAGGTACGTGGGATAGTTGTGCTAAGCCTTTTGATAACACACTCTACCTATACGGATTTGGTGAACATTTTTCTGATTCCTCCGAATACTTGGAAATTGATGTATTTAGGACTAGATAATAATGGGAAATGAAATGTAGTAACTTACCAATACCAGTGGGTGAGCGCGTGCAGAAACACCATACTCAGATCAATAAGAAAAATTGCCACCTTCAAAAGTAAAATTATAAAGTTCATGAGGAATGTCCAGACGGCGCTGGCCACCACCTTGGTTTTCCTGCCCACTAAGTTGCTCATCCTCTTGGCGAGAGTGCCGCCGCCCGTGGTAACGCACGTTATGTCTATGTCAGGCCGCGGCAGTCTACCGAACGGAAGGAAGCTGTACATCCACACAAAGGGTCTTCGGATGTATCCAAGCCAGCACTCCTGAGCGGGCTCCGCACGGTATGGATCTATCTCGCACCCGCAATCACAACCGTCGCAGTCCACCGTGGATTCTGAGGGTACTACGGCGGCAGATGTTGCCGATGTTGCCGGTGTTAAGTGGCCGCTTATCACTGTATTAGGTCTTAGGCTGGCATCTCCTTCCGAAGCGCACTTACAGACTGACGTGGCCATATAGCCCGATCTGCCAGGAGAGCCGGACCTCGCGTCCTTGCCCGTCCCGCAGCAGGACAGGATGGAACTTTTCGCCTTGACCGGAGTCGGTGGGGGGAGCGACTTGAGCTGGCATATAGGGCAGTCGCAATATGGATCTGTGCACGGTTCCTTGTTAAAGCTTCGGGCGTTCATGCTCGGTGACGACATCTTTGCTTGTTCTATAGCTCTGGAAATGAGTTGCAAATACTGCAGGCGCTTGCAAACCATAACAGTTCGCTTTTTGTCTGGAAGAAAAAAAAAGAGAATGTTATACTTCATAGATCTAAGACTGATAAAAGCAAAACGCTCATCCTCAACAAATCATGTTGTGTGTGTGTTTTAAACGTGTTAATACAAACTTGTTGCCACTCAAGCGATAGATACCCAAATTTGGATAGGTGATTTTTATGAATTGAAAAGAAAATGATTTTTTTTATGAAAAACCTAAAAATGTTGGCAAAATAATGGTGAATTTATTGGCTTGAAACCGCAGTACGCAGTTCATATGTTTCCATATAAATATTTGGAAGTATTGTTTTCTTTGAATTAATTGTTTTTGTGTTCAATTCGTAGACCACCATTTAATTATAAAAATAAAAAAAATTAATTTAAAATCTGTCAATCTGCAAGAATTTCGGTTTTTAATTTAGGCCAGATGTTTCGCCTTGCAAGGTTAAAATGGTTTTGTAAGCCAAAATTGAGGACACAACAATACAAATCCAAAATACTTGCAAAACTTTGCAATAACATAATTACATTTAATTTATAAACAAAAATTTTAACAAAACAAAAAACTACTTCAAAAAATGCACTAAAAATTAAAAAAATAATTTCTTACTATTGTTATTTTTGGAGTCGGTGTCAGCCAAGGTAAATACATACATAGGTAGTTGTAGTTACAGGTGAGATGTGGAGATCTTGGCTGACACCGACTCCAAAAATAACAATCGTACGAAATTATTTTTTTTACTTTTTAGTGCATTTTTTTAAGTCATTTTTTGTTTTGTTAAAATTTTTGTTTATTTTTTGATTTTTAGTGACGAGCGCGCGTGAAGAAGTTTTACTTCAAAAATAGAATCATCGAAATCTTTTGGCGTAATATTAGTTATTCGTCCATTTATCGCGCACATACTTATTGCAAATTTATTTTATTTATTTATTTAATTATTTTAATATTACATTAAAATAATGACGTATTGCCTATCTCACTAGGTGTGAAACACCTGTGTTGAGATGGAAATTTACAGAGTGGTTATTATCTTTGATTTTGTTTTATTAATATTATGAACATGACAGCTTGATATAAAATCTTTTTTTTTTCTAAGTAAATATACAATTCAAGTATGTTATATAGAACATTGCAGTAGGTACATGGTTACATATTTACAAGTAGGCATAAAGGTAAGAATGTTATTAAATACTCCTGATAGACATGTTTATTTGAGGTGATCAATGATTCTACTTTTAAATGCACTTTTGGTTTGAGTGTTTCGTATTTCAGTAGGTAGAGAATTGAATAGCTTTGTTGCACTATATTTAAAAGTTCTTTGTCCACAAGAGGTTTGACAAACTGGAATGTTAAAAGATTTTACATTTGACTCTCTTAGGGCTCTAGTGCTTATTCTTTCCTCAAACATGTGTGTATTTTTTTAAATTGGTGAAGCAGAATATTTTTTTAATACAGTTTTTACAGGTTAGGAACATTAAGTGTCTTAAAAATAAAATCAGTGCTCGTTCTCAACGGGACTTTAGTTAGTTTAGGGACTTTAGTTAAATAAGTTTTTGAATCTTTACTAAAGGCTCCAGGCAAGTATTTGTGGCACTTTCCCAGCTAATAATACCATATTCAAGTGATGATTGTATGAGAGCACAGTAAACTTGTTTCAGTTGTTTTGTATTTAATATATCTCATAACATTTTTAAAGAAATAGACGAATTTCCTCAGTTTCGTCGTTAAAATTGTAACATGTGCGTTCCATTTAAGAAGATCATCTATTTGAATACCAAGATATTTAATACTGTCAACTCTACTTATAGAAGGACAGGTACATGGAGTTAATGAGGGGTTACAGCTGTGAAGTTTAAGGCTTTTTTTATGAAGGCAAGAGCTTATTTGATATTCGAAATGTTAGAAATTTGGTTTTGTTTGTATTCAGGGTTAATATGTGAGCATTAAGCCAATTTTTTACAATACGAAAACCATTTTCTGCCATTTTAAAGACTTCATCCCAAGATTTGGCGTAAAATAGCAAAACCGTATGATCGGAAAAAGTTGTGATTTGTCCACAAATTTGTATGTTACATAGATCATTAATATATACTAAGAAAGGGTCCTAGGATGCTACATTGTGGAACTCCACAAACTGTTTTTTGGGAACTACTACAGGTACTGCTTATTTTAACACATTGCGTTCGATCAGTTAGATAACTACGAAGTAATTGAAGAACTGTATCTGATATTCCCATCATCTTAAGTTTATCTAAAAGTATTTTGTGGTTCACAGTATCAAACGCCTTTGCAAGATCAAGGAAAATTGCTATACATTTATTTCCTTTGTCAACATTACTTGTTATGAAGTCTGTAACGTTAGCGATGGCGTCTATCTGATAAGTTTTGGTGAAAACCAAACTGATTTGCTGATAATATTTTACTAGAGTCAAGGTAAGTAGTCAATTGATTTCTCAGTATTCCTTCAACAATTTTGGAGAGTGCACTTAGAACACAAATTGGTCTGTAATTGGTAATTTCAGATTTGTTCCCACCTTTAAAAATTGGAGAGACAATACCTTGTTTTAATACATTTGGGAAGCAACCTAGAGTGAAGCTCTTATTAATTAAGAATTTGAGGGGAACGGCTATATGAGATTTCAGTGATTTTAGTAGTTTACTTGGTATTTTGTCATGTCCAGGTGAAGTCCTCTCTTTCAGTGAGTCGATTTCTTTAATAATATCCTCCATCGATACATCTTTTAGAGTAAATTTTACGTAAGTTTCTTCTCGGAGATTATCATCTGGTGGTGGAGTTTTAGTATTGCAGTTGATGTTTTCTTTTATTTTACTGGCCAAATTTGATCCAACGTTTTAAAAAAAAGGTATTTGCATGATCGGCAATAGTCTTCGGGTCCAAATTAAAATTCACATTCTGACCACCAATTGTAAGTTCCTCAATTTGATCTCTGAATTGCCTTGCATGTGTTATCTCTTTAAGAATTTGCCAAAACTTTCTGGAGTCATTATTACATTCAATAATTTTTCTTGAATAGTATTTATTCTTTGCGTGTTTAATTAGTTTTGTACACATATTTCTGTATTTTTTATAAAATGTAGTAAGTAATTATTTGGATCTTTCCTTATTTGTTTGTGAATATTATCTCTTTTCCTAATGCATTTTAATAATCCAGGTGTAATCTAAGGTTTAGTGATTGTATTTTTTTTACTTGGTACCTCTTTTTGTTTGGTGTGTAGTTTTATTTGTTTTTGAATAAAGTTGGTAAAATAATTCCTTGCCATATCATTATCAGTAATTGAGTACAAATTTTCCCATTTTTCCATTAATGCATTTTAATAATCCAGGTGTAATCCAAGGTTTAGTGATTGTATTTTTTTTACTTGGTACCTCTTTTTGTTTGGTGTGTAGTTTTATTTGTTTTTGAATAAAGTTGGTAAAATAATTCCATGCCATATCATTATCAGTAATTGAGTACAAATTTTCCCATTTTTCTTTTTTATGTTGAAAATAATTGTATCCCAGCCGATTTTATTTTTCACAATAGATCTATTTACGGAATCATCTTTACTTTTATTTTCATTTCCAACTTCCAATATTGTAGAGTATAGGTCTGTTACTGTGGATTCATATATTATTGTGTTGATAGGTTTTTTCGTTTTGCCTATTATATGGTCAATACAAGAAAGAGTTTCTTCAGTGACTCTAGTAGGTTTGTTGATGTAGCTAACAAGACCGTAGTCGCTTATGGCGTTGAGGTAATCGTCTTTTTGAGGATGTCCATTTTCTAAAATATTAATGTTTTTGTCTCCAATTAAAAACAGATTTCTACAGTGTTTTAGTTTATGTAACACAGTTTCAAGTGAAGTAAGGAAGTTTGTAATATTGTTTGCGGATGGGGATCTATAAATAGCCAGTATATCAATTACTGACTTAACTTGTATGTGTAGACAATTGGAGTCATTTATTTTGATTTCTTTGGTAGTAGTTTTCAGATTGTTTTTAATGTAAACTACAATTCCGTCATTTTGTTTAGTATTATATGAAGTGTTGATGCAATAGTAGCCTTCTATATTTTTTGGCGTATAAGAACTTTAATCCACCATTCTGTTAGGATGGTAATATTAATTCAATGTTGTTTTAGGTTTATGAGAAATCCTTCGAAGTTTTTATTGATGCTTCTTATATTTTGGTGTATTATTTTCAAATTATTTTTTAGACATAGTTTTATGTTTTCTATGTTGGTAGTAACAGTTTCATTTTCAAATAGGTGGCAGGTGAGTTCTTCCAGGTTAGTAGCCATTTTATGTATTTTAATTAATTTTGTAAACGATAAAATTAAATTTTACAGTGTTAGAAGATCTCTTTCATGTTTTATATTTATAATTTTAGATTCCGTTGATTTCCGCGTGAAAACTTGACACTTTCCATAATAAGTCCTTATTATATGAAGACATCACTTCGCCGATGTACAAGGATGGGCTTATTTTCTTGGTTAGGTTTTTTGCTGCAAGAAGGTTGTGTCGAGTAGTAACGCTAGAATTGTGGAATTTGATGATAATTTTTCTTGGAAAACCTTGACGACGGTCAGGAACACTAAAAAGTCTTCATCCAGGATTTAGTGCCAAGCTTATTAGCAATATATTTTGCAGTTTCTATCGGGTTGTCATTTATATTTTCACACACTCCAGAGATTTCAACTTGGTTTGATAAGCTATTTTGTTCCAGTTCGGCAAGCCGAATATCAATATCATTCATTCTAGACAGGTATTTTTTAATTTTTTCTAATTCTATTTTAATTCCCGCCAATTCGTTTAACTTAGTTAATATTTCATCGTATTTTTCGGAAATGATGTCGGTTGATTTTTTTGTTTGAGCTGTCTCTAATTCAATTTTTGTAAACATTTCTTTTTTTAAATCAGAAAATTTATTATCAATATAGTCAAAAATGATCTGATTATTGTCGACTGACTGGGGACTATGTGATGTTAAGGCGTAATTTTTTGATTTGGAGCGGGTGTTTTCTTAAGGCATTTTAATTATTTGTTCAATAATGCCCCACTACAAATCATGATTATTGCAATGTAAATATTTTTGTTTGTGGTGCTCAAAAAGAAAACGAATTGCCAGCAGTTAGAATGATAAATATCGTGGTAAATATTAATTACCCACTAGCAAAAACACTTAACTCGTCTTCGCGACTCAATTCTCATGAATAAACAAGAAACTGTTGAGGTTTTTTTCCGTTAAAACCTATACTTTTAATGTTTAAAGTGGGAGCTGTTAAAACAAGTTAACAACCATAGATATCATTCAAGACATATATGGTTTTCTCATGGATCCCATTGTCAGAACTAAACCAAATTAAAATGGAACCACACGGGAAGCACCAGCTTTCTAATATAAAAAGAATAATTAATATCGGTTCACCTAATCGAAAGTTCTGAGGTAGCAAAAAAAAAATAATAATAATAATAAAAAAAATAATAAAAAAATAAATAGATTTGTCAAAAAAATTTGTACATAAAAATGCAAAAGTCGGTCATTTTAAATACATGTAGGATTACGAAAGATTTTTTAAATATTTATATTGAGGGATCAGTAGGATTTATCGGACCAGTTAGGATTTCATCAGAGCCGAACCCTCTGATATGAAAATATCTGGAGTCGGTGAAATATTTTCTCATTATGTTTCTGGTGGATTGACGTATTGTTCTTGTATTGTTTTATTCTTATATAGTGCACTTACATTGCGTTAATTTACTAGATATTCATTTGTGGAAAAGTGTGTGGAAGGGTTTAGTCTTTCATTTGGGAAAGATTCAACCCGGACATAAAATCTGGAGCACCGTAATAAATAAATAAAAATAAATACCGTCGAATTGATAACCTCCTCCTTTTCGATGCGTTTAAAAACAAACAAAAAATAACAAAACTAAAAACTACTTAAAAAAATGCACTAAATGTAAAAAAATAATTTCGTACGATTGATATTTTTGGAGTCGGTGTCAGCCCAGATCTCCACATCTCACCTATAACTACCTATGTGTGTAGTTACCTTGGCTGACACATCTCACCTATAACTACCTATGTGTGTAGTTACCTTGGCTGACACCGAATCCAAAAATAACAATCGAACGAATTTATTTTTTTACTTTTTAGTGCATTTTTTTAAGTCGTTTTTGGTTTTGTTAAAATTTTTGTTTATTTTTTGATTTTTAGTGACGAGCGTGCGTAAAAAAGTTTTACTTCAAAAAAAGAATCATTGAAATCTGTTGGCGTAATATTGAGCTATTCGTCCATTTGTCGCGCACATACTTATTGCAAATTTAAGACATATATGGTTTTCTCACGGATCCCATTGTCAGAACTAGACCAAATTAAAATGGGACCACACGGGAAGCACCAGCTTTCTAAAAAAAAGAATCATCGAGATCGGTTAACGCAATCGAAAGTTCTGAGGTAACAAACCTAAAAAAAAATATACCGTCGAATTGATAAACTCCTCCTTTTCAAAGTCGTTTAATAAATTAAACTAGGAAAAAAGAGTGTGCAATTCCTATTATTGAAATCAATTATGTCAATTTACGCAGTAAACTTAACTTATCGAAATTATCTGAAAGGCGAAAAATATTTGATCTCCTTCTTAAACGACCTCCAAAAGGAGAAGGTTCTCAATTCGCAGATTTTGTTTTTTTTTTAATGTTTGTTACCTCAGAACTTTCGATTGGGTGAACCGATATGGATTATTCTTTTTATCTGAAAGCTGGTGCTTCCCGTGTGGTCCATTTTAATTTGGTCCAATTCTGACTATGGTATCCCATGATAAAACCATATAAGTCTTAAAATTGCATCAAGTATGTGCGCGATAAATGGACGAATAACTCAATATCACGCTAACCGATTACGATGATTCTTTTTTTTATTAAAACTTCTTTACGCACGCTCAATACTTGGGAGGTAAGCTGGTGAATGCGTTACGAAAAGTAGTGATTGTTACGAAAAATGTCATGCGAACGGTAATCGATGCGAACTGTAATCGATGCGAACGGTGATCGATTGCTAGGCAGGTTGGGCCTTTACGCACGCTTGTTATTCGTGTTATTGTTATATTGTTATTAATGGACTATTTTTCCGTAAATAAATTATATACAGCGGAACCCGGCATGCGTTGAAAGGCCACTTTAACCTCGGCGTCAACTAAATTGTTATGGTACCATCCCAAGTCCCGGGAAACTACATTGTAATGCAAGCGCCTGCACTATATTATATTATATACAGCGGGTACCCGGCATGCGTTGCAAGGCCACTTTAACCCTGGGTTTAATTGTACCTACGAGATCTCTAAAGTCATCCATGTGGAACTAGCCTAATGCTAATACATCTAATATATTCCTATTTATTAAATTGAGTTGATGCTTTATTTGTTTATTTCGTTATCTTTTTATTTGTGCTATACTTTTGTTTTGAATGAAACTTGTATTTGATATGTAAAAGCCCAATAGGGCGTCAATAAATAAATAAATAATTCACACGCGGTAATAGTAAACCTTCAGACAACTATACTTTGAGAGAATGAGACGAATGCAGAGTGTCAGGAGTAGGATAATTATACGATTTATTTATTATAATCTTCTTACCAAGTTTAAAAAATATTTTACATTTTATTTTACGAAGCACCGCACAAAGAGGAAGCCGATATGTTACGAAACACCGCACAAAGAGGACACCGATTAGTCTATCTCATTCTCTAGCAGGCTATATCCTATAGATGTGTTTGTCTGTTTTGTTGTCGCTCTTTTTCGTTTCATCGAGTTTCAAATTACGACGGTGCTAAAGAAATTATCACTTCAAAATCCAAAATACTTGCAGATTAATAATACAGTTATTAAGTTTAATTCAAATTAAATTAAGAAATATATGTGTATATAATATTGTGTCTTTTTAAAATAGCTCCAACACCCTCTAGAGAAGCATCTGTATTAATGAACCATGAAGAAGATACGAAGATGAATGAAAATTTTGCAATAATTTTCTTTCCCCGAGGGGAAGATCTAAAGGAAATTTAATCTCTTTAAATTTGAATCCTATAGTGTCAGTTAGAATGCAATTATCAAAGGAAAGTGATATAAATAAACAAAAAAGTCGTTTCTTTGTTAAACTTTGCCACACAAGTGTTTTATTTATTTGTAAGAAACAAACAGCTTTTACATAATGCATGTACAGTGATAAATATATAATTGAACTGGAGTCAAGCCACAGAGGTTTCTTATGCTAAAGTACATCGGAAATGAAGTTTTATTATATTATTATTAATTTTGGGTCGTAGGAAGGGGAGAGGAAGAGGAATATAGGAAAAGTATAGGAGATGCTCACGATATATTCTCATATCAATAATCGATGTTTCTTTAGGTTTTTACTAAAAATGTCAATGCTGTGAAATTTTGTATTATATTGTGCACATACACGAGGAATTGGGGAGTTTTTTCTAATGTTTGTTCTACAAGAGCATAAATAAAATAAATCGGATTGCCGGGTTGATCTTGAAGGAATATGAAAATTTATTAAATTGGTAAGTTCTGGCGAGTCCAGGCCATTGTTTAGAATTTTAAACAATAGGATTTGATCAAAAATTATACGTCGTGTTTGGAAGGATTTGAAATTGTGAAATTTAATGGATTCGGTATAATTTGAGAAGTGTAATTTGAATTTATAATTTAAGTGTTTAATTTTTTTTTTTATTCTTTCTATTCTTTCAATATGGGCTTGGTATAAAGGAGTCCAGATCGGTGTACAGTGTTCCAAGTGCGGGCGAATATATGAGGTGTAAAGGGAATATAGAGTGTTTATGTTGTGGAAGGGTTTTGCTATACGAATTATAAACCCCAGCATTTTATTGGCCTTGTTAATTACTTCATCAGTGTGTTGGATAAAGTAATTTTATAAATTTACTAGCTTTTGCCCCCGGCTTCGCTCGCATATTCCCCCCCCCCCACTCTCCCCCCCAATCCACCCCTGCCCCACTCCTTCTGCACTACCCCCCCCTCCCCTTCCCCCAATCAATCAACAATCAAATACGCGCCGTTTCGCATTCATAATATTAGTATAGCTGTTGGCTTAGGTCAAAATGTAAGTAAGTACCTATTATATATTTGTACATTAAATATTAGTATTAGAATACTCATATTTGAATTTTTGCTATCAAAGAAATCTCCATAGTAACCTAAACAAATAACAATACGACAGCCCACGTCAAACATTTACTTAGCAACACGCTTTGCAAATAAACGTACAATAAATAATTTCATAACGCCACAGCTTATTCATAACGCCAGGACTTACCAATATATATAGCCTATGTTACTGGCAAATAATGTAGCTTTCGATTAGTGAAAGAATTTTTAAATTCTATTCGATATTTATTGCGTGAAAGAGTAAGTCACATCCATGCATACAAACTTTCGCATTAATAATATTAGTAAGATAGAATTTATAAATTAATAGAAAGGAATTAAACCTCTCAGCATATTATTTATGTATTTTTTTAATATAGTTTTTATACTGAGCGTGGCTGAACCGATAACCTGGAAATCTATCTTAGTTGAGTGGTTGGAGCAATTGGATTAACAGTACGATGGGTAGTACTCCCATGTTTAATTTATTTAATTTTGCCGAACGGTGATGTTATTTGCTTTCCTCATTCGTCCATGTCAGAGAATAATAAATTAAAAATCACGCATATTGGTATCTTCAATCTTCACGTCTCGCGTCATGAAAAGTAGATCTTATTCAAAATTACAAAAGCGCCATATTAGCCAAACCCCAAAGTGTTTATTAAATTATTATCTCTCCAGAGGTCGATAATAAACTTGGCCGTAAAGCTACAATCAAATTTCCCGGCGGTTAGCAAAGTCCGGCCATTCGAGCACCGCAAACAAAAACACGCAACAAAACATCGTGCATACCCGATACCCGGGTGCTGCTGTGAGGGTCTTTAGTAGGGGGCCAAGGGAGGGGCCGTGGGGTATACGCAAATGATTTTACTCAGTCGATAAAGCAGCCATTGTAATGGTTGGGATAATGTATGTAATGAATGTAATGAAAAATCTAATGAATAAAGAAAACTTAAAAAAAAAAAAAAAAATGTCTGGAGCAACAAATTGCATTCATGGAATAGCGATTCTTTGTTACCCGTTATCACCACCCTTTGAATAACAAATAGACAATAATAATAATTGTAATTAATTTGTTTTATGGATCTGGGGACCGTGAAAGGACAGGTATGTGCAATATAATATTCAAATAGATAGTGCCGCGATGCTCGGCATCTTCGACCAAGTATATCCTCGGCATGAACTTGCGTTGTAGCACTTAGATATTAGCAAACAAGTTCATCTAAATTATGGATTTTTTAAATGTTTATAGTTTAGCTCTTTCAGAAAAAGATGATCAAATGTTGTATTTTGGATTGCCAGTTGTCGCCTTGGGGGGTAAGCTGGTGAATGCGTTACGAAAAATGTGTTGCGTTACGAAAAGTGTGATGCGAACGGTAATCGATGCGAACGGTGATCGATGCGAACGGTGATCGGGCGAGGCGTACATACTGCACAATCAAGGTAAGGCGTACATACAAACCCAAGGTCATAGATTTCCCCAAGGTCGTAGGTCACCCCAAGGTCGTACAATATTTTTTAAGTTAGTGAAGTTTTAATTCAGTCGTGTGGTCTAAAGCATACTCGTTTTTTTTCCTGAATTAAATTTTTTAAGCGATTTAACTAGTTTATAAAAATTAATGCTTTTTTAGCAGTAATTTATTGTTAGGAGTTTTATTAGACGTCCATGTTCTTCAATGTTTTTTTTTTCAGCGTAAATATTATAGTATTGACTTTGAAAATAAAATGAGAAAATTATGTAGATGCATGGTAACGATGTAATCGTATTAAGTAAGATTAAAAAATCATGCCTCAGCACGGGTAAGCCACCCAGTGAGGCCAACATTATAAAATTATACCATAAAATTTAAACTAATGTATCAAAATAAAAATAAAGAAAAACTCAGATGGTTTGGTCACGTAGAGAAAATGAACTAAGAAAGAGTGTAAGAAGAATTTATTACATAAATGTGAATCGTAGAAGAAGTCGGGGATGCCCTGGCAGGACCATGGCACGATTGAGTGAATCAGATACTTACTTGAGTTGAGCATGTCAACAGTCAGAATAATTGAAGAGTATGTATGAGACGAAATATTAATGTGAATTAGACAAGGAGTTGATAACAAATATTATAATTAATAATTATCAGCCTGAAACACTCATCTACATTGAAAAAATCTTCCGAGAAAAGATACTGGCCGCCAACGGGAATTGAACCCGTGACCATCTGATTGCCGGTCAGCAGCTCTGACCACTGAGCTATGGCGGCTTATCTAATACCCGCCAAATAATTCAATATATACTAGTGTTTCATTCGACAATTACCTATTATTACATTTTTCCAACTGAAAACAACCAACTTTATTTTTGTGAGAGAGGTATTTTTAATACTAAATCTCCCGCTAGGTGGCGTCGAGACTAATTATGTCTGCATTTTTTGCTGAAATACTTTATCTTGTCAAATATTAATTATAATTTTTAATTGATAAACTAACGTTTAAACAAGATTTTTATGCATAGCACAAAGGGTAGATAACAAATATTATAATCAATAATTATCAGCCTGAAATACTCATCTACATTGAAAAAAGTTGGTTGTTTTCAGTTGGAAAAATGTAATTATAGGTAATTGTCGAATGAAACACTAGTATATATTGAATTATTTGGCGGGTATTAGATAAGCCGCCATAGCTCAGTGGTCAGAGCTGCTGACCGGCAATCAGATGGTCACGGGTTCAATTCCCGTTGGCGGCCAGTATCTTTTCTCGGAAGATTATTTCAATGTAGATGAGTGTTTCAGGCTGATAATTATTGATTATAATATTTGTTATCTACCCTTTGTGCTATGCATAAAAATCTTGTTTAAACGTTAGTTTATCAATTAAAAATAGACAAGGAGTGTGTGCCAAGACTAAGTTATTTGGTGATCCGTCCCCTCTGCCTACCCTTGAAGATACTCGTGATGGTAAGCTGGCAGTTAGATAGTTAGATTTAGAAAAATAAAGGATCAATAATATTACAGGTAGTTTCATTTCTAACGGTAACTTTTTTTGTATAAGGGGTATTTTTTAGCAATTAACAAAACAACTTAGATGACATTACATGGATATTTCTATTCATCTTATACTAGCAGACCCGGCAACACTTTGCTGTGGATAACGAAACACAACGCCATAACCCAACCTTTATAAAATCCACACCACCCGCTTGACAGCTGCCCGCTGCCTGCTGCCTGAATTGAATATTTGAATTTCTCGGCTTTTTCTCTACCAAAATAAGCACGTACCTTCATTTTGAATCACTCTATCTATTGGTGAAAATTTGTGAAGAAAATTCTATCTGTAGTTTAAAATATCTAAGCGCACAAACATTTTGAGCGACTTCGTTTTATAATATGAAAAAATGATTTTACATTTTACAATGTTCTGTTATCAGAACTCTGAATCGGTCAGCTGACATCTAGACACAAATATCCGGTGTTAGTGGTAAGTTGTCAAAACTTTCCGCTTAATCCTGTAAAGTAGTTTTGTAGCCGAAAAGCTGAAAACCTTTCCACAACAGCTAGGTGTCATTTGAACTTGCCCTTATTTGGATCAAAGTCCTGTTGAAAAAGCCGCAGAAGACAATTGCCCTTGTGAAAGTGTGTTTTTATTTAGCAGGTCATCGTTGTCAGGATCACTAAATTGCATTGAACCACAACAAAACATTCTATTGATGCCACAAATATAAACCTATAGATTATTAATAAGGAACTCAAGTCCAATTTTTTATTTTTTTTTATTAATATAACTTAAATAAGTGCGTATTTATTTATATTTTTATAGTTAGTTTTAATGGATAAAATAATTGTCAAACATAAAATTTTTCAAGATCCCTCGAAAAATGGTGTTATAAATGAAGGTATAAAATCATGTAATTTTTTTAATAATATTTGGATATCATCTTCTTCCTCTGGATTGACTTTGAAATTTCACATAATAGAGAAAAACCCACCCGCGTTAAATCTTTAAAAAATGTTAGATAAACCATTAAAAATGAACTATTTTTCAATAAAACACGAAATAGAGAGAATTTTTTGATTTATTTATTTAAAAAATATATTAATATAATTCAAATTAGTGTACTCAAGGCAGTGTATTCAAATACCAACAAAATCCTTCTTACTCCCAAATTTCGGCATTATTTTGCAAGACTCAATCTTGGGACTTTTTGCAAATGATTTCGTAAATATATACTACTTTTACTACGGGAGATTACAAAAAATATGGTTTAAAGAATTCATAGTAACTTTTATATACACTAGAAATTATCATTTATATTGAAAATTTTCAAAACTTTCAAGTGAATCCGGAGGAAAAAGATAGTATCAGAAATTTGAAATTTTTTAAACACGCGTCGTTTTGTACCCATTTGGCACCCTTTTATCGCACTTAAAATTTAAAAATATATATTTTTTTAATGACCCACCTTGCATTTGATCAATGAACGTGATGCTGCGCCAAAATCTAGAAAATATACAGGTCAATACTTACATGGGAGGTCACTTGAGATTAACGCCGTTTATTGTTTATTAATAAATTATTTTTTTATTTAAATAAAATAAAATTAGCCTTTATTGCTGTTAAACTTATAAACATTTTTCTAATCTACTTAATATATATATATACACATATATTTATTTTTAAGTATTCAAAATTAAGAGCGTTCAAGTAATTATTTTTAGAAACAGCTTGTCTTTCGACATAGGCCTCCTCTAAAGATTTCCATTTTTCTCTATCCTTTGCAACTCTGATCCATTCCGGAAAATCCACGTCCATCTTTTAATTCATTTTTCTTGTAGAAGCTGTTGAGAATGCTAAGTTTGTTTGTTAAAGCGAATGTGACTATCCTTGCACCATTTTTACTTCTTTGCCGTGTCCATATTTGCCTATTGTGTATTCTTCTCCATTAACGCATGTTCCAATCTGGCCGTTAAAACCACAATGATTTGTTTGTGTGTGTTTTGTATGGTTATTTGCAAATCATGGTAGAACTTTTCTATCTTCACTATATATTCTTTTTTATTTGATTCTGTAAGCGAATATGGTTGAATGATTGACCATTTTTCCTCTTTGCTAACCGGTAGCAGATAGATGTTTAAGATAGATATTCTTAGGTGTCCTTAATGATATTGAGTTAAATGTTTCTGTATGTATATCTGAAGTTCTTTTGTTTATCTTTAAAAGGTCTTGGTCGTTTTCCCCCACGAGGACCAGTCGGCTTGGGGGAGAGGGTGTTGTTGTTGTTTTGTCTTTTTATTGGTGTTCTTGTTTCCGTTCGCCGATGGTTGATTGCTATTGCTGTTTTCCTGTTGGTTGGGATGTAAGAGAATTAGATCGAGCCCTCATTAAGTCAAATGCATTTGTTCTGTTAGTTTTCATAGAGGATGTCAACTGCTGTTTCTTCGGATGCGAATTAGTATACGGGGAGGCAGATGGTTCTCTTTTTCTTTTATCAATAAAGCCTGTGCTTTCCTTGACAATAAGTTTATCATACTTTAGGTAGGCTATGTTTCCTTTGTTACGTTCTTCCTTTATTTGTGGGAGTAATGCCTTTCTCTTCTCCAAAGTTTCTTTAGTGTAGTCTTCAGAAATATGTAACTCCTTAGACTTTCTCTTGTTTTCCAAAACTTCACTCTTCTTCCATCCGTTGATAAAGAATACGAGTGTAGGTCTCGGTTTTTCTTTGCCTACTGAATTTCCAATACGGTAGATTTTGTCTAACTCGAAGCTTTCTATAATGTCCAATTCTTCATGGTGTTTTTGCCTCGTATTCTCTAGTAGTTCTGTTATAGATTTTTCACACTCTTTTAGTCCATAGATTACAATATTGTTGCTTTTCTTGTCTTTTTATAAAAGTTGTATCATATTTTCTAGTTTTTCCAACTTAAGTTTTAAATTTCTATTTTCTTCTAACACTTGTTTCAGTTTTTCATCCATTCTCTCCATTATTGTATTAGTTATAAATTCTGTTTGGTTATGCATTTCTATTTTCATTTGTTCAAAGAAAATTTGATATTGATCATCCATGGTTTTGCGCGTAAAAGAACATTTCCAAGTAATTTATTACACTGGCAACACTGATGGCTGTGACGTTCGCCGACTATGACACTGACTTGTCTGTCAGTTCAGTTTCACAGTTATCTATGGTTGGTCGGTTTGGTTGGTAATGTCAGTCCGTTGTTATAATGAACTAATCTCTAAATTCTGTCGGTTTTCTTTCAATATTATTATAGGATTGGTGCAAAATGTTGATTATTTCCACCGCTCAGTGCCACTTAGTTTTTCACTTGGAAACGATATTTTATTCGAAAATCTGACTGAAATTATGTTATTTTTATTTTTGTTTCGGAGCAACAATACGAAGATGTATACAATACAAGTACCGAAAAAGTACTGAAGTATTTTTAATTTATCGTGTATCGAATGTGCAGTCCCTTTAACCTAACAATTTATCATACACGAAAATATGCGTGTTTTTCGAACTAAGAATAAAAGCAAAAATTGTATTCATAACTACCGCTATCAGCGTCCATATTTCATTTTGGACTTTGTATACCCACGCACAAGTCCATAAACATAAATTCAAAAAAATTCCGCTCCAAATCAAACAGAACGAAAAGTGCACCGGGCATTTGCCAGTTTCCGCAGTGGTCGCGCATACCGAACAGGATGTTAAAAAAGTCGTTTAGTGTTTTCCATTTTACCGAAATTTCCACCTCTAATAAACAGAACCGCGGGACATGTGCGCCAGAAGATAAAACAATTAACACAAATAATGGGCCCGATAAATTGTATCGGCGCACAGCTCTTAATGCCAGCGGAACATTGGCAAAGCGCACTTGGTAGGGGCGTTTTAGTCAATGACTCTATTTGATTGGATGCTTGTTTTTATTTAAGTTTCGTAGGAAAGATGGCTCTAAAGTATTGTGACACTAAAACATAATAAGTACCACGTAAATATTATAATACATCATGTACACATAATATGCCTACCAGTACTTCACACTAAAATAATTACTAATGTACTAGAAATCAAAGGTACTATATATAAGTAGGTATGTCAATTATTGGTTGAATACTATTAAAAAAAGGTTGTAATACTATTTATTAGTAGGAATGTCAATTATGTCAATGGCACGTGTTGTGCCGTATGCGTAAATAAATAAAATAAATTAATCAATACCTAAATAAAAAGTAAAAAAAATAATTATTCATCCTTCCCCTGACAATAAGGTAACATGTTAACGTGATGATCACATGGATCCACTTAATTAGCTAAAAAAAAGTATATTATAAAAATAATTATGCTGGATTTTAGGACACAAAAAAACGAGTGCAGTTCACACGTGGTAGAAGTGAAACCTTCACCCACATAATCTCACCCTCCACACAGCATTCTCAAAGATGACAAAGGCCCTGTGGGAAATTGTTTTCCTCAGGGCCTCCTGTGTGGAGTAAATGAAAAAAAAAATCTCAACAAATAGGAGCCTTGAAAAGTGAGCTCATAATCAAAGCGGCCAATGAGGTAAGGTTTCATCCAATTTCATTCTCTTAAATTTAAGTGCTATTTAACAACAACAAAAATGAGTGTGCTTTAAACTACACGACTGAATTAAAACTTTACTAACTTATAAAGGAAGAGAGAAAGAAAATGTGTGAGCGCACTGCTCTCTCTTGCTCCTACAGTGTGATACAGACAATAGGCCTGCACTGTGTCTTAGATATACGGAACGTAACTGGCCATGAGAGAAAGAGAGAAAGAAAATGTGTGCTCGAACCTTTCTCTCTTGCTCCTACAGTAATAAACGAAACGTAACTTTCTCTCTTTATATCTTCAGTAACTTATATCTCCCTCTCAACTTCCGTTCGCCACGCCCGATCACACTTTTTGTAACGCTCTCGTCACGCAATCACCAGCTTACTCCCCAAGTCAAGCGTGCGTAAAAAAGTTTTACTTCAAAAATGCAAAACATTTGGCTTCCCTAACATTTAAAGACCACATTGGAGAGACTAACTGGAGAGACCACATTACAAATGAGGATGTTCTCCAAAGAATCGAAGGAGGAAGGCACCTGCTCAGGACCTTGTCCGAAATGCGTGCAAGATGGATCGGCCTTGTTATACGACAAGAAGGCCCCTTACATGCCATAATGGAGGGTATGACCGAGGGGACATACTCTAGGGGACTTCCACGCCGAGAGTACCTGAAGGATCTGCTGGTGGACGTGCGCTACTCATTGTATGCAGACTTCAAAAGAGCCGCACAAGACAGGGAAGAATGGAAGAGAAGATTAGAGGAAATTGCTGCAAACCAATCCCAGGATTGAAACCAGAGAGAGAAAACATTTAAAGGGAGTTCAATGAACACTTTAAAGCATTTATAATTGATGTGACGACGGCCTCCATGGTCGAGGGGTAAGGCTTTCGACTATCCGAAGATAGTGACTTCAAATCCCGATGTGCGAAAGTAAATTTTATTGGATTGATTTGTACAATTTTATAATTTAATTCACTTTCCAGAGAGGAAGATACTCTCAGTATCGCCCAGAATTAAAGCGTTGCTTGAAATGACTTTAGCCTTGTCTGGTTACTAGATCTGAATATTCAGGTACTTCCCCATCTCCTTCCCCTCCCCATTATTTTAGCCATACAGCTCACAACATACCTCAATTGGGGATATGATAGTCGCACTGGTTCCAGACGAGAGCAGTTGGGACTCTTGTGCGGTATTAAAAAAAAATTATGATTTGCACCTTTATAATAGATACAATATTCCGTGATTTTCTACGGGTTTGCATTTTAATTTGACACACCCTTAGGCACGTATAACACACTTGCAGATTGTAGTTTTTTTAACATTAAGGCACAACGTATATTCCATCATATCTCTACCAATCAGGATCCAATATTCATTTTTCCACCCATAACAAGTGCAGTTTGTCAGAAATAAACTGTATAACGACATGACTGTATGAAAATTCTGATACACACGTTTCGATGGCCGACAAGTGGACGGATTAGAAAAAGGGTCACCGCCGCGCGGTCACGAGTCCGCCGGCCCGAGCCGAATGATTGACCTTTTTTAGCGGCGTGGCCAGGACGACTCTAAATAAATACGCGAATTGAATAGTTCCACATGTCCGTGTCTACGTGGTAATAAAGGCGTTGAGGACCCTAGTAAGCTGTCAAACTAATTTGCATTAAAAAACATGGGAAAATGAAAAAAACTTTTGAATTGCAAACTTCTTTAGCACCGTTGTGATTTTAAACTCGATGAAAAGGAAGCGAGCGACATTAAAATACATACATCTATAGGATTTAGTCTGCGAGAGAATGAGATAACAATAAGATATTTTATTCACGGCTACTCGGTTCCAATACAATACGATAAATCCTCGGTCTCACACAACTCTTCTTTAATATAGTGGTAGGTATAAAGCACCCTACAAACCTTACAAAATTAAACCCTATAAACAATACAAAATATACATTACATATATTACATACAGACCAGGGATCAAAAGTTAGGAAATAAAAAAAATATATATATTTTTGTAAAATCAATATCCAATCTTCAAACCACTCCAAAACAAACAGGCAAAAGAAATCACAAAAGAAAGCGACTTCTAGAGACTCCGAAAAAGAAATAAAACCACAAATACTAATAAGATGACCAAATATATAGGAAAAGGTGCACTGGAAATGTGGAAATCAACGGCAAAAATATAGAAATAATAAGTAAATGGATAAAAAAAAGTGCTTCGTAGCCTCCCCACTCTACTCTATTTTAATTTTCTGAAGGTTTCACTTGTATCGCGTGTGAATTGCAGATTCTGAGTTTTTATTAAAAAATTTTAAGTTACCCACCGACAGGCAGTGTCTTTAGTGGGCTCTTATTACTTAGATTTGTTTTATGTATGTTCTTAAAAATTCGTCTCTTTTTCCTACACTACATTCAGACTCACAACGTATCCCAACTGGGGATGCCATAGTCTCCCAATTGGGATATCTGAGACTATGGCATCATTAATAAGTTACACTGAGTATTTAACTCGACTTAACGTCCGTTCTAATGGATTCTTTGTGTTCATCTACGGCAGGGGAACTGGTCAATGAAGGTGCCCAGCTGCCGATCGGTTATCATCGGCTATTTCCGTGACTCTCTAATACAGTACAACTCTACTGTTAAAAGCTAAATACAACTACCCATCTAAATACATCTGTTGAAAGGCAATCTACATAAATATTCATATACACTATAGTTAAGTATCAACCACCAGTAATTGTTGGGTGATAAAATACTTCCGAAGATTGATTCGACTGCTTTTCGCGATGCTTCCATCGCTTACTAGGCCCCCTTGGAGGGTGTATGGCGGTGGGTGGCGATGGTCGCCTCATTGGAAACGTACAACACGCAAACATTTATTGCCATCTCGGTTGATAAATTAGGCATACGCTATAGGTGGCAACAAACGTGGCAAACAGATGGGCCTGCGATAGGGGGCAGCCTAAACGGGACGCGTATTAGTTAGGCAACTGGGAGACGGACGAACAAAACGGGATTAGTATTTACTGAAAAATGGCACACATCAATCATCCACCGGAAATATACATTCGTTACATTTTTCGTTTAATGAAGAGGCAATCAAAAAGAATTTCTTTTTGAAATCATGCAAAAATGGATCCCGCACGGGACATTATATTCATTGGGAATCTGCAAGTAGGCTTGAAGTATTAACGCAACAGCTAAACTAAATCAAATTGTTTCAACACATAGGTAACTTTTAACATTTATTTACATTTTCTGGAAAGGAGGCTGACTTGCACCTTTCAATTCAATTTCAGTGCCGGCAACCCGGGCGTTTATTTATAATTAGTTATGTACATCAGTTTTTTTTCCTTACCCTCCTCACTAGACAGAGTCTGTTCTGAGGCTGGTAACTAACAATTTTTAATTACATAAAAACAAGTAAGTAGTAAAAATAAAATAAAAAAAGAAATATATATATATTATAGTAAAAATAATAATAATAAAATAAGAGGATATCAGAATTTAAAAACAGAGTAGAATAAAAGAAAATATATAATATTAGATATTAAGAATATTACTTATCTCTCTTCTTTCTTTGACATTCAACCAGTTTAAAAATCTTTTGAAAACCCAATTCAAATTATTAGATGCGACGTAGGTCTTTGTTTGGGCTACAAACTTATTGAATATATATGGTGCCAAGTAAGATTCATGTTTTTTTGCAAAATTTGATTTGATATGTGGTACTTGTAATTGATTGTGTGTGTTTGCTCTTGTGTTTTGCGAGTGAGTTATGAAGTGTGGTGATATTTTTATGCAGTTTTTGTAGATGATCTTCTTTATGTATAGTTTATTTATGTCTAATAGGTTATTGTTGATCATTAGCTGTTCTGTCGGATGTTGATAAGGCTTTCTAAACATAATTCTGATTATTGTTTTATGATTAATTTTAAGTGATTTGAGGTGAGTCTCTGCTGCTGCTCCCCATACTGAAATACCATACATTAGAATACTTTGACAGAGTGCATAATATATATTTTTTAGCTGAGGTAGTGACATAATATTTCGAATTGTTTTGAAGATGTAAGAGAGTTTCCGTATTTTTTTTGTAATTAGGTTAATTTGGAGATCCCATTTTAAGTTATTGTCAACAGTTAAACCGAGATATTTAATATTTTGCGCATAATCAATTTTGTGACAAACACAGCGTGAGTTAGTTAACGAGGTAACTGTGCAGGGGTGAAGATGTAGTTGTGGGCGACTATCTGGCTGACCAGCTAATGTTTTACTGAAAGTTAAGTATTTTGTTTTAGAAATATTTAGTGTCAGTAGATTATTTATTAGCCAGTTATTTACTTCAGTCATCCCTGCTTCCGTGTTTTTGAAGACGTTTTCCCATGATTGGGCTTTGAATAAGATTACAGTGTCATCTGCATAACTGATTACTTTGTACTCTATGTTCCCTAGGCTTATCTCCGTTAGACTGTTAATGTAGATGAGAAACAGTATGGGACCTAAGACGCTGCCTTGGGGTACTCCATACCTGGTGCCTACTTTGTCACTTTCTTGATTATTGATTTTTACAATTTGTTGTCTATTTTCAATGTAGCTGATGAACCATTTTAGTGGTGGACCTGTTATGCCAATGTTTTTGAGTTTTTGTTGGAGTAATTTATGTGAGATGGTGTCGAAAGCTTTTGCTAGGTCTAAGAACACTCCTAACACCTTTGAACCGCCATCTAGGTTTTTCACTATGTAGGTGGTTAGTTCCGATAAGGCGTCTTCTGTTCCCATTTTCGCTCGAAACCCGAATTGACGGGTGGAGATCAGTTTGTGTTTGTCAAGGTATGCGAGCAGTCTTTTTTTCATAGTTTTTTCTAGTAGTTTCGATAGCGAATTTAGGAGAGTGATTGGTATGTAATTTAAGATCAGCGTTTTGTCTCCCGATTTATGTATTGGAGTAATACAACCTATTTTTAGATGATCGGGGACAAAGCCGAGGTTGAAACTTTGGTTGAAAATATGTTGAAGTGGTATAAGTATATGTTCTCGGAGACTAATCAGTATATGATTGGAGAGGTTATCTGGGCCCACAGCGCAATTTGGTTTGAGAGAAATAATTAAATCCGATATTTCCTTTGTACTTATTTTGTGAGCATAAAACGAATGATTTGGTTGCATGGTAGAGGATAGTTTGGTTAAAGAGTCTTCTGTTGTGCCGTTTTTTAAAAGAATTTTTTCAGCCAAGTTAGATCCAACTTTTGCAAATTGGGAGTTAATAAAATTAGCTATTTTACCAGGTTCATTTTTTGTAAGGGTTTTGTTTCCATTTATTAACAGTGCTTTGATCTTCGAGTCTTTTTTCGTATTGGAGAAAGTAATATCATTGACGATTTTCCAGATTTTTTTGGGATCATTTTTGGCGGATTTTATTTCTTTTTTGTAGTACTTGTATTTGGCTTGTTTGATTAATTTATTACAAAGGTTTCTGTATAGCAGGTAATTATTTTTTAGTTTGTCATCATATGGGTTTTTGCGTACTTGCATGTGCATTGTGTCTCTTTTATGAATGCTGTTTACTAAACCTTTCGTGATCCAGGGTGTTATTTTTTTTTCTTTATGTGAGTAGTTTATCGGGGTATTTTTTGTTGTATATTTAGCAATATAGGTTCCAATTGTGGTCATAAATGTGTCCAGCGCGTTGTTTGGATCGGGTTCATTTAGTACATTTGACCAAGATTCATTATGTATGTCCTCTATTAGGGATTTAAAATTGATTTTGTCTTGTACGGGGTAGTTTTTTTCATCTTTTTGTTTCTTGTTAAGATGTATGCTTAGTGTAGTAGTGAAATGATCTGTGACCGTTGTTCGAATTATTGATGATGATGTTTTTTTCCTAGTTTTAACAAATATATGGTCAATACAGGATTCAGAGTTTGACGTAATTCTTGTTGGTGAGTTGATTGTCGAATTTAATCCATAGTGAGTAAGTAGACTTAAGTATTCTGTGGTTATTGGTTGCCCGTTTAGTAAGTTAATATTCATATCCCCTGCAATAATTAATTGTTGTGTTTTTTTATTTTTTTCGAGAAGTCTATTTAAGGAGATGAAGAAAGGTGAGAGATTGTTATAGCATGGGGGTCTGTAGACGGCAAATATGGAGATGTCTGGTCCGAGGGAGATTTGGATGCAGTTTGCTTCGATTAGGTTGATTTCTGTTATTGATGAGTTTAGTGAATCTTTGACAAAGATTACTATACCGTCGTTTTGATTTAGATGTTTTGTGGAATGGAGAGTTGTATAGTCCTTTAAGTTGAGGTTTGTGTACGAGTCATCTAACCAGCATTCAGTCAAGATAATAATGTCGAAGCTTATGTTTATTTCGTTTAAGAGGATCGAGAAATTATCGAAGTTCTTTCGAATACTTCTAATATTTTGGGATATTATGTTTAAGTTGTGTTTTTCTGTGAACAGAAAATTACAATCTGTCGCTTTGTCAAAAGTGTGTTCTGAGTTGTTAAATGTTTCTGTATCAATATTAAGTTGAGTGATCATGTTGCGGTTGTGAAGATACATAAGTTGATCCAAACAAAGTTCACACATTTTGCTAGTGGTGGTAAATTAGGAGTAATATAGGAGTAAAAATTGAGAGTAAAATTATTCAAATACTTTGGATAATAAAATCCTTTAAAAACATAAAATTTCATGGTAGAATAATTAGAATACTTTGGATAATAAAATAGAATCCTTTTAAACCACAAAATTTGATGATAAAATAATTGAAAGAGTTTGGATAATAAAAAATATTTAAAACAGTAACATTTGATGGTAAAATAATAGCAGTGTTTTGGATAATAGAAACCTTTAAAAACATGAAATTGGATGGTAAAATAATGAAAATACTTAGGATAATAAAAACCTTGAAATGCACAAAATTTTAAAGGAAAATTATTTAAGTACTTTGGATAATAAAAACCTTTAAAACAATAAAATTTGAAAGTAAAATTATTCAAATACTTTGGACAATAAAAACCTTTGGTATAATATAATTTGATGGAAAAATAAGTTGAGTAATATGGGTAATAAAAATTTTTAGAACAATAAAGTAATATGATAATAATGATGGTAAAATAATTCAAATACTTAGGATAATTAAAACATTTAAAGCAATAGCATTTGATGGTATAATAATAAAACAACATTGGATAATGAAAACCTTTATAAATATAAAATTTCATGGTAAAATAATTAGAATACTTTGGATAATAAAATAGAATCCTTTTAAACGTTAAAATTTTATGGTAGAATAATTCAAAAACTTTGGATAATAAAAAATATTTAAAACAGTAACATTTGATGGTAAAATAATAACAGTACTTTGGATAATAGAAACCTTTATAAACATGAAATTTGATGGTAAAACAATGAAAATACTTTGGATAATAAAAACCTCGAAAAGCATATAATTTTAAAGTAAAATCATTTAAGTACTTAGAATAATAAAAACATTCAAAACAAAAAAATTTGACAGTAAAATTATTCAAATACTTTGGATAATAAAAACCTTCGGTACAATGTAAATTGATGGAAAAATTAGTTGAATAATTTGGGTAATAAAAACTTTTAGAGCAATAAAAATTGACGTTAAAATAATTCAAATACTTTGGATAATTAGAGCATTTAAAACAATAGCATTTGATGGTATAATAATGAAAATACATTGGATAATAAAAACCTTTGAAAACATAGAATTTCATGCTAAAATAATTAGAATAATTTGGATAATAAAATCCTTTTAAACCATAAAATTTGATGGTAAAAAAATAAAGATACTTTGGATAATAAAAACCTTTAAAGGTATAAGATTTTATGGTAAAATACTTTAAAAACTTTAGATAATAAAAACCATTAGAGCAATAATATTTTATGGTAAAGTGATTAAGATAATTAGAGTAATAAAAACATTAAGAATAATAGAATTTAATGATAAAATAATCAGAAAAGTTTGGGTAGTAAAGACATTTAAAAAAATAAAATTGTATGGTAAAATAGTTAACATATTTTGGGTAATAAAAACCATTGGAAAAATAGAAATTGAAGTAAAAATAATTAAAATACTTTGAAAGACCTTTAAAACAATAAAGTTTGGAGGTAAAAATGTAGAGATAATTTAGGTTATAATTTGGGTTATAATAGAAAATTATGGTAAAATAATTAGAATAATTTAGGTTATAATAGAAAATGATGGAAAAGTAATTAAAATAATTAGGGTTATAATAGAAAATGAAGGAAAAATAAATAAAAATAATTTGGGTAATAAAAACATTCAAAACAATCAAATTTTATGATAAGATAACTTAAATAATTTGGGTAAAAAAAACATTTAGAATAATAAGATTTGCTGTTAAAATAATTAAAATGGTTTTGGTAATAAAAATATTTAGAGCAGTAAAATTTGGTGTTAAAATAATTTGGATAATAGAAAGAATTAGAAAGATTTTTGTAAACAAAATAGGTAGAAATAATTAATGAAATGGGACTTGTATGGGAATAATATAGTTGCAATGATTGCAATGTGTTAAATAATTCTGCCATTATGATTTATTGCAATACAGGAAGTTTATAGTAGAATGCTTAGTTATCTACAGTTGAATCCCCATTTTTTTCAAATCATTTTCATGTTTTATTTCAATTATTTTTTCCCCAGTTGCTTTGCGGACAAGCACTTTATTAGTTTTAAACCATACGAATTGATAAAGGGTTTCTTTGGCCCTTTGCTTCGTTTTCCACATCAGTTCCTTGAAGTAAGGAGAGAGTACTTCATTGATGAAGATAGGAGAGTTTGGGTTTAAGGTTTTGGCCTCTTTCTTTAGCGAGAGCAACGATTCCCTTGTTTTTTGGCTGTAGAAGGCAATGTGTAGTTTGACCGGGGTGTTCCGCCTGCGATCTTGGGTCCTGGTCACCATTCGGATTTCTTGATGTTGGAGGGGCAGTCCCAGCGAGCCAGCTACCCGAAGAACGGCCTCCGCGGGTTGTTCTCCCGTCCGTAAGTCCACCCCCGCCATTTCCACGCTGTCGGAGAGTTTGACTTGTTCTAAATCCGCAAGACGACTTTCCAGGGAAGAGATTCTGTTGTTTTTTTTTTCGTTTTCCTCGCGTAGGAATTTTGCTTCTTTATGAATGTCCTGTACTTGTTTGAATTTTAATAGCAGGTCTTCATATTGTTTGCAGATGAATTCACTGCTTCTTTTGAGGTCATTGATTTCCTCCTCAAACATTTGTTTTATTTCAAAAATTTTGTCATCAAAATGTTTAGCGAGACGATTATATAAGGAGTCGGCTTCAGATCCGAGTGTCGCGGCCGACGTAGCAGGTGAGCTCGGTCTGCTTTTGCATTTAGGGCATTTCCAAGTTTGTTTGTTTTTTAATGACATTTTTTTGAAATTGATATCTGTGATATTTAAGCAATTGTTATGGAAACCGATGTTGCACGTGGCACACGTGAGCGCATGGTCATTTTTGGTGATAAGGTTTAGGCAGGCTTCGCAATTCATTGTTGTTGTTTTTTTTTTAAAATAAATATTCGGAATAGAGTAGGATTCGGTGGTTAGTGCGGCCTCTGTGTGGTGATCGAGCTAATAGATTTGTAATGTTTCTAATAATGATTTTGTTAATTGCTCGCAGACACAGATGGCGTTAAATAAACAAGAAAATAAATAAATAAATGTTATAGTGAAATTTGCTTATTTAACTTATTTAACTGATCTGGTATGCACTGGACACAATAATTTAATTTATTTCATTTATATATATTAATTTTCACTGTCTTGATTTAGGAATCTAGAGGGAAATATTTTTATGTGGGTTAATTATGTTACACTTTAAATAAATGTCAAATGTCACAGTTTGAATGATGTTTTTGAATAGATTATTTAGAACAGATTCGTGTATTTTTTACTAGGGACGGCTAGATGATTACGTAGGATGAAGCACAGTCGCCACTTTAATCCGTTCTGGGTTCACAGAACACTTTATTAAAAATATTTTTTATAATTATTTCGGGAGCTGAGCAAAACACGATATCACTCTGTTCTATTGTTGTTACTTACCTAGAATGCTTTCTAAAATAGAACATTTTACACAAATATGACGAATCACGCAGACCGATTTTTTAAGTCAATTCATTTTGTTCGAACGCTAAATCGATTCCTATTTCAAATATTATTCGCAAATCACTCTTGCAGTAGCGTATTTTTTAAGTAAAACTTCTTTACGAACGCTTGACTTGGGGAGTAAGCAGGTAAATGCGTGACGAGAGCGTTACGAAAATTGTGATCGGACGAGACGAACGGAAGTTGAGAGGGAGATATAAGTTAGTGAAGAGAGTGTAACGTTTCGTATATCTGTAGGGGCAAGAGAGAGGTGCGTGCACACATTTTCTTTCTCTCTTCTTTTACTAAGTTAGTGGAGTTTTACTTCAGTCTTGTGGTCTAAAGCACACTCGTTTTTTTTTTTAATATATCCCTCATGATCGTTGCATTTAATAAACAAAAATTTTAACAAAACAAAAAACGACTTTAAAAAATGCACTAAAAAGTAAAAAAATAATTTCGTACGTTTGTTATTTTTGGAGTCGGAGTCAGCCAAGGTAACTACATACATACATAGGTAGTTATAGGTGAAATGTGGAGATCTTGGCTGACACCGACTCCAAAAATAACAATCGTACGAAATTATTTTTAAACGACTTCGAAAAGAAGGAGGTTATCAATTCGACGGTATTTTTTATTATTTATTTTTTTTTATGTTTGTTACCTCAGAACTTTCGATTGGGTGAACCGATATTGATGATTCTTTTTTTATTAGAAAGCTGGTGCTTCCCGTGTGGTTCCATTTTAATTTGATCCAGTTTTGACAATGGGATCCATGAGAAAACCATATATGTCTTAAATTTGCAATAAGTATGTGCGCGACAAATGGACGAATAACTCAATATTACGCCAACAGATTTCGATGATTCTTTTTTAGTAAAACTTATTCACGCACGCTCGTCACTAAAAATCAAAAAATAAACAAAAATTTTAACAAAACAAAAAACGACTTAAAAAAATGCACTAAAAAGTAAAAAAATAATTTCGTACGATTGTTATTTTTGGAGTTGGTGTCAGCCAAGATCTCCACATCTCACCTATAACTACCTATGTATGTTGTTACCTTGGCTAACACCGACTCCAAAAATAACAATCGTTGTTATTTTTGGAGTTGGTGTCAGCCAAGATCTCCACATCTCACCTATAACTACCTATGTATGTTGTTACCTTGGCTAACACCGACTCCAAAAATAACAATCGTACGAAATTATTTTTTTACTACTTAGTGCATTTTTTAAAGTCGTTTTTTGTTTTGTTAAATTTTTTGTTTATTTTTTTACTTTTAGTGACGAGCGTGCGTAAAGAAGTTTTACTTCAAAAAAAGATTCATCGAAATCTGTTGGCGTAATATTGAGTTATTCGTCCATTTGTCGCGCACATACGTATTGCAAATTTAAGACATTTATGGTTTTCTCATGGATCCCATTGACGGGAAGCACCAGCTTTCTAATAAAAAAAAATCATCAATATCGGTTCACCCAATCAAAAGTTCGGAGGTAACAAACATTAAAAAAAAAAAATATATATATATATATATAAAAATACCGTCGAATTGATAACCACCTCCCTTTGGAAGTCGTTTAAAAATAAATAAATTCGATATGTACTTCTGTACCTATCTGGAATGGAATGAAAGGTTAGAGTATTTTAGTTCCCATTTACCGGTCCTCGCCACCGATTCTCGTCCCGTTTCAGCATTTGTTTCAAACTTTCCTGCCAACAAGCCTAACAACATGATCTGCTAGACAGCAGAAAAAAATGGACAAACTCTGAACGCTCCGAGAACCAGCGTTCAAATAAAAAGTAAATTAAAATCGAGCTTATCGTCGATTAAGTACAAATCGCAAGATTAGACCTATTGAAGTTCACATTTTTTTTCCAAGCCATCCATCGACGACGAAAACGAAAAAGAAGTCCAAAGAAAAATAGAAGTCGATCACACATAATTCCATACGTAATGAGACTTGGTCACGTAACTCTATCGGTGACTTGTTGGCTTGCCAGTGGCGGTGGTAAACCGTCTCGACGTTAAATATTCAATTAGGGCGCAATCGCTGTCTCGCGTCACTCATCGCCGGACGTCGGACCGTTGGAGCTGCCACTGGCGGGGGCGTCCGACTACACACCACAGTTGCAGCTCCTGTATAATAAACGGAATCTCATCACCTTGCGCCGCTACTGACCAGTGACCACCGTTAGAGTAGGGCTGGCCAAAAACTGGTGAAATAATAACTTAATAATAATAATAATAACTTTATTTCACATAAAATTGAACAGTAAAACATATGTGGAAACTTTGACTAGCCAACTAGGAATGGATCCTGTTTTAGGCCAGTCAAATTGACAAATTTAAATTCATATTACATTGTTTACTAACATAACATGTTATTTATAGCAAGAAAAGGTGTTAATTATGTATTCATAACAGTATATAATTTTGTACTCATAAGAAAAAGAAGACAAATAATGATATCTTAACATCAAATTCAGATATTTTCCCCTAGAGCGCTTAAAAACAAAAACAAATACAAATAAAAGATAAAAGATAAAAGATAAAAGATAAAAGATAAAAGATAAAAGATAAAAGATAAAAGATAAAAGATAAAAGATAAAAGATAAAAGATAAAAGATAAAAGATAAAAGATAAAAGATAAAAGATAAAAGATAAAAGATAAAAGATAAAAGATAAAAGATAAAAGATAAAAGATAAAAGATAAAAGATAAAAGATAAAAGATAAAAGATAAAAGATAAAAGATAAAAGATAAAAGATAAAAGATAAAAGATAAAAGATAAAAGATAAAAGATAAAAGATAAAAGATAAAAGATAAAAGATAAAAGATAAAAGATAAAAGATAAAAGATAAAAGATAAAAGATAAAAGATAAAAGATAAAAGATAAAAGATAAAAGATAAAAGATAAAAGATAATATTTTTAATTTTAATATAATTACATTGGATTCAGGGTTTTGTTGAAAATTTGTAAACAAAATTGAAAATAAAATATCACCGGAGACGAATATTTCATTTTAATTTTTTACCCCAAATTATGTCAGGAATCACTGGTTGGAGTATATCAAATACATCCCTTAACAACGTCCTGTATATTATTCACCGGAGAAAGTCAACACGGTTTCCTTCCAAAGAAATCAACGATCACAAATCTGCTTACTTTTTCGCGGTTTAGACTTGAGGCACCTAACAGATGTAGTTGTGTGCGCCTTATGTGAACCTAACACCGACTTTGTCAAAGCATTTCACCGCGTTAACCGTCTGAGGAAAATGTATGAACTAGGCTTCAACTTACCAACACTGAACTTTTTTTCATCATATTTCAAATCCAGAAGCCAATTTGTTTCAGTAAATGAACATAAATAAACAAATTCCCAGCGTAATTTGGAATTTCTCAAGGGTCTAACCTTGGACCTATGTTGTTTCTAATACTGATAGACAACATCCAAAACTGTGTTAGGAACAGCAAATGTCTACTATTTGCAAATGAACTTAAAATTCTGAAAGAAGTAAGCTCCCAACAAGATTAAAATGCAAGCTGATCTGGATGCACTATCTAATGAACAAATAAATTAGATTTCAACACAAAAAATGTGTCACAATATCCTTCACTCGTACTTAAAATACTATAGAGAACGATTATACGATAAATAGAGATACATTTTTTGACGACCTCCGTAGTCCAGTGGCTAAGACTCTTGACTCACAATCCGGAGGTCGCGGGTTCGAACCCGGCGTGCGCAAATAAATTTTATTTGATTAATTTGTGATATTTCACAATTAATTCATTAAAAATAATATATAGTATATTTGCGGCACGTTCCAGAGTGGAAGATACTATCAGTATCGCCCTGGTGTAAGACCACCATTCAGAATTGAAACGTTGCTTGAAAATGGCTTTAGCCGTGTTTGGTGACCAGATCTGAATAGCCAGGTACTTCCCAACCTTCCTCTTTCCCACCTCCTTCCCCTCCCCACTACCTTCAGCCTCACAACATACCCCAATTGGGGATGGCATAGTCTCACTGGCTCCAGACGGGAGCAGTTGAGATTCTTGTGCGGTATTCACTGTAAAAAAAAAAAAAAAAAACATTATCGAGAACGTGAACGAGGCAAGGAATGTGTGCAAAGTCCGAATTGTTTGGCGGTCCGTCCTCTCTGCCTACCGAAACAAAATGGCGTGATGTTTAGTTAATTTTATTACGTATAAAATCGGTGAACGATCTCGGTGTGGTCTTTGATCCCGAACTGACGTTCTCTGGCCATATATCGCAGCTCACTCAGTCTTACTGCAAGTTTCTTTGGTAAATCATCAGACTTGTAAGCAGTTCAATAAATAAGAAGCTATGTTAGCATTGTTCGATACGTACTGAGAAGCTGGAGTACGCGAGCGATATTTGGCCACCGTACCACCAGAAGAACATTCATATGTTGGAGAAATTCGAGTGTGCCTGGAGGCTAACTATCATAGAACCGGACGTATAAATTCCTTAGTGGTATTTAGCATTGCCATAGAAAAGTCGGACAACAAATGCTCTGCGTATTTCATGACACCAGAGTGTACCTTTATAGTTACCTAACACATTATGGCAAATGAAATATATTTATAAAAACCTACCTTTTCGGGCTCTCATACCCTTAACTTAATTTAAATATATCAATCTGAGAGTATCATACTTGTATTGCCTATGATATGTCTTAATCACACTTTTCTTACTGAATTAAAAATTACTCGAATCCTTACACATCAATCTGTCTCTCGGAAGATCAAATCCTTGTACTACTGTACCGCCCACCATTAAATGTTGCTTTTGCTTTCCAAAATACACTCATTAAAGAATATATTACATATTAATATTAAAATATTTTCAGGATTAAACAACATGTGTTCACAATTATGTCCTCTGCGTGCGAACTCTATCTAAATTTCTTTAAATTGACAATAAACAGTGTTAATTTCAAGCGACCTCCCAGGTAAGTATGGTCCTGTATTAATTCATTTTTAGGCAGCATCGCGTTCATTGGTCAAAATATTGTACATATATTTTCGTATCGGTGATCAATGAACCGGTGTATGCAATTTTTAGCCATAAGTTGTTTTTAATTGTTTGTCTAGCTTGTAGTCTTTCTAGATTTTAGGCATGTATGGTAAGTTTGTACAGCGCCCTTGAGGTGATTTCTCACAAAAACGGCGCTATATAAATCGTCCAAATATTATTATTATAATTTATATTTAGTAGAAAATAGAATTTCACCCCGCCCTAGTTCGTAAGCCGCACACGATAGAGCAGTGCAGCGGTTTTCAACCTGTGTTACGCGTTGGGGTATGTAGGTTTTTATTCTTCCTATGCGTTTATTCTAAATAAATATCGCGATCGCCTGAATGCCAAACCAGACTAGAGGCTATGTAAAATAAGGTTTCATGCCAACTCAGAATCAAGTCAACTCAACACCTCTTTTAAGTCATGAATAAATTTTTTTTAAAAATTGCCCATAACATAAAAAAAATTTAACCTAATTAATCAATTTTTATACATTTTTTTAAAATCTTATATAATGACTTTTCAAATGAGGTGTTGAGTTTATTTCATTCTGAGTTGTCCGGTCACCATTAAATTGAGCCAGACTTTATAAGACTTTCCAAGCTTAAGGGTCAGGCTTGACTGCATTTTAACATTGTATGATTTATTATACAGGGTGTAATAGGAAATTAGGCTACTGGTACACCAGAAACTTTTTTCTACAATTTTTTTTGAGAATACAATGCACTTTGTGAAATTTGAGTTGTATGTGAAAATACGTGGAAGAAATTTGTTAAATTTCGCACATATGGTTAAAAATACCCAAAGTTGTGTTACACTCTATATAAAATTGCATGTATGCATTAATTATTTACTATTTGTGTGACTGCATTAATGAATTAATTGTATCAATAATAAGAGTATTAAAAATTTACAAATAAAACACGTCTTTCATAACACGTGAACAAAAGATAGATAAAGGGTTCGTGGTGTAACAAATTTATAGTAAGAGTCAAGGGGTACGCAATCTCAAAAAGGTTGACAACCGCTGGAGTAGGGGGTCGACTTATCAATCACATGAGCGCCCTAAGAAAGGGAGGAACTCGCTCCGGGCGTCAAACCGCAATGCCCCGAAATGGTCAATCTATTGTGGCTTTATTATTTATGTAAATGCATTTCTTCCCTCTGACATCTTTAACTCGCTATAACAAGATCATTGTTAGGAAGTTTAAATATTCATTTGCCTTGAAAAGGAAAGCCAAAAAGGTTTTTCGAATGATTGGTACTGCCTTTTGAATAAAGGTTAGTTTTAGGGTTTTTGAATCATTTATTCTGTTCATCTGAATATATTGAAAGTACCAATTAGAACGCCTTCAATTGAAATTTTCAATAGCTTCGACGTACCGAATGTACAGCAAATATATGCCAAAAATATATTATTGAAGCTTTTCAAAAATAATGAATCCTCTACTAGACCTTGTATGCATAACACTAGATCGAATAAAAACGATATAAAAAATATTCCACGTTATAAAACCACTTTCGGACAAAGAAACTATACATACTTTGCAACAAAACTCCATAATATCCTCCTCCAAGACATAAAACTAATAAAAAATCCTAATGAATACAAATCAAGAATAAAAATATGGCTAAAATAGGTCAACGAAAAAACCCTAATGAAGACACTAAAAACGACATAGAAGACAAATAAACCATATTTAAATAACTTTAGTCGGCCTCGGCACAGGACCCCCTAGTGAGGAGGACTAAGAAATACAATAATTTATTCTTAATGTCACCATTATATCTTGTATGTAACAATTATTTTATATAGTCGCTAAAATAAAATAAAAAAATCCGAATTACTATAGTACAGAATCATATGTACCTTCGCCAATTTGGAACCCACAGTACAAAGAATACATAGATAGCATAGAACATATTCAAAACAAATTTATAAAATATCTTACCTTCAAATTCAACAATAACTTTGAATCCACATTTCAAACTTTGCAACAAAGGTAAGGAATAGCTGATTTGACATTTACGAGTATACACAATATTTTAATAATAACATTGACTGTTCGAACTTCTTTCCCTACTTAAATTTAACATACCATTAAGACGCACACTTCATACACAGAACTATTACACACGTTTAATTACAAGACAAATGCAACATCTAATTCGCCAATCAATCGTGCTCTTCATATGTTCAATAATATTGGTCTAAATTCTAACATTCACTGATCCGATTCACTGCCCAAATTTAAAAAGAGCATCATGCAATAATTTAAATTGATCAATGCGCATACATACATACATACACACACCCTCTCACACACCCTCACACACACACCCTCACACCTTCCCACTATATACATCACCCGTTACTTAATATGCATACCATAAATAAGACACTACAATGAAACACATAATAGGTACCCACCATGAAATATATTTATTGATTGTAATTTTTTTTCACCAATGTATCCAATGTATTTGTTTCTGTTTATGAAAAATAAATAATAAAGACCTCTGTGATCGAGAGGTATGGAAATTTGACGACGAATATGAAGTTGGCGGGTTGAAATCCCGACGTGCGCCAGTAATTATATGTAAATAATATGTGTTGTTTCACAGTTAATTAATTTTAAAAAAATGTATGTAGGTATAATGTTTTTGTGGCGCGTTCCAGAATGAATTCCTTATTAATGAAGTCCTGATGAATTCATTATTCAGAATTGAAACATGATGTTTTGCAGCATTCTGTTTTTCGCGTTTACTTTAATTTTAGGATAAAATAATTTAAAGCGTGACAGAAAACAACTGCTGTCGGCTTAATAGACCAATATTGTTAAGGCACCTCAGGCCTTCGGCATTTTCTGTCAGCTGGTCAGAGTTTTTCCGCTTTACAATAAAATACAAATAATTGGAATCTGAAAATTAAAAACCGTTTTTAATTTATTTTTTTTAAACCGTGTTAGGGTGCCCCGATGTCGGCTTCTAAACCAACACCAGGCCCAACACGTCCCTGGCTAGCTCTCAGCGGGACTATGGTACTCTCTATTCAGGGGGTGAGCCGCTCAAAGCTATGGAATTTCCATCTTCCGGCGTCTCACGGGATCCACACTGGTCAACAATCCTCCCGCCGTAGCAGAATAATAACAAAGTTAAATCATTAAGACATGTATTGTAAACTCGAACACAGTACATAGGTTTCTACAGTACAATTCAATTACAAGAAATGCAAATTACACAAACCTAGCTAAAGCGTTTAACTCTCACTGTCTCTCTCTCAAAACGAAACTCTCCGAGTGGTGATTTTCGCGGGAGGCCCTACATTTCACTGATTACGGACAACATTTAAAGGAGGAAATCAAGATACAGCTTACATGTAGGTTGGCAGGAACCTCGTCTCATGTGGCAGCTCCATCAGGCACTTTCGTAGTCTAAATAGACCGAACTATATGGTGCGGCAAAAGGCCGATTCTACTCAAAGGTATTTCAATAATACATCGCGGCCCCATTGAATTGGGTCCGCCGGCTACCGGCCGCGTGCGTGTGCTTCCCAAGGCTCTCGAATCTCGTCTGTCGAGTGGCCGCGGACTGCGCGAGTCGCCGGGCAAGCGGGGAGAAGCAAGGGGAAACAGGAAACGGGGGGGAGAGAGGGGGCGGCCGAGCTGTGGACTCGCTGCGTTCTGTGCTCTAGGTATCTGAATCCGCTACAGGGCGTATCGTAACACTTCCCCCCGCGCTTGGAAAAAAAGCGACGTGGCAATGGAGCTGTAGGAAAAAAAAATCCTCTTAAACTTCCATTGGGGTTTTTGAGAGGTTCGTTGCTTGAGAGATGCCTAGCTAGAACATGCAATTTATGTTATAGATTAGGTTACAATGTTTGTAGGGAATGGGTGAGGGGTACATACAATGTTTGGAAAAGAACAGTTTTGGTAAAAGTACATGGTGTGAAACAACATACAAGATTATGCAATTGAAAGATGACAATACATGGTTATGCAATTGAACAAAATAACAATACATGGTTATGCAATTGAAAAATAACAATTCATATTTGTACAATCGAAGAACAAAAAACAAGAACAAAAATGCCTGTGTGATTCTAAGGTTTCATTGGTCTGGGAGCTAAGTTTGCGAAGCGTGGATTTGTTTGTTTTCGGAGAATTTCGAAGAGGAGGACGTGGTTTCACAGATTCTAAGGATTACATTATCACTGTAATCAGACCCCTTTGAGATAACACTCATAAGTACACTTGGGCCTTAGAAAACACTTGGTTTTGTCGAAGACGTCGAAGTTCACGAAGTGGAGACTGTGGTTGCTGTGCCGCGACTATGGTTACAGAGGTCATTGAAGAGGAGAATCCAGTGTCTGCAGACATGCCGGTACGAATCCTAAAGTGTTATTAAGGTAAACACGGATCGTATATAATGGTTATTGAAGCATAATGTAGCTCAACATAACTTGTATTGGTACGCATTCAGCGAATACTGGAGGTCAAGGTAATGATGGTTTACACATGACGATATATGCGTCACTGCATGACATCGCAAGAGACGACATGGTTGGCATTGATAGCAAGAGTAAGAACAAACCTAGGAGCTAGCGTGCCCAAAAGGTGGTTCAGAGTGTCATAATGTATAGTGGGACAACTCAACTTGCTGTGGCATGACAAAACAACATACATATGGGCGGTATGGTCTGTGCTTTCAGGAACAAATGCGTAGAAAAATGGCAGCAGGGGGGACCTAGTAACCACAGCGCGTGCTGTCAGGAAGTGAAGCTCAGCTTGGCTGTTGGTGATGACATCCGCCTGGGCTTCTTTTTAATCCGGGAGAAATTATTATTAGAGCAAAATTCTTGAAGTTTACCTGCCTAGGGACCAATGAAGAAAAGGTTTGGAGAGAAACAAAATGTGTCCAGATAATGAAATAAACGAAATTTTAACCACCGACCCAGAGAGTGACGAAGAGAGAGTTTTCTAACTAAATTGTGGTTACATGAACATTTTCCTTTACCAGGATGACTTGGCGTTTGCCGAGTGACAATATGTCTTGGTTAAAAAACAACCGGCCTTCCATGGCCTATGTTAACATAAAGGTGGTAACATTTTTTGTAGAATTTCAAAGAACAAGACAAAGAAGTCGTGAATGAGTCACGGTAAAAGCAGAGAAACCAATTCATGAATAAAGGTTGTCAAAAGGAGACAGACGGTACGCCAAGTGCATATCGTACATATCCAACATTCATGAATGTGTTTCGTAAAATTGAGAACGAGAACAAAAGGTGAGACATATGCAGAGAGTGAGGGAGAAAGCCTGCTGATAATTGGTCAATTTACCGATTCGTACTCCCAGTGAGGGCGAATTATGGTCAACAACAGAATTTCCTCTTCATAACATATACCTGAGAACATGATGGTGAGGAGAAAGGAAAGGGAAAGGAAAGGAGTTGAGTGACGAAACTTGCTAGAGACTGGACTAATTTCCACTTCAAACTCTATGTGAGAATGAAACATGATCAACCAGCAGATTTCCTGACTCTTTACAATTGTTAAAAGGATGAGGAGAAATTTGAATACACATTATCAAAGAGACTAATCTTTTGCGTGTATTGGGCAAAAGATTAGGGGTCATTTTAAAAAACTCCTGCTTGATTGTGAGAAAAGACAGACCCTTGCTCCAATTTCACAAACCTGGGGGTTTTCTTATCCGTTCCCCAGACAACGAGTTATGCAAAAAAGGCACAAATTGCATCATAAAAGATGACACACGATATTGTATCGTTCGCACGAATCATGGTGAGTGTTTTAACGTCTCCACGTATAGTGTACAAAAACATGTAAGTACATACAAGATAAAACTCAATTATAGACAGAAGTCAAGAGTTTATACAATGCCTCTTAAAGAAGATGGCAAGGCCGATATTATGTCGTTCGCACGAATCACGGTAAGTATTGTTATTACGTCTCCACGTCTCGTGTACAAGGTTTGTACACAATTATACATACAAGCGGTACTCATGACAAATTAATGACACACGACCAAAATACAAGAGCGGTACTCATGACAAATTAATGACACACGACCAAAATACAAAAGCGGTACTCATGACAAATTAATGACACACGACCAAAATACAAAAGCGGTACTCATGACAAATTAATGACACACGACCAAAATACAAAAGCGGTACTCATGACAAATGAATGACACGCGACCAAAATAGATTGTACAGAAAGGGTGGTACTCATGACAAATGAATGATACACGACCAAAACAGATTGTACAAAACGGTGCTCATGACAAATATGTCACACGACCAACTCAATAACATTTAGCTATGAGCAAAAGTGATTATGACGAACTTCTCGTATCGTGGCAGGTATTTTAAGGATCCCTCCTATAACGGTGGATGTTCTAAGGATCTCTCCTATAACGTAACAGGGTTACGTTTAAATACAACACAATAAACGTTAACGATGCTTGATTTTAACACATTTTATAAAGATTTGTTAGATTAACTAACTCCGTAGCCCAAGAGCGTACGACAGAGAAGATAGACAATTTGATGCTACTTCATGTGTTACAAAATACAAGGGTGATGGCAGAGTATAATTCTACTTACACCAAGTATTTAAAACAAAGACAGACCTATAATGGTTTTACATACTGTCTGTTGTGGCAACCTACAGTGAGGAAGACCGAAGAAAAGGGACCAATTATGGTTTTACATACCCTTTGTGCAGTTACAAACATACCAGGTTATGTGCAATTTGGGTTGCAAATACTTGGTTAAATGAACACCTAAAAGTTGTGAATTCCAAAATCAGGATAACCATAAGGTTTTATTAACCTGTCTCGTAGGGTTGAAACGTGTCATATAAGACATACGTAACGTACAAGCAAAAAAATAACAAGAAAACAGTGGCTTTGTTATAACAACCAAAGACCGGATGATTCGGTTTTACGTACTTTAGTTGAAACGAGCCAAATTGATTTATATACAGGGTTATAAAGACCAATCATTGGTTTTATAAATACAAGTTCCAAAATGGACGTATTGATATCCAATTTGGGTGCATGAGCATGAATTTGGGTAGGACGCCATCAATTTTTAATTTAAGAGGAAAAAATTGAAAAAAACTTATATACACGAGGGGCGACTATGTAAGTAACCACTGTTTGATTTTCATGCTAGAGATACCTCGGAAGGTTTTACAACTCATGATGAACAAAATGAAAGGAAAAAATTATAAAAATAGTTAACTGGTTCTGAGTCGGAATTTAACACTTTGGAATTTACAAAACCCGACTTCTAGAACGACACGCCGATGGGCAATTGTCAACTACTTTACATGAACAAAATAAACAGGTGAGAAAGTTCCTTTCCTCACGACAAAAAATGCAACAAAAAAATAGGAAAAAAAATTACAAAATTACATGACAAGGCAGGGTATGACATGGCATGAACATTGCGTAGTGTATGTGTTGAGACAATAAATGGGCTCGCGACTTCCCAAACATTGAAACTCGAAAAGTGTCTCCGTTCCAAAGTGATCAGTTTTAGAACAGGTGAAAAAAAAATAAAGAAAAAATTGCCGTGAGGGAAAGAAAAACAGTGCAAAAACAACATTTGAAAGTAACTTCAAGGAGAGTACGCATTAATTTACAAAATAATTTACAACTTGTTTCATTTACGAAACGATGGGCATGTGATTGACACAATACACGCCTGACGTAGTAAGACTTTGTAAGCTTACAACAAAGTGTGGTACACACTGGATCATTTTATATACAACACAAAATTACAAAAAAGGAGAAAAGAAAGGTGACAATTGGCATTGTTGCACCTAATAGTGAGGTATTCTCACAATGGCCATAATGTATGAACGAACAGTAACATTAATGGGTAAAAAGGAGTTGATAATCTCAAACAAAGCCGTGGCACAAACTTGAGGCCCGCATGTGAGATTAAAAACATCTTGAACAAATCCTTGTTGAGACGAGGTTTGTTGTATTTCGCAGTATTTGATTCTGCTAAAAGAAACGTTGGTGTCGCTCCGTTTCCTCATAGTTTTTTCGGCGCCTTGCCTCTTAATACGCTTGGTTTGCGGGCGGCGCCTAGCTACGAGTTTGCCAATCCTTGTGCACGGCTTTGCCGCCCGCGTGTCTCGCCCATGGCCGAGCACGCGGCCGATGTATTTATTGGGAACGGCACACGTTGTTATTTTGATTGTTGCAGCGGCTACGGTTGTCAGTGGGACATTTATTGATGAAATCATCCTTGTTTTCAACGTCGCTTTCTGTGCGCGTTCCATAGTTGACTTTTTGTTGAACGACAGTGCATATGCCTTGCTATGAATCAGGGAGAGTCCTCTATCCCTTAAAGCAGCTTGTAAGTGGGCTTTGGATAAACTATGCACATTGGGAATGGTACCCAAGTTGGATGGTGTAATGGCTTGCTTGTCCTCCATTGTGAGTTTCCTGGGTGGTGAGGAGAAGAAAAAAAAAATGGTCAGGGGTTTCCTTTAGAAAGCGCAAAATTAATTTTTTGTGAGGCACTTTTCACTTGGTGATCACTGTTAACACTTCCAAAATGTGTTTGGTATACATGACACCAGAATTCTTGTCAAGGGGAGGCAGACGAGAAAAAATTTTGCGTGGAAAGACCTTAGTGGTAAAGGTTTTTGTATTTCACTGACCACTTTTGAGAAAACTGTGAAATTCACAAGTATTTATTTATTTTTCGAAAATTTTGCCAGGACTGACCTTTAGAAAACAGGTTTTTTATTTTCACAAATCACTTTGCACTGAGAAAGGCACTAAAGTTCACAAAAGGCACTTTTCTGGCAAATAAAGGACAAACTTCCGGATGAAAATGACTGAATATGGGATTTATTGCGTCCAACCATATTAAAATTATTTTATTTATTCATGGAATCAGTCATTGGCTTTATTATTATTCCACTTTTCACTTATGTAAGGGAAAAAACACAATTCACTTTCACTTATGCTGAAAAAAACAGTACCTATAATGTATAATGGGGAAAGAAAGTCATTATTTTGTCCATTTGGAGAAACATTAAGTTGTACTAATTTGACAGACACAAGTGGGCCAATTGGTATATTGTGCAGAAATAATAAAAATACGTAAGTCCGAAATTTTCATTAAGGAATTCGCAAAATAACTGGGGTTCCAGAATCAAATTTATAATAATGATTTCCGTTGGTATCTGGTACAATCATAAAAGCGGTTTGGATTTAAAACGCTGCCTAGCAACAGTCAGTTGTTCATTCCGACGGCTCCGTTGGGATATCGGCGCGAACAAGGCATTTGCGCGCGTAATCCAGAGAATATCGCGTGAAACATCGGCCGTTAGATTTGGCGCGGATCGCTGTTGCTATGCGCTCGTTGTTTGGTGACGCGTGCGCAATCCAGATTCGCGGCGTTTCGGGTACTCAAAATGGCCGTTGTTTCAACTTGCGATGCAATTCATAATTACAATCAGATCTGTTATGGATCTAATTTACATATTGGTTTCTGTGGTTTTTTCACAGGATTCACTGTAGAATATCAAGGCATAATTAATGTTTACAAAACAGTTGTTATGCGGGAAGGATTTCGACAAACAAGGGTCCCGCAAAGCGACCGGGATAGAGAAAAAAAATTCCAACCCCACGTTCGGGCGACAGTTGTTAGGGTGCCCCGATGTCGGCTTCTAAACCAACACCAGGCCCAACACGTCCCTGGCTAGCTCTCAGCGGGACTATGGTACTCTCTATTCAGGGGGTGAGCCGCTCAAAGCTATGGAATTTCCCTCTATCTTCCGGCGTCTCACGGGATCCACACTGGTCAACAATCCTCCCGCCGTAGCAGAATAATAACAAAGTTAAATCATTAAGACATGTATTGTAAACTCGAACACAGTACATAGGTTTCTACAGTACAATTCAATTACAAGAAATGCAAATTACACAAACCTAGCTAAAGCGTTTAACTCTCACTGTCTCTCTCTCAAAACGAAACTCTCCGAGTGGTGATTTTCGCGGGGGGCCCTACATTTCACTGATTACGGACAACATTTAAAGGAGGAAATCAAGATACAGCTTACATGTAGGTTGGCAGGAACCTCGTCTCATGTGGCAGCTCCATCAGGCACTTTCGTAGTCTAAATAGACCGAACTATATGGTGCGGCAAAAGGCCAATTCTACTCAAAGGTATTTCAATAATACATCGCGGCCCCATTGAATTGGGTCCGCCGGCTACCGGCCGCGTGCGTGTGCTTCCCAAGGCTCTCGAATCTCGTCTGTCGAGTGGCCGCGGACTGCGCGAGTCGCCGGGCAAGCGGGGAGAAGCAAGGGGAAACAGGAAACGGGGGGGGAGAGGGGGCGGCCGAGCTGTGGACTCGCTGCGTTCTGTGCTCTAGGTATCTGAATCCGCTACAGGGCGTATCGTAACAACCGTTAACAATGTTAATCTATTAACTCGGGTTACATTAAATTCCTTGTGACGAACCATAAAAAAGGAAAGCAATTAACCTACTAATTTTGTTAATAGAAAATTCCCTGAATATGTATTGATGAACATCTGACCTTTTAACGTACACACGAAAATTCTAAAGAAAATACTTCCTCGTACCGGTGGGTTAGCAGGATTTTGGTTATATGCACGCACGTATACAATGGCACTTGCATTACAGTATCATAGGTATATAAAAAAAAAAATCGAACTACTTTATTCCCCTCTTGCCCCGGTATTGCCCCCCCATCTTGATTTAATACCAATGCATTGATTAAAGCAAGTTCTCGTACATACAATCTCGCAAATACAGAATTCATAAAAAATATTAGAAGGCATGCTTATTTTTTGTGGAAACAAAAGTAGGTACAGTTCGCACAGTTAGAATTTACCAAACTAGATTTGTGTGTATTGCTGTACAGGCATATACCTACATACTTTCATAAGAGATGTCCTTGCCAAACGTTAATTTTTTTTTCGTTTTATCGCAACTCTTGTGCAGTTTTTGCAGAAGATTTATTGGTTACTAGCTGGTACCCGGCACGCGTTGCTATGCCATTTAATAAATAAATTGTTTCTTCATGCGTGTCCTTTCCCATTCGTCCCGTTCCCCTTCCGCCTCCCCTTCCTCTCCCGCATTCCCTTCCCCTCTCGCGTTCCCACTCCGCTTCCTCCAACTTCCCTCTCCCCACTCCATTCCCCCCCTTCCCCCATCCCGTGAACCTCCCTCCCGAGTTCTCCTCCCCTCTCCCAGGTTACCCTCCCCGATCCCTAGTTCCCCTCCCCCCTCCCTCGAACCCCCTACCCGAGTTCCCCTCCCCCTCCCGCACTCCATACATTGAGTCCTCGTACATTTAGTCTTCAAATAGCTCGCATGCCACCTATTGCAATTTTTTAAAACAAATTTCATAATGCCAGAGCTCATCACTAGTTTTATACAAACCTTGTCCTAACAGTAACGAACACAAAAAAAGAATTATCGAATTTTGGTGCAGTCGTTCGGAAGTTATGCGCGTATATACATTTCTGCGATTTATTTTTATTTAATTAATTATTTTTTCGTATTCATGATGCCAGGGCTCACTATTGTATACACAAACCATCGCAGGCATTCACACATCAAATCCCCAAAGTTTCAACGCAATCGGATGAACGGTTTAGCAATGCGTAATTTCATAATGCCAGAGCTCGTTATTGTATACAGAACTATCGCGGGGATGTACACATCAAATCCCCAAATTTTCATCGCAATCGGACGAATGGCTTAGCCACGCATAGCGGACATACAAACATTTTTTTATATTTATGCATATGTAGATAGATATTACTATAAAGCGTACGAACAAGATTAGATATAACATTCATAAGAGGGGATCCAACTCTAAAGAAGGGGGTTTGAACCTGAGAGGGGGCAAGGCAGAAAAGGTGGGGGTTGGAAAACTTATTAGAAAGTTTTATGGAACCTCTACTTATTAAAAGATGTGCTGCATATAACAATGACGTATTTTTCGCGAATGCAATCTTCGAGTACAATTGTATTTTTTTCGACGCAATATTGAGGCCGATGTGCGAGGGGGGGTTAAAGGCCTCTTACCTTCCCCCCCTCCCCTTATATACGAAGAACATACGTTGTAACATTGTCAAAATCTATCCTCTTAACACACAATCAGAGGAAGTTAAAAATGGCCAAAATTAGTCATGAATGGGTTCACAAGTGACAAGAAGAGAAAACGAGGTAGACCATTTAGACTTAGACGGTGGGTTGACTACATCAAAGCCATAGCACGTGGTACATGGACAAGAGTAGCTAATGATAGAGAGAAATGGCGACAGTTGGAGGAGGCCTTTGTCGACTAGTGACATACAGACAGGGAGTCGATGCATGTTAAGAGTTATAAATATTGTAAATAATGCAATGTAATTAAGGGCTATTATTATTATTATCCTCTTAATACGGTTATATCTGTCATGGGTGGGAAATTTCGGTAAAACGCAGTATTGGTGTCTTTAAATAAATGTAAACAGGACGTAATTAAACGGAGGAACGGATCTCAAGAACAAGGTACCAACTTCACTACTTGTCGTTCATCCTTATGTCATGGTGATTTAGTTAGTTACCCGCGTGGATGTCTGCGAACAGGAATAGGGTAACAACGCCGGCGACGCGGTAAGCCCGGCTCAGCGCCGCGACGCACGCCGACGCCACGCGAACCCTGACAACGGAAGTCGTCAGGTGTCGATGGTCTGTTTCCACTCGCCTCCTCTGATTGCCCCCGTCTGAATTATTCATACATTTATTTCATCCCCCTCCCCACCAGGCAGACTTCCAAAGTTCGACCATTGGACCATCAAAATGGTCACAAATTTATTTAATTTTTTTTTTTTTTTTAATTGGTAAACTAATGTTTAAGACAAGATGTTTATGCATAGCACAAAGGGTAACAATTATTATAAGCAATAATTGTTACCCTTTGTGCTATGCATAAAAATCTTGTCTTAAAAATTAGTTTACCAATTAAAAAAAAATAATAATTAATATTTGACAAGTTAAAGTAATTCAACAAAAAATGTAGACATAATTTGTCTCAACGCCATCTAGTGGGAGAGTTAGCACTTATAACGCCTTTTTCACAAAAAATAAAGTTGGTTGTTTTCAGGTGAAAAATGTAATAAGCAGTAATTGTTGAATGAAACACTAGTGTATATTGAATTATTTGGCGGGTGGGAGATAAGCCGACGTAGCTCAGTTGGTAGAGCAGTTGACCGGATATCAGAAGGACGCGGGTTCAAGTCCCGTCGGCGGCATTTATCTATTCTCGGAAGTTTTTTTTATTTTTTAATGAGTGTTTCAGGCTAATAATTATTGCTAATAATAATTGTTACAAATTTATTTACTTGAGTTTCATATTCCAAATTAGATATTAATTTGTCAACTTTACAGTTTGGCAATTAAGTGTAGAAAATAAATGATGGCGCTGCGATCGATTTCTTGGTTTTAAATGGCAACACCGTGATGGCTCATAAGACAATGAATGTATGTTTTAAAAAACCCTTCAGACAAAATGCATATTTCATAACGTGATTGTATTTTCATAAATGTTGCACAAAAACACATAATTTAATAGAAGTAAAATAAAACAAAACAGGTTTAAAGTGGGCGTTTATTTTGTTATAAAAACGTAGGTACATAGGTATTTAAAAATCTGAGTATATTTATTCAACACCCGACATGTAATAATTATTGTCTTAGTCCTCATATGATTCTTCTTCTTCCATATCTTCATCTTCATCTAAACGTTTTATCAGTTCATCTATATCATCATATAGAGTACTTCCTCGTGCATAATAATCTGCCTCGATTTTCATCACGTTTTTGCAACAATTTTTTTTAATCATCAACACTTATGCTATTTTCCGTTTTCCCGGTGTTTCAAATTTTCCATCTGCCTTTTCCCTTCCTTGACGATTTATCTTGCCTTTTCAGATTTACCTGTATGTGGAAAACATCATTAAAATGATTATTCTATAGAAGGTAGTTTTAAAAAAGCACACCTGATAATATTCATTTAGAAAGAAAGAAAGAGAAAATTAAGAACAAGTTACATTTCTATGAGTTTAAAGAAGTTGCATATTATTTTATTTTTTTTAAATTGAGTTATTCCATTTTTCTTGTGGCCTAATATTAACTGTCAAATGGAAATGTCAAATTCGGATTTTTAAACATAACCTCAAATCAGATTGTAATGGTTATAATCGCACAAAAATTGGCATAAATCTTGTAATATTAATGAAATTTATTAAAAAAAACTATACCACGTACCATTCATTTCTGCAGTTCGTTTGTAAACTTCTTTCAAATTGGATAGGAGCTTCTTCGCACGATATTCAGCTAGGCAGCGTTGAAACACGCAATTTACAACTTCTCTTGCACCACTACGTATTGGTTTGTTCATTTTAATTCAATTCAAACAATGCACAGGCAAACAATGAAAAAAAAAACACTAAACGAGCGATTTTCAGTGTGTTCTACATGATTAAAGTCAGTAAAGCCAAGAGCCATACAAAATGTCATTGACAAAACGAGTATTTCGGTGTTACCATAGTAATGAAAAAATTTAGTTCCAAATTAATTAATTTCTACACTTTCTTGCCAAACAATAATTGAGCACTATATCAATGATTCGATTATCAAAACATATTTCTTAATTATGCCTATCCTGCAGCGAAACGTGAGGTTAATATCAAAATGGATACCGATTAGGAAAATGCCTGTTTAAATATTAAAGATGATATGCTTGCAAAAAATAAAAATTAACCAATTTCAACACGGTCACTCTATATAATACTAGCTGGGTTACCCGGCTTCGCTCAGGACAACATTCGAGAGTATTCTGGAATGTTCCACACTGATGTTCCCGATTCCCTATTCCCGAAAATTCCACGACATACTCTGCCACTCTTACCAGAATTTTCTAGAGCTCTATGGAACCTTCTAGAACTTTCCGGAAGATTGTTCTCGAAATTTCAAGAGGGCGAAACTTCCACCCCTTATATCTTTAAAATCACGCCCTTTAGGTAAAAACGGTAACCCTTATTCCCTAGGGGGGGGGTAGAGATCTACCACACCATATAACTCCCTTGATCGTACCGGGACTCGTTTCTGAGTTTTTACGGTCCGCACGTTTTTTTTTACTTTCTTTTATAATATATAGCTGTTTCCCGGCATGCGTTGCAATTCCATATTCAAATAAATAAAATGTTACTCCTTGCATGTCCTTTCCCGTGCGTTCCCCTCCAGCGTTCCACTTCCACCTTCCCCGCCACCGCTCTCCCGCTCCCCCGTCCCGCCAACCCCCCTGGCACTTCATTTCTTGACTCTTCTCCCGCCCGGCCCGTAGCCGAAACTTTTTTCTAATACTAACAATTTTAAACTCGTGATATCTTTCTAATTAAATATCCGAATTGAAAAATTCAAAAGTTAGATAAAGATATTGAAGCGGTCTTGAATATGAAATAATGTATTTTGATAAGGATTAAAACCAAGATACAAATAAAGAGCCTTTTCAAGCGGCGACATTTTAATTAAATTTTTTAAATAAAAGAATACTTATTGTGGCATAACCATAATAGTTAGACATATCCTGTCGCGACCTTTTTTGTAAATAATAATGTGTTCTACAAAGTCGTAGTACATTATTTTATTCTATCATCAATAGTTTTCGCAGCGCACGCGATATAAAGAATATTTTAGGAAATTTTTTACACCTTGGGTTGCATTATTGAAGTTTTAGTAAGGATGTCTTTTTTTTTTTGAAAATATAATATAGCCTATGTTACCCAGGGATAGTGTAGCTTCCCAACAGTGAAAGAATTTTTCAAATCGGTTCAGTAGTTTCGGAGCCTATTCAATGCAAACAAACAAACAAACAAATCTTACCTCTTTATATAGTGTAGTAGATTTACGTGCTAATGCATTAGTTCCTACAGCCTAGCAGAGGCCCATTCTGTGAGAAATATTGTAACAATATTGTCTTTCATATAAATTAGCACTTTAAACCAAACAAATTTTTAACCATGTCTAAGAGGTTAAAATTTTTAATTTAAATAATGACATCTGAATGAAAATTCAATGGAACGAAAACTATATTATGTTGTACGTAAGCTAACTTATACCGTACTCTCTTTTTTCTAATTTATTTGATATATTTACTCACTTTAATATTGTTTTTTAAATTTGTAATAGGTAATAAATCTTTGTTGTTTCATTATGTTTTTTTTTTTTTTAATTTTCTCTTATGTGAAAATGGTTTTAAAATCATATATTATTTTTTCTAAAAATTTCCTCCTTTTTTCATTGCTTTTTTTAAATTTTATTTTATTTTTATTATTTTGATGGACTTAGCGGTTCGGTAATGACCGATATTTATGTGTGTTACTTTTAATAAATTATTAACTCCAATACAGGCGAACCCTAGTGGGGTCAATAATTGCATGCTAAAAATGTATTTAAATTGTGAAGAAGCAATAAATAAATATATTTATAGCACTTTCAACATATTAGCCGTAGTCGAGTTTTGTAGTTTTATTTGATCAATGTGTGTTACCTATATCACAATGTATTACTTAAAAATAATATAGAATAGGTAAATTTGCGGCACGTTTCAGAGTAGAAGACACTCACGATATCGCCCTACAGTAAGATGAAATTTTAGAATTAAAATGTTGCTTGAAATGGCTTTAACAGTTTTTGGTGACCAGATCTAAATTGCAAGGTCCTTCCCCACCTTTCTCCTCCCCATCTCCGTCCCCTCCCCAATATCCTCAGTCTCTCTCATCCCGACGGTTTGGAGTAGTTCGGTCTCTTGTGTAATATTCACATTTATAAAAATTCGTCACTTGTTCAAGATACATGCATCACAGCATGACAAGACGGATGTTGCTATTGAATTAAATATCTAAAACAGCAGACGTAACATTTTAATACTCTTTTTTGTATACCTTTTTCCTATAGGTAACTATCTTCGCATATGTTAAGAATGTTAAAATAAGTAATCTTGAGTACCTAAAATGGATAATTAATCTATCATACAAAAAATGTAATTAAATAATTTTCAAAAAGACATTTATTTTCTATTTATATTATTAAGATGCAAAGGCTTGAATAATGAAACTAAATGGAAATGCTGATTGGACAACTCGGAATGAAATCAACTCAGAACCTCGTATGAAAAGCTATTAAAAGTGATGAAAACATATATAAAAGATTGGTTGAATAGGTTACGTTAGGTTAGGGTTACGGGTCATTTTAAAATGATTTTTTTTCAAAGCTTTTAATGACTTTCAAAAGGGTGTTGAGTTGACTTGATTCTGAGTTGGCTTGGAACTATGAAAACATAACTATGATATTCAAATAATATTGAAATGTTGAACTCTCGAAGCGACCTCCGGTGTAGCGAAATTTAAGCCACTTAAGTTCATGGAGCTTTACCTTCGAATGATAATTTAGCAGTTCCCCCACCCCCCCCCGCGACATTTATATCTAGGCGCGTTCTGAGCGGCTGAGTTACGTCTCCTCGCCACCACCTACCGGGTGGGGGGGGGACGCCTAGTTATTGTTATTGTAACTAATAGGCAAAGTGCTTTGTGCCAAGCTTTGCTTTACGAGACCTACTTATTCACCCGATTTGAATACATAAATTAGTACCTAATTACCTAGACTCCAACACTAAAACTCTAAACATTTTCTTGTACTTGAGGAATGCATTTGACGTGGTCAACCAAAGAATTCTGTTAAAGAAAATCTCTAACGTATTAAAAATTAAAGTGTCCTGCTATTAAAAAGTTACGTTTAAAATCGCCAACAACTTAATAAATATGATGTAACAAAAAGTGGTGTTCCACAAGGAACCATATTAAGGCCATTGCTCTTTCTAATTTACATCAATGACCCACGCAACATCGTAATACCTGGTAAAATTCTCTCTTTTTCCGATGACACAGCAATAACAATACAAGGTAAACCGTGGAAATATACAACCAGTAAAGCTAACTAATGCAATGCAACAGTCAAAGATTGGCTAGATAAAAAAAATTATCTATTTTTATTGCCTATAATTCCATAAAAATATCCTCTAAAAATAATCTTAACCTGAAATCGAAATTCCATAATGTCAATTGTACTCTGCAACAACTCTGCTCAAACTGCGAAGATGTGAAATTAGCAAAATTTATGAAGACGGCTTCCGTGAACGAGGGGACTCGTATTCAAAGACTCTCGATTATAGTTCCGTGCGATTAGCATTCCGAAGGTCGTGGGTTCAAATCCCGGCGTGCGCAAATAAAATTTATTTTATTAACATGTGTTATTTCATAATGTAATCATTTAAAATAATTTTGCAGCACGTTTCAGAGTCGAAGATACTCTCAGTATTGCCCTGGTGCGAGACCTTGACGTTGTTTCACTGGGTCCAGGCGGTCGGGAGCAATTGGGACTCTTGGGAGGTATTCACAAAAAAAAGTCTATTATTTCGATTATAGTGGTGTATGTCACGCTAACAGTTGTTGAAAATACTATCAAATGTTGCAACCTAACAAAGATAAACTCTTTTGTTACGTTATCTTCTAGATATTGATTTATAATTATCCTCCCGTAATATTTAAAAACTTACTTAAAAAAATAGCATACTTACAAAAAAAAACCTGACCTAATTTATATATCCTACAAAAAACCGTGAACAATGTGAACATAGAACGAGGTACCAAAGTAAGGCAACAATCTTTTAGATTTTTTTAAAAAGTATATCTAAACATTGAAAAAAATCAGAGTGCGCAATTCACACGTGGAAGAAGTGAAACCTTCATAAAACTGAAGTAGAGAAGAGTGGGGAGGCTACGAAGCACCGCACAAAGAGGAGACCGATTATACTATCTCATTCTCTCGCAGACTAAACCCTATAGATCTATGTGTTTGTCTCTTTTTAATGTCGCCTGCTTCCGTTTCGTCGAGTTTCAAACCACAACGGTGCCAAAGAAGTTTTCATTTTTAAAAATCTTTATACCAGTTTCAAAGTGGCTACTTTACTACTCCGATAATTCTGACTGCATTCCGAGATGTTTTCGCTGCATTTCGTAGGATATTCGATACGTCATTTGCATTTATATGATAACATGACTGAGGGACGACTCGACTCGTATCTCTCGGGCGTCCGATTCGGCGTTTGAGGTCCATCCGTTCCTCGCAGGGTTCGAGCCCGTCGCCGCCGGGAGAGGTAAAGGTTAAGCGAGAGGGGGAGGGGGAAGGGGGGAGGGAGAACGGGGATGGTCTTATGATTATTCCCGCCATGGTCCGTGAGATTCAATTCCAAATCCTGGCTGGACGGACCAACAAGATTATTCAAATTCTGACCCGAGGAATCTGAAGATGAAACGCGCACGCGACACACCGTACACGTGTACCATGTATATTCAAGCTGCATGTATGCAGTGCTACAATCAAACACACTAATTTCTATATATGATAGTTTTGCATGAACGCTAATGAAAAAATCGGTTTGTCGGGAATTTCAGGTTTGACATGACTAGTGGTGTGCGCCCGGGAATATTCCAAGCCCTAATATAAATTCTCTAAAGTTGCGCATATATTCTTTGAAGTAGAACTTCTTAACGCACCCTTGACCAAGCCAAGCGGGCGTAAAGAAATTTTACTTCAAAAAACCAGTCTGCTTTAGACCACACGACTGAAGTAAAACTTCACTAACTTATAAAATAAGAGAGAAAGAAAATGTGCGCGCGCACTGCTCTTTCTTGCTCCTACAGTGTGATACAGACAATAGGCCTGCACTGTGTCTTAGATATACGAAACGTAACTGGCTATGAGTGAAAGAGAGAAAGAAAATGTGTGCTGAACAGAGAGGTGCTCTCTCTTTCTAACTTCACTAACTTATATCTCCCTCTCAACTTCCGTTCGCTTCGCCCGATCACACTTTTCGTAACGCTCTCGTTACGCATTCACCAGCTTACTCCCCATTAAAATTAGACCGGCGCGCCGATCTAATTTTATCTTTTTACCACAAAACTACCCCTAAAAGTTGGAATTTCGAAAAAAGTTTTTTTTATCTTCTTTTCTTATAATATCATGCAAAACCACCTCCCGCAGTTAATACAATTTACCCCTAGAAACCCTGTAAATAGAAATATTCCTTGTATTGTGATTTTATGAAACAGAAATGTTTTGACCTTCCGACAAAACAGGCCTGAGGGGTTAATTATATAATAATGTTATTACGTCATTCAAAAGTAGACATATCGAATTAGAAACTCTAGACAAAAAAAAATCCATCTATTGAGCGCTTTTATAACTACCGTGACGATCCACGATTACGTCATAGTGACTGCATAAAACGAGGATAAAACGTACGATCTTTATCCTCTTTCTTACACATTAAATAATGGTAAGACAAAAGATGAGACACACAATACACCGAGTCTATTTTCTCCAAAGAACTACATTTTTCTTTGGAGGAAACAGAAATATCTTATTACATCACCACGGCGACAGGAATTGTTTTTCATTTTCTGTATACGTGTGAGGTATGATAATGATTGTATTTTTTTTGGGGGGTGCAGACATACGTTCGCTGTTTGTTTCATTTTAGACTGTTGTTATTTAGTGTGTATGAAAGAGGGGCAGCATTACATGTTTAAGAACAAGCTAAAAACCATCAGAACATTGACATTTGACGTTTTTGAATTTTTGGAATTCACTCAAACTTCAATATTATCCATTCATTCAAAATTATCGGTCACGGATAGTATTATTGGTAGGGGTCTACGCAGAAGTCACAGTGCGGTGTGTGAGAGAGATGGTAGAAAATTATCACTTATTTTCCTTCGCAACGATGAATCGACTTAAAATTGGTATGATTGTGATCATACATCTTGGCAGTGACTCTCGCCATCTTGGAAGTTGACAGGAGGTCATCCTGGGACGATACTTTTCATCTAAACACATCAACCTGTCCTGTTCTAGACGGCCATTTTGGCTGGTAGCCATTGTTCTGCAAACCTTTCATTCTCACGTAACGATATTCTTTTTGAAATCGAGTAGTTTTCGACAAGCCACGGTTCAGCTATACTACGACTTATAACGGTATCACCTATTTATCCTAGCAAGCCCCTCTCCCGCGTTCAATATGTTCAGTCCCGGGACATTCAGATTTTCAAACAGCTCGCGTTCCACCTATTGCAATTTTTTTACAAATTTTCTATTATAAACATTTGTTTTTGTATATTATAAGAACAATCAATCAAATTTGGTACCTAACATAGGTACCTATTACCTATATTTTTTTATATTAGATTCAAAGTATTCGATTTTGGTTAGTACAATAGGTGAGTACTTCTAATAAATTCATTAATTTAAAGAGTTTCGATAGTTGAATTTTTATGGTTTGCAAAATCTCACTTTCAAATTGTGACATTTCAACAGTTTCGCAAGAGTTTTTGTGATGATTAAAAACTTTTCAGATCTATTGCCAAGTTGTTGTAATAATCCATAGACCTTCGCGAGGATGGAAAGAAGGTATTTTGAAAGCAATACATAGATAACTCATATATCCCCAAGCAAGCATATTTTGATTTTCATGTACATAGATACTTTAGAATTTCGAATACCTATTTTTATTTAAACTAAAACCTAATCCTTGAAGATGTTGCCATATAATCCCATGGTTACAAAATTACTAACAAGAAATTTCAGCATCCCCTTACTTTCCTTTGGCCTAAGATCAGATTTCGAATTTGCAATTGCTCGGCGTAGTTGAGATTCTTACGCGGTATTCAAATTTTTTAAATAGATCTCACTTCTGATTGTAAGCTCAGTGTTTCCGTGGCATTATCGCTAATCCACATATGGCTCGGGTGCGAAATTTTCCACGTAACTCAGCCCGCCCTCGGTCGCTCTATCCGCCGCGAATCGACCCCTCCGCCGGCTTTCGATTTCAAAACAACCCTCAAAAATGTTTACGAGAATAGGAGAGAATAGGTGGGAATCGATAAGAAAGAGGCCCGTAAATACAGCGCGGGTGAGGCGTATTTATGCGAAGTAATTTCCTAGGGAGAATGCGCTTAATCTTCTTCAGCGAGGCCCCCGTCTTCAGATACGAGCTCCCTTTACAACGATCGCCCGCTTGTGCCAATGTGCCGTGTGCCGTGTACCTTATATCGTGTTTATCGTGTGCCGCGTGCCGTGTGACGTGGGCCGCATGCCGTTTGTCGTATGCCGCGTGACGCGTGTCCGTGTGCCGTGTGCCGTGAGTCGTGTAGCGTGAGCCGTGTGCCGTGAGCTGTGTGCCGCGTGCCGTGTGCCGTGAGCTGTGTGCCGTGTACCTTGTATCGGTGTGTTGTGTGCAGTGTGTCGTTTGTCGTGTGCCTTTGTAATGGACCGCGTGCCATGTGCCGTGTGCCGTATGCCGTAAGCCGTGTGTCTGTGCAATGTGCGTGTGTCTTGTGTCGTGGTTTGTGAGTTTATCGTATGTATATAATATTACAAATGTAGAAAGAAAAGATGACATAGATACAATGACAATATGGAAGTTTTAAGTTTTGACCATATTTAATTATTAGGTGCGTAGCTGAAATGAGGTCACGTTGTAACAATGATACGTAGTACGCGGTGATCCGACATTTTATCCTCTGACAGTTGGTCCCCCCGAAATCAAAATTATTATAAAATTTTAACTTTCCGTGAACTATAAAATATCTTCAAGATGAGTTGATCCTCCCCCTGACGTACCTTATAAATCTCTCTATATCAAAGGGGATTTTTCCTTCTTGTCTAAAAAATGCTACAGTTTTACCAATTTATAAAAATGGAAGCAAAAATTATATAAATAATTATCGCCCTATAAGTATCCTAAGCACTTTTTCAAAAATCCTAGAAAAATTTTTGAAAAGCCAAATCGTTCACTTTCTGGAATTTAATAAAAAAATTTCCCCGACACAATATTGATTTCGGGAAAGTTTGAGTACCCTGAACGCCATTGAACATTTTACAAGAATAGCTATAAAAAGTTTAGACGATGGAAAAAAAATTTTGGCTGTTTTTATAGACCTAAAAAAAGCCTTTGACACAATAGATCATAAAATTCTTCTGACAAAACTTTAAAAAATTGGCATATCTGGCACTCCACTAAATTAACTGATGACGTACTTGACAGGACGAACACAACAAGTACAAATAGGCCAACAAAAAAGCAATCCTCTTCCAATAAACTACAGCGTCCCTCAAGGAAGTGTCTTGGGACCAATCTTATTTCTCATCTACATAAATGAAATTACCAAACTTTCCATCAATGGAAACATAATTAGTTTTGCCGATGATACTGTTATGTTATTCCACGAAAAGGACTGGATGGACACTTATAAAAAGGCTGAACATGGACTAACTGTACTACAAAATTGGCTTCGGATGAACTCTCTTACGCTCAATGTAATTAAAACTAATTATCTAGCCTTTTAAATAAACTCAAGAGGTCAATCGGGTAAAGAATACACTCTCAAATTGCACGAGTATCAAAACAATAAGTCACATTGCTCTTGCCCTATTATAACAAAGGCAAAAAGAATTAAATATCTAGGAGTGGAAATAGACGAAAACCTTAGATGGGACATACACATAAAGGGAATCACTAAAAAGCTTACGAGACTTGTATATTTCTTCAAAAACCTAAGAAACATACTACCTAGGAAAGATATCAAAAAAGTATTTTATGCCTTATGTCATTCCCGTCTTGAGTACGGAATTCTAGTATGGGGATCTGCTACAGCAAATCATATTAACCATTTAGATATTGCTCAGAAGAGCATTATAAAAACCATACTAAAATTACCCATCAGAACCCCCTCAAAAGATATTTTTAAGTGTTTTGACATTCTAAATTTAAAACAAATATATGCCAAGAATATTCTTATACATCATTTTAAAAACAGAAAATCTCCTAATGAAACTCGGGTACATGACACAAGAGCCTCAAAAAAGGATATACGAGATGTTCCAACATTCAAGACAAGTTTTGGCCAAAGAAACCACATATATCTGGCAACTAAACTTTACAACATCCTTCCTCCAAGTCTGAAAAAGTTAGAAAAGATAAATAAGTTTAACGAAAAAATCAAAACATGGGTGAAAGAAATTAATGCAGACATACTAGAGAATGTACTAAAAACATCATAGAAACTAAATAACGGAAAATCAAAGAAATCTACCAGTCCGCCTCAGCACAGGACCACCTAGTGAGGAGGACTAAGAACAAACAGATGAAATATTTATATACCTTATCATATATCTTGTAATTCTTATAAAACCTGTAACTAAAGAGCCACTAATAAAAAAAAATTTAAAAAAATTGTCTCTCAATTACATGTCTAAAACCGTCTTCCAAAAGACCTTTATGTTTGGTATGGGTTTCTAATGAATTGATTTATTTAATTTTTTTTCGATGTTTCAAAAGGTGATGGATTTTGCTTAGTGATGTTTAGTGCGCTCTCGTTTTAATACCCGGGATCACCCCTAATTTGGGTTATTGTGTATATATCTACACACTGCAGCATGGCTCGGTGATCTCATCCAGGTACTTCACCTACCACTCCCTCATTTCCTTCACCTTCAATTCCAGCCTCACGACACACCATAATTAGTCTCACTGCCTCCAGACGGGTGAGAGCAGTTGGGTCTCTTGAGCGTTTGTCTGATAAAAAATCAGAGTGTGCAATTCACATGCGGTCGAAGCGAAACCTTCAGAAAACTAAACTGGCCGATGGGGAGGCTACAAAGCATCGCACAAAGAGGAGACCGAAGGCTATGAAGCACCTCACAAAGGGAAGACCGATAGGCTACGAAGCAAGGAAGCACCACACAAAAAGGAGACTGATAGGCTACGAAGCAAAATGAAACCGATTATACTATCTCATTTTCTCACAGCCCAAATCTAATGATGTATGTGTTTGTCTCTTTTCAGTGTCGCTATTTTTCATTTCACCGGGTTTTAAATCAAACTGTGCTAAAGAAGTTTGCACTTCTAAATAAGTATTAAAAGGAGGTTCGGTACAGGAAGGGAAGGACTAATGTCTGGAGAACTCACCATGTGAGAGCTTTTGTTTTTAATTTATTTTATTACATTAGTTACATTTATACAGCAAAATTACATAATAATAATATTTCAAATAACTGTAGATTTTAAAATGTGTACAAGTGTCATTATGTCTTGTACGTTATTAGTTTCTAGCTAGGCAGATTGCCTGTTCTAAGGAACCAAATGCTGGTGAAAAATGCCAAAAATGTATTCTAAAAATGTATTGTAAAAAGTAAAAAAAAAAAAACAAAATATTGTTTTTTTTTGTAGATTAAATATACATATACTAAGTTTAAATATACTATACTGAGTTCTTACTGAATGTGCCAATAATAGTTAACCATGTATAATTTTAAGTGAAATTATTTAATAATTTTTCAGACTCAATCCTACCTAAGTCAATCAACCATTTAGTTATTATTGTACCGATGCATGCCATTTAACATGTTTTTTTATATTCAATTCTGGGGGGATTTTATTATACAATTTCGGTCCCAGATATGTATATGTCTTTTGAAACTTTGCTTGTTGCTTCAGTATTCGGCATTGTATTTCATCAATAGACCCAATGATAAAAGAAAAAACATATATGGAAAAAAAAAATCTCTTGATCAATAAACATTTTTACTATTTTTCATGTCCGGGTTGAATCTTTCCCAAATGAAAGACTAAACCCTTCCACACACTTTTCCACAAATGAATATCTAGTAAATTAACGCAATGTAATTGCACTATATAAGAATAAAACAATACAAGAACAATACGTCAATCCACCAGAAACATAATGGGAAAATATTTCACCGACTCCAGATATTTTCATATCAGAGGGTTCGGCTCTGATGAAATCCTAACTGGTCCGATAAATCCTACTGATCCCTCAATATAAATATTTAAAAAATCTTTCGTAATCCTACATGTATTTAAAATGACCGACTTTTGCATTTTTATGTACAAATTTTTTGACAAATCTAATACGCCTAAATTTTGAATGAGAGAGCTAGGTATAATGCCAGTAGCCGAAATAACAAATGGTAATATTTTTATAGTCTGAGAATGCCAAATTCTTTTAATTTCATTTCCTAAATCTGTATATTTTCTTATTTTTTCAGAAACAGTTTTCTGAATATTACAAGAATTTGGTATAGCGACATCAATGATATAAGTTATTTTCTTAATTTTGTCATGTAAAACTATATCGGGTCTATTATGACTAATTGTTCTGTCTGTCAGAATAGTTTTATCATAATAAATTTTATAAAATTCATTTTCTAAAAATGAATTTGGTTCATATTCATAATATGGTACATTACGGCAGTCAATCAAGTTATGTTTAATTACCAAACTTTGGTGAATTATTTTTAAAACTTGATTGTGCCTAAATGTATACTCGGACGGCGCTAATACAGAACATCCCGATATAATATGTTCTATAGTTTCCGGAAAAGCCAAACATTTTCTACATAAATCATCAATTTGATTTGCATCTTTGATGATATGCTTCCTATAATTTTTAGTATTAATGACTCTATCTTGTATGGCAAGCATAAAGCCTTCTATTTCTGCGCTCAACTCTCCAATACTCAACCATTTGTTTGACGAAAATTTGTCAACATATGTTTGGTTGAGATAATTGAAGTGTTTTGCGTGAAGAATTTTATTTGACCAGGAATCTAATAATTCCTGGTTGGTATTTATAAGAATGCTGGCATTCTCGTCGTATAAATTTAATGGTGAAATATTTCTATCTGCCTTGCATATTATTTTGTGCATTTCTGAACTATCAGCTTTCCTATGGAAAAAATTTCTTAGCATTTCTACCTGATTATGTTTTAAAGATGTTATTTTGACTATACCTCTACCTCCTAAATTTCTGGGTAAATTAATACGTTCTATAGCTGAATTTGGATGATGGCAATGAAATTTAGTTAATGTAGTTCTAATTAATCGTTCTAAGCTATCTAAATCTGTATTAGACCATTTAATTATGCCAAATGAGTAAGTTAATAGAGGTATTGCCCAAGTATTTATCGCCTTTACTAAATTTTTAGCAGATAGATTGCATTTCAAAATTTTTCTGATCCTAGTTTTAAATTTAATCCTAATATCATTTTTAATACTAGTATGATCTAATCTATTTGATTGCGGATATCCTAAATATTTATAAACCTCACCCCCTTTCATACTTTCAATTTTGAAATTTCTAAATATACCCTCGTCTCCATCTTAAATTATTATTATTATTGTATAAAAACAATATGGATTCAATCGTAGGTAATATATTTTTAACCACTTATATGATCATGATAAATCTGTCACCGATTTTGAAATATTGTAGCAAGTTCTCCGCTCAATCTGCCAGCCTTTCCAGGGTCAAATTTAAATCAGAAAACTTTCTCGTAATAAATATTCCCCCAATGAGTTCATACAAACTTATTTAAACTTAAAAGTCCTGAGAGGGGTACCCTGTAGCAGTACCCACCCAGTACCAGTGGCGTACAGTACTTTACGACCAAATTAAAGGTGAGCGCAGTTTTCAAGTTGACATATATATTTTATTGTGTGTTGAATATCTTAAAAATTGCCATTTTATTATCAACTTCTTCTGATTGTTGTGGCTAACTGAATAAATAAGCCTCGCCAAATAAAACATCGGCAGTCAAGGAATTTGTTTTCCTCGAGGGCCTCCTGAGTGAGGTTTACGTAAAAAAATGTTCTCAGTTTAGAAGTTAAAAATAATGAATTTAATTTTCAATTCATGAAATGTGCAAGAATGAGGATTAAGCAACCAAGAATGCGGAATCTTTTTAACACTCTGAAAATGGTGAATGTTTGCTACCTGATGATATATGTTTGTTTTTGAAATTATTATTTAGACGTACAGTTTGGCAAGAAAGTGTAGAAAATAAATTATGGCGCCACGATCGTTTTTTAGGTTTTAAATGGCAACACCAAGATGGCTCATAAGACAATGAATATAAGTTTTAAAAAACACTTTGTTCAAAATGCATATTTCATAATGTATTTGTATTCTCAAAAATTTTGCAAAAAAACTATAATTTAATCGAAGTAAAATTACAATTTACTATAAATAAAATAACACAAAACAAATTATAAGTTGGCTTGTATTTCGTTATAAGGTTATAATATGTATGGGGCGGTATACATATATACAAATCAAAAACAAACAATTTTCATAGGTATCACAAAAATTAATTGTAAAAACAACAACCTTACTCATATTCGTCAGAACTTTTATTCAAACAATTTAAGGTCAGAAATTTAAGTGCATTATACTTTTATCATACAACGTTAAAAAATTTATAAAGATAATATTCAAAATATAGTTGAACCCTTTAAAATTAACAGAAATCTTAGGCAAACCTCATTACTTCCTACTCCGAAATGTAAAAAAAAACAAAAGGACAGTTAAATCATAAATATCTCGGAGTTAATTTTTTTAATTCACTACCTGAAAAAATCAGAAACAGGAACAGTAATTTAAAAAGATTTAAAACTCAGCTTAAAAATTACAACGAAAATTTGTACTGAACAAAAAAAAATTAAATCAATATAATAACCCCCTCCCCCCCCCCCCCCATATACACGAGTCCTACTTATTTATGGGGGTAAATCATCCGTCCGTGCCATTCGCCAAAAAAATCATTTTTTTACATAGTACGTAAAGAAGTCCCAACTTTAAGAACTTTACTAACCGTACTCAAAGAAGACATTGGATTTGATGGTAGCCGGGAAAATTTACGAAAAATTTTGCATTCCATTGGCTTTGTTTATAAAAAAGTGCAAGACAAACAGAACTGCACTTATTGAAAAAAAAACAAAGATAGCGGCTAAAAGAGAGCATTACTTAAAAATTAACATGGATATCCGAAATTTACCAGAAGAACTGCAAAAAAATATAATTAACTTAAATGAAAGTTATATCCATTCATCCTACAAGCTAAAGATATGCTGGCAATCTATTTATGTGACTGGAGTTCAGCACGATATTTCAAAAGGTAAGCGCTGGATCATGGTTCACGCTGAAAGCCAAATGGGTTTTGTCCCTCATGCTTTTTTCCTTGACGATTCATCTTACATTTGATTCAGATTTACCTGTGTGTGGAAAATATCATTAAAATTATTATTCTATAGAAGGGAGTTTAACAAAACACACTAGATAATATTCATTTAGAAAGAAAGACTGAGAAAACTAAGAAAAAAGTAACTTTTCTATGAGTTTAAAGAAGTTGTATATTATTATTATTTTTTTGTTAATTGAGTTATTGCCTTATTCTTGTGGCCTAATATTAACTGTCAAATGTAAATTTCAAATTCGGATTTTTAAACATAACCTCAAATCAGATTGTAATGGTTATAATCGCTCGAAAATTGGCATAAATCTTGTAATACTAATGAAATTCATTAAAAAACGATACTACGTACCAGTCATTTCTGTAGTTCATTTGTAAAGATCTTACGAATTAGGCATAGGAGCTTCTTCGCGCGATAATCGGCTAGGCAGCGTTGAAAATCCAGTATATAACTTCTCTTGCACCACTACGTATTGGTTTGTTCATTTTTATTCAATTCAAACAATTCACAGGCAAACAATCAAAAAACAAACATTTAACGAGTGATTATCAGCGTTTTCTACACTTTTTAAGTCAGTAAAGCCAAGAGCCATACGAAATGTCATTGAAAAAACGAGTATTTCGGTGTTACCATAGTAATGAAAAAATTTAGTTCCAAAATAATAAATTTCTAGACTTAATTGCCAAACAATACGTATTTTTTTCATATCAATAGTAGGCAAATATAAAAAAAATACAATTTACGAAGTTACAGTAACATTTACAAATACATTTTAAGAAAACAAAAAATATAACTAGACAGAAATACATAAGATAATTATGTGGCTAAAATAATATTGGTAAGTATGTTGCAAATCAAAAAATATTTTTTACATATAATGCACATCGAAAACTGCCAAGACTTGAGGCTTTCTTTACGGCATTTGTGCAGACTGTTATAAAGTTTTTGCCCTTTATAAAACGCGCTGTTTTGTGGGCACGAAAGTTTAGTTTTGGGAAGCCTAAAGTCTCCGCGTCTTCTCGTAAGATAATTGTTTTTTTACCTACCTATTTCCAAAGTAACTACTAATCTATATAATATCGAATTTATCTAAAACGCATCTGAATAATCTAAAATTTTTTAAAACAAATTGTATTCCGCAAGCTGCTGATTATTTCAAAATATGTAAACGATTCTGTTTTTCTACAGTCGATATCATAATGACATGATTTGATCACAATGTGAAATAACGTTTCTTCAATATAAGGCTATCTATTTAAGTCCACGTAACATTATAAATATTGAATGCAAACCTTCTTAAAGTGATACTTTTAAAAGAATTCATAATTTTCTGTTTCATGGATGGCGCGAGTTTTAATTATTGTACGGAAAAAACGCTATTCTTTAAAATATTAACATGAATTAATTGTTTGCGCCATCTGAACAATTATGAAAAATTGTCAATTGTCAGTACCATCTCAACAGGTTTTTCATGAATTACTTCCATGTTTTACATAAACCTTCCTTGATTTTTATATGAAACATATTTATTATCAATGCATGCATTGAAGAAGAAGATAACACTAATAATCCAAACGAAAATATGAAAGAGCACAAGGCACAGAAAATAGAAAAAGATAATGGTCGCAACTGGGACTCGAACCCAGAACCAGTGATTTGGAAAAATTAGTTAATAAGATAATATTTGAAAATATGAGATTGACAATTATGAGGGTTTGATAGAAGGTGGCAAAGGCTGAATTGGTAAATGGGCACGCCCCGGTTAGACGAGAGGTTCTGGGTTCGAGTCCCAGTTGCAACTATTATCTTTTTATATTTTTCTGTGTCTAGTTCTCTTTCATATTTTCGTTTAGATTATTAGTGTTATCTTCATCTTCAATGTAATGTGTTGGTATTTATATAGTAAGGAGAAGACCACATCTTTTCAGCCTGTAAGCACTCAAGAACGTAGCGTAGCTATAGCATTCATATGGGGGAAGGTTCGACACTAAAGGGAAGAGGATCGACCCTGGAGGGGGGGGGGGGGGGTTAAAGGACAAGGGTTAAAGGAGAAGGGAGAGGGAATTTATTAGAAAGTTTTTTGGGACCTCAACTTTTCATTTAACAAAAAATATTCTTGTATTTTCCAGAAATAAGAATGGAACACAGCAAGCCACTGTCCAGTACCCACTACGCCAGAGAACTTTCCGGAATACTTTTGTCAGCCAACAATTGAAATTGATTCAATGAAAGTTCTAATACTCTAACTACACTCCATCCACAAAGGCTCCGTACAAAAATGTCCCCATTTTCAATCACTCGAAACTCTTTGTAGATATTTATTATTTGCGTACAACATGCCGTTTAATTTGGGATAGACAGTATTCTATATAATAAATAGCAGCAAATAATCTCCAGAGGCAGATATCTAAGCTTGTAATTTAAATCATTATTGTAAACTATTCTCTTTGCCAATCTATCATTGAATACGGAATAATCGCATGGGGACGTGCAACACCATCAGACATAAAATCATTATCGAAGCCTCAAAACTACACGAAGAAAACTTGATGCAGGAATAAGGTATTGAAAAGCAGTGACCCGACAATTTTTGATCCCCCGAAATTATAATTATTACAAAATTATAATTTTTTGTGCAATAATTACCATTTTCAAAATCGACTTCAAAAATACCTTTAATAATAAGTTATCAAGGTTATCAAACGAATTTATTTACAGTGTAGTACGCTGGTACGAGTATATAGACGAGTAGTTCTTTGCTTGATGAATTTGAATTAAAATATTTTTTATACTTTTGTTATTTTGCGGTGCATCCTCTCTGCACACCCCTTCGGCAACATTTCGTTATATTTTGTGGAAGTAGGTACACTGTATTTTACCGAAACCGACTGCATATTGGTTATAATGAATGCCGAGGGCCAACTGTCGGGGGATCAACATGGAGTCGTGAAAAACAGAGTTTTAAAAAACAATGAACAATATAAATTATTTGACTGATTAAAATTTGAAAGAACATAATATACGGAGGAACTTTATTTCAACAAGAAAATATATTTATTTGATTTCAGCATCGTACCTAGTAGCGTTTTTCTCGTGTTCATGAAATTATATACAAATGTAAACTTAATCTCAGCAAGCTAGGTAGTATATATTGCATAGGTACCTTACAGAATAACAAAAAAACGTTTTTTTAAGATTCATTATCGGCAAATGGATTGGTAAACACTACTCAGCAATGAATTTCAAATATCAAAAAATTAAATGCCCAATGGGATTATATGAAGTGAATTTAGTGCTGTAAATATTATAACAAAGGAGAATTATTGAGAGCAAGTTTAAAGCATTACTGAGGACGGGTTTTTTTTACAGAATTTTAGTAATTCATCAATTTTCAAAGTTAAAATTCTTCTTCTATGAAAGTCCTATTCAAGTCCTGTTATTATCCAAATACTGTGAAATAATCAGCCTGTGAAATAATAACAGAATGTTTACAAAACTTGAAATTTGATGAAATGTAAAAATTTTGTTAAACAATCAGTCATAAAACACAGTCAAATTTAGTTAAATTTTTAGTGAGTCCAAAGTTTTATTTTTTTTTATCTGTGGAAGGGTCAACATGAAGTCCACTTGTAATTAAACACCTTCCTCGCGCAGCACTAGCGAAAAACTCATAACACAAAGGACTTACTTTTTACGTTCTGGATCTTTTTGTTTGTCAAACAACCAGGCAGAAATTTTAATTTCGTCATTTGACGTTTTTTGATATCCTGTTTCGTTCGCATTTTATAAATGTGTACACAGGTGATACCTATCCCACCCCTCGCCTATAAAGGATTTAGCAAAGGGCATTTTTACGTATTTTTATGTCCTTGTAGACGATGTATATGAAATTCTACGTCAAAGTCCTGTACTTGCTTAATTCATGATTTTATATTTCTAAAACAGAAGGATATAATCCTCATGTTTCCTTTCCAAATGATAGAATGGATCTTTATTTTATTTTTATTAACAAATTTGAGAGGCGAGTATGGGTACCGCTGCCCCAAGAACCATTTTTTGGATAACACCTCTGCCATAGGTCACCCCAAGTGGTTCGCTACGTTTGGTAACTTAGCAGGGGTGTCCGGGTTCATTGTGTGAGGTCTTGACGGCGGATTCTACTGTCCACCAGCTGCATGGCACACCGGATCGAGAGAGAATGGTTAAGGGAGTCCCTTTGACTTCTACAGCCGTACTCTCTCGGAATATCGCCTTGTACCGCAATGGGAGAAACCTTCTTCTTCTTCTTTCTTATGGTACATCTAGGGGACATATAGGTCTGCGAGCCAGTACAGGGCCTCAGGCGTTACCCTGTAGACCTCATCAATCCCGCCGGGGAATGAATGGAGTGGGCATTCGTTGATCACATGTTCGGTGGTCTGCATCGCACCGCATTTACACATCGCCGACTCTGGCCCCATCTCTACATCAAATGGGCACAACGGCTATGGGAACATCTTATCCTATTGATGGCGGACCAGAGTTCGATGGGAGGGACCGTGACTCCTGGGCACTCTGACCCCCAGATTCCTACCCACCCCTCATACCTTTTTCTTTCCCAGAACTCCCTATTCTTCTTTATCTAAAAAGACCCCCTGCACAGCAACCCCAATGATGACATATGTCCTGGTGGGAATTATTATTTTCAAGGTCCCCTGTGTGGAACTAATGTAAAAAAAGTTAAAATAAATATTTAATTGCTTTACCTTAGGGTCTCGATGTTTGCTGGATTTTGGCTGCTTTAAATCTTCCTAATTTTTTTTTCTTCAAAAAGTGGCTTGGTTCGATTATATTATTTATGTATTTTTAGAGCGTTTGCATTATTCTAGAATAAAAAGTAAAAAATGTGTAAAATATCACACATGATATTAAAATAAATACGTTTTGCAGTGTCTACCCTAGTGAAATATATCAGATGTAATACATTTTTCATATATTTATTTATTTAACGCCCAGAGGGCTTTTACAGTAGTACAATTTGTTTATGACAGATGATTTTTAAACAGATAGAGAAATGATAAGAATAAAATTAGATAAAAATGCACACAAGTCACAAAACTACAGCGATTTGATAAGTTTACAAAAATACATATATGTTTAGGATTAGTTTTGGAATAAGTTTTTTACAAGATCCACAAAATTCGCCAAATTGATGTTGAATATGTCAACATCACTTAAGTACTGATTTCCCGTAGTGTGATATCTTTGTATCGGAGAGTGGGCAATGTAGTTCCGCTTATGAATGCTGCCGTAGAATAGTGTATTTTGTCGTGTGGTTACTGTCGGTATTCGTAAGTTTATGAGTTGTAGGAGTTCGCAACAGTCGAATTTAGAGTTAAGTATTTTGAATAAAAATGTCAAGTCGTTTATTTTACGACTGTCTTCTAGTGTGTGTATTTTTAGAATATTTAGTAAAAGATTATATTTTAAGTCTTCTAGTGGGATATTTAATTTAAAATTTATAAAACGCAGATTTTTTTTTGTATTCGGTCAATATTATTAACGTGAATTTTGTAAGATGGAGACCAAACTACCGAGTTATACTCAATTTGGCTTCTAACTAGAGATACATATGATAGTTTAATGGCTTCTATGGAATTCAAGTTTTTAGTGTTCTTAAAATATAAAATAAATGACGTCATATACTGTTTAAAATCATTAAAAAAATGTACAATTCATATTTTGTTTCATTAATCAAATTAATCTTAATACAAGGTCGAAATTTACGAACCCTGAAACCTTTTGGATTGATTATATTATTATCGTCGTTATACAAACTTTTGAAGTAAAACATCTTTACGCACGCTTGACTTGGGGAGTAAGCTGGTGAATACGTGACGATAGCGTTACAAAAATTGTGATTGGTCGAGGCGAACGGAAGTTGAGAGGGAGATATAAGTAAGTGGAATATAGAAAGAGAGAGATTTACGTTTCGTGCAATTTCTTTCTCTCTTTCTTTTATAGCCAGTTACGTTTCGTATATCTAAGACACTGTGCAGGCCTATTGTCTGTATCACACTATAGGAGCAAGAGAGAGCAGTGCGCGCGCACATTTTCATTTTCTAACTCTCTTCTTTTATAAGTTAGTGAAGTTTTACTTCAGTCGTGTGGTCTACAGCACACTAGTTTTTTTTTTAATTTTATTTAATAACGGGTGTGACTGAGGTGCGAAGATACATGCGTAAACTCACGCGAGTTTACAAGCTACTATCAATGAAGTTATTTAAATATACTCGCCATAGTCTGACGTATCGTTTGGCAATTAAGTCTAGAAATTTATTAAATTGGATCTAATTTTTTTCATTACAATGGCAACACCGAATTACTCGCTTTGACTATGACGTTTCGTATGGCTGTCATGTTATGTTGCTTAAATTCGTGTAGAAGATACTGGAGATCACTCATTTAAAAAAAAAATCATTGTTTGCCTGTGCATTGTTTGAATTGAATTTAAATTAACAAACCAATACGTAGTGGTGCAAGAGAAGTTATAAACTGCGTGTTTCAACGCTGCCTAGCTGAATATCGCGCGAAGAAGCTCTTATCTAATTTGGAAGAAGTTTACAAACGAACTGCAGAAATGGCCGGTACGTAATATAGTTTTTTTAATAAATGTCATTAGTATTACAAGATGTATGCCAATTTTCGAGCGATTATAACTATTACAGTCTGATTTGAGATTATGTTTAAATATCCGAATTTTACACTTCCATTTGACAGTTAATATGAGGCCACAAGAAAAAGGGAATAACTCAATTTAAAAGATATATGTAATAATAATATTCAACTTCGTTAAACTCATAGAAATGTAACTTTTTTCTTAATTTTCTCTTTCTTTCTTTCTAAATGAATATTATCTAGTGTGTTTTTATAAACTACCTTCTATAGAATAATAATTTTAATGATGTTTTCCACACACAGGTAAATGAATAGTAAGATGATCTATACTATACTGTTTACCATTGTACCATGAATGAATATGAAACTTTGAATATGTGCAAAAAAAGGTGTCAAAAAAGGTAAATTTTCTTAGAAGACTAAGACATAAATTAAATAGAAACACTACGGAGCTCATTTATAAAACTATTGTTGCTCCACATTTGGATTACTGCTCTACGATGTTATATTTGGCCAATGAAGAAAATTTAAACAAACTAGAAGTTATACAGAACAGAGCTATGAGATGTATATTGGGAAAAGGCAAATACACAAGGATTAATCAAATGAGAGAGGAGCTAAATTGGATTCCAATAAAAAAAGACCACTATTTAATGTATTAATTTTTGTGCATAAAATTAATAAAAACCAAATGCCAAAATACTTTAAGAATGAAATTGTTTTTAATAGAGACGTACATAAGTATGAAACAAGAAATATAAACAGAGTTCGATTGCCACAAATGAAGAAATCAAAATCACAGAACTGCCTAATGTATAGAGGACTAAAGATGTATGATGAAATGCCTGAAAGTATGAAGAATGAAGAAAGAATGAATGTATTTAAAAAGAAATGTTATGCTTACTGTAAAAATATTTAAATTTATCAAATGAAATGTTACATTGTGCTTATTAGTTTATATTCATGTAGTATAAACTAACTCAATAAATAATAAAAAAAAAAATTTTAAAAATGTTTTTGCAAAAATGTTGTTATTATGTACCTGCTGACAAACTACAGAAGTCATTTAGCGGGTTTGAATGTTAATAAATAAAAAATAATAAATAAAAATAAACCGTCAATGAAGGGGAAAAGGCAGATGGAAAATTTCAAACACCGGAAAACGGAAAATAGCAAAAGTGTTGATGATTGGAAAAATTGTTGCAAACACGTGATGAAAATCGAGGCAGAATATTATGCTCGAGGAAGTACTCTATATGATGATATCGATGAACTGATAATACGTTTAGATGAAGATGAAGATATGGAAGAAGAAGAATCATTTGAGGACAAAGATAATAATTACATGTCGGGTGTTGAATTAATATACTCAGATTTTTAAATACACAATAATTACATGTCGGGTGTTGAATTAATACACTCAGATTTTTAAATACCTATGTACCTAAGTCTTTATAACGTAATAAACGCCCACATAAAACTTTTTTTTTATTTTACTTTTATTAAATTATATTTTTTGTGCAAAATTTTTGAAAATACGTTATAAAATATGCATTTTGGCCGAAGGGTTTTTTAAAACATACATTAATTGTCTTATGAGCCATCTTGGTGTAGCCATTTATAGCCTAGAAATCGATCGCAACGCCATAATTTATTTTCAACACTTAATTGCCAAAATGTACTCGCAATATAATGTGGCAAGTAAGCAACACTCATTTGTTTTCAGCGGTTTTCAGTAATTTCTTAATTCAAAAGTTATTAATGTAATAAAAAGATATACTACTTCCACACCGAGGCCAAACTTCCAACTCGAACTTCCGACGCACGAGCCACCCTTCTACACAATCGTTCTAAAGTTTGAAGTTGGAAGTTGGCCTCAGTGTGGCCGTACCATAAGACAATCAAAGAATGGGTAAATTTTCCCTAATGGCGTATAAAATCGTCGGACGGGGAAACATGAAAATTAATTCTATTGCTTATAATAATCGATAATAATAAGTAATGAAATGTTATTTATTCACTTTTACTACTGTTTGTAATGGAAACATTTTCTCATCACACATAAGGGCATTTTGGCGTTTTTTAAATGCAATTTTCCTATCGGTAAGACATGATCTTACTCGACGAGTGACAGTTTAGTATTAAAGTACTAGAAATCGAGACTAGTGCAATTGCCTTACTTTTAGCTTCACACTTTGAGATTTCTACCCCGCGTCCACAGTATATAACGTCATTGGCTACAAGCCGGTGTATTCACTATCTGCTAGTAAACTCCTTCAGTGTAAAATCTGCTAGTTAGCTAGAAATATGATTACACTGAGCGAGTTCACTAGCAGACAGTGCATAGCTTGTAAACTCGCTCAGTGTAATCGAGGTTTTACGAGACGCGTGGCAGTTGAGTATTCGACGACAAATACAATTACCTTGTATTTCGCTTACCACTTTTGAGATTTCTTCCGTTTACATATTATATATGACGTTATTGTTGTAAAGTATACTATAATAATAGTAATAATAGAAAACAGAAGGGTAAAGTATATAATAATTAACATAATAGGGAACACAAAGTAATCACAATAACTACGAAAACATGACGAAATATCAATTACTCACTTTAAATTATTACTGTTAATTTATGATGTTATTGACTTTTGTGTTAATTTAAAATAACTACGCTTTACATTTTGAGTTTTTTTTCCAACACACGTAAACATTTGCTAAAATTTTCTTAAACGTCTAAATGAAAAACGAACAAAAGAAATTTGTATTTAGAATGCCGAGGTTGCTATCGTTTAAAATATTTAATCACTAGTAGGTACGTGTCTACTACGAACATATTAATGCTCTGATATTTAAAAAAATTAAACACGAAAAATGGTCAGTAGGTAAATATTATTAGTAGAGATTCCATTGTGGTTGAAAATTGCACAATGCAAGAAGTTGAAACATTCGAAAATATTGGACGAATTTGAATCCAACTGAAAATGTTTGCACCAATGAACATATTTGGGTAGGCGGGTTAAAGTTCCGACTATGGTAGTATATTTATGATGGTTCGAAGGTAGTTGATTTCCAGACAATTGGCCTCTCGGCATACTCAAATACAAAATGCTGTTGGTTTAGGGTAATACGGTACACCTATGTACTTAAAATATAACTAAGTGTCCCCGAAAGGTTATGCAGAAAGGGTGTACCACCCTATAACAAAAGTATAAAACATATTTTCACTCAAATGCATCAAGGGTAAAACAATTTATCTATATTATATTGTACTAGCTGGTTCCCGGCATGCGTTGCAATGCCATATTCAAAGAAATACATGGTTTCTCCCTGATTTCCGTGCGTCCCCGTTCCCTACTTAGCTAGCTTTATAAATTATAGCCTATATGTTATTCTGATGTGAGCTATATTATTAAAAAGTTTCTTTAAAATCCATTGAGTAGTTTTTGCGTGAAACACACATATATCCGTACAAACTTTCGGGTTAATAATATTAGTAAGATTTATCAGCGTGTAAGTAAAAAAGCTTTTGTTGAGCGAAAGACGTGCTTTAAGCTTTTTAAGAGTAGTGACGTATTGGAAAAAAATTTTTTTACTTTCCTGCTCCAAAAAATCACCCATAATTAAACCATATGCATCCCTGAACCAAATCTCCCCCTGCCAATAGCACAGTTTTTATTTTTTTCGTTCTTGGTGAGTTTGTGAGATGCCGTTCCATTGACTGCCTCTTTGATTCTAGTCCATGAAACACATCTTTCGTGTTTTTTTCACAATTTTGATGCAGTTGCATCACCGTACACATTTTTCAGTCTTTCATGAATGCGAATAGGCGTTTCACCTTTTGTGAATTTAGTAAGGATGTGTAGTTAATGTGTTGAATAGGTATGTGTTATTTGAAGTTCATAAATCTTAAAAATTTGTGCTGCACTCTTTCGATATTTTTTATATGAATTTGATAATATGGGGACCAAACTACTGAATTGTATTCCAACAAACTGCGTACGAGTGACAAATATACGATTTTTATAACTTCCAACGAGTTAAAGTCTTTGATTGTTCTGATTATAAATCTTAGTGTTTTCATGCCTTTGTTGGTTATTTGTTGTATGTGATTTATAAAATTTAATTGCTTGTCAAACACAACTCCAAGATCTCTAATTTCATTGACTTATTCTAAGATTTTGTTATCTATTGTGTATTTGAAAGATAGTGGAGTCTTTGTTCGACAAAACGTTAGTGTCTTACATTTATCGATATTGAGGAACAAGTTATTTGTGGCACACCAGTTTTGTAATTTGTCGATGTTTGACTGTAGGATTAGGCAGTCACCTATATTGGATATTTCTTTGTATAATTTGATGTCATCGGCAAAAAGCAGAACTTCTACATCGTTGAAACAGCTTATGATATCATTTATGAATATTAAGAAAAGGATGGGGCCGAGATGACTCCCTTGCGGTAGACCACTAGTTGCATATAATAACTTAGATAATGAATGTTTAATTTTAACAAATAAGATTCTGTTAGACAAATAATTTGAGAACCAATCCAACAACTTGCCTCTCAGTCCTAAGGCGTACAATTTACTAAGTAATAATTTATGTGATACTTTGTTGAAAGCTTTTGAAAAATCTGTGTAGATACTGTCAACTTGTTTTTTTTGTAAAAGATTCTGTAATATAGTTATGGTAAAGTAACAGGTTGGTAGCAGTTGACCTACCGGAAACAAATCCGTGTTGGTTTTTATCAATTACTTTTAATATTGATGGATAAATTAAATCAAGAACAAGGGATTCAAAGATTTTCGGGAGAGCTGATTGTATACATACGGTAGTTTTTAATGTCTGTGTCGTCATCTTTTTTGAGAATCGGGGTAATATAACTAGATTTCCAACGGGTTGGAAAATGTCCAGAAGAAAGTAAGTGGTTAAATAATGTGGTGAGTGAACCTGATATTGGAGATGCGCATTATTTGAAAAATATTGGTGGGATGTTATCTGGGCCTGCAGATTTGTTAGGGTCAAGTGAAATGATTTTATTTAAGCATGATTCCCGTGTAATGGTGTAGTTCTGTAGATGTATTGTGTTTTGATATGTGTATGATGGTACGTTGTTATCTGATATTTCACCTTCGTGTACACTTTGGAAATGATCCGCAAACAAATTAACCATATCAAAGGTGCTGTTGGCTATTTTTCCATCATAATGCATTGTAAGGGGGTAGTCTGTACTTTCATTGTTTAATTTTTTAACAAAATTCCAAATATTTTTTGTTACTAGCGCAGTTTTCTCAACGGAGGTGATGTGTTCTTTATAGCATAGTTAAGATAGTGTTTTACATTTCTTTCTTGTTTCTGAGAAGTTTGAGTAGTCGGTGATTTGGTGAGTGAGTTTAAAAATTTTGTGTAGCTGTTTTTTTTGTTTTAGTAAGAGTATAAGGTCTGTGGAGAACCAAATTGGATATGTTCTGTGTTTTGGTGTATATGAGGGGACATGTGATTTTATATTTTCAGAAAATGTTTCATAGAGTTTTTCTAGTATTTGTTCGCTATCACTGTTATTAGTCAAGAAAGTCCAATCTGTATTAGCGAGTTGTTAGTTAATGGAATCGCAATCGGAATTTTTGAAGTTGAGTGTTGTTTGTGAAGGTTTTTGTCTTAAAAAGTTTCGTAATTTTTTTTTAAATTGCGGAGAACAATTTAACCTTAGAGGTTAAACGCACTTGAAGTGAAATAAACAAATGTTATGTTATTATTATTACTAGCGGGTTCCCGGTATGCGTTGCTACGCCTTTTAATAAAGAAATTGTTTCTCTCTGCGTGTGCTTTCCCATTCGTCCCATTTCCCTTCCGCCTCCCCGTCCTCTCCCGTGTCCCCTTCTCATTTCGCGTTCCCACTCCGCCTTCTCCACTTTCCCTCTCCCCGCTCTACTTCTCCCGCTTCCCCCCCTTCCCCCATCCACTGCAAAGCCCCTACCCGAGTTCTTCTCCCCTCTCTCGCATTCCATACATTCAGTCCCGTTACATTCAGTTTTCAAACAGCTCGCGTGCCACTCATTGCAATTTTTAATACAAATTTCATAATGCCAGAGCTCACCAGTAGTGTTATACAAACCTTGTCCTAAAAATAACGAACTCAAAAAAAAGAATTGTTCAATTTGGTGCAGTCGTTCGGAAGTTATGCGCGTGCATACTGTTCGGCGATTCATTTTTATTTATATAGATTAACTAGCAGACCCGGTCACACGCTGCTGTGGCTAGCACGAAATACAAGGTCATTACCCAACCTTTATAAAATCCACACCACCCGCTTGCCAGCTGCCCGCTGCCCGCTGCCTGAATTGAATATTTGAATTTCTCGGCTTTTCTCTACTATAATAAGCATGTATTATACATATAAACCTTTCTATTGAATCACTCTATCTATTGGTGAAAACCGCATGAAAATCCCTTGCGTGGTTTCAAAGATCTAAGCGCATAAACATTTTGAGCGATTTCATTTTATACTATGTAATGAAATGATATGGAATGAAAGGTTTTGGTATATGAAATTGAAGTAAGGAAATATTGATGTTACTTCGTACTCACCTGTGTCCATTTATCTTTCCGTGTACAACAACATATTATTTTTCATGTTGCTTCGAACTCTTTCCCTTGCATTCCTGCGTGCTCCCCGTCTCCCAGTCTTCCAGTCTCCCAGTCTCCCGATGTCGGGGGAGGCTGATAGGGCATTCTCAACAAGTGAGAGATATTGCAACCCCTGTCCTTTAAATTTCAACAATGGTCCACATTGTTACGTATGTATTTCCATTTGTTCCCCTCCCTCGGGGTTGAGCAGCTTGTGGGTAGGAACAGGGCAAGGGGTACGAGATACCCTGTTCGAGGTACAAGGACTACAAGGAATGCTCTACCCCGTAGCTCCGCCGTGACAACAGAATTCCAATGAAACTGTATTTCCTGTACCTCTCTGTGCCCTGTTCCTGAGACAGGTATGGAATAGCAGAGCAACTGCCTCGCTTACAAATTTCAGCGAATGTTTTTCACTAACATATTATGCAGGAAAATCAGCAACTACAAATACCAATGTTCGTATGTTAAAAAATAATTATAGAAATATTATACGGTGATGAGTTGTAGTTCAGCAATTTCTGGTCGAAGTGAGTTTTACAATTACGTTGGGATAAAAGTCAAGGAATTTATTATCATGTCTTCAACACTGAACAGATTGATAATCCCGAAAAGGATTATCTGTATCGATTTCGAAGAAAATTATGTCTTCTGTTTAAAATACAAGCGATGAAATTAAAAAATATTTATAACCACTCGAGCGACAGACCGACTTAAAACTTTTTCCTCCAATTGCTCGTGATTTTTTTAAGATTATTTTTAATATTTTCCACCCACATAAAAAAATCATACCTCCGAATTTTAATATGGAGACTGATTGTTTTTTATAGCCAACTAGCAGACCCGGCCACACGTCGCTGTGGCTAACGAAACCTTTATAACCAACGCCGTCTGTTAAATCAAATCCATACCACGCTGTCGGCTGCCCGCTGCCGCTTGGCCAGATATATTATGTATTTCAACCAATTTACACAAAACCTTGACATATTATATACATAAAAACCTTCCTCATGAATCAATCTATCTATTGGTGAAAACCGCAGTAAAATCAGTTCCGTAGTTTAAAAGGGTGACCGGACTACTCAGAGTGAAACCAACTCAGAAGCATCTCAGAAAGGTCGTTAAGAGTGATAATAAAAAAAAATAAAGTCATTGAAAGAATATGTTAAGTTAGGTTAGGGTTACCGGCTATTTTAAAACTATATTTTCATAGCTTTTTGAGGTGGTTCTGAGTTATTATGAGTTGGTGTCATTCTGAGTTGACATGTTACCGTTTAAAAGATCTAAGCGCACATACATCGTGAGCGACTTCATTTTAAAATTAGTAAAGATATGAATTAGCCTATCTTTTGTCGATTTTATTGATTTTAAAAAATATTATTAAATCCTAAATTTTGGTCCAAAAACTTTGGTGAAAAAATGTGGTCCAATTTTGGACCTCTGTCAATCGCAGAAAAATAAATGCGGTCCGTATTTTGACCTTAGTCGCTCCAGTGGTTAAGAAACATTTTTATACTTTCAATTTCAAAATTGAAAATATATTTAAGAAACTTTTTTTATATTAGGTACCAATTTCAAGGCGGGAATCATCGCCCCTGGAATCATTTACTGGATAACCAACACCTCTGCCGTAGGAGATTTGTCTGGAACCTGGACATGGCCAGATTCCTAACTACCGTTCGTTCCAAGAACTTCCTCTCCTTTCTTTCCTTAAAAATACCCTCCACACAGATGATATAGGCACCGAGGCCATCAAGTCCTCCAGTGCGGTACTAATGACAACTGTGCATATAACCCGCGGTAGAAATGAAATCTTCAAAAAACGAAAGTAGTCAAAAGTGGTGAGGCTACGGAGGCCGATTATTCCATTTCTTCTTTCGCAGGCTAAATCCTATAGATGTATGTTTTTGTCTCTTTTTATTGTGGCTCTTCCGTTTCATTCAGTTTCAAATCACAAGGCTGCTAAAGAAATTTTCACTTCAAAAATCTTTACACGCGCTCCTTGTTTAATTGTCAGGAACATTTTTTGGTCAGCCAATTTTTGAATTGCTTACTACTATGCGCATATTATTGTGACTATTGGCAACAGGTTATAGATTTTTTTAATCTTTATTATTTATTGAGCTAGTTTATACTACATTAATATAAACTTAATTTCATTTGATAAATTATTATTTTTTTTTTTTTTTTTCTTTATTCATTAAATACAAAAATTGGGTTACATCATTAGTGGATTTTTCGACCACCATGCTAGGTCGATGCCCGTGTTATGGTGGTCGGTATTTTTATAGTAAGCATAACATTTCTTTTTAAATACATTAATTCTTTCTTCATTCTTCATACTTTCAGGCATTTCATCATACATCTTTAGTCCTCTATACATTAGGCAGTTCTGTGATTTTGATTTCTTCATTTCTGGCAATCGAACTCTGTTTATATTTATATAAATTCGGATATAACCTGGGATATTACCTTCTTCGAGTCGGTTCCTCATTGCTGAGGAACGTGACCCCTACTTCAATTTCCGTGGTGGACAAGGTTCCTTCACTCCTCGCTTCTGCTCTCGCCTTTCGCTGCTTCTTCTGATAAACACTTGTGACTATGAATTTATCCAAGTTGGAGTCCTCAGTTTGGCCAGCATCGTGTCTAAAGTAACTTTAAATACGTTGTTATCCACCCGAATACGTGTAGTTACCTTGGAAACTTCTCCTGGTGAAAGAAGTAAGGAAAAATAAACATTACCTACCAAGATTTTGATGGTTCCATGCCAATCGGAATCAACTCAACTCAACACCTCTTTAAAAATTCATTAAAAGCAATAAAAAATGTCAAATAGCCTGTAACGTAACCTAACGTAACCTATTTAACCATTTTTTTATATTCATCACTTATAGTGACTTTTCAAAGAGGATCTTGAGTTGATTTCATTCTGAAGAGGCCACTTGCATGGATTTCATAACGACTTGGAAAAAACCGTGTGGATAGAATTTTTTACTAAGATTACGAAAATGCTAGTAAAAATTTAAAGAAATGTATAGTTTTTCTTATTTTTAAATAAATAAATCCATTATTTGAGCTTGTGACATCACTACATGGAAATTTCCGGTCTCCGATTATGTTCCCTTAATTTTGTAAAATTCCACACTGATTAATATTTTTTTTATATGGCAACACTTTGATTTCCGGCGAATTTTTGAATTTTCGTTAAACGTTCACTAGATTTATTGTTTGTTCTATGCGAACTTATCCTTTGGTTTGATTTTTTGATAAAGATGGCGGTGTTTTTACAGATGTTACGAAGAGAACCCCGTACAATTTATTGCTATTTGTGTGGAAAAAGTGTGTTCTTTTTTTTAAAATGATTTTCGGCTATCTAATTATCAGATAAGATTCTTAGATTTTCACGGCCAAAAGCATTTTTGTTAGTTTTTGGGGTGTTATGCCGTGTTGCGCTACCTTCTTCCATAGCCGACGTTTCGGACAGCGTTGTAGTGTCCATCATCAGGGCAGATCCGACGATGTGTAATTGTTAGTGTAGAGTGTGTGATTATTTACTTGGAAGCGATACCGTGTTGCGCTACCTTCTTCTATAGCCGACGTTTCGGACAGCGTTGTAGTGTCCATCATCAGGGCAGATCCAACGATGTGTAATTGTTAGTGTAGAGTTTGTGATTATTTACTTGGAAGCGATACCGTGTCGCCAAGTAAATAATCACCCACTCTACACTAACAATTACACATCGTCGGATCTGCCCTGATGATGGACACTGCAATGCTGTCCGAAACGTCGGCTATAGAAGGAGGTAGCGCAACACGGCATAACTATCTAATTATCCTTTTTTCGTACACATAAAATTATGTCCCGTATTTCCGGTTTATAAAAAATGGTCTGATTTTGCGGATTGAAATTTTAAAAAAATTGCCAGGGTTTCAAAAATACGATAAAAAATAAATAAAAAATATGTAATGTTTTAGAATAATTTGCCTTAACCGGAAAAAAAAATTAAAAAATGTGATGCAAGTGGCCTGTTGTCCGGTCACGGTCTGTCGGTTTATTTCTTCAGTATATTCAGTAATTAAAAGTTTTCCTTGTTTTTCACTTTTAAGTTTAAATTAATATAAGATTATTGTATATATACTGTCATTATTCGTCTCCCTCCCTTAAAGTTGCATAAACTTGTAGACATTATAAGGCGGCACATTCGGGGTAGATTCGCGGCGGTGTTTACGATATGCCGGGGAATCGAATGCTCATATAAATATCAATTAGGCGTGCGAACCCTCCCACCTCCCACCCCTCTCCTCCGCCCCTCTGTCCCCGGGGACCAGAAACCGGAGCCCCCCCGCCTCTCGATAAGTCACGCCAAACTATCCAACTTACTGAAAGAAGTGTGTTAAGGGTTTATCCGTGTGCAGAAGTATGCTTAAAATTCACTATTTTTATGGAAACCGACCATAATTTTCTCAAACGTCAAGATTTTTTCTTGAACACGCAATCAATTTTGTTTGACGGTTTTGTGGCCTTGGATTCGAAACGTCTTATTTAAATCAGTTTTCTTTCAAAGCGGTACAGATCACTCTTCTTGAGAATTTCTGTTCAGTGTTTGCTAAAAATTAATTTGTTTATAATAAAAAAGGTAACGGTAAGGCTGAGATCCTGGATTCGATTCCCAGTTGCAACCGTTACGATTTTATTTGTCAGTGTCTTGTTCTATACATCTTTCATTAAGATTCATGTATTAAGATGATATTTTGATTACTCTTATGTTATTCTTCAAATAAATACAATTGTGTGATACCTACGTGAATACAGAGTTATATTATTTGCTCTCACCATGTACTTAACTGCAATTATGTTAGTAATTACTAATGTAATTGCTGTTAAGTTATAATGTATTGCATTCTCTACTGTCTACTGATATTTCATTAATTATTTTCATATTTTATACTTTTTTTCTCCATAGCAATACTGTTTCTGTAATATTTCTCAACTTTCAAGTTTATATCACTATGTTGGTTATGTTGTTGCTAAGCTAATGCGTTTATGATTATTTCATTTATTTTTGTAAAATTATTTTCTGTGGAACTAATCTCCTGCTGACGGCTACTTGCAGTAGCTTAGCGGGTATAAATTCTTATTGTGTGTTATTTTTATACAGTAATAAAAAAAATCGTAGTTTAATCTCATTTAATGATATATAACATTGATGGGTACAACCTTCGAATGTTAGTCCAATAAAATTAAATAGATATACCAAAACAGTTCTTAGTTTATTTCCCTCGTTTTGGGATCTGTTTAGCAATAATATAATTGTCATTCAGCAACAGTAAACATGAATAATTTAGGACCCGTTTGCACACCTCACTTTATGTTTATTCCCGTACAGTGGGCGGGGGAGGGGTAGGTTCACGTCGCACTTCGCCCCCGCGTTCGTGCGCCCGGAGTCCGAAGCCCGAGAAACCGCCCCCCATTTATCATGCTTCTTAACTTATTGGTACCATCTTCTAGCTTCCAGCGGGGTGAATTCTCCTTATTGATACAAGCAGTTTATCTTACACTTCTGTCGATGGCTACTTGTTAACTTCACACTCTCCCACGTACCCGGCCGGCTCGTAGGATGCATATACATTTATGTACATGTATACGTACGTACAGTTAAATAATTTTAAAGAGACCCTTGCTTGTGTAGTGGTGCACAAGATGGATTGTTGATAAAACTATATACATCTCCCTCTGACATAAGTTTCCGCATCACTCCATCCAACCTGCTTTAGAAGTACCTATCCCTATCTGACAGTGTGTGGCGAATTTACCTATGTGAGTAACATTTAAAACAATAAATCATATTACAATAATCAGTCTATTATCTCTCAGTCATATTCGTCTCTCAATAATTTAAATTTTTTTTTATTGTATTTATTACTTGCTGGAGCAATCCCGATGAGTTACAGAACTCATTTTAGGACAGGAGGAAAATTCATGGGTGTGAGGAAATAGTTACAGTTTTACTTGGAAAATGGATATTAAAAATATAAGTTTCACATACAACATAGACAAAAAATAAATTAAAAAAAAAAAAACAGGTTGAGTGAGCAAACAACAATAGAAAATAATTAAAGAAACAAAGAACAAGGTTATATAAATGTGGATGATTATGATTACAAATAAATGGAAAAGAAAAGAAGAGAAAAGGAAACAAGACAAATGAGACATGATAAGAAAATTTACATAGTTTCATCCTTAAACGTATTTAAAAAATATTCTTTTAAAGCATTATTCTGAACTTTTTTATTTTGCTGGTTTCCCTTGTACATATCTGGAAGCGAGTTATATAGTGTATAGGCAACATAGTTCAGAGAATTTATCCCATATTTTGTAGTGTGTGTTTGAGGTATGCGGATTTTATTGCTATTTCGAGTATTGTGAGTGTGAATGTCTTGATTGTAAAGTGGCTTGATGTTAGTGTGAGTTGATTGTTGAGTAATTTGTAGGATGGTGCTTGTAATTTCATGTTTAGGAAGGACTGTGATTGGAAGAATACCGGAAACTGAATAGATGTCTTTGACATGGGTGTCCCATGGAAGTCCAAAAACATTTCTGAGAGCTCGGTTTTGAACCACCTGCAGATCAGCTATCAATTTCTTTGAGGCAAATCCCCAGATACAGCAGAGATAAGAAAGGTGTGAATGTACCATAGCGTAGTACACTGATGTTAGTAAAGGAATGGGTAATAATCCTTGGAGTCTATATAGTACACCAGTTATGGGGGTAATTTTCTCCTTTACATGATTTATGTGGAGATCCCACGAGAGTTGGGAATCTACGATCAGGCCCAAATATTTTGTGCTCATTTTCTTTTCGAGGCAGTTATCACCAACTTTGATATTGAGGCTGAAATTTTTCTTGTTGCCAAAAAGTATATAATGAGTTTTTTTTACGTTAAGAGTTAGTTTGTTTATTCTTAACCAGCTTGTGAGTTTAGAAACATCAGCATTCATTTCCGTTTCAAGCTCCGCTAGGTTCAGTTTATTGTAAAAAATTACTGTATCGTCCGCATAAAGTTGTAGAGTTCCTTTAATACCCCACTTTGTCATGTCATTCACATAGATTAGAAATAGCAACGGTCCAAGAATTGATCCTTGTGGCACTCCACATGTTATTTTACCCAACTCACTCGTTTCTCCTCCCAGTTCTACTGCCGAAACGCGATTTGATAGGTAAGATCGGAAAAGTTCCAGAGGAGGACCAACAATACCCAAATGTTTCAGTTTTTCGATCAATACGTTGTGATCCACCGTGTCAAACGCCTTCTTTAGATCAATAAATATTGCCGCCGTAAAATCCCCATGATCAATATGTTTCTGTAGATTTGATATAAAATCGAAAGCTGCACATTTAGTGTTAGATCGTAGTCTGAAACCGTATTGTTTTGACGTGAGAATTTTGTTGTGTTCGAGATATTTCAATAGTCTTTCTTTAATGATACATTCAAAAATTTTAGAGATAGCTGGAAGTATAGAGATTGGACGATAATTTTGGAAATTTTTTTTGCATTCGTCTTTATGAATAGGAATTATTTTCGCAATCTTTAGTCTATCTGGAAAGATACCTTTTGATAGAGAGAGATTTATTAAGAATACAAGATCATCCGCCAGTTCCTCCTTTCAATTTTTGAGAAGGAGAGAGGTTATCCCATCGGAACCAGCTGCCGCTTTGGACTTAAGGTTAGATATGACACGTAGGATTTCATTTTTATTTGTCCTGATCATGTTAAAATATTGTTTTGCTTGAGGTTCCGTGTAGATCGTGTTTACATCAGTTTTTGAAGTTTTTATTACTGATGCTAAACTTTCCCCAACTGAAAGAAAAAATGCGTTAAATGCAGTTGTAATCTCCTTTGGTCCCTTTACTTCTTCGTCATTTATGACTAGAGATTTACAAGTTATTTTTGGGTTTCGCGAGCTATTTGTGAGAATGGAATTGATTGTTTTCCAGGTTCTCTGTGGCTTGTTCATGTTTTCGTTAAGCAATTTTGTATAATACTTGCATTTAATATATCTTCTGTAATTTATTATAGTATTACGAGCTTTATTTTTTTCTATTGTCAAAGGAATACTTCCTTGATTTTGTTTCCAGAGTTTAAATATGCGATTTCGTTCTTTAATAAGTGAATCAAGTTGGGCATCAAACCATGGCGTATTGTTCAGTCTTTTGTCTCCTTTATTAATTTTAACTTTTGTTTTGCACGAATTTACAGCATTTTGTAGATAGTCAGCGAAATTATTATAATTTTGGTTTACATCGTCAGACGAATGGGTAAATTTACAAGTTTTAAGTGACGTTTTTAATTTTTGATAATTTATTTTGTAAGCGTTTGAGAGGTAGTTTGGGGTTCTGATGTTGGGGAGGTTTTTCAGGGAGTTTTCGTAATCCAATATAAGTATATTGTGGTCACTAAGGGGATCATCAATATTTGAAATTATCCCAGAAACATTTGTTCTATTTGTGATAATGTGATCTATCAACGAGCTGGTGTTATTTGTTACCCTTGTGGGAAACATTGTGTTACACACATAAAAGTTGTACGATTTTAAGGTGTGAACATATTTCCGTGCAATATCAGTATCTTTTGAGATATCGATATTAAAATCTCCATAAAGTAATGTGTAATCTCCATATTAACTCTATTAAGAAATCTGGGCAGTGATCACATGATGTATTGTAGTTTAAAGTGCATTGAAAATTTAAGTGAAGAGACTTGATATAAAAACGAAAATACTTATGGTACTACAGAGTGGAAGACACGCCCTGGTGAAAGAATTCAGAATTGAAACATTGCTTCAAAAGGTGGCCAGATCTGAACAGTCAAATACTTCTAACTTTCCACTACCCTTTCTCCGGACGTTTGGGACCCTTGTACTGTTTTAAAATTTAAAAAAAAAACACTGCAGTAGAAAGTGAGTGAAAATGATTAAACATTGTATATCAGATTATGGGGTTTAAAAAACGCTTGACACGGAGCAGGGGATCATTCGCAAGCAGGCCGGAGATTAACGAGCTGGGGTTACTTAAAGATCCAGCAAGAAAGGGGAACTAGTTTATACATACGCGTAAGATATTCGTATCTTATATCCCCTTGAAGATTTGTTACGATGTTGTACACAACATTGTATGAACTGTTATAAGTATAACGAACAGGTGGATAATGTTTTGGATGGAGGTTTTTCAACGACTTCTATGATTCAACTGTGTAGGGTATTAACAGTAGTTTCTATATATATATATCGATGTTTTAACGTGAAAACATTTTTAAAACGGCTTCCATACTAAATATATCTCGAGTTTCAAGGGTTGTGGCGCCAAGCGGTGTGAATATTCTAAAAAATATATCATTTTCCGTTGTTTGTTAGTTCTTCTGTTGTCGAGCGGGATGGGGGGTCTGATAAGAACCTCAAAATTCTGTCAGCTGACCAAAGAAGCAGTCAACGAAAAGGGTTATACGAGTTAATTGTAGATCTTGAGGTGCTCTAAAAATTAAGCTAATAATAAAAATTTTAAAAATTCCCAGTGACAAGTGATAGTAACAAATACTCGAAATTTAATTTTCTAATAATTCTTCAAGTCGAGATTTCCTGGACTATATATATCGACGGTCCCGTAGAATAAAGTCAGATCTGCAAAAAATTAAAAATCGTTTTTTTGGCTGATTTTAAATTTCTTTTCTTGCTTTTGTAGTCTGCGTTTTCAGATTTTTTTTATCTTAATTATTTCAGAAGTTATTGAAACAAACAAAGTCAGTTGTGACATACTGTCCGGAGAACATTGTCAGCAGTGCACAGCTGATTTTGTTCGCTGTCACAAGTCCGCCATTGGAAGTGCGCGCGCACAGTCGGATTGTCAGAATCTACTTAGTTCTTCGGAGAGTTCGAACGGTAGAGGCGTGCGTGAAGAATCAGTGCGTGCACATCAATATAAAAGTAAATTGTTGCTCTTTTGTTAGTAAGGCAGTATAAACTAACTATGCCTCGAAAATATAATAATCGTTTTAAATGTTTGCCTAGTAAAATGTGTCCAATTGAAGTGAATGAACAAAGTGCAGACAAAGATAAACGAGAACCAGGACATGGCTCTAACGTGGCAAGAAACATTAATTGTCGAATAAAGCAGTTAATGGACATTACAAATACCATTATTCATCCAGATCAGGATAATGAGAATGAAAATGAAGTTGTAATAGGTAAGTTTTTATTGTTTTCCTACAGAACTGCTATGATTTTAAATTACTTTATCGGGCCTCCCAAAAACAATGTCAGATTGTCATAACCGATAACAATCACAGAAAATAAATCATTTGTCTTTAAAATGAGAGTTTTTAGTTTACATTAATTAAATCATTGTTAGGTGGTACTTAAATATGTATAAGTGATAAAAAAATATGTGTCGCCGTAAAAGCACATTTAACATTTTTTGTTGGAATCTGTCAAGTAGCAGTGTGCAGGAAACAAAAATCCGACTTTGTTCTTGGAACATTTAAAATTTTTCTCGTGTCAGATGTTCACATTCAACATTATTCTTGGGAAGTTTTTTCAATACTACTTTGTTCGACAAATAAAAACCTCTTAAACACCTGTAAAATATATTTTTAAAGATTTATCTGCTGTGTAAATATATATTATTTAATAATATTATGATATTTTCATATTTGTATTTCAATAAAAAAATGTAATTTAATAAGTATTTGAGATTAACATATTCCATGTTTTTAGATCCCTGTTCACGTCATGAAGATACTCGGAATCATAATATAAATAATACGGATATTACAAAAACGATGAATCCAGATTTGAATTCCTTTGATTCGTCTCAGTCACCATTGGTGCAGGAAGAAGAAGGTCAATATTTTTTACTTTACTTACTTATTATTCAAATTATAAATGTACGTAGAATCAGATTTTCAGACACTTTTGAGAAACAGAGTTTATTTTTTTTTTTAAACCTTTTAGAGATTCCTGAATCACCTCTTCCTGATGGGGTTGCTAAAATGCAAGAGGAGTTTGGAGACATCATGGAGCATCTGTTGAAAGATTTGAATAGTCCACAATCCGAATCTCAGTCCGATCCAGAAAAAAAATCAGGTAGGTGTTTAAAAAGCGCATTAAAAAAAAGAGAAAAGATAAAATTTGCTGCTAGTATATTAAAAGAAAATTATATTTTGATTTTAGGCGTTTCTGAATCCGACCCTCCGCGGAGTGTTAATATTGGCCAAACAGCAGACCTGATGGCTGAAAATGTTTTTTCATCGCTGCTTGCTGAGTCAGGTAAATTAGTAAAACAATAATTGTATCTGAAACTATATAATTTTGAAAGTAAATTTTCTGAGACTTTTAATCGATGGAATTAAAAAATATTTTTGTTATTTCAGATATTCCCGGTTCGCCTTCTTCTGTTTCTGTGAACATAGAGTCCAACGGACAAAATGAACAGCCGCAATTGCTGGAATTCAACGAAACTCCTGTACCATCCCCTGTGAATGGCCACATATTATGCGATGACAACTTTTGTGGCGTACACAATGAGGATTATACTATTTTGCCCATAGATTATTCTCCAAACTGTTCTTCGAATGCATCATCTCCAGCTTCTAGCATTAATACGAGGATAAATACAAAACGCCGCCGAAATCAATCGGAATGGGCAGATATCAAACGGAAATGTCTTAAAAACCTGGGTAAGAAGTACGTCACCAAACGTGGAAAATGTACGGACGAAAAGGTACTTGGCCCACCTTGCTCCTGTAAGCTGAAATGTTTCACACATTTTTCTACTGAAGAAAGATCAGATATTTTACAAAAATTTTGGAATCTGGGTGATAGACAGCTACAATGGAGCTTTGTTGTTAAATATACAACAAAGGAGAAGAAACGTCGTGCACTCGTTATTGATGTAAAACTTAACCGTCAGTACACATACAAATATTTCCTGCCACAAAAGTCAACGTTATCGTTGGAATCTGATAAGAAAAACGTCTGTAAGATATTCTTTTTAAGTACTCTTTCTGTCGGGGAAAGAATAGTGACAACGGCCTGGAAGAAGTATGACGGATCGATGGACGTTCAGAAAGACAATAGAGGGGCCCATAAAAATCATAAAAAAATAATTGTCGAGGATGTGGTGAAAAGTGTGTGTGACCACGTACAATCATTTGTGCCGGTCGAATCGCATTATATTAGAAAAGATTCGACAAAGTTATATTTAGATGGAAGTCTCAGCATTGCTCGGATGTTCAAATTGTATATTGAATGGTTTAACCCAGACATATATACCAAAAAGGCGACATCCGAACGACAATACAGAGACATTGTTAATCAAAAATTTAACTTAGGTTTCCACATCCCTAAAAAGGATCAATGCGACCAATGCTATGCATTTAAAAATATGTCTCAGCCGTCTGATGAGCAGACAGAAGCCATCACTTTGCATCGCGAGGAGAAACAGTTTGCCCGGGACCTAAAAAATAACGACAAAGCCAAAGCTATCGCTTCTGATGGGTCAATCATATGTGCGACTTTTGATTTTCAAAAGGTGTTAACTTGTCCTCATGGTAAGGCGAGTATTTTTTATTATAAACGAAAATTGTCCACCTACAATTTCACTGTTTACGATATGGCAGCGAGACACGGGATCTGCTATATGTGGCACGAAGGAATCGCAAAACGAGGAGCCAATGAAGTAAGTAGTTGTTTGCTTGATTTCATTAAAAAAAAAGTTGAAAGGGGGGCTAAAGAATTCAGATTCTGGTCTGATAACTGCCCTGGACAGAATCGAAATAGAGTGGTTTTTAGCCTGTATTTATATGCAGCTAAAGAATTCGGAATCACCATTACACACAGCTTTTTAGAAAAGGGCCACACTCAAAATGAGGGAGATAGTGTGCACGCAGTAATCGAAAAAGCAAGTGCTCCGGACGATTTATAGTCCAAATGAATGGAAGATTCTCGTGAGATGGGCAAAAATTGATGAAAATCCCTACGAAGTTCGAGATATGTCGCAAGATAACTTTTACGACTTTAAAATACTGTTAAAGAATAAAAATTGGACTAAAGATTACCCAAAATAAAAAAATGACATGGAGCTGCGTCAAGCAAGTTCGTACCTCTGGAGATCATTCCAATCAGCTGGAGTATAAATATGACCTCAGAAAAGAGTTTCAGACTATCATCGTTCGTAATGCCACAAGACATTTTCATGCTATTGACATCGAACTTCATAAGGCGTATGATACCCCTTTGCCGATTCAAAAAGATAAATACAATGACCTTTTAAGTCTTTGCAATTCAGGAATTATTCCTGAACAATATCATGAATTTTATAAGACCATAACATACGGAAACATTTGTGTCAATGATGGTGACTCTGAATAATAATAATTTTATTATTTATTTAGGTCTAATAAAAATATTCTAATTCGAAAATTAGACTATTAATGTTTTAAGTTTATGCTATGATTAGGTACTACCCTATTATGTTTAAATTTTTGTTATATTTTCTTATTTCTTCTCTTTTAAATAATGTGATAGTCGTACTTATGTAACTGACTCATGTAACAGACTGGGATTGAATATTCCTCCCAGTTCTGCTAGATTAAAAAAAATAAAACTACGGATGTTTTAATTTTATGTTATGGTTAGGTACCATCCTATTATGTTTTAATTTTTGTTATATTTTCTTATTTCTTCTCCTTAAAAAAATAATGTGATAGTCGTACTTATGTAACTGACTCATGTAACAGACTGGGATTGAACATTCCTCCCAGTTCTGCTAGATTAAAAAAATAAAACTACGGATGTTTTAATTTTATGTTATGGTTAGGTACCACCCTGTTATGTTTTAATTTTTGTTATATTTTCTTATTTCTTCTCCTTTAAATAATGTGATAGTCGTACTTATGTAACTGACTCATGTTACAGACTGAGATTGAACAATCCTCCCAGTACCCAGTACTGCTAGATTAAAAGAAATAAAACTACGGATGTTTTAATTTTATGGTACGATTAGGTAACCTGTTATGTTTTTAATTTTTCTTATATTTTTCTCTTTAAATAATGTGGATATCTCATGTCATATCTGAGATTGAAATATCCTCCCAGTTCTGTTGGATTAAAAACAAATAAAAAATTGAATATATTATTTTCCCTGTTTTTATTTATTTAGTGTCAAATTCTTATATATAACTTTTATTATAAAGGGGTTCCTTTACGTAATTATTACTAAAAAAATAGATTTACTTTTTTTTGGTAATATTAGAAACAAAAAAAAATATATACAATAAATTAGGTTGTAAATACGACAAAAACTTATGTTTGAATTCCAAAGAATAAAGTAGGATATACATATACGACACACATGTTTCATGCTATGTCCGTAGAACAATGTCAGATGTTTCTATACGACAACTCCTTGTCCGTAAAAAAAAGTCGGAAGTGATTTTTCTTAAAAACTACAACAATGTTGCAAAAAGCTGGTATACTGTATTTTTCCAAATAAATAAATAAGGGTTAATGCAAAATATCACATCAACTTTACATTTGTTTCTCTCAGAAAGAGTAAAAATGCAGAAAAAAAACTTTGAACAGCTCTCCTGCAAAACTACGATTTTGCACATCTGACATTGTTCTACGGGACCGTCGATATAGTCCAAGATTTCCTGGACTATATATATAGTTATTAATTGTTTAAATTTGTTTATTACTATTTGTCTTGGAAGGACTAACCAGATCGCAAAGACTATCAAAGCGGCAAAGAAAAAGTTTGTAGGTAAAGAGATTATTATTATATCTCAATTTGGGAGCGGGTATGGGTACCGCCGCCCCAAGAACCATTTATTGGATTACCAACACCACTGCCATAGATCACCCCAAGTGGTTTGCTACGTTTAGTGACTTAGCAGGGGTGCCCGGGTTCATATTGTGAGGTTTGTCCGAATCTTGGCGGCGGATGCGTCCCGCCAACTGAGTGGCAGGCCGGATCAGGAGAGACTGATTGGGTGGTGGAGACCTTTTGATTTCTGCAGCCGGACTCTCTCGACCCATCCTCGTGCACCGATTTTCGATAGATTATCGCTATTATTGTCTTCATTAATTAAATATTACAATTTGAGGTTTTACTCAGTAAAGTTAAAAATTAAAATAAATATTCATCATAGACTTGCAGAAAAGTCGATAGATGTCGCGTATTATATTTAAAATGGATAAATTTATCAAGACACTATCTAGATAGCATTTATTTCTGGTTGAATATTGTAATCATAAACATAGCAGCCAATAAAAATATGTATTAAGAAAATGAAGATAATTTTAATAGTTCCTGGTTGAAGAATTATACAGTTAAATATGATCGAATCGGATAGGGACACATTAGATCAGTTGGTAGAGCACTGACCCGGCAAGTCATAGGTCCTGGGTTCGAGTTCCAGATGTAACCGCATCTATTTCATAATTTCCTGTTTCAGACTTTTGATTGAGTCTCGCTAATATTGTCTTCATTCATTTAATTATTTTATATGAATGTTCAACTAGCATAAAATGTAATTTTTCAAATTGCTTAATAAATAATGGAAAATTAATCTGCGAAAGTAAATCAAAAACGGATTGCTAAGTAAGAAAGTAATCTATAAAAAAGCTGAATTTAATTTCGGGTGGAAGTGTTCAAAAAATGTTAAAATGTCGAAAATCTTTCTTGAACCGATAAGCTGTACAAAATTTTGAACGCGCCCTCTAAGAAAAGAAGACAAAGATTTATGCTATTTACTTGAATTTTAGACATGGTTATTAGACCAGGTTACCTAAGTGCACTTTTTTGTCATTAATCACCAAAGTGTATTAAAGTGGGAATTACCCTTCTTGATCTCAGCTAGGACCTGTGCACCTGAAGAAGCCAGGCTGGGTCATTGCTCATTACTTAGTCCTCGGATCTCATTACGGTAATGAGGCCTGCGGGTCTCCGGGACTCCGGGAGTTGGTGGTAATGGCGCCAAGTTAACGCTACAGCCAATGAATACATGGTCTCTAGAAGTGTGATCTAAACTGATTGACATCATAAGATTACGTCGGACAGGCGATTGAAAATGTTTGCGGAAAATCTTCTAGTAAAAGCTTGATCAGCTTTAAAGCTGACTATTTTTTATCAGATTCCCCAGGTGTGAGTATAATAATACTAGCTGGTTAATATTTAATACATAATTTTTTTTCTCCCTGCTTGTCCTTTCCTATTCGTCCCGTTCCCTTCCGCCTCGCGTTCCTCTCCCGCAACCCCTTACTCTCTCGCGCTCCCCCTCCGCCTCCTCCACCTTACCTCGCTCCTCCCGGGTTCCCCTCCCCCCTCCTCCCGTGAACCCCCTACACGAATTCCCCTCCCCCCTCCCATACATTCAGTCCCTGTACATTCATTTTTCAAACAGCTAGCGTGCCAACTATTACAATTTTATATACAAACTTCATAATGCCAGAGCTCACCAGTAGATTTATAAAAACCTTGTCCTAACAATAACGAAAACAAAAAAAAGAATTATCCAATTTGGTGCAATCTTTCGGAAGTTATGCGCGTACATACATTTCGGCGATTCATTTTTATTTATATAGAAGATAGAATAAGAAGATATAAGATAGAAGAAGATCGACGATTTTAGGATTATTTACATTAATTTAATTTTTATTTTTAACCTAATGAGTAAAAACACTAGTAATATTTAATTTAATTTAATAATTTAAAAGACATTTTTAGTTGGTAGAGCTGCACCCGGCAAGGCGAAGATCGTGGGTTTTAATCCTACATGTGACCGTATCTTTTTTCTAAATTTCCTGTTTTCAGATTTTTTATTGAGTTTCGTTAATTTCTTAATTTAATTCAATTTCTTCATTTGGTTTTACACATTAAGTTAAAAAATAAAAATAAGTATTCATCCTAGACAGAAAAGTCAATAGTAATTAAAAATAAAAATCTGTAAAATTTATCCAAGACACTATGTAGATGGCATTTAGCTCGGGTTTGAATCTTGCAATCATTCATAAAGATAGCAGCCAACAAAAATAATATATGTGTTAAGAAAATGAAGATAATGTAGTTTTTTCGTCGAAGTATGATGCAATTAAATATGACCGAATCAGATAGGGACACATTAGCTCAGTTGGTAGAGCTGCCCCCCGGAAAGGCAAAGGTCCAGGGTTCGAGTCCTAGATGTGACCATACCTTTTTATTGATTTTCGCTAATATTGTCTTCATTTAATTAAATACTAGCTGGGTTACCCGGCTTCGCTCGGGACTACATTCGAGGGTATCTGGAATGTTTCACATTGATGTTCCCGATTCCCTATTCCCGAACATTCCACAATTTTTCAGAATGTTCCGGGATGTTCTGGATCGTTGTGGAATGCTCTCAAATACTCTGTCTGGGGTGTCCGGCTTGGCTCAGGGAGTTGATGTGAGATTGAATTGATGTTCGAATCCATGACGGATCTTGCTTTATATACCCCATATGGGTAGCCCCATACAAAAAAAGACATATATTCCAGATAATTCCATAACATTCATGAGCTGAACATGAACTTTCCAGAGTTTTATCGAATCTTCTAGTAGTTTCCGGAAATTTTTAGAATTCTAGAAATTTCTAGAGTCTTCTTAGAACTTCCTGCCCTTTATCTTCAAAAGCACGCCTTTTCGGTATAAACGGGTACCCTTATTCCCTATGGGGGATCCACATCATATAACTCCCTTGATCGTACCGGGACTCGTTTCTGAGTTTTTGCGGTCCGCACGTCTTTTTTACATTCTTTTATAATATATATTGATTAGATTACTTATATTGCGCCGTTTTCATGGGACCATCACCTCAAGAGCAGCGGCCAAACTGAAACTTTCTGAAATTTTTCATACAAAAAAAGATTTAAAAAAATATATATATTTTTTTTTCGGCTATAACAAGAATTAATAATGCCATTTTTTTAGTACACTAATACATTTCAGTACTCTAGCACACCCAAAACGTAGTTTATTTAACCAATATGTAAATAACAACATTAAATAGAACCTAGGAATTCATAATGAATTGTAAAGCGCCCTTGAGGTGATTTTTCACAAAAATGGCGCTCTACAAATTGTCCAATTATTATTATTATTAACTTACAGCTAAGATGAATTAATAGTGATTTACAACCAAGAAAAAGCTAGCAATTAAGTCCTGAGGTGTAAGACTCAAAGCTAGTGACTTACAATTAACGTTTATATGTATCATTTTTTAATATGCAGTGGTAAAGAATAAAAAAGTTGTAGTGTATGAAATTATTGCAGGATTAAATCGGGTAATCAAAGATAAAATTAACGATATTGTATGTAAAGTTTGGGCTTACTTCTGGCATTCGGACACACCCACAGCAAACTTCTATATTTTTAAATATTCAGTGGCTACAACAGAGAGCCAACCGCCTCGGCTTCTTGCTGATTATGTGGCCTGAGTCTCAGGGGACCGTTACCAGCCAAATCTCCTCTTCTCGGGGTAAAAGAAATGCAAATCAAGTGATTAGTTTATTGTTGATGTTGTTGATTTACAAAGATTTGTATATTACGATGAGTGCACTAACAAGAAATTAAAAACCTCTAAAACAGCTTTCAAACATTTTTTTTTTTCATTTTCTTGATTCATATTTTCCACGTAGTGGTGAATCATTTAAATTTACTGAATTTAATTTTAATGTTCTTTATACAAACAGAACGGTTTAATTTAGGCCAAAAAAGTTTAATGGTGGTCAAAAATTGGCTAAACAAGAACATTCTTACCTTAAATACAACAAAAACAAATTATATTAATCACAGCCTCACACAAAGAGGCCAACCTCCTCCAAATACAGACCTTATCTTACACAGCTGCGAACAAACTTCTCGCACATGTCAATGCGAGCGTATTTAAAGGGTTAAGCACACAAAATATCTAGGAGTTATAATAGATGCCAACTTACGCTGGACTGACCACATAACTTATATCACAAACAAACTGAAAAGAGTCATGAATAAAGTAACAATAACAATCCTCAGGACCATATTCTTTGCACTTTGGCAATCCATTATCACATTTGGCGTACTGGCTTGGGGAAGTGCAACGAATATAGTAATAGATTTATTAGAAAAAAAAAAACAAACGACACCGGTCGCAGAAAATTTAAAATATAAGTAAAAAATGTACATTGAAAATTAAAACTCTTCAAAACAAAATGTCTAGAAATTGTTACATAGTTAATGCCCAAGAAATACAAAAAAATGGAAACAAATAAATTAATCTTCCGAGTTCCTCGCTACACAAGCTCGAATGTAATTTACGAAACACTAGACATCTTGACAATAAGACAACTCTACGCCAAATCTGTACTACTATACTTCTTCCAACATAAACTTCTCATTCCAATGTAAACTCAATTAGCAATTAAAATCAGGGCCTCTACAAAAAAACATTAAACATACCGATAACTCATACCTCACACGGGCAAAGAAACTTTAAGTACGACGCAACCAAACTATATAACTACATGCCCACCACACTTAAGCAACTGCTAACAACAAATACATGTTAAAATCTTCACAAAAACATATCAAAGACTGGATCAAACAACAAGGTATTCAATTCACTCAAAACATTATAACAGCTAACCAAACAAAACCAAACACATACATTAAAAAATAAAAATAATAAAAACATTGTTTTAAGACAAAAAACAATACCCCAATATTATTCATACCTGTGGCATGTGGTCCATAGAAAAATATTAATAAAAATACCTACCTATTTATCAAATAATCTTGAACATAATCTAGATGCTATGAACAAATGTATATATGGATCCTAACTGCAACTAATCTTTAATTTATGTATTCGATACTGCCGCTATGGGTCGACCCACAATATTAAGGAGGATACGGTGGTTCTACTTATGTCGACAAAATAGTTTTATTTCCAAACATGGGAACACTCAGCACATGTTCGCCTAGTGAGGTGTTCACAAAATACTAGCAGGTACTTATAGTTTCGTATTAGTATTTACTTATAGTTTCGGATCATTAACTTTTTTTTATCTTATTACTAAACTTATTATCTATGTAAACCTATGAAATAATCTGTAATGTGTATGTTCAAGAATAGAAATAAAATTAATAAAAATAAAATTATGCGCCCTCGCAATTTTAACCTCGTGTGGGTATTCAAAATGTTACCTGGCTATGACTTAGAAGCCTTGCATTTTCTCGGTAGGGAAAAATTGTTTCCTTAAAACCTTACCAATGAGCTATAGTTTAATTCTCCCGCATTCGCCTTTTGGAAAAAAAACCTTACTCATGAGGCTGCGGCCGTCTGTCAATGTGAAACAGAGTCAGCCTTCAGTACCATCGGTGTATTTTACTTCAGATTCTCAAGAGGTGTAAAATTGTAGACACTGTATTTAAATGCACCTACATATATTTTGTGTCACTTTTTACACAGTTAAATGTGCTTCTGATGATTTATTGTAATGTTGCCGTATGAATGACATGTTACCGTGGGATTGTGTGGCAACAAAATACATTATTGAAATACTGATTATTTGATTTAAGAGCAATGTACAATGTGCAATGTAAATTATGCATTTTCCGTGTGATGAGTGGCATGAGTATATCTTTTCGAGTGGAATTTATCAAACCATTTTTCCATTTATGGATGAGAAATTTCTTAAGTTGGCGAATGTCTTGGACTGCGAGTTTCTTGAAAAGTGGCTGATGGATGAGAAAGGTAATGTTTGAAGATGATCCTTGGCAAAAGTTTTTGAACGATGGATGCTGCACAGACTCCCCATCCTATAATGCCGTACGTTCCTATAAATTGGAATAGAGCAAAATAAACACTTCTTAGAATTAAGAGTTTAGAAGTCTCTTTGTTATGGAGCTAGTTATTATATGTATATATATTTATGTAAATTATTATTTTTAATTGATAAACTAACGTTTAAACAAGATTTTTATGCATAGCACAAAGGGTAGATAACAAATATTATAATCAATAATTATCAGCCTGAAACACTCATCTACATTGAAAAAATCTTCCGAGAAAAGATACTGGCCGCCAACGGGAATTGAACCCGTGACCATCTGATTGCCGGTCAGCAGCTCTGACCACTGAGCTATGGCGGCTTATCAAATACCCGCCAAATAATTCAATATATACTAGTGTTTCATTCGACAATTACTTATTATTACATTTTTCCAACTGAAAACAACCAACTTTATTTTTGTGAGAGAGGTATTTTTAATACTAAATCTCCCGCTAGGTGGCGTCGAGACTAATTATGTCTGCATTTTTTGCTGAAATACTTTAACTTGTCAAATATTAATTATTATTTTTAATTGATAAACTAACGTTTAAACAAGATTTTTATGCATAGCACAAAGGGTAGATAACAAATATTATAATCAATAATTATCAGCCTGAAACACTCATCTACATTGAAAAAATCTTCCGAGAAAAGATACTGGCCGCCAAAGGGAATTGAACCCGTGACCATCTGATTGCCGGTCAGCAGCTCTGACCACTGAGCTATGGCGGCTTATCAAATACCCGCCAAATAATTCAATATATACTAGTGTTTCATTCGACAATTACTTATTATTACATTTTTCCAACTGAAAACAACCAACTTTATTTTTGTGAGAGAGGTATTTTTAATACTAAATCTCCCGCTAGGTGGCGTCGAGACTAATTATGTCTGCATTTTTTGCTGAAATACTTTAACTTGTCAAATATTAATTATTATTTTTAATTGATAAACTAACGTTTAAACAAGATTTTTATGCATAGCACAAAGGGAAGATAACAAATATTATAATCAATAATTATCAGCCTGAAACACTCATCTACATTGAAAAAATCTTCCGAGAAAAGATACTGGCCGCCAACGGGAATTGAACCCGCGACCATCTGATTGCCGGTCAGCAGCTCTGACCACTGAGCTATGGCGGCTTATCAAATACCCGCCAAATAATTCAATATATACTAGTGTTTCATTCGACAATTACTTATTATTACATTTTTCCAACTGAAAACAACCAACTTTATTTTTGTGAGAGAGGTATTTTTAATACTAAATCTCCCGCTAGGTGGCGTCGAGACTAATTATGTCTGCATTTTTTGCTGAAATACTTTAACTTGTCAAATATTAATTATTATTTTTAATTGATAAACTAACGTTTAAAAAAGATTTTTATGCATAGCACAAAGGGTAGATAACAAAAATTATAATCAATAATTATCAGCCTGAAACACTCATCTACATTGAAAAAATCTTCCGAGAAAAGATACTGGCCGCCAACGGGAATTGAACCCGTGACCATCTGATTGCCGGTCAGCAGCTCTGACCACTGAGCTATGGCGGCTTATCGAATACCCGCCAAATAATTCAATATATACTAGTGTTCCATTCGACAATTACTTATTATTACATTTTTCCAACTGAACACAACCAACTTTATTTTTGTGAGAGAGGTATTTTTAATACTAAATCTCCCGCTAGGTGGCGTCGAGACTAATTATGTCTGCATTTTTTGCTGAAATACTTTAACTTGTCAAATATTAATTATTATTTTTAATTGATAAACTAACGTTTAAACAAGATTTTTATGCATAGCACAAAGGGTAGATAACAAATATTATAATCAATAATTATCAGCCTGAAACACTCATCTACATTGAAAAAATCTTCCGAGAAAAGATACTGGCCGCCAACGGGAATTGAACCCGTGACCATCTGATTGCCGGTCAGCAGCTCTGACCACTGAGCTATGGCGGCTTATCAAATACCCGCTGTAATTTGTAAAATTTCTACCTTTATTGTGTTTGTAAAAGCCATAGGCGAGTTGAATAATTGAATAAATATGTGAATTATTCACGGAAGATTTTTTTATTTTCTATTATAAAATTTGATAGTGTACAATGTGGTCATCGTATATCTTGCGGTATGAAAGAGACATCCGTGTATGAGTGAGACAACAGCACGTACTCCGTAAATGGTCGCTTCAAAGACAACACAACACGCAGATATTTCATGTAGATTTCTGATCTAATACATATTGTTTTTAGATCCACTACCCATGCTAATAAACATAATTGTGAACCGTTAGTTATGTAGGTATAATAATGGGTATAGTGTAGTATTCCTATGGGGTAATCCTGGCCTTTTATTTTCGTACTGCTCTCGATAGATCATAAATATGTTAGTTTAAGTCAGTATTTATAAATCTTAGTTGTAGATTACTAGATATAATTATTAGATGTGAGTCACTAGTTATATCTATATTATATACTAGTTCGAGTCCCGTCGGCGGCATGTATCTTTTCTGGGGAGATTTTTTTCTATATAGATGATTGTTTCAGGCTAATAGTTATTGCTTATAATAATTGAATAAATGAAGTTGTAAACGGTCACGAGGCCATTTTCCCACGAAAACGGCGCAATAGAAATAATCCAATCATTCAGAAGGTGGTAGGTACCTAACTTGTGGAGTGTCGGTGTGTGTAGTTATTAAGTGAATCGCCCCTTAAAGTGTGTATTTATTATCTTTGAGCAGCCCCTCCCCCCCCCCCCTCTCCGGTTGGCTGTACGGTTGATCCCCTCAGACGAGTGCAGTTCATCTCACGTGCCCCTGCATTAATGTGCAGCGTCTCCCGGACAATCTCGACATTTAAATATTGTTTTTCGCGCCATCTAGACGCTGCGGCGCGAGGCAATTTGTTCGAGGGAGTATCCCGTCTCTTTGGCAGGAGTGCTCAAAGATTTATTAACACAGTTATTTTTTTAAAAATTATTATTGTTTACACTTAAAATGAATAAGACTCTCTCATTCAAAATTTAGGCGTATTCGATTTGTCAAAGAATTTATATATAAAAATGAAAAAGGCAGTCATTTTAAATACATGTAGGATTTCGAAAGATTTTTTAAATATTTATATTGAGGGATCAGTAGGATTTATCGGACCAGTTAGGATTTCATCAGAGCCGAACCCTCTGATATGAAAACATCTGGAGTCGGTGAAATATTTTCCCATTATGTTTCTGGTGGATTGACGTATTGTTCTTGTATTGTTTTGTATTTATTATACTTATATAATGTATATATATAGATAATCATTTGTGGAAAAGTGTGTGGAAGAGTTTAGTCTTTCATTTGGGAAAGATTTAACCCGGACATAAAATCTGTATAATAATTTATTTCACATAAAAATTATACAATTAAAGATATGCGTAAACTTTGACTAGCCAACATGGATCCTGTTTTAGGCCAGTCAAATTGGCAAATTTAGTTCATATCATAATTTTATCCTACTTGTATAATGATTGTCTTGCATATTTTTTCATAATTAAAAAAAAAGTAGAGTTTTTGGACAATTTCAGAAAATTCATAATTTTTTTTCAAAGAGATGAAAAATTATTTATATTTTTTAAGGAGGTTTTTTATTGCGCCTAAGCTTAGGTGTGTTAAGTTTGTTTATTTTATATTATAAATTACATTTTCTATATATCTTAATTGTCTCAAGCAGCCCCACCCCATTAGCGTGATGTCCCACGGTTGCAGTGTAACAGCAGTTTTTGTGCCGATTAAAATGCGAAGAAACGTCCCAGACAAGAAACCCGAAGCGGGAAGGGACAGGACGTCACCCGTCATTAAAAGGAAACCGCCACTTCTCGGGAAATATAAAAGATGCTAAACGCAAAATTGCATTATCTCAGTAGTTGACGGCATCTGTGGTTGAGTTACTACGAAAACAGAGGTCGCGGGTTCAAATCCCGGCAGAGTAAATGCGCGAACGCTCAATTTATCTTAAAAAATTTGCGGCATGTTCCAGAGTCGTAGATGCTTTCAGTATCGCACTGGTGTAGGACCCTCATGATGAATGAAAATGTTGTTTGAGATGGCTTTAATTGCGTTTAGTGGCCGGATCTGAATAACAAGGTACCTCCACCTTCCTATTCCCCAACTCTCTCACCTCCTCTGTACCTTCTGTCTCACAACTTATCTCAATTGGGGATTCCATAGTCTCAAAATTAGTATTTCCCTAGATTTGGGACCAAAATTTCCCTAGATTTCAGTATGAGTTTGTGGATAATTTCAGAAGAGAAAAATTCCATGTAATATTTTTGTCCTAACTATCCTAGCTTGGGGGTATTGACTAGAAAGTGTGGGACAATGATTTCGCCAGAATATTTTCTTATTTCAAATGTTGTCCAAATTTTGACATTTTAAATTTTTCGTAGATTTTGGTGCAATTTCTAAAAAAAAAATCCACAGATATCACATCACTGGTCCCGACGCGACGCGCGACGGTTGGGAGAAGTTACGAATATTGAGCGGTATTCACATTTAAAACAAAACCTACATTGAAATTTAATGGCTTACATCTGAGTCGTTTGAAACTCTTTAAAAGTTAAAAAATTGACCATCAACTCACTGATCTCATATTTTACTTATTTTACGCCCAGAGGTCTTTTACGTACATAAATAAAGCAGTACAACTTTAACATGAGAAATAATTGGAAAATGAGAAAGAAATAATAATAAAAAAAATTTTAACAAAACAAAAAACAAATTAAAAAAATGCATTAAAATGTAAAAAAATAATTTCGTACGTTTGTTATTTTTGGAGTCGGTGTCAGCCAAGGTAACTACATATATAGGAAGTTATAGGTGAGATGTGGAGATCTTGGCTGACACCGATTCCAAAAATAACAATCGTATGAAATTATTTGTTTACTGTTTAGTGCATTTTTTTAAGTCGTTTTTTGTTTTGTTAAAATTTCTGTTTATTTTTTGATTTTTAGTGACAAGCGTGCGTAAAGAAGTTTTACTTAAAAAAAAAGAATCTACGAAATGTGTTGGCGTAATATTGAGTTATTCGTCCATTTGTCGCGCACATACTTATTGCAAATTTAAGACATATATGGTTTTCTCGTAGATTACATTGTCAGAACTTGACCAAATTAAAATGGGACCACACGGAAAGCACCAGTTTTCGAATAAAAAAAGAATCATCAATATCGGTTCACCCAATCGAAAGTTCTGAGGTAACAAACAACAAAAAAAAAATTATAAAAAATACCGTCGAATTGATAACCTCCTCCTTTTCGAAGTCGTTTAAAAATAAAGTTACGACAGAAAAAATACAAACATGAAATAACTAAAACTAACTAACTAACCATCACGCCATTTCCCCGCAGGGGTAGGCAGAGAGGACGGACCGCCAAACAACTCGGTCTTGGCACACAGTCTTTGCTTCACTCACATTCATACATCGTCTCATACATACTCTTCTATTATTCCGACTTTTGACATGGCCCGACTCAAGTATCTGATTCACTTGATCGTGCCATGTCTTCCTCGGGCGTCCCCTACTTCTTCTTCCATTCACACTTGCGTCATATATTCTTCTCACATTATTTTCTTCTTTCATTCGCTCTACATGTCCAAACCATCTGAGGGTCCCTTTCTTAATCTTACTCATTATGCTTACATCAGCCTTGCATTCTTTGCGGATATCCACATTTCTCACACGATCATACATGGTTTTGCCACACATTCGCCTCAGGGATCTCATTTCGACAGCATTCAGTTTACTTTCATCCTTCCTCTGCCAACTCCATGCCTCACTGCCATACATCAAGGTAGGTACCAGGACTCCATTGTGGACTGCTAGCTTCGCGTCTTTTGACAGTGTTTTATTAGCGCCAACGGCATTCAGTCCTCCATTAATGGAGTTACCTGCATTTACTCTTCTTTCAATATCTCTATCAGCTTTCCCATCTCTCGTAAAGTACTGTTAAAGTATCATAAATTTAAAAGTGCGGTGATCAAATAGTTTTACAAAATTAATGAAATGAAAAAAAAACGAGTCTGCTTTCGATCACACGACTGAAGAAAAACTTCAATAACTTATATCTCCCTCTCAACTTCCGTTCGCCTCGCCCGATCGCTTTTCATAACGCTCTCGTCACGGATTCACCAGCTTACTCCCCAAGTCAAGCGTGCGTAAAGGCCAGACCATTCGCCTCGCCCGATCACCGTTCGCATCACACTTTTCGTAAAGCATTTACCAGCTTACTCCCCAAGTCAAGCGTGCGTAAAGAAGTTTTACTTCAAAAAAAGTTTTTATAATAACTAAATAATATTACTTACAGATTGTAATGGTTTATAATATTTCTATGAATCATACATTTAAATTACTAAAATGCATTTATACAATAGGTAGAGATATATTGTTAACTTGTCGATGTAATATTTAAAAAATACCAATGAACTTCCCTAGGGAGTTCTCGTACCTTGGATAAATGATTTCATTATTTGATGTTTATATTGTATCAGCGACATATTCCCGTTAAACATTTATATTATCGGTCCATAACATTTTGACAAAAATGTGATCAGCTGACAATTTCACGGGATCTTCAAAAGCTAAATTGGTGTTAAAAGAAAACAGTTCAAACGTAAAATAAAAATAGCCCTGACTGTCTATTTATCAAATTTATTGACGTTAACTTCTGCATTTAAATTATTTAATACCTTTTTTTAAATTTTCTTTTTAATTTTAATTTTTAATGGCCGGTTTTATTACAATCCGTTCGTCACGCTTGATACCAATTCTAACTAATATTTAGTCTACCGCCCGATTTCCACGTTTTATAAACATTCGCCAGGCTACCGGTCGGTTAAGTAGCGGTTAACGCTTTACGGACGGATTTTGGTAAGTTAAATGGAGAACGACCCGTTTACCCGACAAGGAAGATGTTCCCGGCGCTCGGTTATTTAGATCCGTGCACAATTTTAAAGAGATAATATTAGGGTAGCCCAGCTTTATTTATTTTATAAAAAATTTTATGGTGCTCCAGATTTTAAGTCCGGGTTAAATCTTTCCCACATGAAAACTAAACCCTTCCACACATTTTTCCACAAATGATTATCTAGTAAATCCACGCAATATAAATGCACTTTATAAGTATAATACATACAAAACAATACAAGAACAATACGCCAATCCACCAGAAACATAATGGGAAAATAATTCACCGACTCCAGATATTTTCATATCAGAGGGTTCGGCTCTGATGAAATCCTAACTGGACCGATAAATCCTACTGGTCCCTCAATAGGTATACATATTTAAAAAATCTTTCGTAATCCTACATAAAATTTTTTTTTTTAAATTACGGTGCTCCAGATTTTATGTCGGCGTTAAATCTTTCCCAAATGAAAGACTGAACCCTTTCACACACTTTTCCACAAATAATTATCTAGTAAATCACTATATAAGTATAATAAATACAAAACAATACAAGAACAATACGTCAATCCACCAGAAACATAATGGGAAAATATTTCACCGACTCCAGATATTTTCATATCAGAGGGTTCGGCTCTGATGAAATCCTAACTGGTCCGATAAATCCTACTGATCCCTCAATATAAATATTTAAAAAATCTTTCGTAATCCTACATGTATTTAAAATGACTGACTTCTGCATTTTTATATACAAATTCTTTGACAAATCTAATAGGCCTAAATTTTGAATGTGAGAGCTAGGTATAATACCAGTAGCCGAAATAACAAATGGTAATATTTGTATAGTCTGAGAATGCCAAATTCTTTTAATTTCATTTCCTAAATCCGTATATTTCTAATTTTTTCAGAAACACTTTTCTGAATATTACAAGAATTTGGAATAGCGACATCATTGATACAAGTTTTTTTATTTTTTATTTTGTTATGTAAAACTATATCGGGTCTATTATGACTAATTGTTCTGCCTGTTAGAATAGTTTTATCGTTATAAATTTTATAAAATTCATTTTATATAAATGAATTTAGTTGATATTTATAATGTGGTACATTACAGCAGTCAATCAAGTTATGTTTAATTACCAAACTTTGGTGAATTATTTTTAAAACTTGATTGTGCCTAAATGTATACTCGGACGGCGCTAGTATAATAATAATACAATAGTACTATTATTCAATTTATTTATTATTTCGCATGACAGCTGTTTCGCCTAGTTTGATAATGCCTTCGGAAGGCGAAACAGCTGTCACGCGAAATAATAATTAAATTGAATAATAGTACTATTGTATTATTTTTTTTATTGTATTTATTACTTGCTGGAGCAATCCCGATGAGTTACAGAACTCATTTTAGGACAGGAGGAAAATTCATGGGTGTGAGGAAATAGTTACAGTTTTACTTGGAAAATGGATATTCAAAATATAAGTTTCACATACAACATAGACAAAAAATAAATAAAAAAAAAAAAAAAAACAGGTTGAGTGAGCAAACAATTATTATACTAGCGCCGTCCGAGTATAAATTTGTGCACAATAAAGTTTATTCAAACTGTTTTTATAAATTGAATAATAATTAATATTAGAACTTATAAAAGAAATAAAAATTAAAATGGAGTTCCACAAATTAAACTTAATAACAATACATAAGTTATTATTAGCACTACGTTTCTAAGCTCTGGAATTAATGCTGCAAGCAGCACTGGCGATTTTACAGGAAACTCAAAGTCGACAGCGTAGGTACATTGTTGAGAGTAACCCAACCCAAGTAATAAAACTTTTGGAGTAAATGTAACCGATGACCGGTAGTAATGCACATTTGTTTATAGTACGCAAAATAAGATAACGGATAGCGGTCCGTTAACGTTACGTTACGTAACAGAAATTTGGTACTTCGTTTTCTATAACCGGCCCTAAGAAAACAGCTTGTTATTTTTTTCTATCGTTTTTCATGTGCGGTCTGAGACGATCTCACGTCTCTCCCTGAGGATTTAACCTCTCGTCTCGGGACATCTAAAGAGCACGCCGACCAGAAGGAATATAAATTGTAATTAAATTACATCTTTCAGGTGTTAAAGTCGAGTGTTAATGGCCAAAGTGACTAGGCGGAATAATTTCGGTAATGATTTCTGGGAAAATTTTGTATTCTTCAGTTTAATAGATTTTCATTTAGTGAATGTATAGGTAATATGACTTACAAGGCGTTACAACCATAAAAATATCGAGTGAAGTTCACACGCGGTAGAAGTGAAACTTCACCCACACGATATTAACCACTTGGCCTTGAAAAGTGAGCTCATAATCAAAGCGACAAATGAGCGCAGCTTGACGCTTCCTAGGTATTGTAAGTAGGTAAGGTTTCATTCTATCTTATTCTCTCCCAGGCTAAATCCTGTGGATGTATGTCTGTTTTGTCTCCTTTTAGTGTTATTTTCATTTCAAATAAAATAAAATTCATTGAGTTTCAAATCACAACGGTGATATAGAAGTTTCACTTCAAAAATCACCCCACAAGGAAAGCAGCCATTATTTCCCTCGATATAATGCCTAAAACTCACATAGAACTATTGCAGGATGTATATTGTTACTCCAATGTAATGTTTTACGGCGTTTATTTTTAGGTTTTTTTACATTAACTCCACAAAATCCCTCAGGTCCCATGCCTTCTTTGGGGATGCTGTAGGGATGGTCTTTTTAGGGAAAACAAGAAAAATAAATTCTGGGAAGGAAAAAAGTATGAGGGGTGGGATAGAATCTAGGAGTCAACGTGTCCAGGAGTGACGGACGAATGAATCCAACCGTCCCACTATGATGGAAGCCGATGCTCCTGCTGGAGAGATCAGAAGATTTCCCTCAACCAATCTTTCCCAATCCGACCAAACAAGACAGACAAGAGGGCAGACAAGACCCGGAAAAACCTCTACCATGTTCACGGGCACCACTGCTAAGTCACTAAACGTAACGAACGACTTGGGGTGACCTTAAGCAGAGGTATTGGTTGTCTAATAAATGGTTTGTGTGACAATAAAGCCTCCAGCGTTCTTCATCAGCTGCCACATAATCGTCTAAAAGTCCCATCCACATCCCGGTATGGCTGGTGCTTGATAAAGAAGTCGACATATGTCGGAGCTCTATATTCTCCAACTTATTAATATTGAACTGAATTACTCGAAAGTTGAAATTTAACGGAGTATTAATAAGTTACACTGAGACCGTAAGACATTGGAGGGGACCCCACCACTTTCTCAACGGCGTCATAAAGAAACATATGGTTTCTTTCTTCACCGCACACGTCAAGACTCTATATTATTGAACGAAGCTAAATTTATTTGAACGACTCTAGACCCTCCAATGTCCACGCATACGGGGTTAGAAATCAGTATGCAAGGACTTACATTAACATAATACAAAAGAACAGTGGCGGTTCGTGGTCTTTTTAACAGGGGTTTCAGAAATCCAAGAGAATTTTATCTACCTAATCAAATTTACTTTCAGAGGAATTAAATTGTTTTTTACAGCAATGCACGTTGCTAATTTTTATTGTTTTTACAACAGGAATAATTACGTAGAATATATAAGTGGACTCGCGGGCCTTTTTATTTTTATTTTCCAACCTTTTTTCATGAGTATGAGCATTATTTTTTATGTACACAACACTGCATTCAGCGATTGTGTAAAAAAGCGACAACGTGGGTGGGTGGGTGGTTTGGTATATTTATGTTCAAAACAATACTGAAGTAAGTTCAACACAAAATTACATAACTAGCGACTTGACAATGCGACGTTTGCCGAAAATAATCTAAAAAAGAGGAATATAATCGCTAGAAATATTTTGATTCTCACGCCTTCAAAATTTAAAATCAACCTTCTTTTTTGTACGAGGCAAGTAAGTGCCAATTTATTTTGTGAATAATTTAATAAGATTGGAAAAAAGTTAGATCATACAAAACGTTAAAAATAGTCTAAGCCATAAAGGGGTATTTTTTAAAAATCGTTTCTAGTATTACTTCATAGTTACTTAAGTCATGAAAAACATTGTTTTAGTAGTATACGCTTGTATTTTTTGTAGCGTAAATAATAATTTTATTGTAATTCCAATTCATTCAAAAGGTAGTAAAAGCTTCAATTTATCCCTAGCATATTTTTTTATGTTCATAATGTAAACCGATTTGTAGTAAAGATTAATGTAAATAGTATCTATATAAGAGTTTACGTATAGTTTCATCGTATAGTTGCATCCGGCGCAAAGGCAACTTGTCACTCTCCGACGGACTCGATCGGTAATACTCGTGAAAGATCGGAGATCACGTGATATCCTGACACGGGATCGCGGCGCACAGAGCGGGAATGAATTTGGCAAAGAAATGGATAGTTTCGTTCAAATCACCGTCAGAGACATCTGTATGGGCCAGGATGTTTTTGTAAGGAGAATTTTGCGCGCGACCACATCACGCACCAAATGGAAATAGGTACCGATTTCGACGCGGTGCGCGGTGGCGCGAATTGATAATACGTATTTTAATGGAGCCCTGTTTATAATGTGATTATTAACTTGTTTTATAATGATTCCAAACTGTTTTATAATAATATAATATATTGTTATAAAACGAGTTTGTTTTATTTTCAATGGGGTTTCACTGCACAAACGCACTTTAGAGTAAACCACCACTGCAAAAGAATGATAAATGTGGCAGCCCGCGGAATAATTCTTCTTAAATCTATAGAGAAAAATGTGTACAGATAAAAGTGTGAGTAAATAAAAAGAAAAATAAGAGCTGCTCCCGATTTAGGAAGCCTGTAATTAGAGAAAAAAAAAATTTAGAATATAATTGAAGTATTTACAATAATAACAGAGAGAAAATAAAATGCATAGAAAGAAAATATTCAGAGAAGGTATTCCACAAACCACAAGGTACCCAATGACAATGTGCATGATTATGGGGTATGACTCAGCTTTATCAAGAATGTGCCGTAATTTTAACGAGGATTATAAAAAACATTCCATTAATTTGACAATGTCAACATTGGCCAACTTCAAATTATCTCTTAACAAGATTTAAAGCTCCCTTTTGTATTGTTATATAAACTTATAAACCTATAAACTAAACCTTTAAATTTATATTATAATATTATTGTTCTAAAAACTTGTTGCAAAAACTTATTATTATTTTGTAATGTATGGTATGTGTATGTGTGTAAATGATTGTATATATACTCGTGGGACTGCACCACCCTCCCCGAGATCTGGAATAAAGGATAAAAAAAAAAAAAAAAAAAATATATATATAAGACAATTTGTCTATTTGTTGTAATTTTTTATTAATAATGTGACATACAAATATCATGAGTTGCTTTGCTGACAAAGAAACTACAATTAAAGTTATTTGTCCGTCTTCAAAATATTATATCACTTTGTAATTATAAACTTATTTTTCAATCTTCTTATTACTTCAATCTGTGCTACCCAGCTAGACAACCAAACAAAAAAAAACATCTATCATTTTCTGTCTCCATGACAACACCTATTTAAAATTCGAACATAAAGGAATCCTATGCATTTCTAGGTAGGTACCTATTCCTTTACATATATGTAAGTATTATCTTATCAATGTTGTGTTTGTCTTTAATTAGTGATAGCATCAACCATGTTCAGTGTAATTGTATATGTGAAAGCTTTGATGTAAATTACTGTTGACAAACCTAATAAAAAAATTAAATAAATAAATAAATTATCATGACATTTCCCCTTTTCACCTTAAGACAGTGAATAAGGGAAAAAAATGATAATTTTCCTACGCAGATAATGCGGATGACGTAAATAAACCAGGACAAGGCCGGACACAACAGCCGCCATTGCATAAATAGGAAATTGCTCAGAATTTCAGGAATTATTAAGCAAAATAAGCAATATCATCATCGATCCGTTGCATTATTAAATTCATGAGTTATTACATTTTACTGTTTATAAAAATCCAAACTTTTAACGAGTCAGATGGACATCGTTGCCCTGACGGTGCCCAATCAAAAAGTTGACAGTAAACGGAATTTGTCGCTCTGTTGCCGATAATCAGAACTTAACCAAGTCAAAAAATGTATTATTTACTGACCAGCTACCTAATTAAGAAAATATATCAATAAAACTTAGCTTCTCTTTGGGGTTTTACCTGGAATAGACGAGTACTTTAGGCACCTACCACGAAAATCGAATTGATATATATTATATATATTTCATTCCATTTTTTGGGAACTTTGAAAACTTTCCATATATCTGACGTATGAAACTGAGGCAGAAAATTATTTGGCGGTGCTGGCGGGTGTAGGGTGTAAAGGTGGTGGAGGGATGGGGAAAATTGTGGAAAGTTTCCCGAGAGATTTGAAGATATAGTTTTACTTTTTGACAGCTTGTATTGGCCCGAACTGCGCTAAAGTTGATATCTATTGAATCTATTCGGCGCTGGGCAGGCACATAGCGACATTTATTACGGAACATTCAACGGTGAACACTTGTAATCTTCCCAGACAAGGTAAACAGTTTGTTTTACACACCAAACACATATGAATATCGGAAACTTAAAAGGGTGTAAGTGACCTTTACAAAAAAGAAGGTAGCCGGGAATTAAAAGTACGCTAAAGCATTAAAAGAAAACCCCATTTTATTTTTATGCCAAATCAATAAAGTGGGAGAGATGGAGACATTAGGGTTTTTATTGAATGTTTGAGCGTATCTTTAAATTCCCGTCTACCTCATTTTTTTGTAAATGGCGCTTACACCCTTTTAAGTTTCCGGTATTCATAAATTGAAATGAAATTATGATATTTCTCATTGTTCTTTTTTGTTATTTTTTGTTGTGATACACAAAATGATTGTATATTATTTTAAAGTTTAAAACTACTATTGTGAAATGATATTATTTTTCTTACTTTTGTACTCTATTATATGTTTATTTATAAAAGGCAGTATAGCCGTTTATGTATTTAAAATAAAATAAAATAAAATAATAACACTAAACGTACGGTCCAAATATTCCTACTTATCTGTAGTAAAAAGATAAAACTATTAAATTGTTTTTTGGGCGTACCTGAGTGCAAATTTAGATTATTATATTATCAAGAAAAAAATGAAAATTAAATTTCATGAAAATGGTTAAAAATATTTAAACAAAAATGAGACGCCGTTTGAAACTTCAGTGAAATTCTTTCAAATGTTTACATACGGTTTTATCATTCTAAATAATTCTTCCACGTTTCTGATTTTGGCATTAGCTTCCTTGATTTATCTGAAAGGTAATCAACCATTATTATCAGATTATTACACATGATTTTTATGATAAATTTGTAGAATAAGCATGACAAAAATCAACTAAACGGCCAAAATTTGTAACGAAAGAAACTAGTGACCATTTTGAATGTCTTGAAATGCTGACTTTTGATAGGCTGCCTCAATTAAAGAGTATTTTGGAACTTAGATCGATAATAAAGAAACTGATGATTTTGGAAATAATAACGACAGCATCACATTCCTGGTAAGAAATCTCAAAAGGCATTCACACTTAATTTTCAACATAAAATCATTAGGGAGTATATTAGAACACAACGATTCTTATCAGAAAATTATCACTTTAACAAAGTATTAAATACCAATTTGGCCACTTATACTAACAAAATTATTCATGAAACATTCGTCGCTAATTTCACGAGCTACACTTACAATAATAATATTCAATCGCATTAATCACAACTGAACAATTACTTTAGTTTGAACGTTAGTTGTTTTATTCGGCCCAAGTTTATGGTTAAAGGCCCGCCCAGGCAATAACAGCCGAAGGTATCTCAATAAATAATATCAATAATAATCATCGCACATTCTAAATATTATCACCAGGACCAGCACCGGGAACAGGACCCTTTCGATAAACAGGAAATATTTAACATTCGCGTCAATTAATTTATGTTGCTTTTAGGCCCCTCGTCTTCTCCCTCGGCCATAAAAGACAATGTTGGTTTCTACTTTGAGTTTCGAGTTAAATGATCAAAGACGTTTAATACTAATTACTATATATAATGTACATACGAGTATTTCAATTAGCTGTTGGTTGTTGTGTGAATCTGCCTGTGGTAATTTATTAGGATTTTTGTTTTTGAAGTGAAACTTCTTTAGCGACATTGTGATATAGTTAGTATAACAAACACGTACATCTACAGGATTTAGTATGAGAGAATAATCGGTCTCCTCTTTGTGCGGTGCTTGTTTACTCTATTTTTCTGAAGGTTTCTCTTCTACTGCGTGTAAATTACACACTCGGATATATATTTTTTTAATTATTATAGTTTCTTTTGCGTATTTCCAAAAAGGTTATGACGAAAATGCCCAACACTGAAAGTCGAAAACTTCGAATGGTTACGATCCTAACCTACGTATCTGGAGGTTGGGGGTTCAAATTAATTTGTGTTATTCACAATTTATTCAATTATAATATAGTTCCACGTTCCAGAATGAAAGACACTTTTGTTTTAGAATATTTATAATATGCAAAATTTATAATGTACATATACATCTAGTAAGAAAATATATACAAATACAATTTAAAGATACAGTTACATTTTTACAAATACATTTTAAGAGGAAAAAAAAAGATTACTAAAATAAAAATACATTTTGAGGAAACAGATAACTATGTGAATAATATTGGTAAGATTGTTATAAATCAAAAAACATTCCTCACATATAATGCACACATCATACGAAAAGTGCTAAGACTTTTAGTACCGCCCTGGTGAAAGAACACCATTCAGAATCGAAATTTTGCTTGAAATGGCTTTAGTGACCATTTGGGAGGCGGGAAATCATTGGACAACCAATACCGGGCACCTATTTGGGTCACCCAAATAGGTGCCCGGTTTAATGGGGTGAGAGTTGTCTAGGTCTTGGCGGCGGATGCTTTTGCCCACCTACTGATACTTCTTCTTATAGATACCTTATTCCTTCCCAGAAGTTCCTCTCCTTCCTTTCCCTAAAAAATCTCTCCACATAGCATCCACAATGATGACATAGGCTCTCAGGTCCTCCGGTGTGGAGATAACTTTAAAAAAAAATTTAATAGCCAGGTACTTCCCCACCTTCTTCTCTCCCATCTCCTTTCCCTCCGCGCTAACTTCAGCCTGACAACCAATTGGGGATGCCATAGTTTTACTGACTTCAGATTCTTGTACGGGATACTCACATATAAAAAATAACCGAAATTTCAGTAATTTCGAATAGTTTTAATCGAACGTTATTAATACCGTAGCATCTGCGTGGTTGAATTTCGAAACCCGGTTTCGGTTGCATGTCTGACGCCACGCCTTACCCGCTGCGCCACTAATAACATCTGTGTACATGGATTTTCAGACAAAATTACCGTTGTAATTCGGTTTCTAATTCAATAATTCCTCACAAAATTTCGCCACTTTCGCCGGCAAGACGCACAGGGACATGTCCTCCCTAGGTATAAATTCTACGAATTCGTGAACCTGGAGTAGGTATCTCCCAGATTTCGAAAGATTGACGGTAATACTCAGTTGTATCAAGCGGCTGACGTCATTGCCCGACCTGGTTACTCGGTTGCGGTGACTAGCCATGACTGATTGATACGTTGACAGTGGATACGAGGAACGGACTAATTTTGGAACCAGTTCCAATTGGATCACTAACTGGGCGAAGCCGAACCAAAAGCCTCCCGCAGGGCTTAGAAGTAAAAACGTGCTGAGGGCCTGAGGGGGGAGCAGATTTTAACTGCTAGTAATAATATTATTTTCGTTAAGTTACGCTACCTACTAACGAAACTGTATCATTTCAGGTTGCTTATTACTGAAGTAAATACCCAAACAATAATATTACGGGTGAAATAGGGTTGGGATTAGGTTTTTTTTAATGATTTTTTTGGCATATAATTTATTGAAACTTTGAGGTCATTTTGTACATCTAAATTAAAATTATTGTGAAATTTTTTAAGGTTTTCCTAAGAATCTATCAGTTCTTAACTCCTACCCATCGAACTTACCATCAGACTATGTGATGTATATTCTGGAGGCCACAGTTTTCATATGAAATCAAAAGGGTTTTGAATATATTTTAAGAACATATCTCTTTTCTGGTATAGAAGAGAGATAGCTTGAAAATGTATAATTAATTTTTTACAGGTATGTTAACAGGACATCTTGATTTTTAGACATTTTTTTGCAATTAAGCAATATTTTGGACATGATATTACTACAGATTTAAGTCCATATAGAGCGTAATTAGAAGCATAAACCAAAGTAACTGCCAATTTTTAAAATAGGTGCGGCTTTGGCACAAATGTCCAAGGACCAAAAATTTTATTTCGTGGTAGACGTTACATTTCATCTAAATTAGCTTAATCATAAACTACAATAGGATAAGAAACATAATTTTTTGATGTTGCAAGAAGTCATTTCATTCGAAAACAGATTAATCCTTTTTTCTCAAGATTTTGAAAGGGAAACATTATTTCATTTTCCCAGTCTGCTGAAGCATCGCCAATAAATTAATTCAAAATAACAAATACTATTTCAAAACAACCATTTTAAATATGAGGGAAGCCTTTCTCAGCAGGTTCCAGGGATTTAAAAACAGCAGAGCGACCTTAGATTTTGTCAAACACCCTCTTAGTGCTTCGATAACAGATTTGAAAATTTCTCTTTTTAACATTGACATAGGTAACATTGAAATACAATTATTGCTGGATTTAAAACACAAGGAAATGTGGAGCTCTAAATGTGAACGTTTTTGTGTTGATTTGGAAATATTGGAGAAGAACAAATGTGAGCTTAGTTCACAACACAAGTGGTCTGCTTTAAAAGACCTGGAGAAGGAAGACATGATCATCTTCAATGCCTGGAATAGTGTTCTGACTCTTATGAACAGTTGAAAAAAATCGCGTTTGCTGTTCTTTCCCTTTCTACATATTTGTGCGAACATATTCGTTCTGAACGTCTTCAAGCATGAACTTTATCATGAGTAAACTGAGAAGTAGTCTTATTGATGAGAAAACTTGGAATCGTGCATAAAATTAAGAATAATAACATACAAACTTGACTTCCTCAAACTCTCGAAGGAGATGCAAGGACATTGTTCGCATTAAGTGTTTGTCGTGATTTATTGTCATTGAAAATTATAATAAATGTTTGCTAAATCAATAAACAGATTTGGCTATCAAATTTTTTTGTATCTTTGTAACGTACATATTTTGCTAATTAGTTCTCCGATCCCTGAGCTAGATCATATGTTTTCAACCTTATTTTGCCCACCGTCACCTTTATGGCAGTACTTATTCACAACACTTTTTCACGCGTATGGTATCCCAGATGACCGGCACTAAATCTCACCGATTGCTCCGAAATGCAATTATATTATTATTTGTTAGAAATACTGACTACGTAATAATACAATAATTTATATGGCGGTGTTTCGCTAGCTAAATACCTAAATAAACTTAGTTTTATTTTACAGTAGTGCATTAGAATTTTAATCAATTATGAGATACAGTGATACAAATCGTATAATAAATTTTAGATACATCAATATAAGTTTTCTTTTTTTCTAGAGCCCAACATTTTTTTTTGCTAATGAAAGGGGGGGGGGGGGGGCTCAAGTGCCACGGAATCAATAATTAGATTAAAAATAAATAAAATTATTGGTTTACGGTAAAAAAGATAAAGGTATTACCTTTTAGTTTAGCAAGTTAAAAATGCAATTATTTTGTACCGGGTTGCTACCTCCTTCCTTCTTATATTTGTGATATAGCGTCAATTCTTAATAATAATAATCAACGTAAGATAATAATATTATATAATAAAAACATAAAATTTTCATGTCGCCCAATTTAATGTAGATTTTAATGTAATGGAATCTTTTAGTTCAATTTTCATCCACTTCCCGAACTACCAAAATATTATGTGAATTTTTGCACACCTGTTAAAAATTATTACAATACCTACGATACTAAAAATTAACCAATATATATGTTTACTTTGTCTTTTTAGTACATGATTAGCGTGCTTTTTGTTTTTTTTTACCTGCCCTCGCATTCAAACCCCATCTCAACGCAACTTGTGCCATCTCAACGTCCCGTAATTTTCTTCTACTGCCTCCGTGTGGGCGATAACGCCCACAAGAGGGCGTTATCGCCCACGTTGTGAACCTATGAGCTAGAGTGCACACAAATTCAAAAAAAAATTGTTTCGAGAAAAACGCGTTTCAAGATTACCACTAGGTCTAGCACTGCGGGGGAAGCTCCTTTACCCTCATCCTCATAACACCCGAACGAAATAAAAGTTTTATTTAAAACTTTGGGAAATTATTCTTAAATAGTTATTCTAACAATTTATTTAATAAAATAATCAAATTTTTGAGTCGTCTAACCCTGTTTTCCCCCCAGAACTTAATACATATTATTATCATACAAATACCAAAGTTGGAGGAGCGTCCTTGAATAAATTATCTAACAAAATGTACAGTAGGTATTTGAAGATTAAGCTTTAAGAGCAAAGTGCACTCGCAAGAAAAGGCACTAAATTCCACTGCACGTAAATCATCACATTAGTCACAACGATGATGAAATCACCCTCAAGGTGCACATTTTAAATACAATAATCTGTTAAGATTATTTCGACGTCGCTGTATTCCCCGGCAGTAAATCACTCCATAACAATACAACACAATGAACAAAACAACTGGTTACGCGTATTTTAGTTCTTGTTTAATTATATCTGACTCCTAAACAAAGGTGAAGAGCGCAGTGTGCAATAAACAAGCGGTATTTACCGTCTTTATTCTTTATAGAGAGGGACCAGCTTTGGGCGGTGATCGATAAATCTCTGAAAGTTTCGGGCATAAATATTCCTCACAATGATATCAAAAATTCATAAGCGCCGAGTCGCGGTACTCTGGCGTCCTTTCTTTCACCTTGCGATATCCATATTTCATCAGAAACTTCCCAATTCCTATCGGAAGACCGCTCCCCCGAATTTCAACATTTTCCCGATTATAAATAAATCATCAACTTAAAACCAACCCACGATAAGCCTTCATCGGGGAATTCTTAAATTACAACCCTTTCCTGCGGAGTACCTACACCTTTTCATAATAAAATGGAGGTATCTCTCCTTATAATCAATATCGCCAGAAAACATGATATGTTTACACTTCCATAGCACGAGGCGAGGAGGGAGAGGTGGGAGTGTGGGTTGTAATAGGGGAGCGGGGTAGAATACACGATAAATAATAAATCGCAAAGGTTGATTAGGGATTTTTGAAACCTCTTGAAATACATGTTATCATATAGCGATACCTATAGCCAAAGTTCGTAGAAAATGCGATTAACCCGGCATGAATTAGGACGGGTATCTCATACCCACCGATTTGTAAAACACAAAATATTTCTTAACTGTGCTGACTCAGTAGCTGGAGGGGGTGGTGCGGGTAGTGATTTAAAGCGACAGTTACAGTGTTGCGCCTGCGGCGAAGTAAACTGCACGGACGCAAACATAGAGCGGGTACGTAATACCCAACCTCATAGTCGGTGTAACTATTTTGTGTTATTATAAAAGACAGAATAATTCTTTAATTTTGTGTACACAGTTGATCTCAATTTTCTATTTTTTTAGATATTGAGTCATAGTTTCTAAATATTGTTTATTTGTGCCTAAAAATACTACTTTATATTTTATAGAAATGTAAATGCTTTTATAAATAAAACTGGGTTATTTTATTATCTTACTTCATTTCCCTAATGCTTCAGTTATCAAAATCGACAATTCTACATTAGGGTATATCGTACCCACCTCACAGCTGGTGCAACAATTTTTCACCTCATTCACGCCGGGTTAACAAGATTAGCTCGTCGAAGAGGTAGAGCGGTGATTGGTTCAAAATTTGTGACGTTGCTTGAAGTCCATGTTCCACTGGGAGATTTGAATTACCTGCAATACATACTTCAAGCTATGTCACGCATTCGAATTTTCGAAAGCGGCCCGAGGAGTTTTTTTTAAGGTTAAACGTCACGCACGTCATAATCTACGCATTCACAGATGGCGCCAATCAAATTATTTTCGGTTTTTAATGCTTTTTGCACGTTACGCTTTAAAATGTTAAGGTTAATTAATTGTTCGCGCACGTACACATTAAATTAGAATATAAGTATATAGTTTTGTTCATAAATAAACCCAAATCTTTCAAGAAAGGCTGAAAAATACATTATTTGATTGAGTCATCGATACAAAATTGAATTTTTCAGCCTTTCTTGAAAGATTTGGGTTTGTTCATGGACAAAACTATTTATTTATATTCTAATTAAATATGTACGATCGCGAACAATTAATTTACCTTAATATTTTAAAGCGTTACGTGCAAAAAGCATTAAAAACCTAAAATAATTTGATTGGCGCCATCTGTGAATGTGTAGATTATAACGTGCGTGACGTTTAACCTTAAGTAAAACTTCTTTACGCACGCTCGACACTTGGGGGTAAAATGATGAATACGTTATGAAATGTTACGAAAAAATTTGACACGTTACGAAAAAATGTGAAACTCTAATCAATATGAAACGTTTAACAATGTGAAAAGCTAATCAATGATATGAGTTGAATTGAGTTGAGTTGAGAGCTGAGAGCTGAGAGCTGATAGCTGAGAGCTGAGAGTTGAGTGTTGAGAGTTGAGAGTTGAGTTGAGTTGATGAAGATGTTGAGGGGATTGATGAGATGATTTTATTCTGTTATTGTTATATTGTTAATGGACGGCTTAATGCGTCGATGACACAGGGCGAGTTTACAAGCTACTATCTCGGAAATTCACTATCTGTTAGTAAACTCGCCCAGTGTCATCGTGTTACTTGCTAACACTTTTATCTGTATATATTATTTATCCTATACATTTCAGAAGAATCATTCCACGGGCTGCAACATTTATTATTTTTTTTGTATTATGTTAATGTAAGTACTTGCATACTGCTTTCTAACCCCGTATGCATGGACATTGGAGGGTCTAGAGTCGTTCAAATAAATGTAGCTTCGTTCAATAAAATAGAGTCCTGAGGTGTACGGTGAAGGAGGAAACCATATGTTTCCTTAGAACGCCGTGGGAAAGTGGTTGGACACCCTCCAATGTTACTTGCTAACTAGCAGATTGTTGACAATCCACGGAAAAAGTTGAAAGTTCCTCAACTTTACACGCTACAAGCCGACTCGTGATTGGTTTATTTGTTTTTCCAATATGGCTGCCAAAAACCAGCTGATTTCGACTGTCAACCGTCTGAAGGATTAGTTCACGTTATTTCCGCTATTGGCGCTAGCAGCTACGTACGAGTCCAGTTTCCTACAAAAATGTCGCGAGCTACTGAGCGAGTGGATAGTTTTGTTTTTTGGACATTTTGATATGACAATCTCACTCGCCGATTCACCCGCTTTTAAATTTAGTAGATAGTAGCTTGTAAACTCGCCGTGTGTCATCGAGGCTTAAGTGAGTGAAGTTTTACTTCAGTCGTGTGGTCTAAAGCACACTCGTTTTTTTTTGTTAAACGCGTTTCTATATACGAACCTTGCCTTATAGCCTTTTGATAGATACCTACCTAACTACGAGTATTATAGTCACGATGATGCTTACATAGGTTTGCATTGATTAGAAAACAAAATTAGTCATAATTTTGTTTGTCAATCTAAAAAAATGGGGATCAACACCGTTAGTTTTTTTGCGATAAAACGTATTACGTTCGTCACTTAGATAATTTAATGTTTTTTGCAGAACTTATTTTTAGAGCACCTCAAAACCAACAGGACGACGGTCGAATAATTCGTGTAGGTAAGCCTTTTCATTGCGGAATTACCACTGATTCTTTGGTAGAGTGAATTTCGATGCTCTTTCTCTCGATCGATGACGAAAGCCCACAAACAATCAACGGACAATCTATTTTTAGAACATGTACGTCACTTGATGCCACAACCCTTGGGCCACGAGATATATTTTAACTCTGGCGAGGCCTTAGTATGAAGCCTTTTTTTAAACTTTTCACTTCACAATGTAAATTCGGTAGCTTGTGTGAAATGACGTGCGTATAATAAAAAAGGTCATACCAACACCAGTAGTATCCTCGCTCGTCACGCGGTGTGTGGCCGACCTATTCTGGCGGTGGTCGGTGGTCAAGCCTGCGGGGCTTGAATCTCCAGTAAAAGGTAGTTACCTTAATTGTTAACTAAAGTACGCCTACCTTTTAGCGACGCGTTATTTGAAAACTTTTTTAAAAGCCCTTCTGACACCGCAGCTGGGAGGAGGCCGCAGGGAGCAGGGTAGGGTGGGGGGGGGGCAATTTCCCACAAAGCATAACTTGGCCAGTATAAATTATTTAAGGGGACGGAAATGTCTTAAATGTTTAGAATTCCCGCTAAATGCAAAACAATGTGATGTGATAATAAATGAGAAGTAAGTATATAAATTATATAGTATCGTGAGCGCTTAATTGTTTGCTGCTTGCGAGGGCTGGTTTAAATAGATTTAATCGTTGTAAATGGGTAATGTTGGCGAAACAGATTGGGGAATTTGCATGCTATCTGAAAATAATACTAAACTTCATACAGTGTCACGGAACGACGTGCAATCACGAATACAACTAAGAGCGGGGTATGATAAAGGTGGGTATATTTGCAGCAGATTGCACTGGTGCAATCACCTGGTCATCTTCAGGAAAGGCAGATAAAAGTACCTATCTACAATCATAGTACAAAGTGACAAAAATAATAGGACAGAATTTGTGTTAGAAAGGAGTGATTTTTTTTCTGCTTTTAGCAAATTTTTTGAATTTGTGTTTTTAATAATATTTAGTGTTCGACCAAAACAGGACTCTCCACCGAAAACGAAACTGAAACCGAATATTCGGTATCTGTCTCAGTTTCGGCCGAAACCGAATCCGAAACTTTTTTAGACATGATAAAAATCAATTGTTTACTGAAATTGGCTTATTTTTTACACTTTTATACAGACAGTTAGCACGTGATAAATGAAATAAAAAACAATAATTGAAGTACGTCAGAAAAAAAAATATTACTGCTATAAAACAAACTAAAATTATAAAAATTAACACAACATGTTAATTATTTCTTGGAACAAAAATTTGTTAATTTATAACGTGTAATTTTTTTTACCCTACTAAGGACTCTCCAGATGAAACGCTTTTGAGATCGCCACATACTTTAAAAAAAATCTGAGTGTGCAATTCACACGCGGTAGAAGTTAAACCTTCAGAAAACAAAAGTAGAGAAGAGTGGGGAGACTTCGAAACACTTTTTTTGAATATTGGATGATTTTTTCCATAGTTTTTTTCGTCGAATTCTAATGCACCTTTTCCTACACATTTGGTCGCCTTATTAGTTCTTCTTCGAAATCGCTAGATGTCACTTTCTTTTATGTCTTCTTTTGTCTGTTCATTTTATAGTGGTTTGAAGGTTGTTTATTGATTTTATGAGGCGATTTTATAAAAAAAACACTCTAGCATATCTCTTCAAACTCAAAATGGCTTTTGAAACCAAACTACTTTATATACTAGAGAACTAAAGGGCACAGTCTCTTAATTTTTCCATTCGCTAAAACAAGTTTTGGCCAAAGAAATTTTAGCGTTTTGCAACAAAGCTATACAATGCATTTCCAATGACCATTAGAAAAAACACAACTTATTTTAAATAGAAATCAAACCAAGTGTTGGATCATCATCCAAGAAAGATCTAACATAAAATATTTTATCAAAACAAAGTATGTATTTCACTTATAAGTAGGCACCCAAGTTCGATGGTATGATGCTGATTGTCCTGTATTTTAAATGCAATTTAGTGTTGTTATTTGTATTTACTTTTTTTTTAAATATGAATACCGCACAAGAGTCCCAACTGCTCCTGTCTGAAGACAGTGACTATGGCAGCCCCAATTGGGGTATGTTGTGGGGCTGAAGGTAGTCGGGAGGGGAAGGAGATAGGGAAGAGGGAGGTGGGGAAGTACCTGGCTATTTAGATCTGGTCACCAAACACGGCTAATGCCATTTCAAGCGACGTTTCAATTCTGAATGGTGGTCTTACACCAGGGCGATACTGAGAGTATCTTCCACTCTGGAACGTGCCGCAAATATACTATATATTATTTAAAATAAATAAATTGTGAAATAACACAAATTAATCACATAAAATTTATTTGCCACGCCGGGATTCGATCCCGGAACCTTCGGAGTGCGAGTCAAGAACCTTACCACTGGACCGCGCCGGCCGTCGAGTATGTTATAATCTGATCATGTTATAAACTACGCCTGCTCTTAACACAGGAGTTCCTAGTGAGAGAGGCATAGCACACCAATTGTAATAGAATTAATAAAGATGTTAAAGAAAAAAAAACAATTATTTAACACATTATTTTCCACTTGAGGGTTTCCACTCAAACTATACGTAAAAAAAAGACTTATAATATCGGGTTATCGAGTCAGAAACATTATAGTGTAGTTTAATTATTCTCTCTGCCTTTCCTAATGCAAGAGTAGGTAGATATTGTAGTACCACGTAAGTAATGTGCTGTGTGTGAAAGTGGAGAGTGGGTAGTTGTGTTGCAGAACGACACAGCATATGCATGAAGCTTTTTCTTCAACACGTTGATTGCTCGCAAAGTTTACGTCGGCGACATGAAATGAAGTCTGCATATTTTATGTCGGCCGGACCCACGGCCGTCTCGTCCCAACAAAGGGAAATCCTCCCCTTTGAGGCACCATTAGGCAGTGGAGCAGCGAGCGGCGGCCGGCGAATAGCGAGTAGCGAGTAGCTGGCTAGTACCGCATATCTGTGGATTTCGTCGTCAGAGATGGCAATTATTATAAGAAATAATTATTATAAGCCTGAAACACTCATCTATATTGAAAAAATCTCTCGAGAAAATAATCGACGGGACTCAAACCCGCGTCCTTCTGATATCCGGTCAAATGCTCTACCATTGAGCTAAGTCGGCTTATCTCCTACCCGCCAAATAATTCAATATATACTAGTGTTTCATTCAACAATTATTGCTTATTACATTTTCCACCTGCAAACAACCAACTTTATTTATATGAGAAAGGCATTGTAAGTGCTAAATCTCTCACTAGGTGGCGTCGAGACAAATTATTTCTACATTTTTTGGTGAAATACTTCAAATCTTCAAATATTAATTATTATTTTTAACTGATAAACTAATGTTTAAGAAAAGATTTTTATGCATAGCACAAAGGGTAACAATTATTATAAGCAATAATTATTAGCCTGAAACACTCATCGGCATTGCAAAAAAAAAAAGGCCGCCATTATAAACAAATTACGACTTTTAACCAATAAACAGAGCGCAGGATCCCTGTCCGTCGTGAAACTTGAAATGGGGGTTATGATTCTCAGCAATAAGGATCTAACTAACTAACTAACTAACCATCACGTCGTTTTCCGCAGGGGTAGGCAAAAAGGAAGAACCCTTCGTACATCGTCTCATACCCATGCTTCTATTATTCTGACTCTTGACATGGCTTGACTCAAGTGTCTGGTTCACTTATTCGCTTCTTTAGGCGTCTCCGACTTCTTCTATCATTTACAGTATTTACACTTTCTTCGTTTATTCGCTCTATACGCCCAAACCATGTAAGCATCATTTTACTCATTACGCTTACGTACGTCAGTCTTGCGTTATTTACGAAATTCCACATTTATCAAGCGATCGTTCATGGTTTTACCACACGTACGACACAGGAATATCATTTCTTCAGCGTAGATAGATACCAGTACTCGATTTTGGACCGATAGCTCCGCTTCTTTAGCAATTTTATTGTTAAGAGGAAATAACCAGACAAAACCGGAAATATGTAGTTTTTTAATCAAAATTTAGACGTATTGACTCTTTTCCACATCAATCGATAGTATTAAGACAAATAACAGTACAAAAATGGTAGAAGAAGTCGGGGACGCCCGAAGAAGACATGGCACGATCCAGTCAATCAGATACTTGAGACGTGTCACGTCAAGAGTCATAATAATAGAAGAGTATGTATGAGACAATGTATGAATGTGAATGAGGCAAAGAGTGTGTGTGCCAAGACCGAGTTATTTGGCAGTCCATCTTCTCTGCCTATCCCTGCGGGGAAAAGGCGTGAAGGCATGTTTAAATTATTATTTCTGGTCAATAATAGGTATATGTAGTGGAGTAAACTCGGACAGCATTTTCCGTACAAAATATTGCAAAATGAATAAAACGAGTGTGCTTTAGACCATACGACTGAAGTAAAACTTCACTAACTTATAAAATAAGAGAGAAAGAAAATGTGCACGCGCACTGCTATATCTTGCTCCTTCAGTGATACAGACAATAGGCCTGCACTGTGTCTTAGATATACGAAACGTAACTGGCTATGAGAGAAAGAAAATGTGTGCTCACACCTCTCTCTCTTGCCCCTACAGTAATATACGAAACGTAACTCTATCTCTTTCTATCTTCACCAACTCATATCTCCCTATTAAATTCCTTTCCCCTCGCCCGATCACAATTTTCGTAACGCTCTCGTCACGCATTCACCAGCTTACTCCCCAAATCAAGTGTGCATAAAGAAGTTATACTTCAAAAATGTTATTTTTTTCAATAAATAAGTCACAAGCTGCCCCTGGACCTTCGGGAGTTAACCCCTTCACGCCCGTCCGTGGATGTGTTTATTTGACCGCTTGAAAACGGCCAAATAATAATAATAATTACAAACAATGCACGATTACATTACGTGCGGGTGCGCCTCAAAGCGAGGAGCGTTTTGAATGTTTTTCTTTCAAACGCGATTGTGCTCGGTTTTATTATGCTTGAAAACATTATATTTTTTCACATCGAAAAAAGTTTATCATTGTATCTGGGAAGCTTCGGATAACCCGATGATGTATTCACCCTTCTGGAATATATGTATAAGTTAAACAGAGATAATACGAGTATATATTGCAGGTCTGTACAATTAATTCATTTTATTTGGGTGGCGGGTTTGGGTTCCGACGCTCCGGGAACCATTTTTTGGGTAACTAACACCTCTGCCATAGGTCACTCCAAGTGATTCGCTATGTTTGGTGACTTGGCAGGGGTAACCGGGTTCATGGGGTGAGGTTTGTCCCGGTCTTGGCGGCGCCCACCTGCAGAGACTGGTTTGGGAAACCTTTTGACTTCTCCAGCCGGACTCTCTCAGCCTTGCTCTGCTATTCTATCGATTCATACGTCTGTCACTCCTGGACCTTGACCCCCAGATGCCTACCCACCCCTCTCATATATTTACACTTTTCAGAACTTTCTCTCCTTCTTTCCTTAAAAATACCCTCCATACAGCATCCCCAAATATGACATACACCCATAGTGTGAAGCTAACATAAAAAAGGTAAAACAATATTTTATTTTTTCGTTAGTTGTTTTGGGATGTTATGCCGAGTTTCGCCAAGTCCTTCTTTAGCCAACGTTTCGGACAGCGTTGCAGTGTCCATCATCATCAGGGCAGATCCGGTAGATGTGTGAAATATATTTTATATTTTCTATTATAATAGTCGTCGTACAAAGAGTGTGATGGGTGTGTCCGTGAGCTCGAAATAGACCTCAATCTTCTTTACTTCTGTTCAAAGGACGTCTTCCGTGGTCGAAAAGCAAGGCTCTCGACTGGTGATCCTCGAGGTGGAGGATCGCCAGTTCCTCGAGGTAGCTTGTTTAAATCTTGGCGTGCGCGTAAAGTAAATTGCCCTTGATTTTTTGTTTTCACAATTTAAAATAATATACAAAGGAAAAATACAATAATACAATAATTATAATAAATCTCCCACACACGTAAAAGAAAATGAAACGCAATTACCGTAAGTAAGTTGAAAAGTAAAAAAAATCACAAAAATACGATCCGTACACAACGCTAACTCTAATACTGACGAATACAAAACACGGGCAGTTGCGCGTCGATAATTGCTTCGTTGTGTAATTTTTAAGTTAATAAAAAAACTGAATTTAATTCAGTTAATAAGTTAACACGAAAGATATTGATTCTGAGGCGGTACGAAGTTCGCCGGGTCAGCTAGCTGTAAATAAAACTCTTCGAAACAAATACCTAATGTAAATCCTATTTCATATGTACTTGCACCTTATTTCTTTCCTAAAACAAATAAAAATATTGAAGTTGCTTCACCTCAGAGGCTCGTAAGTGATTTTTGCGTGCTTGTCGGGGAATGTAGGTATGTATTTTGCATTTGTCGTCTCGCCTTCGTGTATTTTGTAATTACAGCTTTTCTTTTAAATTCCCTTTACAGCATGTGATTGTAACTTCATGTACCTACTGCGACAATATATATTATATACCTACTCGTGTGTAGCTGCATTATGAATATCCGTACGTTGTAATAGGTAGTTTGCTAGACTATTGTGACAATCAATACCTGCAGCGAATTCTATTTCATCCATGCATGTTATCTACGAAAACTACTATTTCCTTAGTGGTTCTCTAAACATTAAATTCCTCTGACATTATCATGAGATCTGTAAGCATATATTATATATTTATATTTTTTATTTACTAGTAGTTCTGTCAACAGTAGATTCATTTTAGATTATCATGAGATCTGTAAATAAAAACGTGAATACTATTTTTTTACTTGTACATAGTTCTGTCAAGAGTTGAATCCTCTTAGATCATCGTGAGATCTGTAAATATATATAAAATATCTGTACTTTTATTTAGTAGTAATTCTGTCAACAGTAGAATCCTCTTAGATTATCGTGAGATCTGTAAATATATATATATATATATATATATATATATATATATATATATATCTGTACTTTTATTTAGTAGTAGTTCTGTCATCAGTAGAATCTTCTTAGATTATCGTGAGATCTGTAAATATATATCTGTACTATTATTTCCAGAAACACCAAAATATAGTGTACAAAACACTTATCAGACCAGTACTCACGTGCGCAGCTGAGACTTGGGTACTAACTAAGACGAATGAGCGAGCACTGGACGTTTTTGAAAGGAAACTTTTGAGGCGTATCTTCGGACCGGTTTTAGAAAATGGATTTTGGCGTAGACGTTACAACGATGAGCTATATATTCTGAAGGATCAAAACGTCACAAAATTTATAAAACTGGGACGACTTCGGGGGCTGGGTCATGTAGAGAGAATGGCCGAGCATCAACCACCAAGATACCCGCTAAACTCAAGACCGATAGGGCGAAGGAGCCTGGGAAGACCAAGATTAAGATGGAGCGACAACGTCCTCAAAGATATATCTACCTTGGAGCTTCTAAACTGGAGAGAGCTGGCACAAAACCGAGATGAGTGGAGGAAGACTCTTGAGGAGGCCAAGATCCACCAGAGGTTATAGGGCCAAGAGTGATGATGATTATGATATAGGTACTAGTAGTTCTGTCAACAGTAGAATCAGCTTAGATTATCTTGAGATCGGTAAATATATATCTGTATCTGTATCTACTATTATTTACTAGTAGTTCTGTCAACGGTAGAATCCTCTTAGATTATCATGAGATCCGTAAATATATATCTGTATCTACTATTATTTACCATCAGTTCTGTCAACAGTAGAATCTTCTTAGATTTTCGTGAGATCTGTAAATATAATATATATTGTGCTATTATTTACCATTAGTTCTGTCAACAGTAGAAATCTATTATCTGTGAATATATATATATATATATACAGATTTAAAAATAACTGAATTTAAATCAGCTAATATATATATATACAGATTTAAAAATAACTGAATTTAAATCAGCTAATATGGATAATACAAGACTTATTGATTCTGAGGCGGTATTAAATTCTCCGGGTCCGCTAGTATATTTTTTTTTTTTTTTTTTGTAATTATTTTTTATTTTCATTCATATGTTTTACATGTTGCTAAGTGATAATTTTACATCTTAGGTTTTTAACTACTTTTCCATTTAAAGCATTTGCTTGTGTATGGAAAAGGAGTGTACATAAATGTGGTTATTACTTAGTACTTAAATAATTCATTTACATAAATATATGTGTGTTGTAATAGTATATAATAGTATATATTTAAAGAAAAGAAAGAATATTATGGAAAACTAAGGATATTTGTATACATTTAAATAAAAGAAATAATATGATGGAAAACTAAGGATATTTGTAAGGATAATTAAGTGGCATTAGTTTTTTTCTTTAGAATATTTTTAAAATGTCTCTTGACAGAGAATAGTATTTGGGTTTTATCATTAATGCTTCTGATTTCTTCTGGTAGACGATTGAAAAAAGTTCTTCCCTGGTAAGTGTAATGATGTTGTGCAAAAGACGTATTTAGTTTTGGGCATATAAAAACATGTTTAAGTCGCGTTCTGTTTTCGTTTAGAAATTGGTATTTATCTTTTTCTTTGATAATTTGAATTAATGAATTTTTAATATATAAATCTTTAAATGTAGGTACTTGGAATTCATCAAATAGGCGTTCTGTTGGGTAGTCCAAGGATTTTTTTAATATAATTTTAATAATTGTTCTTTGTACAATTTCTATTGGAACAAGGTTACATTTATATGCGGATCCCCAACTAATGATAGCGTATTGTAAAGTGGATTGAACTAAGGCATAGTAGATTAAATATAGATTTTTTATCGACAAAAAATTTCTAATTCTTAAAAATATGTATATTAATTTTCTTATTTTGTTTACTACTTGACATATTTGTTCCTTCCATTTCAGATTTTTATCAATAATTACTCCTAGATATTTAATTTTATTTGTTGTTTTTAATATTGTACAGTTTGATTTGCAGTAGTTTTGGCTGTGAATTTTAGTATTTTCATGAATGACAATGTTAAAATTTTTGGGAGCATCGTTTAAATGTATTGCAAATATATCTAATATAATATATCTGTTCTATTATTTACCAGTAGTTCCGTCAACAGAATCTTTTTAGATTGTCATGAGATCTGTAAATACAAAGCTTTATTATTATTTACTTCTAGTTCTATTAACAGAATATTCCTCTTATTATCTTACATTGATACTAGGTAGGTACGTACTTATATCTACCTACTTCATTGCAAAAAAAAAAGTTTTTTTTTTCAATTTAAAAAAAGGAAAATAGTTTTGTTGTTCAAAGAAATGCCAGAATCACAAAGATAATTCATTTTTTATTTCTTTATGCAAGTGGGATACCATTATATTGAACATATGGGATTAATAAAGTCCAATTATAAACAGGACGATTTTACAAAAATAAAAACCTAAAACAAAAAAACAAACATTCTGAACCATTAAAACGGAAACAGAAACGAAAAACCACCATCTTAAAACGGAAACGGAACGTACATACCAATTACAGACAGATGAGGTTCAAAACGGTCGATTTAAAACGGGACTTCACGCTCTGTTAATTATGTACTGTCTTTATACTTTGATTAATTTAATATCCACATACTTTAATTAATTTAATTACTACTATATATATAGATACGAAAATTTATAAACATGTTGATTTTACAAAAATAATCTAATGACCTTTAAACCGGATACGAAACGTACACACCAATTTACAGACAGATGAAATTCAAAACGGTCGAGTTAAAATAGGACTTCCAGCCCTGTCAATTATGTACTTGATATGCCTTAAACTTTCTAACCTAACAAATGACTTATCTTCTAAATGTGTGTACAAAATTAATATGTTCATTCATTAAAAACCTATCTATTAAATCAATAATACTAATTATCATTTTTCTCTTCTAAATACAAACTTTCGCTTTTACAGATGAGCAAAAAAACAATACTTAAGATGAAGCCATACTAAATAATGCAAAATCATACAAAATCGTAGGTTTTTGTTTTGAAAATTTGACCGCTTAGATGTATTATGGATGCTTCAATTAAATACTGCGTGTAGAACTTACCTTGGCCCTTAAAAATATCGGTCATTTTTTTAATTAGTCTATTAATAAGCTTAGAAAAAAATAAAGTATTAGGTCTATAAAAAACATTTTTATGTGCAAACTCTCCTACTTATAAACACTTTTTCGGATATGGTTTTATTGCATAATGTGGCAAATTCAGTTTCTTATATAATTATCGCAAAAAAATTGAAATTTACGCCCGAACCTCACAAAATAAAATATAATATGCGTTTTCGCGTTGGTATTTTTGACATCACAGCGACAATACGGCAGTCGTCAAATTTTTTATACCAAAGTGAACCTTATACCGTCCACCGAAGAACGACTGGCAGCCGCCCCATTCTTCCGTCATTACTCCTCCGGACGGAGCGGAAAAACAACGTGTTAGGGTCCGCGCTGCTTGTTTTCGTGAAATCAATTTAAAAATTCCTTTTTATTACAATAAACAATGCATAAAAAAGGAAATAATATTTTTTACAGGCCTTTACGAAATCAACATGTAAAAAAAAACTCAAATATCTTTTCCAACCTTTCCAAAAGCTTTTTCTCAAGTATTTTTAAACTCCTCCCATAAAAGGGCGTGAATGCCGATTTCGATTTTTCCTGGACTAGTGGATCTCCTTAATACTACAACACATAAATACGTCTTGTCACACTTAATCGTAAATAAATGCGTAAACACCTCAGCACAGGTTCTCCTAGTGAGGTGTTCACGAAACATACAACAATACCCATCCACAGTTTCACCTTCACAAACCTACCTTACACCAAACATAATAAAATTGAAAAATATATTATGTAAAAATATTTTCAAAACATATCTCTAATGTAAAAATGTTTTCAAATTATACCTATTATGCAAAAATGTTAAAAGTTAGGTTAATACTGTAATATATAGAAATAAAAAAAATAAAAATACAAATATGGCCTCCTGACGGGCTCAATAACCGAGGGGTAAGGCTCTCGCCTAACTTATTATTAAATTGGGAAAACACAAATCATACAAATAAATAAAATGAACCCGCGACCTTCAAATTGCTAATGGAGAGCCTTTTTCCTCAACCACAGAGGACTTCTAAGGGATGCGACGGGATGTGCATTATGTACCTACAACACAACCTGTGCATCTGCCCGACTCCATCTTTCAATATTTAGGTAGAAACGAGGCGCGTATCATGAAACTTCAGGAGGTGGGAGGGAGAGGCGAGTAATAGGCCACTTGCATCACATTAAAAAAAAAATCCGGTTCAGGCAAATATTCTAAGACATTCTGTATTTTTTTTTTAAATCGTATTTTTAAAGCCCTGGCGATTTTTTGAAAATTTCAATCCGAAAAATCAGACCATTTTTTATAAACCGGAAAGACGGGACATAATTTTATGGGTGCGAAAAAACGATAATTACATAGCCGAAAATCATTAAAAAAAATAACGTTTTCCACACGAATAGCAATAAATTGTGAGGAGTTCTCTTCGTAACATCTGTTAAAACACCGCCATCTTTATCAAAAATCAAACCAAAGGATAAGTTCGCATAGAACAAACAATAAATCTAGTGAACGTTAAACGCAAATTCAAAAAATTCGCTGGAAATCAAAGTGTTGCCATAAAAAAAAATTATCAGTGTGGAATTTTACAAAATTAAGGGAACATAATCGGAGACGGGACATTTTCATGTAGTGACGTCACGAGCTCAAATAATGGATTTAATAATTTAAAAATAAAAAAAACTATTAATTTCTAAAAAAATTTACCAACCTTTTCGTAATCTTAGTAAAAAAATCTATCCACACGATTTTTTCCAAGTCGTTATGAAATCCATGCAAGTGGCCTATTCGTCGCATGAAAGTTGAAAAGGGTTGAAGCTGTAAGGGTTCAATGGCTTTATTCCCCCCCCCCCCCCCTTGTTCCTCCGCGGCCCCCAGAAAACTGCTCATTTGGCCGTTATTCATAATTGAGTTACCGTATTTACGGGATTTCCGTAACACCTTCGGACATAATTGCGTAAATCCTAATGAACAGAATATAATTACACGTTGAGGCCGGGCGGTGGAAGCGGTCAAAGAATTCCAGAAGAGGGTCAGCTGGCGCCTGAAGCCCTTTATTGGCAAAACAAGACCAACACACATACATAGCCTATCTAACACATACCTAAGTAAGTATGGAGCCTTAAAAATACTAGACCGAAAATATTATTGAAATTTTTACGTAAAACATTAAAAAAAAAATCAGTGTGTGCAATTCACACGCGGTAGAACTGACAAAATATAAAGTAGCTAGATGTCGCTTTTTTATTCTTTTGCCTATTTATTTGTTGTGGTTTGAAGATTGGATATTGATTTTACAAAATTTTTTGAATCACCGATCGCTGAGATTGGTCACGTATTTTACGTCTCTAACCTAACAGAGGTTCGCGCGGAGTCGTGAATTTACCGCATTATATTAGAACCGAGAACCCGTCAAATAATAAATTTTAGTTATTCACTTCCGTTTCATCCGAATTTCAAATCATAACTGGACTAAAGAAGTTTTACTTCAAAAACAGAGTGTGCAATTCGCATGTGGTAGAAGTGGAACCGTCAGAAAACTAAAGTACTCAAGAGTGGGTTAGCTTGCGAGAGAATGAGTATAATCGGTCTCCTATTTGTAGTGGGCTTCGTAGCCTCCCCACTCTTGACTAGTTTAGTTTTCTAAAGGTTCCACTTCTACCGCGTGTGAACTGCGCACTTTTTCAAAAAAAAATCCAAAAATTTTAATATAAATCTTTTTTTTTAAATGATATTTAATTTGCCTGTTTTAATGTGGTTTAAAAATATTTTTATATGTGACTATTCGAAAATTTATGGTTCCAAAAAATGGTTCAATGCCAACTCAGAATTAAACCAACTCAGAACCTCCTCATAAAGGTCATTAAAAGCTATGAAAAAATAATTTTAAAATAGCCGGTAACCCTAACCTACAAGTAAAAGTAAAAGTATTTAAACTTTTTTTTTATCACCACTCTTAATGACCTTTCTGAGGTGATTCTGGGTTGGTTTCATTCTGAGTTGGCCGGTCACCATCAAAATTGCACGATAATTTTCTTTTTTTCAAATAGAGCAACCACTTTTTTATTCAAATCAGTTTCGATATTTTCCCACGCGAACCTGAATCTAGCTTATTTTGTTACATTACAGGCACCATCTATAAGATTTTCAGTCAGGAAGTTCGTAATATGGATAAGTTTGCCCAGTTTGCCAAAGAAAGAAAGGCAAATGTATAATAATATTTTGTATATTTGAACATGAAAAGCTCAATACAATAAGAGGCAATTAAAAAAAATTGAAAGACTTTCGTTAGATTTGTGGGCTTAGAATTAATTAGGTACTCAGGTACCTACTGGTCGGGTGTTGCTCCAGATTCAAATATTAGAATATTATATTACTTTTTTTCTCTAGTGTTTTTAGAGAAGTCAGGAAAAATAATGTAGGTCAGATGACAGTTTTCACAATGTAATAAAATTCGAAAAACTCTTTCAGTTTCATTTTTATATTCATCCCCTCCTACCTACATTGGTGACCCCGACGTGATACATACTTCGGTGATAAAATTTTGCATGGCAATCATCATCAACATGTAACAATCACATGTACGCACGCATCTCTATGCTCTCCAGGGCAGCTTCCTCGAGGATCATCACCATGTCTCAGCTACAAGGCCCACCGCGTCTTCAGCTCCTGAGAACAGCTGTATCCCGCGACTTACAAGGTTCGACGCCACCTTCAGTCCAGGGATCAGCTCACCATTTCAAGGCAATCCGAAGCCCACCGCGCTTTGCTGCCATGGAAACACGCTCCACCTCGCCAGGACTACCTGCTGGTGGCTCAGCTCACAGAGCCACTCACCGTTTATCTCCGCGACTCAAAGCGTTGAGCAACGGCCTGGAAGATCTGGTCATCTCCACCGCCACGGTGTCGAGCAACGCGCCGGTGACCTGCAGACCCGAGGTCAGCTCCGCCGCATCGCCATGACTTCCACCACCACCACCACCGTGCAAACCTCAGCCAGCTCCATGCAATCCACCACCACCCCCACCATGCAATCCTCAACAAGCAAACAAGCAAGCAAATAAGCAAACAAAAAGCAAGCAAGAAAGCAAACAAGCAAGCAAGCAAACAAGCAAAAAAGCAAACCAGCAACCAGTAACCAGCAACCAGCAACAAGCAACCAGCAACTAGCAACCAGCAATAAGCAACCAGCAACCAGCAGGCCTTCCTGTATCGTGACTTCGTCACTGGGAGGGGGGTATGTGGGCTTAGAATTAATTAGGTACTCAGGTACCTACTGGTCGGCTGTTGCTCCAGATTCAAATATTAGATAATTATATTACTTTTGTTGTTTTCTAGTGTTTTTAGAATAGTCAGGAAAAATAATGTAGGTCAGATGACAGTTTTCACAATGTGATAAAATTCGAAAAACTCTTTCAGTTTCATTTTTATATTCATCACCTGCTACCTACAGATTTATACAAAAGGTAATTTGAAGTACGCAAATTAAAAAATATAGAGTGTGTAATTCACACGCGATAGAAGTGAAACTAGAAAGTCGCTAGAAAAATAATAATCATAATCTTAAAAATCTAAAAAATCTTATTAGATTTTTAATGTCGCTTTCTTTTGCCTGTTTATTTTAAAGTGATTTGAAGATTGGATATTGATTTACAAAAACGAAAACGTTTATTTTTTTTGGATTTCGTATGATTCGAACCTCCGTCCACTGGATTTCTCTAGCCGCTGATGTTTTCGACGCACTATACCGCTGCGCTATGGGACGCGCTCGGCGAGGCGCGAATTTACGCATTATATTCCGACGACCCGTAAACAAACAAAGTGGCCAATGAGCGCAGACTTATCGTCGTTTCCGTTTTATATTTCAATAGGAGCCTTGAGCGCAGTTTGATGCTTCGCAGGGGCCGTAGTGCGTCATTTCCGTTTCAACCGAATTTTAAATCACTTTAACGGGGCTAAGGAAGTTTCACTTAAAAAAAAAAAAACAAAAAAATTAGAGTGTGCAATTCTCACGCGGTAGAAGTGAGAATTGCACACTCTGATGCAATTGCGCGGTAGAAGTAACCTTCAGAAAAATAAAGTAGGCAAGAGTGGGGAGACTACGAAGCACTTTTTTATCAATGTGAAGGGTATTAGTTGTTTTTGTGTTTAATTCGTAGAACTCCATTTTAATTTTTAGAAATTTAATTTAATTTGTTAGTGTTATTTTCGAGTTCTGCGAGTGTTTTGGTATGTATTCCCCACTACTTAGCATGTTTACCAAACCTAAACAATATAATGCACTTAAATGAGTCATAGCAATAACGTCATTCTAAATCAATTAATAAAACCCTTCCACTTAGTGCAAGGGAAACCAAAAGGGAAAGATTCCAAATCCCGCATAATCACTCTCTCAATTAGTGTCTCTGCAAATTGGATTAACCGGTAATAAATCAATTTAGACACCTTCATAAATTGACATTTAAAATATTATAAATAAGTCGTCCGTACATGGCTTCACCACATTTTGAAAATGACATTAAAAGTCGAAACAGTTGTAACTAAAATACATACCAAAATAATTGCAGAACTCGATAATAACATTATCAAATTTCATTTTAATAAAATTTCTAAAAAATAAAAATAAAAATGTGATGGGTGATTTTTTCCATATTTCCAGTGCACCTTTTCCTATACATTTGGACACCTTATTAGTATTTGTGTTTTCTTCTTCGGAGTCGCTAGATTTCGCTTTCTTTTAAATTTTCTTTTGCCTTTTTATTTGAAGATTGAATATTACAAAACATATATATATATTTTTTTTTTGATTTTGTAGGATTCGATCCTTGGTCCGCTAAATGTCTGCAGTGGTTCGTCAGGCGCTTTGTACCTCTCTACACTGAAGGAGACTTGGATGGACTATGGACTATGGATTTATCGTATTATTTTGGAACCGAGTACCCGTGAATTAAATAAATATTTTATGGCTATCTCATTCTCTCGTAGGCTAAATTCTACAGATGTATATGTACGTCTCTTTTTAGTGTCGCTCGTTTCCGTTTCATCGAGTTTCAAATTACAACGGTGCAAAATAAGTTTTCACTTCAAAAAATTCAAAAATATACCCTGAAGGTGGTTAAGAACTTGATTGATATGTTAGAGTTTTTCCGTCCAGCTTGTACGAAACGAAAAACTACAACTATTGTTTTTATTGTATGTTCCTCCCCATACGATTATTCCATGAGAAATGGATGAAAGCACCAATACGTTTGAATTCATTTGAAGTACATACGAAAACCTGTTTTTCGTGTTGGGATTTCCCCTAATCTGACGAGATGAGGGGTTTATACTACCACCAGTTCCACCATAAAAACTCTTCTACCGAGTGCCGATTCTTTTTGGTTTTGGTTATAATCATGAAAGTAAGAAGACTTTCATGGTTATAATATAAATAAGTTATCGCTATGTCACATTCTTACCGGTTATTAACTTAAGAGGTCGTTATTATTTTTTTTTTTTTTTTTATTAATTTTCAACGCCCTGGTGGGCTTTTACATTACATGTTTATAATACAGAGACAGGTTTTTAAAGACAAAAGATAAACTATAAAAAATAACTAGTACACGTCATAAAGAGTATACACATAAATTAAGGAAAGATAATAAATACATTACAATAAAGGAGAAAGTTTCTAAGTTGTAAGTTGTAAATACATGACAAAATGCAAGATACATAAAAATAAAATGGTAACAAGTTTTTACATTGTGTATTAATATAGAATTATACGAATAAATGCATTAGCCCCTATGTGATGCCCCTTAAATATCAAAATATTCTACATAAAAGTGTCGTTCAGGTATTTCTTAAATAATGGTAAACTTGTGTTAAATACATCTATATTAGAGGTGAATTTGTTTCCTAATGTGTGAAGTCGAGAAATAGGTGCATGTATATGGTAGTTCGTCCCAGAATTATTGTTGCAGAATAATACGTTTTGCCTTGTTGCTCGATTGGGTACCCTGAAATCGATGAGATGCAGGAGTTCGCAACAATCTAATTCAGAATGAATAATTTTAAACAAAAAAGTTAGGTCATTTATTTTTCTTCTGTTTTCTAGGGAATGCAATTTAAGTGTACTTAGTAAGGATGTGTAGTTAATGTGTTGAATAGGTATGTGTAACTTGAAGTTAATAAATCTTAAAAATTTGTGCTGCACTCTTTCGATATTTTTTATATGAATTTGATAATATGGGGACCAAACTATGGAATTGTATTCCAACAAGCTGCGTACGAGTGACAAATATACGATTTTTATAACTTCTAACGAGTTAAAGTCTTTGATTGTTCTAATTATAAATCCTAGTGTTTTCATGCCTTTGTTGGTTATTTGTTGTATGTGATTTATAAAATTTAATTGCGTGTCAAACACAACTCCAAGATCTCTAATTTCATTGACTTTTTCTAAGATTTTGTTATCTATTGTGTATTTGAAAGATAGTGGGGTCTTTGTTCGACAAAACGTTAGTGTCTTACATTTATCGATATTGAGGAACAAGTTATTTGTGACACACCAATTTTGTAATTTGTCGATGTTTGACTGTAGGATTAGGCAGTCACCTATATTGGATATTTCTTTGTATAATTTGATGTCATCGGCAAAAAGCAGAACTTCTACATCGTTGAAACAGCTTATGATATCATTTATGAATATTAAGAAAAGGATGGGGCCGAGATGACTCCCTTGCGGTAGACCACTAGTTGCATATAATAACTTAGATAAAGAATGTTTAATTTTAACAAATAAGATTCTGTTAGACAAATAATTTGAGAACCAATCCAACAACTTGCCTCTCAGTCCTAAGGCATACAATTTACTAAGTAATATTTTATGTGATACTTTGTCGAAAGCTTTTGAAAAATCTGTGTAGATACTGTCAACTTGTTTTTTTTTTAAAAAGATTCTGTAATATAGTTATGGTAAAGTAACAGGTTGGTAGCAGTTGACCTACCGGAAACAAATCCGTGTTGGTTTTTATCAATTACTTTTAATATTGATGGATAAATTAAATCAAGAACAAGGGATTCAAAGATTTTCGGGAGCGCTGATTGTATACAAATAGGACGGTAGTTTTTAATGTCTGTGTCGTCACCTTTTTTGAGAATCGGGGTAATATAACTAGATTTCCAACGGGTCGGAAAATGTCCAGAAGAAAGTAAGCGGTTAAATAATGTGGTGAGTGGACCGGATATTGCTGATGCGCATTGTTTGAAAAATATTGGTGGGATGTTATCTGGGCCTGCAGATTTGTTAGGGTCAAGTGAAATGATTTTATTTAAGCATGATTCCTGTGTAATGGTGTAGTTCTGTAGATTTATTGTGTTTTGATATGTGTATGATGGTACGTTGTTATCTGATATTTCACCTTCGAATACACTTTGGAAATGATCCGCAAACAAATTAACAATATCAAAGGTGCTATTGGCTATTTTTCCATCATAATGCATTGTGGGGGGGTAGTCTGTACTTTCATTGTTTAATTTTTTAACAAAATTCCAAAGATTTTTTGTTCCTAGCGCAGTTTTCTCAACGGAGGTGATGTGTGCTTTATAGCATAGTTTAGATAGTGTTTTACATTTCTTTCTTGTTTCTGAGAAGTTTGAGTAGTCGGTGATTTGTTGAGTGAGTTTAAAAATTTTGTGTAGCTGTTTTTTTTGTTTCAGTAAGAGTATAAGGTCTGCGGAGAACCAAATTGGATATGTTCTGAGTTTTGGTGTATATGAGGGGACATGTGATTTTATATTTTCAGAAAATGTTTCATAAAGTTTTTCTAGTATTTGTTCGCTATCACTGTTATTAGTCAAGAAAGACCAATCTGTATTAGCGAGTTGGTAGTTAATGGAATCGTAATCGGCATTTTTGAAGTTGAGTGTTGTTTGTTTTAGTGGTGGTTTGTTTGTGTACATATTTACTATAATGTGTAAGGGGGGGTGATAATTATCCACCGGTACGAGCTGATCGTCTGACATTTCAACACACAGTTTAGAGCTGTTTGATAGGGCAAGATCTAGAAGGCGATCACATATATTAGGTACAAAATTGTATTGATGCAAATTTAAATAGTTTATCATATCTATCACTTCACGTGCTGGGTCGTTAGAACTTTCGTTAGTAATATAACCATTGTCGCTAGAGTTCCATTTCAAATTGGGAAGATTATAATCGCCGACGATAATTATTTTCGATGTAGGATTTTTTGACATAAGAAATTCGATGTCTTCGCAATGCTTCTTGTAGGTTTGGATGTCGGAGTTTGGTGGTATGTATACAGTTCCAATGATGATTTTTTCCATGGGAGTAACAATTTGTACAAATAGTTGCTCCAGTGAGGTATTTTTCGTGCTTAGTTTTTTCACGGAAATATTTTCCTTGATTGCAATCAAAACTCCGCCTCCTCTGGATTTGGTACTGGATTTTGGGTTTCTGTCACGGCGAAATATCTTGTGGTTTGTAAAACCAAGTTCAGGAGATTTTATTTCTGGAACGAGCCATGTTTCAGTAAGGATAAATATATCATGTCCGTGTAAAGGTACCGTTACTTTAAGGTCATGCAGTTTTGTACGAAGTCCTCGTGTATTTTGATAATAGATTTTGATTTCATCAGGGCATTTGGTCCGGCATGTTCGGTTAGTTAGGCCATATCCAATAGTGGATTTTAGTTTTTTGAGACATTTACTATTGCTGGCTTATTATTTATGAATTTTATAGTAAGTCCGACTTCGCCTTCCAGGGTACGGTTTGCCAGGGTTTGTCTAAGATCATTTAGGTATTGCCTCTGTAGAGGGGTTTGGTCGGAATAGATTTTGCAATCGGTATGAGTTAGAGCTATATTTTTTCTACGCAATACGTTTAATACAATCAACGGATCATTAAGGATTATTTTCATTGGTCTTATTTTATTTGGTTTTACTACGCCAATGCGGAAGACGTTGACAGAGTTTTCAACGAGTGTGGTATCGATTTTGTTGAGAATTTTTAAAACTTCCACTTTATCCTGTTTAATCCGGTCCATTTGATTCACCATGACACTTTCGGGCACATTTGTAATAATTAAATTTTTGGCTCTCACCTTTCTTTCTTCTAACTCGTCGGCTGCTTCGCACATTTGGGCTACTTGTGTCCCAGTTGGCAGGGACTGAGGCGGAGGCTGGAGCGGCTGGTTTTCGGAGATGCGTTGGTATGTTTTCAGTTCACCTTCCAAAAAGCCCGTTCTCGCTGCAACAAGGCTTATATTGCCCAGTAGTTCAGAAAGTTTTGGAGATAATTTCCCCATCTGTTCTTTGGTGAACTTATTTGTTGGATCCATTATGGTGGTATGTAAAGAGTTAATAATGTTGTTTGCAGCAGTGATAAAGGAATATGTATCACAGGTATCCATTTTTTTTTTTTTTTTTTACTGCTTCGAGATGTGTGGTTTGAAAAAGGTTTAGCGGCCCTGCGCTGTGTAGGCGGAGTTTATAGGCTCAGCTGTGTGATGAACCTGTTTCACTCCGGTATAGGTGGGTAAAAATTTTTTTTAAATATAGAATATGATCACACTATCGACATCTTTCGGGTGGTTTTAAAATCAATATTAAAGGAATCTTTTTTAAACTTTTGGGGTTTCCTTGCCACGAAGGGGTGTAAACAGTTAGGAAAAAAAAACGACTATCCAATCGGAATAGAGATGGGGACAGTGGGTGCGTCTTGGACCAATCACAGGCTGGGGGCGTGGGATGATGGATTTGAAAAATTAAGATTCAAAGATTATCTCACGGTTTGGTCGGGCAGATATTTTAAGAGGATAGTACCACTTCTAACTTGGTCATAAATCGCATTTTTATGGGAGCAGGAGGGGATCGACAACAGTTGATTTCACGTCTGGAATCGGGAAGTTTTGCGGGGATCTCGGTGGCGGAAAATTCAAAAGGACAAATATCATTCACTGATAACTAGAGTAGCAAGCGATCTCGATTACTTAGTAATCGTGAAACGGGAGTGGACATTGACGGTCTTAACCGCTTTTTCCAGACAAATATCTAGCGGATTCTGCAGGTAGACGATGGGGGAAAGTGTTAGACGTGGAAAACCCACAGGAGCCGATCTCTTCAAGGTAGTCGAGGGAAAACAATTCATGTTAGTGACCATATGAAATCTAAGATTTTGTATTGGATTTTTGTCCGCTAGTTTAGAGGGGAGGGAAGGTTTACGATCTCTTGTTACTTAAGTGGGTCTCGAGTGTGAGACATCGGACATGATTTTGGGTCTCTAAGGTACGCATTAAGCTGAAATCACCACTTGATTTTACATACAGATGATAGGAGAAAGAAATTAGTGAAAAAGCATAAAATTTAACGACCTGTCAGGATTTTAAATTATTCGAAAACTCAAGTATTTTCTTGATCACTAGGCGAGAAATTACGGGAGAATTATCGGTTTTGGTGCCAGAGAAGGATGTAAGATGTAGGAGTAACTAGAAAAAAGAAAAAAAAAACGTTCGAAGGCAGGATTGGAATGGGATCTTGGCAGTGGTTATAGCCATAGGAAAGGAGGGTCGAGGTTATAAAAGTTTAGATTATTATAAAATAAGGTTCTAAGAGCATCACGACTTTGCGGGGAGGTAAATCAAGGGGTTAGAGATTGCACATGAGCGTTTGCAAACGCGAGAAATAATAAAATTGTTACGATCACATACAATCGCGAGATAGCCAGGAACGGGTACTGTCGCGTGTACACTTAAAGAATACGTCCGTATAAGGATGTTCAATCACTGATTTATTAGGAAAGCCATAGTCAAATGCTAAATCGACGAAATACCTAGAAGGTGACTTATTGTGGGAGTAGCTAAAATAATATATGCATAATAGATGACAGTCGGAACATATTATAGGTTGCTAGGTTGAAATCGGACTTGGGGATTTCGAGAAAAGTATGGAAAATATATCGAAAATTCAGGATACGCCGTACCTGGAAGCGATTTTAAAAATGGTAGAACGGACACGATAGGATTTCGAGAAAAGTTGAATTAATTATTCACATGGTAAATAATATTTTTAGGTGCTCAGATTGTAGAGATTCGTATGGAGGTTTAAGAGTACTAGGTCGGGTCCGCCCCTGGACGGTCGGGCTGGATAGTTTTGTCGCACGGGGCGTAATGGGGATTGTGGGGACCGATCGGGGAAAAAGGTCGTAAGCGACACGACAGGACAGTGGGTGAGAAAGGATTCGATTTTACGTGTTATTAGAAGTCGAATTTGCAAAAATTAAAATTGATTTATCTGGAAATGGATGATCAAAAAGGGAAGTTGAGAGGAGAGAGGAGACAGTTCGTGACAATTCGGGAATACAGGGTGAGGTCTCGGGAAGAAAACGCGCGAAACTGGGGTGTTGGAAATTTACCGGGGATCAAATGGCTATCTGAGCGATTTGACTAGAGTGGATTTTTGTGCAAAGTGTATCGAACTAGACTCAGTGAAAAGATAATAACCTAATAGAGTGGATTTTAGTCGAATCACTTAAATTCTAAAAATAATAATTAATCAATCGATAAAATCAAAAGGAAGGAAAACGGTGAATACGTCTGTGAAGTTAACGGAATTATATTGTTCCCGGTGTTGTGTTTAATTCCCCGGTCTTAATATAAATAATCATCTTTTAAGGTGCACGAGAGAGAAAAGATATTTTCTATAAATATCTATTCTAAATAATAATCACGGTCTCGAATTTTAATAATAATAATATAATGGTTCCAATTCAGGTTGAGGAAGTTTTACTAAATCAGATTAAGCCTAAATAATAACTGAACAGTCGTTTAAAACTACAATAATAGACTCGTTTATAATAAATATATATTAGAGAACTTCCATATTGCACTTAAGGGTCGTACAATAATAATAATAACCTACGAACGAATGTTTAGCTTAGGTATATCACAGTACGTGAATTATGGAGTCACAATTTAGAGTCACAATTGCGCAATACTCGGAATGGAGCGACGAAGATACCAGTTTATATAAAGCTTATAAGACAGTAGGGAGGTTTTTTTTGTTTTCTATATAGGTACAGGACCACGGGACACGTAATTAAGACATCATTGGTTGTGTTTACCCGACTGGAAAATTAAACAATTACGTACGGGTAAGTTAATGAATCTATAATTGAATTACAGGCCATTGGATGCAGAAGGACGGAATAGAACGCGAATCCTGGACAGTTACTTTCATCCGTTCCAGCGGCGAGGAAAAATTAATAACACCTTATCAGCTGATATGTTAACCGTATTATGTAACGCATGGGATAGAGAACATCTTTTGTTTCAGTCATCTGGCGACGGAGGGTCAGGGAAACAAACAAAAAATGAACGAGATATGGTGCTTACACCGCCGTGGGTGCTGTACACTCAACCAAATGGAGAATGTTTTCAAGTGTACGAGACACCAAATAGAAAGCGACTGTCTGCAACCTAAAGAAACGTAAATTTAAAACTAACAGGTACTCCTTTGAATTCCTATTTGTTAAATTGCGCCTTTTAAACTTTATGGTTGAACAATGTGGTGGTGACACCGAGGCTATACATATGTGTCAATGTCTGGTCCATCGGTAAGGGTCTTCCCACATTGTCCTGTTAGGAGGGGATGCTCACCATAGACTGATCGGGTCACGCGAGATGCTGGAAGCAATTCCCTTTCGCGGAACCGTGTCGAGAGAATGGGCGTGACGAGATGGATTTGAATTGAGTTGCCAAACGGTATGAAAGGACGCGGTTCGCTGACGGAGGCGTCTTGGCCAAAAGCATCTCGGGTTGCCGGCAAGGTAGTGTGGGAGGAGCATAAGCAGCACATTTTGTGGGAACAACCCCTCAGCGCTTGCACATTTTTTAATTCTATCGACCTAGAAGCAAACATAAAGCCTAGACAATACTTAGGTAGTATGTTCGCTACTAGAGGTGGTTTATTCGCTGGCCAGGTCACGCAGGAGGAAGGATCTGTCTATCACAAGCTGTAGCCACATGTTCGCGAGTAGAGCCGTGACAAGGGACGAATTGGATTACCCCTTCTAGAGCCAGTAAAGTAGTCCTGGAGGTGTTCGATACTGGGGTTGATTGGGAAAGGTTTGAAGGCATGCCGTCCTTCCTTGGTTATGGAAGGGTCCGGGTATCTGGTTGGTCGTCAAGAGATCTTCTGGGTGCCATGGGTATAGCCCTGACATGCTTTGGTCGGGAGGTCGTGTCCGGAGAGCCGACCACCTGGTCAATTTGGTCAAGTGGAGGAGCCAGTACTAGATTGCAAAAACTGCATGATCCATATCCATCCCTCCCTTATCCCTTCCATCTTAGGTACGAATTTTGCGTTTACTAACAATATAATATTATCAAAATTATGTATAGGGTTCAGCCATGGAGAGATGCAGAGGAGCCACCAAATAACTAAATGAAACATTCTAGGTATGTATTTCAAAATCTATTAAGACGTATAGGATCATAGATCAACCTTATAGGCTTCCCAGAATTACAGGGGGTACTGCGAGAGTATTAAAACAACGTGCAACATTAGAGACGTAATGGGGACATATTTAGGATAGATTTAGACAATAAGTATCCTTCTTACGTTCAAGAGATACAGAGAAATTCTTCCACACCTTATCTAAAAGAACCAAAAAGTTACCACATATAGACATTAAATACCTATTCTAGATTTTCTAGTACCTTTGAAACAAAAATAAAACACAACGTAAAGGAAAGGGTTTATTGTAAAGTTTTCCCGTAAGGAGAAAGCCTTTTGCTGTGTTCAGTCACAGGGGTGGGAAAAGCGAGTCATGATTCAAGACATTATTGGCGAATCAAATAGTACGAGAGAAGGATCTACCGTCCGGAGATCGAAACGCAAGAGAGGAGAGGTATTAAAACCTAAATAAAGGGTTTGACCCATCACAAGTGTTGCCGCGAAACCAGGAGATAAGGTTTTACAAGCTGGAGGAGTTTCGATGTATCTTAGTGCAATTTGAAGGATATTTACTAATTATTACGTGGGTTAAGAAAAAAAATATATAAAGAAATCAGTAGCAAAATTTATCACGCCAAAAGTTTAAATCTGTAAATGTAGGTCATTGCCGCTTAGACAGGTAGATAATACGGAAAAGAAGAAAAAAAAATGTCAACAAACCATTAACGAAGATTTATCACTTCATCTGTTTAAATGTAGGTCATTGCCTTTTCAGTCAGAGTGCGGTGAAAAAAATGGGATGTAACAAAAAAAAAGGGTCCGGCAAACACATCATAAAGATTGAAGATTTATGACTTTGCGTTCGACGGCGACAACTGCAGTATGTAACGAACTGGGGTGGAAAAAAAAAACACTAGTTAAAAACAGCCGTTATAATCGCTCGGAAGAGAATTGAATTAGGGAGGAAATAGGATCAACCATTGTTAGAATATCTACGCATGGTTAGTTAGAGAGAGAAAAAAATATTACCATGTTTAAGTGAGTACCTAAAGGATTTTTTTTTGATCTTAGGGAGGAAACGTTATCAGTTTAACGGTTAGTGGATTTAGATATGTTTGGGTTAAGCCACACTGGAAAGAAAAAAAATAATAATTTTTACCATGTTTTAGGGAGGAAAGGATTTTTTTTAGCTTAGGGAGGAAACGTTATCAGCTAAATGGTTAGTGGATTTAGACATGTTTGGGTTAAGACACGTTGGAAAAAAAAAATATTACCATGTTAAAGGAAGAAAGGGTTTTATTTTTGGTCTTAGGGAGGAAACGTTTTCAGTTTAACGGTTGGTGGATTTAGACATGTTTGGGTTAAGACACGCTGGAGAAAAAAAAAAAAATTACCATGTTAAAGGAAGAAAAGGATTTTTTTTGGCTTAGGGAGGAAACGTAGTCAGCTAAACGGTTAGTGGATTTAGACATGTTTGGGTTAAGACACGCTGGAGAAAAAAAAAATTTACCATGTTAAAGGGAGAAAAGGATTTTTTTTGGCTTAGGGAGGAAACATAATCGGCTAACGGTTAGTGGATTTAGACATGGGTTGGGTTAGAACCACACGGGTAGGAGAGATTTAGGTTCAAACGGGTTGGAAATCAGTTGGAGTTATGTAGAAAAAAAAAAAAAATTTTTTTGAACAAAAATAATCAAGAGTATTTATTTAATGGTATCCAACCTTCGATAAGAAGCGGCGAGAAAGTGTGTCACGTATTAGGGGAGATAGTCCTCCAAAAATCCATTCAATATAAAATCACCGGGGTGATAATATTGATGTTAGTCAACCTCCGATAGGCTTTGAATGGTTGTTAGATTGGAGTGACCAGACGATTAGTTTAAAATTTATGCAATCGGACCAGCGTTGAGTAGTTCTGTTTATCGGAGTAAACATAGATATCTACACTAATCGTTATATTGAATAGAGATAGTTTAACAAAAAAAAAGGGGCAAGAACAAACGACAGAAAAAGGGTCGGTCATAAAATTGCGTACGGAAAAAATACGGACCCGACAGAGCGCAGGGTACGTACAGATGTAAGCCGTGAAGATATTAAGAAGATACACGTTTAGTTGGTAAACGGATGAGTTCATAGTCACCGAAATTTGGTATCTTATCTTACTCCAATTGGGGCGGACCGATGAGAAAATTCAACTACATTGCGAGAAGACGTTTTATGTTAAATACGGTCCGGATTTGAAAAGGTTTACTTACAATAACATACCAATTATTCCCAACTACAAGCAATATGTTACAAATTATCAGATTAATAAAAATAGTGGAATTGTAGTATATACTATTGACAAATTTACCGATATCAACGTTATCGAAATACCCATATGTAACGTAAACTGTCTGTCAATCAATTTTAATGTAAACAATAGGCCCTTTAATATAATCGCTATGTATCGCACACACAGTTCAAATGTACAACTATTTATAGAAGAGTTAAAAAAAATTCTCTGTAATAAGAATACTTTAAATTGTATATTAATAGGTGACATGAATATTAATATTGGCCCAAATAATCACTGTAAAAATAAAATTGAATATATAAACACGATGAATGAAATGAATTTTATGTCATGTATAAATAAGTTCACAAGAGAAATTGCAAAACAAGCACCATCGTGCCTAGATCATATTTGGACCAATATTAAAAACACAGATAAAATTAAATCTATCATATGGAAAAACGATATAACAGATCATCATACGAATATATTTGTTTATGATCTATGTAAAAACTCAGAAATTTATGATCCTGGAAAAAATATTAAAATCATTTCTAAACTGAACTATCATAAATTAAATAATAAATTACGCAATGAATCATGGACATCAATATTAAATTGCCAAAACCCTGATATATGTGCAAATTATTTTGAAGAAACATTAACTACTAATATCGCTGACTGTACCACCTATATTAATCTCCAAACTAATGCTAAATTAAGGAAAATTAAACCATGGATTACGCAAGGTCTAATCATATCCATCCGGAAAAAGGAAAAACTCTTCATTCAAACAAAAAAAAAACCAAACAATAATCACATTAAAACTGAATATAAAATATTTCGAAATAAACTCACAAAAATTATTAAAGATACGAAAGAAAAATATTACAAAGAAAAAATAACCCTTACAAAGGAAAACACTAAAAAAACATGGAACACCATAAACGAAATTATGAATAAAAATAATAAAAATAAATCAGTTATAAATCTTATAAACAACAATGGAACCACATTAAATGCTATCCACGAATCAAAGAAGTGTGCAAATCTTTTCAATAATTTTTTCGTAAACGTCGGACAAAAACTTGCTTACAAAATTGATCAAAATTATCAACCAGATGATATACATGAAGATAAACTAAGTGAAAACAATCTATCAGTTTTTAAATCGATTACGGAGGAAACTATTGAAAACATAATAAAATCACTAAAAAATGGTGCTGCACCTGGATATGATGGTGTAACTACAGAAATCCTAAAAAAATGTTCTAACTCACTAACTAAACCAATTACTCATATAATTAATGTAAGCATTGAAAATGGAATATTCCCATCAAATTACAAAAAAGCCATTGTAACACCTGTGTATAAATCCGGAGATTCGAAAGAAATCATCAATTACCGCCCAATATCGTTAATATCCAATGTAGCTAAAATATACGAAAGAGTAATAAAGAAACAAATTGTAGATTATGTGGAAAATAAAAAATGTATTAATCCTAGTCAATACGGTTTTAGAGAAAAAATGAGCACACAAGACGCAATAGCGGAATTAACTAGAGTTATTTATAAAGCATTGGATAAAGGGAAAAAATGCTTAAGTATATTCATTGACCTCCGTAAAGCTTTTGACAGTGTTTCACACTCAAAATTAATCAACAAACTAAATAATATAGGAATAACCGACAAAGCTAAATCGTGGATAAATAGTTATTTATATCAAAGAACACAGCAAGTGAAAATAAATAACGAGTTAAGTGATATAGAAAAAATTAATTTTGGAATCCCACAAGGAACTGTACTGGGCCCAATACTATTTCTATTATATGTAAATGAACTTTTTGAACTCCCAATCGTCGGAAAGATTATATCTTATGCGGATGATACAGTATTAACAATTGAAGAAAACTCTTGGAAAGAAGCCGAAATATCGGCAAATAATGCAATAAATATCATTAAACAATGGTTTGACAAAAACTTACTTTCTTTAAATGTTGAAAAAACTCATTTTCTACCTCTGAGCCTAACAGAACATATTTCAAATATAAATGTAAACATTAAAGTTCACGACAGAAACTGTCTACTTAAAATCACACCCTGTAACTCAAATTGTATACATATTAGCAGTAAAGAACAAATAAAATATCTTGGAATAATTATCGACAATAACATTAAATGGAAAAATCAAATAAACTCCACAATAGACAGAATGAGAAAACTAATATATATATTTTTCAGACTTAGAAATACTATCACATTAAAAATATTAAAAGAAATTTACTTTGCACTTGCGCACTCGGTATTACAATATGGAATCATAGCTTGGGGGGGTGCATATAAATCATCCCTTCTCCCACTCGAAACAATTCAAAAAATTCTTATAAAAATTATCCTAAAAAAACCGTATTACTACCCAACAATAAACGTATTCCAAGAATTCCCTGTTCCCCCACTTACAAAAATTTACGAAAAAATAGCACTACTTCAGCTACACAAAGATATATTTAAAAAAAATATTACCCCACTGCTAAATATTAGCATAAGGAATACTTCTATTGGTGGACTAACTATACCACCCATACGAACCACAACAGCACAGAATCACTATGTATATAAAGGAATAAAATTATTTAATCAATTACCCGCCGATATGCGAACAGAAAAAAATTACGACAAATATAAAAAAAAAATTAATTCATATTTTGGTAGTCCCACCATATAATTTTAACTTTTATTATATATGTTTTTGACTGTTTGTTATTCCAAAGGTTTTATGTACATCCTATATATTTTTTGTTTAATTACCCTTATAATCTTATATGTTATTAAGTCTAAATCTATTCATAAGTTAAGTTCTTAAGTTTGTTATAAGGTTTTGAAAAAAAAAAAATAATAAAGTTATTATCAAGTTGTCCTCTCCTAAACACAAGCACTAGCTTTATTAGGAGAGTATATAAAATATGTAATATTGTATTAAAATAAACTTATTGTAAAAAATTTACTCAATAAAAAAAAAAAAAAAAAAAAAAAAAAAAAAAAAAAAAAAAAAAAATAGTGTTAGGGTAAAATTGTAAATAAAATGTGGCCCGGTCGCCTCTTAAAGATAGATAACAGATAACAGCGGATACCGAAGAATGCGAAAAAAAAACGGTTACAAGGGCTGTGGGACGACAGTTTGAAAACAGGTATAAGGAAGTGCACTAGTGGATCTATGGAGGCAGGGCAGAATTGGGAAAAACGCTCAAGAATTTTTATAAGGAAAATAGTTAAATAATTTAAATACGATGACCATCGGGGTGTAGGATAATAGAAAGGTTGTGAAAAGTCTAGAGTTGTGGAAGAAAAAAAAAAAAAAAAAAAAACCCCCGGGGGGAGGGGGGAAGTAGAACGGACAGTAACCTACCTGCAAGGAGGAGGGATACAAAACATTTAGGTACGACAAATTTTGAAAAAGGAAGAAACGAAAAGTAGGGGGAGGGGAAGCTAGCTAAAACCTGCATTTAGAAATGACTCCACTGACTAAACACTAATAGCGTGTTTTGACACTGGAGATAATTTCTATAGGGAGGCTGTGATGAACCTGTTTCACTCCGGTATAGGTGGGTAAAAATTTTTTTTAAATATAGAATATGATCACACTATCGACATCTTTCGGGTGGTTTTAAAATCAATATTAAAGGAATCTTTTTTAAACTTTTGGGGTTTCCTTGCCACGAAGGGGTGTAAACAGTTAGGAAAAAAAAACGACTATCCAATCGGAATAGAGATGGGGACAGTGGGTGCGTCTTGGACCAATCACAGGCTGGGGGCGTGGGATGATGGATTTGAAAAATTAAGATTCAAAGATTATCTCACGGTTTGGTCGGGCAGATATTTTAAGAGGATAGTACCACTTCTAACTTGGTCATAAATCGCATTTTTATGGGAGCAGGAGGGGATCGACAACAGTTGATTTCACGTCTGGAATCGGGAAGTTTTGCGGGGATCTCGGTGGCGGAAAATTCAAAAGGACAAATATCATTCACTGATAACTAGAGTAGCAAGCGATCTCGATTACTTAGTAATCGTGAAACGGGAGTGGACATTGACGGTCTTAACCGCTTTTTCCAGACAAATATCTAGCGGATTCTGCAGGTAGACGATGGGGGAAAGTGTTAGACGTGGAAAACCCACAGGAGCCGATCTCTTCAAGGTAGTCGAGGGAAAACAATTCATGTTAGTGACCATATGAAATCTAAGATTTTGTATTGGATTTTTGTCCGCTAGTTTAGAGGGGAGGGAAGGTTTACGATCTCTTGTTACTTAAGTGGGTCTCGAGTGTGAGACATCGGACATGATTTTGGGTCTCTAAGGTACGCATTAAGCTGAAATCACCACTTGATTTTACATACAGATGATAGGAGAAAGAAATTAGTGAAAAAGCATAAAATTTAACGACCTGTCAGGATTTTAAATTATTCGAAAACTCAAGTATTTTCTTGATCACTAGGCGAGAAATTACGGGAGAATTATCGGTTTTGGTGCCAGAGAAGGATGTAAGATGTAGGAGTAACTAGAAAAAAGAAAAAAAAAAACGTTCGAAGGCAGGATTGGAATGGGATCTTGGCAGTGGTTATAGCCATAGGAAAGGAGGGTCGAGGTTATAAAAGTTTAGATTATTATAAAATAAGGTTCTAAGAGCATCACGACTTTGCGGGGAGGTAAATCAAGGGGTTAGAGATTGCACATGAGCGTTTGCAAACGCGAGAAATAATAAAATTGTTACGATCACATACAATCGCGAGATAGCCAGGAACGGGTACTGTCGCGTGTACACTTAAAGAATACGTCCGTATAAGGATGTTCAATCACTGATTTATTAGGAAAGCCATAGTCAAATGCTAAATCGACGAAATACCTAGAAGGTGACTTATTGTGGGAGTAGCTAAAATAATATATGCATAATAGATGACAGTCGGAACATATTATAGGTTGCTAGGTTGAAATCGGACTTGGGGATTTCGAGAAAAGTATGGAAAATATATCGAAAATTCAGGATACGCCGTACCTGGAAGCGATTTTAAAAATGGTAGAACGGACACGATAGGATTTCGAGAAAAGTTGAATTAATTATTCACATGGTAAATAATATTTTTAGGTGCTCAGATTGTAGAGATTCGTATGGAGGTTTAAGAGTACTAGGTCGGGTCCGCCCCTGGACGGTCGGGCTGGATAGTTTTGTCGCACGGGGCGTAATGGGGATTGTGGGGACCGATCGGGGAAAAAGGTCGTAAGCGACACGACAGGACAGTGGGTGAGAAAGGATTCGATTTTACGTGTTATTAGAAGTCGAATTTGCAAAAATTAAAATTGATTTATCTGGAAATGGATGATCAAAAAGGGAAGTTGAGAGGAGAGAGGAGACAGTTCGTGACAATTCGGGAATACAGGGTGAGGTCTCGGGAAGAAAACGCGCGAAACTGGGGTGTTGGAAATTTACCGGGGATCAAATGGCTATCTGAGCGATTTGACTAGAGTGGATTTTTGTGCAAAGTGTATCGAACTAGACTCAGTGAAAAGATAATAACCTAATAGAGTGGATTTTAGTCGAATCACTTAAATTCTAAAAATAATAATTAATCAATCGATAAAATCAAAAGGAAGGAAAACGGTGAATACGTCTGTGAAGTTAACGGAATTATATTGTTCCCGGTGTTGTGTTTAATTCCCCGGTCTTAATATAAATAATCATCTTTTAAGGTGCACGAGAGAGAAAAGATATTTTCTATAAATATCTATTCTAAATAATAATCACGGTCTCGAATTTTAATAATAATAATATAATGGTTCCAATTCAGGTTGAGGAAGTTTTACTAAATCAGATTAAGCCTAAATAATAACTGAACAGTCGTTTAAAACTACAATAATAGACTCGTTTATAATAAATATATATTAGAGAACTTCCATATTGCACTTAAGGGTCGTACAATAATAATAATAACCTACGAACGAATGTTTAGCTTAGGTATATCACAGTACGTGAATTATGGAGTCACAATTTAGAGTCACAATTGCGCAATACTCGGAATGGAGCGACGAAGATACCAGTTTATATAAAGCTTATAAGACAGTAGGGAGGTTTTTTTTGTTTTCTATATAGGTACAGGACCACGGGACACGTAATTAAGACATCATTGGTTGTGTTTACCCGACTGGAAAATTAAACAATTACGTACGGGTAAGTTAATGAATCTATAATTGAATTACAGGCCATTGGATGCAGAAGGACGGAATAGAACGCGAATCCTGGACAGTTACTTTCATCCGTTCCAGCGGCGAGGAAAAATTAATAACACCTTATCAGCTGATATGTTAACCGTATTATGTAACGCATGGGATAGAGAACATCTTTTGTTTCAGTCATCTGGCGACGGAGGGTCAGGGAAACAAACAAAAAATGAACGAGATATGGTGCTTACACCGCCGTGGGTGCTGTACACTCAACCAAATGGAGAATGTTTTCAAGTGTACGAGACACCAAATAGAAAGCGACTGTCTGCAACCTAAAGAAACGTAAATTTAAAACTAACAGGTACTCCTTTGAATTCCTATTTGTTAAATTGCGCCTTTTAAACTTTATGGTTGAACAATGTGGTGGTGACACCGAGGCTATACATATGTGTCAATGTCTGGTCCATCGGTAAGGGTCTTCCCACATTGTCCTGTTAGGAGGGGATGCTCACCATAGACTGATCGGGTCACGCGAGATGCTGGAAGCAATTCCCTTTCGCGGAACCGTGTCGAGAGAATGGGCGTGACGAGATGGATTTGAATTGAGTTGCCAAACGGTATGAAAGGACGCGGTTCGCTGACGGAGGCGTCTTGGCCAAAAGCATCTCGGGTTGCCGGCAAGGTAGTGTGGGAGGAGCATAAGCAGCACATTTTGTGGGAACAACCCCTCAGCGCTTGCACATTTTTTAATTCTATCGACCTAGAAGCAAACATAAAGCCTAGACAATACTTAGGTAGTATGTTCGCTACTAGAGGTGGTTTATTCGCTGGCCAGGTCACGCAGGAGGAAGGATCTGTCTATCACAAGCTGTAGCCACATGTTCGCGAGTAGAGCCGTGACAAGGGACGAATTGGATTACCCCTTCTAGAGCCAGTAAAGTAGTCCTGGAGGTGTTCGATACTGGGGTTGATTGGGAAAGGTTTGAAGGCATGCCGTCCTTCCTTGGTTATGGAAGGGTCCGGGTATCTGGTTGGTCGTCAAGAGATCTTCTGGGTGCCATGGGTATAGCCCTGACATGCTTTGGTCGGGAGGTCGTGTCCGGAGAGCCGACCACCTGGTCAATTTGGTCAAGTGGAGGAGCCAGTACTAGATTGCAAAAACTGCATGATCCATATCCATCCCTCCCTTATCCCTTCCATCTTAGGTACGAATTTTGCGTTTACTAACAATATAATATTATCAAAATTATGTATAGGGTTCAGCCATGGAGAGATGCAGAGGAGCCACCAAATAACTAAATGAAACATTCTAGGTATGTATTTCAAAATCTATTAAGACGTATAGGATCATAGATCAACCTTATAGGCTTCCCAGAATTACAGGGGGTACTGCGAGAGTATTAAAACAACGTGCAACATTAGAGACGTAATGGGGACATATTTAGGATAGATTTAGACAATAAGTATCCTTCTTACGTTCAAGAGATACAGAGAAATTCTTCCACACCTTATCTAAAAGAACCAAAAAGTTACCACATATAGACATTAAATACCTATTCTAGATTTTCTAGTACCTTTGAAACAAAAATAAAACACAACGTAAAGGAAAGGGTTTATTGTAAAGTTTTCCCGTAAGGAGAAAGCCTTTTGCTGTGTTCAGTCACAGGGGTGGGAAAAGCGAGTCATGATTCAAGACATTATTGGCGAATCAAATAGTACGAGAGAAGGATCTACCGTCCGGAGATCGAAACGCAAGAGAGGAGAGGTATTAAAACCTAAGTAAAGGGTTTGACCCATCACAGCTGTCAAACTGTCAAGTATACACAGACAACACACACAGAGTTCGGACTAAATGATCGGTGATAGTCAAATTATTGTTATGACAGCAACTCAGTCTTATAAAAATCAGATTTAGGTAAAAACTGACGTTCTAAAACAACTTGAAACTTCTCAACTTCACTGCTAGTGCAATTCTGTATGTATGAGCACTGTTTTTTGTCAAAAACGTTTAGATTGTTTAACTTATTTAATTTTTAAAAGGGAGCGAATTTAAGAGCGTGTCTCTGTACAGCGATAGTATTGTTGTATATTATGAGGAAGGCATTTCTAAAAAATAGTTACTAACATACCTACCAAACCGGTAATAAGGAACTCCAGTGAAAAATATTATGACTTATAAATATATAGAATTTATACAATAATGATTCGGTTTGCAAAATACTCCACAAAAACATCAGTAAACATTTTTACAAGCGTTTTTACAAACGTCTGACGTCATTCGACCCCCATCGCAGCGCCTTTGCGGTGCGATATGGAGATTGTCAACTATCGTGACGTCATATAAGAACTGTTCTAACGAGGCAAAAAAAAGCTATATAAAATTTTTTCTTCAACTGTGAAATGATCTAAAAAAATACTGAATGTAAGACGGTAAATATTGTTCGAGGATTTTTAGATATTTAATTTCCTCATTGATTACACCAAAGATATCACCTCTCAAAACGGAAAAATAGTTTCGATGATGTTTGCTGGATATTGAAAGTGTTTTTATCGAAAACTGCTTATGAATACAGTTCCAGATGCATGCACATGTGTGAATATAATATTGTAATGGACTGTAAATATTACGAACGAAACGAGACGAAATTTTGATTGTTGGAATTGGGTGATATTAAATGAAGGAAAAAAAAGATATGCTAGGAAAAGGGATAACCAATCACTTACCACTGTGTCTCTGCGCAGGAGCACATAACACAATCACAATATGGTTATGTTGTTCCACCGCAATACCTCGATGTAATTATCGCCACAATAAAACGAATGAGTAGTTACCTATTAATCGAAATTATATATTTCCGAGATAGTCAAATTCCTTCTTTTTAATTACAAATGAGATTGGGTACACGAAAAACACCTACATATATATATTTTTACATGAGCTCCACACAGGAGGCCTTAAGGAAAATAATTTCCCTCGTGACCTATGTCATCTTTGGGGATGCTGTGTGGAGGGTTTTTAGGGAAAGGAAGGAGAGGAGAGATCTGGGAAGGTAAAGGGTTTAAGGGGTGGGTAGAAATCCACCTCCAAGACCTAGACAAACCTCACCCCATGAACCCGGGCACCCCTGCTAAATCACCAAACGTAGCGAACCACTTGGGGTAACCTATGGCAGAGGTGTTGGTTTTCCAATAAATGTTCCCGGGGCGGCGGTACCCATTCCCGCCTTCCAAATTGTAAAATGCACTCCAATTTTCACCATATTTCTAGTCATTGTTCCAAATTTCAAATAGGTACTTTTCCGGCAAGGTGGAGGTTAGGGAGAGGTGGGAACTAAGCATATTTCCATTTCAAAACCGAACAGAAAGTGTATTATTTATTCTTCAGAAAATTTCCAGAAAATTATTGAAGTAAAACTTCTTTACGCACGCTTGACTTGGGGAGTAAGCTGGTGAATGCCTGACGAGAGTGTTCCGAAAAGTGTGATCGGGCGAGGCGAACGGAAGTTGAGACGGAGATATAAGTTGGTGAAGATAGAAAGAGAGAGAGTTTCGTTTCGTATTTACTGTAGGGGCAAGAGAGAGAGGTGCAAGCGCACATTTTCTTTCTCTCATAGCCAGTTACGTTTCGTATATCTAAGACACAGTGCAGGCCTATTGTCTGTATCACACTGTAGGAGCAAGAGAGAGCAGTGCACGCGCACATTTTCTTTCTCTCTTCTTTTATAAGTTAGTGAAGTTTTACTTCAGTCGTGTGGAACTAAGTCTAAAGCACACTCGTTTTCTTTAAGAAAAATCTTCTGGAATCCGCTAGATGACAGTATATAGGTACCTACTCATTGTGATAGGCAAGTGAACAGATCCCTCCCATTTCGTAAAATAATAATGTGGATAATTATACCTTTCTGTATTGTAGGTATGTGGGTATTTATATAATTTGGGAAAAGGGTTGTTTCGTTGACACAAGAAAATCCTCCTTGTAAATCCTTGGACGCGTTTAGGCGTTGCGTTAAGCCCTCCTTCCGTTGTATTAAGTCCGCGGCTTATTTCGGTGACGTTGTTCCCAGGTTCGGCTGTTTTACTAAATAATGGGCAACTGTCTCACTACCTACTCACTCCACAATAATTGCTATTATTATTTTTGTATTTCCCTAAGCAACAAATTGTCGACAGAAGAGGAACGTAGCAATCGGGCAGTAAAAGCAAAAAATCCACCGTTGCGGTAAGCTAGCCAATAGGTATTTTGTGATACCGGATTTAGTGGTTTAGTAAAAGAATTCTTCCGGATTTTGACATTGGCGATCCGGGTTATCATTAAGAATTCTTCCGGATTATACAACCACGGCCCGGAATAGGTCTGTCCCGGTGAGATCGGTACATCGGAAGGCACTGATTTGTTAGGACTTGAAACTTGGAACACGTGCTCTGAGTAGGGACACGATATCGAATAGAAAGTATCGATACTGTACTCATGAGTAGTATCGGAAAAAAAGAATCGTACTCGTAAAAGAATTGAAACAAAAAGTACCAGTATAGTAAATCAAAAGTACCTGTAAATTCACAAATTGCTATGCTAAAAAAGGGTAATGTTGTTTTTTATGTACATAATCCACTGAAAAACTAAACGAGCGTAATTAAATAAATAATGAAACACATTTGCACTGTTAAAACACGAACTAAAAAGTAAAACAAAATTTTTGAAATACATGTTTTTTTTTCGATTCGTTTCGATAGAAAAAAATTACAGCGAAATTTCGACAGCGCCATCTATTCGTTCCATGACACACTAGATTGCTTGTGCTTGCAATTATACCAACGCAATGGAATGTTTTAGAAGGTTTGCTATGATTGAACTAGATGGCGTTGCCATAAAAATTCACTTGCAAACTTTGTCATTCTTGCCACTACTTCAACAATTCAAATTTTGAAGCTATAATTAAAACACGACTTTTGACATTTTTAAATGAGATTGGACAGAAGGGGCCCCCGACATAGATGTAAAAACCTAAAAACTAATAATAATAATAATATTTGGACGACTTGTATAGCGCCGTTTTTGTGAAAAATCACCTCAAGGGCGCTGTACAAACTTAAAATACATTTCTACAATCTTACAAGATGTACAAACTTATAATACATTTCATCAATCTTATAGAGATATTTAGCTTTTAAAATGTAAGGTCGCTCTGGGACGTTTTTGGTCTTATGAAAATACAACACAATTACGTGTTTTGGGATGTATTTATTCCTTAACAAGCTGACGGGATAGAAACCATCGCGGGCATGCACACATCAAAAATCCAAAGTTTCATCGCAATTGGATGAACGGTTAGCATTTAGCAATGCATAATTTAATGATGCCAGAACTCACTAATGTACATGGAAACCATTGCGGGCAAGCGTACATCAAATCTGCAAAGTTTCATTGCAATCGGATGAATGGTTTAGCAACACATTGGCATATCACATATATACAAACCCAGAAACAAACATAATATTTCGATTTTTATATAAGTATATAGATTATCAGTGTCAGGTGCATTTGGCCTTTACGCTCAATATTCGGAGGAGCAAGAGCGACAGTGACAGCAAAAGTTTGGTAAAATACCTATTGATCAAATTTCTTTGATAAAGAATAAATTAATTTTTTTTGGTTATCTTGTCTTGTGCACGTCAGTCGGGGAAAGAATTTTCGAGAAACGCATACCTGAAATGCAATCAATATGTATGGGTAAGTAAGTCGAATTGTTTTTGTTGTGGAATTTGTAACCCAAAACCATTAACTGCTTCAGGTGTACCATTTACGCATTTAACTCCGATATAGATATATCATCGAAGTAATAATGTAGGTGTCAATAAGAATTGAACTTGTGTCTATTCGTAAATAAACTAAATGTAAAATTGAATTTGAAAAAATTGTTCATTAACAATTAATTCGTACAACATCACAGGAATGGAATAACCAGAGATGACCGCGAAAGGAGAGCAAAACATACAAATAACAATGACAAAAAAGTCAAATGTACCTACATAAAGAACGTAATTTCAAGTTATGAATATGAACCAGGCTTCGATAAAGACAAAGAATTGAGGCTTAAAGGAAGTGCGTAACAATAATTATCAATGTAACGAATGACAAGAATCATTTAGATTTAGGTACACCATAAAGTACAATGACTTGAGTTGGCAAGTCTCCAGTTTTTGACATTCTGGTTTTGAAAAAGGATTTTTTCACAATTCGACTTTGACATTCCGGGCCTCGGACAAGAACCCTTCCAGATTTCAACACCGTCAATGACCGATAAATTTCACTCAATCTCTAACATTGTTACAAATCTGAAATTGATTATATAGCGTAACGCTCCAGTGGATGAGACAAACATCACAAGAACACCCTGACTACACAGTGGGCAGCGTTGTGAGGCAAGTTAAGGTAAGGGCTGTAGTAAAGGATTTATTGATGCAGGTCTTGAAGAGGCCCAGATTATATATGTAGATGTTATAGATTATATAGATGTTCACCCATTCTCCATGAAGCCAACATCGACTGTGAACAGGTGTTCCGATCATACTTGAGATTTGTACAGGGTCACCAATGAATATCTGCTAGCCCTATGCAAGACGCCCAGTTTCCTGGAAATATGATTTACTCGGGCTTCTATGGAGCTCCGGTACTTGAGCTGGTCTGATATACTTACCCCATAATATATAAGCGCTTCTTTTTATTTATTTTTGTGAAGGAATGTCAGAAGGGGAATCAAGCAGGGGAGCAGGCCATAAATTCAGTGGTCTGCACGCACCAAATTAACATATCGCTCCAACTATGCAACATGTTGGCTGTTGGCGCACTTTATCTTATCGATGGAGGACCAGTATTATGTTATGCGCTACTGCCATCTATTAACTTTGCTTAGAAATTAATGCTTAAATGTTTTAGTGCCAAAACTTAAGCTGTCCAACTTGAAGAGTGATGAAAAAAAATATCCCATAAACCTTTTTCATTGTTTGTTTTTGGGGTGTTATGCCATGTTGCGCTATCTCCTTCTTTTCCTGTATATTTAGGTTACGAGATAAGAAAGCATTGAAAAAATTACAAATTTAAATTAAATCTTTTGCCCTATCTGTTTTCGCTCCCCGGCCCACGATTTATCGACGGCTTCATGCAACACTAATAAAAATATGTATGTACTAAATTAAAACTGGTTCAAATAAATCCTATAATCAAATTGTAACCATTTTGACATATCCGTTTGCTAAAGCAAAACTTTCATTTTGAGATGAAGTAAACACTAAATATATGAGGATACGGATACTCCCTTGACAGTTGGGTAGAGCGGTTTCAAAGGATTGATTAGCTGGAAGTGATGTCAAAGAAGGAGATAGCGCAACATGGCATAACACCCCAAAAACAAACAATGAAAATGCTTTTGGCCGTGAAAATCTAAAAACGTATCATCCCATAAACCTTTTTAACCTAGTGTTTTTCTACACTTTTCATGACTACATCACTTTTCAAATGCGTGTTGAATTGCCACTTTTCTGAGTTGTACAGTTACCCATTTTACATGACGACAAGCACAAGTTGTATTTCTGACTGCTACGCTAAGTTCCCAGCAACAATTGAGAACATATATTTCTGCCTATTTTTACGTTTACATAAGAGTATTGAAATTTAAAGAAAACACATTTTTTTAGATCCTTTATTTTACTTAAAATTATTATCCAATATCACATTTTATATATAGCATTATCAAAACCATGGCAACAAGATTTCTCAAGGTAGGCCCTCACGTATCAATACTGTATACAATTGCAATACTACTCTACATTTTTTGGGCATTTTAAAAACCGTGAGGGTCAATCAACAATGGTCTTAGCAAAAATAATTTAGATACCAAAATAAATTTAAAAAAGATAATATTACTTTTAACGAGATTTCTAATATGGATATTATCTTCTGTATTAAGCTCATTAAAGATATAAATATGTATGCACCATTATAACAGTGTAAAATACATGGTAAATTTATTTATAATATCATTAAAAAATAAAATCTTAAGTCCTTTTTTTATAATATAATTTGATTCACACAATATTATTTATAGACGTGCCAACAATATATGTTCTGTAAAAACCCATCCCAAAAAATAAATGACTCTGTTACACAATAAAAACGCTTTGGTATCTTCTATCATCTCATCAGGGATTGGTAGAGTACATTAGCACATATTTGGAATGAATCATACATAGCTATTGCTGCATGAACTACATAAATATACTGTGTTACCTTAATCACAGTCACAATGTTATATGAAAAGCATTTAAAAAAAAAAAATCTAATACATATAATAATTTCTAAAATGATTAAAACACTACAGGTCGGCGGCATATCAGTTGCTTTTTATGTTCGATAAGTATGGGAATCCTCGCAAAAATTTAAGCTTGTTAATTCAGTGACTTAATCCTTGCTAGCCCCGCAAACGAGTGGTTACGGTAACGTATCTGTCAAATTCAAGATTTATTTATCATTTGATCCTAGTCAAAACATATAACATTGATGATATAATACACACTTAAGACTTAAATACGGATTATGTGCTAAGCTCGTCAGAACAACCAAGCAAAGATAAAAAAGCAACTGATATTACATCCTTATTTATACGTATAACTTTCTACCAACTATTTAATTTCAGGGTGCTATGAAATGTACCAGTTTGAAGAAGTCTGTAACACTGTGAAACTGTTGTAGCTTATAATATTATATACATAGTTAGAAAATACATGAAATAAAAAACCAATATCAAATTTTTGTCAAGCAATCAAAATAATTAGTGACAAAAAACAACATGGATGGAATCTGACTGACAACTCAGAAGTTGGAGTTCAAAGGACACAAGTCACAATTTAGCCCGGATTTAGGGTCATTTTTGGTGATCACTTATAATTACGTCTTTTTTGCATCCATAACAAAAACTCGGTAGACTACACAAAGTTCCTGGGACAGAATGCGAAGTCAGAAAAAAGCAGATATATTTTTAAATCAATCAACTTTGTAAAAAAAAAACTATCTTTTACTAAGGAACTAACGAAGGTGGGATATATCCAAGTTTTCTATGAATATAAAGGTGTAGGTACATATTTGTATTATCAAAAAATTATTATTTTTTAAATAAAGAAAATTTTTTTTTTTTTTATTGGTGCCCTTTTTTACTCATTTAAAGTACGCTCTAGCGTGTTTAAATCGCACTTTATGGAACGCGCGTTTTTTAAAGTTACCATGGCAACATCAACAAATCAACAAAATGTGAAGTCTAAATGTCAACTTTTAACTATAAATCTGACAGGAATATTTTAAACGTCAAATGTGACAGATTGCAAATTAATGTTTGTGTTTTTCATTTCCATGACAACAAGATATTGTGATGTCACATCACGAATTCATAAATAGTTTTATTTCCAAATTTTTAATAATAATATCAATATTTATGTTTTCAAAGTGTACCAATAAAAAAAAATAGCGTAAAATATTCGTGGATAATTGGTCTTTAAAACACTTGCTTTATTTCGAGCACTCGGCTGCGCCGTCGTGCTCGAAAAATCGCGCGTGTTTTAAAGACCTGTTTATCCACTTATATTTTAATATACTATTTTAGGTATGTATCCTCACTATTTTTCGACATATGTAATCCTTGTTATGATAGATTCACATGGTGAGCCATGGCTCTAGGTCCTCGATTCCCCTGTCATTGAACTCCACCGTCGCTGTCCTCTAAGGGGCTCTAAGGTTGCACTGAAGTAGCTACCGAGACGGATCACCGCTCGTTTTGGAAGGGAAAGTCTAAGCTACACGCTAGTGCTGCCATCTTTTGAGAAATAACATCCGCGTCGCCGAAAATAAATAAAGAACTTTTATTTTTGGATAACCTGTGCACATTATTTTTTTAATGTTCCTGAATATTTAGGTTACGAGATAAGAAAGCATTGAAAAAATTACAAATTTAAATTAAATCTTTTGCCCTATCTGTTTTCGCACCCCGGCCCACGATTTATCGACGGCTTCAGACAACACTAACAAAAATATGTATATGTACTAAAATAAAACTGGTTCAAATAAATCCTATAATCAAATTGTAACCATTTTGACATATCTGTTTGCTAAAGCAAAACTTTTATTTTGAGATGAAGTAAACACTAAATATAAAAAAAAATGTAAACACGATGAATGTCATGTCGTTTTATTCGGTGGCAGCGTCGCGGTTGACGATGGGCTCCTCGAGGTCGGGATTGGCGCGTGACCGGGCGAACGGGTTGCACAGCACATTGTTATAGACGCACATGCCCAGCACGAGCACCCCAAAGCCCAACAGCTGCGGCCAGTGGAAGCTTTGCCATCCCAGGGAGAGCGACACGGCCCAGATTATCAGGGTCCTGAAACAATGGAGTTAATTCATGTTAATCTTGTGTGTGCAATATTTAAGACAAGAACATAAATTATATAAGTTTATAACTCATTATTATTGGTGTTCCGATGAACAAACAAAAGTGTGGCAAAACAGAATCTGTTTTTTGGTTACCAGGTTTGCTATGTATGACAAAATATATGACAAAAAAAAATTAACATACCTAATTTTAATTCATTTAATAAGTAATTCATTTCACATACATTTATGTATTTATTTTATTAAAAAGACTACTAACTTAGTTTACATCACTTTATTTATATACTCAATCTACATGTTTCGTGAACAATGTTCACATCAGCAAGAGTAAAGGTACACTAAAGTTTCAAACGAGCCGTGCGCCGAATGTCACCCGGTGGCCACGGTCGAATTATGAAAAAAAAAAATTTGGAGTGCAATTTTGACCCTTATGTATAAAGAAACTGTACGAAAGACGAGGTCACAATCGCTTGCGCCAATATCTCTGTAGGTAGCTTCAAAGATATCATTCATGTCAAGTATGTCAACACCACATACTTTGTAATTGAATTATCAAAACGCTGTCAAAACTGAAAAGTCGCGAGTTTTAGCATTTTCGTTCCTTTTTCAAATGCATATAAAGGTATTTATTTATTAGCAATCTTTTTTTCACGTAGGATGTCTATTCAGGTTTATGTAAAAATAACAACATCAGTTCAATTTTCGTATTTATATGGATATTTAAGCAAAAGTCAGGAAGGTAATTTTCGCACGCTTTTTTTTTAAATCGGCGTGGCCATCCTGGCATATAATACATCCTATGGTGAGGAAGGGATAGAAGGAAGGGGGAAGGGTAAGAGTGGGGGAAGTATATTAGAATTGGGGATTACAATGTCATTAGAAGGGAAATACCGGTTAAGTTGGAATTTGTTCAAAAGAGGGTTTATAAAAATTTGTTGCTTATTAAAATGAAATAACCAGACAAAACCGGAAATATGTCATTTTTAAATCAAATTTTAGACGTATTGCCTCATTTCCACAAAAAATTGATTTTGAAAGACTGTTCTTTTATCTAGTGTAGCTATGTTTTCAATTCTGAGAAAATATGTTTATTTTTAGTACAATAAGGTTTTACTGTATATAGGTAGGCAGATTTGTTAAATTTTCAAACAAAATTTTGTATTATACAACACACATTTCAAATCATATGCAGTAAAATAAATCAATAAATTATCTGGGAAAGCTATGTTTCAGAATTTTAATTTAAATAAAATTATTTAAAAAAGATCCGAACAAGTGTTTTGTGACGAAAATAGTTCAGTTTGTCTATTTATTTACGGTCTTAACAACTAATATATTTAAGATTTTTTTTACATTCTTATTTTGCTTAGCCACTGGAACGCTTTTTGCCGAATTTCGGCACCATTTAGAAAACCTAAGTAATTTCGGCACCATTTAGAAAACCTAAGTTGGCTAATTTGCCGAATTACAGCAAAATTCTCCCTAGATGCATCAAAAATTTTTTCAAATATTTTCAAATAAGCCCACGGTTCCATTTTTACGTTTTTGCGTAGGTAGATAGAAACTACTTCTATTAAAATTCAACAGATGGCAGTGTACTCTAGTAATGCACGCTAAATATTCCATTCAAAATTCATATTTGGTAGATCTCTGTAAATGTTAAACGGTCTGAAGCTGTCAAATTAATATTCGGGTTTTTTATGGCATTTTAGTGAATTTTTATAACAAATTTGTGTACCAGTGTTATAATAATTAAATTAGTAATTCATTCAACTGCTTCAACGTGTTTCAAACTTAAAAATTCAGTGATTATTTGAAATACAAAGTTTTGTGGTTATGTTTTTGACATTTTTTTTCAATCGTCGTGTGTTTTTGAAAATGCAATATTTTCTATAATTAAACCAATAATCGAGTTAATTGGTATTGTGGATTTAAGATAATTGATGTTTCTATTTGATGTACTACAGCTATTTTTGGTGAGGCGTTTAAGAATTTCATTTTAGTCTAATTAAAAGTGTCGCCATTTTTCGAATAAATTTGTGTCAAAAATTATTCAAAGGGAACATTCAACAGTTCAAAACATATCAAAATTCAGTTTTCATATATAAATATATACGTTGTGATTATAAATTAGACCATTGTAGACCGACTCGACTCAAAACACCTTTTCATTGTGACAATACTTTGACAAACGCAGAACAAAACTCAATCATAAATCGCTTGCATATTTTAGGCAATGAATATGCTAGTATCGATCAAGCCGTCGGTAATCTAGCCTCATACAAAAGATCCATTAAATTAAATTTGTTTGCGAATTAGTAACTAATAGGTAATACTGAAAATAGTTCCGTTTTGAATGTTTACGATTTTATAATATTATTTTCATAAATCCTAGGAATATGTGATAAATAGACATCGGATTATATGCATTTGCATATTTGCATATGCAAATGCATATAACTCTCTAATTACGGCGTTAATACATATTTTAGCCTTTTTTCCCCAATCGAGCATATTTAGCGTTTGAAGACGCATCCATTATACAGAATATCGCCCTCATCTCAACACATTTCCACAAGTTACCAGATACCGTAGAGAAATTGGAAACAAAAAACCTTCCTCTATTTATATCAATGATTGAACTCGCCAACGCTCTTCCCAATTTAATATCAGAAAAGATTCGTGAAAAGTTAGACGCTATTTTGTTTTAAAATCCGAGTATTGAAGACACGAAGAACATTAATGCCTACATCAACGGCACAGGTCAGAATACCCTGCATAAACGGTCTCCAGAAATGGCGCCAATTTTTAAAAATGTTGTCGGATGACGTCAGTTGACGTAGAGAAGTCATTTTCGGCGTTTTGGGTGACAAACATCAAAAATTTTTGCTCGATAATTTGGAAAAATACTTAATTTATATTGTCACAAAAACTATGCATAATTTTAAGAATATTTCGCTGTTTTTGTATCGTCTTTAATTAAAATATATAAAAATAAAAATGGTTTTTGTGATTTTGGATTGTGCATATTTTAGGCATATCAAGAGTTTTTAGTGCATATTTCGGCCTTTTTTAGTGCATATTTGCATGCATATTTTGGCACTTTGTTAGTGCATATAATCCGATGTCTAGTGATAAACAACCAAAGATAGGTGAATTCATTGACTATGTAGAACTATGATCAGTTTGTGTGTCTTCATATTAAAATTCGGAGGTATGATTTTTTAAAGGTTGGCGGAAAATATTCAAAACGGTCATTAAAATATCACGAGCAATCCGAGGAAAAAAAAAACGCGCCGTCGCTCCAGTGGTTAGACATTATTGAAAATCATAAATACTTTTGATCAAAAAATAATTACAAAAAGTACATAATTTTAATGGTTTTATCATCACGCCTTTCAGCTTTTTTGAATGTAGGTATAAATTAAAGCAAATTCTGATAGAAATAAAATCGATTTTGAGTTAGTATTTAAAAAAAGCTGGAATGAAGAATAATTAATCTTTCTCATTGGAATCGCCCTGTACGATCGTAAGAACATCTTTCGACGAAATATGGATTCTCGGCCGCTGGCTGGTTAATGGCCCATTACGAGTACATCTACAACAAAAATACCTCAAAGTGACTGGTGTCTGTTTTTGTTTTACTCTCTTAAAATTAATACAATAAGTGTTAAAAGTGACAGAAATCATCGGAAAAGTACATAACTTAAACCATATTGCTAGTATTCTAGTCAAGTAGCTAAAAAAAGTGGAATTACATAATTACAACTCAAAGCGACAGCTGTTTGTTTCTGTTTCTGTTACAAATTGTTTCCTTTCAGTAAAATAGATGGCAAAGAATATAAGAAACCGGAAAGAAAAACCTATCATTGACAATTTATTTAATAAGATGCATGGTTTACGGTGTCTAAGGCCATTGAGAAATCATTGTATGAGCAATGTACTTGGTAACCTTTATCTAAAGATTTGGAAACATAATCTGTGAATACCAATAGATTCGTGCCTGTTGATCGGCCTTTTCTAAACCCATGCTGTTCCGATATTAAGAACGGCTCTACTTGAAACTGCAAGTGTTTATGAAGTATCGATTCGTATAACTTAGCCTGAGGCAGAAAGAATTGCCACCGGTCTATAGTTTTCCACGGATGTCCTTGATCCATTTTTGAAAATAGGACAAATTTTTGAGACTTTCCAGGAATCAGGAAATATGTACACCAGTTTCTAAGGAGAGGTTGAATATAAAGAACAGAGGCAGTTTTGAAAATTCAACACATCCTTTTTAAAAAAAAGACTGGTAGAAAATCTGGGCCAAGCGAATGTGTATATTTCATTTTTTTAATCAAAGATTTTACATCTGATTCACCTATATACATACTTATATCAATGTTTTAGGCTCCCTTCACATTCATCTTGGCAGCAGCAGTGGGATTTAGTAATGGAGACTCATTACTATACACCAGGGGTGTCAAACTGGATATTCTTAAGGGCCGTTTATAACATTTGGCGTGTGTAAGCGGGCCGGACTCAATATTTAAAAAATAAAACCCATACTTAATTGTTAAAATCTTTTTTTAGTTAGATACCTTTTTATTATAAATTCAGTAAGTTAAAAAGAAGGGTAACAATGTAAATTATCTTGAACCGGACACCTGACTTCTCTTGTTTTTGACAAGTTCATTGATGTCGGGTGTCATATTCGTCGTAGTTACTTTTAGAATCGATTGGAGATTTTCATCCGTGATGTTTGTTTTTATTTATTTTCATAGAGGAAAACATCTGCTCGCATAAATACATACTACCAAACATACACAGGATACGTGCCGCATGATTTCTTATACTTGGATAGTTATTCAAACTCTTGAAATATTGTGTATAAAATGTAGTTACATTAACTTCCTTAAATTTATCCTTTACAATGCTGTCGCATTGGAGATCTATCAATTCCATTTGCAAATGAATTGGTGCCAGTGCAGCATCAAAAGTAAATGGATTGTTGAAAAGTGGGAATTCCATTTTATGCATTTTGCGAAAATCTTCAAAACGACTGTTAAATTCTGTGATCAGATTCAGCAAAAGTTGAGAATACACATCCAATTTTGTCCGGTTCACTGTGCCACATGATTTCACGTGAGGGAAATGATCGAGTGTTTGGTTTTTTTATGTGAATTTCCCACAGTCTTAATTTTACGGCTCGCGGGCCGTATTGATAGGGTCCGAGGGCCGCATGCGGCCCGCGGGCCGTATCTTTGACACCCCTGCTATACACTGATGGGAAATGAGTTTTTTTTTTTTTTTTAAAGAAAGACAAACATTCCCGGGTTACGAATAACCCAACAATGTTTGAAAATCTCCTACTACCACCACAGAAAGCCGAAAATGTTGCTTGTGTTGTGATGGAGGACTTAGTCAGCCGAGGAATCGAACATGCGACGCTCGGGTGGGACCCAAGCGCTATGCCCACTCAACCACTGACAGGTGAGTTGCAAATGCATTGGCTATATCCGCTCTTCTAACTTCTCGATCACCATACATCATGATGTCTGTTATACCACCATCCTTGCGTAGTGATTTCCAAAATGTCTTGGGATCATGCTTGATATTACTCTCTATCAGTTTTACTTGTGGCGACCAGAACGGTCGCCCTCTTTAGCCACAATACAGTCACGCCACTGATACAGCTAGCATATTCTCAAATTATACAACCTACCTGCAGTGGTAGTGTTTCACGCCGCATACGGCTACACATTTCGGGAAGCGCATCGAAAGGCCTCGACTCAACAGCCGTCACATTCTTACGGCCGCGGAATGTTCCAGAGGCTTCTCTGCTTTGCGCGGGCGCTCAACATTACTTGGCGTTCCGGGTAACTCACACGGTCGGCTATATAAAGCGCAGCGACACAGTCAGTCAGTCAGTTCCAGTCTCTAGTATCAGTAACAGCTCACTAACACACATAGACAGTGCATCAAGTGATAACGCTCCAGTGCAGGTGCATCATCAACCTTCGAGGACGCAACATCTCTCAAGAGACACAATTGCCCACGACAAGTCCCACGGCGGGCCTTCTTGTCACGTGCGCAGCAACTCCTCAGGTTTACCGCAGCTCATCTCCACGATTCACTGCGTCGAGCATCCATCCTGGACGTCAAGGTCTTCTCCACCACCACGGTGCGGAACAACATGCTGGCGACATGCAGACACGTGGTCTGCTACACCACTGCATCACCGACCTTCATCACTGCAACACCTACGAGCCTCATCATCATCGCTCCTGTCTGTACCCTGTTACTCTACACCAACTTTACCATCGCTACGTAGCAGCAATAAACGACTGACTCATACATCGACTGACGCCTTTCATTCAATCGTCCCCCGTCTCTGCCGATCCGCGCGTCCGCTCCCTCGTACTCATAATAGCAAAATAAGATACAACCACGAGAGCAAGACCGGGTTAGGTAAAATTGTTACTCAACATGGTGGGTCAATCGCACGCATGCGCCTTTTTTACCCCGTCGCTGTACGGGAGATGCAGTAGCTGTCAGAATTTAAACCACCCATAACTGGTGAGGGTTAACTCAGTACTACGGCGTTGTAACCTTCGAAATGGCAAACTTTTATGAGAATCTTGACGTTTTGAATGGAGCTTTGGGAAATATTGACCGTATTCGCGGCATTCATGTACCACGGCTACGGAAAAGGTACAAAAAAAGGATCCATCCATTTGCGGCACAGATTTTAGGTCTAAATATAGATTTACAAAAGTTAACATGAGACGTTTGATTGCCTTGGTACGGCCATATTTGGATTTGAACGATAAACGGGGTGGCAAAGTATCTACCCATCTCCAAGTTCTTTGTGCCATACGATAATGGGGTAGAAACTAGTGTTTTTAATTGCATTCTTGTGAAACAAATCAGCGAAATCGATAACAAACAGGCTGTATTATATATTTTTTTTATAATACTCATTTCAATGTCACCCCAATTCTTATTACGCCTACTACTTTTTGTTTCCTCATCCGAATGACTGTTTATGATGTTATCCATTATTAGTTATTTTTGAAACGCGAAACACAAAACAATCTCGTCGAATAATATTTTGACTCATGAATAAACGTGAAGTTGGCAACACGCCACGAAATGCCAAATTGACCGCGTTTTTCAGCTTTGGAGCAGAGTGTTGCTACCGTAAAAAAATCATAACCCATTATCCAGCTGTCGAGCAATATTGGCAAAATTTATGATTATGAGTAAAGATTTTTAACCTGAGCAGTGTAGGGCCCCTCCCCTGAGTAGCTACCGTGACACTACAGAGTCGTGGTAGGGTTTCATCATGAGTAAGGCTGTATAGATTTAACATAATTACGGAATGCTATATGAACTTTTCATTTAACAACTGTTCTGAGTTTACTAAAGTTTTCATATTCACTTTGGTTACCAGTATATTAGATCATAACAATGGTAGTAAGGGAGACACAACGATTTCTACGAGACGTAAATGAGTTGTTCTGAAAAGCGAACAAATTAGTCTGAGGGGCTGGAATGAAACTTGTGGCATTAGCTCCACACAGGAGGCCCTGAGGAAAATAATTCCCCTCAGGGCCTATGTCATCTTTGGGGAAAGAGAGGAAGTTCTGGGAAGAAAAAGGGTATTGTGGGTAGGAATCTGGAGATCAGTGTGTCCAGGAGTGACAAATGTATGAAACCATTCCTGAGAGAGAGTACAACTGGATAAGTCAAAGGGACTCCCTCAACCACACTATTCCGATCCGGCCTGCCATGCAACTTGTGGGCAGACACATCCGCCACCAAGACCCGGACAAATATTACCCCATGAACCCGGGAACCCCTGCTAAGTCACCAAAAAACACCCCTACAGAATTTTGATACCTGTGGATGAAATCATGCACTTTTGACGTGTGCTTGCAGACACATCCGCCACCAAGACCCGGACAAATCTAACCCCATGAACCCGGGCACCCCTGCTAAGTCACCAAAAAACAACCCTCCAGAATTTTGATACCTATGGATGAAATCATGCACTTTTGACGTGTGAAATAAGAGGAAAAATATTGTCTGATTTCGAAAAACTCTGCGTAAAGCCCGGGCAACGCTAGGTTTTTCAAAGTACTAAATATTGACTTTTTCCGCCTGTATTTATAATGACTCATTCGCAAACAATACTTAAACCCATATAACTGACACGTTTGCAAAAAAAATAATGTTTTTTAATTTTCACGAGATGTCGTGATGCTCAATCCAAAACGATATTTGATGACAGTGCGGAATGTCGTCAAACATTATTTTGATGATATGACAATGCAAATTAGTATCACAAGGTATTTGGGATTTATTTTTAACCGTGTGAATTTTAATATTTTTTGATGGCATAAAATGCGTAATTTGTAAACCCAGACATCAGTTGAAGTTTTGTATTCGTCAAGTGAACAAGTTCATCAATATGTCTGAGATCACTGTCAAAGTTGTCATCGTAGTGTTGAATGCATTACCCTTACTGTTTGCTGCTCCCTACGAATCCTTGCCGAAGATGGTGGACGAACCAGAACCCCTTCACAATATCAAGATGCCAAATACCCCCGAGGAAATTCACATTCCCGCAGATGTCGTGCTAGGAAGGGCTCACCCAGCGATGACTGCAAACTCAGATTCAAAGCCAGGCATCCTGTTTCCCGCGCCCTTCAGTGAATTGATCCCAGTAAAAGTTAACCAACCAGATTCTGAAGATGTTGATGAATGCCCGATTGATTTGCAGATTGCTTTAACCATGCCTCGACCATATGCAATGAATAAATCATCCACGGTGTGTCAAGACATGTCATCAAAGATATTAAATATGCTCACAGAAGATATGTAGGAGACCCCTGCCGCCTTGTCATCTCACATTCATTCCATCATCTTCTACTTTGCCACGTGTCGCCTGATTAATGGCGTAGTTAATATGAAGATGATTGATTTTTCGCTCTTTAATTAGTTGCAGAGGACCCGCAAACTAAAAAGATATGCAGAACCGACACCGCCCTGATTCAAGGCAATTCCTCGTATCGTGATTCCTGTGCAATTTAGTGAATGGTAGCAAATGAAATATCTCACCCAGGCATCCACTATACAACATTCCTGAATTCCGCCACCTGAGATGTTTAGGATGAGATGTTCCAGTATAGTTCCACCTGAGATGACACTATGAATGTAGTGGATCTTCAAAATGCAACTTCCCCCTTCTGCTGCCACTTGCATTATTGAAGATGTTCAAAGAAGATTATATGCAGAAAACTACTACCCTAACAAGTAATATCACCATCCTTCTTGCTGAAGGATGACTCCAAGTAACAACACACAAACTTGACTGGGCCACAATCAACAGGACCAATCTTCCAGGAGGACAACAGAGTGGATAGGAGAAGGATATGATTTGAGATTTTTCACTCCCAAAACTTTATAATTTTCCCCTCTTTAACATAGGTATATTTACTTATATTTCAAACAAAAAACTTGTACAATGTGTCCTTAGAACGGGGTACCCCAGTAAGGACACATTTTTCCCTCAAAAACTGTAAAACAAAATATATAAATAAATAAATAATCTGCTTTAGAACGTTTTTTCTAATTTCAAAACTATAATCTGCGATGCCTTATAACCGTGTGAGGTATTTTTAGTCCTAAGTTTATATCAAATGTATGATAATTTTTCAATAAATGATTTGCAAACTCAGATTCGCTATTACCATTTAAATTCCTAATAGTATAGGATCCCGCTATAGAACGACCTTCACCGAGATGTTTATTTGATGAAACGTATTTTATATTTAATTTCATATGTCAATAAAGATATTGCATATGGGTTGCCTAACAAATTTTAGTCCAGGGTATGATTAATTAATAATTTAAAAATAAAAAAAAATTGAATATTTCACCGGTGTGATTATTAGACAAATTCTACACCAATCGAAAGTATGAAGCCCATAGAATATGCAAACGTTAGGTTGCCTACTCTTTTCCTGTCACAACTCTCGGGTAGCCAGGTATAAACAGGTAAATCGAAATTAGCATTTTGCACCGGTCTGATTATTGAATTAAAATAAAATGAAATTAAAGATTATTTCATTATGAACACGGTGGTATAGAGTTGCTTGCGAAAAATCAGTCCAGAATTCCGGTTGTCGAATTTTGAAAAGTAAAATATTGCTGCGAGTGACTGTGTACGACTGAGAGGTCCCAACCAACCATCCCATGCGATAGAAGAGGACACAGCATAGCAGCTGTTTGAAGTCCGTCCATTTAAAGAAAGAGAGTGCGCATGCTATTTGTTCTGAAAATGAAAATGATAGCGATAGACCTGTATATGCTGTGCATCATTTTGGAGTAGTTTATTATTAAAATAGAGGAATATTTTATACATTTTTTTAAAATCAATTAATTATTTATGTGTGTATATGTTTTTATGTGATACTAAAGTATATATATATATATATATATATATATCATCATATATATATATATATATATACATCTTTAGCAAAAAAGAAGGTTATAGAAATACATATTTATTTTATTTTTGGGAAATCAACAGTTAACATTTTTCCAGTTTGTACATGTTTGTATAGCCAAAATAAAAGCAATTATGGATTTCCTCCTTGTGACTTTACCTCTGATTAAACAGCATAATAAAAAAATAGAAATAAAAAATTTTTAATAAAGGAGTATGAGACCAAAAATTTTATAAAACCAAAGATTATAATATAAAACTAAGATTTACATAAAACATAAAAATATCAAAACATTGGTAACCGTAAGAAGCCATGTTGTACATATAAATTAAATAGTAACAGAATTTTAAGTATAAACGATAGAAACATTGACACAACATATTCATGAAACATCAAAGAAATACCCCCTTTTACGTACTCCTTATATTTGGTTAGTTCTGAATTGAAAATGTCCACCTTCGATAACACGCTATAATACTAATCTTGCAAATTTAATCTTTATTATTAGAAGACAAAATAAAAAACAACAATTAAAAAAATACTTCTGTTCATTGTAAAAAATTATACATACAATTTTTTTTTTAATTATTCAGGTTCCGAGTCATCGGACATATAACTATGATCTCCAACTTCTGAATCTTCTTCGTCATCACTATCCGTTTCAGTTCTTTCGACAATGTCTTCTATCTTTAAAGGTGTATGATCCCCAATAAATCCTACTGGTTTTAAATATTCATCTAAGAACCAACCGCAGTTCTCAGGCTGAAGTTTCACGCATATTGGATACGTTGCATTAAGCCACATGGAATTTACGAAAATAGTTCTTAAAATTTTCTGAATTAATGATATCCAGCATGGTGGTATGGAGTTGGAGTCGAAGCCTTTTATTTTTTTTTAAAAGTGCTTGCTGTCTTCTTTAGCAGAGTAATTTTTCATAAAAATGCGATATCTCGCATCATTCACGTTGGTGCAGTTCTTGATACCATACATACTAGCCGTAAATTCTTGAACGGTCTTAATTTTTTCATCAATGAAAATATCAGCAGCATCTGTTAATGATGCAAAAACTGTTTGATATTTTTCTTCGAAAATAGCTCAAAAGGTTTTACTTTTCCTTTATTATAAAATGCTGCCGTGTAATCGCAACCTGTAAATGCATGGTAGGCGGGAAGACTTTGACATAATTTGATTCCCAACTTCAACGCTAAATTGGTGCAATTAATGCAATCAACAGTTTGATTATTATTCTTTCTAGTTGCTGAACTGGCAAGCCAAATTTCTGATTCGATAAGTTTGTGCATATTTCCTAACAAAATAATCAAAACGTCAGTATCAGAAGCTTTAATTGAAATTCTCGACTTAAATGGACGGACTTCAAACAGTTGCTATGCTGTGTCCTCTTCAATCGCATGGGATGGTTAGTTGGGACCTCTCAGTCGCACACATTCGCTCGCAGCAATAGGACGGACCGACGGAATACTGACGGCCGGCGTAGCGCAGCGCTAAGACGCTTGTCTCGCAAACCGAAGGTCGCGGGATCGAATCTCGGCGTGGCAAATAAATTTTATTTGATTAATTTGTGGTATTTCACAATTTATTCATTTAAAATAATATATAGTATATTTGCGGCACGTTCCAGAGTATAAGATACTCTCCGTATCGCGGTGTAAGACCACCATTCAGAATTGAAACGTTGCTTGAAATGGCATTAGCCATGTTTGGTGACCAGATCTGAATAGCCAGGTACTTCCCTACCTTCCTCTTCCCTATCTCCTTCCCCTCCCCTCTAACCTCAGCCTCACAACATACCCCAATTGGGGATGCCATAGTCTCACTGGCTTCAGACGGGAGCATTTGGGACTCTTGTGCGGTATTCATATAAAAAAAAAATTAAAAATGGAGAGGTGCCAAGCCATAACGTTACAAGTGCCAGAAAATGAAATTTTCAGGAGACACAAAAAACATTTTTGATGGAAAAATAAAAAGAAAAGTAATTGTTAAAAAATGTACTATAAAATTATCATTTATTCTTAATTATCTAACACAAATTTTGTGCTCTGTCAAAATACGCAAATAATAAAAAAAAATATATAAAAAAATTAAAAGAACAAAACCTTTTAAGTGTTATATTACTTGCACATGTAATTAATAGTATTACATAACTCAACACTTTAAATATCTTTATTTTAAAAGGTTTTCATAAAACAATTTGCTTTCGCAACACGTTATGTTGCTACGCCAACACGTTTTCACGAGAATTTTTAAAATTTTTTTTGACATTTTGAGTGAACTAACATTTGCAGCTCAATTGTTCCTTAAAACGTTATGGCATGCTGTTTCACAATATTAAAGCTAAACAGCGTTAGTGATTCTGCAACTTTAGAGTGCAAGTAAACACCAGCACATACAACGTTTTACTGCAATAAAACGTAATTGAGTTCGTGTGGCACTTAAAACTTTATGGTTTGGCACCCTTCATTTTACTTTTCAAAATTCGACAACCGGAATTCTGGACTGATTTTTCGCAAGCAACTCTATACCACCGTGTTCATAATGAAATAATCTTTAATTTCATTTTATTTTAATTCAATAATCAGACCGGTGCAAAATGCTAATTTCGATTTACCTGTTTATACCTGGCTACCCGAGAGTTGTGACAGGAAAAGAGTAGGCAACCTAACGTTTGCATATTCTATGGGCTTCATACTTTCGATTGGTGTAGAATTTGTCTAATAATCACACCGGTGAAATATTCATTTTTTTTTTTTTTTAAATTATTAATTAATCATACCCTGGACTAAAATTTGTTAGGCAACCCATATGCAATATCTTTATTGACATATGAAATTAAATATAAAATACGTTTCATCAAATAAACATCTCGGTGAAGGTCGTTCTATAGCGGGATCTTAGACTATAAGATATTCTTTAAATATGTCACTGCAAAAGCCCGTACTACCATAAATCTTATGTTAGGTCCACACCGAAGCCAACCTTCCAACTCCGAACTTAGTTCGGAGTTGGAAGGTTGGCCGATCGTGTGGTGGCTGCATCCAACCCTCCAACCCCGAATTCCGAACTCCAAAATGGCGGACATGGAACAGCTGTAGCTACGTTGTATCTTATCAGGTTGCCTATAATTATTACGTACTTATTATTATGTACTTATATACACGACATCTTTTCAAACAATTGTTATACCACTCTTCGTAATAATATCGTCATTTTAATAGTACGCGGCACGTTTCTTGATCGCCTGCCGTTCGCAGACGGATGTGTGGACAACCGCGGCAGGCTGGTTCGTGTGAGTTGGCCGTCGGGATCGCCTCGAAGGCGATCCCAGGCCAACTCGAACTCCAACCTTCCAACTCGAACTTCCAACGCACGAACACCCCTCCACACGATCGTCCAAACGTTTGAAGTTGGAATGTTGGCCACGGTGTGGGCTTACCATTAGGTTTTACCAATTTTAAAGCCCGTAATTTGGTAAAACCTAAGATTTATGGTAGTACGGGCTTTTACAGTAACATATATATTTATCACACTGAAGAGATAGAATGAAAGAAGTGTGTTGTGGACGTGTCCGTGTGCCCGAAATAAGCTCAATTTTATCTTACTACAGGTGAAAATGCTGAAATATCTAAATAATTTCTTCAACTGATAATCAAATTTATTATTCTGTCTGGGACTAAGAGTAGAAAGATCTTATGCCATTTTGCGATCTTTCAAGTCGGTACAGATTGCACTTTCAGAACTATGATGTTATGGATTGTCCCAGGTTCGTTGTCTGATTACCATACAAGAACCCCAACTGCCCTGAGTCAGTGGGACTACGGCATCCCTAATAACTTGTGATGTTTGGAGGCCGAATAAAATTGTGGAGAGGAATGTCGACTATTCAGATATGGCCACTTAAAGTGGCTAAAGCCATTTCAAGCAATGTCTCTCACCAGGGCGATAATGAGAGAATCTACTACTCTGTGGATAAGGGACAGACAGGGTTAACTCGTATTACAATGTTAAATGAACTAATATGAAGTTGCCGGTGATGAAATCGGTCCAATCATTAAGAGCAATATAAACGCTAGAAATATTTCGATTCTCTTTGCCTGCAAAATTTTAAATCGAGCATCTTATTTGCGCGCGGCAAGTAAGCGAAAAAGTGATTATTATTTATTTTGTGCATAATTTTATTAGAATGAAAAAAAGTTAGAACATAGAAAACCTCAAAAATAGTCTTAGCCATAAAGGAGTCTTTTTAAAAAATTGTTTCTTGTATTACTTCATAGTTAAGTCATTAAAAAACATTTTTTTTTGTGGTACACGCTTATATTTTTTGTTATGTAAATAATAATTTTATTGTAATTCCAATACATAGAAAAGCTAGTTAAAGTAACAATTTATCCGTAAGTATGTATTTATGTTCATACTGTAAGCTGATTCGTCGTAAAGATTAATCTAAATAGTATCTAAATAGAATTTCACGTATAACTTCATCTAAATGGGCCAGCCAGCCAAGCGATTCTATATCTTCTGTGAGATCTATTTTGTGAGATCTCCTGTCAGATTTGTGTGATTTTCTATGGCTGTCAATTGCTTTTTCTATGGGTATCAATCCAGCTTCGTCGATTTGTGATAGCTCACAGTTGAAATCTGACATCAGCCCATAGAAAAAGCAAATAACAGCCATAGAAAATCACACAATCTGACAGGAGATCTCATAAAACAGATTCCACAAAAGATATAGAATCAGTTGTCAGATTTCAAAGTAGCGAAATTCAACATTAGAGGCCAATTAGCCAATTTTACAAAACAAGGACGATGGGTCGAGAGAAAGGAGACCAGTTTTTTTTAAACAAAATGGATCACAAACCTCACTGAATCCAGCACCATCCTTGTGGTAGCTGACATTTCCTTGGTGACACTAATACCGGCAAAATTGAAGAATGCGATGGAGATTATCCCTCCCAGTACGGCCAACACAAGCAATCCATTGTTTCCTGGATAAAAAAAAACATCAAAATCAATCACTATTGTATCTCTTATATATATTATTATACGAGTGTCTTCTCAGAAGTATCCAACCTGCCGTGTAGATAGGGGTTGTTGCTTAAAAAATTAATATGGTAGAAAGTATCAACCATATAAAGCTTAAGTTTCAAGATTTAAGTCGCAACGTTATTTAGTAATTTACGTTTATTTTAAATAACGTTGCGTCTTAAATCTTGAAAGTGAACGCTCTCGTTGAATTTATAAACATGGAAAAAATTGGCCATCGTTATGTGAGATAATACTTTGATTGAAAAGGTCTAAGTCCAACCAATATCAAAGACGAGCTAGATTCTACTCCTCTGGGGGAGTCTTCTCCTTCGTTTAGAACAATTAAAATTGGGTGACAGAGTTTAAACAAGGGCGTATGAGCTAACAAGACGAATAGCAGTGGTCGACCAAATGAGGTGACCAATTGTAAAGAAAATCCACAAAATGGTAATTAGATGACTATCGATTGAGAGTGCGCAAGCTAGCAGACATAGTAGGCATTTCAAAAAGTGGTGTACACCGCATATTTGGACATGAGAAAGCTGTGTGCAAGATGGGTGCCACGTTTGTTCACAATGGCGTGTTTGTTTCAATCGAGTGTTTGGCGATATTATACAGCAATAAAGCCGAGTTTTTGCATCTGAGACGAAGGAACCGTCAAAACAATGGACTAAAGGGGAGAATCGGCTCCAAAAAAGGCGAAGACAGTTCCATCTGCAGGGAAGGTCATGGCGTAATTTTTGGGATGCGCTTAGGATAATTTTCATTGATTATCTTTAAAAAGGAAAAAAAACAATCAACGGCGAGTATTATGCTAAATTATTGCAGGGTTTGAGTGATGAAATCAAGAAAAAACGCCTTCATTTGCAAAGTACCAGTTCACATATCCATTATCGCGATGACCAAAATCAATGAATTATAGTTGGAATTACTTCCTTAAGCACCCTATTCGCCAGATTTAGCCCCCTTGAATTATTCTCTTTTTCCAAACTTGAAAAAATGGTTCGGTGGTAAAAGATTTGCCAACAACGAAGAGGTGGACTCTGCGGTTAACCAGGGTATCGAAGCTATTGAACACCGCTGGGAAAAGTGTGTGGAGCTGAAAGGAGTTTTTTCTGTTTTCTTTGTTATGTCAAGTACTTTTGGGACTACCCTCGTATAAGGCTGTTTCAAAAAATATGAAAGTTATAAAATCGAAAGATGGAAAAATGTTGAAGAATAAGAAAGAAATAAAAGAGAGATGGATTAAGTATTTTGAGGAAGTCTGTCCCTGTGGGGAAACGGCGTGATGGTTAGTTAGTTAGTAAATGATAGCCAACCAAGTTTAGCTTATCTCAAGCATCATCAGGGTTCAATTAAATGGAGAAGAAGAAAATAACACAATGCGAGAAATCAAAAAAAAAAGAATCAACTCAAATATTGTTTAAAAAAACTTACCAATTTGAACAAGTCCATCAATGGCATCTTCAACGGTATGGCGGGCGTTCTGGTTGAAAGGAGCTGGCGCTGGGATGTAGTAAAAGATGATTTGGAGAAAGAAGAGGATGACGAACCCAAAGACTCCCTCCCACCCGACAGCTTGCAGGGGCGGGATATCGAGACCTGCAAATTTCAACATACAGGCTTTTGGAATTTGCATTCTAAAAAGATGAATACGTGTTTAACGGCCTAATAATAATCCTCTAACAAGTAGTTCTTTTTTAAATGCTGCCGAGGTGTTAACAGTCACACGTATGTAAATAATTGTGTACTTTCACCCTACCGAAAATTACATAAATTTCCAACTTTTAACAGTGTGGATTTCGGTGATTCATTGTGCAATTTATTTATTAACATTAACGGTATAAATATACCATAAATACAGATTACATGTCACAATATCATAGTTGTACATAAGATATAATAAAAGAGAGAGAATAAGTTAGATGTGGCATTTGGTTGAGAAGTGACACAAGGAGCTACAATAACATATAATACTAGTGTAAAATAAAATTTATACTTATTGATTGAAAATATTTGATAGAATAGCCTTCTTATAACTAGCTTCCGTGCAGTTAAACAGATCCGCCACATCTGCGTATCTATTACTAACTTCATGTAACCTAGGTACAAGTGAGTTTTTCATGTACTCAGTTCTGGTGTTGTTACATTTAAATAGCATTTTGGAGCGAGTTGCTCTAGTAGGCACATGAAAGTCGACGAGCTTAGTTAAATCAGGACAGTCTATTCTACCATTTACAATTTTGAACATAAATATTAAGTCAGATATAATTCTTCGATCTGAGAGTTTTATTAAATTTAATTCTTTCATCAAGTAATTATAATTTATGTTTTCAATGGGAATACCGAGTTTAAAATTTATGTGTCTTAGGAATTTGTGTTGAATTTTTTCGATTGTATCTGAATGTATTTTAAAATGGGGGGACCAGATCGAGGAGTTATATTCGACTTGACTACGTACTAAGGATGTATACAAAAGTTTTAAAGTAGAAATATTCCTAAAACCTCTAGAATTTCGAAGAATGAAGCCAAGCATTTTCATTCCTTTGTTACTGATTGTGTTTATATGGGATATAAAATTTAATTTAGAGTCAAAAATTATGCCCAGGTCATTAATTTCTTCGACAGGGGTAAGGGTAGAGTTATCAAGTACATACGGATGAATTATTGGTTGACTTATTCTGTAAAATCTTATCGAATGACACTTATTTATGTTCAGAAAAAGTTTGTTAAAAGAACACCAATTTATTAACTTGTTTAAATTATTTTGTAGACAGATACAATCTTCGGCAGTTTTAATTATTTTAAATATTTTCAAATCATCTGCAAAAAGCAACACATTTACATCTTTATCGAATATATCAATAATATCGTTTATAAACAGTAAAAATAAAATTGGGCCTAAATGAGACCCTTGTGGTACACCACTGGTAGCTACAAATTGATTGGAAAGGAACAAATTAATTTTTACAAGTAGTACCCTATCAGATAGATAGCTTGCAAACCAGTCTAAAAGTTTTCCATCAATACCTAGATTACGTAGCTTAGCCAGTAGAATTTTATGGCATACTTTGTCGAAGGCCTTGATAAAATCTGTATATATGGAATCGACTTGAGTTCTGTTAGCTAATGCGTTTGATATATAATTTTCATATAACGAAAGATTAGTTAGAGTTGATCTGCCTGAAAAAAATCCATGTTGATTCGGAACAATGAGATGGTTAATACATGGGGAAATTTGATCAAGTAATAGTTTTTCAAAGAGTTTCGGGATTACAGATAGCTTACATATTGGTCTATAGTTGGTGATATCACTTTTATTACCCTTTTTGAAAACAGGTGTTAGATAAGAACGTTTCCAAATGTCAGGGAAGCAACCTGTGTCGAGGGACTGGTTAAACAATATACAAATCGGCTCCGCCAGTGAAGCAATGCAATTAATAAGGATATTGGGATGTACATTGTCAGGTCCGGCCTTCTTGTTTTTGTCTAAAGATTTAATTTTTGTTTTAACGTCGTTTATATTGATGTGTACAGAAGGGATATGTATGCCCCCATGAAGGGAAGGAGGTGGTACATAATTGACTGGGATATCTTCGTCGTAGACGCTTTTGAAGTAATCAGCAAAATAGTTAACTTTTACTTTCAATGAGGAAAGTTGATGATATTACAGTGAAACCCTCTTAAGAAGTTTTCAAACTTCTTATGGGTTCATCCATTAATCACGTGAGGCTCGAAAGGGGGGGTGGATGGGATATAATGAGATATTACGTGTATTTATTTTTCGTTGAACGCACGATTTCTAAACCAAATGCCAGTCAAAAACAACCTGCAACCTTAATGTGTTTCTGGAAATTTTTATCACGGAGCTTAATTTTCCAAAATTTAATCAAATTAGGTATACCTGTATTTAAAGATAATATTTTGAAAATTTCAATATACTTTTTACTAAAAAAATACACGTAATTTTGGGTATGGGGGCGGGGGGGGGGGGGGGGGTGTAGTGTAAAACCTTACCACTTATCACCAGGGGGGGGGGTTAAAAAGTTGCTAAAAAATATCACGTGATTAACCGTTTCTGTGCCAAGAGCGAGATATCTCGCATTCTTGGCCGTGCCCAGCAGGCCGGCCATAGAAAAATAGCGAGTATTCTCGCTCTTTTTGAGCCTCTGTATCATACATATGTCCCATTTTTTATTAATTTAAAATATGGAACACACAGAGACATCTATTGGGATGATTTTAATTTTTTTATTTTGATTTTTTAAATTTTTTTTTAAATAAGATTTAAAAATGATTTATTTTGATTAAAAGTTCACGGCCTGCTGTGCACAGCTACATTTCTACCTACTGGCATTTAAAAGGTTAATGGACAATCCCTAAGCAGGAAAACCTTGAACATATGTGGGAAAAATTGAGTCAATTTTGGGCCGAGGGACCGAAAAACCAAACTTCTTTAGCCAAGTAATTAAGAGAAATCTTCTTAAAGGATTTCACTGTAATTGATTTACACTCAATCTAAAACAGTCTGCTTTTATGTTTTTTTTTATTTATGCGAATATCTCACAAGAGTTCCAACTGCTTCCGTCAGGAGCCACTGAGACTATGGCATCCCCAATTGGAGTATCTTGTGAGGTTTATTCAGATCTGAAGTTTGGTCAGATTTAGTCACTAAATACGCATTTCAAGAAACGTTTCAATTACGAATGGTGGTCTTACACCAGAGCGATGCTAAGAGAATATTCCACTCTGGAACATGCCGCAAATATAGCTCATCTTATTTTTATTTTATAAATTGTGAAAACACAAAACAATTAAATAAAATTTATCTGCGCACACTGGGATTTGAACGCGACCTCCTCGCTAGTCGAGAGCCTTGCCCCTTGATATCTATGCTTACGACATATATACGGATTTATGTGCCAAGTTCGACATTCCAACCCAAGCCGAGCTGCACAAATATAACACTAGTAAATCTGCAGTCTATTTTGAAAGCTTTAATAAAAATTCGAAAAGTCGAGAGTAAACCTCTTTCGCGGCTGGCGCTCTAAAGTGAAAACGATATCGACTCCAACAAGAGTCAAAGTAGAAAAATTGCAAAACGCAAATATCAGAAGTGAGTATGAGAATTGTGCAGAGATGAGATTGAATGAGAAGGAAATGGACGGTCTAAGCATTGATGAAACATGGAACCACATAAAGGTGAGTCTTTGTGAATCTGCTAGAGATGTATGTGGAATAAGTACGCAAGGTAGGAAGAAAGGTGACGCATGGTGGGATGACGAGATCAAAGCATTGGTTTCAGAGAAGAAGAAAGCATGGTTATGTCTGATAGCGGCTGGCACCGCTTCTAGCGAAGAGAGAGATAGAGCGAAAGAAGTATATAAGGGATGCAAGAAAAGAGTAAGTGTTGGAGTGAAAGAACGAAAGAAACGTCTGGAAGAGGAAGAGGGAATAAAAATGACAAAACACTTCCAAGAAAACATTAAACTGTTTTGGAAGGAGGTCAAAAGGTCCCGAAGTGGTTCAGAGAACGGAAGTGTGAAAGTGATAAAATCGAAAGATGGAAGAATGTTGACGAATGAGGAAGACATAAAAGAGAGATGGATGAAATATTTTGAGGAAGTCTTCGAAAGCAACCGGGGTGACAGTGAGACCAGTGGTGAATCGGGTATGAACGATGACGGAGTGAATGTTACTAAAATCAGCGTGGATGAAATTAAAAAATCGATAAAATGCATGAAGAATGGTAAGGCTGTTGGTTTCGACAATATTGCTGCCGAATACTTTAAAGGAGATAGCCATATTATTCTCACATGGTTGTGCAAACTTTTTAATCAGTGTCTAGAGGAGAGTTACACGCCATTAGATTGGAGAAGGGCTGTAATCATGCCATTATACAAAGGTAAAGGGTCGCGTATGGAATGTGGGAATCATAGGGCTATTAGCCTGCTAAGTTCAGTCGGTAAGCTGTACGGAAGAATATTGATTGAAAGGGTAAGAATGGAAACAAAGGATAAAATATGGGATGTGCAAGGTGCCTTTATGAGTGGAAGGGGATGCATGGACCAGATTTTCTCCTTGCGTATGCTCACTGAGAAGTTTCTGGCGAAAAACCAGAAACTTTTCTGCGCCTTTGTAGATCTACAAAAAGCATACGACCGAGTCGATGGGAAAAAGCTTTGGAAGGTGTTGTCCAAGTATGGAGTGAATACAAATCTCATACAGGCAATTGCGTCTCTGTACGAGGGAAGCGTTGCATGTGTTAGGGTGAACGGTGGTTTTACGGGGTGGTTTGACATCACAAAAGGTGTTAAGCAAGGCTGTGTAATGTCACCATGGTTATTCAATCTGTACATGGATAATTGTATGCAAGAATTGAAAGAAGTGGGATTGGGCGCGAAATTGAGTAATCTGAAAGTATGTTGCCTGTTGTATGCTGATGATGCGGTGCTGATTTCTAACAATATGGAAGATCTACAGTCTCTCGTATCTAGGATGAACGAAGTATGTATGAAGAATGAGTTAATGATGAATGTAAGTAAGTCTAAAGTCATGGTGTTTGAAAGAGAGAGTACGAAAACAGTATGCAATATAGTTGTGAATGATGAATACTTGGAGCAGGTGGATGAGTTTGTGTATCTGGGTAGTAAGTTTACGAGAGATGGGAAGGCTGATAGGGATATTGAAAGAAGGGTGAATGCTGGTAACTCCATTAATGGAGGACTGAATGCCGTTGGCGCTAATAAAAAACTGTCAATAGAAGCGAAACTAGCAGTCCACAATGGAGTCCTGGTACCTACCCTGATGTATGGCAGTGAGGCATGGAACTGGCAGAGGAAGGATGAAAGTAAACTGAATGCTGTTGAAATGAGATCCCTGAGGCGTATGTGTGGTAAAACAATGTATGATCGTGTGAGAAATGTGGATATCCGCAAAGAATGTAAGGCTGATGTATGCATAATGAGTAAGATTAAGAAAGGGACCCTCAGATGGTTTGGGCATGTAGAGCGAATGAACGAAGAAAGCAGTGTAAGAAGAATATACGACGCAAATGTGAATGGTAGAAGAAGTCGTGGACGTCCGAGGAAGACATGGCACGATCAAGTGAATCAGATACTTGAGTCGGGCCATGTCAAAAGTCAGAATAATAGAAGAGAATGTATGAGACGATGTATGAATGTGAGTGAGGCAAAGAGTGTGTGCCAAGACCGAGTTGTTTGGCGGTCCGTCCTCTCTGCCTACCCCTGCGGGGAAACGGCGTGATGGTTAGTTAGTTAGTTAATAAAAATTTTGACTATGTTCCAGAAAATGTCAATCACTTAAATGTTTAAAAAATTCAGCTGTTTTTTAACCGATCCGACCTATCGCGAATATGCGAGTTTTGCGTCTTAAACTATTTTATTATCTCGATACATTTATTTTGCTGTATTATACCTATGTTCGACCGCACCTAGAACACACCTCACAAATTTAGAATCCAAGATATATAACATACAGTAAAACCCCTATTTTACGTTTTTTAAGGGACCGAAAAAAAAAAAACCTAAACGGAGGGAAAATGTAAATGGGGGGTATTGAAGAAAAGAACATTTTAAATTTTGTTTTTTATTTATTTAATCATGTATATTGGTGAATTGAAGAAAAGAACCCTTTAAATTTTATTTTTTATTAATATAATCATGTACCTATATGAAGAGAAAAATGTTATTCCAACAAAAGAATAAGCAATAAAGCACATTGAGGGTCTTAAAATCTATTTTTCCAGCATTGTTTGCTTTCAAGACGAAACTTTTAAATGTGTATACATGATTGAAAAAGAATTAGAACAGAAAAAATGTAAGAAACTAATCTATGTGATTTTTTTAATAAAAAATAAAATGTTCTTTTCTTCAATACTGGGGGTATAGATATTCTAAGTAAATTCGTCGAATTACGATATATTTACGCATAAATCGAAATTTCGCGGCCGACTCTCTAAATTTAGATACCTCTTTGAAGTAAATTTGTAAAAATTCCGCATAATGTCCGCGTAAATCAAATTTTCGCGGCTGATTTGTAAAAATATGATAAATTTCCTCGTAAATCGAATTTTTGCTGCAGATTTCCGCCGCAGCCGACCATTTAAATTCAAATATACGAAGTAAATTTGAAAAAATACGACATTCTAGTGTAAACCGATTCAATTTAAAACTAACCAACTTGTTTTATCAACTTTTTCGAGAATGTTCCTTTTCTCGCACTGAACTGACAGTTTTTCTTTGTTGAGACATTACGAACGTAATTAACTTAACGAAAACAAAACAAGAAACGTAAAAACTGTTTGAAAACGATTATCACACGAATAATGTCGGAAAAAAGCGTCTCAAATCACAAATCGAGTCAAAAACAAATGACAGATGCGTAAATAAACAAACTGACAGATGCTGTAGCATTTTACATATGGCTAAAGTTGAAAGATGTCGGCCAATCGCCGCGTTGCGAGCAGTACGCCGACCAATCACGGCCGGTTAAAAATGGAAAGATGTCGGCCAATCACCACGTTTCACGCAGTTTGCCGACCAATCACTGCTCGGCCGTGTCAAGCGCGCGTAACTCACATATTTTGAATATTTTCGACGTAAATTGCGGGAAAAAAAACGTAAAAAGGGGGTATAAATGTATTAAAAATATCGGGACCGAAATAATTACACGTAATTGGCGGGAAAACGTTAAATCTGGGGACGTAAAATTCGGGTTTCACTGTATGTTCATAGAATATAATGTGTTCAGGAAAAATTTCTCTCCTACATAAATTTTCGGTCGTTTTATGCATTCCAATCAAATGAAGATATGTATTCGTCAATTCTTTAAAATCCCGAAATTAAATTGTAGGAGAATTATTTCTGATCAATTGTTATTGTACAGAATCCTAAATAATACGATATCTTCCCTGAATCTTTTACAAAAAATAGATATTAGAGTTCCTGGTCGCAATGGCAGAAACGTATCACTTTTTTATAACAGCCGCTCCAATACCAACTATGTACTTACAAAATGAATTCATACATCGAGCCTGCCACTATCATAACACACACCTCACATAGGTATACAGACATCTTCAATATAACTTTCAACAAATTGAAAGCAACACTATCAGGTAAATGTAATGCATCACAACACACCACTTAACATCCATATTTATATTTATTTATTATATTATTAATCATATTTCTTTTCCTAATTTGCAATATATTTACATATTCCCTAATTACATACATATCATCCATATACTCCTATAAGATCATAAGCTTACCCTTTATTGTGTTTTTCTATATTTTATCATGCATATTTAAGTATTTAGCTTCTCCTAAATATATTTTTTCTTAGTTTTTCTTTATGTTTTAATTTAGCTTCTCTTAACTATTTTTTTCTAAGTTTTTCTTTATGTTTTTCTTGTCAGCGAAAAAAAAAAATTTATCAGCGAAAACATGTTTTTAGGCTTACTGTTTTATTTTAGCACTCTTTATTTTTTATGTATCTTTGTAAAGCTGTTTTTTATACAAATAAAGATATTATTATTTATTATTAAACGAAATGTCAGATTTACAAAACTTTGTGTTATTTCCGCTTCACAATTAAAGCTCTATAAATTAAACATTTCTGAACATAGCCGAATACTAAAAACTGTTTTTGAAAGGTTACGAAATAAGCTTTCAAATTGTTATATTACAAATAATTATAAACATTTGTAAGTATTAAAATTTAGAATGCAAACATAAAAAAAAGTAAAAATGACTCATAAGATGTTTTTATGTGAAAATGGTACTAAAATCACGGATTATCTAAAAAAACAATACTTATTCTATTGTATAAATGTATAATAAACATTTTAGTCACCTCACTTTTTTATCCATTTCATACAAGAATATTTAATAAAAAAATAACAATATTTAGCAGCGCGTAGGCGATTTTGCGGGTAAAATCTGTACCTACCGTGTATCTGACAGAATAGGTCTTTTTATGTATTTCTATGGACAACTTGAATAATGACGTGCAGCTTGATTCATTATCGACCTTTTACTTTTTGTTTTAGGGATGTCACTAGAACAATAACAAAGTTATAACGATTTCTGTGGAAACACACGCGTTGACGTGAAAACATGTTTTGTACTTGACTGCTATCGTTATATTATCGTTTATATCCGCTTATGTATCTGAGTGGTTATAGATTCCAGTAACCTAAAAATTCGATATAATACACAGATTTTAACGTTATAAAATAATAGAAACTATACTGCATTTACATTTGAAAAGATACTTGGAAGGACATTAGTGATGTATTTTTTAAAACCAATTTTAAATAAAATTCAACCGTGATTCTTTTAGCCATAAATTATATTGACTATAAAGAGCTACCGGTGTGATATATTTTTGATGCTTAGAAAAGTTTAAAATATAATATTTGTGTTAATCAAACAAACCTGAGACGTATTTCTCCTCGTACACCATCTGCGCCGCGGAAATGATCTGCGCCATGATGATCAGCAGGTCTCCGGTAATGATGCTGTTATGGCCATAAATCTGAGTGCTGTCCTTGTCCAGGAAATCTGAAGCACCCACGATGAGGAGGCCTATTATGATGGTTCCTATAAAATAACGAAAGCATATGTAAAAAAATAGTTAACTATGAGTCAAAAGAACTGGTAATCCACGTGTCCCTGATATTGTACATTTATTTAATTGAATTAAATTAGAACCCACAAAAATTGAAACGATACGCGGTTCGGTTATATATTTTAATATGTTCTCAAGATCTCATACAGTAGGTAGGTAGGTACCTATTATACGTGATTTCTTTCAGAGCGACGAGACCTGCGCCTACATTCGTAGCGGTTCGTTTTCAATTGCGTTCCAAAATCTTACTACTTTTGTGAGCAAATTCGTTGAACAGTTGGAAGTGTGGGAACATACTGTTCTTTGCAAATTTTACAAAAGTGCGAACGCCGTTCGACATGTTATGAGTTGCCCATAAATCCTACGAACGGACTATACAAGCGGCAGGCAGCTGTGTGTCACGTGCTCAGTACATGTTCAGCATCGTATGATTATTGCTGTCCCTCTCAGGCTGGCAGAAGACATTACCATATATGGCCACACGGCGCGAAATCCAGCCAATGGCAGAAGACATTACCTTATAGGGCACGCGTTCGAGTCTTCCGTCTCGCTCATCACGGGCAGAGAGTTCCAGCCACCGATCGCCAAAGCAACAGACATATTTCAGACAACGGCGCGAGCGGTCGTACGCACTACTACGTACTGTCGGGCAGTATGCCACCCTTCGACGCGGCTAATTAAGTCTTCACCTACGAACCAAGAATGGCGCTATCACCACAGCCGCCTGTATAATCCTACTGCCGCCTACCATGGCAGCCCAGACGCGCACGGTTTTTAATCCGCCTACGTGCCGACGAGCCGAGTAATTCACAACGGCCGCCTACTTAATACCATGGCCGCCCAGTCGCGCCCGGCTTTTAATCCGCCTACATTGCCGATAGCCGCTTAATTCACCGTTATCACCCACCGGTTCGGTAAGCTGACCGAATCCGCCCACCATGACGCCGAGAAGCCGCCCACGCACCCCGAGCCGCCCCGTTCCTGCACACGATCTATGAGCTTTGCTCTAGATCTCTCCACTTCGTAGGAAGCTGCCTGCATCCGTACGACGCCACGTGAGATTCTAAACCCTCTTATAGTATTTCCGAGCCTAAATTCAGTAGTATTTCTAGTGCCTCTCTCTCTCTTATGCTAGGCCTTAAACAGCTTACCTGGTTGCCTGTACTGTTCACCCTTGCATTATTGAATACATTTGAATTGTGCCCAAACCTTGTTTCATTGGAGTCAACCATCGACAGCCTCGGAGGAGCCCTACGACCCTGAGCTGAGCCTTCCAAGCCGAGGCATATGGCCCCCGGGGGGCCTGCTTAACACTTGTCCCCCCCCGGGAGGGACATATTTCTGGAGACCAGAAGTATAACACTGGACCCTACGTGGCTTCAGTATCACCCTGGCCCCAGGAAGTATGACACTGGCGCGCCAACTGGGCCGAAGTCTTGTCGATTGTTGTCTCCCTAGAAACATAATTATGTAATCTTAGCTATAAATATTTTATATTTGTGCTCCCATCAACAACGTTGTAGCTCTGTGTGAATTATTCCAAACGTCGCGAGTCCGTCGGCTAGTGCTATTCGAGGTTAGGTATTTTAAACATCGCTTATTACCGTAACGTTGTAGCTCTGTGTGAATTATTCCAAACGTCGCGAGTCCGTCGGCTAGTGCTATTCGAGTGTTAGGTATTTTAAACATCGCTTACTACCGTAGCATTCATTCTCACGCTATTACGTTTCTATCGCGGCAGTCAGAGTTGTTCGTCATTCGCGCGGAATTTTTTTTTAATTGAGTAATGAATCTCGTTATTTTAAATTCTCCCCCTGGGGCTGTGTTAGTTGTATTATTTCTTCCTTGAAGAGCAGTGGTTGTTTCCAATAAAAGGTAGTAACTACTGTCGGATTGTGCTCGTCCACATCCGTTTCCCTGTAATAGGAGGATATAATGTCGACTGCCAGCAACTGCTCTCGTCTTCTATAATCGTCCGAAATCTTTTTTTTTTTTTTGCTTTGTTCATTATAATAACGCAAAATCATGGAGGCCACCATACCAATAATGGATAGAATATTAAATTTCGAGAAAGCAAACGCGTCGGTAATAAGAAAAATGTTGAAAGATAGAGGCGTAGTTCCCAAAAGGGCTTTATTAACTTTACAGGAACAATGTGTTGAGTTTAACGAATCCCGGAAGTTGAATTATAAAATAAACGTTAAACGAAAAGTTCAATAAATAATGAGTACAAGTTATAAAGTTAGTTTTCGTTTCTCTCAATAGGTAGTTTTAAAACGCAAAATGGAAAACGACGTTACATAATGTTGTAAAAGAGAAATTTTAAAGCAACGAAATTTAAAATCCAAAACAGAATAAGTTAATATGGAAAGTTTCCCTTGTAATATTAGTTAAAGCCACAATTGTTATTTTTCTTCATAGAAGTTTTGATTTATTGTTGATGCATCATAATAAATTAGAATTGTAATTTTGATTGTTGATTGTCTAGGGCAGAGTAGCTAACTGCGTATTGGATTAATGAACAGTTCAGGACAAATGTAGATTAATAACATAAATTTTAGAAGAAAAAAGGAATAAACAAATTCAGTCAAAAGTTTTTTTTAAGAAACAAAAGTTTAGGTACAGATCGGTGAAAAATAGTAAAGTTCTTAGAAGTTTAATGTTGTTTCGTTTGAAAATCATGAGTGTCATGAACCCACGGTTAGAGATCGTACATCATTGAATTAATACTCCATATTACACAAATTAGAAAACACAGTGTTGTTAAAGTAATAAACGTTCGGGAAAGGGAACAAACTTGTATATAAAATGTATATAAACAAGGCAACGTGTATATAAAATGTATATAAACAAGGCAACGTGTATATCAATGTATATAATTGGCTAAGTGTTTTTTTTTGGTTAGTTTAAGTTCTTAAAATCTATCTGAATTGCTCTCGTACTAAAGTGGTAGAAAATTAAATAAATTAGTGAAAAACAGTAGAACATCATTAAAAGAATAAATTCCAAACTACAAGGTATATGTTACTAGATACTTGTTTTTTTTTTCGAATGTTTATCTAAGGAAGGTTTAATAATAAAATTTTGTATATGCTATAGGTATTTACCATAGAGACAGTATTGGAACATGTTTTGTTTTTAATCGGGACTATCCCACTCTAAATAGTAGTATGCGGATAATAAAATAAACTATCGTTGGTAAAGACACTTCAAAAGAAACAAGTGAATAGCATCATATGTTCAAATTATCGTTTTAAATAAAAAATAACGAAGAATTTTTTAAAGTGAAATCCTTGTCAAATTTAACAGAATAATCTCTCGAACAAAGAACATTTAAATGTTAGCTTCAATTAAGTTTTTTTTCATAAGAATGTAGGAATGATTTCGGCAACAAATTTACATGAATGAATAACAGTATAATAGACTTCAGGATAGAAAAGATAAATAAGTTTTTTTTTTTGAAACATCTGTGGAAAATTAGTAAAACATAAAATTAAAAAGTAAACCACTACAGTTAAATCGATATTGTCATTGTCATTTAGTAACAAAAATAAATAGTGAAAAGAATCCAATTATTAAGGTCTTACTTGTAATGAAGGAAAGGGTTATAAAATTATAAGAAATTGTCTTCTTCATTTTTTTCTCGTATTCATAAATATGACAACGTGATCGTTGTTAGGAAATTATATCATATAGATATTGAGTAATAGACTCAAGAAATGTACTACGGATACATAGGTACCCGCGTATACAATTCTGGTTTCAAACCGTTATAGGAATGCCTTCCTCGGAATTAGGGCAAATAGTGGGATTGTTAAGATGTGAAATCTTGAACAAAAAAAAAAAGGAATTTGTGATATAGGAAAGAATTGGAAATAGAGAATTAACCCCTCAAGTAAGCTTTAGGTAATTGTAAATTCGTATAGTTTTGACATAGCTATCTTAGAAAAATGTCATGGCGCCTTAAATAGTTAAATACAATGGAATTTTTTTTAAACAAAATGATAGTAAAGTAAACAAAAGTTAAAAAAGTTATGAACAGAAGAGTGAGATTAATCTGAGACTTATAGTAAAAAGTTATTAGTAAAAAAAGTTATCATTGGATAATATTGTTAAATTAAGAAGTAAATAAATAATAGACATGGAATTTTTTTTTAAAAAAGGAATTTTCAAATAATCAGTCAAACAATTAAAAGTTTTAAAATTTTGAAAGTTGTAGTAAGAAGCAACGTCGTTAGCAATTCAATTATGATTCGAATTTATTTTATTTTTTTTAAATATGTATATAAAATTGCTAGCTTATAACATGTAATGTTAAAGGTAAACACACGAATTGAATACTTAGGTATTTGAGCGACTTAGTCAGTGTGTATTACGCATCGTATAGCGGTGTTATTAAATCTGTGTTGTTAAAATTTGGAAACGATTCCTGTTAAATATAGAGTAACCTTTTAAAGAAAGATTTTATAGAAATCGTAGTAACATAAATTTTAAAATAATTAATGAAGTTCTGTTTTTTTGGATATTGTGTTATTTTTATGTGTTGTTTTTTGCCGAAGCACAGGCATTTGAGGAAGGTAATTTCTCATTTGTGTTGGTGAACTAAGGCAAGGTTACGGTTCTCTGAACGTAACGGTGTGGCCACACGGAGATAGACGTTTGCAAACGTATCTCTTGAAAACACGAGAGGATTATAGTATAGCCTTATAATTATACGACGCTATAGGAGAGATCCTTATAATATGCCAGACGCTATAGGAGAGATCCTTATAATATGCCAAACGCTATAGGAGGTATCCTTATAATATGACCGACGCTATAGGAGGCGTATCCTGAGAATTACACGGAGAGGAAAACAGAAAAACAGAACAGAGTATGGAAATTAGTCCATCAGTAGGAAAAGAAATTGGTTACAAATTGTAATAACACAGTAAATTTAAACACGAGGTGCATGTATTGTATTGTCCTCTACATAAGGTTGTAAAATGCGAATATGTATCAGTTTCATTGATTACATGACTTAGTCAGCATTATTGTCCATCATTGGATGACCTTAATAAAAAATTGTAAATTTATTCACGAGGTACATGTATTGTATTGTCCTGTATATATAACCCAAGGACGTCATGAACCCTAGTGGTTAGTACGAGGTTATAACGCATATAACTTAACCTTTGTTATTAGAGAAGTATACAATTCCTTTCTTAATGGATCGTCATCACAAGTATTGACAATCCGGGACGCCGGTATGTCTGCACGTGAAGACTTGTGTTATTATTATTATAAAAAAAGAGGTAACTCACCTTACACTAGTGAAATTACTGATGCGATATTTAGTTCATTTATTGTAATGACTATTATTGGTAGTAATAATTTATTACTTTTCCATCCTAGTGCGTAGCCACTTAGGTTGTTTTTTTTTTTAAAAAAAAAAATGTTTTTTAAATTTATATATGAATATGGTTACATAAGTATATAAATTCGTCTAAGAAACACGACACGATACACTGATTGAGGGCGTAGTTCAAGGAACCCTAAATTAGGCTAGGTTTTTCATTAGAAAAAACTGCGTTAGGTATTCAGTATCCTGCCCGGGACCGAAGTAGAGACCTAATTTCTATTTTCGTGGAACAATTTGCATTCTAAAAAGTACTTAATTTTAGATGCAATGAAAGAATATGCAAGCATATTCTTTTCTTTTCGTTGGCAAGAGACGGCATAAGAAAATTCTTGTACAAGTGGTAGGTATAAAGGCACCTAGCTCTCATCATACTGGGGTAGGTCATTGAGTAGTAAGAAACTTAGGAACCTTATGGTTGTAAATAACCTTGTGTATATATTAATATAAGGTCATGTATAAATGGAAATATCATTTCAATTATAATTTTTTTTATTTTTTGTCCTTTTTTTTTTTCGGGTTTTTCAATCTCTTTCATTGTCGAATTATTCTCACATGTAGGTTAAATCGTTATGGTATTGGACATCTCACACGTTGCGATATAGGAGAAATTGGGGCGGTAAAACGTTCACAATCGGGTAGTTACCCACTCCTTAACGGGGTATGTCTCAATTCTAGCGTATGTTGGAGTGAATTCACGATGAAAAGGCAATGTAATAATTATATTACCACATTTTTGTTATCAGAATAGGCCCAATAGACAACACTATTCGGTTCACATAGGTTGTGGTGGTATCGAATTTTAACCTTCTTCCGCGATCATATAACAACGGTTACTCGTTGTGTGGTATTATAGAGCTGTTACAAGTCTGATAGGATGGAACTTGGGTATCGACCTAACGTGTCATTCGGCTGTTAACTATAATCCAAAGCGTGATAGGATGGCTAAACTCCTTAGAATTAGAGCAGGAAGATTGTTGGAAACGCGAATTTCCGAACAATTAAAGTATATATGATTCCGGTGTTAGGAAGAAATTCGTTACTCAATTAAAAATTTTTTCCTCTTCTAATAACATTGTCGGTAGTATTAAATTTTCGTATTTTTTTGGTAAAAATACGTGGCGTTGTTGTTATTTATTTTAATTTTTTTTCTCTCTCTTTACGTAGTCAAACCCTGAGAGTTTAAGTTGAGTTGAAACAAACTCGAATTGAAAGTTATTTAACAAAATTGTACTCACACACATAGAGTTTTTGGTGGGTAAACAAATGTATATTCAAGTGTTTTAATTATGATAAATGTAATTAATTAAATTACTATATAAATATTTTGTAAACACGTAATTGATTACTTCGGTATCAATATGGTAAGCCAGCGTGTAAAGTCCTTGCCATATCAGGACGCAATTGTACGGTGTTTTGTAACTTGCTATATCACTGTATTCAAATAAGGAGTAGTACTTCTCGTAGTAAGAAGATTTAAGAGTATGCACCCAGTTGAGTAAATTAGCTCGGTAATGTCATAAAGTTATGTCATTCGGGTCGTATTGTTCTTATTAGAGAATAATGTAATTGCACTTATGGTCATTACGGTTCGTCTGGTTATTTTGGTGGGAACACCTAGAGGGTGTCCTATGTGGTTTCGTCGAACGCAAGTTCACCGTGAGGATTCCAAGGGATCTATCCAGTTGTCTATGTCGTTGCGGCAAGGGTATATTTCTAGTATACCAAGTACAGCGCTGTACGGGTCACCGAGGGTGAGTCGAGAAAACATGAGAGGATTCATATTATGCCTGAAAATTAATATTCATGATAGGTTTTGTAGCATTACCTTACAATTATATGCGAACATGAGAGGATGGTCGTTTATGCCTGATAATTAAATGCAAACCAGACAAACCATGACAAGCTGAGAGTGCGGGAAACTAACATTTGGGTTGGAATTGAATTGTGAAAATAGCATAGTATATAAAAACAAAGTTGTATAATTTTAAAAAATTCTATTGTAAGACGCGAATATGAGTGATTTCGATCATTTCATGACATTGGTCAGCGTACAATATTCCATAACAGGAATAAAGTGTATAAAAACAAAGTTGTATAATTTTAAGAATTCTATTGTAAGACGCGAATATGAGTTGGTTTCGATCATTTCATGACATTGGTCAGCGTACAATATTCCATAACAGGAATAGGGTTGGAAATTTTTTGTCTAATTTTAAGATTTTTACATGGTAGTAATCCTTCTCGGAAGGGTCATGTTTTCTTTATTTCTTCATGCACCTTCGTTAGCGTGTCTTGTATCGCACTAGGTACGTCACATTTTTTTAATTTCTTGAGAGAGTTGGCAACCTTTGTTCAGTTATTGCTAGTTTTTTTTAGCTTGGCTCACAGGTAGTTAAAATTTTGTTGGCTCTTAGGTAGGGAGTGTTTAAATCCTGGTGAAGAGGTAGCTCTGTACCTCACATTGTGGCAACCATCGCATCACATGCTGTATGGAAGGTCGTGGTCCCCTGCATCAGCCTCGCTGCCTTTTCCCTTCATTTTTCAGGGGGAGGAGGGTAGTGTTATGAGTTGCCCATAAATCCTACGAACGGACTATACAAGCGGCAGGCAGCTGTGTGTCACGTGCTCAGTACATGTTCAGCATCGTATGATTATTGCTGTCCCTCTCAGGCTGGCAGAAGACATTACCATATATGGCCACACGGCGCGAAATCCAGCCAATGGCAGAAGACATTACCTTATAGGGCACGCGTTCGAGTCTTCCGTCTCGCTCATCACGGGCAGAGAGTTCCAGCCACCGATCGCCAAAGCAACAGACATATTTCAGACAACGGCGCGAGCGGTCGTACGCACTACTACGTACTGTCGGGCAGTATGCCACCCTTCGACGCGGCTAATTAAGTCTTCACCTACGAACCAAGAATGGCGCTATCACCACAGCCGCCTGTATAATCCTACTGCCGCCTACCATGGCAGCCCAGACGCGCACGGTTTTTAATCCGCCTACGTGCCGACGAGCCGAGTAATTCACAACGGCCGCCTACTTAATACCATGGCCGCCCAGTCGCGCCCGGCTTTTAATCCGCCTACATTGCCGATAGCCGCTTAATTCACCGTTATCACCCACCGGTTCGGTAAGCTGACCGAATCCGCCCACCATGACGCCGAGAAGCCGCCCACGCACCCCGAGCCGCCCCGTTCCTGCACACGATCTATGAGCTTTGCTCTAGATCTCTCCACTTCGTAGGAAGCTGCCTGCATCCGTACGACGCCACGTGAGATTCTAAACCCTCTTATAGTATTTCCGAGCCTAAATTCAGTAGTATTTCTAGTGCCTCTCTCTCTCTTATGCTAGGCCTTAAACAGCTTACCTGGTTGCCTGTACTGTTCACCCTTGCATTATTGAATACATTTGAATTGTGCCCAAACCTTGTTTCATTGGAGTCAACCATCGACAGCCTCGGAGGAGCCCTACGACCCTGAGCTGAGCCTTCCAAGCCGAGGCATATGGCCCCCGGGGGGCCTGCTTAACACTTGTCCCCCCCCGGGAGGGACATATTTCTGGAGACCAGAAGTATAACACTGGACCCTACGTGGCTTCAGTATCACCCTGGCCCCAGGAAGTATGACACTGGCGCGCCAACTGGGCCGAAGTCTTGTCGATTGTTGTCTCCCTAGAAACATAATTATGTAATCTTAGCTATAAATATTTTATATTTGTGCTCCCATCAACAACGTTGTAGCTCTGTGTGAATTATTCCAAACGTCGCGAGTCCGTCGGCTAGTGCTATTCGAGGTTAGGTATTTTAAACATCGCTTATTACCGTAACGTTGTAGCTCTGTGTGAATTATTCCAAACGTCGCGAGTCCGTCGGCTAGTGCTATTCGAGTGTTAGGTATTTTAAACATCGCTTACTACCGTAGCATTCATTCTCACGCTATTACGTTTCTATCGCGGCAGTCAGAGTTGTTCGTCATTCGCGCGGAATTTTTTTTTAATTGAGTAATGAATCTCGTTATTTTAAATTCTCCCCCTGGGGCTGTGTTAGTTGTATTATTTCTTCCTTGAAGAGCAGTGGTTGTTTCCAATAAAAGGTAGTAACTACTGTCGGATTGTGCTCGTCCACATCCGTTTCCCTGTAATAGGAGGATATAATGTCGACTGCCAGCAACTGCTCTCGTCTTCTATAATCGTCCGAAATCTTTTTTTTTTTTTTGCTTTGTTCATTATAATAACGCAAAATCATGGAGGCCACCATACCAATAATGGATAGAATATTAAATTTCGAGAAAGCAAACGCGTCGGTAATAAGAAAAATGTTGAAAGATAGAGGCGTAGTTCCCAAAAGGGCTTTATTAACTTTACAGGAACAATGTGTTGAGTTTAACGAATCCCGGAAGTTGAATTATAAAATAAACGTTAAACGAAAAGTTCAATAAATAATGAGTACAAGTTATAAAGTTAGTTTTCGTTTCTCTCAATAGGTAGTTTTAAAACGCAAAATGGAAAACGACGTTACATAATGTTGTAAAAGAGAAATTTTAAAGCAACGAAATTTAAAATCCAAAACAGAATAAGTTAATATGGAAAGTTTCCCTTGTAATATTAGTTAAAGCCACAATTGTTATTTTTCTTCATAGAAGTTTTGATTTATTGTTGATGCATCATAATAAATTAGAATTGTAATTTTGATTGTTGATTGTCTAGGGCAGAGTAGCTAACTGCGTATTGGATTAATGAACAGTTCAGGACAAATGTAGATTAATAACATAAATTTTAGAAGAAAAAAGGAATAAACAAATTCAGTCAAAAGTTTTTTTTAAGAAACAAAAGTTTAGGTACAGATCGGTGAAAAATAGTAAAGTTCTTAGAAGTTTAATGTTGTTTCGTTTGAAAATCATGAGTGTCATGAACCCACGGTTAGAGATCGTACATCATTGAATTAATACTCCATATTACACAAATTAGAAAACACAGTGTTGTTAAAGTAATAAACGTTCGGGAAAGGGAACAAACTTGTATATAAAATGTATATAAACAAGGCAACGTGTATATAAAATGTATATAAACAAGGCAACGTGTATATCAATGTATATAATTGGCTAAGTGTTTTTTTTTGGTTAGTTTAAGTTCTTAAAATCTATCTGAATTGCTCTCGTACTAAAGTGGTAGAAAATTAAATAAATTAGTGAAAAACAGTAGAACATCATTAAAAGAATAAATTCCAAACTACAAGGTATATGTTACTAGATACTTGTTTTTTTTTTCGAATGTTTATCTAAGGAAGGTTTAATAATAAAATTTTGTATATGCTATAGGTATTTACCATAGAGACAGTATTGGAACATGTTTTGTTTTTAATCGGGACTATCCCACTCTAAATAGTAGTATGCGGATAATAAAATAAACTATCGTTGGTAAAGACACTTCAAAAGAAACAAGTGAATAGCATCATATGTTCAAATTATCGTTTTAAATAAAAAATAACGAAGAATTTTTTAAAGTGAAATCCTTGTCAAATTTAACAGAATAATCTCTCGAACAAAGAACATTTAAATGTTAGCTTCAATTAAGTTTTTTTTCATAAGAATGTAGGAATGATTTCGGCAACAAATTTACATGAATGAATAACAGTATAATAGACTTCAGGATAGAAAAGATAAATAAGTTTTTTTTTTTGAAACATCTGTGGAAAATTAGTAAAACATAAAATTAAAAAGTAAACCACTACAGTTAAATCGATATTGTCATTGTCATTTAGTAACAAAAATAAATAGTGAAAAGAATCCAATTATTAAGGTCTTACTTGTAATGAAGGAAAGGGTTATAAAATTATAAGAAATTGTCTTCTTCATTTTTTTCTCGTATTCATAAATATGACAACGTGATCGTTGTTAGGAAATTATATCATATAGATATTGAGTAATAGACTCAAGAAATGTACTACGGATACATAGGTACCCGCGTATACAATTCTGGTTTCAAACCGTTATAGGAATGCCTTCCTCGGAATTAGGGCAAATAGTGGGATTGTTAAGATGTGAAATCTTGAACAAAAAAAAAAAGGAATTTGTGATATAGGAAAGAATTGGAAATAGAGAATTAACCCCTCAAGTAAGCTTTAGGTAATTGTAAATTCGTATAGTTTTGACATAGCTATCTTAGAAAAATGTCATGGCGCCTTAAATAGTTAAATACAATGGAATTTTTTTTAAACAAAATGATAGTAAAGTAAACAAAAGTTAAAAAAGTTATGAACAGAAGAGTGAGATTAATCTGAGACTTATAGTAAAAAGTTATTAGTAAAAAAAGTTATCATTGGATAATATTGTTAAATTAAGAAGTAAATAAATAATAGACATGGAATTTTTTTTTAAAAAAGGAATTTTCAAATAATCAGTCAAACAATTAAAAGTTTTAAAATTTTGAAAGTTGTAGTAAGAAGCAACGTCGTTAGCAATTCAATTATGATTCGAATTTATTTTATTTTTTTTAAATATGTATATAAAATTGCTAGCTTATAACATGTAATGTTAAAGGTAAACACACGAATTGAATACTTAGGTATTTGAGCGACTTAGTCAGTGTGTATTACGCATCGTATAGCGGTGTTATTAAATCTGTGTTGTTAAAATTTGGAAACGATTCCTGTTAAATATAGAGTAACCTTTTAAAGAAAGATTTTATAGAAATCGTAGTAACATAAATTTTAAAATAATTAATGAAGTTCTGTTTTTTTGGATATTGTGTTATTTTTATGTGTTGTTTTTTGCCGAAGCACAGGCATTTGAGGAAGGTAATTTCTCATTTGTGTTGGTGAACTAAGGCAAGGTTACGGTTCTCTGAACGTAACGGTGTGGCCACACGGAGATAGACGTTTGCAAACGTATCTCTTGAAAACACGAGAGGATTATAGTATAGCCTTATAATTATACGACGCTATAGGAGAGATCCTTATAATATGCCAGACGCTATAGGAGAGATCCTTATAATATGCCAAACGCTATAGGAGGTATCCTTATAATATGACCGACGCTATAGGAGGCGTATCCTGAGAATTACACGGAGAGGAAAACAGAAAAACAGAACAGAGTTTGGAAATTAGTCCATCAGTAGGAAAAGAAATTGGTTACAAATTGTAATAACACAGTAAATTTAAACACGAGGTGCATGTATTGTATTGTCCTCTACATAAGGTTGTAAAATGCGAATATGTATCAGTTTCATTGATTACATGACTTAGTCAGCATTATTGTCCATCATTGGATGACCTTAATAAAAAATTGTAAATTTATTCACGAGGTACATGTATTGTATTGTCCTGTATATATAACCCAAGGACGTCATGAACCCTAGTGGTTAGTACGAGGTTATAACGCATATAACTTAACCTTTGTTATTAGAGAAGTATACAATTCCTTTCTTAATGGATCGTCATCACAAGTATTGACAATCCGGGACGCCGGTATGTCTGCACGTGAAGACTTGTGTTATTATTATTATAAAAAAAGAGGTAACTCACCTTACACTAGTGAAATTACTGATGCGATATTTAGTTCATTTATTGTAATGACTATTATTGGTAGTAATAATTTATTACTTTTCCATCCTAGTGCGTAGCCACTTAGGTTGTTTTTTTTTTTAAAAAAAAAAATGTTTTTTAAATTTATATATGAATATGGTTACATAAGTATATAAATTCGTCTAAGAAACACGACACGATACACTGATTGAGGGCGTAGTTCAAGGAACCCTAAATTAGGCTAGGTTTTTCATTAGAAAAAACTGCGTTAGGTATTCAGTATCCTGCCCGGGACCGAAGTAGAGACCTAATTTCTATTTTCGTGGAACAATTTGCATTCTAAAAAGTACTTAATTTTAGATGCAATGAAAGAATATGCAAGCATATTCTTTTCTTTTCGTTGGCAAGAGACGGCATAAGAAAATTCTTGTACAAGTGGTAGGTATAAAGGCACCTAGCTCTCATCATACTGGGGTAGGTCATTGAGTAGTAAGAAACTTAGGAACCTTATGGTTGTAAATAACCTTGTGTATATATTAATATAAGGTCATGTATAAATGGAAATATCATTTCAATTATAATTTTTTTTATTTTTTGTCCTTTTTTTTTTTCGGGTTTTTCAATCTCTTTCATTGTCGAATTATTCTCACATGTAGGTTAAATCGTTATGGTATTGGACATCTCACACGTTGCGATATAGGAGAAATTGGGGCGGTAAAACGTTCACAATCGGGTAGTTACCCACTCCTTAACGGGGTATGTCTCAATTCTAGCGTATGTTGGAGTGAATTCACGATGAAAAGGCAATGTAATAATTATATTACCACATTTTTGTTATCAGAATAGGCCCAATAGACAACACTATTCGGTTCACATAGGTTGTGGTGGTATCGAATTTTAACCTTCTTCCGCGATCATATAACAACGGTTACTCGTTGTGTGGTATTATAGAGCTGTTACAAGTCTGATAGGATGGAACTTGGGTATCGACCTAACGTGTCATTCGGCTGTTAACTATAATCCAAAGCGTGATAGGATGGCTAAACTCCTTAGAATTAGAGCAGGAAGATTGTTGGAAACGCGAATTTCCGAACAATTAAAGTATATATGATTCCGGTGTTAGGAAGAAATTCGTTACTCAATTAAAAATTTTTTCCTCTTCTAATAACATTGTCGGTAGTATTAAATTTTCGTATTTTTTTGGTAAAAATACGTGGCGTTGTTGTTATTTATTTTAATTTTTTTTCTCTCTCTTTACGTAGTCAAACCCTGAGAGTTTAAGTTGAGTTGAAACAAACTCGAATTGAAAGTTATTTAACAAAATTGTACTCACACACATAGAGTTTTTGGTGGGTAAACAAATGTATATTCAAGTGTTTTAATTATGATAAATGTAATTAATTAAATTACTATATAAATATTTTGTAAACACGTAATTGATTACTTCGGTATCAATATGGTAAGCCAGCGTGTAAAGTCCTTGCCATATCAGGACGCAATTGTACGGTGTTTTGTAACTTGCTATATCACTGTATTCAAATAAGGAGTAGTACTTCTCGTAGTAAGAAGATTTAAGAGTATGCACCCAGTTGAGTAAATTAGCTCGGTAATGTCATAAAGTTATGTCATTCGGGTCGTATTGTTCTTATTAGAGAATAATGTAATTGCACTTATGGTCATTACGGTTCGTCTGGTTATTTTGGTGGGAACACCTAGAGGGTGTCCTATGTGGTTTCGTCGAACGCAAGTTCACCGTGAGGATTCCAAGGGATCTATCCAGTTGTCTATGTCGTTGCGGCAAGGGTATATTTCTAGTATACCAAGTACAGCGCTGTACGGGTCACCGAGGGTGAGTCGAGAAAACATGAGAGGATTCATATTATGCCTGAAAATTAATATTCATGATAGGTTTTGTAGCATTACCTTACAATTATATGCGAACATGAGAGGATGGTCGTTTATGCCTGATAATTAAATGCAAACCAGACAAACCATGACAAGCTGAGAGTGCGGGAAACTAACATTTGGGTTGGAATTGAATTGTGAAAATAGCATAGTATATAAAAACAAAGTTGTATAATTTTAAAAAATTCTATTGTAAGACGCGAATATGAGTGATTTCGATCATTTCATGACATTGGTCAGCGTACAATATTCCATAACAGGAATAAAGTGTATAAAAACAAAGTTGTATAATTTTAAGAATTCTATTGTAAGACGCGAATATGAGTTGGTTTCGATCATTTCATGACATTGGTCAGCGTACAATATTCCATAACAGGAATAGGGTTGGAAATTTTTTGTCTAATTTTAAGATTTTTACATGGTAGTAATCCTTCTCGGAAGGGTCATGTTTTCTTTATTTCTTCATGCACCTTCGTTAGCGTGTCTTGTATCGCACTAGGTACGTCACATTTTTTTAATTTCTTGAGAGAGTTGGCAACCTTTGTTCAGTTATTGCTAGTTTTTTTTAGCTTGGCTCACAGGTAGTTAAAATTTTGTTGGCTCTTAGGTAGGGAGTGTTTAAATCCTGGTGAAGAGGTAGCTCTGTACCTCACATTGTGGCAACCATCGCATCACATGCTGTATGGAAGGTCGTGGTCCCCTGCATCAGCCTCGCTGCCTTTTCCCTTCATTTTTCAGGGGGAGGAGGGTAGTGTTATGAGTTGCCCATAAATCCTACGAACGGACTATACAAGCGGCAGGCAGCTGTGTGTCACGTGCTCAGTACATGTTCAGCATCGTATGATTATTGCTGTCCCTCTCAGGCTGGCAGAAGACATTACCATATATGGCCACACGGCGCGAAATCCAGCCAATGGCAGAAGACATTACCTTATAGGGCACGCGTTCGAGTCTTCCGTCTCGCTCATCACGGGCAGAGAGTTCCAGCCACCGATCGCCAAAGCAACAGACATATTTCAGACAACGGCGCGAGCGGTCGTACGCACTACTACGTACTGTCGGGCAGTATGCCACCCTTCGACGCGGCTAATTAAGTCTTCACCTACGAACCAAGAATGGCGCTATCACCACAGCCGCCTGTATAATCCTACTGCCGCCTACCATGGCAGCCCAGACGCGCACGGTTTTTAATCCGCCTACGTGCCGACGAGCCGAGTAATTCACAACGGCCGCCTACTTAATACCATGGCCGCCCAGTCGCGCCCGGCTTTTAATCCGCCTACATTGCCGATAGCCGCTTAATTCACCGTTATCACCCACCGGTTCGGTAAGCTGACCGAATCCGCCCACCATGACGCCGAGAAGCCGCCCACGCACCCCGAGCCGCCCCGTTCCTGCACACGATCTATGAGCTTTGCTCTAGATCTCTCCACTTCGTAGGAAGCTGCCTGCATCCGTACGACGCCACGTGAGATTCTAAACCCTCTTATAGTATTTCCGAGCCTAAATTCAGTAGTATTTCTAGTGCCTCTCTCTCTCTTATGCTAGGCCTTAAACAGCTTACCTGGTTGCCTGTACTGTTCACCCTTGCATTATTGAATACATTTGAATTGTGCCCAAACCTTGTTTCATTGGAGTCAACCATCGACAGCCTCGGAGGAGCCCTACGACCCTGAGCTGAGCCTTCCAAGCCGAGGCATATGGCCCCCGGGGGGCCTGCTTAACACTTGTCCCCCCCCGGGAGGGACATATTTCTGGAGACCAGAAGTATAACACTGGACCCTACGTGGCTTCAGTATCACCCTGGCCCCAGGAAGTATGACAGACATTTTGCCCCCACACCGAAAGGAGCGGGTCGTACAGTGGCGTGTTTAATGAGAACGGTTACGTGTAATGTTGTTGTCAACATTTTGTCTTCAATACTTCAATTTAACAGCAGAGCTACTATTTCAAATGTTCTGCGCTTTCTTCGATTCAAGTCAAAACATGTTACTATGGAATGAGTGATTAGCTCAGATTAGCTATGGGTGGTTTAGTATATTCATGGATTAGCTCAGGGCTTCCCAAACTGTGAGTCGCGACGCCCCGGGGCGCCGCGGGATCATCCCAGGGGCGTCGTGAGGCAATCTTTATAGCGTCTTCCACACGCACACTTCGGAGCGACTGAGTCCCGCGCCACTTCAGGCCGCCGCGCAGAAAAGTCTCACAGTGAACTGCGCTGTAAACCTATCGGTCTTTACTTTTCTGCGCCTGAAGTGGCGCGGGACTCGGTCGCTCTGAAGTGTGCGTGTGGGAGACGCTAATAGGTTGGCTGTCGATGTTGACGCGACCGACTCAAGTGAGCGCCACGCACAGAAACTATGCTCAGAAAAGCAAGCACATCCTTCTCATTAATACCAAAGAAAAAATTGCTTTTTCATCTTTTTTGTTTGCTTCCATTTTTGTTTTTATGTTGTGTTCTTTATTTTCTAATAAAAAAATTTAGATACTATTTGGAGTTTTTCTGACAAATTGTTATTAGGTAACGTACCCATACTACGTGACCCGTTCAGGGGGGGGGCTTCAAAATACTACGCTTGGTACAAATGAGCGGCGGGGGGCTTAGATTTTTAGTTACCGGGGGGGGGGGGGGGGGGGGGGGCGTCGCCAAAATATGGCAACTTCCCAAGGGCGTCACAGTTGAAAAAAGTTTGGGAAGCCCTGGATTAGCTGATTAATTGTCATTGTCTGTCGAATTCGGAACGTCTCTTTCCCTGTGAAGTTTTAAACTTTAATTGCAGGTTATATTATGTTTACTTTTGTGTTTGTTCATTGTGTAAATTCAAAATGAGTTTGAATGTAGAATATAATATTAAGATCAATAGATCGCTTCGCTAAACAAAAGGAACGGAGAATAGAACTTCTTTATAAGTAGGTGTGTACCTTTACTAAATTTATTGTCTAACTTAATGACTCTGGTGAACCTCCATATATTTTGACCACCGGCCGCCACTGCTCCATGACGGACACTCATGTGGTCAAGACAACAAACATTTCAGTAATATGGTGGAGTGAAATTATTAATATTCTCCTCCGGCCTTACATTCTATCATAAAGTCAAAATATTTCCGCTCTGCAATAAAATCCAAATAAAAGGAAAACATATTCAAGTGTGCAGTTCGCAAGCGGTAGAAGTGAAACCTTCAGAAAACTAAAGTAGACAAGAGTGGGGAGACTACGAAGAACCGCACAAAGAGGAGACCGATTATACTATCTCATTCTCTCGCAGACTAAATCCTATACATGGATGTGTTTTTCTCTTTTTAGTGTTGCTATTTTTCATTTCATCGAGTTTGAAATCACAACTGTGCTTAAGAAGTTTTCACTTCAAAAACTGTTTTTATGAGGAGAAGAAATACACTTTTAAATTTTAATATTAGAAATAAACATCTCACCTAATGTACAGAGGCGTAGCTAGGTAACCAAAAGCCCTCGAGCAAAAAAAACTGGGGCCCTAACTAAACGGTTTAGGTTTTATCAAGTCAAAATATAAATACTTTAAAGATACAAAGCAAATAATTTATCATCAGCTCTTTATCGTGCACTGAATGGCACAGCAAAACTACTTAGGGGGCATACATTAATTATGTGACCTGTTTTTTTTCTCAATTTTGAACCTTGGTGAGATTAAGTGAGATTTGGTTGGACCCCCACTCCCCCCTCCCCCCACGTGAGATTTACACTACAGTCGTTAAATGATATTTATTTTCATAAAAAATAAAAATAATACAACTTTCAGGTATACTGTAGCACTCTTCACTACAATATTCAATTTTTCAAAGAGAGAATTATCAGTGGGTAGAATTATTTTATATTCCGTAGACAAAATCAAAAAGACAAAAATTAAAAAATCCATTTAAAAGTGCTTAGATGAATACCGATCTACCATAAATAAAAATCCATAGATAAAGTCCTTAGATAAATACCGATCTACCTTCTCAAGCATACCACCACGCTAGTGACGGTTCCACCAACCTAACATGGATTCCGACTCTGAAAATGAGCATATTCTATCGAATTCTGAACTCATACAGGAGAATCTGTGAGCACGCTCTTGAACAGGGACAGAAAGCTAGAGCAATGGATAAATCTACGCTTAGTAGAGAACCTACACTCCCTCCTGGCTCACACCAAAGATCAGAATTTCCAGTAACATTCTTGTTAATGGAGACCTCAACTTCTACAAGCCAATCCAGAGATCAAAAAATAATTCGATGATGTGACTGCTACCAAGGCTAGAGACCATTCCAATGTCGGTAATTCTACTATAATTCTACACCCCGACGTCGGAACTGTTTCCTCAACAACCCAAAACCAATACATTGTTGCTAAGAACCCATTGCGCCTATTTTTGACATCAACCAATCCAATGTTGGAACTGCACCAATAACCTCAAACCACCCCAACGTTTAGGATGCTACCCCTTTGGTACAAAACAAACCGATTGTTGCTAATTAGTTAATGTTGCAACGTATTTTATTTACATTCCAAAGGTGGGAGAATTGTAGCTAGTTAAATATGAGGTTTGCTGGTCAGGGTCCGAGGGCCCCCTGAGCTTGGGGGCCCCGGTGCACAGCATCGTCTAGCAACTTGATAGCTACGCCACTGCTTATGTTATTATCATTAGAGGCCAGTTCCTTTATAAAACTGAAATAATCACAGAACTTGAACAGAACTCTCACAGACTGCGAAAGTTAACTTCAAAAAATTGATAAATTGCTAAAATTTTTGTTCAAACAACCCATCCTAAGTAGAATTACTGATAACGAAAATAAATAAAAAACACACCCATATTTGACTAGAGAAATGTATCATAAAAGTTATTGTGACATCACTTTTTGGTTGTTTCGTGTAAAAATAATAAATGAATAAAAATTCACAAAATTTAATCAGATCTTTTTTTTCAAATTGCAGTTGGAAACGTGGGTTTCAATAAGGTGTACATTTTAATTATTTCATGGTTGACTTTTAGATTTGAATATAAAGCGTCGTGTTTTCTTTTTCTAACACCGTATATATCATATTTCTCACCATGATAGTAAGAGAGGCACAACCATTTCTATGAGACTTATATGAATTGTTCCCAAAAGTGAACAATTTAGCCTGAAGAGTTAACCACTCAGCAACATAAGCAGATATACACGTTAATATGCCGACATCAGTTAAGTACAATAAGCGTGTTTACACGTCAACGCGTATGTTTATACAGAAATCGTCATAACTCCGTTATTGTTCTAGTTACATCCCTAAAACAAAAAGGAGAAGCTCCATAATAAATCAAGCTACCCATCACTATTCAAGATGTCCATAGAAATAGATAAAAAAATCTTTTCTGTCAGATACATGATAGACCGCCAAATTGCCTATCCACTGTTCGACATCGTTATTTTTTTATGAAATATTCTTGTATGAAATGATAAAAAAGCGAGGTGATCAAACTGTTTATTATACATTTATAAGATAGAATAAATATTGTCTTTTATACAATCCGTGATTTTAGTACCGTTTTCACATAAAAACGTCACGTGAGTCATTTTTTCATTTTTTTTATGTTTGCATTCTAAATTTTAATGTTTACAAATGTTAATATTTATTTGTAACATAACAATTTGAAAGCTTATTTTATATCCTTTCAAAAACAGTTTTTAGTATTCGGCTAAGTTCGGAAATGTTTCATTTATAGAGCTTTAATTGTGAAGCGGAAATAATATAAAGTTTTCGTAAATCTGACATGTCGTTTAAGACGTAAAAAGTGCATATTCGCAATGTATCGGAGTGGTTAACTTGCTGAAAGCCAGAGCAGAAAATCTCAAGACAGAAATACTTACCAATGCCAAACCATTCCCTCACTTTGATTTTTTTATCCAGGAACGCCACCGACAGAATGGCCGTGAACACAATGATTGACCCTCGGAACATTTGGAAACTACTGGCATACGTCAAGTTCAGACCAATGTACATTGTGGATGTTCCAATCTGAAACATAATACATAACAGTGTTAGCGCATATAATTGACAAAGATTCCAATGATAATGGAATTGGTGAGTATATCATTGTGGAAATTCCAATCCGAAATATAATACATAATAGAGTAACTGACAAAGATTCCAATGACAATGGTATTGGTGGGTATGTACATCTGAATCAATTATTTAACCCAGTGGTTCTTAACCTTTTTGGCTGGCGACCCAAAAAATACGAATATATTTGAAGTACGCGACCCAAATCTAATTTTTTATTTTATTTTCCAGTGAAAGGTACTAAAATGATATATTATGTAATTTTAAACTATAAAATTACAAATACATCCTATAAAATCTATAGGATGTAGTTGTAAAATTAGAAATAAACAACTTTATTTAAATGTTCTGTATTAAAATCAGACAATTCAGCATTAACCCCTCAAAGGCCACGGTTTTTTTGGAAAAAAACCGCGCGAAATTAGCGCCCCGGGTTTTGCTCAAATATCGTATAAAAATTTTTTTTTTTTTTTTGTGATTTTTTTCTGTTTGCCAGATAATGTATCTTATTATTCATATATATTACATGATAATATCATTACAAGTTTTCCCAGAATAGCTAACTTTAGCAAAAAAATGATGTAAAAATTTTCCCATTCCGGAAACAAATCGTAAATAAATATATTTATGCGAAAATGGACTGATTTTTTTATTTCTACACAAACCTGAATAGACACCCTACGTGACAAAAAACAATCCAAGGGTGTTTTCAAAGAAATTATGACATTGGTACTTCATTGAAAATGTAAAATATTTTCATCTTTTCAAAAAAAATTCGAAAACCAAGTGTGCACTTTCGCATAAGTTAAAAAATTTACAGAAAAATAAGTTGTGACTACCCTGGTGCTGTATTTTTGAGCAAAGATCGTGTATACGTGGAGTTGTGTTTATAGAAAGTGCACACCGCTTGTCATGCTGAGGATCCAACATATTCCTGTACTTATTCTTCATAACAGAAAGGCGTCAAAATCCTGCTTCACGTAAATAAGTAGTTGGCAAAGGTAGCAGGGCTTTTTCAGCTTCATTGCTCAGAACAGGCTTCCCAGATTATTGTGCCCAAAATTTTGGGCACATACGCTATCAATACGCGATTTCCGCGACCCAACCCAATACCTCTCGCGACCCGAATTTGGGTCGCGACCCGAAGTTAAGAATCGCTGATTTAACCTGTCATTTGTCGCAAGCCCGACCGCGGGGTCTTTTTTAAAATTTTTTTAAGCGATTTTAACCCTTATGTATTAAGAAATTGTATGAAGGACAAGTATTATTGACGTAACCATTGGTTTCATTTCAAAAGCTGGTCAGTTTATCAATCCGGTTACCGCCTTACATAAAGTTGTTCACATGTCGATAAAAATCATTTATTCATCATTCAAAAATTTTGGTTTCTTTTAAATGAACAGAGATGGAATGAACTTGGGAAAACAGAGATTCAACAGAGTTATCCAGGATATCACAGATAATGGCTTACAACTATGTATTGTTAAAAAAACATAAATCAAATTCCTAAAATAATTCATTCATTTGACTTTAGCGTGTCATAATGACTAACAGCTCGGTAGGCCATGAACAAAATGAATAGGTCTTGCCATTGTCGTCCGGTGTTTTCCCTGATATTGGCAAAATTATATAACATATTAACCACTCCGATCTATTGCGAATACGCAAGTTTTTCGTCTTAAACGAAATGTCATATTTACAAAAACTTTGTGTTATTTCCGCTTCACAATTAAAACTCTATAAATTAAACATTTCTGAACGTAGCTGAATAATCAAAACTGTTTTTGAAAGGTTACAAAATATGAAATTGTTATATTATGAATAAATAATAACATTTGAAAATATTAAAATTTAGAATGCAAACATTAAAAAAAAATTTAAATGACTCACGTGATGTTTTATGTGAAAACGATACTAAAATCACGGATTATGAAAAAAACAATACTTTTACCATTTCATACAAGAATATTTAATAAAAAAATAACAATGTCAAACGGCGCCTATTCGATATGGCGGGTAAAATCTATATGTACGATGTATCTAATAGAATAGGTCTTTTTATGTATTTCTATGGGTTACTTGAATAGTGATGGGTAGCTTGATTTATTATGGAAATTGCACTTTTTTTTTAGGGAAGTCACTAGAACAATAACTGAATTGTGAAAACATACGCGTTGACGTGAAAATACGCTTATCGTACTAGACTGCTATCATTATATTGTCGTGTATATCCACTTATGTTGTTATGAAGCGGTGTTAAGTCTTATTTAAAAGTTATTATTTTAAGCACCTCTTCAGAACAACTACCATTGTTAGTATTAAAACCCATAACACAGCTGCCGGTATAGCAACATATCGGAGTGGTAAAGTAGCTTGGGGCATATTAGCGATATTAATAAACTTATGTCAAGAGCTTAGTTTATCGTATTGATTTTGCCTTGTTATTGATATGGCCATGCTTGTCTCCTAGGAATCCTTTTCCCTGGAGCTCCATCGTAATATGCCTTCTATAGCTTGCGTTGTATATGACAAAAAGTACCAACTATGTGTCAGCGATGCCTGTGTTCATTACGTACAGAGGAAGATTTTAAATGCATATATGTAACGAGAAGAAAAAATACAATCTCACTCTCACAGTCGGCATCTCTTTCTAAAAACAATTACCAACATAGATCTTTGATTAGAAGGATGTACCGTGGGCGGTTTATGAAAGCAAGTGTGCAGCCATGAACCAGCAGAGATCCCGATTTGGTCCTGAGCTCAGGACCTGATACTGATAGCGAGATGCCCTGAGGATGAAGCGGGGGCTTTCTGATACAGTTTGGAGTTAACGCACCATGTCATCTTTTCCGTGAGATTAGTTGTTGTATTCATTACACTGTTACCATTGTTTATTTCAATTAATTTTAACAAATAAATTCTGTTATATTCTGTGCCTAGTACGGATGGATTTAAAAATCTCACCAAGTCAAGAACAGCGGGGACGGTGAGGATAAAAGGGCTGAACTCGGTGTTTCCTCGAATGAGGCTGCTGGGGTTGGTGGTGGCAGTGAGTCGCCTCGTACAGCCGCAAATCAGGACCTTGAAGGTCAGGAGGCACAGCATTTCTCCCAGGAACATAGTAGATGCCTGGAAAATGTCGGTTCATTCAAATGATTTATATTATCTAAAAAAATCAAGCACTTAAAAATCTCTTGCCTCCAACTATATATGGAGTCCGGAAACTATTAGTACAAGCTGGATATAAATAAATCTGCATCACACAGAGAACCCAAAAAAACATTTATTTTAGATCTGAGCATTTTGATTTTGTTTTTCAAAAACTTTTCCCTTTTTTCGGCAAATAAAGAATTAAAAAAAACTATCAGAGCTGAGTCTAAGCTTCAACATATTTTAAAAGACAATAAACAGCTGATAGCGTTCCAGTAGACGCCATGTAGAAGCTAGATTTATTGTGTATAACACAAAACCAATGTTAAACCGAATACATTTAATACAACTAACATGCTGTGTCCTTTCTATGAAAATGCCTATGTTAAAAAGAAATATGTGTAGGCATTTTATATTAGTGTTTACGTTTTGTTACATTTTTATTTTTATAATATCCGAAACATTTTTATTACATTCGACTGATAAACATGAAAGGTCTCTTATCTCAGAATATGACTTAATCAAATAGGCGCCTTTTTGCTTATGATGGAAGTGTAGGTTAGCTGTGCTTCTGCCATAAGTAAAAATACAGTGTCCTCCTAGAGAGAGGACAAGTGCTGTGTTTTTACTTATGATGTCAGATTTTTTTTCTTCTTTTCTTTAGTGTTTTATTTCGTCGTTGTTCTATTTTGCAACCGTAAAAAGTATACCTGTAGAAAGGGATGCTGGAAGAGGCGGAGCTGACCATCAGAGCCGACGGAGTAGAGGGTGTCGGACCACTTGGTGGCCAGCGTGTTGATGGATCCCGTGGCCACCAGCAGCAAGGCCAAGAACTTCTGATATCCTGTCCACGCCATCACTGCCAAATTTCACTGAGGAATAACATAATTACACACTTATAGAACATAGGTGACATGACACATACATACATACATTGATCGTCCAGTTGATTAGTCAGCATACTCCAAACACTAAATTTTGAAATACTAAGAAAAGCAGTATTCGAATGCTCGTCATAAATCAAATATTATTTACACGTGTCTGTGTTTTACCAATATTATTATTAAATTAAATATGCTGTGATATAACTCTGGCAGGCATGATGGTCCGGCACATTATTATAACATTTTGAAATACCCTATTACTAGAGTGACCTAGAAAACATCAACAATTTGTTTAATTCACTACAAGTTTTTCGGCATTATAATTGATTTGGTGGTGTTAATGAGTATTCTGAGTATTGTACCAGAGAGAGGGTACACATAAACTGCATACTCAAATTTCAATTTTTAGAGATGTCTGACTAATCAACTGGACGATTGGCAAATTTAATAAAATTAGTAGAAAATAATGGCAGATACATAATCAAGTAAATGTACTCAATTGTAATGTACATTGTTTATTTTTTTAAGAAAAAAAATTTTTAGGAATATAATAAATAACTTGACAAATTTTGAAATTAGTACTGGACATTGACGACAATTTAAAATACTTCAAGGTAATTTAAATTTTAAATTTGGTTTTATTCATACTCTAAAACTTAAATTTATTTTCATATTTTTGATTACGCATATCAAATAAACAAAAATTTTAACAAAACAAAAAACGCCTTCAAAAAATGCACTAAAAAGTAAAAATATAATTTCTTACGATTGTTATTTTTGGAGTCGGAGTCAGCCAAGGTAACTACATACATAGGTTGTTATAGGTGAGATGTGGAGATCTTGGCTGACACCGACTCCAAAAATAACAATCGTACGAAATTATTTTTTTACTTTTTAGTGCATTTTTTTAAGTCGTTTTTTGTTTTGTTAAAATTGTTGTTTATTTTTTGATTTTTAGTGACGAGCGTGCGTAAAGAAGTTTTACTTCAAAAAAGAATCATCAAAATCTGTTGGCGTAATATTAAGTTATTCGTCCATTTGTCGCGCACATACTTATTGCAAATTTAAGACATATATGATTTTCTCATGGATCCCATTGTCAGAACTGGACCAAATTAAAATGGGACTACACGGGAAGCACCAGCTTTCTAATAAAAAAAGAATCATCAATATCGGTTCACCCAATCAAAAGTTCTGAGGTAACAAACAGAAACCCTTCATTTGATGTTAAATCATAAGTGCATATAATGTGCGCTTTAATTAATAAGAAGAAACAAAATTAAATTAAAAACAATGAGTTATGCCGCTTTTCCTTTATTAAATTTGATCATTAAATGACTTTTTTATTATCCAACTGTACATAGGAAATAGATGAATGCATTCGCAAATATGCAATGTTTTCACAGTAAATGTAAAATATTTACAAAGTTCAAATTAAGCAGTCAGTTCAAGTATTTACTGTATATTTTATAAATATGTTTACATACAAATAATTAGTGTGACATGTGCAGAATGATGTCATCTTCGGCTGTTGAAGGATTGTTGTTTAGTTATTCGGACACAGCATTGAAACTTCGTCATTTTCAGAAGAATTTATTAAGAGAACAAGATAATGCAGTTTGTATACCTCATGTGAATTAAAATAAAATGATTCTATGAAATAAGTACCTATTTCAGTAATCGTGACTAATTCACCACAAGTTACGAAGCAGCTGACGTCCCTATTGTTCCAGTTTATAAACTTACAAGTTAACGACAATATTAGATTAAGTAGCTTTTTGCCCGTTGCAGGCAACTAATCGGTTAAAATACTAAGCGATTTGAAGTTTGACCTTTCAAATATCAGGCGTATTTTGTCAGAAGGTAAAAATATTTCCACTTTGCATTAAAATCCAAGTAAATGGAATATTTGCGAACGTATCTGAAAATTAAAAAATTGAAAATTTTATCATCAGAAACAACTATACACAGTGAAACTTATAAATTTTATCATTAGAAACAACTATACACAGTGTCCAAAAACTCGTAGTACAAGCGGGAAAATGGACAATCTACATCACATTCGAAGTCTATTAATGATATAACTTTTTTGATTTGAGCTTTCGTTTTCGATTAAATTGGGTCCGAAGTTGGAATTTTTATGGTCAATTTGAAAAATTTCGGTCACTAGTGGGTTGATGTTATCAGATGTGATGATAATGTCTTTTAAAATGCATTGAATGGTAAACAAGGCTGGAATGTTTTTTTTAATCCCTTAGTTGCCGAAAAAATTGAAAAATAGTTAAAAATCGAACTGCTCAGATCAACAAAAAAAAAAGTTTTTGGGTTCTCTACGTGATGTAGATTCACTAGACTCCCGCTTGTATAATTTTTTTATGTAATCTTCAAAAACTTTTAAAAATAGCTGAGGTACATTACATTTTAATTATTGATAACAAAAAATAAATAAAACTGCACATATTTTATTAGACAAATGAATTTTATAAGTTATTGTTACCTCACTTTGTCGTTTTATGAAAAAATTATTCTTAAAAAATTCACAAAGTTTCTTAATTTTTTTTTTTTAAATTGCAGTCTGAAACTTTGTTTTCATAAATGTGTACATTTTGTTTATTTTGTGGTTAACCTTTGAATTTGAATATATAACGTGTTGTTTTCTCTTTCCAATACCGTTTCAATCATACTTCTTGCTATGATAGTAAGGGAGACAAAACGATTTCTATGAGGCCTACACGAGCTGGGACAAATACGGTCTGCTGTGATTAAACGGGTTAAAATATGTTAACAAAAATACTTTACACAATATTGAACCTCAAAATCCGAAATTGTTGAATAGATTATGAGAATTCGTCTGCGCAAATTTTGACATCTCAGAACACGGTAAGTTAAAGTTAGAACCCTTTCCACTCAGAGTGATGTTCTAAACTGTGCCTCTTAACCCGTCTGCTTGGTTCAATATATTCACAACTCACAATCCGGAAGCCTCGGTTTCGTCAAACCGTCACTTTGGATCGAGATTGTAAAATATCTATGCAAGATAGCTTTCATATTTCAAAGACAATTAGAAGCATTATTTCGTTCTCTTTCTGGTTAAAAGAAATATATATATGTTAGCATGAGAGGAAGAGAGATGCGAGAGAGCGAAATGTAAGGTCGCTCTGGGACGTTTTTGGTCTTATGAAAGTAAAACGCGATTACGTGTTTTGGGATGTATTTATTCCTAAACAAGCAGACGGGTTAATAACGATTAACCACTCTGATTTATCGCGAATATGCACTTTTTACGTCTTAAACGAAATGTCAGATTTACGAAAACTCTGTGTTATTTCCGCTTCACAATTAAAGCTCTATAAATGAAACATTTCTGAATGTAGCCGAATACTAAAAACTGTTTTTGAAAGGTTACGAAATAAGCTTTCAAATTGTTATATTAGAAATAAATATTAACATTTGTAAATATTCAAATTTAGAATGTAAACATTAAAAAAATCTAAAAATGACTCAAGTGATGTTTTTATGTGAAAACGGTACTAAAATCACGGATTATGTAAAAAACAATACTTATTCTATTATATAAATGTATAATAAACAATTTAGTCACCTTACTTTTTTTATCATTTCATACAAGAATATCTAATAAAAAAAATAACAATGTCTAACGGCTGGTAGGTGATTTTGCGGTCTACCATGTATCTGACAGAATAGGCCTTTTTATGTATTTCTATGGACAGCTTGATTTATTATCGACCTTTTACTTTTTGTTTTAGGGTTGTCATATTAACGTGTATATCTACTTACGTTGCTGAGTGGTTAATAACAATTTGAAAAGATTCAAAGTGATGTTAGAACCTTGTATAATAAATGGAAGCTTTAAAAATTTGATGTCAATTTGAAATACAACACAGATGACACCGAAAATTATTTTGGTTACAGAAAAGAGCAAAAGAAGTGATTTTTGCATTAAAAAGGTCATTTTTGAAAAAAATGTCAGTTAGAACCTGGTCCAAATAAGGTGAAATTTTGTTCGTAAAACATACAGAGATTGGAACTAATTTAATCAATGTCAGTTGGAACCCTATTGCCCCAATGTGAGTTAATAGCCAAGATAAGCTAGGACACAATCATAATATTGTACATTTGCAAATTAATTATATGTATGTAATCAAGGTTCAATACAGTTATGTAAATACTAAATCAAATACAAAGGAATTCAATTATTATAATCAACTCTAAGCATAAACATTAACCTACAAACAAATTTACTAGAGATTATAAATTATCAGAACTATCAATTATCTAACTGTAAAATACATATATTAATTATCAGCATATTCCATTATCTGCATTGAAATTAAGTTTTTAACACCGACCCAGGAACCATTTATTGGACAACCAACACCTCTGCCATGGGTCGCCTCGTAGGTGACTTAGCAAGGTGCCCAAGTTCATGGGGTGAAATTTGTCCAGGTCTTGGCGGCGGATGCGTCTACCCACTAGCTGCTTGGAAGGCAGAGATCCTTTGATCACTCTAGCCAGACTGATCCCCAGATTCCTACCCACCTCTCATAACCTTTTCCTTCCCAGACCATCCCCATAGAAAACACAGGCCTAGAGGGAAATTATTTTCCTCAGGGCCTCCTATGTAGAGCTAATGTAAAAAAAAAATGAATGTCAAGAGCTTGTGACTTGTGCTTATGAAAACCATAAAAAGATATTTTCACAGAGTTTTATTTTTTTAACTTCTTTTTAATATTTCAACTGAAGCATTGATTGAAGCAATTAACAAGTTTAGAGAAAATGCTGCGTGTAATTGCTAAGCTGCCAAAACTCAGCTGCATTTTTAAGTTTCCCGTAAGTTACTTACATAAGTAACTTATTGCAAAATTACAATTTACACCCTAAGTCATTTACGGTAATTTATAGCAAGTTACAGAAGTCGTTCTTACGTAAGTTTTTGACAGGTAGGTAGATAGATGATAAGTTTTCGCATCCGAGCGAACTTAAGCCGTTTCACAGCTTATGAAATCGGATTGATAGTTGAGACGCTTACTGTAAGAAATGGTACCAAAATGCACTGATGCGATTCATCTAAAATTAAAGCACAGATTTTATTTTTCTTTAAAATCTAGTATTTTTATTATTTAACCACTCCGATCTATCGCGAATTTACACTTTTTACGTCTTAAACGAAATGACAGATTTACGAAAACTCTGTGTTATTTCCGCTGCACAATTAAAGCTCTATAAATGAAACATTTCTGAACGTAGCCGACTACTACAAACTGTCTTTGAAAGGTTACGAAATAAGCTTTCAAATTGTTATATCTACTACACTATATAAAGAGGTAAGATTTGTTTGTTTGTTTGTTTGTTTGTTTGTTTGCATTGAATAGGCTCCGAAACTACTGAACCGATTTCAAAAATTCTTTCTCTGTTTGGAAGCTACACTATCCCCGGGTGACATAGGCAATATTATATTTTCAAAAAAATTAGGGATCCTTACTAAAACTCCAATAATGCAATCCAAGATGTAAAAAAATTACCTAAAATATTCTTTACATTGCGTGCGTTGCGAAAATTATTGATGATAGAATAAAATAATGTACTACGACTTTGTAGAACACATCATTATTTACAAAAAAAGTCGCGCAGCATATGTCTAACTATTATGGTTATGCCACTTTAATATTAAGTATTATTTTATTTAAAAAATTTAATTAATATGTCGCCGCTTGAAAAGGCTCTTCATTTGTATCTTGGTGTTTATCCTTATCAAAATAAATTACTTTATATTCAAGACAGCTTCAATACCTTTATTTAACTTTTTAAATTTTTCAATTCGGAAATTTAATTAGAAAGATATCACGAGTTTAATAATCTTAGTGTTGGATAAAAGTTTCGGCTAAGGGGCTGGCGGGAGAAGAGTCAAGAAATGAAGTGCCAGGGGGGTTGGCGGGACGGGGGAGCGGGAGAGCGGTAGCGGGGAAGGTGGAAGTGAAACGCTGGAGGGGAACGCACGGGAAAGGACAAGCAAGGAGTAACATTTTATTTATTTGAATATGGCATTGCAACGCATGCCGGGAAACAGCTAGTTACAAATAATTATAAACATTTGTAAGTATTAAAATTTAGAATGCAAACATAAAAAAAATCTAAAAATGACTCACAAGAGGGTTTTTTGTGAAAACAGTACTAAAATTACGGATTGTGTAAAAAAACAATATTTATTCTATTGTATAAATGTATTTTTTTTATTATTTATTGAGTTAGTTTATACTACATGAATATAAACAATTTTTTTTTTTTTTTACATTAACTCCACACAGGAGGCCCTGAGGAAAATAATTTCCCTCAGGGCCTATGTCATCTTTGAGGACGCTGTGTGGAGGGTCTTTATGAGGAAAGGAAGGAGTGAACATGGGTCTTGAAGAGACCCATGTTGTAGGAGGGAGGAAACACAGAGGCCGGTAAATCGTTCCACATCCGAGCTGTTGAACTCAAGAACGAGTCGTAAAAACGACCCGTTCTCATGTGACTAATGTCAACCGTGTACAAGTGTTTGGCGTGTTTCCCGACTATGCACCGGTGCCGAGGGGATCAACGATAATAATAAGCACAATGTAACATTTCATTTGAAAAATTTAAATATTTTTACAGTAAGCATAACATTTCTTTTTAAATACATTCATTCATTCTTTCTTCATTCTTCATACATAAATGTATAATAAACAATTTAGTCACCTCGCTTTTATATCATTTCATACAAGAATATTTAATAAAAATTAACAATGTCTAGCGGGCCATAGGTGATTTGGCGGGTAAAATATGTATCAACCGTGTATCTGACAGAATAGGTCTTTTTATATATTTCTATGGACAACTTGAATAGGAATGGCAAGCTTAATTTATTATGGACCTTTTACTTATGGTTTTTTAGGGATGTCACTAGAACAATAACGGAGTTATAACGATTTCTGTGGAAACATACGCATTGACGTGAAAACAGGCTTATTGTACTTGACTGCTATTGTCATATTAACATGTGTATCTGCTTACGTTGCTGAGTGGTTAAACAAAATTTAAATAGGATAAAATTACATATTTGTAAAAAGCATTAACTTTGTGGCTCGCCATAATTTACAGTAAAAACACATATAAATTTGTTGTAGACCACTTTTTTATTTTATTCTACCGGTTTCGGAAGCACCCTTCCTTCGTCAGGAGAATATTATAACTGATATAATATTCTGTTATAATATTCTCCTGACGAAGGAAGGGTGCTTCCGAAACCGGTAGTGTTTATAAAATAAAAGTGGTCTACAACAAATTTATATGTGTTTTTATTGTAGTATTTAATTATCTCCGGAATAAAATATTTTAAAAAAGACGGGTGTCACATGCAAAGATAAAAGATCATCGCACGCACAATAATGCTCACCATACAATCCCATATAGACCTGCCACATCTAAGCATATGATGTGCTCGAAGCTCAAAGTTATACGCCGTAACCGCTGCTGAGGCAATACGCGAAAGTTATGCAACCCCCTCTCCGCTGTTAAACAGGAGAAGGGGTCATTTTAATTACGGAGCTACGTAAACATGTGGATGACAACTGTCAAGTTGACAGATCCAGTACAAAGAAATGACATTTCGACGGAAGCTCTCTAATTTATCTGACCCCCTCTCCTACCATAGGAAGAAATACTCGATAGTGTAGTGTGACAGTACAACACATAAGCACTCGAGGTTCAACAGATAAGTGCTCTTGCTTTCATGATACTGGTGCTTAACACTAGATAAAATTAAAAAATGCAATATCCACGAACACAAATAAAATAATAGTAAACAGATAGAAAATGTTCTGATTACAATAACCGAAGGATATCAATTATTTTTCAGGAGGCAAAAGCTTTCAGAAAGTGAGCATCCTTCTTTTTAATTATCAGTCCAATTCTTTCTGATCTCAATGTTTTTGTTTATAACACATGACATATATGAATTCAAAGTCGGTTGCTGTTGGTTGAAATGAAAGGCACTTCTTCCACACAGATACGCAAGTATTCGATGCTAATGTTGTGTTCTCACGTCACAAGCAATTTGTCGCGCACAGTCCTGTGAAATCACAAGACCCACGTCCGTTGTTGAATTCTCAAAACAAGATTGCTTTCATAACCCCATTCATAATCAAACTGTTGGATATCAACAGATATCCTGTCATTCTTTGTTCTGACTGCTTTGTTCCTAACATTGATCTAAAGCCCAAGCAATGTTGCAAAATGTGTGACACAAGTAAATCTAAATGATTTTTGTCATTCGTTACATTGATAATTATTGTAACGCACTTCCTTTAAGCCTCAATTCTTTGTCTTTATCGAAACCTGGTTCATGTTCATAACTTGAAATTACGTTCTTTATGTAGGTACATTTGACTTTTTTGTCATTGTAATTTGTATGTTTTGCTCTCCTTTCGCGGTCATCTCTGGTTGTTCCATTCCTGTGATGTTGTACGAATTAATTGTTAAGAGGACATTACCAGAGAAACCAGAAATATGTCATTTTTAAATCAGTGTTTAGACGTATTGACTCTTTTCCACAAAAAATATAAATTGATTTCGAAAGATTGTTCTTTTATCTGGTAAATGTATGTTTTAAATCATAGGTTCTCAACGTGGGTGATAACGCCCCTTGGGGGCGTTTGAGACCTTCAGGGGGGTGGTAGAAGACCCAGAGACAATAAGGAACTCCAGTGAAAAATATTATGGCTTTAAAAAAATATGTTCATATAGACCAATAAACGCTGATTCTGAATATATAACTTTTATTTAATAATATTAAACGTACATTTTTAAAAAAAATATTAAAAAGTGCATTTTTAATATTCTCGTTAAAACACAGCGTTAAGTTGGTATGCTGTGTAATGCTGTCATGGTGACGTCACGATGGAAAATTCACCTGGTGATTCACTGTAATTCATTTGGGTCATTTATAAAGGAATTTAGGTATGACACAAGCGAATGTTCTATATATTTCTTATTTTTGAAGATGTCGTAAAAGCATATACCTTTATAGAAAGTTGGTAGAATTGCCTTTTAGATTTTTGTATCTGACATATACGATTGTGTTTGAAAAATGCAGTATTTTAAGTTTCAAAATGAAAAAATTTAAAAAAAACAGCCGACTGTAAACATATTCTATTAAATGGTCGAAAAAATTAGGAAAATTCAAAATTTAAAAAATACAGTCCTCTTACTTTATGAATTTGGAATAAAACTGTCACTTCACTTTTTATCTCGTTCATACAATTAAAAACAATAAAAAAATATTATAATCATTACGAAAAAATAACTGAAAAAATCCGACATCTTGGACTCGGTTTTACGCAATTAATGCGTTGATTTCTCGAATTTGTATTTATTTACATATGCATAAGGCTTTTACATTATTAAATAATATTACTTTTATGGAAGTTTTATTAAATTCACGCGGAAAAGTCATAAAAATTATAGAGAAGTAACCTTTGATTATGTAATGTCAGTAACCCATAAATTAACCTAAAAACCGAACGAAACTAAATCACTAACAAAACATTATTTAAGGACTAAAACTGAAAAAAAGTAAAGGCAGCATTGGTACTTATGTTGAATTACACTAATATCACAGTGAATTAATCATTTAAACGAAAATTATCATCAAAAACATTAAACTGTAAATAAAATTCATCAACTTCATTCATTGTTTTGCAAAGAATTTGATTTCGCCATTTGCAATAAATAAGCCATTAGCCAATCAATGCGTTATAATAAACAAGATGGCCGCGCGCCTGCGCAAATCTATGTGAGATTCAAGAAAACCAACATAACAATCATAAAATAGTGAATCGTTATTTTAGTAGATGACGTCACAAAATTCACCATAGATATGGGTGTTTTCGAGGGATCTCCAAAAATTAAAACTTTGAAAATTATTTTAACTATTAAAACTAACTCTAAAAAAAAAAAAATATATGCAGTAATTTAAGTTAGAAGGTCATTTTTCATAAAAAAAATTAAAAAAAATGGACTGGACTTCTCTATTGGGGGGCGTTGAGATGGCACAGGGGGGCGTTGATAAGTAAAAAAAATATGGTCAAAAAAAGACAAGCAAAATACGCTAATCACATACTAATAAAGCAAAGTAAACTTTAATATTTGTTAATTTTTGTTATTGTGTGTATTATAAATAACGGGATTTTTTAAATCCTGCAAGAATTGACAGTATTATCTGTGTATTGATCTAACTTGGTCAGACTGAGTGTCATCGGTGCATTCGGGAGTCAGCGAGTGAGCATACATGCGTCGACAATACAGCCCCGTAACCCCCGATCCACTCTGCTCTCATGATCCAACATAATTTGAGTTCACCCATGAGTTTCACACCTTTTGGGAATATAATGAGAGCTATGAATTGTACACGTTTTTATTAATTTACGAAATAAATATATAACCATGTAAATGCATCAACACCAACAGAAGCTACTCTATAATTACGGTCCCCACAGGCTCTGAAACAGATAGATAGAGCAACGAAGCGCATTGACGACTGAAATGGTATTATAAGGTTTGTTGATGATTTTGCACAACAAACCCTATCCCAATTCAGCTGCCGCCGCGACTGAACCGGTATTGGTTTTGTAAATACGCGGCCGGGTGTTTAAAGCGAGTCACTGCGCGTTTATTTTATTCCTGTCGAAGCGTGTTATATGTCTCCAACCTATATAAAGGCACTGGTTAATCATTTTATGTTCATTAACACTATCACGCGCCATTGATTGCTGTAAAAGTAAATCTTTTACTCACGATCTCTAAAGTAAAACCCATGTCGGAAGCAAAAAAGAAGATACTGCAATATGTTGTGGATTATATTAGAGATGGATTTATCGAAAATCCCACAAATCCATCATTGCCAATGTGCCTTATTTGTCGAAAAACATTTTCAAATGAAGCGATGACACCTTCTAGGCTTCAAAATCATTTTAATAAAATCCACCCTGATAAGAAAGACAAAGATGTGGCCTATTTTCAAGACATGAAAAATAAGTACAAAATTCAGCCAACTATATCAAAACAATTTTCAACAGCTTCTAAGCAAGACGATGATAGACTTCGAGCTTCGTACAATATCTCATTGTTGATTGTTTAAACAGGCAAACCACATACTATTGAGGACGATTTAATTCCAACAAGCGGTAAAAGAAGTAATAACCACTGTGCTCCATAAACCAGCTGCAAATATTATCCGAAAAATTCCTTTAAGCAATAGTCCTGTGCAAAGAAGAGTTGATAAGATGGCTGAAAACATTGAAGAATCATTGTGCAATCTGCGGTCTTTCGATTTTCAATTCAGCTGGATGAGTCCGCTCTACCAACCAATGAAGCATTATTATTGTCATACGTGAGGTTCATCAAATATGAGAAAATATGCCAAGAACTATTGTTTGTTACAAATTTGGAAACATATACAAAAGGAGAAACCACATTTAATACACTGGAAAAGTTTTGTGACGAAAAGAAAATACCTTATATTTTGTCAACTTCTACGGATGGCGCCCCAGCTGTGACAGGGCGTCACAAAGGCTTCATAACGTGTTTAAAAATAATGTTCCTGAAGTGCTTTCTGTGCATTTCGTAATTCATCGCCAGCATTTGGTTGCGAAAAATCTGAGTGAACGCCTCCATACATCACGCAATATGTTAATAAAATCAGAAATAACTCATTGAATGACAGATTATTTAGTCAGCTTTGCATTTCCAATGATGAAGATTTCAACCGATTGCTGCTTCACACAGAGGTGCACTGGCTATCAAAAGGTTCTTGTTTGACTCGATTTTACAATTTGAGTCAGTGATAGAGTTCCTAGGAAACAAATACACAGTATTGCGCGACAACCTCATCTCATCAAAGAATGATATTGCGTACTTGACAGACCTGTACAAATTGTTTAATGATGTCAATCTCAAACTTCAAGGCGGCGTCTTAAATTTGATTAAGATGAAAAATCGGTCTGCAGCTTTTGTGTCCAAACTGCTATTATACAAAAGAAATATCGGTGGACGGGAATTTAATAACTTCCCAAATTTATCAGCAGTATCATTCAAAAACGACGACTTGCTTGTTTACTGTCAACACTTGGAAAACCTCCACAGTGATTTCAAGGAACGATTCCAGGATATTTTAAACATGGACATACCAGACTGGGTTTTGGATCCTTTTTCCAATGTCAACACAGCAGGATCATCCCAGTTAGAAGAAGAACTAATAAAACTGACGACAAATGAGGAATTAAAAATTAAATTTAAGAATGGCTACCAAGAGTTTTGGCTGCAGAAGCCGATTTCGTAACTGTACCCAGGATTATGGTTGATAGTTCAACGATTTTTAATAGCATTCCCATCGTCCTATTTAGCTGAACGTGGATTCAGTGCTGTAGCATCTTGGTAACCAAAAAGAGAAATAGCCTCCATATTACTGAACGCGAAGACTTAAGTTTGTTTTTAATTAAAATCGAGCCTAATATAAACAAACTTCGAAAAACGCATCAAATTCAACCATATCATTAGATAAGTTATAAATTCAATATATTTTCAATGTTAATAAAAATGTTTCTCCAAATACCTCCTATATTAAGTATGCGTTTTAATTGTTCCCATTGAAACAATCTTCTTCTCAGAAATAGGATAGGAGTCATATGCTTTTTACGATTATGTAATATTACAGTGTAACACGTTTAAATATAATCGTGGCAATAGCTGTTTCAAATTCGCGACCAAAAATAAAAATGGACTTTCAGGAAACCCAGAGAAACCCAGTCCCCCCCCCCCCCCCCTGGCTGATTTGTTAAATTTAAAAAAAATAAATTGTTTTATATAACACCCATTTCAAATCATATAATCATGTAGTAAAATAAATCAATACATTATCTGGTAAACGTATGTTACAGAATTTTAGTTTAACCACTCTGATATATCGCGAATATGCACTTTTTACGTCTTAAACGACATGTCAGATTTACGAAAACTTTATGTTATTTCCGCTTCACAAAGCTCTATAAATGAAACATTTCTGAACGTAGCCGAATACTAAAAACTGTTTTTGAAAGGTTACAAAACAAGCTTTTAAATTGATATATTACAAATAAATACTAACATATGTAAAAATTAAAATTTAGAATGCAAACATAAAAAAAATGTTAAAATGACTCACGCGATGTTTTTATGTGAAAACAGTACTAAAATCACGGATTATATAAAAAACAATACTTATTCTATCGTATAAATGTATAATAAACAATTTAGTCACCTCACTTTTTTATAATTTCATACAAGAATATTTAATAAAAAAATAACAATGTCCAGTGGGAAGGAAATTTGGCAGTCTATCATGTATCTGACAGAAAAGGTTTTTTTATGTATTTCTATAGACAACTTGAATAGTGATGGGCAGCTTGATTTATTATGGAGCTTCTACTTTTTGTTTAAGGGATGTCACTAGAATAATAACGGAGTTATAACGATTTCTGTGTAAACGCGCGTTGACATGAAAACACGCTTATTGTACTTGACTCATGTTGTCATATTAACGTGTATATCTGCTTACGTTGCTGAGTGCTTAAATAAAATCATTAAAAAAATATGTGTTAAGTAGTGTTTCTTGACAAAAATTGGTCCGTTTGTGTATTTATTTGCGCACTTACAGACTAATATATTTCAGATTTTTTTACATTCTTATTTTGCTCAGACATTATTGAAAAATGATAAATACTTCTGATCAAAAAATAATTACAAAAAGTATATAATTTTAATAGTTTTATCAACACGCCTTTCAGCATTTTTGGATGTAGGTATAAATTAAAGAAAATTTGAAATGAAGTAAAATCGATATTGAGTTATAATTAAAGCTGGTACGGAGAGTAATTAATCTTTCTCATTGGAACCACCCTGTACGATCGGAAGAACATCTTTCGATGAAATGTGAATTTTCGGCCGCTGGCTGGTTAAACGCTCTTAAGATAACGATAACGTGAGTGAGAACAAACTCGACCAGCAGGGAGGCTGGCATCGCCAACGTTTTACAAAATATCATCGAGTTGAGTATTGGATACCTGTGCATTCCTGTAGAAGAAGGTCCTTAAACAATGGTTGCTCGGGCGTACATTACATGACAAGGCAAAAACAGTGCACGGTCAATAATTGAAATAAATAATACATATTATACATTGACGCAACGCAGTGGATTGAAGTATCGCAGGTTAAAGTAAATCAGACCCGAATAGAAAGGGAATAATAAGGGGAAGAAGTTGACGATATAATTATAATATCATATCATCATCTTCCTTACACTGTTAATGTATTTTTGTATCAAATAAATAAATATGACACAAATTGTGGTAAATATTTCACTAACCGCCGCACTTTTGTTAGGCACAGGTTTTGTAAATTATACTACATTTTAACTTAATTACAGCAAGAAACAACTAATTACGTTCATGATAAAAGATGCATTCAAATTCCATTTTTATTCAAAGTTAAAATTTACCTTATAAAACGATTCCTTTGTCACCATTTTAATCGTTTTGTATGGTTTAATTGTTTTTTGTATTTGATTTTTGTATGGTTTGCGTGAGTTTCTTTTCAATATAAATATGCATTAATTACTTAGTTTACCCAAACTAACAATCTGATAACCTTTTTTGTGCACGTTTCTTATTTAGTGGAATAATTATCCAAATTGTTTGTGAAAGGAGAATAGGAAGGCCGCAGAAGTGAAGGAGGATTCGGTGGAGAACAAAAGTTGAAAGTGTGGATGAGAAATTTGGGGAGGTGGAAGACAACATAACAATATATTGTAGGAATAAAAGGCACATAAAACAAAATAGGAAGAAGTTGCTAAAGTGGATGTCGCATAGCAATTTGCACTTTGTCATCCTCTTGCTTCAATACCTCCTATATACACTTTCGGGATATAGGAGGCAAATTGAAAAGGAAAACAATTAATTTTGAGGGCAAAGGTTGTACTTTGCTGAAAAAACCAAAACATTGACCAAAGTTAAAGTACGCCCACAGAAAGTGTAATAATAATACATACGCAGATTAATCAGTGTGAGGAATGAGTAATCACCATAAAACGGAATTATTTAAATAAATGCAAACAATATTATTTTAAGTGGAGGAATTGAAACGTTTTGAACCAGTACATCATAGTTTGAAAATAATTTGAAGGGTCAAATGTAAATACTATTTGCAAAAATTATAATATGTTCCCGGTCAAAGAAAAACTTGAAACAGCTTGCAATTGGGACAATAACAATGGAAAACTGCTGACGGTGGTTTGTCATTCGATTTGTTGTGGATTATTTAACATTTACTTCCTTTTGAGCAGCGCCAGATAAGTCAAAGTAATAACACCGTTTTTGAATAATTCAATGAACTCACCAGGCCGATAATAACAATATCACAACACGGAACAACGGAATATGACAGCGTCAATTGTAGCAAGTAGCAAAGTGAAAAGCATAGATATGCAACTTACTAGATGGAAATCTTCTTATTTTTAGTTTGAAAAACGTTTACCCATAAATGAACTAATACCTAGATCGATATCTTCGGGCTTTTTGTATGGAACGGGCGTCAACACTATTTGACCATAAATAATGCTCATTTCGCGATTATGACGTCACAGACCATCGACAAGGATAGAGGAACGTAAAAAAAAAATAAAAAAAAGGTACCACCTCACACAATATTAGTACCTACCCAAATCATTAGCCTAAAAATTATTTTTAAAATAAAATGAAAAACTCATAATTGCATGTAGTATTTTATTGCTTTAAACATAATAACACAAAAATGGAAATACAATCATGTGCAAACTCATTTAGAAGGAACTGATTACAATATCTCAGTAATTTCACCTGGAAAGGGAAGGTTTTTTTTAATCATAACTAATGAAAATATGAGTAATAATAATAAAAAAGGAAGTGTTTGGATAGATTTTTAGCCCACATGGGAGGCCTTGAGGAAAAAATTCTCTCAGGGCCTATTGTCATCTTTAGGGATGCGGTGTGGAGTCTTTTTAGGGAAAGGAAAGGGAGGAAGTTTTGAGAAGGAAAAATGTACAGAGGGGTAGTTAGGAATCTGGGGGTCAATATGGTTGGACTAAAAAAATTAATACGCTGCACACTTTCGTAAGAAGGTTCTGTAAATCAGTCATTGGTTTTTATTCCTGACAATGATTTCCTTTTTATTTACTATCACAACGCATTACAATTGAATATTATTGTAAATAATTATTAATAAGTTAAAAGAAAATATTATACAAGTTTTTTAAGTACTTTCTAATTTGTTTAACGTTATTAAGGTGAATAAATTAGGTACTGTAACAAAATTAAATCAGTCACTGGTTTTTATTCCTGGCAAGGGTTTCCTTTTTATTTTATTTTATTTTTTTTTTTTAATTCCTTTATTTTTCCCATATTTTACAATTTATATTTACATATTTGAAAATCATAACAATAATGTGGGAACCCACTAATTGCTAGCAACATTAATATTATTTATGTAACCCGCGAATTTCAAATTTGTTTGCATTTCAAAACGCATTTTCACTAACAATTGAATATTATTATGTATAAATAATCATTAATAAGATTCGAATATCTACGCACAAAGAAAATATTATACAAGTTTTTTAAGTACAAAGAAAAGTACTTTCTAATTTATTTAACTTTATTTAGGTGTGTAAGTTAGGTACTGTAACAAAATTAAATCAGTCACTGATTTTTATTCCTGGCAATGATTTCTTTATTATTTACTAGCAACATTAATATTATTTATGTTCAAAATGCTGTAAAAAACATTTGGTGATAGCATGGTGAGAGCATTGTTAACAAATGCATACTTTAGAAAATGAAATAATTTTTTTTTTTACAGTGTCCTTGTGCCTTAAAACCTTGTTTAGCATTTGATCAAGGAAACATGGAGGCATTTGGAGGCCCCCCTGGACCAGAGGCCGCCCCTTTAATATTTACCGATCTTTTAAATTACTTACCTATTTTTAACCCCCGACGCAAGGAGCGGTGTAAAGGCGGCCGCGGCGGTTCGCGCCGCGCCGCGACCGTGACCCGAGACCGAGACCAGAGACGGAGACAGGAGACCGCAATCGGTACTTGTCATTGCATATGTTAATGTACCTACTGTATATAAAATCGACCACCACAACACGGACATGTGCCTAGCATGGTGTTCGAAAAATCCCCAATTTTATGTAATAATAATTTTTTTCAATGAATAAAGAAAACTTTAAAAAAAAAAAGCTTTGTGTGGGGGCCAGTTCGCGCGCGCGACCGAAACAAGAGACAGAGACCGGAGACAGCAAGACGGTCGCCGCCCCGGACTATTGGTGTCTCGCGTCGCGCTTGAGAAGCATGTGTGTTTGTTGTAAAAAATTACTACTTTTTCAGACTAAAAGGGTCTCCACACGGTACTGCCGCAGTACCAACTGCCGCAGAACTGTAGTTGACTGTAGTCAAAAGCGCCAGCCGTATTGTTATTATAATAACAATACGGCTGGCGCTTTTGACTACAGTTCTGCGGCAGTTGGTACTGCGGCAGCACCGTGTGGAGACCCCTTCAGACTGTGAGAAACTGATTGAACTGATCAGACAGCACCCTCCGATATACAATGCACAATTAGACTACAAAAAAATAATTAAATTAACAAATTAAAGAACTATTCATTTAATTAAAATTTTATTTATTTTCAATGATATTTTTTCTTTTGTAAGCACCGTATCCACGGTGACCATTTTCTAAAGAAAGACTGAAACCATTTCCCGTGGACCGTATCCACGGCGACCGTATTCTAAAGTAAAACTGGAATCAATCCACGTAGACCGTACCCACGGTTACCATTTTCTAAAGAAAGACTGGAGCCATTTCACATGGACCGTATCCACGGTGACGATTTTTTAAAGAAATACTGGAACCATTTCACGTGGACCGTATCCACGGTGACCATTTTCCAAAGAAAGTCTGGAACCATTTCATGTGGACCGTATCCACGGTGACCATTTTCTAAAGAAAGAATGGAACTATTTTACGTGGACCGTATCCACGGTGACCGTTTTCTAAAGAAACAATTTCACGTGGAACCATTTCACATGGACCGTATTCACGGTGAGCGTTTTCTAAAGAAAGTCTGGAACTATATCACGTGGACCGTATCCACGGTGACCGTTTTCTAAAGAAATTTTCTAACCACCAGTGGTTAGAAAATGGTCACCGTGGATACGGTCTAACACTCCAGATTGTTTTTTGCCACAATATAGCACCATTTAAAAACCTGTGATTGCTTTGTTGCTGAATTGCAGAAAATTTTCCCTAGATATATTAAACATTTTTTTGTAATATTTTCAAACACGGCCGTGGTTCAATTTTGACGTTTTTTAGTACGTGAAAGATACTTCTTATATTCATATAGATGTCAGTGTACTCTAGTTATTTACGAATTATGTTTAAGCCGACTCTGGCAGGACCGTATTGTCCATAAGGAAGTGTAGGCCATTGTCTAGGGGCCACTCATGCTAGGGGCCCTATGGTAAAGGGGCCCCGAGACGTGCATTGCCTAGGGGCCCCGACATGTTTAATCTGGCCCTGACTATGACACCAAGTAGAGATTGTTTTGTAAAGGCCCGCTTCTATTTTTTTTAATGATGATGAATATTTTCCATAAATAATCGAAAATTAAATTCGCTGGTCCGCCATTTTTTCGTTTTTTAGGTATCGAAATTCCCCTACATAGTCCCATAGACAATAGATTTTCGAATAGATCAAGAATTGGTGCACGAAAATCGAATGTATAGTTTTTAGTACAAACTGTTTCAAACGGTTTCACATAAAATGCTGTATCTCCGTCAATTATGCGAATTTCTTTAAAAAAATTGGTGAGAGCATTCTTAACCAGTGCATCTTTCAAAATATGGTTTTTTTTACAGTGGTGGTTTACAGTTTTCCTGGTGCCTTAAAGCCTTTTTTAGGATTTGATCAAGGGAACATAGAGGCGTTTGGGGGCCCCCAGGACCCGGGGGGCCGGGGCGGGCCGCCTTCCCCCACCCTCCCCTTAGTCCGCCACTGTTATTATTATTCAATTATTCTCAACACTTTCCCAGTTTAATCCTGAATGTCAATTTGATAAGTAAGACTTTCAATTTGGAAAATTGATATTATGTTTTAGACAACAAGTCTCTTCATCATTGCGTCCTCGAATCTATAATCAATGTGGAAAGAAAACGAGAAATAATTTCCAACTAGCATTTAAAAACCCGCTCCGTAGGTTTTTGCTACTATTTCAGTTTGTGTGTTGGTGACCATTTTATAAATCCGATAGGAACTGGTTCCAAAAATAGCCGGTTCCTCGGATCAACTGGTATCCAGTAACGGCTAGTCACCGGGGCAAAGTAACCGCGACAGGCATATGAAATATATAGGCGCGTGATATTAGTATTCACAACTGCTAGTTACAATAATAATAATCTGATCGTCAATCTCTCCATAACCGGAAAGATCACAAATCCGTAGCACTTACGCCTAAGTAAATAGCGGCATCTTTTGGCATTACTTTAATTAGTTTCTATTACAAAAGTACATTTGGATAAAAGAACAATTATAAAAATACAAAATCCACATACGAAAACGGTTTTTCGTAAGGCGTGGCGTCGACTTGTATTCTTAGCCGGATTCTTACGTTTCAACCGTACAGTCGCAAGCCTATTAATACTGTTAGATTCAATCCGAAAACTAGTTATGAATAATAATTACGAACCAATTATTTGCATTCAGTAACTTGAAACTACTTGAATTGCAGTTTGGTTCCTTAGAACGGGCAATCTGCTTAGCTAGAAACTAACTTATTTATTTATTTATTTATACTGGGTTTTACAGATGTTTACACTTACATGAGAACAATCCAGTTATAAAACTCAGTTATTACACAATTATAAAAATCTACAATTACATACAATTAAATACAAATAAATACAATTAGAAAAACAAAAACATCACAAATAAAAATACAGAATTATATACAAGGTCACTCAAGTAACACATTGCAATGAGTGGTAAAAGACATATGAAATACGCGAGCATGCATAGAAAGACAATTCACACAACATAATTAGTTAGTACTTTTTAACAGCGCTAGAACTTTTTTTTTAAATCCGTACAAATTGTCAACGAAAATATCCACATCAGCGCACTCTATCTTGTTATACAGTCGACACATCTGGGTCAGAGGGCTAAAGTAGGCGATATTATTTTTAAATGTATTCATATGAAAAATGTTATGGCGTCTTAAACAATGGGAATTGGGGACATTAATTTCAATACTGTTAAGACATAATGTAGTATCAAGATGGCCGTGAATAATTTTGTGTAAACATATTAGATCAGTCAATTGCCTTCTAGTTTTAAGTGTATCAATCTTGAAGTAATCACGACGTACATCGTATGATCTGAGATGGTCGTGTAGTCCACATTTGAAGGATAACATTTTTAGTAATTTTTTTTGAACTGATTCTATAATGTTTTCATATTTGCAGTAATGTGGATTCCAAATAGTGCTTCCATATTCAAGTTTACTTCTAATTAAGGCATTGTAAAGTGTTAGAATTGATTGAGGATCTTTGAAAGGTTTACATATTCTGTGAATAAATCCCATCATTTTTAATGATTTGCACTTAATGTTGTTAATATGTACATCAAATATGAATTTAGAATCAAGAGTGATTCCTAGATCCCTTATTGAAGAAACTTTTTTGAGAATAATATTATTGATAACATAAGAAAAATCTTTTATAATTCTATTTCTAGTAAAGTTTAAAATGTAACATTTTTCAACATTTAAGTGCATATCATTGACAGTACACCAGTTATTGAGTGTGTCGAGGTCATTTTGAAGCAGCTGATGATCGGAAACAGACTTAATTTTACGAAAAATTTTAAGATCATCGGCGAAAAAAGCATAATCACAGTTTAATTTCGAGCCAAGGTCATTTATGAATATAAGAAAAAGCAGGGGGCCAAGATTTGAACCCTGTGGTACACCAGAAGTTACAATTATAGGGGATGATTTGTATCCATTAATAAGAACTAATTGAGTTCTGTTATACAAATATGATTTCACCCAGCGTAATAGGTCTCCATGTATTCCAACATAGACAAATAGACATATTAGACATAATAACACTCCAACACTATTATTATACTATTTTTAATATTTACAGTAATTTTGATATACTTTTATTATGTTATTTTTACTGTATAAATGTATCTACTGTAATAAATAATATTAAAAAAAAAGAAAATTATTTCAAATATTCCGATGAGAAAGGACTTCAAACTACGTCACAACATTCTAGCCAATCACCTCTACACACTCGAAGAGCTAACCGTTTTTATTATAAATATTTTTTACAAACCGTTACTTCCAGGTTCAACTTATAAATATGTAATTTAACATTCAGAGTGTGTAATTCACACTCGGTAGAAGTGAAACTAGAAAGCCGCTAGATGTCGCTTTCTTTTCTTTTGCTTGTTTTTGTTTATTTTAAAGTGGTTTGAAGATTGCATAATGATTTCACAAAAATAAAAAGTAGTATTCGAACCTCCGTTCGCTTGATGTCTGTTCCTCTGACCTTTGAGACTTGTTATGCGCCTTACCCGCTGCGCCATCGAAGGCCCGCGCCGACGCGCGAATTTCCCGCATTATAATATATTAGAACTGAGGACCCACCAAATAATAAATTTTAGTGACGCACTCCGTTTCATCTGAATTCCAAATCACTAACGGGGTAAAAAGAGTTTCACTTAAAAAATATAGCATTTGGTTTTATGAGTGTTTAGAGTATTTTTAATATTATTATCGTTACTTTGTTATTGTGTGAACTTTGAAAGTTATTCTTGTTGGAAACATTTTTATTATTCTGAAAAAAATTCTTCCTGGAAATGGACGTGGAAATTTTTCATAAAACACGTTTATTTCTTTGATTTCGTTATGCGAAATTTGGAATTTTTTATGTTGGAAAATTTTCGGATCCGAAAATAACTTCTGAAAAATTTCTCCCGGAAAAATTGGTAGGAAAATAGGACGGGAAATTCTATAAAAGTTCTTGAAATCGAGAAATTCCAAATTTTGAAAATTTTCTTTTTGACATTATCTCATCGGAAATGCTGTTTGAATTACTAAACGGTTGTTTTTTAACATAAAAAGAGACGCCAATTCCGTTTACAACAATCCTTAACTGTACAGCCGTTAATAATACTATCAGATCATGGGCGTAGCCAGGATTTGATTTAAGGTGGGGCAAAAAATTAAAATCTAGAGTAGGTACCGAAAAAAGAAGGCTTCTACAACATATTCATAGGCTCTATGAATACTAAGAGCATGAACGGAAGAAAGAAAAACCATCCTTTTAAGTGCTGTAAATTTGAGAGCACAACTCGGTCGACAATCCCAGAGGTCATGCATCGGCCAGCCAGGGTGGGGCAAGCGACCCACTTGGCCCCACCCTGGCTACGCCCATGTATCAGATACATTACAAGGTAATTAATTTTTTTTGTTTTTAAATTCTCTCGCTTCATAGATAAGTTGACAAATTAATGTCTTGGAATTCGACGACAAAAATATGGAAAAAATAATCCTTCACATTTATAAAAAAAAGTCCATCCTAGTCTCCCCACTCTTGTCTACTTTAGTTTTCTGAAGATTTCACTTTTACCGCGTGTGAATTGCATACTCCCCACTAGGAGTCCAGTCCAGCATAGAAGTCCCCACTGCTCCCAACCACCTGGAGCCAGTGTGAAGAAGGCATCCCCAATAGGCCACTTGCATGGATTCCACAACGACTTGGAAAAAATCGTGTGGATAGATTTTTTACTAAGGTTACGAAAATATACATATTTAATCTAACAATTAAGAACAAAATAATACGAATACTTTTATGGTACCAAAGTTTACGATCGAAATTTGAAAAAATAAATATGAAACTTTGTGATTTTTTTATGAATTATTTTTATATGAAACGACAAAATAGTAAGGTGATAAAAACGTGTATAATTCATTTGTCTAACAAAATAAGTGTGGGCCTTTATTTTTTTTGTTACCTGCAATTTTAGTTATACTAAACGCAAGGAGAGTCATTTTTAAAACTTTTAAAAGCTTACATTAAAAATTATTCTATTTAAAAAATTACATTGTTATATCTAATAATAAATGTCAATTTGAAATCGTGAATATTCCCGAATTAGAGGTCAGCGCCGACCGACGCGTGCGACAGCGCTCGACGACTTTGTAGCGAGAATGTCGAGTGAACCGAAGTAACCGTCTGAACATGCGGTATTTCGAAGGAACCGTCTGAATTCACTTTAAGGAAACTTATCCTTAGGTTTGATTTTTGGATAAAGATGGCGGTGTTTTTACAGATGTTACGAAGAGAACCCCGTACCATTTATTGCTATTCATGTGGAAAACGTTCATTTTTTAAAATGATTTTCAGCTACGTAATTATCGTTTTTCGCACCCATAAAATTATGTCCCGTCTTTCAGGGTTATAAAAAATGGTCTGATTTTTTGGATGGAACTTTAAAAAAAATCGCCAGCGTTTCAAAAATACGATTAAAAAAAATACAGAATGTCAGAACCATTTCAAGCAACTTTTCAATTCTGAATGGTGGTCTTACTCCAGGATGATCCGAATATCTTCCACTAAGAGTATGTTCCACTCTGAAAAGTGCCGCAAATATATCTTATATTATTTTTAATGACTCAATGATTAAACCCTCGACCTTCGGATCGCTAGTTGAGAGCCTTATCCCTCGACCACGAAGGCCGTTAAAATTATCGATATTTCATTAAGTTTTCCTATTAAAAAAATCTATTGAACATTTTTGTAGATAATCGTAATGCTGATTTTGGTAGAAAAATTGAAATGTTTTGATTTTCAAATACAAAATATTATTATGTAATGTTTTATGTTTACTTTGCATTAAGAACTCCATTTTATTGCTGTGTTGTTGTTTAAAAATACGCGCGTTAAAATCCCGGTGTGCGCAAGCATTTTTTTTAATAAAATTTTATTATTTCACAAGTACTTCATATACAATAGTGCTTTTAAAAAAAACGAGTGTAGTTCACGCGTGGTAGAAGTGAAACCTACACCCGCACAATCTCAACCAAAAGGAGCCTTGATAAGTGAGCTCATAATCAAAGCGGTCAATGCGCGCAGCTTTACAGAGCGCGATGATTCGTAAGTACTGAACGTAGGTAAGGTTTCCTTCTATCTCATTCTCTCGCTGGCTAAATCCTAAAGACTGTAGACAGTGTAGACGTATGTGTTTGTCTCTTTTTAGCGTCACTCGTTTCCGATTCATCGCGTGTCAAATCACAACGGTGCTAAAGAAGTTTTCATTTCAATAATAATTTTTCTAATACATAAAATTGATTGTTGCGGGCGGCGTGCGTTTGTTTTGTTGAGGAAGATGAAACATTAAACACTTGACCTTCAAAAGGGGAATAACACTGTTTATATGAGATTTCGAAAAACCGATACCATCCCTTTTTCTAGCCCTTAATAGGGTATAACCAGAGAAAACCGGAAATATGTCATTTTTAAATGAAATTTAAGACGTATTGACTCTTTTCCACAATAAATTATAAATTGATTTTGAAAGATTGTTCTTTTATCTAGTGAACACATTTTTTAAATTTTGAGAAAAAATGTTTATTTTTTAACGACTTCTAAAAGGAGGAGGTTATCAATTCGATGATATTTTATTTTTTATTTTTTTTTATTTTATTTATTTTATTTATTTTATTTATTTTATTTATTTTATTTTTTTTATTTATTTTATTTATTTTATTTATTTTATTTATTTTATTTATTTTATTTATTTTATTTATTTTATTTATTTTATTTATTTTATTTATTTTATTTATTTTATTTATTTTATTTATTTTATTTATTTTATTTATTTTATTTATTTTGTTTATTTTATTTATTTTATTTATTTTATTTATTTTATTTATTTTATTTATTTTATTTATTTTATTTATTTTATTTATTTTATTTATTTTATTTATTTTATTTATTTTATTTATTTTATTTATTTTATTTATTTTATTTATTTTATTTATTTTATTTATTTTATTTATTTTATTTATTTTATTTATTTTATTTATTTTATTTATTTTATTTATTGTTACCTCAGAACTTTCGATTGGGTGAACCAATATTGATGATTCTTTTTTATTTGAAAGCTAGAGCTTCCCGTGTGGTCCCATTTCAATTTGGTCCAGTTCTGACAATGGAATCTGTGAGAAAACCATATAAGTATTTAATTTGCAATAAGTATGTGCGCGACAAATGGAAGAATAACTCAATATTACGCCAACCGATTTCGATAATTCTTTTTTTGAAGTAAAACTTCTTTACGCACGCTTGACACTTGGGGGGTAAGCTGGTGAATGCGTTACGAAAAAGGGTGATTGTTACGAAAAATGTGGGAACCCGGCATGCTTTGCAAGGCCACTGTAACCTCGGGGTGAACTAAACTGTAATTTATTATTTTATTTTTTATTTTTTTTTTATTTTATTTTTTTTTATTTTTTTTTATAATTGTACGACAGACAGGTAAGTCCAAGTATGGTACAATTTTCTTACAATACATAATTTTTTTTAAACATGTTAAAGTTATGTTAAACACATCTATATCCGCTGGTAGAGCATAAGCAATGTCATATCTCTTGTCATGCTATGTTGAGCCATGACATCTGTCCGCCCCTGCGGTATGTAATGGTTCCATCCCAAGTCCCGGGAAACTACATTATAATGCAAGTGCTTGCACTATATAACGTTATATACAGCGGGTACCAGGCATGCGTTGCAAGGCCACTTTAACCTCGGGGTCAACTAAACTGTAATGGTTCCATCCCAAGTCCCGGGAAACTACATTATAATGCAAGCGCCTGCACTATATAACATTATACACAGCGGGTACCCGGCATAAGTTAGTGAAATTTTACTTCAGTCGTGTGGTCTAAAGCACACCCGTTTTTTTGTATTGGAAAGGATGATGTAGGGTAGTTTGAAGAGAGTTTGGTAAGGTTCTGATAATGGTATCCATGACAAAGTAACGGAACTTTGACGCCGAATCTTTTATAGGCTATCCGGGTCTTTGAGTCACCTACTGTAACGCCGTTATGGTCAAGTAATGTCTGTCTCGTATAAGCAGCAAGTTTAGTAAGTCTACCCATATTCAGACAAATTAGTTAGTGTACTTCAGATTCACTAAAAATGAAAAAATAAACAAAAGTTTTAACAAAACAAAAAAACGACTTAAAAAAATGCACTAAAAAGTAAAAAAATAATTTCGCATTCTTCTACAACTTAATAATCAACCAACTTTGTCTACTCATCAATATGTAGGTACGATTGTTATTTTTGGAGTCGGTGGCAGCCAAAGTAGCTGACACCGACTCCAAAAATAATTTGTTAAAATTTCTGTTTATTTTTTTAGTATAATGAGGTTACCATAGGTCGTTGGCAGATTTGTTAAATTTTTAAACGAAAAATCTAATTTTATTTTATTTTTATTTTTTATTAGTGGCTATTTAGTTACAGGTTTTATGAGAATTACAAGATATATGATAAGGAATATAAATATTTCATCTGTTTGTTCTTAGTCCTCCTCACTAGGTGGTCCTGTGCTGAGGCGGACTGGTAGATTTCTTTGATTTTCCGTTATTTAGTTTCTATGATGTTTTTAATACATTCTCTAGTATGTCTGCATTAATTTCTTTCACCCATATTTTGTTTTTTCCTTAAACTTATTTATCTTTTCTAACTTTTTCAGACTTGGAGGAAGGATGTTGCAAAGTTTAGTTGCCAGATATATATGGTTTCTTTGGCCAAAACTGTCTTGAATTTTGGAACATCTCGTATATTCTTTTTTGAGGCTCTTGTGTCATGTACCCGAGTTTCATTAGGAGATTTTCTGTTTTTAAAATGATGTATAAGAATATTCTTGGCATATATTTGTTTTAAATTTAGAATGTCAAAACACTTAAAAATATCTTTTGAAGGGGTTCTGATGGGTAATTTTAGTATGGTTTTTATAATGCTCTTCTGAGCAATATCTAAATGGTTATTATGATTTGCTGTAGCAGATCCCATACTAGAATTCCGTACTCAAGACGGGAATGACATAAGGCATAAAATATTTTTTTGATGTCTTTCATAGGTAGTATGTTTCTTAGGTTTTTGAAGAAATATACAAGTCTCGTAAGCTTTTTAGTGATTCCCTTTATGTGTATGTCCCATCTAAGGTTTTCGTCTATTTCCACTCCTAGATATTTAAAACTTTTTGCCTTTGTTATAATAGGGCAAGAGCAATGTGACTTATTGTTTTGACACTCGTGCAATTTGAGAGTGTATTCTTTACCTGGTTGACCTCTTGAGTTTATTGAAAAGGCTAGATAATTAGTTTTAATTACATTGAGCGTAAGAGAGTTCATCCGAAGCCAATTTTGAAGTACAGTTAGTCCATGTTCAGCATCTTTATAAGTGTCCATCCAGTCCTTTTCGTGGAATAACATAACGGTATCATCGGCAAAACTAATTATGTACTAATTACAAGACATATTTCATATCATGTAATCGTACATTATTATGAAATCAATACGTTATCTAGTAAACGCATGTTTCAATAAATTAATTATTGATGAAATAAAGTCATTAAAAAAATATCCGAATACTTATTTATGACGAAAATTCTCCATTTTGTCTATCTATTTACGGTGTCACAAATTAACATATTTCAGATTTTTTTTCCACACTTATTTTGCGTAGACATTATTGAAAAATTATTAATACTTATGATAAAAAAATAATTACAAAAAGTTCATAATTTTAATAGTTTTATCATCACACCTTACAGCATTTTTACAGCATTTTAGCAATGAAATAAAATCGATATTGAGTTATAATTTTAAAAAGCTGGTACGGAGAATAATTAATCTTTCTCATTGGAACCGCCCTTTACGATCGTAAGAACATCTTTCGACGAAATGTGAATTTTTGGCTGCTGGCTGGTTAAAGTCCCTTAAAGCAGTATTTTGATACTCTTAATGAAATTTTGCACTCTCGATAAACTCTGATAAAGCCCGGACAACTCAATATATGTAAAGAAGAGTGTCCTGGTGTTGCTTTTTTCTACAGTTTTCAGCGGTTAATAAAATTTTGCACGATTGACCCTCAAAATAAGAGAAATGACACTCTTTAGGTACAGATATTTATAAAAACTAACCCATCCCCTCAACAGAATTTTGATAAAACTCGACGGAATTTTGCCAATTACACAATTATTAAAGGAAAAGCGGTGTAAGGAGAATGTGCTACGCGGAAGAGTATGGTAGAAGAAGTCGGGGACGCCCGAGGAAGATAAGGCACGATCAAGTGAAACAAATACTTACGTTTGATAAAATTAATAAAATTAAGCGGAGGTATAAGTTAACTTTGAAAGGGGTGGAAGGAAGAATGTATGACGTGGAAGCGAATGGTATATGAAGTCGGGGACGCCCAAGGAATGCATGGCACGATCAAGTTAAACGAATACTTTTGTGTGGTAAAATTAAACGTAGGTATGTGACGAACTAAGAAATGGGTAAAGAGAGAATGTGTCATGAGAAAGAGAATGGTTGAGAAGTCGGAAGAAGCCGAGGATTGCTGAGGAAGACATGGCACGATCAAGTAAAACAAATTATTTTGCAATTCTTTACGTTAATGTTATTTCGACTGTAAAAAAATCTACCCAGTCTCCAGGTACAATAGAACTAATAACCTCAAAACATTAGGTACTCCTACGGGGGCTCCATCAAAGCCAGAGTAAAGTTAGTCTCTCAAAAACTGGGCGTACTGTACAGGGCCCGCAGATAGTGCACAACTGCTAACCCTGTACAAATCACAAGTGCGCCCCACGGTTGAATTTGGCAGCCACTTCTGGTCTGGAGCCCCAAAATACCTGAAAAATACCTTCGACTCCGTTCAGAAACGGGCGGTCCGTCTCGATTCTCTAAATTTAACAGAAAGTGCTCGGAGGAACTAGCGTCATTGATCCTTTCGGCACCGGCGCATAGTCGGGAAATACGCCAAACGCGTGCCCAACATATGTACACGGTTGACATTTGTCACATGAGAACGGGTCGATTCTTCGACGCGTTCTTGTGTTCAACAGCTCGGCTGTGGAACGATTTGCCGGCGTTTGGGTTTCCTCCTTCCTACAACATGGGTCTCTTCAAGACCAATATTCATTCCTTCCTCTCCTCAAAAAGACCTTCCACACAGCATTTCAGATGACTTAGGCCCTGAGGGAAATTATTTTCCTCAGGGTCTACTATTTGGAGATAATGTTAAAAAAAATCGAGTGTGCTTTATTTTTATTTTTTTTGAATATTATTTTATTTTTATTTTATTTGTTAGCGTAATAACAGTCATTACAAGTTCATACATCACAGCGTTAGAGATAATCATGTCATTGAACAATAAAATAACGACATAAAAATTTGAGACCATAATAAAAATAAAAACAAACAAAACAATATACGTATGTAATATAAAAAGTTCTGAAAAAGTGCATCTACTCACTTAAATCTACAAAAAATGTATTTTGAAAGGTAATATATACTGTAACATTTTTGAAGAGGTTATTTAATGCAAACTGCTGAAATCAAAAAAGAAAATGTAATGAAAATGAAAAAAAAATTAAATGAAAAATGAAAAAAAAAGATAAGGAATTAATGAAACATTAAGTTTTCCGTTTAATATTACTTTTTTACGAATTTTATGAAGTTATCAAGGTTCGTGTTAAACACGTCAATGTCTGTGCATAATCTATTGAAGGTGCTACAGCTTCTTCGTATAAAACACATTTTGAAGATAATTAGCATTGCTCTTAGGAATATAAAATATGTCTGGTGTAAAATATGTCATCTGAAATTAATATTTTGTAATAGGTAAGGGCTATCAATAAAATTGTGGATTTTCTTATAAAGCAAACTTGGCTGTTCCATGAAATCTCAATTCTATAAGTGTAGAGATTTCATGGAACAGCCAGTATTCAAAAACAGTAACAAATTAATATCAACAAAGGAATGTTTTAGGTTGGGTTATGTCCACTGTATTAGAGGTAGGTATTATTGTATTGTATAAACTTGCAGGTGCAACCGGTGACACAATTGGCTACTTCATTAAAAAGTAATGGGTGTTGATACCGCGTTCTTTTAACGACCTTAGAACGATATGATATTTGTACTCATTTGTGAATATTATATTATTCAACTCATTGTTTCGTCGCCTTTCTTCTCTCGCCATGGTTGGTTGAGTTTGAGAGATTCTCAATCCGTGTTCTGTTGTATAATGTATATTTTTTTAATTTGCCATCTCATGTAGAGGGCCGGTATTTCAGTTATGTAGGTACTTTGTAAGGGTATTTTTAATTTGATCAAAAAGTAAATTTCATAAGAAAATACAGTTGTGTTTGAGAAATAATGAACCACCAAAACCACTGCTGAATATTATAATAAAAGTTTTTGAATAAAAAAAACGGGTCCACACGATTGAAGTAAAACTTCACTAACTTATGAAAGAAGAGAGAAAGAAAATGTTCGGCGCACTGCTCTCTCTTGCTCCTACAGTGTGATACAGACAATAGGCCTGCACTGTGTCTTAGATATACGAAACGTAACTGGCTATGAGAGAAAGAGAGACAGAAAATGTGTGCTAGCACCTCTCTCTCTCTTGCCCCTACAGTAATATACGAAACGTAACTCTCTCTCGTTCTATCTTCACTAACTTATATCTCCCTCTCAACTTCCGTTCGCCTCGCTCGATCACACTTTTCGTAACGTTCTCGTCACGCATTCACCAGCTTACTCTCGAAGTCAAGCGTGCGCAAAGAAGTTTTACTTCAAATATGTTAATAGACTTTTAAAAAGATAACTTTATTCGAAAGCATCAAGTATGACTAACTCAGGTACGGGGGCTCCATCGAAGCCTGGTCAAAGTTGGCCTCTCAGAAGCAAGTACTGTACAAGTGTACAGGGCCCCACGGTTGAATCTGAGAACCACAGAGTCTGGAGTCCCAAAATACCTGAAGAGTACCTTCAAATTTGCGCAGAAACGAGCGGTCCGTTTGATAGATTTTCCTACCTTAGTAACGGATTGCAATCTATAGAGCACTGTATGTTTTTATCTATGCATTATAAGTCTAGTTTTTTTCTAGAAAGATTAAGCCTAGTTCTCGAATATGCATTGATTTTTTTAATCAAAATATTGCAGTTAAACTATTCCCAGAGAGGTCTTACGGACATCACCGTCCCTCGGCCTATTACTTCTCATGCATCTTGTTTGAAAATGAAAAAGAAAGAAAGATGACTGCACTTTCATTTCTCGCTGGGACTGGTACATATATGTTGATGTTTACCTGCTTAGATAAATAAATTATCATGATTATAGAAAAAGTAAAAAATATACATATCATTCTGTTTTTTTTTAAGTAAAACTTCTTTATGCACGCTTGACTTGGGGAGTAAGCTGGTGAATGCGTTACGAAAAGTGTGATGCGAACGGTGATCGGGCGAGGCGAACGGTCGGGCCTTGATTAGGGGAGTAAACTGGTGAATGCGTGACGAGAGCGTTATGAAAAGTGTGATTGGGCGAGGCGAATGGAAGTTGAGAGGGAGATATAAGTTAGTGAAGTTTCAGAAAACTTCAATCGTGTGGTCTAAAACACACTCGTTTTTTTTTCTTATAAAAAAAGGTTTTTCCGGTAAATAAATTAATACTCCTCAATTAAATGGTTTATATTTTAGGTACTAGTCCCAGCAACAGATCGAATGTGACGTCATAGTTCTAGTATCTTCTGACTTTTACGTTTTCAAAGAAGACACATGAGAAGGAAGAGGATGAGCATCAATGACGTCAGTACGAGCTCTCGCCGGGACTAGTTTATCACCCTTTTGTTTAGAACTTACTTTTATCTCATTTAAATATTATATATATATTAGTAAGTTCCAGGTACCTACTTACATTATATTCTCTGTGTTTTTGTCTATGTATTTCACACGAGTTAGGTTAGGTTTATCTACTTTATGTTGAGAACGCAAAGTCCCACTGGATCAGGGCAGTTGGCTCGCTTGAGCTGTAGGTACTAAAATTAATAAAACTCTGCTATTCCAAAATGAATAACATAAGAACATGAATGTTTTTTTATTAATGACGAAAATAATTCCCCTCAGGGCCTATGACATCTAAGGAAGGAGAGAAGGTTCTGGGAAGGAAAAAAGCTGTGAAGGGCGGATAGGAATCTGGTGGTCAGTGTGTCCAGGAGTGACGGATGAATCTATCCCACTGCGGTGTAAGGCAATGTTCCGAGAGAGTTCCGTTAAGGAGGTCAAAAGTTCTCCATCAATCAGTCTCTCCCGACCACTTTGCTAAGTCAACAAATGTAGCTAATCACTTGGTGTAACTACGGCAGTGTGTTGCGTTATCCATTATTTTCTCGATAGCAAAAGGCATTAGACAAAAGAAAACTCATTTTTGATAAGGTCATTATTAAAGAACGATAGTGCTGTTTACCAAGCCAATGTCAAATGGATAAATTCATCACATTATTAGCCATCACCCCCTTATCTATCGCGGTGGCTGGAAAGGAACAAGATAAGAACAAAATAGACACGTGGTTGATAGGCGACAGCGCGATGCACCAAGTTGCGTTTTGTAATGCGAAGTTTGATATTATTCCCATCAACGTAATATATTATTAAATAAAGATGTATATAACTAATAATCCAAACGAAAATATGAAAGCGAAAAAGGAAAAGTCTAATGTATCTGGCTTCAGACGGTTGGGACTCTTGTGCGGTGTTCATATAAAAAAATCGTGTTTGCTTTAGACTTTATACCACACGACTGAAGTAAAACTTCACTAACTTAAACGAAGAGGGAAAGAAAATGTGCGCGCGCACTGCTCTCTCTTGCTCCTACAGTGTGATGCAGACAATAGGCCTGCACTGTGTCTTAGCTATACGAAACGTAACTGGCTACGAGAGAAAGAGAGAAATAAAATGTGTGCTCGCACCTCTGACTCTCTCTTGCCCCTACAGTAATATACGAAACGTAACTCTCTATCTGTCTATCTTCACTAACTTTTATCTCCCTCTAAACTTCCGTTCGCCTCGCCCGATCACACTTTTTGTAACGCTCTCGTTACGCATTCACCAGCTTACTCCCCAAGTTAAGCGTGCGTAAGGAATTTTTACTTCAAAAAGAACCAATCGACCTAAATTAGATCAACAAAGCTAGTTTTCTTTCTATACGTGATAAGCCGTTTTGTTCCAGCGGCATGGTAACAGATAAGACAGAGAGATGCTGCCGGGATGCTAATATTTACAGCCTGTATGTCGGACGAATGTCTATAGCTCAGACTGCTGACTAATATCTATGAGAACCAAAGTGAGGACGAATATCTACAGCTCAAACTGCTGACTAATATTATATGAGGACTAAAGTGAGGACGAATATCTACAGCTCAAACTGCTGACTAATATCTATGAGAACCAAAGTGAGGACGAATATCGATATCTCAAACTGCTGACAAATATCTATGGAACAGGTGATGTCGACGAATATCTACAGCACTGGCAGAGGTTGGATTTGCAATTATGTATAGCATATTGGCATAACGTAATATTGCGTTATATAACCTAACCTAACCTTACCTAACCTAACCTAACCTAATTGAATATAAATTAAGTTTTTTAAACTGCATACGCAATATTACGTTTTGCCAATATGATATACATAATTACAAATCCAACCTCTGCCAGTGTTGTAGATATTCGTCGACATCACCTGTTCCATAGATATTAGTCAGCAGTTTGAGCTGTAGATATTCGTCCTCACTTTGGTTCTCATTGATAATAGTCCAATTTGTTCAGTTTTTGGAATTCCTGTAGATATTAGTAGACTCCTCCGCTGCCGTTGCGATGTGCAGCAGTGTGATCGTTGGCGACGCGACATGAAAGATATTTATTATCAGAATTAGAATAATAATGTTGCGAGGATCGTATAATAATAATAGTATAATAAAATAAACAAAAATTTTAACAAAACAAAAAACGACTTCAAAAAATGCACTAAAAAGTAAAAAAAATAATTTCGTACGATTCTTATTTTTGGAGTCGGTGTCAGCCAAGGTAACTACATACATAGGTAGTTATAGGTGAGATGTGGAGATCTGGGCTGACACCGACTCCAAGCATAACAATCGTACGACATTATTTTTTTTACTTTTTAGTGCATTTTTGAAGTCGTTTTTGGTTTTGTTAAAATTTTTGTTTATTTTTTGATTTTTAGTGACGAGCGTGCGTAAAGAAGTTTTTCTGTTGACATAATATTGCAAATTTAAGACATATGTGGTTTTCTCATGGATCCCATTGTCAGAATTGGACCAAATTAAAATGAGACAACACGGGAAGCACCAGCTTTCTAATAAAAAAAGAATCATCAATATCGGTTCACCCAATCGACAGTTCTGAGGTAACAAACATAAAAAAAAAATACCTTCGAATTGATAACATCCTCCTTTTCGAAGTCGTTTAATAAAATACTTTTTTGTTTAAAACCACGAGCATTATTAATTTTTTGAACCAGCCGGTTAAGCTTTACTCAAGCATCATCAGTATCATCACCCTGATGATGCTTGAGTAAAGCGAAACCGGTCGGTTAAAAAAATTAATATAACTCGTGGTTTTAAACAAAAAAGTGTTTTATTTTATTAAAATATGACAAACCACAAAGTGATTTGACATATTTTCTTTCTACAGTAATAATAATAATATTTGGATGATTTTATAGCGCCGTTTTAGTGAAAATTCACCTGTGGAGGCAGGATGGGAGGAGGGATGCTGGGTGGAGGGTTTTTTAAGGAAAGGAAGGAGAGGAGAGTTCTCGGAAAGAAAGGGGTTTAAGGGGTGGGTAGGAATCTGGGGTTCAGTGCATCCTGGTCATCCGCCTCCAAGACCTAGACAAACCTCACCTCATGAACCCGGGCACCCCTGCTAAATCACCAAAAGTAGCGAACCACTTGTGGGTGACCTATGGCAGAGGTGTTGGTTATCCAATAAATGTTCCCGGGGCGGCGGTACCCATTCCCGCCTCCCAAATTGAATAATGTTTAGATAATGTTTTCCCTCTGGTCGTTTTTATTTAGAATGTCTTCTCCCCACGGCGACGCTCGCGCTACGGGGCTACGCGCAGTGTGGCAGGCAAACAAACATTTGGACTTTGATCCCTTTGATGTGCGCTAAAGAAACCGACACGAAATGCCCGTGCCACACATGTGAACACTTATTTGAACACTTCTTTGGCCTATAGCGCACTAGCGACCTGGCAGCGCGGCCACGATGCGCGGCCTGGCCGCAGGGGTTGCGATTTGCAACGCGGCCAAAACCGCGGCTACGATCGTCAGTTGTACATACAGCGCGCTTCAAAATGCACATTGAGGAAATAGCAGTGCTTTTGTATCTTATCAGTAAGAAGCAGAAAAAGAAAAGGAAAAAATATTGGGTTCATCCCTTGCTACGTGAAAGGCGAACAAAGGGATTATTTTATACTTATTTCACCGACCTTCAGCAATATGATGACAAGTTCTTTTATTATTTGCGGATGAGCAAGTCTTCGTTTGAAGAACTGTTAAGAAAATTAAGTTCATCAATCACCGGCACTGTAACTAAATTTCGCCCCTGCATTTCTGCCAAGGAAAAACTTATTGTAACTTTAAGGAAAGCCTATGCCTATCTAATTTTATTCAAATTATTTCTTTATCTCAGTGTCTGTTTTATGAAAAAGGATGCAGGTAGATAAGTGAAACAAGTAGGTACATAAGAGTATTTAAGTACTGTATTATCATAATCAAAGGTGCAGTTGTTCAATAATTATTAAAAAAACGTTTCAATTATTTCTGAATCTTGCGAGGCCTGAGAATAGTCTGATTCGAAATTGGCGTAGTCTTCACAGGACCTGTCCCACAACGCCCTCCTTGTCTCAATCTCGGTTATAAATCTTTCCGTGTCGAAAGACATCGCGATCATCACAAATCACGCTGTAGTTCCACAATACATGCGGCCGCCGCGGCTAGTGCGCGCACACTGGTGATTTAACTACAGTGCAATAGATCTCAGTGGCCGCAGCGGCCAGCGACTGAACACGGGCCGCAAATGCGTCGCTTCGATCTCGCTGGCCGCTGCGGCTTGGTGTGGCCGCTGGCCGCGTGCGGCCAGGTGCGCGTGCTCTATGGCGATTTCATATTACTGTATCTATCTCGATGGCCGCCGCGACCTGGCCGCTGCGGCCTAGCCGCTAGTGCGCTATAGGCCTTTGAACACATGTCTGGCACGGGTATTAGATATACGAAGCGTAACTGGCTATGAGAGAAAAGGAGAATGAAAATGTGTGTTCGCACCTCTCTTTCTTGTCCCTATCTTTCTATCTTCACTAACTAATATTTCCCTCACAACTTCATACTTTTCGTAACGCTCTCGTCACGCATTCACCAGCTTACTCCCCAAGTCAAGCGTGCGTTAAGAAGTTTTATTTCTTAAACATGTGTGCAATTCACACGCGGTAGAAGTGAAACCTTCAGAAAACTAAAGTATACAAGAGTGGGAAGACTGATAAGCTATGAAGCACCGCACAAAGAGGAGAGCAATTTTACTTAATCATTCTCTCGCAAGCTAATTCCTATAGAAGTATGTGTTTGTCTCTTTTAAGTGTCGCTATTTTTCGTCTTATCGAGTTTCAAATCACAGCGGTGCTAAAGAAGTTTTCATTTCAGTAATAGGTAGCAAATGATGAACATGTTTAGGAAAGCAAAAGCAAAATTTTATGGTGGGCGGTATATACAATAGTACAAGGATTTGATTAGAATATTTATCTTATAAATGAGATACGTCCCTCGACATATTGAGGTGTAAGGCTTCGAGTAACGTTAATCCATGAACGTGCCTTGACTCACACAAGAAACAGTACAGCCAGGCGGCAGCGCCAGCGGTTGAGAGCCATTGTGTGCCTTCTCTGCCATGTGGCAACATTTTACCGCGCTCGCAGCTCGCAGCTCGCAGGTGCTAGTGCGGCTAGTGCCAGTGCCTTGCCGCGACCCGCGACCGCACAGACCACACCACTAGTCCACAGCTAAAGTAGGCTCCACTGCCTGTGTACTGCCTGCGCCGGCCGCAATCTTCTGACTCACCTGCCTGCATTCAACGATTCAACACAACACTCAAATCCGGGCAAACCTCTCGATTGAGAGGTCGTCGCGCGCGATACCTTCACCTACAAACAAACATTCACTTCAACCAGTGTTATAATAATAATTATCTTTAATTTTACATCATTAGTTCGGAACTCGTGTGAAAGTTTAGTGTTAAAAGTGTTAATCATCGGTGTGTGCAAACAGATTCTGATGTACCTCGGCCGCTCACATCGGCCTACCCAACGTGAACGGAATCCGAAACACTGTTTTATGCTTGCAAACCATGTGATTTTGCAGTAGATTCGACAAATAACAACTTCTGCCCATCTGTACTGAGAAAACTTAAGAAATTACGCATTGGTATGTACTACAATATTATAATATGGAAATCATTCGGTTTTTGTTGTTGTTAAAACACTGTTTTGTTACTGTTTTTGCAACAGGTAATCTATGTCTTAAATACATCCGGTAACTAAACTAAAACAGCGATTTCTACACACCCATAATAAGAATTTATTTCGTAATGACATTATAATATCACGTTTCCAATCAGATTTTAACAGTTTTCTTGCTGAAATCTCGGTTTCAATTTTATTTACGCAACAGGTACTTGAGAGGAAGAAACAAGTTAAAAATATACATGTTCTTACTGGGATTTATATCGCCATGAACATAGGTACCTAATAAGCATAAAAATCGCTTGGCGTACGGAGTTTAGAGGTCACGATTTTAAGGGGCCGCAACTCGAATTTCTACCGATTTATTACATATCTCCCTTAAACATTTGAAATTTTTAAGCTCTTAAAAAATATATATGTTATTTTCGAAGATAATTTCTAGATGCTGCTTAAGCCAAAACGCAGATTATATGAAATTCCCTTGATAGAAAAATATCGCAAACTATGCTCCAAAAATTATTAAAAACAAGTCTGTTTCTATTATCTTATAAATTATAATTAGAGTGGGTGTTATTTACTTTGTGAATAATTTTATAAGAAACTTTATAAAAATAATTTTGTACAAAAAAAATCAATGGGAACTGTAATTTTGGCAATATAATTGTATTTAAAAAAAGTTATTTATTTTATACATGTCATACATAGGTACGTATGAAAAATATTTTTCTAGCAGTTTACGTTTATATTCTTTACAAAGTATCTAACAATTTTATTTTTATTCTACTTTGGAAACGCTTCATTTTATCCAAAGCGTATTTTTTGTATTTACAATATACAACGATTTGTATTAAATATTAATCTAAAATGGTGATTTAGCTTTTTGCTACATTATTATCTTTTAATTTACTTTGCCTTTATATTTATCCAAAGCAATTTATTCACACACGTGGGTACTAAGAAAAATAAGAGATTAAGACGCGGTACATTATAACCTGCATGTTTTTAACATGAATTTCAAATTTTATTATTTTTTATTGTTCAAAACCTCCTCTGGTTTTATTCCATTTATTCAACGGGTACCCTAATTTTTTAAATTAGATTTTGTCTTCTTTAATGAATGTGATTCTTGGAAGCGTAAATTAACCTACTTTAGATAGACTCGCTGTCAATGACAATACATTCTATCAAATTTTGGTGGCATTCCGGCACACATACGCGTTTCTCTGAAATTGGCTACTAGCCGTCCCAAGAGGTGGTCCATAGTTATATTATAGTAAAAAATTATTGTTGCCCGTTGATTTTTCAAATCCATCGGACCATAATAATAACACCAATTTCTAAAAATATTATCACCAATTTCTACCCACACTAAGAAAAAATAAGATGTTGCGTTGTTATGCATTAGTTGTATTGCCTACATATTATTTTTTGTAACACAAATTTCAATCCATTTTTGATGTTTTCTTATCGAAATTGTCTATGCTACGTTTTTTGTTATTTTTAAAACACGTAACCTGATTTTTAAATTTTGAACTTTAAATAAAAAATGTAATTTTAATACACATTTACAATCTATCCAAACGTGATTAGTTGGTTTTATATTAATAAAGTTAAGTGCAGCGGTTAGTGGAATATTTACCAATTTTAATGTGCTTTTGTTCGAACTGTATAATCATGATTTTGTTTACAATTTGCAACCTAAACTTGGTAACCTAAATTTTAAATCCGGTAGGTGTTAGGTATAATATAAGCTGGTAAAAAAGGCGATGTGTTTAAAACTTGTTTGACAACTACTCGTATGTGAGTGCTCAGTATTTTCAGTGTGGTCAACTTTTTCACGGCCAAATTGTAAATTGTAGACAACAATATTATCTACTATGGTTCTAGCTTGAATCGAAATAGAATTATTTTGATAAATTTTTAGTTTATTTGTTTAAATTCAAGATAATCGTTCCTGTAAGACAGTGATGATCAACCTTAACTCATCTGTTTAAAAATAAAACACATTCATTTTATGAAAATACACAAAATATTGGAAAACATGCGGCACAAAACCAAAGAACTCATACAAATACCAAAAAAAACACAACATTTGGTCAAAGAAATTTCAAATACATTGCGTCTAAAATATACAATAACCTACCTGACATAAACCAAAATTTTAACAAAACAAAAAACGATCTCACCTATAACTACCTATGTATGTAGTTACCTTGGCTGACACCGACTCCAAAAATAACAATCGCACGAAATTATTTTTTTACTTTTTAGTGCATTTTTTGAAGTCGATTTTTGTTTTGTTAAATTTTTTGTTTATTTTTGATTTTTAGTGACGAGCGTGCGTAAAGAAGTTTTACTTCAAAAAAAGAATCATCGAAATCTATTGGCGTTATATCGAGTTATTCGTCCATTTGTCGCGCACATACTTATTGCAAATTTAAGACATATATGGTTTTCTCATGGATCCCATTGTCAGAACTAGACTAAATTAAAAAAAGACCACACGGGAAGCACCAGCTTTCTAATTAAAAAGAATCATCAACATCGGTTCACCCATTCGAAAGTTCTGAGCTCCTCCTTTTCGAAGACGTTTAAAAACAAGACAATCGATTAATATTAACAAATAGAAAATCCTTATCAAACAATGGATCATCGAAAAAGGTCATGCAATAATTAGTCACCTTACCCAAATATAATCCTCTACCTCATTATTGTTACTACTACCAACCAACCTGAAAATTTTTATCAAATATTTTAGCTTTATTGAAAAATGTACTTTATTTAATATTTATAAAATATTTTAAACTAGTCTGTCTCGACACAGGATTTCTAAGACAAGGCCATAAATTTTTTTTTTGTTTTATATAGATGCACATAATAAATAAAAATAAATAACAATAATAACAATCAGTGGTGTCGCTAACATATTTATATTTTATACTAGCTGACCAAGCCACTCACTGCTGTGGCTAACGAAGCACAACGCCATCTACTGAATGGTTACCCAACTTTTAACTCTCGCCATCATGTGTTAATTTGCATACAAATCAAATCCACATCGCTTGCCAGCCCGCTCGTCCACCACGTACGGACATTCTCCTTTAATTATACATTTCAATGAATTTACACAAAACCGTGTCAAATTATATATTTAGACCTTCCTCGTGAATCATTCTATCTATTGGTGAAAACCGTATGAAAATCCGATCAGTAGTTTAAACACGCGGCGGAGGACTTTAATTTATAATATTATGTAGAGATATGAACAGATAAAATTAATTTTTAAATTAAAATTCTGTCGATATTTATCATTCTAAAATAAAAACATAAAAAAATATTTGCAATTTTGGGCGGCTGATTCAAAATATCTCTTTCGTATTTTGATATGTAGATTTCAAATTGTTAAATATTTGATCGTAGCAGACGAAAATCTGACCGATTGCTAAAAGAAGAAATATATAATATTTGTCTTCTAATCTGTTACTTATACGTAGATTTTCAGAAACATCATTTATAAGCGTAGGTACCATTATAAAACGTAATCCTTGCAAAAAATTTCTAGATTCAAGATCATATTAAAAATGCTGTTGATGAATAAATATTTTCGATTTGATAAAGTCGTTTGGAAAATAAAACGAAATTTAGTCAGGAAAATTTTTTGTATTTTACTAAACGATTACCATTAAAATGCATCAATAAAGCGCTGCTCTGCGAGGATGAACAATCTAGAATGTGTAAAAAAAAATATATATTTTGAGCAGCTGAGATAAAACTTTGATGAAAGACTAGTTTCATTACGATTTGTCGAAATCAAAAAGAGAAATATCGTATTTACTGATATTTTATGAAGCTTAGGATCGCGGGCCGCACGAAAGCCGCACAGAAGCCGCACGGAAGCCGCTCGTGGCCCACGTGTTGATCATCACTGCTCTAATGGTAGGCGTTTTACTTTTACTATCGAAGGTTCAGGGTACCTACACTGGAGGTTATTATCAGTACCGGATTATCCCTAAGGCAGAGTAGGCAACTGCCTAGGGGCCCCGCATCGGCTGGGGGCCCCGCATCGGCTGGGGGCCCCGCGCCCCAAGAATGTTTTAAATATTTTAATTTTTTATTACGAACATTTAATTTATCGGTTAATAACATTACATGCATTAAACTAAACAACAAATTATAATAATTAGGTTATAACATAACCCAATAACTGTTCACATCACACACAAATGATAAATAACAAGTCAATAATTAAAACAAATATTTAAACATAGTTGTATTTTTCATAGTTGATATGATTATAGGTGCCGTGTGTGGTTTATATTGGCATTTGTTTTGTTTTTTTTTTTTTGCTTTTATTTCTAATGTTTAAAATATAAATGTTGTACAAGCTTTAGTGTGCACTACCTATCTGCTTGCTAAAATTCTTTGTTTCTCTTCATACCAAGGTTGTCTGGAAGAGATCACTTTAGTGATAAGACCGCTCATTGTACTATTGTATTCATTTAATTTTTTTTATTGAATTGGGGTGAAGGCATACCTTCGAAATGTAGTAAAAAAACAGATTAATTATGAATAAAATTACCTTGTGGTAGAAAAAAAAAGTTTGGAAGTTAGAAAAGGGTAAAGTGCAGTGGCGGACTAAGCCCGTCAGAGGCCCGGGGTGGAAAAGCTGGATATGAACCGCTCCCCCCCCCCTAGTTTAAGAAGTTGATGTCATTTTAATAATAATAATAATAATATCTTTATTTGGTCATTTTACAAGCTTTTTCTTCAGTTCACACGGGCCTCTGACTCTGGGGGGCCTCCAAACGCCTCCATGTTCCTTTGATCAAATCCCAAACAAGGCTTTAAGGCACCAGGCCACTGTAAAAAAAATTGTCATTTTTAAAAAATAATTTTCTGAAGATGCATTTGTTAATAATGATCTCACCAAATGTTTTAAGGAAATTCGCAAAATTGACGGAGATACCTACAACATATTATATGAAACCATTTTAAACAGTTTGTATGTTGAATTAACGTTCAGCAAAACTTTGAACGCGTTTTTCTCGAAACTGCTTTTTTCAACACGGTTGACAACATATTAGAAAAACTATACGTCCGATTTGCATGTACTAAATTTTAAACTGTTAGTAAATCCATTCAGTATGGCATCACTTAGGGATTTTTTTTATAATGGGACCCCTTCAATTTTTTTTATGAACAATGAAAATTTTCCATAAAAAAACGAAATTAAAATCGTTGGTCCGCCATTTTTCCTTATTTTTAAACAAAATTCACCTACGTGGTGAAATAGACACTAGATTTTCAAACAGTTTAGGACCTGCAAATCGGATCTATGGAGGTCAAAAAATGTGTTAACAAAGTTTAGAGAAAAACACAGTCAAAGTTTTGCTGAGGATAATTCAACATACAAACTGCCCTGAAAAACCTACGGTTGTAGCGAAACCCGGTCGGCATAGGTATGTATAATAAAAGTGGTGTTTGCTCAGTTATTGTTTCACATAAAATGCTGTATCTCCGTCAATTTTTCGAATATCTTTAAAACATTTGGAGAGAGCATTTTTAACAAATGCGTCTTTCAGAAAATAAAAAATAAAATTACAAAAAAAATTTTTTACAGTGTCCGCCGTAAGTGGGAATCACCAGACAAAACCGGAAATATGTCGTTTTTAAATCAAATTTTAGACGTATTGACTCTTTTTCACCACAAAATTATAAATGGATTTCGAAAGACTGTTCTTTTATCTAGTAAAGCTAAGTTTTAAATTTTGAGAAAATATGTTTATTTTTAGTACATTAGGGTTTTACCGTAGGGCGTTGGCAGATTTGTTAAATTTTCAAAAAAATTTTGTATTATACAACACACATTTCAAATTATATAATCATGGAGTAAAATAAATCAATAAATTATCTGGGAAAGATATGTTTCAGAATTTTAATTTTAGTTTAAATAAAATCATTAAAAAAAACATTTTTATTTTGCTTAGACATTATTGAATAATTATAAATACGTATGATCAAAAAATAATTAGAAAAAGTACATAATTTAAATAGTTTTATCATCACGAGTTTGAGCATTTTTGAATTTAGGTATTTATCAAAGCAAATATTGTGAATGAAATAATATCGATATTGAGCAATTATGTTAAAATGCTGGTATGGAGAATAATTAAGCTTACTCATCGGAACCGCCCTGTACAGTTGCAAGGGTACGATCGCAAGATCATCGTTCGACGAAATTTAAATTCTCGGCTGCTGATTAAATGTAATGAGCTTCCCGTAATGAGTTTTTTTCTCAACTCATTGTAAATAATGTGTTACTTACCATATTTTTGTAATACATTATAAATAATAAATAAAAATGGCATTAAAGCCTTGTTAAGGATTTGATAAAGGGGACATGGAGGCGTTTGAAGGCCCCCGAGGACCAGAGGCCCGGGGTGGGCCGCCCCCCCCCCCGTTAGTCCACCATTGGTAAAGGGGCCCCGAGACGTGCACTGCCTAGGGGCCCCGACATGGTTAATCCGGCCCTGGGTATTATAACGTCATATTGGAACAAAACAATGTGCGCATAACAGATACATACACCGTACACACACACATACCTACCCTCTTCCTACCATAAATTATATTGTAAGTGTAAATTATAAATTTCTCGTACATACCTTGAAGGTGCAATCTGCAAGTAATGTAAATACTGAGAGTGAAAATAAGATTCTTAAAATGATACTGCTTACCCAATGGAATACGATTAATTTCAGCATTAGGCGCTAGGAAATATTTAACCGTTGTTGGTTTGGAAATTTCCTGCATTCATCCAAAAAATCATTACATCTTAGATCTTTTAAACTACGCAACGGATTTTCATGCAGTTTTCACCAATAGTTAGAGTGATTCAAGAGGAAGGTTTATATGTATAAAACATGTTTATTATAGTATAGAAAAGCCGAGAAATTCAAATATTCAATTCAGGCATCATTACATACATAGGTAGTATAAAATGAAGTCGCTCAAAATGTATGTGTGCTTAGATCTTTTAAACTACGCAACGGATTTTCATGCGGTTTTCACCAATAGATAGAGTGATTCAAGAGGAAGGTTTATATGTATAATATTATAGTAGAGAAAAGCCGAGAAATTCAAATATTCAATTTAGGCAGCGGGCAGCGGGCAGCGGGCAGCGGGTAGCTGGCAAGCGGGTGGTGTGGATTTTATAAAGGTTGGGTAATGGCGTTGTGTTTTGATAGCCACCGCAACGTGTGGCAGGTTCTGCTAGTTATATATAAAATTGAATAATTATAAAAATTATAATATATATACCTATTATAATTTTAGTAGGATTTATCGGTCCAATTAGGAGTTCTACTGAGCCAAACCCTCTGATATGAACATATCTGGAATCTGTAAATGATGTGTCAATTTTGACATATTGTTCTTGTATTGTTTTGTATTTATTATACTTATATAGCGCACTTACATAACGTGGATTGATTAGATGATCATTTGTTTAAAAGTGTGTGGAAAGGTTTAGTTTTTCCTGTGGGGAAGATTTAACCCTGACAGCAAAATCGGAAACATTAAAAACAAATATACGCATAAACAGGCATTTACAAAACACACTGTTTAAATATATATATTTTTTACATTAACTCCCCACAGGAGGCTCTTAGGAAAATAATTTCCCTCAGGGCATATGTCATCTGAGATGCTGTGTGGAGGGTCTTTTTGAGGACAGGAAGGAGGGAACAGAGAAACCGGCAAGACGTTCCACAGCCGAGCTGTTGAACACAAGAACGCATCGAAGAAGCGACCCGTTTCAAATCACAACGGTGCTAAAGAAGTTTTCAAGTCATAAATCTATCTATCTATGTAAATAAAAATGATAACTTCCGAACGACTGCACAAAATTGGATAATAGGCCACATGCATCACATTTTTTTCCGGTTTAGGCAAATATTCTAAGACATTATGTATATTTTTTTTAAATCGTTTTTTGAAACCCTGGCGATTTTTTGAAAATTTCAATCCGAAAAATCAGACCATTTTTTATAAACCGGAAAGACGGGAAATAATTTTATGGGTGCGAAAAAACGATAATTACATTGCCGAAAATCATTTAAAAAAAATAACGTTTTCCATACGAATAGCAATAAATTGTACGGGGTTCTCTTCGTAACATCTGTAAAAACACCGCCAAATTTATCAAAAAATCAAACCAAAGGATAAGTTCGCATAGAACAAACAATAAATCTAGTGATCGTTAAACGCAAATTCAAATATTCGCAGGAAATCAAAGTGTTGCCATATAAAAAAAGTGTGGAATTTTTGCTTACATTTTCGTAATCTTAGTAAATAAATCTATCCACGCGATTTTTTCGAAGTCGTTATGAAATCCATGCAAGTGGCCTATTTTGGAAATGTCAAATAAAAAAACTTACTGTAAAAAAATATTTTAGAACCTCCTTTATTGCTTATCTGAATTGTTCACCCAATCAGTTCCGATTTCGAAAATAATTTTAATAAAAACTAGGCGTACTGTACAGGACCCGCAGCTACTTTTAATAGTACCTACACAACTGCTAACCCTGTACAAATCACAAGAGCGCCCCACGGTTGAACGTGGCAGATTATATCTCTGATCTGAAGCTCCAAAATATCTGAAAAATATCCTCGACTCTGTGCAGAAACGGGTGGTCCGTTTGATAGATTCTCCTTAATTAATTAATCTTTAGCTCACAGGCATTGGGTGGGAACGCTATCCTTGTTCTACCGGTATTACAATGGAAGATGCTCCGAGGAACTAGCGTCATTGATCCCTTCAGCACCAGTGCATAGTCGGGAAACATGCCAAACGCGTGCCCAACATTTGTACACGGTTGACATTTGTCACATGAGAACGGGTCGCTTCTTCGACTCGTTCTTGTGTTCAACAGCTCGGCTGTGGAATGATTTGCCGGCCTCTGTGTTTCCTCCTTCTTACAACTTGGGTCTCTTCGAGACCAATGTTCATTCCTTCCTCTCCTCAAAAAAACCCTCCTCACAGCATCTTGGATGACATAGGCCCTGAGGGAAATTATTTTCCTCATGGCCTCATGTGTAGAGTGAATGTAATAAAATAAAATAAAAATACCTAATATAAGCAAAATTGATTTCATGCGATCCATGGACTTAAATAATGTAATTAAGACAAGACCAACGTATTCCGTACCATCTTTAAGAAAGGTTGAAATATGACTAAAGACCCGATTAACTAATTAACTCCAGTTTAGTGTCAAAAGGTAAATGCATGTTTGGTGTCATACTGCCAATGCACATTGAGGTTAGTATTTCAATTTAACGTTGCAATTTTAGTTCATAGAAAATATCTTCAGTGTTGCCAGCGTACCTCGATTTCTTATTTATTCCATGTCAATATCGGTTCTGCTGTCAACGGTAAAACTATGCTCTGGACATTTTACCCTTATCGATTCGATATTGTTAAGTTGTCGATTAGTCTCAATTGCTCAGTGGTTGGTGGGTCATCCCGGGAAGTTTGAGGTTCTGGATTCGATCCCCAGTTGCGATCGTTAGAGCATCGCCACACGCAGCTATAAAAGATGTAGCTTGGCCTATTTCAGCATATCGCTCGCCATATAATCCCATTGGGAATGTACGGCGTGCGTTATGCCGAAATAGTCCAAGCTACATATTGTATAGCCGCGCGTGGCGATGCTCTTACCTTTTTATTTTATATCTCTAGTTCTGTTTCAAGTCTAAAGCCATTGTGTTTGAAAGAGAAAGTACGAAAACAGTATGCAATGTAGTTGTGAATGATGAATACTTGGAGCAGGTGGATGAGTTTGTGTATCTGGATAGGTGCTTACGAGAGATGGGAAAGCTGATACAGATATTGAAAGATGGGTGAATGCCGGAAATACGGTTGGCGTTAATAAAAAAACTGTCAAAAGAAGCTAAACTAGCAGTCCACAATGGAGTCCTGGTACCTATCCTGATGTATGGCAGTGAGGCATGGAACTGGCAGAGAAAGGATGAAAGTAAACTGAATTCTGTTAAAATGAGATCCCTGAGGCGTTGGTGTGGTAAAACAATGCATGATCGTGTGAGAAATGTGAATATCCGCAAAGAATGTAAGGATGATGCAAGCGTAATGAGTAAGATAGAAAGGGACCTTCAGTTGGTTTGGGCATGTAGAGCGAATAAATTAAGAATATTCGACGCAAATGTGAATGGTAGAAGAAGTCGGGGACTTCAAGGAATCAAGTGAATCAGATTCTTGAATCGGGCCATGTCAAGAGTCAGAATAATAGAAGAGAATGTATAAGACGATGTATGAATGTGAGTGAGGCAAAGCATGTGTGCCAAGACCGAGTTGTTTGGCGGTCCGTCCTCTCTGCCTACCCCTGCGGAGAAACGGCGTGATGGTTAGTTAGTTAGTTCTGTTTCATGTTTCAATCAGATTTAAATACTTACTCTTTTCTTAAATTTTTTTTTTTAATTTTTATTACAAAATATAAATATTTTTTACAGAAAAAGAAAAGTCCCAATAAACTACTTTTTAGAAGTTTGTAAATGGGTGCTTTTCTTTTTCTTTGAAGATATAAATACACTTATTTTACTTTATTTTGCAGTTAGTTATTTTTTTTGTGTTACGATTTCTAATACAAATTATTTCTTTCGGCGAGCCAATTCTTCAACATAATATTTGTTTTACCATTTGTACATTTTTTTTATTTCGGCAGGTAACATATTCAAGCAATTTGGTATCATTTAGTCCAGCGTTCTTTGTCCATATTTGTTTAAGTGCTTAGGTACAATTAGTCCTTCATTTAGCGTAAAGCGAGTATTGTAAATGTGGTCCAGTTTATGTATGTACATAGGGTTATTCATATGCTGAAATATAATTTTATACCACAGAATTGCTCTTACTGAGAGAATTTTGAGATTCTGGTAAAAGTACCGAACATTATGCCTTTGTTCGTATAAAATTTTATGCGCTAATAATGTAACTAATGAATTTTGAACTGATTGAACATGATTTACATTTGTTTTACAAGAAAGTCCCCAGGCTGTAATTCCATACCTTAAAATAGATTCAGGTAATGATAAATAAATTATTCGAAGTGTACATATTGGAACGTAGAATTTTAATTTATATAATCTACTAACAATAGATCTCAGTCGTTCACAGACTTTATTTATTTGTAAATCCCATTTGAAAAAGCAGTCAATAATAACACCTAAATAAACATATTCTTTAACCAGTTCAATATTTTCACATGTACACAATGAATTCTATAGGTGTTTTTATTGAGCACGCCTGAACTACGCCTCAATAACGTAAGCTTGTGCAATACACATAGAGACTGGTAATTACTAAAAAGGAAGCTATATTCTATATAATATACATGAGCGTGTAGGATGACATCGCTCGTTCTGTCTGCGAGCTCTTCAAAATGTAAAGGCTAATTAATGTACGTGCAGGTTTCAGCAGTGGATCTTTAGAATGTGATTTACTGGCAAATAGAGTAATTAGCTGGGTTTACAAGCTAATAACAAGCAAGTTAGAGGATATCGCGGATATTGCTATCCGTTGAGAAACTAATACGGTCTCAGGATAAAACAGAACAGCTGCAAAACAGAATTTTGAAGAAATGTTTTGTGTCAAGACTCCTAACTTTTCACATCTGGAGCGAGTAAGACTATGGAATCCACAATGGGTATGTATTGTGAGGCTGAAGGTAAGGATAGGGAAAAGCGTTGGGCAGAGTGAGGTGGGGATGTACTTGCCTATTTAGATCTGATACTAATCGCTCAGAAAACATCTTAAAATACTTTTGTTTTGTTGCTCCTCCCCAAACCATAATTCCATATTCTATAATGGATTGACAAAGTGTAAAATTTATTGTTTTCCCTTGTTTTAGTTTGTATGTGTTTCTAATGTTTATCCTTTGTAGGTAGTATCTTTCAAAGGGTAGTGCAGTAGATAATTATGATGACGACCTATGAGATTATATTGCTTGATATTCGGGTAATGCGTTTATTTAATGAAAAAAACGAGCTTCAGTAATAAACGGTACACAAGAACTGTTGAATAATTCATTAGGGTAGTGGATTGTGAATTGCAAATGGCAATAATAATGTTGCCTGCTCACTGCTCTAATGCATTAACGAGAATCACGATGTCACGTTGACATCTTCACTTATTTTATTTATTAAACTTAGAATGGATCCGCTTCGTAAAGTCTGATAAACATCGGTACATTTTTACATATTTACTTACACTTCTAATACGTATAAATTTTTTTAAACTATGTAGGTTCTTTTTTAATTTCGCTATGAAGTAAGCTATAAATTTGGATTCCTTTATACAGTAAACAATTCTTTGTTTCTGTGGCTTTTTTTTCATCTCGTATAATGAATTTTAAAGGGTCGTTGAAATGCCACTGTGTTTAGTTGTTATGGAACCTTTTATAGGCCTATATTTTATAACTTAAAATGAAAATAAATAAAATAGCTCACATCCGTACCGGTGGTCAGAATTGTCGACAGTATTGATGTTATTGTAGCTGAATATATAGGTATATATTTAGCTACAATAACATCAATACTGTCGTATTTTTCTATCTTAGCACACTAGCTCATTGAAAAGTCACGGACCACCGGTACGGATGTGAGCTATTTTATTTATTTTGAATATATACCTATATATTCATTTTTAATGATTATTTTTTTCTGTCACCAGTTTATTTATTAATTATCAACGCCCTTTCGGGATTTGACATGTGAAGATTTTAATTATTTGTGCGCGCTTTCTCAATTTTAATTAAAAAAATGATATTTTGGAAAACAAAATGTCATTTTTGGCCACAACGGTTCGTTTTATTTAGTTAAATTTTGATCAGCTGTAAAGGGGGTTTTATCTTTTCTCGAAAAAAAATCGAGTGCAGTTTACAAACGGTAGAAGCGAAACTTTACCAAAACAATCTCAACCAATACTTGAATACTTGAAAAGTGAGGTCATTATCAGAGCGACCAATGAGCGCAGACCTAGCGTAATTTCCGTTACATAACTCAACCAATAGGAGCCTTTAAAAGTGACATCATAATCAAAGCGGCTAATGAGCGCAGTTGATGCGTCGCAGGTGCAATATTCTACATTTCCGTTTCATCCGAAATCCAAATCATGGCGGAGTTATAGTTTCGCTTAAAAAAATATCGTTAATAAAGGTATTTTTATATTGACGAATAAATTTTCTGTAACGTTTTAAAATGAGCCTTTTTCGGTGGCGTTGACGTCACACCGGGCATCGTTAGTGATGACGTTGATCAACGACGTTGTGGCCAGTAGAGAAAAGTTTCGGAAGGTGCGGATTTTTCAAATAAATAATTTAAAAAAAAAATATTTAAGTAATAATTTGTGATACAATGATCAGAATCAGAAAAATAAACTTTAAATATTTGACTCATTTTAAACGGTATTCATAGTTCGTAAAAATTCCGCATTCGTACGGTTATGTTATGATGGGATTTATAATAATTATTTAATTAAAGTATTCGAGGTTGGGAATCTTTAAATAGTAAAAATAAGTTTTTGAAGTGAAAACTTATTTTGCACCGTTGTGATTTGAAACTCTATGAATCGAGAAAGCGACACTAAAAAGAGACAAACACATGTACCTGTACGATTTAGCTTGCGAGAGAATGAGGTATAATAATCGTTCTCCTCTTTGGACGGTGCTTTGTAGCTTCCACACTCTTGTCTACTTTAGTTTCTGAAGGTTATCACTTATTTTGCATGTGAACAACGCACATGTAATTTATTTTTTTAGGCTTATAAAAAGAGTTACAAAAAATACGTGATTGTGTCTCGCAGCATTTAACTAAAGCTTTATAATGGTCAATGATTAAGTATGTCGGGATTTTGGGACAATTGTCATTACTATGTAATGTAGTGCTTTACGTTCTATTGGAATAGTAATTTGGTCTCTTTTGTGTCGGTTTTGAATCATTCAAAGAGCCGGATTTTCAATTACGTAATTTGCTATAATTACAATTTTGTAATCAATCGAGTTATCTTTCAGGCAAAGGCAAACATTTAACATTTTTTCCGGAACCTTCTGGACTGCAGGTAAATTTATTATTGTATTCAATCACAATTAATTTATTTCAAAATAATTTTTAGTATATTGGCAGCATTTCCAGTGTGGAAGATAGTCTCAGTATCTCCCTGATGTAATGCCACCATTCAGAATTAAAATGTTGCTTGAAAAGGCTTAAGCCTTGTCCCATCTCCTTCCCCTCTCCACTACCTTCAGCCTCACATCATACCCCAATTGGGGATGCCATAGCTTCACTGGCTCTAGACGGGAGCAGCTAGGAATCTTGTGAGGTATTCATATAACTAAAAAACGTTCCAGTGTGGAAGATACTCTCAGTATCACCTCGGTGTGACACCACTATTCAGAATTGAAATTGAGCTTGAAATGGCTGAAGTCTTTTTTGGTGACCTACATCTGAATAGCCGTGTACTTCCCTACCTTCCTCTACCACATCTCATTCCCTTCCACACTACCTTAGGCCTCACAACATAAAACATAACCCAATTGGGGATGCCATAGTCGGACTTTCTCTAGACAGGAGTAGCTGGGATTCTTGTGAGATATACACAACCTTTTGATCTATACGATTACATGTGTAGTTACAATGTATTGTACATAAATATTATGTTTTAGGTATTCATTGATTAAGTTGGTCTTTGATGGAAAGTTCCCTATATAAGTTCTTAGTTAGGTTGACAAGTTTATGTTTAATTGGTAAAGTTCATTGGTTATTTTTTTTAAAAAGTTTTTTTTATTCATTGGTTTTTTTAATACATAAATTGGGGATTTTTCGACCACCACGCTAGGCACATGCCCGTGTTGTGGTGGTCGAGTTTCTATACAGTACATTAACATGTGCAATATAAAGAATGTGAGAGAATATTAAGAAAATATATACACAAAATAATATGATAGAAAAATATTAAAGAATACAAAAGAATATAAAAGAGTTAGGAAGAATATAAAATAATTTGAAAAGTAAAAAACATATAAATCATATAATGAAAGAATACAAAGGTATTTAATTATAAAATAAAGTAAGTACTATATGGTAAGCATACGAGAAAGGATATTTATTATGTTGAAAATCTAAATGTGCGTGGTTATATTGGTAGGTACATTATTTTACACCAACTTTTGTACAAATAAATGTTTGGTTTCATGTTTCAATTCCGGCGAATTACACTGTACAGTAAGTATGTAGTAGTATTATTATTATGTAGTAGTTATATTATATTTTCACAGTGAAAATAAAATAAAATGATGTTTTCCTTACATACTCGAGAAATATCATACTATAGAAATATCATACCGTTCTATACATTGTTATGAAAATATTTAATATTTACATAACAATTGTAATCAGGTACTGATTACTAATTTGATTATTGTCGATGGTCTTTTTGACGGACGTGTATCGGCGCAGATAGGCGGGAAACGGATTATTCTTGCCTGGCTCTTTACTTACCCACGGGGTCTAGATGGGCTCAGACCTAGTGGAAACGTCACAGTGCCAAGTTTAAATCTATGTGAATTTTAAAAGTCGAGCGGAGCAAATTCTCTTTTAAATTAATCGAGGCATCCAATCCTGGAAGATGCCGAATATTGCGTTCGTAATGCGTGATCTAAAATCGTACCCCAAAAAGTAATACGCGTGTCGGTGTACACCGGGTAGTGAGTTTCCGTTTTGGGAATCGACGCGATCGGGCGGCAATCCTCGCTCGCTTCGTACATGTTAACTGTCGGGAACGAGCAGTGTTATTTATTTTATCGGATGGGATCCGTATTTGGGGGCGAGATCGCCTTTTACCCACTTTGCCGCGCACGCCGTGGAAGTCGCTCTAACACACTGATGGATGGTTACCGTAGGCAATTGGCGAGGACCTGGTAGATCCTTGGCTGGGGACTGAACAAGAGACGGAGCAGGCGGGCTGGTCGCCCGCGCTGAAGCAGTCGCGGATCCTTGGAGGAAGGCGTCCCCATCCATCCGCAGCATATAGTTAGCTAGCTTAGGTATCTTTAAACGGTCTATGATGGGCGGTAAGTTTGTATAAACCTTTTTGTATGTAATCCACTTATACGTGAAATAGATGTTAATTGTTATATCGGAAGATCTTGCCTTTCATTAAACCATCAGATTTACTTGTGAATTAGCTCCTTATGCCTATCCCTGAAGATGGGAATTCGTGCCTACCGCAGGGTTAGCATACTTTGTCACCCACTTAACAAGCGGTGTATAAAGGCAACTACCACTTGCCTCACAAAGTAGGTACAACATACACCAGATACGTCAATGCATATTAGCATCCCTATATCTCATATTATAGTACCACATCAAATGGCGCTCTATTGCTTCTTATCAAAATACTATATAACATACTATATTATACATTCATACTATATTATACAATTCGTATTACTAGAGTTGGCTCTGGTCTGAACTTTATGGCAATTCATACTAAATCTTCTTTTGGTCAAAGGAATTATTTCTATCGGGCTCCACTCCTATTTAATAGCCTTCCAGATCATATTAAGTCATCTAATTCCTTGAGCATTTTTAAAAAGACCGTCAAATTATTTGTGTTAGCCGAGGATTGTAAATTGTTCACCACTTTATCCTTCCTAAATTAATATCATTTTATTTTGTCTTAACTATTTTTTTTAATCCTTCTCTTGCTAAATTAATAGCGCAATATATAAATAAATAAATATTTCTCATCTTAATTCTTCGAAAATAATTTTTTTTCTTTCTAAAAGTCAAATCTCAACATTATGGTCACCCTACATGCTTTCATTATAATGTTCTATCGCCTTCAGCTAATTAGGTACTAATTATACTCATAATCTGGTTATAAACTGAATTGTTAACATTAGTCCTAGGTACCATGTAAAGAAACAAATAAATAAATACAAATAACAGTAATAGAAGCGGTTTAGGCAAATGTTGACCTTCATAATAATAAAATTTGAATAATTATTGTGAAATACGGTAGACTTGATTTTACACAACAAACTTACTATGGATACAAAAACATCAGAGAGTGCAGTTTACACGAGGTAGAGGTGAAATCTTCAGTAAACTAAAGTAGACAAAGGTCGGGAGGCATCGAAGCACCGCACAAAGAGGAAACTGATAATCAACGAAGAAATGCACGAAGAGGAAACCGATAGTCTACGAAGCACCGCACAAAGAGGAGACCGATTATTATATCTCATTCTCTTACAGTTGGCTAAATCCTATAGATATGTGTTTGTCTCTTTTTAGTGTCGCTTTTTTAAATCATAACGGTGATAAAGAAGTTTTCACTTCAATAAATTTCAAATTTTATGGTATCTAATAATTAATAATTATGTACTAATATTTTAAATATTCCAACTTTGGAAAATAGACGAAAAATAAATGACCTAACCTTTTTTATAAAAAAATATTAAACTCTAAATTCGACTGTTGTGAACTCCTGCAATTAATAAATGTACCTACTCAAACAACTAGACAAACATTTTAACATTTTATATAGATACATCTCATTCCAACTATGATTTGCTTTCTCCAATATAACGTTTACATAGCCTTGGTATCAAATACTTAAACAATATGGATGTACTTGACAACAACTTGAACTCAGTGAACTTCAAACGCCATATTTGCCATCTATGTATCTCTACCTATCCCACAAACTAATGTGAACAACAATTTTAAACATTAGGTACCCACTTTATGTCAACTCCTATATTTTATGGACTATATTTTTTCATATATTTTATGTTATCTGTATTTTGTTAAAGCTTATATTTTATGTACTTAACATGTATTTTGTTTTTAACGTATATTTTGTTACTTGTATTTTGTAAACTCATTATTTTCACTGTAATAAAAAAAAAACATGTACTGCATTTTATTTAATAGCCCTATGGGCGTTTAAAGAAATAATAAAATAAAATAAATAACAATTTATCGGATGATTTTTGCAAGGAAGAGGCTGTGGGGTACAAATACCTAATCGGTATCTGCTACTTGCAATTAAAAGCTTACGATTATTTGCTACGTGCTCTCTGCAATCATTGCTGACTGCTATCTGTTACTTCCTATCTACAATCTGCCCGTAAAGTCTATCTGCTGTTGTTCACTATTTGATATTGACAATATCTGCAACGTTAGTTGTGTTACCTGCTGTCTGCTACTTGCTCTCTACAACCATTGCTGACTACTAACCGCTATCAGCTGCCCGCTAATTGCTTCTTGCTACCTGCTAAACTTCATATATCTGCTACCTGCTGTATGCCACTTGCTCTCTGCTAAAATTGCTGACTGTTATCTGCTGCCTGCTACTTGCTATATGTTGTATGCTATCTACGTTTATTTTAGGTATGCTTAGACGCATAGAATTTCGATTCCTTCAATATGAAAACTCTGAAATTATTAGCGTCATAAAGAAACACATTGAAGAGGGGAATAAACTGAATAAAATCCGTTTTTATATTTTCATGATTTTATTTTTTTTATTTTTATTTATTAACAGAAACAAACAGTACATTATTTACATTGGTGAAAAAAGTTTACAGTTAATAAGTATATTTCAAGTTAGGTACCTATGATATGTTTCATTGAGGTATCTTGTTTGTATTAAATTTTTACCGGGTGATGTGCGTTGTGGGAGGGTGTGTGTGTGTGTGAGTGTGTGAGTATGTTTGTGGATGTGAGAAGTGGTGATGTATGTATGTATGCGCCTTGAACAATTTACATTACTGACATGATGCTCTTTTTAAATTTGGGAAGTGAATCGGAGAAAATGTCGATATTAGAATTTAGACAAACATTATTTAACATATGAAGAGCACGGTTAATTGGCGAATTAGTTGCTGCATTTGTTTTATAATTAAGCGTGTGGAATAATTCTGTATGGCGTGTACGTCTTAAGGGTATGTTAAAATTAATTAGGGAAAGAAGTTCGGTACAGTCGATGTTATTATTTAAAATTCTGTGTATAAATGTTACATCAGCTATTGTTCTCCTTTGTTGCAAAGTTTGAAATGTGCATCCAAAGATATTGTTGAATTTGAAGGCAAGATATTTTATAAATTTGTGTTGAATGTTTTCTATGCTATCAATATACAGTTTGTACTGCGGGTTCCAAATTGGTGAGGCATATTCCAGTGTACTTCTGACTAATGCAAAATATAACATTACTACTGTACGCGGGTTACTGAATACTTTACTGACACGGAGAACAAAGCCAAGCATTTTATATGACCTGTTAACGATTGAGTCGATATGCTTATTAAATATAAGTTTGCTATCAAGGTAAATGCCAAGATCTTTACATTCCTTTTTAGAGATAACAGGTTCATTGTGGAGTGAATAAGAGTACTCAATTATATGTTTATTTCTGGTGAATGTCATAGTGTGACATTTGGAAATATTGATATCTAAACAGTTAACTTTGCAATACTTGCAAAGCCTATCTAGGTCACTTTGTAACGCTTCACAGTCAGAGAGAGAATGCACCACTTTGAATATTTTCATGTCATCAGCGTAAAGCAAATATTCGGAATTTTGAAAGCATGATCCAATGTCATTTATATAAATGTTGAACAAGAGCGGACCTAGGTGGGAACCTTGCGGGACACCAGATATTACCTCTATAGACTTTGAGAAGACGCCGTTGATTAATATTACCTGATTGCGATTACTAATGTAAGACTTAATCCATCTAAACAGGTCGCCATGTATACCAAGGAGGATGAGTTTTTTCAAAAGAATTGAGTGAATTACACGGTCAAAGGCTTTAGAGAAGTCTGTATACATAGTATCGACTTGCTCCTTATCGTCCATCTTGCTATGCAAAAAGTTAATGAAAAGGGCAAGGTTGGATGTTGTAGACCTACCTTTCATAAATCCGTGCTGATTCGGCGTAATGATTGTCGAAATAGTAGAGTACAATTGATCAAAAACAAATTTTTCAAGAACTTTACTTAGAATAGGAAGTTGGGAAATTGGACGGTAGTTTTTAACGTCATGCTTATCACCTGTCTTAAAGATTGGTGTGATAACGGCTGATTTCCATTTGAGAGGAAACGATCCTTCTGTCAGTGATTTTTTATAGATGGCGCAAACCGGAACACAGATGTATTTACTGCAGTTGCGTATAAAAATCCCGGGCAGCCTGTCTATTCTTGGTCCTTTGTTAATATCTATGCTTGAGAGATATTTTAAGGTGATTTCTTCATTTATTTTGATTGAAGATATTAATGTGTTGTTAAGAGGATCTACCGTATTATTAGTATCAGGAGTTGGAATTTCATTTGTAAAGACTGTTGAGAAGTAATCAGCAAAAAGGTTTGTAACTTCTTTGCTGTCGTGTGCCGTTGTGGAATGATATGTCATGTGTTCAGGTATAGTGGGAGATTTTCTTTGCGTCTTAACATAAGACCATATTTTTTTAACATTATTTTGAATATTAGATTCCAATTGGGCAATATAGGCTTTATGAGTAAGATTAGAAATCTTCTTCTGTCTTTTGCGGAGTAATGCGAAAGATTTATAATCCAATGGATTCTTGTAGCGTTTCCAGGCACGAAAAAACTTTAATTTTTCTTTCGTTATATTAATTAAAGCCGCCGAATACCATGATGGAAATTTAGTTGATCTGGTTACTTTTTTTGGAACCATGTCATCTATTATGGCATCAATGATTCTATAAAAATGGTGTACCGCATCAGTATCAACGTCTTGCGCATTCAGTACAGAAGACCAATCACTATTTCTGAGAGCATCATTGACTAAATCATAGTTAACTTTATTAAACAATTTGATTATCTGGGGTTTTAGAACGACAGCAGGGAGGGGAATATTAAGTTCAACTATAATAGATTTATGATGTGCATCTTCGATTACTAGTGGAGAGTCGGCAGCGGAGATGTTGACTGTAGTGTTACAAAACACGAGATCTAAAATTCGTCCGTGAGAATTATAAATTGCATTATACTGTGTTAAATTTGAGAACGAAAGGCAACTAAGGAGGGTAGAAGCGCAGAGATCAGTACTACGTGGCTGACACGTAGAGTTCCAGCTCACGTTTGGCATATTGTAATCGCCTAATATTAGAAAAATGTCGTTTGGATATTCAGTAGTTAGATCAGATATGGCAGTTGTATGACTATTGATGATAGAGAAACGCTGCGCATTAGATAACTTAGGACTAACCCCCGGTAAGTAAGAGCAACAAATATGAATGTTAGAAATACGATGTTTCGAATGTCTTAATAACAGTGAGATCCATATATCCTCTGCTTCTGAAGTCCACGATTTTCGTGATCGAACTTTAAAATCTTTTTTTATACCTATAGCAACGCCTCCCCCTTTAGTTTTACCCGTTAGAATAGTGTCTCTGTCATTTCTGTAAACGTTGTACCGGCAATCAAACAACTCATCATCGGATATGCTGTCAACTAACCACGTCTCGCTAATTAAGATTAAGTCAAATTCGTTAATCAGGACATTTTGATAGAATTCTTTGGTTTTGGATCGAAGGCCTCGTGCATTTTGATAAAAAATTACGATAGTGTCATGCATTGTGTAAATGAAAAAATTATTATCCTGTTACGATTTGAAAAAAATATAATAATTATTAAAAATAAAGCATTAGTCGAAATGAGGCTAGTACTATGATTATAATTAATCAGCAGCCCAAAGTTCACTGGGGTGAGCATATTTGTCAATCTGCGCAGAAATGAATGAATGTTTTTGTGATGTATTGATTGAGAAGTTGAGTCATGTGTGTGTAAAGTTGAGTGGAAAAATGGTACAGGTAGAAAATCTAAAGTAAAATATAATATAAATTTAAGAAAAATTATTATGTTAAATTGTTTAGAAGGGTTTGACCAGATACAAGAATAGCAGGAGAGGTGATATTTTTTCTTAAATAAATTTTCGAGTTTCTCACCCATAAAAAATCATAATTATTAACATTTTTGAATTCTTTGGCTGATCTCAACAAGGATTTATTTTTTCTTGTAAGGTGGTCATTGACATAAATTTTACCTCCTGCAACACCTAAACTCTTATTGTCAACCCCCTTCTTCTTTTTAATAGCCGCTATCAATTCGTCCTTCTTCCTTTTGTTGACGAATTTAGCCACCACGTTCCGAGGGTGGGCGTCACGGGGAGCTGCTGCTAGTCCCTCTTGAGGATGTCGGCGTGGTTTGGCTCTAGTGATAAATTCAATGTCCTCTTCCTTAATTGTTAGTCCGACATTTGACGCAATTTTAGTTAGACTGGAAACTAGGTTTTCATCTTGCTTTTCAGTCAGACCGAAGATTTCTATGTTATTGATGAGCAACTGCTGTTCTCTATCGTTGTTTGTTTTGTCCAAATACGTAACAATCTTTTTTAATTCAATTACTTCGGCTTCAAGTTTGTCCATTTTTTTTAGTTTTTCTTCTAATACCAGAATTTTATTGGTGTAGTCTTCAATTGTGCTATTATTGTGAACGATTGTTTGTTCAAAAGAAACCAGTTTTGAATTCATTGAGTGCAGTTGTGAGGAGAGTTTCTTTATTTCGCTGAGAAGAATTGTCGAGTCATTAGAGTTGAGATTGCTGGAGAGCGGTGATTCTCCTGTTTTACATTTAGCGCACATCCATGACTCCTTGTTCTCATCAGACATCTTCTTAAAAGCTGCGGAGGTAATTTTGGCACAGCTGAGATGCATTTGGTTTTTGCAATTTATGCACTTCATACAGTCAGCCGTTTGCACTGTCTTGCTACATTGGTTGCAGGTAGAATTCATGGTGGGTAACAATAAATATTATCTGTGATGATAATTAAATTCTTCAATTTTAATTTCTACAATGTCCTGTCACTTGATTTCACCAAATTCAATGTTCAGTACACAGAATTACTATTAAGGTAATTGTTTTGACACAATATATCACTTGGAAGTACAGATTTATATTTTTAAATTTGCTAAGAACTTTGACACTTTAACAAATGATGTTGTCACACCGGTAGTTGTTGTGGTTGATGATACTAGATATACAATTGTTAAAAGTGTCCTCGGCTTTTGATTTATTTTGGTGTAGAGATAATAATACTATGATTACAGATGACGACATATGCATTACAAAATGATGTACAACTTTAGAAACACGACTGGTCGCGTCAATTCGTGACGTCATTTGGTGTACACACTGTACACACCTTATGATCATTCAACGTAGTGTTATCTGTTTAATAGCATAGGTTAGAATTAGTTGGGACATGTGTGGTACTCAAAAACAAATCAGAATGCAATTCACACGCGGCAGAAATGAAACCTTCAGAAAACTAAAGTAGACAAGAGTGGGAAGGCTAAGAAGCACCGACAAAGAGGAGACCGGTAGGCTACGAAGCATTTAGATGCATTTAGTGCACCTTTTCCTATACATTTGGTCATCTTATTAGTATTTGTGTTTTCTTCCTCGGAGTCGCTAGATGTCGCTTTCTTTTGTGTTTTCTTTTGCCTGTTCATTTTGGAGAGGTTTGGAGATTTGATAATAATTTTACAAAAATGTTTTTTTGTTTTTGTTTTAAAGATATTGAAATATAAGGAGATGTGCTATGCGCCGTTTTTACTAGGTGAGACTGCGCTTCCGGGTGTCGCCGGTGTTGTTTACCAATTAACGAATAAACTAAACGAATGAATAATTAACGAATAAACTAAACGAACGCTAAACTAAATTAACAAATTCTTTCCGTATTCAAACTATATTGTTAACCAATAATAATGCACATCTTCAAAAAATTAAGAAAATGAACAAATTCTTTTTGTAGTTCGGCGACAGTCACTTGGACATCATATCATATCTCTTTTGTATTTGAATATCTTTGATCTCGACCACATTTATATTCTGAGCAAGTTTCTTTAATGAGGTATATTTGTTTTAGAAGATAAGAAGTGGAAATTTAGAACCATTGAAGTCATTGTATATATGTTGTTGAAACTGAAAATAAACACATTTACAACCGTAACAGATAACGAAACTATTATGTTACTCGGTTACACCCGTGCTTACAAGATTGCCCACCGTATTAAGTAAACAATACGTTTGTAATTATAATAATAATCTTTATTTGGAAAACAAACAGCTTTACAAAGATACATAAAAATAAAGAGTGCTAAAATAAAACAGTAAGCCTAAAAACATGTTTTCGCTGATAAAATTTGTTTTTTTTTTTTTCGCTGACAAGAAAAACATAAAGAAAAACTAAGAAAAAAATAGTTAAGAGAAGCTGAATTAAACATAAAGAAAAACTAAGAAAAAAAATAGTTAGGAGAAGCTAAATACTTAAATATGCATGATAAAATATAGAAAAACACAATAAATGGTAAGCTTATGATCTTATAGGAGTATATGGATGATATGTATGTAATTAGGGAATATGAAAAAATGTTGCAAATTAGGAAAAGGAATCTGATTAATAATATAATAAATAAATATAAATATGGATGTTAAGTGGTGTGTTGTGATGCATTACATTTACCTGATAGTGTTGCTTTGAATTTGTTGAAAGTTATATTGAAGATGTCTGTATATGTAAGGTGTGTGTTATGATTGTGGCAGGCTCGATGTATGTTATTTCAAAGCAATTCATTAAAAAAGAGTTGTAGGTGATTTTAAGAACAGCCATTCGAAACTTTGTATTACAAATTTAAATATTAATTTGGACCTACTGTTAAAAACACTGAAACACGTTTTGTAATTTATAAGATTATTTTTCATGTTTTTTGTATCTTTTAAAGATTAAAAAATAAAATCAATAGACAAACAAGGTGTTAAGGGACGTTTTTGACTTGCGGTAACCAGTGTTTCCTGACATTATTTGGAGAATATATATCATCGAATAATTCGACGGTTTTTACTGAACGTTTGCATATTCTTTGAATAAATACGAAAATACACCTTGGATAAAAACCTGTATGGAATGGGGTGACGAATTGAATAATATAACATTTAGTTAATCGACCCATTTGTTGAAACCTATTACCGTCGATGAGCGATGTATGACAGACGTTAGTCACCATCATCATTAATAATGTATTGTACTTCAAACAGGTTAGCTGTGCTCAAGCAAATGAAAATATTTTGTAATAAATGTATTATACAAGTTCTGCTATTTTTTTGTAATACATGAAAGCTGTTTCGCCTTACAAAAGGATTGTCCAACCGCGGTGAAGCAACTGAAAACAACTACAATCTACCTTAACTTGGGGGTAACTTGTAAAACGCTTGACTTGGGGGGTAAGCTGGCGAATTTATAACGAGAGCGTTACGAAAAGCGAGGTAAACGCTTCGTATATCACTGTAGGAGCAAGAGAGAGAGGTGCGCGCGCACATTTTACTTCTCTCTTCCTATCATATAGATGGAGCAGAAGTTTTACTTCAGTTGTGTGGTCTAAAGCATACTCTATTTTTTAAATTTTATTTAACTAAAATTATATTTATTTTCTTTGTATCTAGACTTAATATAAATAAATCACAACATAGTTTGAAAATGCTTTGGAAGGCAAAAAAGATATCGAACGTTATAACTGATCAGGGGTCGTCCATTAATCACGTGAGGCTCGAAAAGGGGGGGGGGTGTCGGAAAAAAATCACGAAACATCAGGAGGGAGGGGGGGGGGGGGGGGTTAAAATGAGATTTCACGTGTATTTATTTTTCGTTGAACGCACGATTTCTAAAGGTGAAAATCCTATACTTTGTACTAAAAAAAACACGTGATTTGGTGGAGGGGGGGGGGGGGGGAGGGTTAGTCTAAGAGATATACGAAAAATCCTCTGACGGTCTGTACTCTGTAGATACAGAAAAAATCTGTAGATTCTTGCAAAATACAAATCCGAGCAATTTTAGGTTAATGCACTCAGGCAGTACGAGGTATGCAGATCTACCACTGGTATGTTTTGTATCAATCTAATAAATATGATGGAAGGTGCTGATATTCGGAACGCACCTATGGGATTGACTTTGAACTTGCTCTTGGACAGTACGAGGTAGAGTTTTCAAGACTGTTCAACATGTTAACGTTAACATTATAATACAAGTTTGTCTTATGTTCTTATTATTTTTACGAGAGTTTGCTGCATACATACTTTAAAAAAAAACCGTAATAACTACGTATATTATAATACTAGCTGGTTAACCCGGCTTCGCTCAGGACAACATTCGAGAGTGTTCTGGAATGTTGTACACTGATGTTCCCGATTCCCTATTCCCGAACATTCCACGAAATATTCCGCCACTCCTTCCAGAACTTTCTAGAGCTCTATGGAACCTTCTAGAACTTTCCGGAACACTGTTCTAGAGGGCGAAACTTCCAGCTCTTATATCTTCAAAATCACGCCCTTTAGGTAAAAATAGGGATAGAGATCTATCATACCTTATAACTCCCTTAATCGTACCGGGAATCGTTTCTGAGCTTTTGCTAGCCGCGCGTTTTTTTGGACTTTCTTTTATAATATATATTGATCATGTGTCTTTATAAAAAAGAAGTTTACAAAACAAAAAGTATACCAAACTTATTTTGTTGGATTCAACTAAAAGGATAAAAAGTTTAACACATTTATTGAAGTGAAAACGTTTTAGCGCTGTTGTGATTTGAATCTCGATGAAACGAAAAACAGCGATAACAATTATTATAAGCAATAATTATTAGCCTGAAACACTCATCAACATTGAAAAAATCTTCCGAGAAAAGATAAATGCCGCCGACGGGACTTGAACCCGCGTCCTTTTGATATCCGGTCAACTACTCTACCAATTGAGCTACGTCGGCTTAGATGGTAGAGTAGTTGACCGGATATCAAAAGGACGCGGGTTCAAGTCCCGTCGGCGGCATTTATCTTTTCTCGGAAGATTTTTTTCAATGTTGATGAGTGTTTCAGGCTAATAATTATTGCTTATAATAATTGTTACCCTTTGTGCTATGCATAAAAATCTTGTCTTAAACATTAGTTTACCAATTAAAAATAATAATGAAAAACAGCGACACTAAAAAGGGGATAAGAGAAAATCAATAGGATTTAGCCTGCGACAGAATGACATTATAATCGGTCTCCTCATTATGCGGTGCTTCGTAACTTTCCCACCCTTGTCAACTTGAGTTTTCTGAAGGTCTCACTTCAAACGCGCGTGAATTGCGCACTCTGATTTTTTTTAATATCAAACTATTGTGCCTAAGTTGTTGAATGATAGGCTAACTTGTAACATTAACCCGAGTGAGTGTACCCAGAAGGGCATGCACCTGTGAGGAATGCGATGTTTCACTGGTCTCCTAGCAACGATACAATACAACATACTAGAGGGCCCAGAGTAAGGTATCAGTGAATTCAACTAGTGTAGGTGCGGACTACGGAGCGCGCACACAGTGTGGCTGTGCCGAGTGCGGCGCGGGACATCTACTGGGTAGTCGCTAGTCGGTCTATAATACAGCGGGCGCATTCCCTCGCAGTATTCCGTCCCGGGTCCCGAGAGAGCCGTTCCTTGAGCAGGTTACTTGTTGCTTATCCGCTCGACGATGTCCCGTTCTAGGAAAAGGTCGTTTCTCTGCGTAGAGCCGGGCTCTACACCGACACCGTATGTGACGTGCCCCGCGAAAATTTACCCTAGGCACAATCTAAACTTTTTTAAACTCAACACATTACTGTTTTAACGAATTATTGTGTAAATAATATGTTGGTGTTTAGTAAACAATTTTATGAATTACGTTAAACTTTAAAAATTGTTGATTTTATCAAATTACGAGTACATAAATACTCGTACATTTTTTTGGAAGATAGTGATTGTGATTGTTAGCGTTACGTGACGCTGAAGCGAAATAATAGAGATATTTTGTAAGTACCCATTTTATTATTTTTTAAAGTTGCTAATGAACCGTTTTGGCCATGTGCAAATTCTGCTGTTTATATTAATTTAGCTAGCAAAGACGGTAGATGAGAAATAAGTCTATGAACCGCGATTATCTTATTCTTCTTATTTTGATGACCTCTCCGATCGAGAAACCATCAGGGTCTTCTTCTTAAAGGTGAACCTCTACAAAAATTAAATATATAAAATCTATATTGCTCGCCATGCTCATCACGGGTTCTGACTGAGTTGCCGTCGTCGATCAAATCATCGAACCTTTTTTTTAAAGAGTGACCCTATCGGTTGTTCGTGATCGGGTCAAAATGATCGAGTCGACGCTTCGGCTTCCATCAATTTCTTTCTGGAACATTTTTATTGTTGTTGATAATGTGACCAAATTACAAAAGTATAATAAACATGACTTTATAAAACGAAGGTCAATAGCAAATTGTGAAGTTAAAATCGATCGACATTCGCTGTCACTCGTTATCGCAATGTAAAGAAATGAATTGAAGGGAATTATGTACAGAATAATTTAAAGACCGACCAGTGATAATTACATACTGGACGAGCTTCGCATACGCTGCACCCATTTGTGACGGAGCTGAAAAAATACATATAATGTCTTGCGATAAGAACAGATGGTGTAGATGGTGTACCATTAAAATAACAGTTAAATTTATTTATTTATTCATTTGTTTGACATAATAGCTTACATTTCAAAAATAAAATCAACAATGTCGGCCTCACTGGGTAGCTCACCTGTGCTGAGGCCTCCATTTCATAAAACAAAAATAAAATAAACTAAAAATTAAAATTTATAATTAAGTTTAAATTAAAGGATAAAATGAATTATTTTATTACTAAAAAAAAAATTTAAATCGGTATATATTACATATATTATGTGTTGTGTGTTTGTGAGTGATGTGTATTTTATATTGGTTTTGAGTGTTACGTGTAGTTGTGTTTTATTTTGTAATGAAATTTTGGTAATATTGTCTTTTTGGTTCTTTAATCCATTAAAGAACAAAAAAAATATATAAATATAATAATATATATATTAAATAATATATTTAATTAAAGGAGAAATACAAAAAAGTGAACACCGCACAAGAGTTCCAACTAGGTGGACGGCCTCCGTGGTCGCGAGGTAAAGCTCTCGACCAGAAATCCTAAAGTCGCTCGTGTGTTTTAAATTTTTTTTTGATTGAATTGTGTTATTTCAAAAGTTCATCATTTAAAATAATATAATCATTTATTGTTTCATCGTCCTTTCACACAAACGAAGTATTGAATTCTAAACTTAAATTTTAGGGCGCACAGTTTACTCCCGCGCTTTACAAGCGGGTTCTATAAATAGCATCGGACCATCAATACCATGTAAGTTATATTTGCGCCATGTTCCAGAGTGGAAGATACTCTTAGTATCGTCCTGATGGAAGATTACCATTCAGAATTGAAACGTTGCTTGAAATGCCAGGTACTTCCCCACCTTCCTCTTCCCCATCTCCTTCCCCTCCCCACTACCTTCTGCCTCACAACATACCGAAATTTGGGATGCCACGATCTCACTGGTTCAAGGCTGATGGTAGCAGTTGGTACTCTTATATAGTAATCACTTTTAAAAAAAATAAAAAAAGTTACACTTAGAATAACACAGTTACTTCCATTTCCAACAAGCAACGTTTCGATTTTGAATGGTCGTCTTTCGCTAGGGCGATATTTATCATTTACCAATTTGGTTATAATTTTTAATTAATAAACTGATGTTTAAGACAAGATTTTTATGCATAGCACAAAGGGTGACAATTATTATAAGTAATAATTATTAGCCTGAAACACTCATCTAAATTGAAAAAATCTTTCGAGAAAAGATACATGTAAGTCCACCAAACGAGTGGCAGGCCGGATCGGAAGAGACTGGTTGAGGTACCTGTCGCTTTACACCGCTTTAGGGGGGACACACTGACCCACAGTTTTCTATCCTTCCCTGATACCTTTTTCCTTCCCCGAATTGCCTTTCCTCCCTTTTTATAAAAAGACACTCCACATAGCATCCCCAAAAATAACATACGCAATAAGAATTTTTTTGCCTCAAGGCATTATCTGTATAGTACTAAATGTAAAAGAAAACCTACATAATAATGATATTATGTAAATATAAGTGCAGAATTCAATAATCAATAAAAAAAATAAAAAAGTTTTCAAATACGCCAACTGTAACACAATAGTATTTTTTAAACAACACGTTCAGCGAAATTCAATATAAAAATAACAAAAACAAAAAAAAGTATTATATGTTGATGTTTTTTCAACATGATCCGGGAAATTAATGTTTACAATAATACCTACATTTTGCATTGAATTCACAATGTACAATTCATAATGTTTGTAAAACTTTACTCTCACGTCAGTGACATTGACTGTATATTGCCGTTTCCTCTTGAGGGTACCTTGGGTCAGGATTTGCAAATAAAACAACGAACGTCGTCGGTTGATTGACTGAGGCACAGCCTGTCTTCAGGTGTGACTGAGGCCAGTATATTCCCTATTTATTGGGCTAAAAGTGTACAGTGTACAGTGTCATCAGTGTCTACACGTGTAAATTGGGCAAGTTATTCTTACCTATAAAGCAGGGGTTGGGAACCTGCAGCCCGCGAGCACTTTTGGTGCGGCCTGCTGAAAGCACCACCCAAAATTGCACTCAGAAAGCGAAAACGGTTTTTTTCACGGGATTTCAGTTACATTGTTGTAACAAAACTTAGAGAAAGTCATAACATAGCTTTAAGATAAGTGCAAATACATTGAATAATAGCAGTATGCATCTAAGTTGCGAAATCACTTTTGACACAAGTAAATATGTGATCCAACATCCCAAAAAAATCTATTTTTGGATTTATCTGCTGACACATTTCTAAGGAAACCGTTTTCTTATTCGAAGTGGAGTTATAAAATTCTAGTTGCATGTTGATGTTTTAAGTGTAGTTTTAATTCCCCATACGTATTTAATTTAAACCAGTTTTGCCTTCAGAATATAACAATACACTAAACAACAACTTGCAGATTCATCGAAGGAATTCTCATTTTTAGATGTATGCTATTTAGAATGCTGAGAAATCGAATGTTCCGTGTGTAACTATAATTTGAACTTGTGGACTTGCAGAATCAATGTTAAGATAAAACCTGCCTTCTGTTTCAAACGCAACGTGAAAATTCTATATAATATTCTATTATTTGTTTGCAGAATTTTTATAATTTTTTTTCTGAAAAATAACCGTCATTTGATATTTTAAAAAATGGTACATGTTTGGATTTCTACCCCCCTCCCATCCCCCCGGCAGTTGTTATCTATGTGCGGCCCGCGTGTTACAAACATCCAAATGGCCCGCGACGATAAAAAGGTTCCCCACCCCTGCTTTTAAGGATTGCATATGAGGTTGACAATTATGAAGGTTTGATGGAAGGTGCCAATGACTGAATTGGTAAAAGCGCACGTCCCGGTTAGCCGAGAGGTTCAGGGTTCGAGTCCCATTTGCGACCATTGTCTTTTTCTATTTTTCTGTGTCTTGTTCTCTTTCATATTTTCGTATAAATTATTAATGTTATCTTCTTCTTCAATGGTATAACATAATAAGTCGATTTTCTTAGAAAACGTAACCTGTTTGAACATGAGTCATTTCCTTCTACCGGTTTCCGAGAATTTAAATAACTCGCTTCATACAACCAAATAATCAAATTTATGTAAGTTCTTACAATTTTATTCAAAAAATTTTCTCCAATACGCTTATCAGTGGAACTTGTGAAGGTCTAGCATGGACGATTGATCAAATCTGTCATCCTTGGTCAGTTATCAATATTTGCGAGCACGCTCAGTTATTGTTAAAAGATGTTCCGACCGACGCCGACGCGACGATTGACAAATTTTAGCGCGGACTCCATAGTATCAGATAAGTTTCGGTTAACTATCGATATAGACATGTTTTTTAATAAAGTCGTTCGTTTTGCAAAATTACTGGTTTATTTATGGAACGGATTGAACTAACAAAGCTCTTAGAAATGGAGGAAGTCGTATACGCGATCCATAAGATCCTAAGATGAAATTAATCTATTCCGTTTAATCTTTGAGAAACGAAAAAGGTTGAAATATGAATAAAGACATCATTAACATTTACCTTTTGACACTAAGCTGAAGTTAATTTTAACTTCAGTTTATTGCCAAAAGGTAAATGCGGATTGCCAAAGCAAATTTAGGTTAGTACTCGTATTTGAATTCAACATTGCCAATTTATTAATATTTTTACGCAATTGGTTGGCGTTAAGGTTTTGGTCCACCAGTGCCGGCCAACGGCCAGTATACATCGATTTCTTATTTATTTCCTCTCTATATCGGTTCTTGTGTCAACAGTGAAACCATGCTCGACATATCGAAATAAAGTCCTCGGCAGTTACGTCTATCGAACCAATTTTGTAAATTTATCGATTTCTCTGTGCTTGATCCCATGTTGTGTGAACTAAAGATTGATACTTTTTAGTTTTAGTTTTTCCTTTGGCTACCTTGTGAATAAAGTAAAAGCCGACACGGACTTGTAATTTGTCGGTAATCACATTGAGGATAAATAAATGTAAAATGCTGCTCCGCTGGAGGCAACGCGATACGAAATGACACAAAACTGCGCTATACAAATATTACGTTATTATTATTATTATACCTTCTTTTGTCCTTGAAAAAAATGACACTCTTTAAGAAATACGATATGGGCTTGTTTCGTAATTGAAAAGTCAAATTAATCTTTGTTTAAATTTCAATTTCAAAAGTTCGATCTCATAAAATAAAGAACAGAGTGTGCAATTCACATGCGGTAGAAGCGAAACCTTTGGAAAACTAATGTAGACAAGATTTGAGTGACTACGCTGCACTTTTTTTCAATGTGAAGGATGATTTTTTCCTTATTTATCTTCTTTATTTTCCCTATACATTTGGTCATCTTATTGGTGTGTTTTCTTCTTCGGAGACGCTAGATGTTGCTTTCTTTTGTGTTTTCTTTGCCTGTTCATTTTGGAGTGGTTTGAAGATTGATTTTACAAAACAAAAATTTTAACAAAACAAAAAACGACTTAAAAAAATGCACTAAAAGTAACTCTATCATCTCACCTATAACTACCTATGTATGTAGGTAACTACATACATAGGTAGTTATAGGTGAGATGTGGCTGATCTTGGCTGACACCGACTCCAAAAATAACAATCGTACGAAATTATTAAATTTTAATTTTGTACTAGTTTTTAAAATAAATTAATTGAATTTTTTTAAACTATATATAAATCTACTATCTACTACACTATATAAAGAGGTAAGGTTTGTTTGTTTGTTTGTTTGTTTGCATCGAATAGGCTCTGAAACTACTGAACCGATTTGAAAAATTCTTTCGCTGTTGGGAAGCTACACTATCCCTGAGTGACATAGGCTATATAATATTTTCAAAATAATTAGGGATCATTACTAAAACTCCAATAATGCAACCCAAGGTGTAAAAAAATTACCTAAAATATTCTTTACATCGCGTGCGCTGCGAAAACTATTGATGATAGAATAAAATAATGTACTACGACTTTGTAGAACACATCATTATTTACAAAAAAGATCGCGAGAGCATATGTCTAACTATTATGGTTATGCCACAATAAGTATTCTTTTATTTTAAAAGTTTAATTAATATGTCGCCGCTTGAAAAGGCTTTTTATTTGTATCTTGGTGTTAATCCTTATCAAAATAAATTACTTCAAATTCAAGACAGCTTCAATACCTTTATTTAACTTTTTGAATTTTTCAATTCGGATATTTAATTAGAAAGATATCACGAGTTTAAAAATGTTAGTATTAGAAAAAAGTTTCTGCTACGGGCCGGGCGGGAGAGGAGTCAAGAAATGAAGTGCCAGGGGGGTTGGCGGGACGGGGGAGCGGGAGAGCGGTGGCGGGGAAGGTGGAAGTGGAACGCTGGAGGTTAACGCACGGGAATGTACGCACGGGAGTAACATTTTATTTATTTAAATATGGCATTGCAACGCATGCCGGGAAACAGCTAGTTATTAATAATATTATTTTGTCCCAAGCCTATCACGTAACCGCATCACTGTGCGTCGCCCGGTCGCAAGAGTAAACAAAGACTGAGTATTTTTTATGTACCTCGGGTTAATTGTGCTTCAGGCACGTTCTATCATCGGTTTGTTTTATTCCGCGGCTGTTTTTATTGCACAAACTTATCCCTTTATCAAAGACTGTTCACAACCCGCCTCGCCCACCAGTGACTGTTTACAGAACATGCCCTCACGGCGTCACGTGACCAAGGTCTAGTACCTACCGATATTAGTTATATTATAACTTAACAACTTACCCCGCATGACGGATGACAAATTATTGATGGTAACCGAGGTTCGTAGAAATTTTTTTAACAAGGTTAGATCATCGAGTAGGAAGAATGGTGATTGGCTAAAAATTCGTGACGTCCATGTTCCACTGGGAAATTTTAATGAACGTTAAGCGTTCAAAATTTCGAAATTTTTTGAAACTTGTTAAAAGCGTTTTCTACGAACCTTATATGGTGCCTGTATATAAAACTCCATATTAAGCCTTCACAAAGAAGAAGAAGGTAGTTTGCAAGTGAAATATACAATAAAAGAATGTAAGAGGGAGCGCACTAACACAAAAAACGATTCTAATTATTAAATGACTTATTTAAAATCGTGCAAATATTTCTCGACAAATTTCTAAGCCTTAAAAAAACAATGAAATTTTTCAAAAATATATGCATAACATGTTAAATAACGTACGGAAAGTGTTTATAATTTACGGAGCATGTTTTTCGATTTTTTATTATTAATTACTTTTTCAACTTGGCAAATGTATCGAGATTCTTGTAAAACTTCAGTAGAAATTCAGAATTCTGGCATTTTTTGGCATTTTTTTTTTACATGAATACCTCACTAGAGCCCCAGCTGCTCCCGTCTGGAGCCAGTGGCAGTGCCAGTCTATGGCATCCCAAATTGGGGTATGTTGTAAGACTGAAGGAAGTGGGGAGGGAAGGAGATAGGGAAGAGGAAGGTGGGGAAGTACCTGGCTATTCAGATCTGGTCACCAAACACGCATTTCAAGCAAAGTTTCAATTCTGAATGGTGGTCTTACACCAGGGCGATACTGAGAGTATCTTCCACTCTGGAACGTGCCGCAAATACACTATGTGCCATTTTAAATGAATAAATTGTGAAATAACACAAATAAAATTTATTTGCGACGCCGGGATTCGATCCCGCGACCTTCAGAGTGCGAGGCAAGCCTTACCGCTGGACTTCGCCGGCCGTCAGGTATTAAACGTAGATATCACTAAATAGTATTGGAAACCGAAGTTCTTGAAGGGAAAACTTCTTCAGCACCGTTGCGATTTGAAATACGATGAAACGAAAACTATCGGCACTAAAAAGAAATAAACACAAACATCTAGATTTAGCCTGCGAGAGAATGAGATAGAATAATCGGTCTCCTCTTGGTGCTACTTTTCTGAAGGTATCACTTCTAACCTTTGTGAACTGCACACTTTTTGAAATGCAACCTTCTTTAGTACCGTTGTGATTTAAAACTCGATGAAACAAAAAATAGCGACACTAAAAAGAGACGAACACATATGTAGTATTTGGCCTGCGAAAGAATGAGATAGCAATAAAATATTTATTTATTTCATGGGTACTCGGTTCCAACATAATAAAATAAATCCATGGTCCACGCAAGTCTCATTTAGTTTAGTGGTATAAAGCGCCTAACGAACTTCAGAGGCTAGACATTCAACGGACCAAAGATTGAATCCCATGAAATCCAAAAAAAATATATATTTTCATTTTTTTTAAATAAATATTCAATCTTCAAACTACTGCAAAATGAACAGGAAAAGAAAACACAAAAGAAAGTGACTTCGAAAAATAAAACACAAATACTAATAAGATGACCAAATGTATAGGATCTAAGAACCTTCAAGTCTTTTATTAGTAATCGTTTATTAGAATTAATAAAAATGAAATATCTCTGAGAGGCTTCAGAGATACTTTACAATACTTTATTATTTGGAAGATTGAGAGCAACGCATCGCTTCTTCTAGTGTAGTTAATAAGAGTCCAGATACTAATATCTACAGCCTGTATGTGGGACTAATATCTACAGCTCAAACTGCTGACTAATATCTATGAGAACCAAAGTGAGGACGAACATCTACAGCTCAAACTGCTGATATTAGTCCGATTTGTTCAGTTTTTGGAATTCCTGTAGATATTAGTAGACGCCTCCGTTAATGAGGGATTCGAAGGTGTGGCAAAGCTTTTCCTTGACCCACAAATCCAGGCCTGTCCACTGAAATAGGCCACTTGCATGGATTTCATAACGACTTCGAAAAAATCTTCTGGATTGATTTTTTTACTAAGATAACAAAAATGTTAGTAAAAATTTTTAGAAATGTATAGTTTTATTTTTTATTTTTGAATGAATAAATCCATTATTTTAGCTCCTGACGTCACTACACGAAAATGTCCCGTCTCCGATTATGTTACCTTAATTTTGTAAAATTCCACACTGATTATTTTTTTTACATGGCAACACTTTGATTTCCGGCGAATTTTTGAATTTGCGTTTAACGTTCACTAGATTTATTGTTTGTTCTATGCGAACTTATCTTTTGGTTTGATTTTTTGATAAAAATGGCGGTGTTTTTACAGATGTTACGAAGAGAACCCCGTACAATTTATTGAAAATTCGTGTGGAAAACGTTATTTTTTTTAAATGATTTTTCAGCTATGTAATTATTGTTTTTTCGCACCTATAAAATTATGTACCGTCTTTTCGGTTTATAAAAAATGGTCTGATTTTTCGGATTGAAATTTTCAAAAAATCGCCAGGGTTTCAAAAATACGATTTAAAAAAAAACGGAATGTCTTAGAATATTTTCCTATACCAGAATTTTTTTTTTTTAAATGTGATGCAAGTTGCCTATTGTATGGCACACGTAAGCAAATTAGCTGCAGGAAAAGCTGTTATCGTGATAATACAAATACAGGTACATCTCAATACAACAGGGAATTTTTTTGAAGTGATTGAACTTCTTTAGAACCGTTGTGATTTGAAACTCGGTGAAACTAAAAATAGCGACACTAAAAAGAGACAAATACATAATATATTTATAGGATTTGGCTTGCGAGAAAATGAGATAGAATGATCGATCTCCTCTTTGTGCGGGTCTTCGTAGCCTCCCCACTCTTGTCTACTTTAGTGTTTTGAAGGTTTCACTTCTACAGCGTGTGAATTGCACACTCTGATTTTGTTTCTATTCTCGAAACTAAACTGTAATGAAGATATTTTTATTTTGTGTTTATGTTGACGAATGAACGTTCTATTTCATTTAAAATCAGGCATTTTTGATTTTTATGATAGCTCCTCAGGAGGCCCTAACGAAAAAGACGTCAGATGACAAAGGCTGTCGTATTTGGGGATGCTGTGTGGAGGGTCTTTTTAGGAAGGAGATGAAGTTTATGGAAGAAAAAAGGTATGAAAGGTGTGTAGGAATTTTTTATTTTTTATTTTTTATTAGTATCTATAGCAAAATTTGTACATAATGTATTTATAAATTATATATGTTATATTAAGATATTATAAGGTACATTATTTTTTTTAGGTATTATAAAGTACTTTTTTTTTTTCACAGTCCTCCTCACTAGGGTTTCCTGTTCTGAGGCGGCCTGTAGTTTTTCCACATTTGTATTTAGTATCCAGTTGTCTTTACATTGTCCTCAGTATGTTTTATAGTTCATTTTCACTTTGTTCTCTCAACCATATTTTTACTTTTGTTTTAAATTTATTTATTTGTGTTATTTTTTTTGTTTGAGTTGGTAGAGCGTTGTATAGTTTTGTCGCATTGAATTTCATATTTCTTTGTCCAAAAGATGTTTGCAAACTGGCCGTAGCCAGAATATTTTGGTTTATTGCCCTGGTTGTGTATCTATGTTGGACAGTGGAGTATTCTGATACGTTTTTTTTTAATTTTAAATTAAATATTTTTTGCATAAAGTTTTTGAATGTTGTAGACTTGAATGCTTTGAAACCATTCTTCTGTCGGAGTTCTAACCGGTAATTTCAAAATTGTCTTTAGTACTCCTTTTTATGCTATATTGAGTCGCTCCATATGAGTGCTCAAGGCAGATCCCCATCCAGTTATACCGTACTCTATTTGTGATTGACATAAAGCGTAGTACACTTTCTTAATGTCGTTTATGTTGAGGATGTTACGGATGGCTCTAAAGAAGTAAATGTACCTGGTGAGTTTTTTGTGATTACTTCAATGTGTGCGTTCCAATGTTGGGTTTGGGTTCAATGTTTCCAGGAATGATGGACGTTTGAATCCATTCGTCCTACTGCGATGCAAGGTCGAGAGAGTCCGGTTGGAGAGGTTATGGTTAGATCAACGCATTGGCCGCCAAGACCTAAACAAACCTCACCACATAAACCTGTGCACCCCTGTTAAATCACCAAATGTACCGAACCACTTGGGGTGACCTATAATTCCAAAGTGTTGGTTATCCAATAAATGATTCCCCGGAGCAGCGGTACCCATACCCGAACAAAAAAATCATGTGTGCAGTTCACACGTGGTAAAAGTGAAACTTGTAGAGTATCAGGAATAGGATAATTGTAGGGTTTATTTATTATAATATTGTTACCAAGTTTAATAATTATTTACATTTTATTCTACGATACACCACACAAAGAGGAGGCCGATTGGCTACGAAGCACCGCACAAGGGAGACACCGATTAGTCTATTTCATTCTCTAACAGGCTAAATCCAATAGATGTACCTATGTGTTTGTCTCTTTTTAATGTCGCTATTTTTCGTTACATCGAGTTTCAAATCACTGCTAAAGAAGTTTTCACTTCAAAAAACATGCCTTTTCACACTAATGTAATTAACACTTGTACTGTGTAAAATCCCTGTTGGCTTTAGATAAATAAACGAATAAATTAATAAATATTGAACAGTGAGTAGGTACCGCCAGCGCTTTGCAAACCGCTGCACGTGCAAGTTATCGAACAACTTTACTAGCTACTACCAGTTGGAATGATATTTGCTGATTGAAAATTATTAGGACCCTTCCGTTATCCATGGATTAAGTACCATTTCTCCCGGGCACGTGCTATCCACGTGTACTAAATTTGTACTAATATAACGGATCCTTTTAATTTATTCAGACATTTTCAATTTGTTTTGTGGGTTCTGGAATGCGAAGTCTATAAGCATATGGCTTCCCGTGTCTGCTCCCCAGAGCAATTTTTTTTTTTTTTTTTTTTTTAATTAATAACAGATAACTTTGCATAAACCACTTTTTAATAAACAATATCGATATATATATATATATTTTATTTCTTTAACAACTTTTTCTTTTATAACTGAAGGCATTATCAAACTATTAATGCCTTCGGAGGGCGAAACAGCTGTAACGCATAATAATAATTACAAAGCAGAACTGTATTTATACATTAAATAATAATATGATTGGATATATAAAAGACATAAAAATTTAAAATGGAGTTCTACAAAATAAACTTCATGAAAATAAACATAAATTATATTGAAGTAAAACTTCTTTACGCACGCTTGACTTGGGGAGTAAGCTGGTGAATGCGTGACGAGAGTGTTCCGAAAAGTGTGATCGGGAGAGGCGAACGGAAGTTGAGAGGGAGATATAATTTAGTGAAGACAGAAAGAGAGAGCAGTGCGGGCGCACATTTTCTTTCTCTCTTCTTTTATAAGTTAGTGAAGTTTTACTTCAGTCGTGTAGTCTAAAGCACACTAGTTTTTTGTAATTGTTTATTTTGTGTTATTTCACAATTTATTCGTTTAGCATAATATACCATATTGTATTTGCGGCACTTTCCAGAGTTGAAGAAAATCTTAATTTCGCCCTGATGTAAGACAACCATTCAGAATTGAAACGTGGCTTGAAATAGCTCTAACCGGGCTTGGTGACGACCAGATCTGAATAGCCAAGTACTTCCCCACCCCACCATCCTCTTCCCCATCTCCTTCCCCTCCCTTCTACCTTCAGATTCAAAAGGTCTTAGTCCACTCCAATGGTTTCTTGCCTATTCCGATTTTACTAAGTTCATTGACCAGAATTTTGTGATTAACTTTTGTTATTAATTTTGTACAAAATCTGTGTATATTGAGTATACTAATGTATAGGGCAATAATTATGTAAAAGGCAAAAATATAACTTTCACAAATTTGTCTTTGATTTCAATGAAATTATTTGCCGGTGTGCGAAAATAATTATTTCATGACTTGTTAATAAATTTGCAATACTTATGATATACGTTTTTAGGACAGGCTAAAATTTAAGGCTGGTATTTTTTAAGCTAACTGTTATATCACAGGTTGAAGATCGGTAACGTATGTTGCCATCTTGGATACGAGAAGGTATAGTAGTGGTGTCATAATTACGGAAATCGATTGAAATTGAAATGACTGATATCGACGTTATATCTTTAAACGGTAAATGGAGCAATTTTAATCACAAGGCCAAAAAATAATACTTGTCGTTTGCGGGACTATCCCTATAAATAACCCTATCTTAAAAATATTTCCATTGTAATTTTCTTCTAAGAAACCTATCTTCTAAGAAACCCCCCCCCCCCTTCCCCCTCCACCTCCCCTTTCCACCTCTCCCCCCCCCACTACTTCCATTTCTACCCGCGCCTGTCTTTCTATACTTGATAATTTAGTTTTAAGTACATGTAATGTCCTGAAGAAGAGACCATCGTTCTCGAAACATGTTGTTTTTGATAAAGTTTATCGTGGTAAAAACAAAGTGTTTTTTGAATTATTTCATTCCCGGTAACCTTTATTGGATAACCAACACCTCTGCCATAGGTCACCCCAAGTGGTTCGCTACGTTTGGTGACTTAGCAGGGGTGCCCGGGTTCGTGGGGAGAGGTTTGTCTAGGTCTTGGAGGCGGATGACCTGGACACACCGAACCCCAGATACCTACCCACCCCCTTTACCCTTTTCTTCCCATAACTCTCCTCTCCCTCCTTTCCTTAAAAAAAACCCTCCAAACAGCATCCCCAAAGATGACATAGGCCCTGAGGGAAATTATTTTCCTCAGGGCCTCCTGTATGGAGCTTATGTAAAAAAAAAAAATTGAAATTCTTTCTTGAAAAGACAATCGATTTCACTGCCCTGTCTGGGGTCACGGTATGAAAATGTCTTTCATATCCATTTGTAATCGAATTACCTTCATCTCAATTCTAAGGGTATTCTTCATCGGAAAATAAAGTTCTAATTCACATACAGAATATTCGCCACCGAACATTAAATTCAAGAAATCCAAACTACATGACGTTGTTCTGTGTACTGTACCGTGTTGTTTACATCACTTTCACAACACACGAACTAACCAGAATGAGTTTATGAATAAATAATGCACTTAAGTTAAAAACTACTTTAGCGCTACAAAACACCATATTTCTGACATTGTATCAAATTTCTCATATTACGATTTTCACAACTGAAGTAACATTTCTACATATATTGATCGCAACGCGAGGTGTCGCGCTGGGTCGCTTAGGACCACAAAAATAAATATGATTAAATTGTTTTTATGGCATACATTTTATTTGTTATTTTAACTGATTACAGTCAGGTCATAATGACTGCTTTGAGATAAAAAGAAATATTGAAGATTAGATATTTATTTTCAATGCAAGAGCTTAAAAATCAACAAGGAACATTTTTTGGTAATTAAGAAATCATATTTTTTAATAATAAAAAAATATAACCAATTTCTATCATACTTATAACTATTTGAGGTTGATACAAGCTACAGAAGCTAAGAAAATATTAAGCTACAGAAAATCGGAATAAAAAATAAGGCATTTGAATGGTTTAAATCCTACCTAACAGACAGAGCGCAATGTATTAAGTTACCATCACACAAATCGTCTCAACCTATCAGAATCAATTTTGGTGTACCACAGGGGAGTGTACTCGGTCCAATACTTTTTTTCATATACATTAATGATTTATGTAGATTAGAAATTGATAGTAACATAATCACTTTTGCCGATGATACTGCCCTAGTACTAAAAAGTAAAACATGGGTAGAAACTTTTCATAAAGCAGAACTAATTTTGCAAAATGTTAAACAATGGCTGGATGATAATTTACTAACGCTAAATATAACTAAAACAAAATACCTAACATTCAGTACAAACAATCCAAGTCAACCCTCAAGTAATCATGTACTAAAAATACATTCTTGTAGTGATATATCCAGCTATCTATGCAATCCATTGGAAAGGGTAGATTCCATCAGATTATTAGGCGTAATAATTGATAATAAACTTCGATGGGAAGATCATGTAATTAATGTCACAAGCCGTATACGGAAACTGGCATTTATCGTTAGATCATTGCGCAATATACTAAAAAATACACTGAGAACAGTATATTTTTCCCTGTGTCAATCAATTTTATCGTACGCTATAATTGTCTGGGGAGGATGCTCTAAAACTGTATTAGATCCATTAATAAAAGCCCAATAATTGATAATACGCACTATTTATAAAGTACATTATATACACCCCATGAAAGACTTTTTTAAAGACTTCAAAGTTCTTAATATAAAATCCATATATGTAAAAAATATTACCTCTTATTTTAAATTCAAATTTACAAAAAAATATATTATAAATTCAAAATACTAACTAACTAACTAACTAACCATCACGCCGTTTCCCCGCAGGGGTAGGCAGAGAGGACGGACCGCCATACAACTCGATCTTGGCACACACTCTTTGCCTCGTTCACATTCATACATCGTCTCATAATGCTCTTCTATTATTCCGACTCTTCACATGGCCCGACTCAAGTAACTGATTCACTTGGTCGTGCCATGTCTTCCTCGGACGTCCCCGACTTCTTCTACCACTCACATTTGCGTCGTATATTCTTCTTACACTGCTTTCTTCGTTCATTCGCTCTACATGCCCAAACCATCTGAGGGTCCCTTTCTTAATCTTACTCATTATGCATACATCAGCCTTACATTCTTTGCGGATATCCACATTTCTCACACGATCATACATTGTTTTACCACACATACGCCTCAGGGATCTCATTTCAACAGCATTCAGTTTAATTTCATCCTTCCTCTGCCAGTTCCATGACTCACTGCCATACATCAGGGTAGGTACCAGGACTCCATTGTGGACTGCTAGCTTCGCTTCTTTTGACAGTTTTTTTATTAGCGCCAACGGCATTCAGTCCTCCATTAATGGAGTTACCATCATTCACCCTTCTTTCAATATCCCTATCAGCCTTCCCTTCTCTCGTAAACATACTACCCAGATACACAAACTCATCCACCTGCTTCAAGTATTCATCATTCACAACTATATTGCATACTGTTTTCGTACTCTCTCTTTCAAACACCATGACTTTAGACTTACTTACATTCATCATTAACTCATTCTTCTTACATACTTCGTTCATCCTAGATACGAGAGACTGTAGATCTTCCATAGTGTTAGAAATCAGCACCGCATCATCAGCATACAACAGGCAACATACTTTCAGATTACTCAATTTCGCGCCCAATTCCACCTCTTTCAATTCTTGCATACAATTATCCATGTACAGATTGAATAACCATGGTGACATTACACAGCCTTGCTTAACACCTTTTGTGATGTCAAACCACCCCGTAAAACCACCGTTCACTCTAACACATGCAACGCTTCCCTCGTACAGAGACGCAATTGCTTGTATGAGATTTGTATTCACTCCATACTTGGACAACACCTTCCAAAGCTTTTTCCTATCGACTCGGTCGTATGCTTTTTGTAAATCTACAAAGACGCAGAAAAGTTTCTGGTTTTTCGCCAGAAACTTCTCAGTGAGCATACGCAAGGAGAAAATCTGGTCCATGCATCCCCTTCCACTCATAAAGGCACCTTGCACATCCCATATTTTATCCTTTGTTTCCATTCTTACCCTTTCAATCAATGTTCTTCCGTACAGCTTACCGACTGAACTTAGCAGGCTAATAGCCCTTTGATTCCCACATTCCATACGCGACCCTTTACCTTTGTATAACGGCATGATTACAGCCCTTCTCCAATCTAATGGCGTGTAACCCTCCTCTAGACACTGGTTAAAAAGTTTGCACAACCATGTGAGAATAATATGGCTATCTCCTTTAAAGCATTCGGCAGCAATATTGTCGAAACCAACAGCCTTACCATTCTTTATGCATTTTATCGATTTTTTAATTTCATCCACGCTGATTTTAGTAACATTCACTCCGTCATCGTTCATACCCGATTCACCGCTGGCCTCACTGTCACCCGGGTTACTTTCGAAGACTTCCTCAAAATATTTCATCCATCTCTCTTTTATTTCTTCCTCATTCGTCAACATTCTTCCATCTTTCGATTTTATCACTTTCACACTTCCGTTCTCTGAACCACTTCGGGACTTTTTGACCTCCTTCCAAAACAGTTTAATGTTTTCTTGGAAGTGTTTTGTCATTTTTATTCCCTCTTCTTCTTCCAGACGTTTCTTTCGTTCTTTCACTCCAACACTTACTCTTTTCTTGCATCCCTTATATACTTCTTTCGCTCTATCTCTCTCTTCGCTAGAAGCGGTGCCAGCCGCTATCAGACATAACCATGCTTTCTTCTTCTCTGAAACCAATGCTTTGATCTCGTCATCCCAACATTCGTCACCTTTCTTCCTACCTTGCGTACTTACTCCACATACATCTCTAGCAGATTCACAAAGACTCACCTTTATGTGGTTCCATGTTTCATCAATGCTTAGACCGTCCATTTCCTTCTCATTCAATCTCATCTCTGCACAATTCTCATACTCACTTCTGACATTTGCGTTTTGCAATTTTTCTACTTTGACTCTTGTTGGAGTCGATATCGTTTTCACTTTAGAGCGCCAGCCGCGAAAGAGGTTTACTCTCGATACCACCAGAAAGTGGTCAGTTTCAACCTCCGCCCCTCTGAAAACTCTTGTGTCCTCGGTAACGGCTCTCAACCTAGAGTCAATTACCACAAAGTCAATTATTGATCTTTCATTTCCTCTTTCCCACGTATATTGGTGGACACCTTTATGATCGAAAAAAGTATTCGATACAAACAGGTTCCACTCTAAACATACTTCAAGTATTCTGTTCCCATTGTCATTCGTTCTTTTATCCCCAAACTTACCTAAGGCTGAATCAAATCCGTCACGTCCGGTTCCCACCCACCCATTCAAATCGCCCGCCATTATAATCCTTTCATTCAAATTTTTAAATCTCATTACGTCGTTCACACCAGTCCAAAAATCATCTTTCACTTCGTCGCTTTCAGAATTAACAGGAGCCTAGCAAAATAACCAGAAACACCCTTGTCAAACCAATTTTGAATCGGATCCACATTTCTCGGACTTACACATTCATATTGCAACATACATTCCACCATTCTGGGAGACAGTAGCGCTGCAACACCCTGACAAGCCCTCTCCGTATCTGGTCTCCCAGACCAGATGACGAGCCTATCGTTATGCTGCATTGTACCGCTCTCTTTTTTCATACTCTCTGTCACACAAAGTACGTCCAAACATTTACTATCCATTGTATCGCATAATTCATTCATCTTTCTTTCCATCCCTCCTCTGATATTCCACGTACCAATTCGACATTGTTCACGTTTCGTCCTCCTCTTTGCGCTACCAAAGGGTTGGCGATGTGATGGGTAGCGAGCCTCATCGACACCTGTGTCGGCCATTCCCTTCCTCCCAGGACTACATATAAAAACTACCTTAACCTCATAAAAACACCGTTACACATATTCAAACCTACCTCTAATAAATATACAACTAAAACCTAACAATAGTGAAAATCAAAACTAACAATTTACTGCACTGCATTATCACTTAATTAACTTACACTAACGAAAAAATATAAAATGTCTTATCACTATAAATGTTTTTATATCATGTTTATATTTTTGTAAAGTTCTTATATCATAATGTTTGTGTCACACATAATGTCTTATCACTGTAAATTCCCTCTTGGGGAACGCAGAATGCGGGCTTCGACCGATGTCATCCTTCTGTGTGCGCGGGGGTGGTGGGACGGGAAGGGCTGCGGGGGCGGGGTGTGCAGCTTATAGTGCAGAGGCCACCAGATGACTCTTAATGTCTCTTTCTGCGAAATACCGCTCCAGTTCAAAGTATTCAAAATACAATACAAGATATTCAAACCAATCGAATTATATTATTCCAAAAACAAAAACTTCATTGGCACAATCACAGTTTAACTTTCTTGCACCTAAAATTTTTAATAACTCATCAATTGAAATAAAGTCTAAAGCCAAATTTCTCACTTTCAGAAAGGCGCTTAATGACCTTCTGATGAGTGACTATGATAGTGTTTACAACTTGTTTCATATACTCTGATAAAGATATAATTTTTCAACATCATTACATACTAGTACCATATGTTTATTTATTTATTTATTTATTTATTTATACTGGGTTTTACAGATGTTTACACTTACATGAGAACAATCCAGTTATAAAACTCAGTTATTACACAATTATAAAAATCTACAATTACATACAATTAAATACAAATAAATACAATTAGAAAAACAAAAACATCACAAATAAAAATACAGAATTATATACAAGGTCACTCAAGTAACACATTGCAATGAGTGGTAAAAGACATATGAAATACGCGAGCATGCATAGAAAGACAATTCACACAACATAATTAGTTAGTACTTTTTAACAGCGCTAGAACTTTTTTTTTAAATCCGTACAAATTGTCAACGAAAATATCCACATCAGCGCACTCTATCTTGTTATACAGTCGACATATCTGGGTCAGAGGGCTAAAGTAGGCGATATTATTTTTAAATGTATTCATATGAAAAATGTTATGGCGTTGTAAATAAAATAAACCTGTAAAAATGTTATGTTTACAGGTTTATTTTATTTACATGTTTGTTTTACGCACTTCTTTTTCTCTTTTCTATTTTTTATTATAACTTTACCAATTTAACCATTTGTTTACACTAGACTACACTCAAAGTTACTATCCTTAATTAATCACCTAATCACCATGAAACAGGCATTCGCTTAGTATGGTGATTTAATAAATCTTATCTATAGTAATGTCAAATATATGTAACATGTTATAAATAAAATAAAATAAATTATAAATGAATACAGACTTATTATTATAACAACAACAAAATACAATGAAAAAACATATTAACTTGAATTTTCAGTTTGTTCATTTTTTTTTAGCCTCACGCCGAAATACAAATCTGTATCTCACATCGCACATGCGCAGACTGAATTTTCTCGACGCTAGCGTCCAGTATAGTCCCTTTTAGGAAGCTACCTAAAGTAAGGAATCAGTGGGAACATATGAAATGTACATAATTAGCATTTCTGTAAAACCTGGGCTTTTAAAGACCCCACGCAACGGGTCGAGGATAAAGAGGGTTGTTCCCCCTCCCTGATGAATGTGAATGAATATCTAATCAAATAAATATTTGACACCCATTTCTACCAAAATCATATTTTTAAACCCCGGCACATGATTTTGTGATATCGCACTTTTTTTCACATTTTTCGGCGAGTAAACCAAATTTTACATTCTCCAATGGTAAAGTTCACCATGTATTGTTTTTTTTATGTAAAACTTCTTTACGCACGCTTGACTTGGGCAGTAAGCTGGCGAATGCGTGACGAGAGCGTTACGAAAAGCGAGGCGAACGCTTCGTAGATCACTGTAGGAGCGAGTGTGAAGCAGTGCGAGCGCACATTTTTTTTCTCTCTTCCTATCATATAGATAGAGCAGAAGTTTTACTTCAGTTGAGTGGTCTAAAGCAGTGTTCTGCAAACTTTTTGTGTTCAAGGTACACCTACCAAATCAAGAAATTTTGGAGGTACACCAAAGAGATAAAACCAATTTTTTATTTAATATTTATTATTAAAATCAATATAATATGAAAATATTAGGTTTCAGAGCCCTTGAGGGATTCTAAAATATTTTATTGTATTGCATGTTTTCAAAGTCGCCTGTGCACAAAACAGCACATTAAAAAAAATATTTGTCATCATTTTTTTTTTTATTCATATATGTTATATCCCACCAATTAAATCTAAATATTCAAATAATAAATCTCAGGGGAAATTTCCCAACGTTATAGGGAAAAATCTAAATTCAGCGATCCAAAAAACGGCTAAGATATAATACGACACTTTTTAATTTGTGTTCGAGAAAATCCAATAAGAGGCAAGAAGATACCAATCAGAGCCCAGAAGAGATGATAAGAATCAAGAAGAGCCAAGAAGATGCGAGCATTGGATGTGCTCGAAGAAGCAAAAAAAGCAACTAAGACACAATAAGAACCTAGAAAAAACCAGAAGAAGAGACAAGAAGGGGGAAAAAACACGAAGAGCCAAGAAGTGACAAGAAAAGCCGCGAAGGGCCATGAATAACCATGAAGAGAAGATCCACGACGAGCCAAGTGAAGACGAGAAAAAGCAAGAAGAGAGGAGAAGAGACAAGAAGATTAAATAAGAGACGAGAAGATTCAAGAAGAGGCAAGATGAGACAAGACGAGCCAAGGAGAGGCAAGAGGATACAAGAATATACAGGAAGTGCCAAGAAGAGACGATTATGTTCCAGAAGAGACAAGAAGAGCCGAGAAGAGACAAGAAGATCTAATTAGAGTCAAGAAGATGCAAGTAGAGCCAAGAACGAGAGGATCCAATAATATGCAAGAAGAGACAATGAGAGACAGGAAGTAGCAAGAAGAGCCAAACAGAGCCCAGAAGAAATGAGAAGATTCAAGAAGAGGCAAGAAGAGCCGAGTCGAGCTGAGGAAGAGTCGAGAAGATCATGTCACATGAAGTGACAATAAGAACCCAGAAGAGAAGAAGAAAGAATAGCCAAGAAGAGACAACAAAAACCCTGCTACGGCAAACGTATAGCGGAAAACAAATAACGGGAAGCCGGAAACGAGAAGCTACATATATACTATAATAATAAGAAGCTACAGAAAAAATACATATATACGCGGGAAGCGGGAAGTGGGAAGATGAAAACGGAAAGCAATAAGCTGGAAGCGAGAAGAAAGCGGAAGCAAAATAAGCGAAAGGCGAGAAACGATATTTATATATATATATATAGCTCAATCATTTCCTTTATTCCTGCCCATCCTATATTCCAATATTGGCTCCAGGTTGCCATGTATACCGGTCGATTAAACTCCAACCTCCTTCCTATCCTCAGAGCACGTGTTCCAGTCCTAACAAACAGTGCCCCCTGGTGTACCGGTCTCACCGGGACAGGAGTGCTCCTGGCTGGGGTGGTACAATCGTATCGTATCGGGAATTATAACTGTAACTTCGGGTTTTTACGAGCGGATACTAGTATCAAATCGAATCGACCAAAAAATTCGACGAGGACGACATAAGCGACATTTTTTTTTGCAAATTTCGAGAATATCGATTCCCCTGCTTAGAAATGTGAGCCTGCTTAACTGAGCACAGGAGATCAACATTTGGAGCAATCGTCGATAATGTTGCTCTCATCTCTTCGTCGATCGTCCTCACGCGTTCTCTTTTTTTTAAATTTAATCAGAGTTTTAGTAATTCAAACCCCGATACAAGAGTAGTTCGTGGAAAATGGCAAGGGAGTTGCAACGGAACGCTTTGAAAGCAGCGGATAGGAATTCATTTTTATATGCAGCCAAAAATGTGCTAACTCTAAACTAACTAACTATCATGCCATTTCCCGCAGGGGTAGGCAGAGAGGACAGACCGCCAAACAACTCCGTCTTGGCACACACTCCTTGCCTCATTCACATTTATACATCGCCTCATACATGCTCTTCTATTATTCTGACTCTTGACATGGCCCGACTCAAGTATCTGATTCACTTGGTCGTGCCATGTCTTCCGCGGGCGTTTGCTTCATATGTTCTCCTTACACTCCTTTCCTCGTTCATTCGCTCTACATGCCCAAATCATCGGAGCGGTCCTATCTTGATCTTACTCATTACGCTTACATCAGCCTTGCATTCTTTGCGGTTCTTCGCGTTTCTCACACGAACATAAATGGTTTATCGGTTGCTCGTTTATCGGTAAGTGGATTTCGTACCCATTCCATGTCCATAGGCTGCAGGTCACACTTACGAAAATATAAGTTAATTTTTCTGAATCGGCAGCCATGACATTTGGGAACATTTTATGAGGTACAACCGTTCATAAATAAACTAAAACAAACACTAACATTGGTATCGCGGTTGTTCCGTAACACCAACTTAGCGCGAAAGCTTTCAATCTTGTCCGATGACGTTAAAATATTAGAATTCCTGCCTTGCATTTTTTGTTGAGATCATGGGCAATACGAGATATATATGCAAGTTTGGCTACCCATTATTCTTTTTTTAAACGGAGGAGCAAAATCTGAATCATGGGTCGCTAAAAAATTCTGGGTCTCATTTTTAGCTCGCTTACGGTGCGGCACACCAACTAATGACCACGGTACACCACACTTTGCGGAACACTGGTCTAAAGCACACTCGTTTTTTGTGTTTTTCATTACCATATTTCTACATTTAAAGTGGAAAATAATATGAGAGCGAGAGAGTTGGAAGGGGAACGCGGGACTTGGAGCGGGTGCGGGAGGGGAAAGGGTACGCACGGGAAAGGACACGCAGGGAGAAACAATTTTTTATTTGAATATGGAATCGCTGCGAAAGCCGGGAACCAGCATTTGGATACATACAAATTTCCATTTCTTTAGTTATTTACAAAATATTAGTATTTTTGATAACAGGTAATTTAATTACATAAAACGTGTTTAAAATCCTGTTATTTTCCAATCTGAAAACATTTTCATTGTATTTTTATGAAAAACAAAAGCAATCTCTGTGAAACAACGGGAACATTAATTAATAAATGCATTCAATTCATATTATATTATATAAATTTGATACCGGATGTTTGATGGGATTAAAAATATTGAAAAATGGAATTGTGGACGGATTTTAACTGGCTGTATTAAAAATTTTCAGGATGTTCGTTTCTATTTCGGTTTCCGGCTAAGCCAGGGACCAGAGGCGCAACATTTTATTGGTTAGGTTGGGCTGCCCTTTATTTATTATGTTTTGAAATTATGCAGCGAAGATAATACATGACTAATTTATTAATTAACTTAATTTACCATATTAATTACATTTTTCCATCTTGCACGGTGGAGTATTTAGTTTCGATGTTATTTCGTTTTTGATTTTGTTATGCTTACTTAGATGTTCTTCGAAATAAATTTAAAAAAAAAATAACATGTAAAAGCCCAGCCGGGCGGGAAATTCACAATAAGTAAATAAATAAATATTTTACTATAGATTCTCAACTACTTAATTCAGATATTTTTACTGTCAGACTGAAGAGATACCTTTTAAATGTTATATTTTATTAAAAATGTTTTTTTTTAAACCAAAACTATTATAAAATCTTTAACTGACTGCCCTGAAACAATTAGCTCATTAGCAATACCTGCTTAGTAATTTCAAACAATGATAACTTTGAAGGTAACAATACAAATTTACTCTCTTACTTATTGTGGGGTGGGGTTGAGTTAGTTCAATGGTAGAGCAGAGCCTCGGCAAGACTAAGGTTCTGGGTTCAACTCCTAGATGCGAACGTATTTTTTTCTGACTTTTGTGTTGCAATTTTTCGATTGAGATTCGCTAATATTGTCCTTCAATGATCAAATATTACAATAAGAAAAATAAAATAATTATTTGAAAATAAACTATTTTACAATGAAACTTCTTTTGTTATATATAAAACATAAATAAAAAAAATAAAAAAATAAAAAAATGAAATAAAAAAAAAAAAAATTTTGATTTGAAACTCGGATGAAATGAAAATGACGCAGTATAGTACCTACGAAACGTCAAACTGCGCTGATTGGTCACTTTGATTATCATCTAACTTTTCAAGGCTCCTATTGGTTGAGATTGTTTTGGTGAAGTTTCGCTTCTACCTGCCACTGTGAACTTCACTCGATTTTTTTAAAGTACATATATGTATATAAATATTTTGGGTAAATAGACTGACGATAAACAATCCCGGCTGACGAGCATTGCGTTTTGTCGCGCCACTGGGTACCTACCACAAGACCTGGGACCTGCGCATTGTATTCAGAACCCCCTAGAATCAGCATCCCGTCTTCCTGGTGCATCAACTATCACAGTTTGTTCCTAACTCACAGCGAATTGTGAGATCGCCTCTAATGTCGGAAACAGATTATTGTAACGCGATCCTGCCAAAGGTTATTAAATTTATTTCTTTGCGATGTATATATTCTGTTATTTATCAGTTTTCGGATGATTTAAAACTTGTTGATTAAAGCCGTGTAATACGCACTACGCATGATCAGTATATAAAGATCTAGGTAGTTTAAATTGTGAAAAAAATTGTGTGAAGAAAATAAGACAAGAGTGGGGAAGCTCTGAAGCACCGCTCAAAGAGGAGGCGTATTATTCTATCTCATTCTCTCCCAGGCTAAGTCCTGTAGATGTACCTATGTGTTTGCCTATTTATAGTGTCGATTTTTCGTTTCATCGAGTTTCAAATCACAACGGTGCGAAAGCCTACCGCTGAACTGCACACTCTAATTGTTTATTTTAATTAGTTCCTGAAACAAAGTGAATGCGTGTTTAACGGAAGAGTGCCTAATAATACAAGCGTACCATTATTACAAAGATTATTAAATAATATTTATTTTTTGTTAGAAATAAAAATAAGGTATTTTTCGTATTTAGTACGTCTAAAAATATCAATAAATTTATTTTAATTTTTTTTAAGGACAACTGTCTTTTCATAACTTTTGAAAGTTTTTCCTATCAATATAATATATCATTACACGAAAATAAGACACAGAAAAGTAGAAAAAGATAATGGTCGCAACTGGGACTCGAACCCAGAACCTGGAAGGTAACAATGGCTGAATTGGTTTAAGCGCATGTCCCGGTTAGACGAGAGGTTCTGGGTTTGAGTCCCAGTTGCGACCATTATCTTTTTTTCTATTTTTCGGTGACACGTTCTCTTTCATATTTAAGTTTAGTTTATTAATGTTATCTTCTTCTTCAACGATAACTTATTTTTGTTTCATAGCCATTATATTATTTCCATTGTCGTGATTTTTGGATTATTATGGCGTGTTACGCTTCCTCCTTCTTAAGCCAATTGTCCATTGGTAGTGCAGGTGTTAGACCAACAAATTAATGACCGTGAAGATCTAAAATCATAACTAACTTTAATTTCATCTTAAAATTACCCCAGCTTACTAGAATAAATTCACAACTCAAAATTTGACTAAAAACCATTCAAAACCCCGAGCAAAGCCAAGAAAATGACAATAAATGATAAAAATAAATTTGAAACTTAAAAAGGCATCCTGTTTTCTGATTATTTTCTTTTGAATTTAGTAACGATTTACTTTTTAACGATTTAATTTTGACGGCCTCCGTGGTCAAGGGGTAAGGCTCTCGACTATAAATCCAAAAGGTTGCGGGCTCATATACCGGCGTGCGCAAATATATTTTATTAGATAAATTTGGGTTATTACACATTTAGTTAGTTAAAATAAAAATTAAGTAGTGTTTTCTGGTATGTTCTAGAATGGAGGAAACTCTCAGTAACGCCCTGATGGAGGACCATCATTCAGAATCGATACATTGCTTTATCCGGGTTTGGTGTGACCTTCCTCTTCCTTATCTCCTTCCGCTACCTAAGAATCCCCTCCCCCCAGGGCATGTACTATCTTTGGGGAAGCTGTGCGAGAAGGAAATAGGTATAAAGGATGGTTAGAAGTCTGGCGGTCAATGTGTTCAGGAGTGACTGACATATGAATCCATCCCTCCCACTGCGTTATAAGACGATGGGTCAATAGAGACTGGCTGGAGAGATAAAAAGGTCTTTCCCAACCAGTCTCTCCCTATCCGGCCCGCCACGGAGGATGGGGGCAAACGCGTGTGCCGCCAAGTACTAGACAAACCTCACCACATGAACCCGGGCAACTCTTATAAGTCATCAAAATGAATTAAATGGGCTTTGGTTATCCAATAAATGTTTCCCGGAACGGCGGTGGCGGTACCCATACCCGCCAATAGCAGTCCGTGAGTTTTCAGTGAGCTAGAGTGCGAAGATTGAAAAATATGACGTTGTCATAGACATATGAATATTAATAGACCAGAACAGAAAGGTGAGGGGTAGAAACCAACTACAGCGGGACGAAGGGCATGAAGATGGCTTTGGTGATAGGTGATTCGTCAAAACTCAATCTGACAGTATATAGGCATCTCGCATTATAATATCACACTTTCGTTCTTAAAAGTAAACTCTGCTTTTGAATGAATATACCTTTTTACATGGGAGCGCGAATTGTTCGCCGCGTAATGAACACATTTGCGAAGTCCAAATATGCAAAGTAAGGTCGCCTATAAGGTCGAGTTCAATATTTTGTTGCTGTATTAAGTGAAGACACTTTTATAAATGTTTCATAATTTACTTACCCCAGTAAACAGGGACGGGCACACGCCATGTATCTCAAGTGACAGTGTATGTTACAAAAATGATCATATTATGTGATCTGAATTGGCTTAAAATAGTGTAAAATAATGCTTGCCTATGGAATGTAAAACGTCAATTTTGTTTATTCTCTTTTTCACTTCTATTTTTACACGTTTTCAAAACACAAGCCACTATGTTTACCGTTTTATTTCGTAAAATTCACCGATGAGTGCTCGACGCTGGCTTGCAGAAGAATGATGACGTGACATTTTTTAGATTAACGCGAAGCCATACACGATCCCAGCCGGTTCCAATGGAGTGGTTCCAATGGGAGGGGGAAATAATACTCTTTTATCGCTTAGGGCAGGTCTACTAATATTCATATGTCTACGGACGTTGTTGTAGCTGAAAATGTTTTTTTTTTTCAAAATTTCAACTTTTTGTTGTTTTTGAAGATCTTCCGGAATCTTTCATTCAAGGGATGCGCCGCATCCACATACATGGCGTATTTTTCAATCTTAGCAGATACAGCACTGATACCCGCCTCTCAAATTGACAACTTTAACTTTTAACCTTTTTGCGTTTTCAAATTTTTTGATTTGTTTTTTTTTTTTTTATTTCAGATGACTTTGGTGCTCTTGGGAGCAGGGGTTATAATGATCGCGCACGCCAGCCGCGCGCGCGGTGGAGCCCCGCCAGGTATCTCCCCGTTCGGCACCAAGTGCGGCGAGTTCACCTGCGGCGTGACGGACTACTGCTCGGAGGGTCGGTGCGAACCTTGCGACCTGGTCTGCGAACCAGATCACCACAACTTCGACAGCCAAATCTGTATTCAGGAATGCCAAAGTAAGTGGACTACCCATTCTCTATTTTCTGTCACTATAAATGTTTAAAAAAGTTTACAGTTTACATCGATACTGATATTGCATATATGAATGCGAAAGTGCGTGTGTTTGTTTGTTATGCTTTCACGCCTAAGCCACTAAACCGATTTTAAAGTTTATTTCACCATTAGAAAGCTACATTATTAGCAACTAACAAAGGCTGTATATAGAGGTAAGCTCTTGCATTATGAAATTTGTATAAATGAAAATGTGTGTATTTCATATATTTTTGCGGCAGGGAGGAAAGGCAGGTGGAAGGTGGGGTTCGCGAAGAGGGTAGGCAGGGAAAGTGGAAGAGAACGAGAAAGGACATGCAGGGAGAATCAATGTATTTCTTTGAATGGCATTCAACGCATGCCGATTACCAGCTAGGATATAATTATAATTAATACCAGTAATATAAAAAAAGCATTAATGATCAGTAACTGTATGTAAATTATGGGTTAAGGTGATCCACTAGTCCTTGAAAAATTCGAAATCGGAAACCCCGCCTCTTTTTGGGAGGGATTTAAAAATACTAACAGTTTTTTGAAAAGGTTGGAGAAGGTATTTGAGAGTTGTTTTTTATAGGTTGATTTCGTAAAGGCCTGTAAAAAAATGAACTCATTTCTTTTTTTTTTCATTAACTCCACACAGGAGGCCCCGAGGAAAATAATTTCCCACAGGGCCTATGTCATCTTTGAGGTTGCTGTGTGGAGGATCTTTTTGAAGAAAGGAAGGAGTGAACATGGGTCTTGAAGAGACCCATATTGTAGGAGGGAGGAAACAAAGAGGCCGGTAAATCGTTCCATAGCCTAGCTGTTGAACTCAAGAACGTCGTAAAAAGGACCCGTTCTCATCTGACTAATGTCAACCGTGTACAAATGTTGGGCGCGTGTTTGGCGTCTTTCCCGACTATGCACCGGTGCCGAGGGGATCAACGACGCTAGTTCCTCGGAGCATTTTCCATTGTTATACCGGTAGAACAAGGACAGCATTCCCACCTGACGCCTGTGCTCTAAAGATTGCAATCCATCTGTTAAGATGGGAGAATCTATCAAACGGACCGCCCGTTTATGCACATAGTCAAGGTTTTTTTTAAGGTATTTTGGAGCTTCAGACCAGAGGTGGCTGCCAAATTCAACCGTGAGGCGCACTTGCGATTTTTACAGGGTTAGCAGTTGTGTACTATTAAAGTATCTGCGGGCCCTGTACAGTACGCCCAGTTTCTGAGAGGCTAACTTAACTCTGGTTTCGATGGAGCCCCCATACCTGAGCTGGTCACTTAGAGTTACACCAAGCATATCAGCTTGGAGGTCCGGTTCGGAAGAATGCTTCCGTTGAAGGAGACCAGATTATCATTTCGATCCCTTTTAGACGTTATCAGACATGATTGGGTCTTTGAAACATTTAATTCGACGAGGTTACTCTTACCCCAAGAGAAAACACTCTCGAGGTAACCGTCCATTCTTTGCTTCAAAGCCCTCCGAGCTATTGGGGTTTTATTTTATTTTATTTTATTTGGGAGACCAACAGTTTACATTAGTAACAGAGCATAATAGTAATTGAGTCACAATAATTGAACCATTTACAGGTTTTTACATTGGTATTGTATACAAGTGTAGTGATTCCAGAGATATTTAATAAAGAAAAAATTACATTTCAGGAGACAAGTTATTTAGGGGGGAATAGGGAGGGGGTAGGATAGGGGGGGATCGGTTATGTTGAGGTATAGTAAATATGCGTAACAAAAAATTTAAAGACAAAAAAGGAACTTAATACAGTGGTGGTTGTATTAGAGAATTAGAGGGTATCTATAGTTATTGTAAAGTATCGATAGAGCGTATGTGTGATTTTAAGGAGTGTGGTGCAGAGTTAAAAATGCCAAATTTTGTGTAGTGTATGTTGAAAGTATTGGACGCACGATAGATGAAAGAGTTTTGCTTAGAATTAGTGTTGCACCAAGGGAGGCTAAGAATCATGTCTGACCTGGTTCGTCTGTGTATCTGTATTCGTTGTAGGAGTTCTGGGCAATCAACGACGGATCTGGCTATTTTTTTTTGAAGAATGAGTACATCGTGTACGTGTGCTCTTTGGAGGCTTGTCAAACAAAATTCATTTCCGCGTAACAATGAATCGGTGCACATGACAAGAGGTCGTTGATGTGCAACAGAAACAAAGTTGGAGACAGAACCGATCCCTGTGGGACGCCAGCATTTATCGAATGCGAGGAAGAGGTGAAACCGTCAGCAACCGCCTGATTCGATCTCCCCCTCAAAAAGTCGGCAATCCACGCGCACAAGGATGCGGGAAGTCCATAAGAACGCAGTTTGTTGACAAGCGCTCGATGCCAAACCCGGTCAAAGGCCTTGGAAATGTCCAGTGAAAGCGTTTGGGTATCACCAAAACGTTCCAGGCACCGTCCCCAAACAAGCGTCACATAAGCGAGAAGATCTTGTTCTTCTGGAAGTATGTGAGCAGTTTGTCATTGATCACACGTTCCATCACTTTTGACAGAACAGATGTGATCGCTATGTTTTTGTTGTAACAGGAAATTTAAAAACGTTTTCACGGAACAAGCGACGTATAGTCTAGGAACGTTCGTTCGCCACCATAATGGGCATTAACTGATACAAAATGCACATAGTCTTTATAATATTTCCATTATAATATTTCTGAACCATCCAATTTTCAAACCAAAAATGCATGATTTTGCATCATTTCGCAAGGCTTCATCTTAATAGAAGTGTTTTGTGAATACTCCACTAGGAGAACCTGTGCTGAGGTGTTCACATATTTTTTTGATAAATTACTATTTTACCGTCATGAGTAAAAGCAAAGCATTGTCCTTGAGACTCTCTAGGAGGATACTATTGTTCCACCCATTGCGACAGTATTGTTTATTATGTCAGTAACAGTTAGTCAAAAGAAAATAAAATATATTAAATAATTTTACCCGATTCGATAATTATCCTAATGCTAATTTATCAAGTGACGATTTTTATTGCATGACCTATACGAAATATGTTGGAAGTCTAATTATTTGTTAAAAAATAACTCAAATGATCAATTCAAAAAGTTTTCGCATCTCGCACCATTGCTTTAACATTCTATGGGAAAATTTAATATTCGCAGAGAAACGGACAAGAGGTTCAAATCAGTCATGATTAATAACAAATCATGATCGAATCGATTACTGCATATACCTACCGCACTACGCAGCACTGCTATGTAATTTTGAGAGAATTTCACATTTAATTTTCAAAATTGAAGTAATATGTTATGAAATTCACTTTATATAAAATTCAGGAAAAATGCACGTAAAGGAATTTGTGAGGCGATATTATCTTCTATATTAATCAGATTTACAAAGACATGGCACGTACATTTTAAGCACAACGCAATAAAATGAGATTAAAGTATTTCAAATTACGTTAAACGGTGAACGATTTGATGACGATTCGCGCCATTTTGTATTTTTATTAGTGAAGCAGATTTTCAGCCCGTTTTCGCTTTCGATCAAATCCTTATTTTAGCTAACAGCATTGCCATTATACTTGCTTGCCACTTGGCCATATCTGTTTGACGCCATATTTAATATTTTATATTTAAAAGGAATTTTGGAAAGATTTTTTCAAAAAATAAATTTAATTTATTCCTAATAATAAACAAACCTAACCCTTCTGTTCTTCTAATTCTTCACATGACCCGACTTAAGTATCTGGTTTACTTGATTGAGCCATGTATTCCTCGGACATCTCGACTTCTACCACCATTCACACTCGCTTCATATATACTATCAAGTAATTGAAAATCGTGTGTTTTTGGTTTGAAAATTAGATCGCCGAGAAATATGTTTGATGATTTAGTTGTGTAAATACTGCGAGTAGAACACTTGTCTCTCAAATAATCGATCATATTTTTGTTTAGTCTTTGTATAAGCAAAAAATAAAGCATTAGGCCTATGAAAACTACTTTAAAATTCAAAATCTCTTACTTACGAATCCCAATTTGATTATGATTTTATTGTATGCTGTGGAAAATTTAATTCTTTAGAAAATTATCGTTAAATGTTTAAATATTTGAGCCTTAACTTCGCAAAATACAATAAAACACGCTTCTTGGCGATTTTTTTCTTGAATAAATCAAAACAGGCGGCTGGTGTTAAACGGGAATTTAAACCTTACTGCCATCTATATAAGGAGTGTTATCTCCATCAACGGAGTGTCCCGTATGATCCGTTATTTCGATAATCCTTTCAGACACTGCAATCCTGCCGTCCATAACGCGTGTAGGTAATCCCATCGATTCGTGACTCGATACTGTTTGGACGTAACAAACTTATTTTGGTAGACACAGAACAATGCACATGTTCTGCATTGCCATGTTATACTCTGCAACGTACATTATTAACAACTACTCGCATCAGATGTCAGTCCCGTCAAACGCGAAATGCAAATAACCTTTCAAACCTTCCTTGACAGATATCGTCCTGGATATTTAAAGGGTCCGCCATCTAAAGTTTTTTTTTTCAACTAGTGCTTATTTCGTGAATGGTAACACTTAGCTCATGTCTGATTTGACAGATAATTAGTTTTATCCTTCCGCTGAGCGAATATGGTTGTGTATACGCTTGAACAACGCTGGGAAATATTGCGACATTACTTTGAAAATCATGGTAATGTTGCAGAATGTGTGCGAAAATTGCGTACGGTTTTTGGAAGAAGAGAAGCACCGTCAGCTCCGTATGTTCGTTATCTTGTGAAAAAAGTGAAAGAAACTGGCATCCTCATCGATAAACCAAAGCGTGAAAAGCCAAAAACAGTGCGTACACCCGAGAATATCGATGCTGTGGCAGAAAGTGTGCGTGAAGCGCCATCAACATCAATTCACCGTCGTTCTCAACAATTGAACATTTCGGAGACATCATTGAGACGAATTTTGCATAAAGACCTTGGTATGACGCCATACAAAGTCCAATTGGTTCAGGAGTTGAAGCCAACTGACCATCCAATGCGTTTTCGCTTCGCTGTGTGGGCCTGCGATCGACTTACAGAAGATGCCGATTTTGCCAAAAAAATCATCTTTTCGGATGAAGCTCATTTTGATCTTGGCGGGTATGTAAACAAGCAAAATTGTCGTATTTGGGGCACAGAAAACCCGCACGCATACATTGAAAAGCCGGTACACCCAAAACGAGTCACTGTTTGGTGCGGATTTTGGTCCAGAGGCATAATTGGGCCATTTTTCTTTGAAAATGAGCAAGGAGTGGCCGTTACAGTCAATGGCGATCGTTATCGGGCCATGTTGAACGAATTTTTGTTCACAAAAATTGAAGAGGAGGATATTGGCAACATTTGGTTTCAACAGGACGGCGCTACGTGCCACACAGCCGAAGCTACACTCGATGTTTTGCGCCAAGTTAAAAAAAAAAAAAGTTATTTGGCGGACCCCGTATTTACTTATTTACGGTACAAATACCTTTAAACACAGAATACAACTAATTTTGCAGTGTAAACATATGATTTAAATTAACAAAAAAATTTCAATTTCGAAACAAAATTAAAAGTAATAACTTAAAAAAAAAAAACATAAAACGGTGCTATTGAAAATATCTGCTACTTCTGCATGTTGGTCACCTAGGCCAGTGTTCCGCAAACTTTTTGTGTTAAAGGTACACCTACCAAATCAAGAGATTTTAGAGGTATACCAAAGAAATAAACCAATGTTTATTTAATATTTAGTATTAAAATGAATATACTTAAAATTAAAAAAAAAATGTTTAACGAGAAATGTGAGCCTGATTATCTGAGCACATGAGATCAAAGTTTGGAACACTCGTTGAGAACGCTGCTCTCATCTCTTTTTCGATCTTCCTCAGGCGTTCTCTTTTTTTAAAAATTTAATCGTAGTTTTTGTGTTAAATAAAATCCCTATTATCCCGTAAGTCGATCGTGCCAAATGGTAAGAGAACTGCAACAGAAGTTTTGAAAGCAGTGGATACTCCTTTTTTATATGAATCCCAAAATGTGCTAGCTCTGTTCCGGAAAATTGTTGTTTTAATGTCCGATCAGGTTTTAGCTCCGTGAATTCTTTCTGCTCATCTATCGGTACGTATCCAAGGGAAATGCTATCGTTAGAATTGATTTCGTACCCAGTCCATAGGTTGCAGATCACTTTTAGGAAAATATGAGTTCATTTTTTCTGCTAACAGCTCCAAGTGTTTCGCTATCAAAGCCTGCCTTTTTCTGAATCGGAAGCCATGACATCTGGGAACATTTCATTACTAACATTGGTAGCGTGGCTGATCCATAACACTAATTTAGCGCGAAAGCTCTCAATATTATCCGATGACGTTAAAATATTAGATTTTCTGCCTTGCCTTTTTTTGTTGAGGTCATTTAAATGAGCAAATATATCCGCCAGATATGCAAGTTTTGCTACCTGTTCTTATTTTTTAAACAGAGAAGGAAAATCTGAATCCTAAGTCTCTAAAAATGTCTGGGTCTCATTTTTTAGCTCGCTTGCGGTGAGGCACATCAACTAATGTCCACGGTACACCACTGTGCCGCGGCACACACTTTGCGGAACACTAACCTAGGCTGTGTATGCCTGGTATAAGTAACGTGACCATTTATTTTTCCCCTATCCCGGGACACCGAAAAAAATTTAGGTGTATAATAATAATAATAAATTTGGACAACTTATATAGTGCTGTTTTCGCGATAAATGACTTCAAGAGCGCTCTTCAAAAGAGGTTATAGGTATTACTATTAGATTTTTCATCTTTATCTTTACATAGTATAAAATGAAGTCGCTCAAAATGTATGTACGCTTAGATCTTTTAAACTATGCAACGGATTTTCATGCGGTTTTTACCAATAGATAGGTTCATTCAAGAGGAAGGTTTTTATGTATAATACATGGATAGTATATTAGAGAAAAGCCAAGAAATTCAAATAAAATATCTTCTTTACATAGTATGAAGTCGCTCAAAATGTATGTGCGCTTAGATCTTTTAAACTATGCAACGGATTTTCATGCCGTTTTCACCAACAGATAGGGGGTAAAGCTATCTTTTGCAATGACCATTAATAAGTCATAAGGTCAAACATTCAACGTTGCTGGCTTAGATTTGAGTGTTGAGTGTTTCTCACACGGCCAGTCAGTGGCGGATTTCCCCTTAGGCCTAATAGGCCCGGGCCTAGGGCGGCCAGATATTAGGGGCGGCCAATCGCGACAAAAAAGTCACAGATCATAACAAGAAATTACTTTCTAAGTACCTAAATATTCTACGTACGAGAACGTCATTGCTAGCCGCAAGGGTCTCGCGCTCGTGCTCGGAAGTTTCATAAGAGCGTGTTCACACACAGCTATAATATGCGTGGGATGGCGTATTTCGGCCTATCGCTCGCTATATATTCCCAATTGGAATATATGGCTAGCGATATGCAAGAGCGTGTTCACACACAGCACACAGCGCGCCCCCCCCGCCCCGCAGCTGCCCTCGCCACACCTATCATGCGCCGTCGCTCGCCCGCTCGCGTATTTCCAATCCCTACCGGGATTCAGTCGCGCTAGTGCCGCTAGTGACTGAACCGCGTTAGGTATTGTTATGCATAAATCACCTTACAAAAGCTATAATAAATAAATAAATCAGAGATTACAAAATAATACAATAATAAGCTGTTATTTATGCCAATTATGAACTTTCCACTGATGATAAATAATAAAGTGTGACATTATAAAGGGTAGGTATTTTCTTTAAAAAAATATATTTTTAGTTAAAATATATGAAAAAGGAGGGGGGGGGGGGAGGAGGAACATAGGAATAGGATTAAGAGGCAAAGGATTTTTATTTATTTTTAACATTGTTCTAAAGTAGCCTACGGATTTCGGATTTGTGACATCATGGTCAAAATAGATAAAGCATTGCAATAGCTCCGTGTAAAAATGGTAGGAAATGTGGTCCATTTTTGGACCAAAATCAATCGCAGAAAAATAAAAGTGGTCCGTGGTCCATTTTTCAATCGAAATCGTTCCAGTGTAACAAACCCTATCGCGACTGAAAGGCGGTAGGGATTGGAAATACGCCCCCGCTCGCGACAGGCGACAGCAGTCAGTGGTCAGTGGTCAGTTCAGTCGTTCAGTGTGCGTACAGCAATTGCAGCGAGGGGATGAGCGTTTTTCTAATTTCGTAAAGGTATTCGCGACGCGACGTGTATGTATGTACTGCAATATTATCAAAAATTGAAATATTTTACAGGACGTGGACGATACCTCACGTTAAAAGTGTTATTTCGCATAATTAGATATGGATGGAAAGAAAAGGTTAAGTGGGGCTGAGTATCGCAAGCGAGCTAAAGAAAAAGATAATAAACAACAGGATGTAATTAAAAAAACGCGGAAATTAGACGATTTCTTTGGAAAACCATATGTCATTGATCCAACATGCGACGTTCCAAGTGGTAGCGGTGTTATATCAACTGATTTTTCTTTAGTGTCTTCAAGTGCAGATATTTCTATCGTTGTGGCAAGTGGATTAAAGGAAGAAGCCAAAGATGTTCCACTAGTACCAGGAGTGCAGCCTTATCCGGATCAGGAACTGTGCGAAATCAGCGACGATCCAGCCAAATGGACAATCGACGAGTTCACGCGTGATTACATTTGTAAGAACGGAGCTAATCAAAACATTCAAAATAATTTTTCTAAGAGTGTGCGAATTTACAAAGATAAGGTGCGACAGTTGTCAGAAAATTTATTCGAACGTCAACTTCTAAATGGCGAAAAAGTTCCGCGAAAGTGGCTAATATATTCCGGAAGTACTGGACATGTTTTTTGTGGACCTTGTCTTCTTTTTAATGGCGGGGAGAGTCAGTTTGATAGAAAGGAAGGTTTTAATGATTGGAAAAATTCCAATTACCGAGTATCGACCCATGAAAATTCGTCTACTCACAAAATATCTGTCCTGCTTATGAACGAACGAAGCAACACGCTAGGTCGCATTGACCACGCATTAACAATACAATTAGATGAAGAAATAATTTACTGGAGAAACGTTTTGAAACGAGTAGTTGCATGTGTAAAAGCGCTTGCATCACATGGTTTGTCTTTCAGAGGACACGACGAGAAATTTGGTTCATTTCACAATGGAAATTTTTTGATGTCTTTAGAACTTATCGCTGAGTTCGATCCGTTCTTAGCCAAACACATTACACGTTGTGGGAATCCAGGCTCAGGATATACGAGTTATCTCTCTTCAACAACATGCGAAGAATTCATTCGGCTTATGGGAAACAAAGTTTTGAAGACAATTGTAATGGAAATATTAACAGCGAAATATTTTTCTCTGATCATCGACTCGACGCCGGATATATCTCACGTAGACCAGCTCACTTTTGTAATCAGATATGTCCTGCCTAATGGATCACCTGTAGAACGTTTCCTCATGTTCATTCCAAACACAGGCCATAAATCACAACAAATGACAAATATTGTAACCTCAACTTTAATTGAATTGGGAATCGACATTTCAAACTGCCGAGGGCAATCTTATGACAACGCAGCTAACATGTCAGGCATATACAACGGCCTACAAGCTAAAATAAAGGAATTTTCTCCCCTTGCCGAGTATGTTCCCTGTTCAGCACACTCGCTCAATTTAGTAGGTGAGTGTGCAGCTGAAAGCAGCCAAGAGGCTTGTTCGTTCTTTTCTCTACTCCAAGAGTTGTATAATTTCTTCGCAGCATCAACTCAGCGTTGGGAACTCCTACAAGCCCATTTCACCGTCAAAAGTCTATCAATGACTCGTTGGTCAGCTCGTGCAGATGCATGCAAAAGTTTACGCGAATCGTGGCATGAAATCCATCAAGCGTTAGTCTCCATCGAAACAGACACGGAACAGAAGAAAGCCGTTATTTGCGAAGCAAGAGGTATTCGTTTAAAGCTGGAACGCTTTGAAACGGCCATCATGACTGTGTTTTGGGGATTCTTACTAAATCGCATTAACGCCACAAGTAAAAAACTTCAGAGTGTGGAAATTGACATAACCATTGTCATAGAACTGTATGAGGTACTTATTCGTTTTATTGGCGAAATACGGGATAATTTCGATGATTTCGAAAACCAAGCCAAGAAACTGTCCTTTTTACAGGAATATGAAAGAGATTTTCGACGCATTCGAAAGCCTAAGCTACTTCCTGGCGAGACTAGTACAGGTGAAGAGATGCAACAAAAAAACGGCCGTGAAAATTTTAGAATTACTACTTTTTTAGTAATCATCGATTCATTATCAGAAGAACTAAAAAAACGACTGGGTGCTTACAAATCACTTTATAACAAATTTAATTTTATTACTAAGTTGACAAAACTAAGCCCGACTGAAGTCGAAGAAAAGGCAAAATCATTGCAAATGATTTATTCTAGTGATTTAGATGCTCATTTTTCAGAAGAATGTCTCCATTTTGGCGCACACTGCAGTGTGAAAAATGAGGATCGCAACAGTGCTGTCAGTTTGTTAAAATGGTTACGAACTGAAGATCTTCAAACCATTTATCCAAACGTGGATATTGCTCTTCGAATGTGTGTGTGTACTCCCGCCAGTAACTGTTCTGGAGAACGATCATTTTCTTGTTTACGACGTGTAAAAAATTATTTACGCACAACAATGACGGAGCAAAGGCTGAACGATCTTGCTTTACTTAACATAGAAGCAGATCTTTTAAGAAAATTGGAGTGCGAAGATCTAATTAATGATTTTGCTGCACTTAAGTGCAGACGAGAATTGTAACTGCCAGATGTTGATTTTTTTTACCAAAGTTATTTTTATTAGCCTTGAAGAGATGCTCAATTTTTTGTTTTAACTTTTTTTAAATATATTTATATAATACCTGATGTTGATTTTCTACCAAAGTTTAATTAATAAGTCTTAAAGAGTTGCTCATTTTTTGTTTTGAGTTCAGTTTTTTTTTATGTTAGATAATACTTTACGTAATTTGTTTTTACCAAAGTTTTAATTTGTATTTTAGGTTTAGTTTTTATATTCGAATATTTACCTTAAGTTGATTTTTATTTAAAAGAGGTGCTGATTTCTTTTATTTGTTTGGAGAGATTGGAGACTAACTATAACTTTTTATCCATGGCTGTATTATGTATGTTAATAATCTCCGATGTTGAGTTTTTACCAAAGTTTTATTAATAAGCTTTGAAGAGATGCTCAATTTTTTATTTTGATTTTTTTTTAAATATATTTATATAATACCTGATGTTGATTTTCTACCAAAGTTTAAATAATAAGTCTTAAAGAGTTGCTCAATTTTAGTTTGAATTCAGTTTTTTTTTTTATGTTAGATAATACTTTACTTAATTTTTTTTACCAAAGTTTTAATTTGTATTTTAAGTTTAGTTTTTATATTCGAATATGTACCTTAAGTTAATTTTTATTTAAAAGAGGTGCTGATTTCTTTTATTTGTTTGGAGACTAACTATAACATTTTATCCATGGCTGTATTATGTATGTTAATAATCTCCGATGTTGAGGTTTTACCAAAGTTTTATTAATAAGCCTTGAAGAGATGCTCAATTTTTTATTTTAACTTTTTTTAATATATATAATACCTAATGTTGTTTTTCTACCAAAGTTTAATAATAAATAATAAGTCTTAAAGAGTTGCTCAATTATTAACATATTATTATTATTATTGACTAACTATAACTTTTTATCCTTGACTGTATATGGTATGGTTGGTATGTATGCAGTTTGTTACTTAATAGATTTCACAAAAAATAAAGGTATGTTTTATAATCATTTGCTTTTTTTCTTTTAAAATACAAAATACCTAACTAGTAATTTAGTAATATTTTTTTCTATTGCCCATCCAACAGCCAACATTTTTAGTTGGATTTCGACTTCGACTCTAAAACCCCAACTTCGTCTGTAACCCCAGAAATGTCCAGGAAAAGATAAGCCCATATCTGGCAACCCTAATTGTAACTGTGAAACACGAAACACTTATATATTATTGTATGAGAATAAACCTGAAACTGTTAAATAAATTAAACCTAAAACTGTTTTAAATGTTTTATTCAAATCCTTGAAACCTTAGAAAATATAAAAAACTAGCAGCTATTAGAGTAAACTAAATTTCTGAATCGATTTCGACAAAAGTTGTCAATAAATAAATTCATTATGTAGTCTATAGTCTATATCAGGGGTCTCTAAACAACGGTCCGCCAATTTCATCAATCCGGCCTGCGACAATTATACAGTAATTGAACTAGCGAATTTAGCAAGCGTATTTTTTTACATTAATTCCACACCGGAGGTCCTGAGGAAAATATTTTCCCTCACGACCTATGTCATCTTAGGTGATGCTGTGTGGAGGGTCTTTTTAAGGAAGGGAAGGATAGGAAGTTCTGGAAAGGAAAAGGTATGAGGGGTGGGTAGGAATCTGGGGGTTAGTGTGTCCAGGAGTGACATACGTATGAATACATCCCTCCAACTGCGGTGCAAGGTGATGGGTCAAAATAGTTCGGCTGGAAAGGTCAAAAGGCCTCCCTCACCCAGTCTCTCTCGATCCGGCCCGCCACGCAGCAACTATGAATGATAATAGCAAGAAAATTAAAACGGTTTTGACCTTAGGAACTTACTGGAACTTACTGAAAAGTTTGGATACTCCTGGTCAATATGATGGGTACTGAGAAAGGGGCGGCTACATGGCCTGGGGCCTAGGGCGGCCAAGACTGCAAATCCGCCACTCCGGAGTTATATTTCGTGCTTTCGAGAGTAACATCTAAAGAAAACACGTTTGTACTATCTCATTAAAAATATCTGTAAATATTGTATATAAAGATATCCTGTAGTATAGACTAATTATAATCATACTATTATGATTATAATTAGTCTATACTACAGGATATCTTTATATAACTAAAATATTATATGATATAAAATATGATATCTTTAAATAACTCCACACTGCTCCAAATTAGTATTTACATTGCACCCGTGCGAAGCCGGGGCGGGTCGCTAGTAGTTTATATTTTTAATATTAAAAATTTCTTTTGAATTTTTTATTAGAATCTGAAACTTATAACGCAGAGACCAAACAGGTGATATTTTGATGGGCGTAAATTTAAATTATAAGGAACCCGTTTACGTCAGAAAACAAATTTATCGTATAAATTAAAAATGTGCGTAAGATTAAAATTACCATACCAAAAACCCCCTTTTTTCGATGTTTTATTTTTTTACACATTTTTCATTACATTAACAGAGTAGAATAAGGAAATATTTATAAATATATTTTTTTATTATAATTAACACACAAATAAATTTCAAAATTGCCCCTAAAATGAAGCAAAATTGAATATGTAATTCAATTACCTATAAATCATAATTTAAAACAAAAATACATAAAATCGTACCAGATCTTCACTAAGTAGATACTTTTCAAAGAAGAGAGAAATATAATGTACGCGCGCAATGCTCTCTCGCTCCTACAGTGTGATACAGACAATAGGCCTGCACTGTGTCTTAGATATACGAAACGTAACTGCCTATGACAGGAAGAGAGAAAGAAAATGTGCACGCGCACCTCTCTCTCTCTCTTGCCTCTACAGTTAATATACGAAGCGTAACTCTCTCTCTCTTTTTCTATCTTCACTAACTTGTATCTCCTTCTCAACTTCCGTTCGCATCGCCCGATCACACTTTTCGCTCTCGTCACGCATTCATCAGCTTACTTCCCAAGTCAAGTGTGCGTAAAGAAGTTTTACTTCAAAAATTTAATTTGTCAGGTTGGGAATTTTGACTTCGAATCCAAAATTAAATTTTGTATGTAATGGGCCGAAACGGGCCGCACAGCCGTTCCTCTTAAGGTTTATAAGCATACTACTGTATGTATAAATAGAAACATAATTATAATAATTAGTGTGTTTAGTACTTGATAGTTAGTTAAACATCAAAACAATCAATTGTATTTGATTGAACTCTCGTATCACAACTCCATACAAAACCGCCAAGCGATTGAGCACAACAATCTTTGGAGGCATTAGATAAGAAATTAATATTGTTTTCAAGGAGCCTTGTTTCTCGACCGGTTATCTGATGACGTCATCAGAAGGTGACTCATAACATAGCCATGCGAGAGGCATCCGCGCGGCGCCACCCGTCACAGTCCGGCAGCTTCGTTACCTGCGGGCACCTCGCAAAACAAACCCCTACAAATCAATCAACACACAGTCATATCGAGATGGGACACCTTTTCCCTTTTTACTTGTTGGTTTAATTTACCGCTTTCATGTTGTGCGATAAATGTTTGTGAGGCGCATGAAACTTTAATTTATTTACTGGAGGTTTCTATTCAAATGTTATTGTATCCGGAGCCTACTTACCTCTACTCACTACTCACCTGTAGAGAATGATTCATTTGTAGTTTTAGTGGTCGGATTCACTGTGTTTTTATTCAGTTATAATAAATTGTTACACTGAACGTCGCACTAGAGTTCTAACATTTCAAGTTATAATATATAAACAAATCTATAATATAAAAAAGAAAGTCGGGTTAGTTACACCATTTATAACTCGAGAACGGCTGGACCGATTTTTATGATCTTTGATTTATTGGATTTGTCTCCGCCCCCAATAGCTATTAAAACATCGGAAAAATTCACTAAAAACAAAATTATTTCCGCATACATTTTGTATGGAACGAATTCTCATCTTTTGAAAAAATTGCAGAAATATTAAACTCAGGAGGGGGGGTCGTGGGACAGGAAAGGGGGGGAGTGGAGTTAGGAGAGGGAAGGTGAAGAAGGCGGAGGGGGAACGCGAGAGAAGAAGGGGACGTGGGAGAGAAAGGGGAGGTGGAAGGGGAACGGGACGGATGGGAAAGGACACGCAGGGAGAATCAATTTATTTTGTTAAATGGCATAGCAACGCATGCCGGGTACCAGTTAGTAATATAAAAAGGAGAATGTCTGTATGTCGTGGACAAGCGGGCCGGCAAGCGGGTGGTATGAATTTGATTTGTATGCAAATTAACAGACGGCGGTTGTGTTTCGTTATCCACAGCAATGCGTGACCGGATCAGCTAGTAGCTAATAAAGTGTTTTTAAAATACGCGAGGCTGTTTTTGCATAACCAACATAACTGATTTGAGGAAGTAATAATTAGTGGGACAATGAAATCCCATTTATGTTGGTAGGTTATGAGACAGAAAGGTGTAGGGGAGGGAATGAGATGAATAAGTGGAAGGTTAGAGTAAATACCACAAAAGTTTTTGGTGAATGTTTTGCCAACCCAACACACAGATATGTTGGATGTTCATCATAACAATGTAATATTATAATATTTTGACCGTGAAACTCTCTCGATGTGAATTTGGAATCGTCCATCTTTTAATGTGGCAATTCATTAATTCAGAACGACTGCTCCATGCAATTTGTTCCTGGTAAGTATAGTCAGCAATTTGCATTTTTCAAGGCATCGTTAAAAATATCTTAAGCAACAATGCAACAATTCTCTACTTTAAATGTGTTGCATCTAGTTGTTTTCAATAAAAAAACTATAAACGATTAACTAATACATTGCGTAGACCTGGAATTTCGCACGGATTGTTATACAAATAAAAAAAATCACTGAATAAGTTCTATTGACAAAAATATCGGCAGGCAATACAAATATACTAAAGTATCTTAATTTATTTTTTTAAATTAAGCATTTTTTCAATATCAATGTGAAATAAAAACATGTGAAATGTTGCTTGTGTTGTGATGGAGGACCTAGCCAGCCGAGGAATCGAACACACAATTCTTGCGTGGGACCCAAACGCGATGCCGACTCGGCCATCGACAGGTCATGTAGTTGTATTATTTATTTGACGCTTTTCCAAGGAACTGCTGCAACGGGTTACAGTCTTCTTAGAAACCAACGTGTCATATGAAATTAAATTTCTAGTAAGAAAGATATTAGAGAAATGGTGATTTATCACATATTATTTGTAAGACGTAAACAATTTTCGACAATGTTAGTCGAGAGCCTTGTTAATGTTAACTGAATTCGCAATCGATTTGATCGAACACCAAAACCTTAAATCAAAAAAGTTGTATCACAAAATCGAATCCTAATTCCTAATGTTAGGTGATGTAGATTCACTAGTTTCCCGATTGTACTACGAGTTTCCAGACTCCGTGTGGGTATTTATAAATAATGATTAAATTGTGATTTAACGCAAACAACGAAAAAAAATTACTTTCGCACTCCGGAATTTGAACCGCGACCTCCGGATGGCTGGTCGGAGCTCTTACCCCTCAACCACTGAGGCCATCGATATTACACAAAATTAAAAGCAAAATAAATCCTTTTTTTTTCAAAATAGTTATGTTTGCCACACCAGAAGACGTAGAGAATCAGTAGAGAATACAATCCCGGGATCCCGAATCCCGGGGTCCCGCGATCCCGGCCCGTTTTCGATCCTGAAAATACCGGGACCGCACTTTGGCTAATTTCGGGATTTTCTGGATTGCCACAATCAGGTCTAGCTTATTGCATTCGCCTGAAATAAGGCGTGAAATTGGCCTGTTCGAAAATGGAGGGAGTCCGGGGTTTCCATTTAGAATTGGCTTACAAACATGTATTAACCATTCCTCCGACAAGCGTAGAAGCCAAGCGAGCATTCTGAGCGTCTGCTTATGTCGGTATTAAATTAAGAAGCAGGCTTGGATGTCAAACAATGGATGCTTTGATATTTCTGCGTTTCTTTTTAAGAAATTCCAAGTAGTTTTTTTTTCCTTTATTATTTTTTGTCCTTCATTTTAATATACGTTGTCTTGTATAACAAACAGTATTAATAAATAATGTTTAAGAACTTACTTTCTATACTTTTATTTTATTTTAGCCAATCTAGTAACCACCTAATCCCGGGATAGTACCGGGATCCCGAGATTACGCATCAAAAATCCGGTAATCCCGGGATTTAAAAACATGCTCGGAATTGTATTCTAATCAAGTTGTCAATTCATAATATAAGACCTTTCCAGTCCTAGGTCCCAGATAGACTAATGAAATTGATTTTCTGCCCGAGAAAGAATTTAATATGTTAAATAATATTTTTGATAATTTCACCTGGAGGCCCGATAGTAGGCGTTCAAAAAGAAGCAGAAGATAGTTTGAAAGGGAGATATGTAAATATGGACGTAAGAGGAAGCGCGCTAATGTTAAAAAGTGTTTATAAATTAGAGAAAATATTGAACAAAATACGGATTGTTTAAAATAGAGAAAAAATCTGTTGACAAAAGTCTAAAGTAGCATTTAATGATCCACTGTGATTTTTTTTCATACCTTTAATTAGGGATGTGAATTTTACATAAATAATCCGTTCTTTTTCTTAGCATAAAATGTATTGATTTTTTAGAAAATTAAAATCGCTTAATAAAATCAATTTTTGTTGGAGAAAAACGATTTTTTTCATAATCGATTATTTTTTCACATCCCTATTCTATCTATCCCATACAAATTAAACAAATCGGCGTTGCAAAAAAATCGATTGCTACTTAATCTATTTTTTAGAAAATTAAAATCGCTTAATAAAAAAGATTTTTGTTGGAGAAAAAACGATTTTTAATACTGAAAAAATCGATTACTTTTTCACATCCCTATTCCGAACTAATAACAAAAAAATCGATTGCTAATTAATCGATTTTTCAGAAAATTAGAATCGCTTAATAAAATTAATTTTTGTTGGAGAAAAATCGTTCTTTTCATAATTGATTTCTTTTTCACATCCCTATTCCGGACTAATAACTAAGCGCAGCAGGGCTGTGAATTAAAAAATCGGCAGTGTAAAAAATCGACTGTTAATTAATCGATTTTTTAGAAAATTAAAATCGCTTAATAAAATCGATTTTTGTTGGAAAAAAATCGATTTTTTTCATAAACCATTATTTTTTCACATTCCTACCTTTAACGTGTTAAAGAAGAGAACAAAACGTGTTTTTAACCTTTTTAAGAGCTTGCTTTGTGATTTTTTTCTATCGATTGATTTTCATACAATTACCGTTTCGGCTCAGCAAATGTAGAGATATAACCTTAAAAAAAAACTTTTTTTTAAAACTAAAAAACTAACTAAGTGTTTGAGAATAATGTTATAAATCGGTATTAATTCGGAAAGCGGGGTGTTAGGGAAAAAATCAGTTTCACTGGCACACGGATACGTCCATATGACACTATCGTATTTATCAGTTCAATGATAATATATTTAAAATACAGTATTTTTCAATTTCCACTGTTTGTCTCCGGTGCGTGTTAGCAGTTTTGCTACCGTCATGTCAGTCGGTAATTCTGTTCGACATATCGCCGCGCGCGCCATATTAATTGGGTATTTAGTGGAGTTTCATTATTACTGAATGGGGAAATTTGATCGACTGAAACATGACGCGATGATTGAATGGACTGTTTCAAATCAGTGAAAACATCTTTAGCACCGTTGTGATTTAAAACTCGATGTAACAAAAAAGCGAAACTCAAAAAAGACAAACACATGCATCTACAGGATTTAGCCTGCGAGAGAATAGGATAGAATAATCGGTCTCCTCTTTGTGCGGTGCTTCGTAGCCTCCCCACTCTTGTCTACATTAGTTTTCTGAACGTTTCACTTCTACCGCGTGTTAAACAGAGAAATGTGTTTATATTCCGAAAATACATTACCTATGTTAGCTATTCAAGAAACCACCAACTCTTACACACTTTCCTTCATTGAATATGGAAATGGGGAGATGGTAAAAATACACAAACATTATTTGATCATGGGGTGAGGTTTGTCAGGTTTGTCCCCACCAGCTGTGTGGCAGGCCGGATCCGCAGAGACTGGTTGAGGGAGACCATTTGACCTCTCTAGTAGGACTCTCTTGGAACATGGTCTTGCACCGCAGTGAAATTCGCCTTCACCATTGGAGACACTGACCCCCAGATTCCTACCCATATCTCATACCTCTTTTCTTTCCAGGACTTCCTCTTCTTCATTTTTTCAAGAGATCCACTTCACAAAAATGTATAAATTATTGGATTAATTATGTGTGGAGCTAATGTAAAATAAATTAAATAGTTAATTAAAATTATAAACAAATACTACAGTTGCATGCAACTAAATAAATAGTAAAGTAAATTAATTAATATGAATATTAAAAATATATAATTTTCTAATATTCTAAAATACGTTAATTTTAAAAAGCCAACCAAAATCGAGGGACATGACAATAATGCAATGTACAAACTTTGTCAAAAATGCCCATCTTTTGGCCAGAAATACTATAAATTCCGTGCTACAAACTTATGTAGGTACTGCCCCTTCAAATGTAATTTTAAATACACGGAGATAAACAAGTAAACAACATCAAGTAAACAAAATACCTATGGTTGTTAACATAAAGATGATAAAATAATTAAAAAGAGTTATATTCCAAAACTCCCTGGTGAGGAGGACTGTGAACTGTAAATATTAAAAGGAAACCAAAAGCACTGGTTTTTATTTGAAAGTCGCACTCGTCGTAAACATAGATCGCACCCGTTGAAAAGTGTCATAAGTCAAAAAAAGAAAAATTTGGTGGAGAGCGAAAACACAAGACGATTGACGAAATAAGCGGTCCCGTCGAAAAGAGACTAGCGACATCTCGCGGATATGAAGTGGTTCAACTCAAATACGGTTTTCCTTTACTTTTCAGAGATAAAATTAAAATTTTATAAAACAGAACATTTTAACTATGGGATGTGCGATACTTCCAACGAAAAATGTACACCTCATTTGCACAACATCGGGAGAGGAAATTGGGAGGGGGGAGGGGAACTCGGGGGACGGGGAAATGGGCGAGGGGAGTGGGGAGAGGGAAGGCGGAGTGGGAACGCGAGAGGGGAATTGGAACGGGACGACTGGGAAAGGACACGCAGGAAGAAACAAATTCTTCATTAAGTGGCATAGCGCATGCCGGTAACTCGCTAGTTAGTTAATATATCTAAAGAAAAATTCTTCTACAGCCTGCCCGAAAATATCAGAACAATCGAATAAATGCCTACTAAAAGCGAATATAGAGCAACGCAACTTAAAAATAACAAAATAATGAAATTATCTAAATATAATTTTTTTATTTGTTTTGCCTTTTTTGATGATTGTATTTCCTTAAATTATAGAATCAAATTAGTTTTCATACTGATACTCGTTTATCTTACAAGCACCCATATCTGTGGAAAGAAGTACACATAGGTTGTTAAGAAAAGGGTGAAAAATGATTTTATAATTTATTATTATTGTTAACAGTATTATTATACTCTTTAAACTAATTAATTAATTAATTAATATTTTTTAAGTACTTCCAAGTATAATTTAATAATTATTTTAATTGTATTTCCCACAACCCGGGCGTGTATTGAAATATTCTTTTATGATATAAAATCAAGTAAGTAACCCGCGTTACAAGACGATGTCTGTTCTGAGACGGGTACATGTATTTATTACGTGTAACACTTGATAAAAATAGCAATTAAAACTATACCTTAAAATAAATATATTATAAAATTGTGATTTGGAAGGCGGGTATGCAGCTTACTTTACTTTAGAGATGAAATACAAAACGTAATTGGTATACATGCATAGATAGTTATAATCCTTTCGGTAGAACATATTAAATTGAACTCCCCTTTTGGCAGTAGGTATAATATATCGAACAGTGTGTTAAGGGACCTACTTGACTTACCCAGTGATTCCTGACTAGGAGTAAAAAATGTTAATGAAAAGTTTAATAAATATTACAAAAGATTCACAACAGAAAATAATATAAATAGAACACTAGGTACCTACTTGAAGAATAAAAAATAGTTATAAATTTAGGTTTTTCGTAAACCGCCTCACTAGGCTAGCATGTGTTAAGGCAGTAATTTTAAGTAAATTTATATTACTTACTAGCTGGGTTACCTGGCTTCGCTCGGGACAACATTCGACAATGTTTCTCACTGATGTTCCCGATTCCCTATTTCTGAACATTCCACAATTTTCCAGAATGTTCCTGGATGTTCTGAAACGTTGTGGAATGCTCTCAAATACTCTGCCTGGGGTGTCCGGCTTCGCTCAGGGAGTTGATGTGAGATTGAATTGATGTTCGAATCCATGACGGATCTTGCTTTATATACCCCATATGGGTAGCCCCATACAAAAAAGACATATATTCCAGATCATTCCACAACATTCATGAGTGTTCTGGAATGTTCAACAATGATCTGGGATATTCCGGTATGTTCATGAACTCTCCACCTTTTTCCCGAAGAATATTCCAGGATGTTATGGATTGTTGTGGAATGCTCAAGAATACTCTGAAATGTTTTGAACTATTCTAGAAAAAAAGGGGCGAAACTTCCAGCCCTTATATCTTTAAAAACACGCCCTTCCAGTAAAAACGGGACTTTCCTCATGGATGGGGGATAGAGGGCTATCAAACAATATGACTCCCATTATCACACAGGTCCTCGTCTTTGAGTTTTAGCAGCATGCACACTATACACTTTTTTTAATAATGTATATAAAAGATTAAGTTTATCCAAACATCTAGAACATTCCAAAACCTTCTAGACTCACCGACACACTCCACCACTCATTTCTGAAAGCTTCTAGAACTTTCTTCTTCCAAAACATCCTAGAGCTTTAGGGAGCCTTCCAGAACTATCTAGAACCTTCTAGTCTCACCGAAACACTCCATCACTCCTTCCAGAACTTTCTATAGCTTTATCGAGCCTTCTAGAACATTTCGGAACCTTCTAGACTCACTGACATTCTCCGCCACTCCTTCCAGAACTTTCTTCACCTTTATCTAACCTCATAGAACTTTCCGAAACTTTCTAGATTCATTGACATAGTCCGCCACTCCTTCCAGAACTTTCTACAGCTTTATCTAACATTATAGAACTTTCCAGAACCTTTTATACTCACCGACATACTCCGCCACTCCTTCTGAATCTTCTAGTAATTTTTAGAATTCTCAAAATTTCTTGAGTCTTCTTAAAACTTCCAGCCCTTATATCTTCAAAAGCACGCCCTTTAGATAAAAATGGGTACCCTTATTCCTTAGGGGGGTTAGAGATCTACCACACCATATAACTCCCTTGATCGTACCGGGACTCGTTTCTGAGTTTTTGCGGTCCGCACGTTTTTTGGACTTTCTTTTATAATATATATTGATTAAGATACCTTCACTTAGATATATTAAAATATAATCATACAATAGATTAGTTGCACAATAATTTTGAATAATAACAATCAGTACATTGGTTTAATTTCGAATTTGAGTGAGCGCGCCGGTAAAGGCCCTATCATTATTTTTTATAAAATTTTTTATTATTTTTGAATTTTTTTTGTGTATTTCATTTTTTTAATCTATATGAAAGAATGTTATAAAGTCTTGTTGCAATTAGCCATTTACTTTCCTTAACACCCTGTTTAATATATTCAGTGATAAACTGGGAGTTTATTGCAACAGTAATTTCTACAATTTATTAGGAATTACTTAACCGAGGTGATGTGTCTCGTATTGATGACAAGATGCATGGTTCACGACGCTGCACACCCTCGTTACACGTGTCATCCTCCCACCCTAGTATCGCCTACTCACTCTTCGAAAATATTATATTTCCTCCGCTTGGCAGAAATGCAAACAAACACACTAAACTTTATTTATAAACCTGATTGCTTCAAGATTCTTTATTTTTTACTTTATTTCCTCTGTTTTTAACTTATCTATTCAGTTTGACAAAATGGTATATGAATTATTAAGTATGGTGGGATCAAAGGTCTCAGAGGCACATAAGCACTATCTTACACGAATAAATTTTTTAATATTTTTACAATTATAAACTTGTTGCAAGAAATCAATCTATACTTTAAAAAATTAAAATTCCGCGAAATTCCAGCTAAGGTTCGCAGCACCGTACAGACCGCACACAATGTCAAAAGCAAAAACTAAGTTTGTTAAATGTCTCTCACGTCAGAGTTTTCAACGTTTAATTTAAACTACATAAAATTTGTAAATGTGTGCTGTGTTTCAACAGATGTGCTATAACAGATGAACCGTGTGTATCAGTGTCTAAATAGGCACCGCTTTTCGGAACAAATTGCGACGGTCAGGAAATATAGCAATCAGTGCCATCTATCGAAATAATGGTAATATTTAATTATTTATGTTGATTTTCTTTCAAAATCTTGTCTGTGTTTATAAAAAAAAAAATACATCCAGTAATGGGCTTGTAATATTTTGACATGAATGATTGCGTTTATTAACCCTTAGCTACCTGGCGTACTTTTCAGTTGCATTATCGTATGACAAAACTGAATTTTGATAAGTTGTGAAGTGCTTAATATTCCCTTTGAACAAACCTTTTACAGAAAACATGGTCAAGGATTGGCGACACTTTGAAATGGATTTTCATGGATTTTTTAAGGTACTTACCAAAAATAACTGCAGCAACTCAAACAGATACAATGATTATATTAAATCTACGGTACAAACCAACTCGAAGTCACAGTCCGATGGGCACAAAATACGCAAACATAATCACAAAAATTTTGTTTTTCAAATATACCTACATTGAATTTTAAAGATTGAAACACGTTGAATGCATTACTAATTCCTTCATTACTACACTGGTATACAAATATGTTAGAAAAATACACTAAAACACGATAAAAAGCCGCATTTTACACTGAGGCATTTTGATGGTTTAACCTTTTAAACAAACTACTTAATGTGATTTTGTAAAATGAGATAATTCGTAAATAACTAGGGTACACTTCCATATGCAGAATGTGAATATAAGTAGTATATTCCTGAATCTTTGCATAATAACTTTGTGGCATTATTTATTATTTAATTAATAAGAGATAACTTTGTATAAACCACTTTTTTAATAAACAATATCGACATGTTTCAATAACAATGTTATCTTCTTCAGAATATGTTAATATAAAAATATCCTGTGGTTTATAAAAAGTTATCTCTTATTAAATAAATAAGTAGTATCTTTCACCTACTAAAAAACATCTAAATTGAACCGCGGGCGTGTTTGAAAATATTACAAAAAAAAATTTAATATATCTAGGGAAAATTGGCCAAAATTCAGCAGCAAAGCACTCCCAGGTATTTTAAATAGTGCCATATTTTGGCAAAAAAGCTCCAGTGGTTATTTACACATTTAATGTTTTTACGATGTCTCCTACAGGAGGCTCCAGGATCAAGTTCCAGAAGGCATTAATTTGTAGTTCTTTGTCGAAGAATGATACATTAAAATATGACCGATGGGGATAGGGTCGAATTAACTCGATGATAGAGCAGGGCCCTGCCAAGATTAAGGTTCAATTCCTAAATGCGACCGAATATTTTTCCGTTTCAAATTTTTGAATGAGAGTCGGTAATATTGTCCTCATTGATTAAATATTACAATTTGAGATTTTTCTCATTAAGTTATAGAAAGTATTAGAGAAGGGGTTAGTAGTAAGTAAGAGATTTTGCACTTCAGAGGGTTGTGTATACAGCTAATTATTTTCTTCATTTATAAAAATATTTATTTTAAAAAAGCTATATTAAAAGAAAGGCAGTTCTACTGGCAGTATTAAATTAATTATTAAAAATATTGCATATTTTTCATTTTGGGACGCGGGTATGGGTACAGCCGCCCGAGAACCATTTATTGGTTAACCAACACCTCTGCAATAGGTCAACTCAGGTGAGGTGTGCTCAGATCTTGGCGGCGAATGCGCCTGCCCCGAGCTGCACGGTGCACCAGATCGGGAGGGGCCGATTTGGGGAGACCCTTTGATCTCCTCAGCTGGTCTCTCTCGACCCATCGTCTTGCACCGCAGTGGGAGGGATGGATTCATGTGTCTGTTACTCCTGAACACACTAACCCCTGCTGTTTTCCTTCACGGGACTTCCTCTCCTTCTCCTTTCCTTAAAATATCCTCCACATGACATATGCCTGAGGGAAAATATTTTCCTTATTATTTAAATTATTATGTAAAAAAAGGCGATCAAATTTTCAAACCAAAATCAGACGATTTTGGATTACTTCGCATTGCATCGCTTTTCGTGAAAATAATATAATTTATTTCTAATTTTCAGACTACCTTCACGACTCGATGTACGTCAAGAAGGGCGCAGAATCAATTGACGGCTTAAAGGGTAAATATTGAAAAAAATATTTTTATTTTACATGTGCGTTACTTTTTGATAAATTATGACTCGATAATAATTGGCGATATTTCGTTTCCTGGCGTTCATCTAGTGTTTAAATGCTTTATGTTTCCTTCTTATTATCATCATGTTGTAGTATTAAGGCGTTGCATATTCTGAATTTTTTATGGTATAGTTCTTTTTGAGCAGCAATGATATTGAAATTACTCTGAAACCCATATTAATAGTTAAGAATTGCGTTTTGTGCGATTTATAATAAGAATATGATAAGTTTTACACATATGCTTGCTATTTTACATCATTCTAAACATAAAAAACACCTAGAAGAAATTAGGTTTGAACAAGTTGTATTTGGTAGGATTTGTCTAGAAATAGAAACTAGAATAATACAGATTTCTTGCATGGTTTAAAGCTTAAGCTTAGAGCTAAAGCTAAAGCCAAAAGCTAAAACTTTAGCTAAAGCTAAAGATAAAGCTAAAGTTAAAGCTAAAGCTGAAGCTTAAAGCTAAAACTTTAGCTAAAGCTTTCTTAATTATACATTTTGAGATGCAGTTCCAGTCAGGACTAAGTACTTTTTACATTTACTTACAATACCTATGAACTATCTTGGTGTTGCGATTTTTTTTTACATTATACATACATCCATTTACGGCCCTTAGGGAAACATTTTCCCTCGGGCCCTGTGTCATCTTTGGGGGTGCTGGTGAAGGGTTTTTAAGGGAGAGATGGGAGAAAAAGTTCTGGCAAACGCATCCGCCTCCAAGTCCTATCTAAACATCACCTGATGAACCCAGCCCCCCAGTTAAGAAAACAACCCTGTTCACAAAACGTTGCTAAACATTTGCGGCGACCTATGGCAGAGGTGTTGGTTATGCAATAAATGGTTGAAGGGGCGGCGGTACCCATAATCGCAAATTTGAATTGCAGCGCTATCAGTAATGTATTATTATTTGACAGATTGTATAAGATATTGGCTCTGTGATGCGATTTAGTATATTTGTGATTTACAAAAAAATCACAAATATACTATTATGAAAATTTTGCTGTTTGGCGATATTACACTCATGTTTATATTAATTTTTTACAATGTGTTAATATAAATAATGTATATATCAGTATGTTACGTTGTATTTGTCCGTAGTGAGAAGGGATAGTTTTTTAGCGTGAATTCAAACAACAAATAATTCCTCTTTTGCAATTGAAGGAATGCTTATTTGTGTTCATGTTTTAGATTTAATAATATTGCTTATTTTGATTGGATTTTATATTTAAATTATACTATATTTGAATTGATAACATTTGTATTTCGCTGTTAAGATTATTTGCTTTATTTTGAATTCTTTAAATTATTTAACATTTTTAAAAATTAAATTAAATTTATTATTTATATTGTATTGTATTATGTGTATTAAATTGAAGTTTTAATTTAATTATTTAATCAATAATTTAATTTAATTGTATTTATTTCATTTTTATTTTATATAATTATTTGTTTTGTGTATTATATTAGAGGCACTGCTGCTATAAAATTACTATAAAAATCTATTGATAAATAAATGTTTATTTTATTATTAATATTATTAGATGAGACAAAAAGTAAAAGTTTTAAGGCGTTTGCTGCAGTCCCGTCAAAGACGACATTGGTCGGAGACTAGTATTAGTAAGACCTGTTTCAATATATAAATATATGCTTTTGATCAGCGGATCAAAATATTATTTAAAAAAACATGATTTTTATGACGAGACGCCATTGCATTGCGCTCCATGTTTTGCAAGGGACGAACTCTAATATTTATGAACGTGAGTATATTATTACGTAGGTGTATAATATTAGATATATATTCAGTTATATTATATAATGATTGTTTGTTATCCTTTCTTCAATATCATTTATTTGTATGCAGTAAAATCTTACTAATTCAACAATATAATAAACTGAATAATAATACTAGTTTGGTTTTTGACGGCCTCCGTGGTCCAGAAGCGAGGTCCTCGACTACGAATTTGGAGGTCGCAGGTTCAAATGGTGTCTTTTGAGAATTTCACATTAAATTCACATAATTCACACACCCCATAGAAGAGTGTTGTAAGTAAAAAAAAAAGAGTGTGCTTTAGAGTCTTTAGACCACACGACTGTAGTAAAACTTCTCAACTTATAAAAGAAGAGAGAAAGAAAATGTGCGCGCGTCCTGTTCTCTCTTGCTCCTACAATAATAGGCCTGCATTGTGTCTTAGATATACGAAACGTAACTCTCTCTCTTTATATCTTCACTAACTTATATCTCCCTCTCAACTTCCGTTCGCCTCGCCCGATCACACTTTTCGTAACGCTCTCGTCACGCATTCACCAGCTTACTCTCCAAGTCAAGAAGTGTTACTTCAAATAGTTACAGGAGAGTGAAAACAAATGAATACCGGAAACTTAAAATGGTGTAAGTGCCACTTATAAAAAATGAGGTAGACGGGAATTTAAAGTTCTCTCAAACATTCAAAGAAAACCCTATTTTATTTTTATGCCAAATCAACAAATGACAATTTTATTGATTTGGCATAAAAATATAATAGGGGTTTCTTTGAATGTTTGAGCGTACTTTAAATTCCTGTCTCCCCCCCTTTTTTTGTAAATGGCACTTCCACCCTTTTAAGTTTCCGTTATTAAAATGTTGAATAATGAACAAGCAATCTTTTCAAAAAGAAACACTAGCGACATCTCGCCGAGATAGAGTGATCGAACTTGAACACGATTTTCATGGGGCATAGATAATCACTATAATTTTACTGTTCAGAGATAAAACGTAAAATATAAAATTTTGAATTTTGAATTACAACCGTTTTCTATAGATCCCGCAATGTTTGGACAGAGTATTGGAACATTGCCAGTCAATCCAAGGGAGCTCGCTACGCCTCAATACAAAGGACTATCCCATCAAAACCGTGGTTTCAAAAATTTCCCCATTTTTCCAAAAAAGAAATTTCCTCACTTATTCGAATGAGAATCGGTCATTGTTCCGTTCCTTCTCACCTTTTTAAAATTCACATCCTTGACTCCCCAGATTGTACGTTCTGTGGTCTAGATGTGGGCACTTTAGATCACATATTTTTTGGTTGTCCCTCTCTAAATAAATATCCTCTCTTCTATCAAGCGTTATCTAAAATTGCCTCCCCTCCATTCAACATTTCATCTCTTCTAAGTCTGAACTCGACTCCAATCTTCCATATAATTCTGAAATTTGTACATTTAAATAAAATTAATATATAAATTCACCTTTCCCTTTCTCTGTCATTTTAAATGATGGCCTAGAACACCCTTGAAGGGTGAAAGCCAGAAATAATTTAAAAAAAAAAAAAACGTTTTCTATGGGATGTGCGATATGTAGTATATATGCGGCGCGTTCCAGAGTGGCAGACACTTTAGTATCGCCCTGAAGAAAGACCACTATTAAGAATTGAAATGTCGCTTGAAATGGCTTTAGCCGTATTTGGTGACCAGATTTGAATATCCAGATACTTCCCCCATCTTTCTCTTAACCCATCCCTTTCCCCTCCGCAATATCTTCACCCTCACAACTTTCCCCAATTATGTTCTCATTGGCTCAGGTCAATAGAGAGCAGTTGAGGTTTAAGTATGGACTTTTCTGTTAAAAGCATTTAAAAAAAAAACTTTTATATTTCTCAAAACCAGTTAAAATCCTTTAATTTATTGTTATTTTCTAGTAAAATAAAAATCCTGGTCTAGACCCTGGTAGTGCCGGATCGTTCGCGCTTAGTGAGATTCCACTGTACCTATATATATTTTTTAATTTAGTTAATTTTTATAGTATTATTTGTCGTTACACGTTATATCAGCACTAATGTACCCCATAGACTTTAACCAGCTATTCCTGAGCATATTTGGATAAAAAATGTAGATTACATTATATGACATATAACACTGGGTATCACTGGGTATCAAGTGATATGCACTCAGTCTCGTTCTAGCTGCACCATGCAGACGAAACAGAGCGCTTTTCACGTAATCCGTTGAGACGTGTAACAGTCTGATTAGTGTCAAATGTAAAGATATATGTATTTTTGGTTGTTACTTCAAAAAAATGTCTATCTAATCTACATTTCTGACTCCAAATACGATATGCAGGAAAAGCTGCTTAAAGTCTGTAGGATTTATGCTGATGCTTCCTGTATTTATTATTGTATTATTACATTATCTTGTACCTGTTTGATAGCTTGCGTCATTTATTGCGAGACTCAAATCTGAAACGACTTTCACCATTCCAGTACTTATCTAATTTTGAGACATATTAATTCAAGATGTACAAATATTTCTGATTTACAGGTCGTGTTGAACAACTGGAAAAGGAATTTTCAACAGTAATAGTAATCTGTGCCATTCTCTTGTTCCTGATGTTGGCTTTCCTGCTGGTCTGCTGCTTCAGAAACCACAGAACCTACCGCAGCCGTCTACAGAAGCTGATCCTGAGAACAAAAAAGGTAATTATCGAAGAAAGCAAACACGCAAATATTATACAAATGTTAAAGTTATTAGTTTAAAACCACTTTTTTGATTTACACGCGTCAACCGATTTTGTTTGATCTCAACCTTCATAAACATTTAAACTAAATTACAGTACAGAGGATGATTAAAAGCATAGTAAAAGAGAAAGCATATAGGAGAAGGAGAGACCATCAGAGACAGTGTGGTAGAGGGATACTTTGGGGTTTCATAGGGAGAATGGAAACAACTTTAGATACCTACGTAATGTTGGTTAATTCTAACTGTTTAAAATTTGGCAATTGTTTTTTTGGCAATAATTTAGAGGTACCTGTTAGAAGTATCAAAATCAAATAAAAATAATTGCCAAATTTTAAATAAACAGTAATGCCTGGATCGCACGTACCGAGTAGATAGGCGAAACAGTGCTCTCAGCCGAGTACTCGGCCGAGCCGTCGCGTCGGCCACTCGGCTCACTCGGATCATGTTCTATTTAATAGGCCGAGTGCCCACCACCGCACTTCCTCGCACTGACTCGCTTGCCCAATATGTAGGTATAAATATGCGCTCGGTGCGTACTCGCCACTCGGCACACTCACGTCGCTCGCAGCACTTTATTAAACTATCTTTTTGCGATCTATTGTCTTGCTACTCTGCAGCGTCACAACTGAACTGACTTGCTAACTCGGTGTCAAATAAAAAAAAATATGTGTAAACACCTTCTCTTCTACCCGAATCTCTCGGCCTAGTATCATTTTGCTGTTCTCTCCTCTACTCGTTATGTGTGATCCAGTCATTAGAATTAATCAACATTACGATTTAAAGTTGTTCCTATTCTTGTATGTAGTATGTTCCCACCCTTCCCCTACCCTTCTCCTAGCCCTCAATCGCCCAGTCTCTGATGGTCTCTCCCTGTCTTATAATATATGCTTTCTCGTTTGTTTACTTTATACTCTTTATCTGAACTGTAATTTAGTTAATATGTTTATTGTCCTGATGAAGGTTGAGATGAACCGAAACTGGTTGAAGTGCATTATATCAAATGACATAATGCACTTCAACCAGTTTCATGGAAACCCGATGCATGGGAACTGAAAAGGACAAGCACTTTGCGTAAATGGGTTAGCAATTAGCTTCTGGACACGGGGATAGTCGAGAGCGAACATATTCTAACACAAACTCACATACCTAATATGTACTAAAAAGTTTAGGTTAATGCATAAAAAAAAAATTAAGTACCTACTTATTTAATTAACTAGTTATAAAATTATAACACTGTGTAATATTATGTTAATTTTTATTCTGTTAACTTCGAACAAAATACCATGTTATACAAAAGGGGAAAAAAGAGAAAACAAATACATATAATGATATTTTTAGTCTTGCATAAAAAAAAGACGCAATTGTGTTTCTCTGTAATGAACAAAAGAAACAACATTTAAAGTCCTTATTTAAGGTTTCTTTAAGTATAATATAAGATAGTATTTTAATGAAATACTTCTGTTTAATGTTTGTCTTTATAACTTGTTTGATCGTTACTAAGGTTACTGTAGCTAACATCACATCTGTCAGCAGTGACATCTAATGAGCCACCAACTAACTTGTTGGTAATACAAATTAAAGGAAAGCACTCATAAGCGGTTTTCTTTACATACATTTAAATAATTTATGGTATTATTGATAGAGTAAATCATTTGAGCAAAATAATATGTACTTACAAATATTTATCACAGAGGCTTTATTTAAACTTAGAGGAGTAGAGATCGGAAAGTAACTTTTTTATTTAATTTTTAAAATGGTTTTTTATGTTTATGTTCCTAATAATTTTTCTATCTTTTTGATAATATTTAAATTTAAATTTACGAATATATGCTCTGTCTTTTTGATTCTTGTAAAATAACGTCTGTTTTTTGAATCTTGTAAAATAACGACTAGCCATTTCAAAATTTAAGTTTTGAAGTTCTCTATATTTAATAGATTGTAAATTCACTTGTCATATATTTTGGTTTATAAATGAGTAATTTAAATTCTAAAAATTTTAATACTTTATTAAAATTATAAAGTCATAAATACATTGGGAATTCATTAGTCATATATAGGTTTATAAATGTGTAAATTCTAATTATGCAATTGTAAATGTTCTCCAAAATGACCAGGAAAGAATCTCATACTTGTGATCTCCCGAAAGAAACCATTCATTCATTCTAAATGTAATTATGAATGTTCTCCAAAATGACCTTGAAAAAATTACATCTTTGCAATTCTTTCAAGGACATAAAGAAACCATCCCTTCGTTCGAAATGCAATTATTAATGTTTTCAAAAGCTGTCTTGACGGAAGCTCGTTCCTGTGATCTCTTGAGCGAAACCATTCCTTTGTTAAGAATATTATGAACTAAATATACAATTTGGCTGTTGGACAAAATATAATTTTGTAATGTGTTGTAATATACATAAATAAAAAAATTGAAAAATAGAGTAGTTTTAAAAAATACGGTATAAAAAAGGTACTTACACTTCTTACAGCTCTTCCCAATTTTTACTGATTGAATTTCTTCCACTCGTCGAGTCATAAAAACATCAACCTATTTTAATGAATCATCGATTAACAATAATCTAACACACCATATAAAGAGGAATTTGTTTGTTTGTTTGCATTGAATAGGCTCCGAAACTACTGAACTGATTTAAAAAATTATTTCACTGTTGGAAAGTTACACCATCCCAGGGTGACATAGGCTATATTATATTTTAAAAAAAAATTAGGAATCCTTACTAAAACTCAAATAATGTACCCCAAGGTGTTAAAAAATTACCTAAAATATTCTTTACATCGCGTTCGCTGCAAAAACCATTGATGATAGAAAAAATATCGTACCACGACTTTGTAGAACACGTCATTATTTACAAAAAGTGTCGCGACCAAATATGTCTAACTATTGTAGTAATGCCACAATAAGTGTTCTTTAATTTTAATAATTTAATTAAAATGTCACCGCTTGAAAAGGCTCTTTATTTGTATCTTGGTTTTAACCCTTATCAAAAAATTTCATATTCAAGACTGCTTCAATACTTTTATTTAACTTTTTGAATTATTCAATTCGGACCTTCGAATCGAAAGATATCACGAGTTTAAAAATGTAAGTATTACAAAAAAGTTGGTTGGTCGCCGCTCACCCGCTCGGCTACGGGCCAGGCGGGACAACACATTATCAGTCTCTTTCACTTTCTCTTTTTATTTCATCATTTTGACCAGTTGGCTCCCTACGCAACGGTCGTGTGCGGAATCGAATAAAATTTAGTAGATACTTTAATTTTATTTAAAATGCCCAAAAGATCAAGATCTCAACTTTCTAGAAATAGTTCCCTGGCGAGAGCATCACCTATGAAAATAACGTTTTACTCATGACCAACTGTATGTTGGCCTATCGCGGGTCGGAGCTCCTGAAAATCAATTTATTTTGCTGCCACAAAATAAAACAACGTCAGATATCGTTTACAGGGAAGCTCTCACTCAATAAATTGAATGGCTTTTGCTTTGTACATATGATCTTTTTATAAAAATTAGAAATAAAATAAAAATTATAAAATACTTATAAAAAAAATTTAAAAAATCAAAAATAAAAATTAAAGTTCAAAATAATAATATTGAAACTTTCTTTACAATTTTTTTTAGTAACCTGACGCAAATAAAAGGGTTTATGCAGTGGCGTAGCGGCGTGGGTGTCAGTTGCCCGGGGCGGGGGAAAATTTCGCCGCCCCCTTGTTTGGGTACTTCAAGCGTCGGTGGGGAGGAGGGGGGGGGAGGGGGGTGTATATTAAAATCCAATTTTTTTATTAAGACCTATTTGTATACGAGTAGATTTTTTAATCTACACTCAGAACATGAAAATGGTTTTTCTTTGATTTTGGCAGCACATACAAAGTCTGCAACAAGATTGTATAACTGCACTTCGAATAAGATAATGTTTTCCTTCGAATTGTGTTAGCAAATGAATCCACAATTGAAATTTAACATTCTGAAAACTGGTAATAAATATAAAACTTCGAATAATAAGAAAAAAATTCTATACATTTTTGCCCGTCAAGGTTTGTGCACAAAATTCCCGGTTCTTCCCATGCATTTTAAATGTTCCTTTTTATAGTTTTTTTTTACCCTTTTGCAAAAAAACTGTTCAAAAATTTAGATAAAATAATTTATCCGACGTGCTTTTTATGTTATGTTTATTAGAACATTTCTGTTTCAAAATATTAAAATTTTGATATTGGAAATGTAAATGGGCTCAAAAATACACACCTGCGAATATTCTAATTAAAGTACTTAAAAGTAGAATAAACTTAAAATTTTAAATACAGATTCATTTTCTTAAATTTTTTTTATAAAACTATCTCTTCAGTTTTTATCGCATTCATACAATTTTACTTTAAAATTAAATGTGTGGGACAATTTGCGTCTCTGTGATTAGACGGGTAAAATTAAATCTGCATGTGACGAATTAAAAATATACTCGGAGTAAGAAAATGGTTTCTCTTTGATTCTGGCAGCATATACATAGTCTGCAAAGAGAATTTTATAACTGCACTTCGAGTGAGGGAGGTCTAGTAGAGGGGCAGGTATTTATTGGATAATCTCCAATGCACTTCGAATAAAATAATGGTCCCCTTCAAAATGTATCAGCAACTGAAATTCAATCGTTACATTATGAACACAATTCTGGTTTTAATTAAGAGTGAATTTGTTTGCGAGTTCCCGCTTTAATTAGTATTTCTCTCATAATATGCGTACGGTTTCCCTACGAATTACGAAAATTACAGCATTAAAAAAAGTTATTAACATTTCTAATAAATAATAAAAGAAAGTTGGATTCGTAAACGAAAGTATCATGGAACATTTTCAAATAATTATTATACATTTAAAAAAAACTTACTTTACTCCCCGCACGCCACGCCACTGGGGTACAACGATGTTTACGTTATGTTTCTCTCTAATGACAATAATTATTTTCTTAAATAATTTTTAAACATTATTATGACAATTTGCCGCCCCCTTAAAAGGGCCGCCCCCCCCCCTGGCCACCTACGCCACTGGGTTTATGCGTGTGTATTATAATTTTTAAATTTTAGTTAAATTAAATACCCATGCAAAGCCAGGGCGCGACGCGTATTTCCTTTTCCGTGTTCAATACGAGGCAACCATACCTCGAACTCACGTTTTGAGGATGCCTCGTACTGAACACGGGTTTGGGAAGGGAATTGGCGTAACAAACCCGTGTAGAATAAGATGCCGGTTGCCTTCTATTGGACATGGGTTCGGAGAAAAAATGACATACAAATCCGTGTTGAGTTCGAGGCATGAACACGGAAAAGGAAATACGCTGTCGGGTCCCTATACTAATATTATAAAGAGCAAAGCTTCGTATGTATGTAAAGAATAAACTCAAAAACTACTGAACCGATTTACTGAAAAATTATTATACTATTATAATGCTCCATTATTCCAGATTAACATAGGCTCTAGAATATTTTGAAAAAGTTAGGGATCTGTATGAAAACAAAATTATTTTTTTAAATACCTATCTACCCGTGCGAACCCGGGGCGGACCGCTAGTTCAATAATAAAATTAACTGAAAATAATACATAAACTTTAAAAAAAAACTATTTTATTAAAAATTGTTATTTATTTAGTGTTTTAAATAAACATAATTATTTCTCACATTACAGGGTTCCCGGCAGATACCAGCCGCGTTGGAGCTTACGCACCAGAATCCACACACCCAGTCCCCCGTGCTAGCGCGCCGGGCCAGACCCATCGGCGTGCCCGTGCAGGACCCACCCTCCCTGCCCACCATCCCCGAGCTCCCCCAATCCCAACCCCTCTCCCCCATCAGCCCCAACACCCAAGAGGAACTGCGCCACTTTCAAAGCGACGAACAAACTCAAAATCCAGAAGAAGGTGCTTCCAGCCAGCCACCACCGATCAGCCCTCGCCAACATAACCAGTTGCCGCTGAATATTAATGGTTTGCAATCAATCTCTGAAAGTGTGCCATACCACAAGCCCGGCCAAGTCACGTTTATTCCCGTTAAAAACTTCCCCCGGCTACCGGGAGGCGCCGTGATGCAAGTAGTGACGTCCCAACTAGACACGCATTCCGATCTGAGGTCGCCCAGTGAGGATTGCCTGCTCAGTTATGGAGAAAATGAAAGATTTGCCCGCCATCCCTCCCCTTCGCCATCGGAAACGGGTAACCGAGCTCAACACGGAGTAATGGCTCCCATATATGGGATCCATAACAACACCCCCGTACACGAGGCAAACACCATTAATCAGGAACCTGCAGTTTGCCGGGAGAATGACTCTGACGAGTCTACCCACTACCCCCTGAGTGGGACTTCCCCACGGAGCTCCACGGAGGGCAAAATCGGTAAAGATGATACGAGCTTTGGATCATCTTCGACAATTTCCATGGATGCACCGCAGCACATATATTCCAACCCGCATCAATACAGCAATTCCTCAGATAATAATGATTCCCACAGCAGGCGAAAGCCTGTTGACAAATACTATAGTAATGGTGCTTACCACGCCTAATATGGAAACGACTACCTTAACATGGAATTTAAACCTGATTTAAATTGGCATCTTGCCATTCTTCCATTTATTGCTACATTATGTGTGTTACTGTTCTTTGTTTTTACTTACTTTCTTTTAAAATTTTCTTTAAATTCTATAATGTGTAGCATTTCAATTACATAATATGTAATGCTGATTAAGGACGAGTTATTTCACAAAATTTGAAAAATTTATCAAATTGCTCAATTAAAATTCAAGTTCATTCAAAGTTCGAATCAAATTTGTTATTATTTCAACAAATGCCGTTTACTTCTCGTTACTTGAATATTAACAAAATATGAATAGAACTTGAATTTTAACTCTTAATAATGAATTATTCAATTTCTGTGAAATAACTATGCTTATTAACATCGACCTTTCCTTCATAGGTATTTACTATTATTTTACCTAATACAGTGTACAGGCAGTCAAAAGAGAACAAGAACGAAAGAACAATTTTGTTTATATTTAACAACACCTGTAACACCCCATACCGCACCCTTGATCTGTACTTATGTTCATTATGTCTGCAACATATATATATTTTTGATCTGTACTTAAGCTCATTATGTGTGCAACATATCTTTTTTTAAATGCTTTGAATACGAGTGAGTCTTAAAAAATAGATGAAGATGCAGGTTTTATTTAAATACACCGATTTATTGTCACTGATTTTGTCTTTGTTATTTAAAATAAATTATCGGTTATTGTTCTCAAGTCAATCTGCATCCAGTGTTTTAGCAAAAGTCAGAAACCATTATTTATAAACATTTAACGTACTTAATATTTTAAAATATATATTATCATATCGAATAACAACTATCCAATTGAAAAATTCTTGCATCGCTAATCTAAAAAGACCTAACTAAAAATATAGGTACCTGGATATTAATTTCAAAAATAAAAGACAAATTTTGTGTAATGTACCAGCTAAATAATTTTATACAAAACTCATTAGCAGAAATTTGAAAACACAGTAGACGTTAAATAGTAACATACATAATAAGGTACCCAAAAGTATTTGAAATGAATGTCGAATTACTGTTCAACAATCATTGTTGTATTTTCTTACTGTTTAAAATTTATTTTTATTTAAATACACCATGACATTTTGAAAAATATTTTTATTTTGTGATGTCAATTGTGTTTTGTCCAAAAAGCTCAAAGTAATACGAATCTCTGAAAATATATTTACACGCTAACAATGTGAAATATTTTAAATACACATTATTATAATATTACCTAGACAATAAAATTGATAGACAAGCCAATCAGGGAAAGGGTAACAAACCAAGTTGCGTGGAGCTCGGGAGGCGGCGTGAGCGTCTCCTTGATTTGTCAAGAAATTAATCTGACAGTACACAGGCAACTCGTCAATAATAATATTATATTGAAAATAAAATATGCTGAATTACTAATCCTTTTTAAGGTATTCCACAAATTGCTAGCTGCGTAAAAAACCTAACTTCAAATCCCAAAACTTAAGTTCAGGATTGTTTTAAAATTGAATAAGATATTTTTCATAAATGTGTTATACCTCACTCAAATTTAGCATCGTTACGCCAGGCGGTTTACTTAATAGTGAACGTTCAAATCCTGCCCAGAAAAATCCCGAAATACACGGAACAATCTGTGCCTTAGTTTACTGTTCTGTGCTGATCAGGTTATTTCAATGTGGGCTCTTCGGTGGTCAATGTACGACTGATATCACAGTTTGTGCAAAACTTTCTTGTGCCAAAAATACGGTCACGCGGTTTACCTCCAGTTCGTCGAAATGATACCCAGATTTCACGTAAGGGCGAGTCTATCAAATTGGATATCTATGAATATTACGAACAATATTTACACTAAATGTACTTTGGAATGATAAAATTTTGTTACCATACAAATATTGTTACAAGTTACCATACATATGAATGTAAGGTAACTTGTAGCACTATAATAGAAAAAAATATAGGTTTTATAACTTTGTAAATTACGTTACAGTTACTTTTCTACCGTAATTAAAAATTGCACTTTTTACTGTGTATCAAAATGTTATATTAACACATAGAACAGTTTATAAAAATAATGTATGTTTAAAATATTAAATATTATGTAGTTATGTCATTATTATTTAGTACATACCTCTGTGTTATTAAAGAAGGCAATAGCTAAGTGTGTGGGACACCCCGGCTAGCAGCCCGACGGGCGGAGTTAGATTCTCGAAATAGATTTACTCCCTTATCGGAATCTAAGTCTCCTTTTTATGGTTAGGAAATTTAAAAAATTATATTATGTATTATTGAATCAACATTAACAACCTCCGTAATCGAGGAGTAAGGCCCTCGACTATGTAGTAATCCGGAGGATGCGGGTTAAAATCCCGGCTTACGCCAATAATTTTGTGTTATTTCACAATTTTATTAATTTAAAATAACGTATAGCACATTTGCGCCATTTTCCAGAGTGGAATATACTCTCAGTATCGTCCTGGTATAAGACTGCGATTCAGAATTGAAACATTGCTTGAAATGTCGAATTTAATGTTTCAAAGACCCAATCATGTTTGATAACGTCTAAAAGGGATAGAAATGAAAATCTAGTCTCCTTCAACGGAAGCATTCTTCCGAACAGGACTTCCATTGATATGCTTGGTGTAACTCTAAGTGACCAGCTCAGGTATGGGGGCTCCATCGAAACCAGAGTTATGTTAGCCTCTCAGAAACTGGGCGTACTGTACAGGGCCCGCAGATACTTTAGTATAATAATACACAACTGTAATAATAGTACACAACTGCTAACCCTGTACAAATCGCAAGTGCGCCCCACGGTTGAATTTGGTAGCCACCTCTGGTCTGGAGCTCCAAAATACCTAAAAAAACCCTTGACTCTGTGCAGAAACGGGCGGTCCGTTTGATAGATTCTCCCATCTTAACATACGGATTGCAATCTTTAGAGCACAGGCGTCAGGTGGGAATGCTGTCCTTGTTCTACCGGTATTACAATGGAAGATGCTCCTAGGAACTAGCGTCATTGATCGCCTCGGCACCGGTGCATAGTCGGGAAACACGCCAAACACGCGCCCAATATTTGTACACTGTTGACATTAGTCACATGAGAACGGGTCGTTTTTAAGATTCGTTCTTGAGTTCAACAGCTCGGCTGTGAAAAGACCCTCCACACAGCATCCTCAAAGATGACATAGGCCCTGAGGGAAATTTTTATCCTCAGGGCCTCCTGTGTGGTGTTAATGTAAAAAAAGGCTTTAGACATGATTGGTGACCAGATCTCAATAGCCGGTTCTCCTCCCCACTACTTTCAGCCTCACAACATACCATAATTGGAGAAGCCATAGTCTGATTGGCTCCAAACAATGCGAATCTTGCGAGGTATTTACATAAAATGAGAATCTTCATGGAATCTTATGAGGTATTCACATAAAAAATAATTTAAAAAATATATTTAGAAAGGCATATAAGTACTTATTTATTTACTAACCACACATAATTGAAATATGTACTCTTAATATTAAGCCGTTGTGTAATTGAAAAATACATTATATATTACTTAGACTTAGTTGTTTTGCAGAAATTCACACATGGCAAAGTCATCAAATGGCCATTGAGCGCCATTTTGCTTTGAAAGTTGAAAAGTTTGCATTAAAATATCGATTCTCTAAGTCAATTTCAGCTTTTGAACAATCAGTTATCAGCAGAAAAGAACATCTATTAAATGTTATAATCTATACTTCTCAGATCCGATATTGCTCTGTTAGGCGGTAACTTACTTGCTTACGCACGAGTTGCTGGCAATTAAAAAGTATATAATTTACAAGTTGTTATAGAGCTGAAACGCACATAGAATCGACGTTTAACAGGGACCTTTCATATGTCAAAAAATTATAAGTGTGCAATTATAATAATAATAATAATAATAATCTTTATTTGGAAAACAAACAGCTTTACAAAGATGCATAAAAATAAAGAGTGCTAAAATAAAACAGTAAGCCTAAAAACATGTTTTCGCTGATAAAATTTGTTTTTTTTTCGCTGACAAGAAAAACATAAAGAAAAACTAAGAAAAAAATAGTTAAGAGAAGCTAAATTAAACATAAAGAAAAACTAAGAAAAAAAAATAGTAAGGAGAAGCTAAATACTTAAATAATGCATGATAAAATATACAAAAACACAATAAAGGGTAAGCTTATGATCTTATAGGAGTATATGGATGATTTTTATGTAATTAGGGAATATGAAAATACAGTGAAACCCTCTTAAGAAGTTCTCTCTTAAGACGTTTCGTGGCTTAAGAAGTTTGGTTTTTTCGGTCCCTCGACCCAATATTGGCCCAATTTTTCCCACATATAAGGTTTTCCTGCTTAAGAAGTTTGTTTTTTCCGGTCCCTTGGAAAACTTCTTAAGAGGGTTTCACTGTATATTGCAAATTAGGAAAAGGAATCTGATTAATAATATAATAAATAAATATAAATATGGATGTTAAGTGGTGTGTTGTGATGCATTACATTTATCTGATAGTGTTGCTTTGAATTTGTTGAAAGTTATATTGAAGATGTCTGTATATGTGAGGTGTGTGTTATGATAGTGGCAGGCTCGATGTATGAATTCATTTTGTAAGTAGTTGGTGTTGGAGCGGCTGTTATAAAAAAGGGATACGTTTCTGCCATTGCGACCAGGAACTCTAATATCTATTTTTTGTAAAAGATACGGGGAAGATATCGTATTATTTAGGATTCTGTACAAAAACAATTGATCAGAAATAATTCTCCTACAATTTAATTTCGGGATTTTAAAGAATTGACGAATATCTTCATTTGATTGGAATGCATAAAACGACCGAAAATTTATGTAGGAGAGAAGTGTGTGAAGTAAAACTTGTAATTGCAGTTGCAAAATTTTCGCTCTGAACCGATTATACCTATATTTATTATTGATATTATTATTTTATGGTTACTGTAACATAGAGTTATGTTCATCTTTTAAGTAGAGTACGAACTGCCACCGGCTTTGAGTGTATGAACCTACCCATCGTAACCCGGGATCAGTCACTCACTTCGAGTTAGTAGCGAGCATGTTTGTTACAATATTTTGGATATAAAGAGAGATTTTTATATATTGTTAATATGTATACAAAACATATATTTTCTGGAGGTATACCCTATATATTGTATTGTAAGTTTTCTAGTTGAAAGTGATATACAAAGGTTTAGAATTTTAACAGGGTTTTTAAAAGATTGTAAGTTTTTAAAAGGTTTTTAAAAGATTGTAGATTATTTACAAATCTATGTATGTGTAATGCCACTACTAACAGGTTTACTGCAGTTGTATCAAGAACTACAAGAAATAATTACATAATATATATTATAGACCACAAGGTCAGAACAAGAGAAAGTATAGTTTTTAAATAAATGCAAAAACAGTTTTCTAAAATAATTTTCTACTTTAGATATAAAACAGTTATCTGAAAAAAAATTAGAGAGCACATTTATACAATTGTAAAAACATATTTTTGAACACATTTTGCTAAAAATGTTGGTGAATAAAAAAATTAAAATGTAATTTGATTGGCGTTATTTTGTTCCCAACATTTTTTTAATTTAAGAATATTTTCACTCTCTTCAACACATTTTAATATATAAAATACTATACTCGTATAAGAAATAAAATAAAATCAAATGCTAATAAAATAATATCTTAGTGGCTGGAGTATATGTAAATGTATTTAAGTACTTCGCAAACATTATAATATTTTCTTTGAAAAATGGGTTTTCGGTAGCCTTTATCATTTTTATTGATGTTTCCTTAATCTTGGTGATACCTAATAGCTTCAGTGACCCGCTGAGACCTCTTCTGAACAATTTTTCGTCTTTCGTCGTTTATTTATCAACGATGCAACGGTACGGTGGTCATGCGGTGAAGTAGAATGGATGTCTTCTGACAACGTGGGTTCAGTTTTTAAAGAAATTATTACACAATATATTTAAAACATTCCAGCCAATATAAGTAGGCATATATGTATTATAAATATTAAGAATTATTTTTTTGTTGTATTCTTAAATAATAATATGCAATGTATATTTAGAATTATTAAGGACAGAAAATTACCAGCTAAACCCTATTCCTCTTGAATTAACATTGGATCCGTTTCTTAACTCATGTAGGTATAACATTGTTAATAGGACATTAGATTTAGAACCCATTCTTACAATATAACATATATATCTTACTTTCAATATAAGTTTCTTAGGACGGATTGTTTCACAGAATTTGAATAATTCGTCAAATTTGAAAGTTAATTTTTAAGTTCAGTAAAGGTTCCGTTCAAGTTTTGTTTCTATATCATTATTGACCATTTGCTTCCCTTTACCATAATGATAACAGAACTTGAAAATTAACTCAGAAATTTGATGAATTATTCAATTATTCTGTAAAGGTTCTGTTTTAGCTATGATAACAGAACTTGAAAATTAACTTTGAAATTTGATGAATTATTAAAATTCTGTAAAACTACTGGTTGTTTCACAGGAATTTTTCAAAATTTTATACAAGTTATTTTCTAGTACTGTGAAAGTTTCAATTTTGTCAATCAATTGTTTAATAATGATTTAATAACGGAACGAGAAAATAACCTTTAAGAACTTGAAAATTAACTTGGAAATTTGATGAATTATTCGAATTCTGTGAAACGAGCCGTCCTTAGTGTCATCATAAGTTATTTTTTAGCTTTATAAGATTTTTTTAGCTATCTAAAACATTATAATGTTATAATATGTGTACGCGTCTTTAGATCGGGAGAATAGGGATGATATTAATTAAGTATTATTGTTTTCATGGAAAGTATTATTATGGCTTGTATATGTATTGGAAAGGAAACTCTTTAACTGTTATGCAAGATTTACTATTCTTTAGTTAGAATTAATTGGGTGTTTTTTTAAAGGTGTATTGTATTTGGAAGAATACACGAAAAGATATAACTCTTTACTAAACTATGTATGTATTAGAAAATAAATACCTGTTTTTGTTGTAACTATTCAACTTTTATGCTTAGAATAAAGTGTTCTTTAGTTGAATTCATTGTGTTTTATTTAGTTTTTTATCAGTACTTACAAACTAGTAGGAGAGTTAAAATGTTTTTTTTTTTTAAATATATATCCGTCCATATTTATCTTTGGGTATTATTTGTCATCTTTGGGAATGCTTTGTTAAGGATCTTTTTGGAGAAAGGAAGGAGAAAAAGTTCTGGGAAAGAAAAAAGGTTTGAGGGTTACATGAGGAATCTGGGGGTTAATGTGTTCAGGATTGACAAACATATGAATCCATCCCTCCCATTGTGGTCCAAGAGGATGCATGATGGGTCGAAAGAGGTCATAAGGACTCCCTCAACCAGTCTCTCTTTATCCGGCCCGCCACACAGTTGGTGGGCAAAAGTATCTATTTATTATTTATTTTGTTTGTTGGCTCGTCAACAGACAAAACTCGCCCTATGAGCCCGGGCCCCCTCAATAAGTCACCAAACATAGGGAACCATTTGAGGTGACCTATGTGTTGGTTATCCAAAAAATGGTTCCCGGGGCGGTGGTACTCATACCCGCCTGCCAAATTGAAAACTTCATGGTTAATTAGTTAATTTCAACTACAGAAATCAATGTTGAAATTGTCCTTATCATAATTCTTTATTGGCTGTATTTTTACACATTGGTCTCAATTTATTATTATTATTGTGAAGGCTGTGAGTAATAAAAAGAACAGAGTGTGCAAATCACACGCGGTAGAAGTGAAGCCATCAGAAAAGTAAAGTAGAAAAGAGTGGGAAGGCTACGAAGCACCGCACAAAGACCGATTATATCTACTACGCCATTCTCTAGCAGGCTAAATCCTTTAGTCTGTCTCTTTTATTAGTATCGATATTTTTCGTTTCATCGAGTTTCAAATCACAATATATTTTTTATAGTAGGTACATTCAGAAGGTTTAGTGACATCTAGCGTGCGCTATGTACAATTCATATTAATTCAATCCTCCCTCTGTACACTACCGCCAGTGCGAGAAGTGGCAAAAATGCGAACTTTTCGTGATTTGTGCCGACCCGCAGACCCTGACACAATAATAAAACAATCAGAGTTTATGTTCCCGATTAAATTCCCCGTAAATGTTGCCATTAATATTCCCAATAATATTCCCGTTAATATTCACGATACACGAGTCCAACAAGGTTTTTTAGTTATGATTAGAAATCTCTGCAAACTTCATGAATTCATCAAGAATTATAAAATCGATCAAAAATCATCCAAGATAAATAAATATAATCAGAGACCTGAAAAAATTGAATTTACGATAGTGCAAAGTTCGTAATTTTATGAGAAAAATGCGAAAAGTAAGCCCAAATGGTTTAGGAGCGATTAACGAAGAAATTAGTCTAATGAGAAGTATATGATGCAGATGAGAATCCTAAAAGAAGTCTGGGACGCCTGAAGAAGACGTGGCACAATCAACAGTCAATCAGATACTTGAGTGGAGCCATGTCGAGAGTCAGAATGATAGAAGAGTATGTAAGTGAATGTGAATGAGGCAAGGAGTATTTGCCAAGACCGATAAAAATAAGACAGCCTTTAAAAAATGACTTGAATTTAGTCTTTACAATAAATAAAAATATACTTACACTTTATGTGATTTTCTAGAAACTAATGTACTCAAAACAAAATTCCAACGGTTGGTAATCGACATAATTTGCAAATTTCAACATTATTCTTAAATTTTTTTGTGATGACGTGAATGTATTTGATAATCATTAAAACTATTAAAAAAAAATTGACAAAACAAAATAAATATAAACCTACCAGTTGAGATTGAAAAATGTAAAATTATTGATGTTTTTGTAGCTGAAAATAAATATTAATATTATAATTTCATTAGTACAATATTAGGTCGTTGCAAATTAAACGTTGTTAAATTTTCAAGCAAAATTTTGAATTATACAACGTACATTTCAAGCCATATAATCATACAGTAAAATTAATCAATAAATTAATTGGGAATTCTGCTTTTTAGTATTTTAATTTTAGTTCAAATAAAATCATTAAAAAATATCCACACCCTTGTTTTGTGATGAAAAAGTTCGTCTATTTATTTACGGTCTCACAAACTAACATATTTAAAAAAAATGGCATTCTGGTTTTTCTTAGATATTATTGAAAAATTTTAAATAATTATGATCAAAAAATAATTACAAACAGCACATAATTTTATTACCTTTATCATCACGAGTTTGAGCATTTTTGAATGTAGGTGTTTATCAAAGCAAATTTTGAATGAAATAAAATCGATATTGAGTTATTATGTTAAAAAGCTGGTCTGAAGAATAATTGATCGTTCTCATCGGATCCGCCATGTACAGTTGCAAGGGTACGATCATAAGACCATCGTTCGTCGAAATTTAAATTCTCTTAAATAATATAATAACAAATGTAATACTTTATCATTTCCATTGTAACCTTTGTACCTACATATAAACAAAATAAAATATCTGGAAGTTTGCAGGATCCCAGAGGAACAACTCAGATAATAATCCAGAAAACCCTCAGTCAAACAAAAAAAATCGTTAAAAAGGTACCTATAAAAGAAATAGTGTTACATAATTAATCACTGCAGAAATGAACTAACTGTTGATTGTTGACAACCCTGCTTCCGTTACTTCAGGTCCGCGTGTGTAATCTCTAGATTCTTCGGCCATTTCTCTGTGCTGGTGGTCTGAGGAGGGTGTGCTCTGTTGGAAGCTGGTGGTGATTGTGTTCCAAGGACTACAACTGCTCATTTTCGCTTCTCATCTCCATCCACGGATTTTAAGGTAATTTTTTTTGTGATTATTATCTTATTCGACAAGTAGAAGCTTTTGTTTTTCCTAGACAAGTGCTGCCAAAGATTTCCGTTGCTCAAGTCGAGTGGGCGCATCTGAAATGACACCTCTCTATTCCTTCTTAAGTTTTTCCCTAAATATTTACAAAATCTTATCTGTACTTATATACCTAAGTTTTTAATTTTAATACTTAACTTTTAGTTGAGAGGGGAGGGAGAGTGTATGCAGTTTTTTGAAATGTTGTGGAATGTGGAATGCTCTAGAATATTGTGGACTATTCGAAGCCTTTATTGTATGGGTGGGGCTACCCAATGGTAGGGGTATATAAAGCAAGATCCGTCATGGGTTCGAAAGTCAGTTCAATCTCTTATCCTCTTCACTCTCTCGTATCTATGAGACGATGTATGATTGTGAATAGATCAAGGAGTTTGGCAGTAAGGCCTCTCTGCGTATCGTTATCGTTAGTTAGCTTTGTGGAAGTTTTAATGAGGCACAAGAATACAAAAAGTGGGTTAGTAGTTTTTTTGGTAAAAGGTTTAATTAAGATTTCTGAAAAATATTACATTATACGCTCAATTTTTCAGAACTTCATAATGGACCTGGCCACGGTTATACGATGCCGACAACATCTACTCTGTCATATGGAGCCAATTCCTGTAAGTATTTATCAATTTTCCGCTTTTTCCATATATTTTTTTGACGTGATTTTCTACTATCTTTTGCCCCCGACTTCGCTCGCAGAGTATTAGGGTGGTTCTCGCAGCGCCTCCTCCACCTTCCCTATCTAGGGAGACAGACATCAAGCGAACGGGGGTTCGAATCCTACGAAATTCAACCTTTTAACCACTTAAAAAAAAACAAGCAAATGCAAAGAAAGCGACATCTAGCGACTTTCTAGTTTCACTTCTACCGCGTGTGAATTAAAAACTCTGATTTATTTTTTTAATTAAAAATAAATTTATATATGTTATTAAAGAAATTTACAAATATTATTTAGAGTTCTAAAAGATCTATTCAAAGTAAATTTCCTAATAAATATTCATAAATTATTATAGGTTTATTGAACTTTTCTCTATTCTGAAAAAATAATATTTGGTCCTTTATAGCATTGAAAATTTCCGTTAAAGAATTGTTTATAAAAAATTAAAGTATGTGTTTAGGCGTGTGTGATAATAAAATATGAATTGTTTTTATAGGTTATACTCCGTTACGTCCCAAACTACGGAAATCAATATTTTCCCAAAACTCTCGAGGGTTGGAGGATTTGCCCCGGGTTTGGTTCACCTGTGCCTTGGTAAGTTACCATTTTATGCTACATATTTGTTTTGTAATGGTTGTAAGAGTATGTAAGACAGGAAACACAATACTTTTTTTTTCATTAATCCATTCACGATTAGTAGCGTGCCAACCAACACCATCTCTCTGGAGCCGCAAACAGCGATGAAGAACAGCAAATCAACTTTCCCATATCGCACCGCTCTTCGAAGTGTCTTGGGCCAGACAGATTTTTTTGTTTTACTTTAGTTCCACACAGGAGGCCCGAAGGAAAATAATTCCCCTAAGGGCCTATGTCATCTTTGGGGTTGCTGTGTGGAGGGTCTTTTTAGGTAAGTAAGGAGATGGAAGGAAAAAGGTATGAGGGGTGGGTAAGAATTTGGGTGTCGGTTTTTCCAGGGGTGACGGACGTATGAAACCATCGCTTCTACTACGGTCTAAGGCCTCCTTAACAGGTGGGCAGATACAACGGCCACTAAGACCTTGACAAACCTCACTATATGAATCCGGGCACCCCTGCTAAGTCATCAAACATAGCGAACCATTTTGGGTGACATATGGCGGAGGTGTATCCTCTCGGTACGGCCTGCCAGACAATTGGTGGGCAGACGCATCCGCCGCCAAGACCCGGACAAACCTCACCCCATGAACCGGGCACCCCTGCTAACGTAGCGAACCACTTGGGTTGGGGTGACCTATGACAGAGGTGTTGGCTATCCAATAAATGGTTCCCGAGGCGGCGATACCCATACCCGCCTCCCAAATTAAGCTACGTATCTGAAGGTATCTTTTAATCTGTAGCAAAGTGGACATTAATATTTCTTTTGAAAGTTTAAATTTCCCAAACTTTATTTTAGAATTCTTGAGTCATTCCAATAGGGTTTTATAGCATTAATTATTTTTGAGGCCTCCGCATATAATATAACTTGTACGTTCAAAAGTCTTTTTGCTGATTTCAGGGTTGATACAAACATAAGAACTTTCCAAGTGATGCCTTTGATGTGGCCCGATCAGTACGCGGATCCGGTAAGTGTATATTTTTTCCATGAATTTATTTAACAGAATATTTTGGTTACCGGACAACTCAGAATGAAATCAACTCACATCGTGACGGCTGGCGTGGTCTATCGGTAAAGCTTTTGACTCGCAATCTGAAGGTAGCGTGATCTAATCCCGGTGTGGGAAAGTACTACTTTAGCAATCGACCGTGCTAGTTACACAGGAGCGTTTTCATTACGATAAAATTCTTCTAGAACCATTCATTACCTAAAAGTAAAATTAAAAATTAGAATTGTTCATTGTTAACTTATTTTTGAAGTGAAATGTTTTTGAGTACCGCTGTGATTTGAAACTCGATGACACGGAAACGAACGACACTAAAAAGAGACAAACACATACATGGATTTGGCCTGCGAGAGAATGAGATTGCAATAAAATATTATTTATTTCACGGGTACTCGGTTCCACGGTCACACGCAAGTCTCCTTTAGTCTTGAGGTATAAAGTGCCTGACTGCCTGACAAACCTAAGCGGCCAGAACTTCAGCGAACCAAGGATCGAATCCTACGAATTAAAAAAAAAAAACATATGCCTATTTTTATTTTTCAAAATTAATATCTAATCTTCAAACCACTCCAAAATGAACAGACAAAAGAAAACGTAATATAAAGCGACATCTAGCGACTCCTTAGAAGAATACACAAATAAGATGACCAAATTTGTAGGAAAATGTGCACTGGAATTCGAGCGCGGTGCTTCGTAGCCTATCGGTCTCCTCTTTGCGCGGTGCTATGTAGTCTCCCCACTATTCTCTTCTTTAGTTTTCTGAAGGTTTCAGATCTATCGCATGTGAATTGCACAAATCTGTATTTTTTTCTGTAGGCATAGACTTCTGACACTAAACCAAGCATTAACACGGAATTTGGTACGCTAAGAAATCGGAGGAAGCGGGTTCAAATCCCGGCTCAAATATTAGTTTGGTGACTATGTCTGAATAGCCTGGCTCTTCCCTATCTCCTTCCTCTCCCCTTCTACTTCAGCCTGACAACTTTATAACCTCATAGTCCCACATCGGAGATTGTACCCCCTGCTGTGAGTTTCATGGTGTAAAGAAGAGTATAGTTGCGGTTCTAATGTTATAAATATATTGCTATGTGCAAAGTATTTGAATTTTCTGAGGAACTAGAATAAAGGAAATAATTAGAAATTAAATATATACATATTTTATTTTCAGAGTTTTCTCCTGCCGTACTATGCAGCTGAGCAGGGCATTATTCTGCTTCCAGATGGTGAGTGCAATTTACTAAGAAATTTAAAAAAAAAATATTATTAAGTTAAAAGAAATATAATATTTCGCGTTCTTAAATTAAGTACAGAGTATATATGGTATAGTAGCAGGAGGTTTTCCAAAGAATCGACGGAGGAAGGCACCTGCTCAGGAGCTTGTCCGAAAGGTGTGCAAGATGGATCGGCCATGTAATACGACAAGAAGTCCTCTTACATGCTATAATGGAGGGTATGACCGAGGGGACAAACTCTAGGGGACTCCCACGCCGAGAGTACCTGGAGGATCTGCTGGTGGACGTGCGCTGCTCATCATATGCAGACTTCAAAAAAGCCGCACAAGACAGGGAAGAATGGAAGAGAATAGTAGAGGAAATTGCTGCAAACCAATCCCAGGATTGAAACCAGAGAGAGGAGAGAGTATATGTATGAAGTAGAGTGTAGTAGTAATATTTTTAATTTTGTTCTAACAATTTACGTTTATACAGTTTTTATTAATATTCTTTTCCGTTTTTAGGTTATCTGAAAGGAGATTATATATGTGTACTCCCTCGTGGCCATTACTTCTCTTGCCACTTACAGTCTTGACAGTATTTGTGTAGAATTTATTATGTTATCTAGTATAATGGTCGTTTACTTGTGGTGTTTAAGTCCCTTTCATATTTTGTAGATTAAAAGGCATATGTTATATTCGTACAATGTTCTTATTTTCAGAAGGTTCAATTCTTGGTATGGTTTTTTTGTGGGAGTGTCTGGGTTATAATTGAAGAGTTTTTTTATAACTTTGATCTGTATTATTTATAAGTCGTTTAAGTACGTAATGTATGTGTTTCTCCATATTTCTATTGCATAATTTAGGTGGGACTGAATTAAGCTAAAGTATAAGCCCCTCTTTACCTCTGTTGATATCATAGGGCGTACTGTACATGGCCCACATGTACTTTAATTCTACACAACTGCCTATCCTATATAAATCGTAAGTGCGCCCCACGGTTGAAATTGGTAGGCACCTCTGGAAAAACCCTCAAATCTGTGCAGAAACGGGTGGTCCGTTTGATATATTTTCCTATCTTAAAAAGCGCAGCGCGACAGATAGGACGCGACAGGTGGGAATGCTGTCCTTGCTCTACCGATATTTTAATGGAAGATGCTCCGAGGAACTAGCGTCATCGATCCCTTCGGCACCGGTGCGTAGTCGGAAAACACGCACCCAACATATAGGTATATGCGGTTAACATTTGTCACATAAGAACGTGTCATTTCTACGACTCGTATATGAGTTCAGCAGCTCGGCTGTGAACCATACGCTTTGCCGGCCATCTACAATATGACTTCCACTACTATGACAGGCCATGAAGGAAATTATTTTCTTCAGGACCTCTTGTGTGAAGATAAAAAAAAAAAAGATTCCTCTTATGAATCTCTGATATTGAACTTGATGAAATCGAGAACATTGTAGGTACTTAGTGGTTTTTGAATGCGCGGTTTCCATTTGATGATATACAGGGTTTTTACATACATATCGGTAGTATAACTTTAACATGAGAAATAATTTTGAACATGAGAATGAAATAATAAATCACTTCTGCTATAGGTTACCCCAAGTGGTTAGCTAGGTTTGTTAACTTAGTAGGGTTACCCGGGTTCATGGGGTGAGGTTAGTTGGGTCTTGGCGGTGGATGCATCTGCACACCAGCTGCATTGATTGAGGGTGTCCCATTGCTTCTCCACACCTACTCTCTTGGAACATCGCCTTGCACTGCGATGGATTCATTCGACCGTCATTCTTGGACACACTGACCTCGAGATTCCTACTCACCCCTCATACCCTTTTCTTTCCCAGAATTTCCTCTATTCCATTTCCTTAAAAAAACTTCCACACAGCATCCCCAAAGATGACATTAGTTCTGTGGGGAATAATCCTCAGGGCCTGTGTGGAGTTGATGTAAAAAAACGCACACATGATTTACCTAAAATAAAACAAACAAAAAAAAAATTCAATGATCAGATAGGTTTATAAAGAAACAGCCGATGGTTTAAGAATAGAGTTGGTATGAGTTTTTATTATTTTTCACATAATTCACCAAGTTATTGTAGCGCAACGCTGCGGCTGCGGCACGCCAGAAGTAACTTTATTCGATGTGAAACAAATCAAGTTGAAAATTGTTTTTTTTATTAGTAATGCTGATAGTATTTATTTTTTTCAGCTATTAATCACCTGATGTCTGGGCCTCAGATGGACCGGCTAACCCTAACGCACTACAACGTCGCATATGAGTTTGCTCCCCCGGAGCCCTATTGTAGTGTGCACACTGCCTACCTCGCCAAACCCTTCCTGTACAACGAATGGCGCAACTACATAGACCGCTACTTCCCTGGCCTCATCCAGCCGGGTGGTCAGCTCCCGGTAACCCAGCCCGGTCCATCTCAAATGGTGAGCTTCACCCCTTTCCCGTCACCTATGTGCCTTTTTCCATCCACTTTCCAAGGCGCAATACTAATAAAATATGTTACCATTATAGGCTCACTTGGAGGCGATGAGGCATGACGAGAGGAGTATTGGAGACTTGCAGCAGCAGCAGCAGATGAAACAGCAGAGGATGGCCCACGCCCGACAGCTGAAGCATGAACTTTGTCAGCGGGTGATGGAGGAGCAAGCGCACCAGAGGCAAGTTAGAGACTTCGTGGAGCGGCAGAAGTTGGTGGAGGGTCAAAAAAACCTGGAACAGAACAGCCGAACAGAAAAACAGACGGTGTCGGAAGCAGTGTGCCAGCCCAAAACGGTTGTTGGAGAAGAGCGCCAGCGGCAAATACCCAAAGAAGAAGAACCCCGTCAGCGGGAACTGGAAGAGCACGCGCACTGGGAGAGACAACACAAAGCCTTCGCGGTGCGACAGGAGGGAAGAGATAAGATCCTGCAACAGGGCAGCCTGCCGCAAGAATGGAATCAGACGGAGCCAGACGAGCACAGGCACCGAGAGGGACAAGAACTAAAACGCGAACGCGCCTTGCAAGAAGCAAACCTGCAGAAAATGTTAATGGAAAAGAGATCCTCGTGGAATATGGGACAAAGAGAGGAGTACCCCTTAGAGCTGGGGTATCAGGCAGGACAGGCGGCTCAGTTGATGCAATCAAAAGAACGAGTAGAAGGAGGTCACCGGAAATGCAATAAGGAAAGCGATAGGGAGCAGCAAGAACAGGAGTGCCAAGAACTGGAGCTCCAAAAGCAAATAGCAACAGAACAACAATCTTCAGATTGTTCGCTAATTCGGATGCCCGTCAGAAATGAAGATCACCAAGAAAGGGAGCGCCGGGAGCCAATGGCCAAAGAAAGACGCTCGGAGTGGTATTACCAATGGAAAATGGACAAAGAAAAAGAATTCGAGTGCTGTCAGATGCCAATCCCTTCCAGAAAAAACCAACAAGAACAGGGACACCAGCAGAAAGTGGACAAAGAAAGGGAATTGGAAAGACTCTTGAGTCAGACGTCAATTTGGAAGCCGTCTAAAAAAGAAGATGGTCAAAACGAGAATCAGCAGTGAAGAGTTTCGGCACCAGGCTGGATATTGAGACACATTGATGAAGAGTGATAAACTAAAATACGACCAAGTGACGTATCAAGATGGGAGATGAGGACATAATTTTTTAATGGTTAAAATTGATTAACGGTTTGCTTAGGACTCTTGGCGTATGAAGCGAAGATTTACGAGTCAGAAATTTAAGTGAAAACTCTGGCTAAGTTACGAATAATTATTATTTAAAAGTTCTGATTTATTACTCCAGTTTCTTGTAATTTTTCTAATATACAATAAAAAATATTAACGGTTTTTTGCTATATCTGCCCTAACAGAACCTTTAGTTTTAAATGCAATGTATAAATAATAATATTAATAACCGAATGCCATTGGGTCTCTGGAAACATAACACGCAAGCATTCGAATATATTTACAAATAATGATTGATACAAAATAAATATTCAACGTACTCCACATTACACGTTCACACCATACTTTTTTCTTATGAGGAACCTCTATAAGACATTTTGTTTTGAAGAGTTTTAAATTTCAATGTACATTTGTTACTTTCATTTTAAATTTTCTGCGACCGGTTTCGACACATGCAAATTCACACAAACGACACATCATTCAAAGCAAAACTTAACATGAATGACATGGATGTGTCGAAACCGAAAATTTAATTTTCGATCGCAGATTATTTAAAATTAAAGTAACAAATATACATTGAAAATTAAAATTCTTCAAAACAAAATGTCTAGAAATTGTTACATAGTTAATACCCAAGAATTACAAAAAACCTCAATAAGACTTTATGTTTATTGCATTAGAAAAAAGAAGATTATTAGAAAAACTGTGATAGCAAAAATTAAAAAAAATTAACTGGAATATTGACATCAGGCATTCTGCAAACGATAAAAAAAATGCAATGTGTATAAAAAATGAGCATTTTAGCAAAAGAAAAAATATAATTTTGACTAGAAATAACAATAAACCTGTCTTAAAGTAGGTATAGTGTTATTATAATACAAAAACAGTTGTTAAATTTCCTAAATAATAATAAAATAATACACAAAAACCAGTTTGGTTTTATAAAATCACTCAGCACACAAGATGCTATTGCTAACTTAACTTCATACATTTACGAAACAGTAGATAAAGGTAAAAAATGTGCGGGTATATTTATTGACCTCAGAAAGGCATTCGATAGCATATCTCATGAGATGCTATTAAAAAAATTAAATAATATTGGCATAAAAGGCAACGCGATTAAATGGATCACCAACTACTTAAAAAACCGCCCTCAAGTGGTAAAAATCAATCATGTTAATAGCGATCAAGAGCTTTCAAGCTTTGGAATCCCCCAAGGTACAGTGCTTGGACCAATCCTATTTACTATATATATGTAAACGATATTTTTTTTCAACCTTTACATGGTCAAATTACATCATACGCCGACGATACAGTATTAATAATAAGTGGAAAGACTTGGGAAAATGTAGAATTAAAGGCCATAGAAGACATTAACACGCTTAAGAATTTTTTCGACACTAATTTACTATCACTAAATAATGAAAAGACATTTGTAATTCCATTTGCAATACATTTAAACGATGCTCCTAAAAATTTTAACATTGTCATACATGAAAATACTAAAATTCACAGCCAAAACTACTGCAAATAAAACTGTACAATATTAAAAACAACAAATAAAATAAAATATCTAGGAGTAATTATTGATAAAAATTTGAAATGGAAGGAACAAATATGTCAAGTAGTAAACAAAATTAGAAAATTAATATACATATTTTTAAGACTTAGAAATTTTTTGTCAATAAAAAATCTATATTTAATCTACTATGCCTTAGTTCAATCCACTTTACAATACGCTATTATTAGTTGGGGATCCGCATATAAATGTAAACTTGCTCCAATAGAAATTGTACAAAGAACAATTATTAAAATTATATTAAAAAAATCCTTGGACTACCCAACAGAACGCCTATTTGATGAATTCCAAGTACCTACATATAAAGATTGATATATTAAGAATTCATTAATTCAAATTATAAAAGAAAAAGATAAATATCAATTTTTAAACGAAAACAGAACACGACTTAAACATGTTTTTATATGCCTAAAACTAAATACGTCTTTTGCACAACACCATTACACTTACCAGGGAAGAACTTTTTTCAATCGTCTACCAGAAGAAATCAGAAGCATTAATGATAAAACCCAAATACTGCTCTCTGTCAAGAGACTTTTTAAAAATATTCTGAAGAAAAAAACTAATGCCACTTAATTATCCTTACAAATATCCTTAGTTTTCCATAATATTCTTTCTTTTATTTAATTGTATACAAATATCCTTGGTTTTCCATAATATTCTTTCTTTTCTTTAAATATGTACTATTACAACACACATATATTTATCTAAATGAATTATTTAAGTACTAAGTAATAACCACATTTATGTACACTCCTTTTCCATACACAAGCATATGCTTTAAATGGAAAAGTAGTAAAAAACCTAAGATGTAAAATTATCATTTAGCAACATGTTAAACATATTAGTGAAAAAAAAAAAAAAAAAAAAAAAATGATTTTTTCTCGAAGTATTTGCTACATTTCAATAAATACAATTTACGTTTTTATTTCCAAACATTACACATTTCTATTTCTATATTATATTAAAGAAAAAAATCTTTGTATAAACACACTAGATTTCCAAAAATCGCCATATTCTGTTGTTGAACTTTCACTTTATTACATTATAAAAGATCACAAAAAACTAACAAAAATAACATTATTTTTTTAACTGTAATATCATAACGACACCTTCAATAACATTTTTTTTGTACTTAAACATGTATATATTCACTGTGTACTATATTTCAATTTCATAAATAAATATAACAACAATTTTAAAAAAAATCTTAAAATATGATAAATATTCTGAAGTAACCCTATGTAGATGTGAACATTCAATTTATTTTATATTCATTAAGTCTTTATCAAAAAGTACTTGAATTTAACATTAAATTCTTCAATATATACTCAAAATACTTCTCTTGTTAAACAAAACAAGAAAATAATTCATTCTCTAAATATTTCTCAAATATATTATTTATGTATGGGATTTAATCAACATAACAAAAATATTAAATTTTATTGTTTTATCTAAAAATGAAATATTTGTAATATTATTTAATGCTAAACGCATGGAAAACCTTTTTGTATCATTATATTATACCTGCTTTTACTTTAAGAAAAATAATTGTGGTATCGTTGATAAATACGAATGCTTTATCATATTAACGTGTTTAATAACTGCTCATTGCTGTATTATGCTAAGAATAAAAACGGGTATTAGAAAAAAAATCTATGTAATTATACCAAGTATTAAATTGAACCTTATACTGCATTATGTAGAGATATTTATTATAGAAATATTTCTATTTTTAAAATCTACCAAACTTCGTACCACATTTTTATTGTATTGCATATCAAATTTTACTACGAATTAAATGGCACAGAATAATTTTTTGAATATAGATATTGATAATGAAATAGAAAGTAGTACGGTAAATAATTTAGAAGATTGGATGAAAAAACAAAACATTAATGCGTCTGATAATATTGTTTGTATTCAATTGAATATAAGATCTATACAAAAATATTGGGATATATTGCATATTATATATTTACTTAATTGTTTGAAGCATATTGACATTCTAATGCTATGTGAAACTTCTATTCATACTGAAAGTACGTGTATGTACAACATTCCGGATATAATTCATATAACTACTGCAGGACTGTTAGGTCAGGAGGAGGTATTATATTGTATTTAAAAAATAAATTTGAATTTAGACCAAAATCGTTCCAATCACTACATTATAACACTAAAATATAACAGAAAAACTCATACTCCAGGACAAAACTAACGTTAATGTAATAGCTATCTATAGACCTCCTAATTTCAGTAAATCTTCATTTTTAACGGAATTATCATCATATCTTGATACAATTAATAGTAAGGAAAATATTGTCTTACTGGAAATATAAATCTGAATTTGCTTAATGACCAAGATTTATTTATTTATTTCTATATATTACAGTTTTTACCTTATATTTATTATTTTAACATAATATATTTTGAAAACATTTTTACATATTAATACAACATTTTATTATGTTGGGTGTAAGGTAGGTTTGAGAAGGTGAAACTGTTGGTTTATAATGTTGTATGTTTCGTGAACACCTCACTAGGAGAACCTGTGCTGAGGTGTTTACGTGTTTATGATTCAGTGTGACAAGTACAAGTAGCAGAAAGTTGGTTTTTTTTTTTTACATTTTGATGGCAATGGTTTATCTAGAAGAAAAAAAAATACTTATATATATATCTAACAATTTATTTGTTTGTTTGTTTGTTTGTGTGTTTGTTTGCATCGAATAGGCTCCGAAACTACTGAACCGATTTGAAAAATTCTTTCACTGTTGGGAAGCTACACTATCCCCGGGTGACATAAGCTATATTATATTTCCAAAAAAAATAGGGATCCTTACTAAAACTTCAATAATGTAACCCAGGGTGTAAAAAAATTACCTAAAATATTCTTTAAATCGCGTGCGCTGCGAAAACTATTGATGATAGAATAAAATAATGTACTACGACTTCATAGAACACATCATTATTTACAAAAAAGATCGCAACAGCATATGTCTAACTATTATGGTTATGCCACAATAAGTATTCTTTTATTTTAAAATTTTAATTAATATGTCGCCGCTTGAAAAGGCTCTTTATTTGTATCTTGGTTTTAATCCTTATCAAAATAAATTACTTCATATTTAAGACAGTTTCAATACCTTTATCTAACTTTTTGAATTTTTCAATTCGGATATTTAATTAGAAAGATATCACGAGTTTAAAATTGTTATTATTAGAAAAAAGTTTCGGCTACGGGCCGGGCGGGAGAGGAGTCAAGAAATGCAGTGCCAGGGGGGTTGGCGGGACGGGAGAGCGGGAGAGCGGTGGTGGAGAAGGTGGAAGTGGAACGCTGGAGGGGAACGCACGGGAAAGGACATGTGAGGGGTAACATTTTATTTATTTGAATATGGCATATATTATAAAAGAAAGTACAAAAAAACGTGCAGCTCGCAAAAACTCAGAAACGAGTCCCGGTTCGATCAAGGGAGTTATATGGTGTGGTAGATCTCTATCCTCCCTAGGGAATAAGGGTATCCGTTTTTACCTAAAGGGCGTGCTTTTAAAGATATAAGGGCTGAAAGTTTCGCCCTCTTGAAATTTCTAGAACAGTCTTCCGGAAAGTTCTAGAAGGTTCCATAGAGCTGTAGAAAGTTGTGGAAGGAGTGGTGGAGTATGTCGTGGAATGATCAGGAATAGGGAATCGGGAACATCATTGTGCAACATTCCAGAACACTATATTATTGTCCTGAGCGAAGCCGGGTAACCCAGCTAGTATATATATATATATATATATATATATATATATATATAAAGTATATATAAATATATATGTATATATATGAATAGTTGGTAAATTCTTGAAAGATATGTTTATTTATTTTAGTTTTGTTATGTTTGGTTAGGGATTAGGAAATTTTGTATAAAGTGAATATCAACTTCATATGAAAACTTACCTACTAACCATTATTTAACTAAATGCATCAATGTAGTAATTAGAGAAGCTGTATTAAATGGTCAAATTACTCGTACGTGTATTGACCATATATTTTCCAAATTCAGAGGCAAGAAAATAACTGCTTGCGTCTGTGAAAATAATATCGCCGATCATTTTATCACTGCTTTTATATAAGATCTCATAAACGTCAAGTAGATTTTGCAAATAAGTATATTCAAATCATCTCACAAAAGGCTATTGATAGATATATCAAAGATTATAACTGGAGTAAACTTATAGAGGAGAAGGATTGTATTTCATTATATGAAAAAATATTTTTTTTATTTAAAAAATTTTACAAGAGTAGTTCTAAAACGATAGCGCAAAAACCGAAAACACGACCTTATGCAATAAATGAATGGGTAAGCAGTGAATTATTATGTCATATAAATAAAAGGGAAAACTTTTTATAACAAAAACTTTCTGTTATACTTTTTTGAAGGTTATTCCTATTAGTGAAATATATCATATTAGAATAAGTTAACAATAATAATCTAAACGAAAATATGAAAGAGAACAAGACACAGAAAAACAGAAAAAAAACAATGGTTGCAACTGGGACTCGAATCCAGACCTCTCCGTCTATAATAATTTACGGTGCTCCAGATTTTATGTCCTGATTAAATCTTTCCCAAATGAAAGAATAAACCCTTCCACACACTTTTCCACAAATGATTATCTAGTAAATTCACGCAATGTAAGTGCACTATATAAGTATAATAAATACAAAACAATACAAGAACAATACATCAATCCACCAGAAATATAATGGGAAAATATTTCACCGACTCCAGATATTTTCATATCAGAGGTTCCGGCTCTGATGAAATCCTAACTGGTCCGATAAATCCTACTGATCCCTCAATATAAATATTTAAAAAAATCTTTCGTAATCCTACATGTATTTAAAATTATTTATTATTATAATTATTGTCTATAATAATTATTAGCCCGAAACACTCTTCAACATTGAAAAAATCTCACAAGAAAAGATAAATGCCGCCGACGGGACTTGAACCCGCGTCCTTCTGATATCCGAAGGTAGAGCAGTTGACCGGATATCTGAAGGACGCGGGTTTGAGTCCCGTCGGCGGCATTTATCTTTTCTCGGGAGATTTTTTCAATGTTGATGAGTGTTTCAGGCTAATAATTATTGCTTGTAATAATTGTTACCCTTTGTGCTACGCATAAAAATCTTGTCTTAAACATTAGTTTACCAATTAAAAATAATAATTAATATATAATCAATTCAAATTAAGTATAAAATAAAATACAATAAAAAACTTAATCAAAGTAAATAATGTAATCAATTCATAAATAAATAAATAAAAATCAAAATGATTTCAATGACTTTTGAGGACGCCGATCCCTACTAAAATTGTTGGGGATAGGGTGAGGTAGATTAATTTGTATAATGGAAGTAGAACGGTTACCTCGAGAGTGTTTTCTCTTGGGGTAAGAATAACCTCGTCGAATTTAATGTTTAAAACACCCAATCATGTTTGATAACGTCTAAAAGGGATCGAAATGATAATCTAGCCTCCTTCAACGGAAGCATTCTTCCCAACAGGACCTCCATTGATGTGCTTGGTGTAACTCTAAGTGACCAGCTCAGGTATGGGGGCTCCATCGAAACGCTTTTACGACTCGTTCTTGAGTTCAACAGCTCGGATGTGGAACGATTTACCGGCCTCTGTGTTTCCTCCCTCCTACAACATGGGTCTCTTCAAGACCCATGTTCACTCCTTCCTTTCCTCAAAAAGACCCTCCACACAGCATCCTCAAAGATGACGTAGGCCCTGAGGGAAATTATTTTCCTCGGGGCCTCCTGTGTGGAGTTAATGTAAAAAAAAAAACATTTTGGATAATTTGAAACTCTGAGAGCGAAATTTTTTTCAAATGGCAGGAAGAGGTTCAGTTCGAGCTCTGATTGTAGATTAATATGTTGAGTCTTTGAACAACGAGACTCATGAAGCAGTAACTTTGTGATGTGACATTATAATTTAAAATAAAACAATAACTTTGTAAACACCACTTTTATTTTTAATACTTTATGCCGACCGGGTTTCACTACAACCGTATGAACAAATATTATTAGCAAGTACAGCTATTAAAGCAAAAATGAGATTGTGCTGCCCTAAAGAAGCTACGGTTGTATTTATTTAATCTCCTTTGATATATTTATAAAGAAAGACCGTAGCAACAGTTAAACTATTCGCCCCAGAGACTCAATCCTCCCACCCCAAACGTGTTTCAAACACAGTGATTTGATCTAGATGAATTTTCCATCATATCTAGCGGATTGGACTTCCCTCTAAACCAGCGGTTCACAACCGTTTTTTGATATATATTTGTTCTCATAGGGTCATAACTTATCAAAAAAAAGGTTAAATTCTACATTCTAGGTGGCTCACTAAAACGAAGCGGGTTCTTTGGCTTTATATTTCTACCCTAAAACCATCAGAAAATTTGTTAACTTTAACGACAGTTTACGCACCTATGTGGTTCAACGTTAAGACCAAACCAATATTCCGGTGTTAGACATTTGCATGAAACAATATTGCTTATTGAAACAATGTATTGTTAATACAGTAATCCCTCGCGTTACAAAAAAGTTTTTTGGGTATTACAAATACATATTGTTAGCCATTTTACCCGACGACCGAAAATGGTTAAGAGAGTTGGCATTAAAAAGAATATTGGAATCCCGGCAAATGAAAACGCAATCAGTCGTTATTCGTACCCTCAAAGTGCCTGTTTTTGATTTTTTGGTAGATGATTATAATAGTGTTATGGAAGTTATGTTCTGTGATAATGTAACCGAGTCACCGCTCATCAAATTTGTTAGGGACGAGACAATTTGACAAGCCGTTACTAATCAGACGATAATTGACGATGTCATGGTAAAGAATTTTCCTTGCCCACTCAAGGCACAGAGGGATGTATGAAAATTGTAACAGAAGCCTCAGCTGATGTCACTAACCCTTGAGACTAGATGACTTAATAAAAACAAGGTTATAGTCACGAAACCTTATGCCGATTTTGACACCAAAATACAGTACCGTTCATAGCAACTTTTGCAATTTTCAAGTTTTTCAATGCGGTAAATAATATGTGTACATTTTTTTATTTCCACTATTTGTTCCTTTCTACCAATCTGTGAATGTATATAAAATATAAAACTTTGGCGATGTCCAGGTTTTGTGAATATACTTTTTTATTATTATTTTAATTGTAGTTTTTAATACAACTATGCCGATTTCGAAATTCTCAAAAAAAGGGAGGGGGGGGGGTGCAAAGACGCCATGAATGAGCCATGTGCAAAGGGCATCCATGGCTTCATTAAGATATATGACGGCGGGTGGGATGATAAGAAGAAAGCTATGTAACTAACTAACTAACTAACCATCAAGCCGTTTCTCCGTAGGGGTAGGCAGAGAGGACAGACCGCCAAACAACTCGGTCTTGGCACACAGTCTTTGCCTCACCGACATTCATACATTCTCTTTTATTATGTTTGACTTTTGACATGGCCCGACTCAAGTATTTGATTCGCTTGATCGTGCCATGTCTTCTCCCCGACTTCTTCTACCATTCACATTTGCGTCGTATATTCTTCTTACACTACTTTCTTCGTTCATTCGCTCTACATGCCCAAACCATCTGAAGGTCCCATTATGCTTACAACAGCCTTAAATTCTTAGCGTATTACCACATTTCTCACATAATCATACATTGTTTTACCACACATACGCCTCAGGGATCTCATTTCAACAGCATTCAGTTTACTTTTATCCTTCGAGGATCTCATTTCAACAGCATTTAGTTACTTTCTACTTCCATCCTTCCTCTGCCAGTTCCATGCTTCACTGCCATACACCAGGGTAGGTACCAGAACTCCATTGTGGACTGTCAGCTTAGCTTCATGTGACAGCTTTTTATTAGAGCCAACGGCATTCAGTCCTCCATTAATGGAGTTACCATCATTCACTCTTTTTTCAATATCTCTATCATCTTCCCATCTCTCGTAAACATACTACCCAGATACACAAACTCATCCACCTGCTCCAAGTATTTATCATTCACAACTATATTGTATACTGTTTTCGTACTCTCTCTTTCAAACTCCATGACTTTAGACTTACTTATATTCATCATCAACTCATTCTTCATACATACTTCGTTCATCCTAGATACGAGAGACTACAGTCTACAGTCTCTCGTATCTAGGATGAACGAAGTATGTATGAAGAATGAGTTAATAATGAATATATATAATTCTAAAGTCATAGTGTTGGAAAGAGAGAAGATCTTCCGTAGTATTAGAAATCAGCACCTCATCATCAGCTTACAACAGGCAACATACTTTCAGATTACTCAATTTCACGCCCAATCCCACCTTTTTCAATTCATGCATACAATTATCCATGTATAGATTGAATAACCATGATGACATTAGGCAGCCTTGCTTAACCCCTTTTGTGATGTCAAACCTCCCCGTATTACCACCGTTCACCCTAACATATGCAACGCTTCCCTCGTACAGAGACGCAATTCCCTGTATGAGATTTGTACCCACTCCATACTTGGAAAACACCTTCAATAGATTTTTCCTGTCGACTCGGTCGTATGATTTTTGTAAATCTTCAAAGGCGCAGAAAAGTTTCTGGTTTTTCGCCAGAAACTTCTCTGTGAGCATACGCAAGGAGAAAATCCGGTTCATGCATCCCCTTCCACTCATAAAGGCACCTTGCACATCCCATATTTTATCCTTTTTTTCCATTCTTACCCTTTCAATCGATATTCTTCCATACAGTTTGCCGACTGAACTCAGCAGGCTAATAGCCCTATAATTTCCATATTCCATACGTAACCCTTTATATTTGTATAACGGCATGATTACAGCCCTTCTAATCTAATGGCGTGTAACCCTCCTCTAAACACTGGTTAAAAAGTTTGCACAGCAATGTGAGAATAATATGGCAATCTCCTTTAAAGTATTCGGCAGCAATATTGTCGAAACCCACAGCCTTGCCACTCTTCATGCATTTAATTGATCTTTTTATTTCATCCATACTGATTTCGGTAACATTCACTCCATCATCGTTCATAACCGATTCACCGCTGGGATCACAACCACTCGGGTTACTTTCGAAGACTTCCTCGAAATATTTCATCCATCTCTCTTTGATTTCATTCTCATTCGTCAACATTTGTCCATCTTTCGATAAAATGTATAGGACCACAAAATCCATTTGGGACTTAATTTTTGGTATTCTCGAATATTAAGGCGGTGCGTAAGACGCTAAAACGCCATACGGTAAAAAATGCTATTTGAGAAAAATTGTTGCTTACGATCTTTAGGCGATCATGGCTCGATATGTTAAATGTTTAATAAAATAAGACTGGTTTAAAATACAGCAAATTTGTAAAATACAAAAATTGTCTAAAATAGCAATTAATGAAACTGTGTGATATTTTTCATGTGAAACTTGTAAAGTTAAATTTCCTTATCTTTCTTCTTATCATCCAAAATCATCCCACCCGCCGTCAAATATTATAGTTAATCGGGAACATTCCGTAACACTCTCGAATGTTGTCCTGAGTGAAGTCGGGTAACTCAGCTAGTACGTAATAAAAAAAACATCAATCCGTGTTTGCTCTGTATTATCAATAACAAAAGTGTGTATTTGTGAGGCTGAAAGTAGAGGGGAGGGGAAGGAGATGGGGTAGACGAAGGTGAGGAAGTACCTGGCTATTCAAATCTGGTCACAAAACACGGCTAAAGACATTTCAAGCAATGTGTGTTTGTGGTAGATCAGTTTTAAATAGGTTGACCGTTTCCTGTCAAGATTTTTTTTTTTATTGATTTTTTTATTACATAAATTGGGGATTTTTTCGACCACCATGCTAGGCAAATGCCCGTGTTGTAGTAGTCGCTGTCCCATTGGGCATACAATTTATCAATTATTCACAACACAAAAGCGAACTCCAGCAATACTATAAACTTGTATGCAAAATTGTATGGGAAATTATTGTGTTCGAAATTATGTCAGTTTTGGTAAAGGGTGGATTTGATGTCTAACAGAGGCCCACATAAAATCGATAGCGGAAATTTTAAATGCTGCAAAGGACAATAAATCCAAAAATTAGATATATATGTCATTTTCAAAAAATCCAGTGAATATGGAACCACGTCGGGGAATTTTCATATCTAAAAATAGAGGAAAAATTGGCAAACCAGTGAATTTTATTTTTGGTTTTTTATGAAAAAAAATTTTCGTCATACAAAAAAATAGAAGAGGGCCCTTTACAAAAAAAAAACCCGACGTGATGCCATAGTGACTAGATTTTCTAACTGCATGAAAATCATATAGTGTTTCTAATATGTTGTCAACCAGATTGAAAAACTTAGTTTTTATAGTCTGATAGACATTCATTACCGTTGGTGTACTGGATGGGGAATAGGTAACTGCCGCCCCGGGAACCTTAATTGGATAACCAACACCTGTCATAGGTAAAGTGAAAATGGTATTTTCTTTTTTACTGAAATAAAAAGTTATGAAAAAAAAAAAATGTTCCGCTGTATTTACTTTGGTGTAATACAATTTTTAATTCTGGTTTTGATTGAAACTTATTAATAGAGATTAAAATTTGTTTTTCTTTCTTTAATATTTACGGAGAGGAGATTTTTATTGAACTGTTTTTTCAGTGTTTTAATATCAGTATTTGCTAGATTATGAGCAGTATTCCAATCAGCACCTTCATGAATAAATCATTTAGATATTTTAGATAGATGGTAAACAGTAACGGTCCCAGGACTGTACCTTGATGTATGCCGAAGTGATTCGTTTTTTGTTGGCTAAGAACATCGTTGAGTTTGAAAGGGTAACTTTTATCTATTCTATAGCAACACACAATATTTCTTAATTTACCTATAAGTTTGACATGTGATATGCTAAAAATCCAATGCATTTTAACGATTTACCTAATGAATTATGAAAAAGGCTACTTAATTTGGAATTGCATCCCGTATGCTTCTACTCTTTATAAAGCCGAGCTGATTTTCATTAATTATTTTATTACATTTTATAAATTGGTTCTTCCTTTTTTACTATCTGTATTCCAAATTACAGATATGGATCAGTATTTGCTGACTTCTTTTGGATTACCGGATTTAAATATATATCGATTGATCGTCCAGTTGATTATTGGAATTTGAGTTGAGTATGCAGTTATAATGTTTATACTTTTAAATAATGTTTATACTTGGTACTTTAATATGTAATATATTACCTAGACAATGAGTAGTTTCAAGCTCATTCTGAATTATTTTGTATAGGTCAGTAGATTGTCTTCTTTTTTCTAATGCAAAAAATATAAAGTCTTATATAGGTTTTTATCTGTTTCTTGGGCAATAACTATGTAATAATTTCTAGACATTTTGTTTTGAAGTGTTTCAATTTTCAATGTACATTTGATTCTTTAATTTTAAATTTTCTGCGATCGGTTTCGACACATCCATGTCATTCATTTTAAGTTTGCTCGTGAATGACACGGATGTGTCGAAACCGGTGGCAGAAAATTTAAAATGAAAGTAACAAATGTAGGTACATTGAAAATTAAAACTCTTCAAAACAAAATGTCTTATAGAGGTTCCTCGTAAGAAATAAGTATGGTGTGTGTGCGTGGAATGTGGAGTATGTCGAATATTTATTTTGTATCAATAATTTTTTGTAAATATATTAGAATGCTTGCGTGTTATGTTTCCAGAGACCCAATGGCATTCGGTTATTAATATTATTATTTATACATTACATTTTAAACTAAAGGTTCTGTTAGGGCAGATATAGCAAAAAACCATAAATATTTTTTATTATGTATTAGAAAAATTACAAAAAACTGGAGCAATAAATCAGAACTTTTAAATAATAAGTATACGTAACTTAGCCAGAGTTTTCACTTAAATTTCTGACTCGCAAATCTTCGCTTCATACGCCAAGAGTCCTAAGCAAACCGTTAACCAATTTTAACCATTAAAAAATTATGCCCTCATCTCCCATCTTGATACGTCACTTGGTCGTATTTTAGTTTATCACTCTTCATCAATGTGTCTCGATGTCCAGCCTGGTGCCGAAACTCTTTTCTGCTGATTCTCGTCTTGACCATCTTCTTCTTTACATACCATCCACAGACGACTATCTTGATGGTGGTTTTCCTCTACCACCGGTTTTTTCCAAATCGTTGAAATTGACGTCTGACTCAAGAGTCTTTCCAATTCCCTTTCTTTGTCCACTTTCTGCTGGAGTTCCTGTTCTTGTTGGTTTTTTCTGGAATGGATTGGCATCTGACTGCTCTCGAATTCTTCTTCTTTGTCCATTTTCCACTGGTAAAACCATTCCGAGCGTCTTTCTTTGGCCATTGGCTCCCGGCGCTCTCTTTCTTGGTGGTATTCATCTCTGACGGGCATCCAAAATAGCGTACAATCTGAAGATTGTTGTTCCATGCCTATTTGCTTTTGGAGCTCCAGTTCTTGGCACTGCTGTTTTTGCTGCTCTCTATCGTTTTCCTTACTGAATTTCCGGTGGCCTTCCTCCACTCGTTCGTTTGATCGCATCAACCGAGCCGACTGACCTGCCTGATACCCAAGCTCTAATTGCCAGGGGTACTCCTCTCTTTGTTTCATCCAGAAATTATTTTCTATTAACATCTTCTGCATTTTTTCTTCCACTTCAGCTTTGAATTGCAGGCATTCTTCCTTTGTCATTTGCCGCTGACGCTCTTCTTCTTTGGGCATTTGCCACTGGCGCTCTTCTTCAACAACTAGTTTGAGCTGGCGCTCTGCTTTCAACACCATCTGTGTTTCTCCTAGATATGTTTGTGTTTGACTACGGGCCTCCGTTTGTTGACCGCTTTGAATGAACTCCTGCAAGGTGCGTTCGTGTTTTAGTTCTTGTCCCTCCCGATGCCCGTGCTCGTCTGGTCTCGCTTGATTCCATTCTTGCAGCAGGCTGTACCGTTCCTGGATATTATCATAATCTCTTCCCTCCTGTCGCACCACGAAGGCTTTGTGCTGTCTCTCCCAGTGCGCGTGCTCTTCCAGTTCCCGCTGACGGAGTTCTTCTTCTTCGGGTATTTGCCGCTGGCGCTCTTCTCCAACAACCGCTTTGGGCTGGCACTCTGCTTCCGACACCATATGTGTTTCTCCTAGAAATATTTTTGTTTGTCTCTTGGCCTCCGTCTGTTGGCCGCTTTGAATGTACTCCTGCAAGGCGGGTTCGGGTTTTTGTTCTTGTTCTCCCTGATTCAACTTCTGCCACTCGGCGAAGTTTTTTTCTTGCCTCTCCTGGTGCCCTTGCTCCTCCAACTCCCGCTGACGGCGTTCTTGCTTCAGCCGTCGGGCGCGGGCTCTCCTCTGCCGTTTCGTCTCCTGCTGCTGCGAGTCTCCAATACCCCCCTCGTCATGCCTCATCGCCCCCAAGTGAACCTATAATGGTAACATATTTTATTAATATTGCTCCTCGGAAAGTGGATGGAAAAAGGCACATATGTGACGGGAAAGGGGTGAAGCTCACCATTTGAGACGGACCGGGCTGGTTTACCGGGAGCTGACCACCCGGCTGGATGAGGCCAGGGAAGTAGCGGTCAATGTAGTTGCGCCATTCGTTGTACAGGAAGGGTTTGGCGAGGTAGGCAGTGTGCACACTACAATAGGGCTCCGGGGGAGCAAACTCATATGCGACGTTGAAGTACGTCAGGGATAGAGGTTCCATCTGAGGCCCAGACATCAGGTGATGAATAGCTGAAACAAATAAATACTATCAGCCTTACTAATAAAAAACAATTCTAAACTTGATTTAGTTTCACATTGAATAAAGTTACTTTTGGCGTGCCGCAGCCGCAGCGTTGTGCTACATTAACTTGGTGAATTTTGTGAAAAAATATTAAAAACTCATACCAACTCTATTCTTAAACCATCGGCTATTTCTTTATAAACCTATCTGATCAATGTATTATTTTTTTTGTTTGTTATGATTTATATCATGTGTGTTTTCTTTTACATTAACTCCAAACAGGCTCTGAGGAAAATTATTCATTATTTATAGTCTGGAGAAGTCAATGGGACTCCCTCAATCAATGCAGCTGGTGTGCAGATGCATTCACCGCCAGACCCGGACTTACCTCCCCGGAGCCTTTGAACCCTGGCAACCCTGTTAAGTTAACAAACGTAGCGAACCACATGGGGTAACCTATGGCAGAAATGTTATTTATAGGCGGTACCCATACCCGCTTCCCAAATTGAAAATGATATTTTAACTTTTGTAGTTTTATATTTACATTTTCATATTTACAATTTCATTCTAATTTTCAAAATTATTTCTCATGTTAAAGTTATACTACCGACATTTATGTAAAAACCCTGTATGTCATCAAATGGAAACCGCGCATTCAAAAATCACTAAGTACAATATTCTCGATTTCATCAAGTTCAATATAAGAGATTCATAAGAGGAATCTTTATTTTACATTATCTTCACACAAGAGGTCCCGAAGAAAATAATTTCCTTGATGGCCTGTCATAGTAGTGGAAGTCATATTGTAGATGGCCGGCAAAGCGTATGGTTCACAGCCGAGCTGCTGAACTCATATACGAGTCGTAGAAATGACACGTTCTTATGTGACAAATGTTAACCGCGTATACCTATATGTTGGGCGCGTGTTTTCCGACTACGCACCGGTGCCGAAGGGATCGATGACGCTAGTTCCTCGGAGCATCTTCCATTAAAATGTAAAAGGACAGCATTCCCACCTGTCGCGTCCTATCCGTCGCGAGATAGGAAAATGTATCAAACGGGCCACGCGTTTCTGCACAGAGTTGAGGGCTTTTTCAGAGGTGGCTACCAAATTCAAACGTGAGGCGCACTTGCGATTTATATAGGGTAAGCAGTTGTGTAGAATTAAAGTATCTGAGTGCCCTGTACAGTACGCCCTATGATATCAACAGAGGTAAAGAGGGGCTTATACTAGCTTAATCCAGTCCCACCTAAATTATGCAATAGAAATATGGGGAAACACATACATTACGTACTTAAATGACTTACAAATAATACAGAACTAAGTTATTAAAAAACTCTTCGATTAACCCAGACACTCCCACAAAAAAACTTTACCTGGAAATGAACCTTCTGAAAATAAGAACATTGTATGAATATAACATATGCCTTTTAATCTACAAAATATAAAAGGGACTTAAACATAAAAAAACACAACATTTATAAAAACACCACAAGTACACGAACATTATACTTGACAATATAATAAATTGTACACAAATACTGTCAAGAGTGTAATTGATAAGACAAGTAATGGCCACGAGGGAGTACACATATATAATCTCCTTTCAGATAACCTAAAAACGGAAAATACCTTTAAAAAAACTGTTTAAACTTAAATTGTTAGAACTAAATAAAAAATATTACTACTATACTATACAATACTTCATATAAATATACTTCTATACCGTATATGCTCTGTACTTAATATAAGGACGCGAAATATTATTTTTTTTTTACTTAATAATAAAATAAAAATATATCTTAGTAAATTGCACTCACCGTCGGGAAGCAGAATAATACCCTGCTCAGCTGCATAGTACGGCAGGAGAAAACTCTGCAAATAAAATATGTATATATTTAATTTCTAATTATTTCCTTTATTCTAGTTACTCAGAACATTCAAATACTTTGCACATAGCAATATATTTATAACATTAGAACCGCAGCTATACTCTTCTTTACACCATGAAACTCACAGCAAGGGGTACAATCTCCGATGTGGGACTATGAGGTAAAAAAATAAGAAGATAAAATAAGTATTTTTTAAATGTGATGCAAGTGGCCTATGACATTGTGTTGATATAAAGTATACACGTCGCCTCCTTGTGAACTTATGTACTTCATAGATCAATATGACGGTTCGACGGCCGGCGTTGTCCAGCGGTAAGGCATTTTGACTCGCAATCCGAAGGTCGCGGGATCGAACCCCGGCGGCGTGGACTAATAAATTTTATTTGATTAATTTGTGTTATTTCACAATTAATTCATTTAAAATAATATATAATATATTTGCGGCATGTTCCAGAGTGGAAGATACTCTCAGTATCGCCCTGGTGTAAGACCACCGTTCAGAATTGAAACGTTGCTTGATATGGCTTTAGCCGTGTTTCGTGACCAGTTCTGAATAGCCAGGTACTTCACCACCTTCTTCTTCCCCATCTCCCTCCCTTCCCTCACAACATACCCCAAGTGGGGAGGCCATAGTCTCACTGTGTCCAGAAGGGAGCAGTTGGGACTCTTGACGGTATTCAGGTTAAAAAAAAAACTCGTTCCATGCCAACTCAGAATTAAGTCAAGACCTCATTGAAAATTCATTAAAAGCTATAAAAAAAGGTGTTAGCGGTTCGTATGCGGTAGAAGTAAAACTTTCAGAAAAGCAAACTTCGAGAGATTGAGACGTATGCAGAATCATGAGTAGGTTAATTGTAGGGTTTATTTATTACTAGCGAGTTCCTGGCGTGCGTCGCAATGCCAAAAACAATAATTAATAAATAAATTGTTTCTCCCTGCGTGTCCTTTCACACTCCTCTCGTCCCCCTTCCCCTCCCATGTTCCCTTCCCATCATGCGTTCCCCCCTACGCCTTATCCGCCTTCCCTCCCCTCTATCCCGCTCCCCCGTCCCACGATCCCTTCCCCTCTTCCACGTTCAATATATTCAGTCCCGGTACTTTCAGATTTTCAAACAGCTTGCGTTCCACCTATTACAATTTTTTTTTCAAAATAATCTTTTTTAATATTCACCATCATTCATTTTTGTATATTATAAGAACAATCAAACAAATTATATTTAAAATAAATATAATTTTTGAATAGATTCAAAATATTAGATTTTGGTTAGTACCATAGGTGTATAATTTCATTAAATTCATTAATTTAAAGAGTTTATTCGAAAATAAATTTTTCGTTGAACAATCAATGGTTTGCAAAATGTCATTCTTAAGTTTCAACATTTTCAACAGTTTCGTATGAATTTGTGTATTGATTAAAAAACTTACCCATTATGTGGTTGTAATAATCTAGTAACCTTCGCTCGGCTGGAGAGAAGGTGTTTTGAAAGTTTTAAACATTTTCAAAGCTTAGTAAGCAAACATACGCACGTAAGCACGTACACATATATTGATATATATAAATATGTAGAAAATTTTATACACATACATTTGCACCGGACAAAGAGGACACCGATTAGTCTATCCCATTGTCTCGCAGACTAAATCCTGAGATGTATTTATTTTTGTTTCATCGAGTTTTCACTTCACTAAAGAAATTTTCACTTCAAAATTGAAAAATAGCCCATAACCGAACCTAACGTAACCTATTTAACCAATTTTTAATATATTTTTTTCCAAGCTTTTAGTTACTTTTCAAAGGAGGTGTTGAGTTTTTATTTTTTTATAGTAATACCTCACAAGAGTCTCAGTTGCTCCCGTCTGGAGCAAGTGCGACTATGGCATCCCCAATCGGGGTATGTTGTGAGGCTGAAGGTAGTGGGGAAGAAGATGGGGAAGAGGAAGGAGGGAAAGTACCTGGCGATTCAGATCTGGTCACCACACACGGCTAACGCCATTTCAAGCAACGTTTCAATTCTGAATGGTGGTCTTACACCAGGGCGATACTAAGAGTATCTTCCAATCTGGAACATGCCGCAAATATTACACACCATTATTTTGAATGAATAAATTGTGCAATAACACATTTTAATCAATAAAAATTATTTGCCCACGCCGGGAATAAATCACGCGACCTTCGGATTGCGAGTCAAGAGCTTTACCGCTAGACCACGCCGGCCGTCACGTTATGAGTTGATTTCATTCTAAGTTGTCCGGTCACCAAAATGTACTGTTAAATAAATTCAGGGAAAAAATATACACTTACTGGATCCTCGTACTGATCGGGCCACATCAAAGGCATCACTTGGAAAGTTCTTATGTTTGTATCAACCCTGAAATAAGGAAAAATACTTTTGAACGTACAAGTTATATTATATGTGGAGGACTCAAAAATAATAAATGCTATAAAACCCTATTGGAATGACTCAAGAATTCTAAAATAAAGTTTGGGAAATTTAAACTTTCGAAAGAAATATTAATGTCCACTTTGCTACGGATTAAAAAATACCTTCAGATACGTAGCTTAATTTAGGAGGCGGGTATGGGTATCGCCGCCTCGGGAACCATTTATTGGATAGCCAGCACCTCTGTCATAGGTCACCCCAACCCAAGTGGTTCGATACGTTAGCAGGGGTGCCCGGTTAACAGGGTGAGGTTTGTCCGGGTCTTGGCGGCGAATGCGTCTGCCCACCAACTACTTGGCAGGCCGGACCGAGAGGATAAACCTCCGTCATATGTCACCCCAAATAGTTCGCTACGTTTGGTGACTTAGCAGGGTGCCCGGGTTCATGGAGTGAGGTTTGTCAAGGTATTGGTGGCCGTTGTGTCTGCCCACCTGCTGCGTGGCGGGCCGGATCAAGAGAGACTGATTGAGTAGGCCGTAGGATAGATTCATACGTCCGTCACTCCTGGACACACTGATCCCCAAATTCCTTTCTCACCCCATATACATATTTCCTTCCCAGAACTACCTTTCCTTTAAATAACCCTCCAGACAGCATCCCTTGAGATGACATAGACCCTAAGGGAAATTCTTTTCCTTCGGGCCTCCTGTGTGGAACTAAAGTAAAACAAAAAAATCTGTCTGGCCCAAGACACTTCGAAGAGCGGTGCGATATGGGAAAGTTGGTTTGCTGTTCTTCATTGCTGTTTGCGGCTCCAGAGAGAGATGGTGTTGGTTGGCACGCTACTAATCGTGAATGGATGAATGAAAAAAAAAGTATTGTATGTCCTGTCTTACATACTCTTACAACCATTACAATACTAATATGTAGCAGAAATAAGTAACTTACCAAGGCACAGGTGAACCTAGCCTGGGGTAAATCCTCCAACCCTCGAGAGTTTTGGGAATATATCGATTTCCGTGGTATGGAACGTAACGAAGTACAACCTATAAAAAACAATACATATTTTGTTATCACACACGTCTACAAACATACTTTCATTTAAAAAAAAAAAATCGATAACGTAAATTTGGAATGCTATAAAGGACAAAATATTACCTACTAGCTGTTGTACAAGCCCCCCCCCCCCCTTCGACCCCCTTTCCCTTACACCAATATATATAGCCTATTTTAGCTTTCGATTAGTGAAATAATTTTTTTAATTCCATTAGGTATTTATTGCCTGAAAGAGTAACAATCACACATCCATACAAACTTTCGCCTTTATAATATCTATAAGAAGATTCAGAAGAGCGAAAAGAAAGTTTTTTTTTTTTTTAATTAAAGTCCGGTTTTTGTAAGCCTGTAACAAATTATGAATATTTATTAGGAAATTTACATTGAATAGATCTTTCAAAACACTTAATATTTTTTGTAAATTTCTTTAATAACATATTTCAATTTATTTTCACTTAAAAAATATATCAAAGTGTGTAATTCAAACGCATTAGAACTGAAACTAGAAGTCGCTAGATGTCGCTATCTTTTCTTTTTCTTGTTTTTTTTAAAGTGGTTTGAAGATTGGATATTGATTTCTCAAAATATATATATTTGTTTTTTTGGATTTCGTCGGATTTTTAACTGTATTATGCTTCGACTAAGAACTAGCAACATTATTTTCATTTTTTTAACGCACATACTAGCTGCTATCTTTATATATGATTGCAAAATTAAAATCGAACTAATGCTATCTAGATAGTGTCTGGATATTTTTTTTAATTTTTTTTTACGCTACATCTATTGACTTTTCTGCAAGTCTAGGATGAATATTTTATGTTTAGAATGGCAAAAAATTAATGGTTGTCTCGTATTAAAAATAAAAAAAGAGTTAAAATTTATCCAGATAGAATTTAATTCAAGTTGAAACTTGCAAACATATTTAAAGATAGCAGCCAATAATATGTGCGTTAAGAAAATGAAGATAATGTTGATAGTTCTTAGTCGAAGCATGATACAGTTAAAAGTGACCGAATTGGATATAGGTACCATAGCTCAGTTGGTAGAGCACTTGCCATGTAAGCAAAGGGTCCTGGGTTCGAATCCCAGAGGTGCCAAAATCTCTTTCTGATTTTTCTGACTCCAGATTTTCGATTGAGTTTCGCTAATATTGTCTTCATTTAATTAAACATTAAAAATAAAAATATATATTTTATTAATTATTATTTTTAATTGATAAACTAACGTTTAAACAAGATTTTTATGCATAGCACAAAGGGTAGATCACAAATATTATAATCAATAATTATCAGCCTGAAACACTCATGATGAGTGTTTCAGGCTGATAATTATTGATTATAATATTTGTGATCTACCCTTTGTGCTATGCATAAAAATCTTGTTTAAACGTTAGTTTATCAATTAAAAATAATAATTAATATTTGACAAGTTAAAGTATTTCAGCAAAAAATGCAGACATAATTAGTCTCGACGCCACCTAGCGGGAGATTTAGTATTAAAAATACCTCTCTCACAAAAATAAAGTTGGTTGTTTTCAGTTGGAAAAATGTAATAATAAGTAATTGTCGAATGAAACACTAGTATATATTGAATTATTTGGCGGGTATTTGATAAGCCGCCATAGCTCAGTGGTCAGAGCTGCTGACCGTCAATCAGATGGTCACGGGTTCAATTCCCGTTGGCGGCCAGTATCTTTTCTCGGAAGATTTTTTCAATGTAGATGAGTGTTTCAGGCTGATAATTATTGATTATAATATTTGTGATATATTTTATTGTTTTCCGAAATTTTATTTAGTATAAAAAACTTCTTAGAAATGATTTCGCCTGTTCTGGAATCGAACCCTTCATAAAATTGTTTTACGTATCTTTTAAGAAGAAAATTGAAAAAAAAAAATTGTAATAATAAAATATTGTTTTACATCGTAAAACCGGGTACAGATGTCGGGTTTTTCGCCGAACACAAAGGGGCGCCAAGTGTGCACGGAGCGCCAGTGTGGACGCGTCGGATTGCGGCGCGCACGAGTCGAAATGCTCTATTCGTGCGCGTAGTGTGCACGGTTCGTGCGCGCAAGGCGTCCGCACTATGGGAAATCTGTTACATTGCATGATACCATGATACATTGCAACAATGTGGAAGGCAAATTTCTTCAATGCATTCTCTTCAATCTGTACTCGGCTTAAGATAAGGTGAATAAAATGCATGGTCCTGAGAATCTTACTAACATTATAAAGGCGAAATTTTGTATGTATGTTTGTTACTCTCTCACGCAAAAACTACGGAATGGATTTGAATGAAACTTTACATTAAAATAGTTTATACATCAGAATAACATGTAGGCTATAGCTTAGAGCTTTGGCCTTATTAAATTTGTATAAAACAAATTGCATTAGTTGGCACGCGAACTGTTTGAAAAAATAATGCAACGGGTATGGGGGGTGGGTAAGGGGGGGGGGGGGGTAGGGGGAGGGGGGATTTGGGGGAGGTGAAAGGGATGGAGGGGAGAGGGGACGGTGGAGGCAGGGGAGGGGAGGGGGGGAGAGGGGGTGGAGGGGGCAGGGGTGGGGAGGGGGATGGAGGGATGGGGGGGTGTAGGGATGGGGAAGGTGGAGGAGGCACTATGGGAAACCCCCTTATATTATGCGAGCGAAGTCGGGGGCAAAATATAGTAGAAAACAATGTCCAAAAAATATATGAAAAAGCTGCAAATTGTTAAATACTTACAGGAATTGCCTCCATATGACAGAGTAGATACTGTCGGCATTGAAAAAACGTGGCCACGTCCATTATAAAGTTCTGAAAAATCGAGTGTGTTATGTAATATTTATACTTCTAAAACCTACCAATAAGGGGGCGTACATTAATTACGTAAGCGGAGGAGAGGGAGGGGCCCAGAAAAATCTCGCGTTACTTGAAAAGAAAATACGAAGTGGCACAAATATGTCTCACCAAGGGAGGGGGGGCCTAGGTTGGAAGAAGAACTGCTTACGCAATTAATGTATGCCCCCTAAGTAGCCCCACCTTTACAAAAAAGGCTTCGGATGGTCCAAAATATTCCAGAACATTCCTCATTCCACAACATTAAAAAAAACTGCACGCACTCTCCCTCCCCTCTCAACTAAACGCTAAGTATTAATACTAAAAAGTTAGGTATATAAGTACATAGATTTAGTAATTATTCAGAGAAAAACTTAAGAAGGAAAAGAGAGGCGTCATTTCGGAGGGCCCCACTCGACTTGAGCAACGGAGTACTTCTGCAGCACATGTCTAGGAAAAATAAAAGCTGTAACCTGATGAAAAAGATAATAATCACAAATAAAATTACCTTAAAATCCGTGGATGAAGATGAGAAGCAAAAATGAGCAGTTGTAGTCCTTGGAACACAATCACCACCAGCTTCTCACAGAGCACACCCTCCTCAGCCCAGAAGCACCAGAGAAATGGTCAGAGATCGCACATCGTTAGGTACTCTAAGGATTGCACTCACGGACCTGAAGTTACGGAAGCAGGGTTGTCAACAATCAACAGTTCAGTGACAGTAACATTTCTGCAGTGATTAATTATCACTATTTCGTTTACAACTTTTTAACGATTTTTCTTTTCGTTTGACCGAGGGTTTTCTGGGTTATTGAGTTATTCCTCTGGGATCCTGCAAACCTGGAGATTATTTATTTTGTTTAGATATAACAAAACAGTAGGTACAATTACAATGGAAATGATAAAATATTACATATTTTATTATATTATTTGATGAGCAATTAACCAGCGGCGGAGAATTTAAATTTCTTACGGTCATACCCTTGCAACTGTACAGAGCGGTTCCTTTGAGAAAAATTAATTACTCTTTATACCAGCATTTTAACATAATAACTCAATATCGATTTTATTTCATTCAAAATTTGCTCTGATAAATCGACATTCAAAAATGCTCAAACTCGTGATGATAAAAGTATTAAAATTATGTACCTTTTGTTATTATTTTTTGATCATAAGTATTTATAATTTTTCAATAATGTCTAAACAAATAAGATTTTTTTTTCATGTAAAACTTCTTTACGTACGCTTGACTGGGGGAGTAAGCTGGTGAATGCGTGACGAGAGCGTTACGAAAAGTGAGATCCGGCGAGGCGAACGGAAGTTGAGAGGGAGATAAAAGTTATATAAAATAGAACGAGAGAGAGTTACGTTTCGTATTTACTGTAGGGGCAATAGAGAGAGGTGCGAGCACACATTTTCTTTCTCTCATAGCCATTTCATATATCTAAGACACAGTGCAGGCCTATTGTCTGTATCACACTGTAGGAGTAAGAAAGAGAAGTACGCGCACATTTTTTTTTCTTCTTTTATAGTGAAGTTTTTTTTCAGTCGTGTAGTCTAAAGCACATTCGTTTTTTTTTTAAATATATTAGTTTGTAAGACCGTAAATAAATAGACAAACTGAAGTATTTTCGTCTCAAAACAAGTGCGCGGATATATTTTTAATGATTTGAAGATTTTTTGTTTTTAATTCTGTAAAGTAGCTTTCCCAAATAATTTATTAAATTATTGTACTCAACGACTATATGATTTGAAATGTATGTTGTATAATACAAAATTTTGTTTGAAAATTAATCTGCAAACGACCTACAAATCAACATACATATTTTCTCAAAATGAAAACCATAGTTTTACTAGATAAAAGAACAGTATTTCGAAATCAGTTTATTTTTTTGTGGAAAACAGTCAATACGTCTAAAATTTTATTTAAAAATGACATATATACGGTTTTGTGTGGTTATTCCCTCTTAATAGTGGGTGCCAATAACTTTTTTCCTATTTTTTTTTTGTAATTTATTATTGGTGGTAAGCTACACTGAGGAATTACCGGGTGACATGTGTTGTGTAAAGTGTGTGTGCATGTGTGAGTGTGTTTGTAGGCGTGAAAAGTGGTGATATATAGAAGTGTAACGATGTGCGTGCGCATTGAACGGTGTATATATTATTTCCACGATGCTTTTTTTAAACATGGTCGGTTAGTCCGAAAATGTGTCGATGTTAGAATTGAGCCACTAAAACGATTTGGACGCATTTTTGCCCACATTTTTGCCAATTTATGACCAAAATGTGGCCAATTTGAAGAGATATTTCAAAACCTTTATAGGAATTATTTCAAATTTTAATTACAAAGGTAACTTGTTACTAATAGTGTTTGACATAATATTTCTTACACTCTCCTAATAAAGCAACAGCCTCGTTTACAAACCACACGATGCAAACTATTTTCATCAATCCTACTAAATCTCCACAAATTTCCGAAAATTTCTGTAACGAAATCCTTGGTACGATCAATACTTTGCCTTCAGCCATGTTAATTAATTGTAAGAATTTGAAAACTAATAAGGGATCAGGTCCTGATGGTATTCCTCCTACTTTTTTCAAAACATTCAGGGATTTCCTTGCCAGACCACTCAGCCTACCTTTTAACAAATCACTACAAGATGGGATTTTCCAGTCAAATGGAAAACGGCTTTTTTAACTCCCATCTCTAAGAAAGGTTGAAAGAGCTATATAAAAAAAATTGTAGGCCTATCTCTAAACTTATTTCATAGGAAAATTATTCGAATCTATAATATTTGACTGTCTACTAGCTCACGTAAGTAAATATGTTATCATTGAACAATACGGATTTTTCCCCCAGCGTTCCACAATCACAAACCTTCTTGTATACTCCAAATATTAATTGATGTGTTAAATTGTGACAATCTGTATAGTTATGGTAATAATATTATGTATGTATGTTTAAATTGTAATTGAACATTAACATCCTGTAGACAAACTACTTATAAAAAAATAAATAAAGTAAATGTTTGTACTTAACAGAGGACAACAAATTTTTCAAAAAGCCTTTGAGGTGATTTCACAAAAACGGCGCTCTACAAATTGCTTCCAATTTCGTGTCCGGGTTAAATCTTCCCCACAGGAAAATCTAAACCCTATCAAATAAAAACAAAAAAAAAGTATTTTTAATTAATAAGCCACTTGCATGGATTTCATAACGACTTGGAAAAAATCCTGTGGATAGATTTTTATACTAAGATTAATGTTGGGAAAATTTTTAAGAAATGTATAGTTTTTCTTATTTTTAAATAAATAAATCCATTATTTGAGCTCGTGACGTCACTACATGAAAATGTCCCGTCTCCGATTACGTTCCCTTAATTTTGTAAAATTCCACTCTGATTATTTTTTTTTTATTTGGCAACACTTTGATTTCCGGCGAATTTTTGATTTTGCGTTTAACGTTCACTAGATTTATTGTTTGTTCTATACGAACTTATCCTTTGGTTTGATTTTTTGATAAAGATGGCGATGTTTTTACAGATGTTACGAATAGAACCCCGTACAATTTATTGCTATTCGTGTGGAAAACGTTATTTTTTTAAAATGATTTTCGGCTATGTAATTATCGTTTTTTCGCACACATAAAATTATGTCCCGTCTTTCCGGTTTATAAAAAATGGTCTGATTTTTCGGATTGAAATTTTCAAAAAATCGCCAGGGTTTCAAAAATACGATTAAAAAAAAATACGGAATGTCTTAGAATGTTTGCCTTAACCGGATTTTTTTTTAAATGTGATGCAAGTGGCCTATTGTTAATGTGATTCTAGATAGCAACATTTTTTCTTACGACTTTATGTCCGGGTTAAATCTTCTTTTTAAAAACTAAGCCCTTCCACACACTTTTCCATAAATTATCATCTAGTCAATCCACGCTGTGTAAGTGCACTATATAAGTATAATAAATACAAAACAATACAAGAACAACATGTCAATCTACCAGAGACCAAATAGGAAAATAATTCACTGACTCCAGATATTTTCATATCACAGGGTTTGGCTCGGTAGAACTCCTAACTGTACCGAGAAATCCTACTGATCCCTCAATATAAATATTTTTAAAATCTTTCGTAATTTTATTTTATTTTTTATTTTATTTTATTTATTTATTCAACGCCCAGAGGGCTTTTACATTAATACAGATATAACAGATGATTTTTCAACAGATAGAGAAATGATAAGAATAAAATTAGATAAAAATGCACACAAGTCACAAAAATACAAAAATACAGCGATTTGATAAGTTTACAAAAATACATATATGTTTAGGAATAGTTTTGGAACAAGTTTTTTACAAGATCCACAAAATTCGCCAAGTTGATGTTGAATATGTCAACATCACTTAAATACTGATTTCCCATAGTGTGAAATCTTTGTATCGGAGAGTGGGCAATGTAGTTCCGCTTATGAATGCTGCAGTAGAATAGTGTGTTTTGTCGTGTGGTTACTGTCGGTATTCGTAAGTTTATGAGTTGTAGGAGTTCGCAACAGTCGAATTTAGAGTTAAGTATTTTGAATAAAAATGTCAAGTCGTTTATTTTACGTCTGTCTTCTAGTGTGTGTATTTTTAGAATATTTAGTAATAGATTATATTTTAAGTCTTCTAGCGGGATATTTAATTTAAAATTTATAAAACGCAGAAATTTTTTTTGTATTCGCTCAATATTATTAATGTGAATTTTTTAAGATGGAGACCAAACTACCGAGTTATATTCAATTTGGCTTCTAACTAGAGATACATATAATAGTTTAATGGCTTCTATGGAATTAAAGCTTTTAGTTGTTCTTAAAACGAAGCCTAGTGTTTTCATACCTTTGTTCATAATTTGGTGGATATGATTGGCGAAACTTAGTTTTTCATCCAAAATGATCCCAAGATCCCTCATTTCCGTGACTCTTTCTAAAGCTGTGTTATTGATGGAATATTCGAATAAAACAGGATTTTTATTTCTGAAGAAAGTCAAGGTTTTACACTTTTCTACATTTAAAAATAAATTATTTTGAATGCACCAATCTTTAAACTTACTAATATTCGACTGTAATATTTGGCAATGATTTATATCAGTTATTTTCTTGTATAGCTTGATGTCATCAGCAAACAGCAATACCTCGACATCATTGAAGCAATTGGTTATATCATTGATGAAAATGAGGAACAAAACCGGGCCAAGGTGACTGCCTTGCGGTAGGCCACTAGTAGCCCAGAACGCTTTCGACATCCAAGATTTTATTTTGACGAACAGTTTACGATTTAATAAATAGCTAGTAAACCATTTTAGCATGTTACCCCTTATTCCTAGAGCAAATAGTTTTTGGATTAGTAGTTTATGGGATACTTTGTCAAATGCCTTCGAAAAGTCTGTATATATGCAGTCGACTTGTTTATTTTCTGCAAAAGATTGTAATATGAAGTTTTGAAATATTGTTAAGTTAGTTGCGGTAGATCTACCTTTGATAAAACCGTGCTGTTTTTGGTCAATTAATTTTATTAATTTGGGATAGATTTCATCAAGGACCAGTGATTCGAAAAGCTTAGGTAGTACTGACTGTATACAAATGGGACGATAATTGGCTATATTAGTGTCGTCTCCTTTTTTGTAGATAGGTGTAATGAAGCTAGATTTCCAGCGGTCTGGAAAGTGTCCAAGGGCTAAGAGACGGTTGAATAATAATGTGAGTGGTTTAGACAATGTATTAGAGCATTTTTTGAGGAATATTGGTGGAATGTTGTCTGGGCCAGCGGATTTGTCAGTGTCCAAGGAAAATAATTTCTGTTCGCAACATTTTTGTGTGATATGGCAATTTGTTAAGTGTGTGGTCTTGCTAAATTTGTATTCAGGTATTTTGTTATCTGGGGTTTCTTCATCATATACATCTTTGAAGAAGTCCGAAAAAAGGTTTACAATGTCCTGTGTATTGTTTGCACTGGTTCCATTCATTTGCATTATTGGCGGGTAGTCTGTGTTTTCATTGTTTAGTTTTTTAAGAAATTTCCAAAGATTTTTGGATTTAAAGACAGTGTCCTCGATAGAGGTTATATACATTTTGTAACATTGTTTGGAAAGATCTTTACATTTTTTCCTGGTTTCGCTAAAGATTTTATAATCACTTATGGATTTGCTTTGTTTGAATTTTTTGTGTTGACTCTTTTTTTGCTGAAGAGAGGCAGTAAGCTCTGATGAGAACCAAACCGGGTAGGTATAGCTTCTCGGTGTATAAAAAGGTACATAGGATTCAATAATATTAGAAAAGTATAAATAGAGTTGGTCTAAAGATTCATCAATGTTTTCATCGGATAAAAACGACCAGTCTGTTTTTGAGAGATGGCTGTTAATTGAGTCGAAGTCGGCTCGTTTAAAGTTTAGGACTCTTTGTACAGGTATTTTTTCATTTTCGCATGTAATATTTAATTTAATGTATAGGGGAGGATGGTGATTATCTATTGGTAGGAGTGGATCATTTGAGAGTTCTACAGATATTTTAGGATAGTTTGATAAAGCTAAGTCTAATAAGCGATTGTTACTGTTATAAATAAAATTATGTTGGTGAAAGTTTAGAAAGTTTACCATGTCCAAAACTTCACGTGCACGATCGTTTTCACTTTCGTTTGTGATGAGACCACAGTTTTTTGCTTTCCATGTTAGGTTTGGTAAGTTATAATCTCCAAGGATAACAATTTTCGAGTGAGAATATTTTGATGAAATTGTTTCGATGTCTTCACAGTGGTTTCTGTATGTTTGAGGGTCAGAAAGTGGTGGTAGATAGGCCGTTCCAAATATAATTTTCTCGAGAGGAGTCGTTACTTGCACAAAAAGATGTTCGATGTTATTGTGTTTCGTGGTTAATTTTCTAGATGACAACTTCTGTTTTATAGCAATCAAAACTCCTCCACCTCTTGACTTGGAACTTGATCTGACATTTCTGTCGCAGCGAAATATTTTGTAGTTTGTAAGACCGAGTTCAGTTGATTTGATGTCAGAGTTTAGCCAGGTTTCCGTAAGTATAATGATGTCATGATGATGAGAAGGTAGGGCTGCTCGTAGGTCGTCGAGTTTTGATCGTAGTCCTCGGATGTTTTGGTAGTAGATTTTTAAAGTTCTGGTTCGATTGTTAGTTGGAATTGCTTGGATATTTTTGTAACTTCCTAGTTTTTTGGCAGATTTGGGACAATTCTGGGCGTGGAGTTTATGTATTTTATGGTGACATCTTCACCATTTTCTTTCCGCTTCTCCAGTTGAACCCTCAGATCTTTTAGAAATTTTTGCTGCGCCGTATTTCTACCTGTATTTCAAATGAATGATTTTTTCATTTTTATATATAAATTCTTTGACAAATCTAATTAGTCTAAATTTTTAATGAAAGAGCTAGGTATAATGCCAGTAGCCGAAATAACAAATGGTAATATTTTTATATTCTGAGAATGCCAAATTCTTTTAATCTCATTTCCTAAATCTGTATATTTACTTATTTTTTCAGAAACAGTTTTTTGAATGTTACAGGAATTTGAAATAGCGACATCAATGATATAAGTAATTTTTTAAATTTTGTCATATAAAACTATATCAGGTCTATTATGACTAGTTGTTCTGTCTGTTAGTATTGTTTTATCATAATATATTTTATAAAATTCATCTAAAAATTAATTTAGTTCATATTCATAATTTGGTACTAGGAATATTACGGTAGTCAATCAAGTCATGTTTAATTACCAAACTTTGTTAAATTATTTTTAAAACCTAAGTGTGCCAATATGTATACTCGGACGGCGCTAATACAGAATATCCCGATGTAATATGTTCTGCAGTTTCCGGAAAAACCAAACCTTTTCTACATATACCATCAATTTGATTTGTATCTTTGATTATATGCTTCCTATAATTTTTAGTATTAATGCCTTTATCTTGAATGGCAAGGATAAATCCTTCTATTTCTGCACTCAACTCTCCAATACTCAACCATTTGTTTGACGAAAGTTTGTCAACGTACGTTTGGCTGAGATAATTGTTTTACGTGAATAATTGTATTTGACCAGGAATCTAATAATTCCTGGTTGGTATTTATAAGAATGTTGGCATTCTTATCGTATAAATTTAGAAGTGTAACGTTTTTATCTGCCTTGCAAATTATTTTGTGCATTTCTGTAGCTTTCCTGTGGAAAAAAAATCTTAGCATTTCTACCTGATTGTGTTTCAAAGATTTTCAGAAGTTATTTTGACTATACCTCTACCTACTAAATTTCTAGGCAAATAAATTCGCTCTAAAGCTGAATTTAGATGATGGCAATTATTAAACTTTGTTAACGTAGTTCTAATTAATCGTTCTAAGCTATCTAAATCTGTATTGGACCATTTAATTATGCTAAATGAGTAAGGTAATAGAGGTACTGCCCAAGTATTTATTGCCTTTACTAATTTTTCAGCAGATAGATTGCATTTAAAAAATAATCCGATCCTAGTTTGAAATTTAGTCCTATTATAATTTTTTATACTAGTATGATCTAATCTAATCGATAGCGGGTACCCTAAATATTTATAAACCTCTTCCCCTTTTATACTTTTAATTTTGAAATTTCTGAATATAGCCTCGTCTCCATCTACAATTTTGCCTTTGTTTATATGGATCGTTCTACATTTATCTAAACCAAAAGTAATTTTAATATCATTGTAGAAAGCAATCACTTTGTGGTTTGACATATTTAAAAAAATAAAATACTTTTTTGTTTAAAACCACGGTATTTATTATTTTATGAACCGACCGGTTTCTTTTTACTCAAGCATCATGAGGGTACAAATTAATACTAAACAATAAGTCATAATGTGTGCTTATATAAAACAAAATATAGAGGGAGACAAAATGTAGAGGGAGAAAACATGATACAAATATAACAAACACATCGACGGCCATAAAATACATTAACCTAAGTGCACAAGTAATGGAAGAAACCGAAGATAATTATGTGACTGTCACAAAGAAGTTTTTTTTTTCTTCATACATTTTGAATGGAACGAATACTCATATTTTGAAGAGCTGCACGAATATTGTGATAGGTATAATATTAAATAGTGAATGAAATCCAAAAATTCAAAAACCTCAAATGTCAATGCGCTAAATGTTTTGCTTGGGGGTCCAGCAAAATCTCACGATACGAATTGGCCCAAATTTATCTCAGCGAGGGGGAGGGGGGGGGGTCTAGATGGGAAGAAAAATTGCTCACGTAATTAATGGCCTTGCCCCCTTACACACTAAATTGTAACTGAACTAAAAAATTGATACCGTACTTTTTTAATGAATTTTTTGTATTTGAAATTTAAAAATAATGTAATACGTATATGTCTATATGCGTACACTTTATTTTACTATTTTCTTTTTTTGTAAGCAATAACATATTAATTTTACTTTACTTTTACATGTTTTTTAATTAATATATACCTATATTATTTCTCGACCCTTTATCTGGTGTTTCTCAGTTTTCATCATTATTATTACATATACATATATTTATTTTTTCTACTTTTCTTGTTTTTTTTATCTTATCTTATCGGTTTTTTTTTATATACTACACAATATTAGACAATATATCTAGATTATGCTTAGATAATTTATCTAGTTCCTATCTCTGTAATATTAGGTAAAAAAAATAAATAAAAAAGTTTACAATAAATTATTGATTATTTGTGCATGATGTGCATTTGTTCTTGGATTATAACCTAATTATTATAATTTATTGTTTTCTTTAATGCATGTAATGTTATTAATCTGTAAATATTCCTAATAAAAAAATAAAAAAATAGTCGAAAATGAGACAAACGGTGAACGTATGTCTGCATCCCTTCAAAGGAAAACACAATAATTATAATAAATCTCTGAAATGAAACGCGTTTTTTTATATAAGCTCCACACAGGAGGCCCTAAGGAAAATAATTTCGGCATGCTGTGTAGAGGGTATTTTTAAGAAAGGGGAGGTTCTGGGAAGGAAAAAGGTAGGAGGGGTGGGTAGAAATCTGGGGGTCAGTGTGTCCGGGAGTGACGGACGTATGAATCGATCCCTCCAACTGCGGTGCAAGGCAATGAATGGGTCTTGAGAGTCCGGCTGGAAAGGTCAAAAGGCCTCCCTCAAGCAGTATCTCTCGATCCGGCCCGCCATGCAGGAGGTGGGCAGACGCATCTGCCGCCAAGACCCGGACAAACGTCAGCCTATGAACCCGGGCACTCCTGCTAAATTTCCAAACGTAGCTAACCACTTAGGGTGACCTATGGCAGAGGTATTGGTTATCCAATAATACGTCACCTGTACCCGCCTACTAAATCCCCGTAAGCAAGTAATAAAATAACAAATTGGTTAATAACAAAGTGGTTAACTGATTGGTTAACCACTTTTTAAAGATGCTGAACACGGGCTTATACTTCTGCAAAAATGGCTTAAGCAAAACTCACTTACACTTAATGTTAACAAAACTAAATATTTAACTTTTTCTATAACAGCCAGAGGACAACCAGCTGAGGATAACGATCTTAAATTACACGATTGTCAAGGAAAAAACTTAACCCAATCATGCCACTGCTCCACCATAACACATTCTAAAAACATAAAATATCTCGGCATTGAAATCGATGAAAATCTTCGATGGGACTCCCATATAAATAGCATCACAAAGAAACTTACAAAGCTTGTATACTACTTTAGAAACATACGCAACATACTTAATAAAAATGATCTACATATATAAAGTATACTATGCTCTTGGCCAATCACGCATAGAATATGGAATTATAGGATGGGGAACTGCCTCAAACATTCACATGAAGCAGCTAGCTAAAACGCAAAAGGCAATAATAAAAACAATCATAAAAGTCCCCATAAAAACTCCATCAAAAGAAATCTTTAAAAACTTTAATGTGTTCAGCATTATTAAATTATACTCAAAAAATGCACTACTCAAATTTAAAGAAAAATATGAATACCCTGTGGACCAACACACCTACACTACAAGGTCGAAATCCACTAAACTACTTAACATCCCGCAATTAAATACATCTTTTGGCCAGAAAAACCATAATTTCCATGCGACAAAATTATATAATACCCTTCCAATTAAAACTAAGAACACCATGGAGATACAAACGTTTAAAAAAAGATATCAAATTATGGTTATGTAAATAAACAGGACGATGAGGAAATCATTAAAATTATAAAGTAACCCCAATGCAACCTGCAGACAACAAACCAATACTTTTATTTTATTTATTGTTTATTTTGTTTATATTGTTTATCTATAATCAAGAAACTAGAAGATGAGGAAATAAAGATCAGCACCCATTCAGCAACATACAGTCCGCCTCGGAACAGGAAAACCTAGTGAGGAGGACTGTAAACACACCACATAACTTGGTATTTTTACTTATTGTGTAATTTTACTTTATCTTATACTGTCATTAAATAAAAAATAAAAAAAAATAAAAAAATGGCATATCAGATACTGATAAAAAATAAACACGGACCACTGCGCATCGATAATTGCTTCATTGTGTAATTTATAACTTAGTAAAAAAACTGAATTTAATTCAACAGGTATTGATTCCGAGGCGGTACGAAGTTCGTTGGGTCAACTAGTAGTTCAATAAAATGGATTAACTTGTTCAATAAACGGATTTCTATATATGAAAGCAGAAATAAGGATAATGTGGAACACGGATAAGCCCATACACAATCTGTGGATTTATTTCTTAAACGGTTCGGCTAATCGTTGTTTTTGACAACCCTGTTTCTCTTAGACTTTGCTGGAAAACATTGTAAGCTGAATGCAATGCAAGTGTGAACTGCGACTGCAGATAGAAATTCAGTTCTTACAATCAATGTAACCCGAAACTAAATGTAAACATTTTATTAAACAATGGTAGATACCATTTGAAACTAATCATTTAAAATATTTGTTTAGACTGCGAAGCCTGGAAGGTTCCACATTGTTCCAATGTTATAATATATCAACCCACTCATTTGATTCGAATATTTTTATGTTTATGGTTTACTTACGCTTTTTTTTAATTTCTTGTAATTTTTTTTACATACACTTAAACATAATATTTTAAGGCTTAACATTTCGATAACTATTTCATAGTGTACTAACTGATAATACTAACTGATACTAAACTAATCCAAGCGAGAGCTCGTACGGATTGTTTTTTTCTTTTGTGAACACCTCACAAGAGTCCCTATAGAGAGCCAGTGAGACTATGGCATTCCCAATTGGGGTATGTTGGGAGGCTGAAAGTAGTGGGAAGGGGAAGGATATAAGGAAGAGGAAGGCGGGGAAGTACATGGCTATTCAGATCTAGCCACCAAACATGGCTAAAGCCATTTCAAGCAACGTTTCAATTCTGATTGGTGATCTTGATCTTAAACCAGGGCGATACTGACAGTACCTATCACTCTGGAACATGCCGCAAATATTCTTTTTTTTTTTAAATGGTGAAGTAACACAAATTAATCAAATAAAATTTATTTGACAAGCCAGGATTTGATCCCGCGACATTCGTTTTACGAGTCAAGAGCCTTACCCCTCGATCGTGGAGGCTGTCAATGGCCGGATGTCATCAACGTTTGTTCACTTCTTTCGCATGCGTAATATAGAACATATTAAAAAGATGACGCCACGTACGATATCTCGCTGGGACTAGTATATAATCTAACAAACTATAGTATTTTTATTAATTTGGTACAGCATGGCAAAATATTTTAAAAAATAAACAGAAACCAGTTATTTCGATATTTTCAAAAAATGGGAGTATGCGGTATTATCAGACTGATTTGATAATATCGTGCGGAGAATTTATAAAACCGTGCCTGTAATAATATCGTGAATTTCTATGAAAATGAGTAACCTTAGAATAAATCGAATTAAAATAATTTTAACCAAATCCAGATAAGGAGTGTAGACTTCTTCTATAGCTTAAGATATTATTTTAGAACAAGATAAATCAAATTTAAAAAAATTACCTATAATAACAGAAATTTAGATTCGTTAAGCCAACAAAAGCCAAAAGTTAATTCCGCGCTCAGGGCTCGGAATTAAAAATCTCGATCATTTCACCTTGACCTCAAAATAATACAGTAAAAATTTATCGTGCATTCAAATCCATTTTTTTTAATTTTTAAAATTATTTATTAACCAAGATAATATATATAAGCACGAAATACTTTTTTTTTTAGAGTTTAAAGTGCATTTTTTTTGGTATATGTTCCGAAGTGGCAGAAATTTAATCAGATTTCGATTACTTAATCGTGCAAGATAAAATAAGACGATTTTTTTTAAATTTATCTTGAAGATATAAATTGAATGAAGGAAAAAAGAAAAAAAAAGAAAAGAAATGAGAAATACAACGTATTCAGAAACTCGTAGTACAAGTGGGAAACTAGTGAATCTACATCACGTAGAGAACCCAAAACCTTTTTTTTTCGATCTGAGCATTTCGATTTTTTTATTATTTTTTTTTATTTCTCCATTTTTTCGGCAACTAAAGGGTTAAAAAAAACTTTTGTGTCGGTTTACCATTCGGTTCATTTTAAAAGACATTACACAACTGATATCAACCCCCTAGTTTTTTCAAATTTTCTAAATTTTTCAAGTTTTTCAAGTTTTTTCAAAAAATTCCAACTTCGTACTCGATTTACTCGAAAACGAGAGCCCAAATTAAAAAAAAAGTTAAAGGCACAAATCGACTCCGAATGTGATGTAGATTGGCCAGTTTCCCGCTTGTACTACGGGTTTCCTAACACCGTGTATAGTAAATAAGATATATAAAAATATAAAATAATTATTTAAGAAATTTTACGGTGCTCCAGATTTTATGTCCAGGTTAAATCTTTCCCAAATGAAAGACTAAACCCTTCCACACAATTTTTCACAAATGATTATCTAGTAAATACACGCAATGTAAGTGCACTATATACGTATAATAATACAAAACAATACAAGAACAATACGTCAATCCACCAGAAACATAATGGGAAAATAATTCACCGACTCCCGATATTTTCATATCAGAGGATTCGACTCTGATGAAATCCTAACTGGACCGATAAATCCTACTGATCCCTCAATATAAATATTTTAAAAATCTTCCGTAATCCTACATGTATTTAAAATAAACAAAAATTTTAACAAAACAAAAAACGACTTGACGAATACAAATGGACGAATAACTCAATATTACGCCAACAGATTTCGATGATCCTTTTTTTTTAAATAAAACTTCTTTACGCACGCTCGTCACTAAAAATCAAAAAATAAACAAAAATTTTAACAAAACAAAAAACGACGTCAAAAGATGCACAAAAAGTAAAAAAAAAAATTTCATACGATTCTTATTTTTGGAGTCGGTGTCAGCCAAGATCTCCACATCTCACCTATAACTACCTATGTATGTAGTTACCTTGGCTGACACCGTCTCCAAAAATAAAAATCGTACGAAATTAATTTTTTACTTTTTCGTGCATTTTTTTAAGTCGTTTTGTTTTGTTAAAATTTTTGTTTATAATCTCATCTCCTAAATCTGTAAATTTTCTAATTTTTTCAGAAACAGTTTTCTGAATATTACAGGAATTCGGAATAGCGACATCAATGATATAAGTTATTTAAAAATAATTGTCATGTAAAACTATATCGGGTCCATTATCACTAATTGTTCTTTCTGTCTGTTAGTATTGTTTTATCGTAATAAATTTTATAAAATTCATTTTCTCAATCAAGTTATGTTTAATTACCAAACTTTGGTGAATTATTTTTAAAACTTGATTGTGCCTAAATGTATACTCGGATGGCGCTAATATAGAACATCCCGATATAATATGTTCTATAGTTTCCGGAAATGCCAAACATTTTCTACATAAATCATCAATTTGATTTGTATATTTGATGATATGACGACCTCCGTAGTCCAGTGGCTAAGAGTCTTGACTCACAATCCGGAGGTCGCGGGTTCGAACCCGGCGTGCGCAAATAAATTTTATTTGATTAATTTGTATTATTTCACAACTAATTCATTTAAAATAATATATAGTATATTTGCGGCACGTTCCAGAGTGGAAGATACTATCAGTATCGCCCTGGTGTAAGACCACCATTCAGAATTGAAACGTTGCTTGAAAATGGCTTTAGCCGTGTTTGGTGACCAGATCTGAATAGCCAGGTACTTCCCAACCTTCCTCTTCCCCACCTCCTTCCCCTCCCCACTACCTTCAGCCTCACAACATATCCCAATTGGGGATGCCATAGTCTCACTGGCTCCAGACGGGAGCAGTTGAGATTCTTTTGCGGTATTCACTGTAAAAAAAAAATATATATATGGTTCCTATAATTTTTAGTATTAATGCCTCTATCTTGAATGGCAAGGATAAATCCTTCTATTTCTGCACTCAACTCTCCAATACTCAACCATTTGTTTGACGAACGTTTGTCAACATACGTTTGGTTTAGATAATTGTTTTACGTGAATAATTGTATTTGACCAGGAATCTAATAATTCCTGGTTGGTATTTATAAGAATGTTGGCATTCTTATCGTATAAATTTAGAAGTGTAACGTTTTTATCTGCCTTGCAAATTATTTTGTGCATTTCTGTAGCTTTCCTGTGGAAAAAAAAATTCTTAGCATTTCTACCTGATTGTGTTTCAAAGATTTTCAGAAGTTATTTTGACTATACCTCTACCTACTAAATTTCTAGGTAAATAAATTCGTTCTAAAGCTGAATTTAGATGATGGCAATTATTAAACTTTGTTAAAGTAGTTCTAATTAATCGTTCTAAGCTATCTAAATCTGTATTGGACCATTTAATTATGCTAAATGAGTAAGTTAATAGAGGTACTGCCCAAGTATTTATTGCCTTTACTAAATTTTCAGCAGATAGATTGCATTTAAAAAAAATTTCGATCCTAGTTTGAAATTTAGTCCTATTATAATTTTTTATACTAGTATGATCTAATCTAATCGATAGCGGGTATCCTAAATATTTATAAACCTCTTCCCCTTTCATACTTTTAATTTTGAAATTTCTGAATATAGCCTCGTCCCCATCTACAATTTTGCCTTTCTCTATATGGATTGTTCTACATTTATCTAAACCAAATGTCATTTTAATATCATCTGAAAAAATTTTAACTACTTTAATAATTTTCTCTGAATTTGGTTCAGAATTCAATTTTTTTTTTTAAAAATCAAATATAAATAAAATTATACTGCTCTCTCTTGTATTACCTTTAATTTTTATTCCAAACTTGTTTTCAATTAACATTTTAGATAGAGGATTTAATGCTAAGCAAAATCAAAAAAAAAAAAAAAGATGACTTATTGAGTCTCCTTGAAAAATCCCTCTTTTTATTGAAATGCCCGGTATTACAATTTTCTTTTCTTTCAAAATCACAAGCTAATCGGTATTCCAAAAGGACATAATTTTTTCAAAAAAAAAAAATCCTTGGGTAATTTTTGTATATATTTATCAGCCACGAGTCGAGTGCGGGACACTATCGAAAGCCTTTGGTAATCTATATAACAAGTATGTAAATTACCCTTTTGAGTTTGAAACTGTTTTGGAATTACAGAATCAATAACTAATTGTTATTTGTATCCCATTTGTTTTCTGCGACAATCTTTTGGTTGTTCATATAAAATATTGTTTTCATCTAAATGAGTGTATATTAAATCTGTCAAGCAAGAGATTAAAAATTTATATATTGTCGGTAAACATGTAATGGGTCTATACTGAGAGGGATTATAAATATTTTCGCTTTTAGGCAACATGTAAGTAATGCCCTTAGTTATAAAATGTTATTATTGTTTATATTTATTGGAAATAATAAAGTAAAAGTTTATAATAATAAACGTTTAAAATTTTTAAAATTTTTAAGATTAGATCATTTTTTCAAAATTTCAAGTGTCTTTAGCGCTACCTGAGGATCAAACGTGAAAAAAAAAATTATTCATAGCAACAATCAGTAATATAGGGTTGACGAAAGAGGTAGAGTTAAACAATTAGAAGAATTTTTGATCGATTTAAACATCTTTATATTCATATTCAGGTCTCCGGCAATGATGCAGTTTTTGAATTTATTATTGCTCTGGAGGTTTTCGTTTAGTGACATTAGAAACTGCGATACGTTATTACGTGATGGAGACCCATAAATGGTACGCTACTCCGTCGCTGCTCGGAGCAAGCTGGCCGTGCACGGAGAAGGGTTAAGCATTAATTTAGGGCTATAATTTTTAAGCGCTGGATAGCACTAGAAGCATTTCATTTTTGCAATACGTTGATGAGCGGAGTTATCAGACGCGCGGTATTATCCGACTCTCCCCTACTTGACTTTATCAATGATTCCAATGTTTGGATGATTCAATATTTGGATTAAAAAATGTAAATGAAATTTTGGTCTCAGATGACTGATTTTAATTTGGTTCATGTTTGTAAAAAGCATTAACTTTGTAGCTCGTCATAAATTCAATAAAAACACATACATAAATGTATGTTATAGACCACATTAATTTTATTCATACTACCGGTTCCGGAAGCACCTTTCGGAAGCATATTGAGGTTCTAATATTTATTCCACAATGTAAAAATAAAAACAGAGTCCACGATTCACACGCGGTAGAAGTGAAACCTTCAGAAAACTAAAATAGAGAAGAGTGGGGAGACTTCGAGCACTTTTTTTTATCAAAATGAAGGATGATTTTTTCCTTGTTTTTGTATTCGATTTCCAGTGCATCTTTTAATACAAATTTGGTCATCTTATCGGTATTTGTGTTTTCTTCTTCGGAGTCGCCAGATGTGTCTTTCTTTTGTGTTTTCTTTGCCTGTTAATTTGAAGTGGTTTGAAGATTGAATATTGATTTTACAAAAATGAAAATATATTTTTTTCATTTCAAAAGATTCTATCCTTGTTCTGCTGAATGTCTGGCTTACTAATGCTCTTCGGGCGCTTTATGCCACTAGACTAAAGAATACTTGCGTGGGACCGTGGAATTATCGTATTATATTGAATCCGAGTACCCGTGAAATTAACATCTCGCAAGTCCTGGTGATGTATGTGTTGTCTTTTTTGAGTGTCGCTGACTTCCGTTTCATCGAGTTTTAAATCACAACAGCGCTAAAGAAGTTTTCACTTCAAAAATAAAAAAATTAGAAATAATAGTTTTGAGAACTTTGTAAGGTTAATTTGTTTTTAAACGTTTCGAGGGTACTGTGGAAAATGTCAATTTCTCTTCCCCCGATGAACCCAAGCAGGAAGTTTTGTGCGTAGTTCTATATAAAATTTAATTGCATTCAGAGTAAAAACTTAATAATGATTATTTAAAAAAAAAAAAAGTTGACATGCGAGGATCTTGTTTTTCGCCAGCTAATGTTTATATTGAATTATTTGTGCAGGGTTATAATTCTGCGTATTTCTGATATTTCCCGGTAAGCAAATAATAAAAGTTTCCATGGGAAAAATATTATTTATGCAAGTAGGTAGTTTTGTTTTTAAATAAAATAATTTGAAAAATGTATACTTTGCACTGCTTACGTTGCGCATTTCAGCTTATGTGACTCGGCAACGAGCATCGACGCCAACTAATTATTTTGAATATAATGTTTTAAATTTTTGCAATATTTTCTTATTTCGTTGTGATATTTTAAATCTCGCAATTGAACCTGACAAAAACGAAATATCTAATGCCTTTACCTTTTTATTTTTCATATTTTTGTTAAGATTTATGAGAATTATCTTCTTTTAACAATTTTTTTCTATTTAATCAAGAGTGTACATGATTATGACTTAATTGGTAATTACGCCTCGGCAACCCGAATTTATACCGATTTCTTACGTATCTTCCTTAATAATTTGAAGTGTTAAGCACTTAAAAATACATGTTATTTTGAAGATAATGTCTAGATGCTGCCCACGCCGAAACGCAAATTATATGAAATTCCCTCGATAGAATAAAATTGCAAAGTATGCTCCAAAAATTGTTAAAAACAAGTCTTTTTCTATTATCTTATAAATTATATTTGTAAAAAAATTCACAGTGTTTCTTTAAATGATACTTAAGATGCTCCCCACGAGATATTTGCTCTATTTCGTCGCTGTAAATGTTAGCGCGCTCCTCTAACATTCGTAATTTCGTATCTCTCCATTTTCTTCTTTTCGAGCCCGTTTGCCGGAGCCTTGAGGAATTCGAGTAAACAATTACATATTAATAAATTAATATGTATTGTACTGTGAGTAATGGTTAGTGGAACTGTTTCGCCGTAAATAGGCAATCGGCATAGAATTTATGATAGGATTTAGTATTGTGTAAAACATAAACAAATGTGTGGAAGTATAAGTTATCATTGCGCACTAATTGCGTGCAGCTCATATGGGCACAATAAGCAGTTTCTCTACCATTAAACACACAAAAGCAAATAGTTATTATATAAGAGTGTTATGAAAACTACGAACTTGAGTAAGAATATATTCACAATCGTCCCCAAAAGGTTCTGAAATAAATTATAATAAACAGAGGTTGATAAAGTACTACCGGCTCCTGGCTGAAGCTGAAGCAGTGTTGTGTGATGTTCATATTAAAATGTTAAAACATTATTTAATTAATATTTTTCAGTCGTTGACCAAAAACTACACGGGATGTGAGCATTTAGCTGGCGAGGCAAATAATACTTTTCTATTAATTCGACATTAGTACAATTTTCCCAAGAATTTGTTACTTTGTTCTTCTTGTAAAAATAACGTACCAAATTGAATAGGCATATTGGTAAATTCTTTTGACATAACAAAGTATATTTTTATACATATTATGTCAATTTGAATTTTTTAACAAATCAGAATAGGCCACTTGCATCACATTTAAAAAAAAATCCGGTTTAGCAAATATTCTAAGAAATTCAGTATTTTTTTTTAATCGTAGGTGTTTTTGAAACCCTGGCGATTTTTTTAAAATTTCAATCCGAAAAATCAGACCAGTTTTTATAAAACGGAAAGACGGGACATAATTTTATCGGTGCGAAAATACGATTATTACATAGCTGAAAATCATTTTAAAAAAAGAAAGTTTTTTAGGCTTTTACATATTATACACAACTGCTCCAATATTTTATATTTCGATCGTCCAGTTGAATAGTCAGACATCTCCAAATGGATAGTTTTGAGATAATTTATTTATTTATTAACATTAACGGTATAAATATACCATAAATACAGATTACATGACATGTCACAATATCATAGTTGTACATAAGATATAATAAAAGAGAGAGAATAAGTTAGTTGTGGCATTTGGTTGAGAAGTGGCACAAGGAGCTACAATTACATATAACACTAGTGTAAAATAAAATTTATACTTATTGATTGAAAATATTTGATAGAATAGCCTTCTTGGACTTAGCTTCCGTGCAGTTAAATACAAAAGCAATATTTAAATATAATATTAATGAGAAAAGCAATATTTAAATGCTCACCATAAATCAAATATTATTAAACGTGTGTGTGCTTATAATATACCGGGAGACATAAATTTAATGTCCGGTACTTTAATATGATGCTTTCAAATACTAATGACCCAGATAACTTAAACATTTTGTTCAATTCGCTAAGAGTTTTTGTGCATTATAGTTGATACGGTGGTGTTTATGAGTAATCTGAGTACCTATTGTTCCAACGAGGATACACATTTACATTTAACCGCACACTTAACACATATTACGTACAATTTTTCGGATATTTCTGACTTATCAAGTGGACCATACATTTATTAAGTGGTAAACTGATGTCCACTGATTCGGCATTATTATTAGCGTTCTGGGAAATGATGAGCAAGTTCATAACGTGGTAGTTAATCTAAATATCCAAATGTTAATCTATAAATCTCGTCTTACAGTGGTGGAATAAAAGCTTTTCAATGCAAGCAAAAAATAGACTAAATGCATAATTTAGAATATTATATTGCTGTACGAAGTCAGTAAAAATTCTTCCTTTTAACAATTTAAGCGTATCCTTATCATTTAAAAGTATTGTACATAAATTTGCTGGAATACCCATTTTAAAACTAAGAAAACATGAAAAACTTATTTGGTATTCTAGCAATAGCCTGCACCTTTATGCAAATTGTAAGGTTGATTCCAGACGAGAGAATTGTACTGAAGTTGACTTTCGATAAAAAAAATTTATAAAACTTTAGTCCATCCCATAATATTGCTGAATTTCTTGATTAACTTATATAGTTATAAATCTCAAGAATTATTTTAAGCCCTTTTTAGAGATTTTCGTTATGTGGTTAATGATAAATTTGATTTAAAATGGATGTTTAGCGATTTTCAACAATATTTAACCTATATCATTTTTTCCAACAGATTAGAAATATGTAGATAATCGATATGTAATCTAACTTGCAAATAATTTGGAAAAACATAATTTCCCTTTGCGACAAACTCGTTAACCATTCAGGCTAATTTGTTCAGTTTTCGGAACAACTCAGTTCTCAAAGAAATCGTTCTGTTTACCTTATTTATATTTTAAAAATTTTCATTTCTAATATTATATTATTATTGGAAAGTATTTTATTGATAATAGGAAATTGTAAAAAAAAACACAAGTGTTTAGTTTACGGTAGAAGTGAAACCTTCAAAAAAACTAAAGTAGACAAGAGTGGGGAAAGTGGGAAAAAAAAGATGTTCTCTTTTAAGTGTCGCTATTTTTCATTTCATCGAGTTTTAAATCACAACGGTGCTAAAGAAGTTTTCGTTTCAAAACCTTCAAATTTAAAAACAATTAAAACAACCAGAGTGACAGCACACAACCAAAATTAGTATTTTTTAAAATAATAATATTAAGCCCATACTTATATATAAAATTGATCCCGTGACATTCGTTTCGTGTATTAGTCTCCTCACCTTATCTTACACACCACCACAAATAGCGTCACTGTCATAAAGTAGACGCGCCCACCTCTGATTGGTGGTTTCTTTGAACCACGGAGGAAGTTCCTTCATCAGTGCTTTGAACCAATCAAAGCGTTTTGCATTTATTTAAAAATACTGTCATATCCTGAATCGGAGTTTATTTATTTAAACCATGAAAATTTACAAAAAGTTTTCATTATAAATGTATGTATATATAATATTATATAATTCCGACAATATGAACAAGACAATCCAATTTATTTCATTTGCCCACTCGTCGAACTAACATTAGAAAAAAATCCCTAATTCCCCGTTTATACGCACAACATAATAATACAAGAGTGTGTAATATATCGGGAGCATCTCCTATCCTTATTCTATTTTCCTCTTCCTCTCCTCCTCACCAAAATTAATTAATTTTAAGATATAATAAAACTCCATCTCCAAGCAACTTTAACATGAGAGACGTTTTTGGCTTGACTTAATTTAACTTTGTATGTAATATAATATACATTATTTATATTTTATGTGCAAGCTGTTTGTCTCTTACAAATAAATAAAGGTAATATCAACGTTCTTGTGATCATCTTGGATGGTCTACGGGCAGATTTAAGCGCTGATTACACGTCCACTTTGGCACTGAGAGCCACTCCACACGTCGCGCGTCGCTCCAAAACGTGGGCGGAAACGTACTTGTGACTTGTAACAGCAATCACTTCGCAGTCCAAAGTTCACCCGCCAGTTCGTATCAGCATTTGTCCCGTCGAGTTATTACAAAACAATTATAATTTGGGAATAAGGAAAAGCGGGTAGAAGGGTATAAGAAGGGTATAAAGAAGGATGTAGCGCAACACGGAAAACCAAAAAAAAACTATAATTTGTGCCGCAGCCACTTTCTCAACGAAAAATCAAAAGCAAAGAATTAGTTTATCTACTTATCTACTCATACCAATGGAAACAAAAAAATTGTATTGTAATAATATTTCGAGCTGGTGAAGTTTAGTAAAGGAATTGTTTTTCCGTCGGTTTTAATTTTCTACATTAACCAGGATTTGTTAAAAAAAAACCCTTCACTTCGACTACCATAAAACGGGCATGTGCCTAGCGTGGTAGTCGAATCACCTGTAAAACTGTATACAAATTTTATAATGAACTAGCTGTTTCCCGGCATGCGTTGCAATGCCATATTTAAATAAATAAAATGTTACTCCCGTGCGTACATTCCCGTGCGTTAACCTCCAGCGTTCCACTTCCACCTTCCCCGCCACCGCTCTCCCGCTCCCCCGTCCCGCCAACCCCCCTGGCACTTCATTTCTTGACTCCTCTCCCGCCCGGCCCGTAGCAGAAACTTTTTTCTAATACTAACATTTTTAAACTCGTGATATCTTTCTAATTAAATATCCGAATTGAAAAATTCAAAAAGTTAAATAAAGGTATTGAAGCTGTCTTGAATTTGAAGTAATTTATTTTGATAAGGATTAACACCAAGATACAAATAAAAAGCCTTTTCAAACGGCGACATATTAATTATATTTTTAAAATAAAAGAATACTTATTGTGGCATAACCATAATAGTTAGACATATGCTGTAGCGATCTTTTTTGTAAATAATGATGTGTTCTACAAAGTCGTAGTACATTATTTTATTCTATCATCAATATGTAAAGAATATTTTAGGTAATTTTTTTACACCTTGGGTTGCATTATTGGAGTTTTAGTAATGATGAAAGAATTTTTCAAATCGGTTCAGCAGTTTCAGAGCCTATTCGATGCAAACAAACAAACAAACAAACAAACCTTACCTCTTTATATAGTGTAGTAGATAAAAAAAAAAAATTTTAAACACCAGCTTCATAAATTGCTTTTCACATCCATGGAAAAATTAGTATTCATGCCGATTCATTGAAATTTTAAAAATCTTCAAAAGATCAACCAGTGATCAACCGCAAGACATCATAAGATGACTTACAGACTTTCTTATGTTAACAATAAATACTAGTATAAATTTCAGTATTAGTAAAATTTTTAACGAACCATTGCAAGCAAACTATCGAAAATTTAAAGCGAAAGTGATTCTTTTAAGCTCCTTGGTAGTCATGGCGCAATTCTTGAAAAATTGGTAAGTCGTTCTTCTAGTGATTTGTTCGCCAACAACTATATATTAAATCATTTACGTTACGACATATCATTTTTACTTTACACTAGATAACAGCCGTCTGCTGTTAGTTTTGATGGCGAGCCGTACGAATATGTTATTTTTTTAGGGAGGAAGTGCCCTTCTGATCGCCATCACACTTCGTGCCTAGTAGCATCATATAGCACAGAGGTTTCTAAGACCAATAATTATCTCGCTACTAGCCAACCAATTAGTAGCGTGATAGTTTTAGGTTAACATTCGGGTGTTGCTGATTCGACCATTTACTAATTTAGTTCTTGCAGAAGCCACATTTTCTATGTATAATGAATGATGAAGGCGGGTAGATTTTCAACATTCTGAGAAATTATTTTGAGTGTTACATGTTTTAAAACATCACAATCATCCAGTTAGTAAAGTTGTTGTTATTGAATCCCACTCTGACGTTGCGAGTTCTTAAAAGTTTACATTTATTTATTTTTTAATTTTTCGAAGAAAACTTCTTCGGAAAGGTTTTCGCTTTGTGGTGGCATTATTTATTTTAATAAAAAAGACAAATAACTTTGTTTACATCACTTTTATTGGTACACAATCAACATGTTTCGTAAGGAACTACTTCATCAGGATCAAACGTATACTAACTTACATTTATGTTTTCTTCACAATAACTACGTATATATGAAACAAACATTATTGTGACCGATGGTGCGCCAAGTATGTTGGAAAGGAAAAATCGTCCTTTAAGAGACTCCCCGTTCTGGCCCGCGGGCCGCCGATTGCAGATCACTGCTGTGTAATATTATATACGATTAATTAGATTTACATTGTAAGTCAACCAACACAACTGTAAAATAAAAAGAAATTAATACACAAGTTCAATAATTTTGTTTAAATTCACTTGGTGGCATCATTCCAATTATATGGATATAATTAATTTTATAACCACCGTCTAAATTTAAAAAAGCTATCAAAACCATTATAATTCACTTGTAACGTCATCGGTTTAGTGGTCATTTTTATTAAAATTTATTTCCAAAACTAATTTACAATTTCATACATATACTTGTGAATTTGTCGCCGTCACATCAATAATGATAGTTATTATCTTTGGTCAAAATTGAAGCTTCGACCCACCCGCGTAAGTGTGGAGACTTTTTAAACCCTAATTAGCTTAACGGTTCGGCCGGCAGGCGGACGCGACGTTCCGGCGGGTCGCTAGCCTGCAGTCGGAAGCGTTCGTGTAATAGCGCCTACTGTACATTCAGAAGGTTTAGCGACACCTAGCGGGCGCCACGTACAACTAATGTCGATAAAACAGAAATTCAATGCTCCCTCCGTACGCTACCGCCACTACGAATGGTGGCAATCATGCTAACTAATGTGTGTTATTGTGCCTGCCGGTGAACCTAATAAGGCCCATTACACGTACACTTCCGACCGCGCTTTTCGACCCCCATTTCAGCGTGGGGTGATCTTATCTCGCCGAATTCAAACCGAATCGATGCGATGGCGGTGCGGCGTGCTGCGGCGAGTGGCGATGCTAGAACACGTGCATTCGCGCCCAATGTATCATCTATTAGGCGATTGATTATTTTCACAGCAATTTTTCAATAAAAATCACGACTATTGTGATTTTTCAATCATTCAGACTACATCTTGGCCTACATTCTGCCCAAACATTGATACATCTCTAAATCTGGAAAAAAACCCCTGACCATTTGTGTTAAAATGTTATGAACTGTCCATAAAAAAAAACGAAAAACACCTTGTAAGGTATGTGGCATATTTAGATCTTCGATTACAGATCGGAAAAGATTTTAGAATATGAATCTGAGATTTACAATTATTAATAATACAAGCCACCCCAGCGTCCAGTGCCCAACGTCTAGCGCCAGCGTCCAGCCACTAGCGTCAGACTCAGCGTCCAGCGCCCAAAGCCAGTCACTAGCGCTAATCACCAGCGCAGCGTTCGGCGATTAGCGCCAGCCAACAGCGCTCAGCGCCCAGAACCAACCACTAGCGCCAGCGACCAGCGCCCATAGATTAGCGCCAGCCAACAGCGTCCAGGGTCCAGCACCAACCACTAGCGCCAGCGACCAGCGCCCATAGATTAGCGCCAGCCAACGTCCAGGGTCCAGCAGCGACCACTAGCGTCAGCCATTGCATGGTGGAGCAATCCCGGGCACACCATTCATTGCGTCCAATAACCTGAGATATAAAAAAATATTTCGTAAGGGTTTTAAACACATTGGAGGTTTGTTTTAGCATATATCGGCGGTTGATTTCCCCTCGGGCATGCGCGTTACGGACACACCCCAGTAGGGAGAAGTACAAAGGGAGGTCGATATGATTCAAAAGCGACTCCCGCTTCACCCCAACAGGTTGTGTTCTCAATTCGCCCTTCTGCCTTACATAAAAAAACGCGATCTCTTCCTTTCGCTTTCATCAAAAAATTGCCACTGTTATCGGCTTGGATTTAGACTTTTTCCTCTTGTAGAAATATTTCACCCATTGTGTAGTAACTTGTTCGGAAGTTTCGTGGCGGGTGTCCGTGTTCAGTTTATTTCTTAGTTGGCAGAGAGAGCGCGCTTTTTGTAAAATAATTCGGACGGTCACGGATTGTGGAGTGCCTAAATTGTCCAACGCGTATATAAGGATATTTCTGAACCATTTGTTGCATAATTCAACAGCTTTCTTTCAATGCCAACTGAAAGGCAACAGTTGACTTAATAGTTTGGAAGATTTTGGCTAGCGCAACGCTTTCAATATTACAAATAACGCCTAAATGTTGGCAAGTTACACCACTTACATGACTTTTCACTTATTTGTATTCTTTGCTTTGAAGCATTTTATAACATTTCGAAAAATGTTTGATTCAAATATAATTTGAATTTTTTTTATTGACTTAAACTTAATTCTTCGCAGTTGTAAGTTTAGGGTGATCGAAATATTGTTAAAATCAAGTTGAATCAATATAAAGTAAAGATAAAGGCGATGCCCTAACCTTGTGTGTGGATAAAGCCTTTTCTGGTGTTGAACTAACCTTATCTATGCGAGGACACGGTGTTAGAACTTTTATTACGTCACGCTACAATTATTAACAATTCGGCGTTTTCTCTAACAGCTCTGGAAGTGACGAATAACCGACTTTTCACGTGGACACAAATGTTGTACTGAATCGGGCTTGGATCCGAATACGAACTCTTTTGTTTCCATTGAAGAAATTCAGCGGCATGGAGTCACTTCGGTAAGTTATCTTTAATTAGTATTTGCCAATTGCCATATCTTTTTTCAGGAACCATATTTAGTTTGTATTACACAGGTCATTCAATGTCAATAATGAAAGTATTACTTTAATATTTGATAAATATTCTAATAAAATAAAATGAATTAATCTAAGGCAACGAAAGATGGGTTTGGTTAAACGAATAAAACCTCGTGTAAGTAAATCATCGAAAACCAAAATCAATAGAAGTATTTATTTTACCGAAATCATTAAAGTTTACATTTAAATCCCGCCCACTGACCCACTGAAATGTCGATATTTGGAGACTAATGTATAGAGTTAAAAAGGCACAAACCAACATCACGCAAGGCGATAACTATTATGACGTGTACTCGCTTATACTCGGGAAAAATTGCCGGGAAACTTCCCAGAAAAAGATTATACTGCTAAGTCAATCCACCAGAATTGGTAACTAAAATATAATATTCTTTTATATTAATTTTAGTTCACTTCTTTGGTCGGTGGTTCACTGTGATATTGTTCACTAGTAAGTGCCAAAATTTTAAACTGATTAACATATCAGTATTTAGATAGGCATTAAGTTATGACGAAGAAAAAACTCTTAAGACTGGTTGTTTCACAGATTTTGAACAATTCATCATTGACCGGTTGTTTAAATAAACAGACTTGAGTAGGACTATCACATCATAATTTAATTGTTTACTATGAAATTTGATGAATTGTTCAAAGTTTGGAACCATTTATTGGATAACCAACACCCCATGCCAACCAACCAACATGCCACAGATCACCCCAAGTGTTTGGTGACTTACGAATGGGTTTCCGGCTTCATGGGGTGAGATTTGTCTAGGTCTTTGCGATGGCGGATACATCTGCCCACCTGATGCGTAGCGGGTCGGATTTTGAGAGGACGGCTGAGGAATATCATTTGACCTCTCTGTTTCTCAACTTTGAACCGAAGTTGGAGGGATAGATTCGTATATCTGCCACCCCTGGACACACCGACCCAAGATTTCCACCTACACCGCATACCTTTTCCCTTCTAAAAAGACCCTCCACACAGCATTCCCCAAAGATGAAACAGTGTGGAGCTAACGCAAAAAATGAACTTCTGTGTGAAGCTGATGTAAGAAAAAATCTATTAAACAAACCGTCCTAATACAACATTTAAACGAAAACAAATAAAATAATGCTAATTTTAGAAAATGCTACTTACTTTTACTAAAATTATTGAAAAATATTTTGGCCTACCTTTTCAATGGATGGTGTGTATTACACGATTAATGAATGAAGTGACGAGAGCTTGTCATGACTGACTGGCAGTTTTTGTGTTGTTGTTATTTATGTATGTAGCATTTTGTTCATTTTGTTTAAAAATAATTGATGAAATTTTCGTGATGTGATTTATGATTACCGAATCGCTGCTGAATATTTTATTGTAAATACAATCAATTATACCATTTTCTTAATCTGGATATTTTTTGTATTTTTAGTTTACCACACTGTGTAACTGGGTGTTCGATGAAGTTTTTTTTGGCACTATGATTTTTATTTATTAATTTTTGTATGAAACATTTACAATTATTAATGAAATGAAATTGCCTTTGCGATATGCGTAGATATTAACATTCCAAATTAAAAATGTTCACAGCATACAATCAATGTTTGGTTGTAACAAGGTGGAGATGTTACTTGTGAAATAACAGACATAATAATAAGCAAAATGATATATAAAACATTGTAAGTTAACAGTAGAGAGACAGAGAAGAAAGAATTAAGGAAAATATATACAAATAGGGCGTTACATAATTTTTAATTGAAATAATTATATTTTAGCGCATGGCTAATGAAATTAGAACATGTTTCTTTAACTTTAAATCCACATAACCTTAGCTGCCAGACATTCAGCGAACCAAGGGTTGCCAGACATTCAGCGAACAAAGGGTCGAATCTTAACAATCCAAAACAAATATATATTTTTGTAAAATCCAAAATGAATAGGCAAAGAAAGCGACATCTAGCAATTCTGAAGAAGTAAACACAAATACTAATAAGATGACCAAATGTATAGGAAAAGGTAAACCGGAAATCGACGACAAAAATATGGAAAAATCATCCTTCACATTGATAAAGAAAGTGCATCGTAATCTCCCCACTCTTCTCTACTTTGGTTTTCTGAAGGTTTCTCTTCTACCTCCTGTGAATTGCATGCGCTGATTTATTTTTAAATATCTGTGACTTTGTGGCTAAAACACATTATTACATGGTTTTAATTAGGATTATATTTAGCATGCTTTTTTTAGAAGAGCAAGTTTCTTTGCCACAGATCATAAAAATATAAAGCATTTATTTATGTGTTTATTTATTTGCATAATTTATTTATGCGATTTTATTCTTTTTGGATTTCATTAAGTGTTCCTGGCTCGTGTGTCACTCTTTTTTAATCCAAGTTTTTCTTTTATGTAAAAAATAATATCATTATTCAATTTCCAAAATACTGTTTGTTTATTGTGGTGTTCTGTTATGTCTTCAGATGAACAATACTTCCTGGTTTGCTAAAGAGTTTTGTTTATTATCGTCTTATTTATAATGAATGTTTAACTGGACTAAATGTCCGTTCTAATTAATTCTCCGTGTTTATCTGAAGTAGGATAATCGGTCACTGAAGGTGCGAAAAAGGTACGAACATGATCGAATGTCATCTGCTATTTCTGTTACTATCCGGGTATTAGACACGAACGGGCGACAGTATTATCGCTTATAGTACTACTTTAATAACATTTGTTGTTACACCTCAAAACTATATATTAATATAACTACCTATATTGATTACAACCGTTGAAAGACATAGAAATTACAAACATATTCATGCGCTTAAGCTGTGTAATTATTATTACGCATTGCAGCTGTATCGGCATTATTAAAAGGTAAGTTTCATGGTTTACTAGATAGACACCGTGTACAGACAATGGTTTACTGTGACAAGAATAGAGAAGTAGGCTAATACGGGATTAACTAGCGTCTTCTTAGTATTTGGTAGAGAAATAAAAAGGAGTATTTCAATCCAATTCAATGTGGTGCGATTAAACTAGGCATTGTCGGATTGGGTTGCTTGCTAAGTAGAAACGTTTTTACCTAAACGGCGGGTTTTTGAAGATATAAGGGCTAGAAGTTTCGCCCTCTTGAAATTTCTAGAACACTCTTCTGGAAAGTTTTAGAAGGTTCGATAGAGCTCTAGAAAGTTCTGGAAGGAGTGACGTGAAGTAGGAGTATGTCGTGGAATGTTAGGGAATAGGTAAACATTGTGGAACATTCCAGAACACTCTGGAATGTTGTATTGAAAAGATGTTAGGATGGTATAATTTTTTTAATAATTTTGTTTTTAAAGCCCGTTTAAATTCAGCCAAATTCTGGATATTAGTACGAGCTGAGGGAAGTTTATTCCAAATGAGAGGGCCAGTTACACGAAAAATCAATTATCCGGCTTCGCTCAGGACAACTGTCCTGAGCGAAGCCGGGTAACCCAGCTAGTAAATAATAATTTTTCATCTTAATTATCTGACAATAGCGAAAGCCGCAAAGAGGGTCGCTTAGCGTGACATGATTTTTTTAGTAATATTAATTTTAATTGAACCGAATAGAATAATATATGGGTATTTGGTTTTGAAATGAGAATAGGCATAGTTCCTAAATGCCATTTATCACCTTGCAGGAAAAGTATTTGAAATTTTGAAAAATGGCGAGAAAAATCGCACATTCGAGTGCATTTGTTTTTTGAAAGACAGAAGAAGAATTGGGACTACCTTGGAAGCGAGTTGTTAGTGTAGTTTTTAATCGTTTTGTTGCGGCGATAACTATCTAGAGATATCACGGTGAAACTATATAAATATATTGTGATTGTGTTGCGTTCTCCTTCGCAGAGGTAAGTGATTGGTTATCAGGTTTCCTTACATCTCTAGTTTTTCCTACACCTATTATCACACAATTTACAGGACATTTCCAGGTGCATCTGAAGCTGTAATTTGTAAGCATTTTGTATAAGCTCTTAAAGAAATATTTAATCATACATATAAAAAAACAAAAAAGCGTCAGCTTAAATATTTTTTGGGCGTGGGAGGAGACACAAAAAAATATCTTTAGTAATATAACATGATAGTAGTAGGAATCTAGGGAATTTTTTATGGAATTTAGCTTCCATTTCAAGGGAAAGGGCGTCCACATGATTTCTCCGAATAGTTGATATGTTTTACAACAGACAGATCAGTACAACGCGGAAAACTTTAATATAATCAATTTATTAAGGAGTTGCTTTTCATTTCTATCAGATGTATGGTTTGTACTGTTTTACGGATTTAATATGAATTTCTAATATTTTTGTGTTTGCTTGTACTGTTACACATCTGTTATATTAATATTAGGTATATGGCTTTAATGTAGTTTTTAAATGTGTTCCTAATGTCCCCGGCATTGCACGAGATTTACATAAGATTTTCAAAATCAGATGTAGAAAGTAATTTACTATTCTTATTTTGAACGTCTTGTATGATTTCGTAAATGCCTGTAAAAAACTTTAACTCCTTTTTTACGCATTGTTTATTATAATAACAAGGAAATTTAAAATCGATTACACGGAACCAGACAACGTGAAGTCTAAAGACGTTCACACACCCCCCCCAAAAATTGGGATGCGACTAAATCGGCACTTCTGCAGATGGCATAAGGATGGGTAACGCCTTTTTTAATTAAATGGAAAAAAATATCGCCAAAATTCATGTTTTATTTTATTTTGTGAAATTCAGACACAGATATTAAAATGGTTTTCTATTATTTTGTAAAGAACTTAATTTTCAAAATTATGTAATGAAACTTTAACAAAGAATGGATTCATTAGTAAGACATTTTGGCAATTGGAAGTATTTTTAATAGACCTGCTACTTTTTTTTCACAACATTCATGAGTATTCTGCAATGTTCCACAATGATGTTCCTGATTCCCTATTCCCGAACATTCCACGACATAATCCGCCACTCCTTCCAGAATTTTCTAGAGCTCAATTGAACCTTCTGGAACTTTCCGGAAAACCGTTCTAGAAATTTCAAGAGGGCGAAACTTCCAGTCCTTATATCTTCAAAAGCACGCCCTTTATAGGTAAAAACGGGAACCGTCATCCTGAAGGGGGGATGGAGATCTACCACACCCTAATCCATCATCGTACCGTGACTCGCTTCTGAGTTTTTTTTTACTTTATTTTGTAATATTTATTGATTACGCAATTATTTCCAACACCAAGATTGTTCTATTTGCAGTATTTAATTAAAGCATCTATAATTTTTCTAAGCGATCAAATTTTCGAACCAAAAAGACATGATTTTGTATGATTTAACATTATTTCGCAAGGCTTTTCTTAACATATTTACGTTTAAGCTGGTTGGACTTTAGTAATTGCATAATTACGAAATACGGCGCGGGCGGGACGAGGAATCCCAATGACAAACGGATAAAGTCCTGGGCCGTTCCGTGGATTTGCGTAGAACGAGGTCGGTTTAGCCCGCGGCTCTCCCCCTCCCCCTCCCCCCGCCATTCACCTGAGGACAAAAGGCCGTAATAACATTTTATCACCCAGCTCCACTTTCTCATTACCAACTTTCCACATCTGCCTTTGCGTCTCCGAGTGATGGTTTTGTTCTAGATGTCTTTTAAAAAACATATATTGGACGTTGGTTATCATGTTGGGTATGCGGACTTTGTTTACTGCAGCCCGGAACAGCTCTACGGTAGACTGGCCAAACCACTGTCTCAGGTTTTTCAGCCATGAGGTTCTCCTTCTTCCAGGACCCTGTCTTCCGGCAATCTTTCCCTGCGTAATGAGATACAAGATCTCATACTTCTCTGGATGTCTCATCACATGTCCACGATATTGAAATTTTCGGAATTTTATAGTTTTAATAACTTCTTTTTCTTTGTTCATTCGAACCATAACATCTTCATTCGTAACCCTGTCCATCCAGCTTATTTTAAATATTCTTCTGATCCACATCTCGATTGCCTCAAGTCACCAAATTAATTCTTCAGTAAGCGTCCATGCTTCCATTCCATAAAATAATACCGAAAACACGTAGCATCGGAACATTCGCATTCGTAATCCAAGGTTGAGATCATGACTGCAGAACATCTTTTTCATGCGGATAAAGGTTGGACGAGCTTGCTCAATGCGGCATTTAATTTTAACCGAAGGATCCCATCTATCATTATTTACATTGCAGCCCAAGTATACAATACTCTGTACCTTCTCTAGTTTTGTTTCAGGAATATTAGGACTTTCTTCCAATGCGTTATTTTTGCTAATGAGAATGTATTTTGTTTTATTTATATTCAGTTCTAGCCTAAAATTCTCACAAGTCTTCACTACTTGATTCAACACAAGTTGTAGATGCTCAATGTTACTTGTTAGAAGTACCGTATCATCTGCATAACGCAGGTTGTTCAGAATCTTTTCCCATTTTTAACAAGTCCTTGAGTAGCTTCTCACTGAATATGAACATTCATCAGATTTCAAAGTTAATATTCAAGTTCTGTAAAAATCCTGTTCAAGTACTCTGAAACAACTGGCCAATGGTAAAGAAATAACAGATTTTCACAGAACCTTAATTTTAACGTTGAAATTTAAGGAATTGTAAAAATTCTGCGAAACGACCCGTTCATCCTGTCAACCCGTAGACTTTCTCTCTTGTGTTTTTCAATATGATGGTACTTACCTCCCGGAATAAAGTTTTAAAAGATAAGTTTGTCATTGAGGTAGTGACATTTCTTTCAAAAAATTAGATAATAACTATTTAGTGATTGTATAGATATTCCTAAAAAATCAGAGTGTGCAATTCACACGCGGTAGAAGTGAAACTTTCAGAAAACTAAGGTAGACAAGAGTGGGGAGGCTACGAAGCACCGCACAAAGAGGAGACCCATAGGCTATAAAGCACCGCACTAAGAGGAGACAGATTATACTATCTCATTCTTTCCCAGGCTAAATCTTATAGATTTGTGTTTGTCTCTTTTTGTGTCGCTCGCTTCCGTTTCACCGAGTTTTAAATCACAACGGTGCTAAAGAAGTAAAATTTCTTTACGTAAGCTGGTGAATTCGTGACGAGAGCGTTACGAAAAGTGTGATCGGGCGAGGCGAATGGAAGTTGAGAGGGAGATATAAATTAGTGAAGATAGAATGAGAGAGAGTTACGTTTCGTATATTACTGTAGGGGCAAGAGAGAGAGATGCGAGCACACATTTTTTTCTCTCTTTCTCTCATAGCCAGTTACGTTTCGTATTTCTAAGACACAGCGCAGGCCTATTGTCTGTTTTCACACTGTAGGAGCAAGAGAGAGTAGTGCGCGCACATTTTCTTTCTCTCTTCTTTTTTAAGTAAGTGAAGTTTTACATCAGTCGTGTAGTCTAAAGCACACTGGTTTTTTTTTTAAATAAAAAAGTTACTCAAAATATCTATATATTTATCATAAAATAGGTGTTTAATTTATAAAGTTTTATAAAATTAGATAAAATCGGAAACATGTTTTTTTGGATGCCAGTTCTGTTGTTCACAGAACTAGCGATAGAAGATTATAATGTATAGTTGATTGCGTTTTCAATGACATTTTAAAATTATAAGTAGGAGCGGGAAGCGGATACCGTGTTGTGACAGTCATGTAGAGCTTGAGGCTGGTGGGTTAGTGAGTGGTAGGGGGTGAGGGGGTGGAGGCATCGCGTCGAATAAAGCCAACGTTTGGTCAATACCATGCTTGATCCGTTAACCTCCCGCCACTACATTATTTACAAGCGGATTTTATTAAAATTAAAATATCGACAAAATTAGATGACACGCGCCTTGAATTCCTGCTTTAATGCTATAAAAATGAACACCTCCAGAGTAAGAGATACTTTATGTATCACTAGCTGACCCGGAGAACTTCGTACCGCCTCCGAATTAATAACTTATTTGCTGAATTAAATTATATTAAAAACGTATTTTATTATGTTAAAAATTACACAATGAAGCAATTATCAATGTGCAACTGTCCGTGTTTAGTTTTTGTCAGTATCAGAGTTGGCGTTGTGTACGGATTGATATTTTTTGTGATTTTCCTACTTTTCCCCTTACTTACGGGAATGGCGTTTCATTTTCTTTATGCGTGTGAGGGAGATTTATTATAATTATTGTATTTTTCCTTTGGAGGGGTGCAGACATACGTTCACCGATTGTTTCATTTTCGACTGTTAACATAGTGTGTAAGAAAGCGGGACAACATTATAATGTTTAAGAACAAAAGCAAAACAATCAGCGCATTGACATTTGACGTTTTTCAATTTTTGGAATTCATTCACTATTCAATATTATACTTATCACAATATTGCTGCAGCTTTCAAAAGATGAGAATTCTTTCCATACAAAATATATGACGGAAAGAGTTTTCTTCAATATTTTTTTTGGGGATTTTTTCCGATGTTTTAATAGCTATTCTACTATTCGGGGCGGAGACAAATCCAACAAATCAAAGATCATAAAAATCGGTCCAGCCGTTCTTGAGTAATAAATGGTGTAACTAACCTGTCTTTGTTTTTTATATTAAGATATTTGGGACATTTAGTCAGTTTTGCAGAAAATTTAGTCAGTACCTACCAGATTTGCAGACACGAATCACTCAGTTTGACCATCCAGATAGTGAGAGGGGTACTGTAGCACGCATACATATGCATTGTATCCGGTTACCGGGACCTTGCTAGGCGCATTTCTTCCACCGCCCATTGTGGTGGGGTGGTATTGCGTCTTCCGCCGCGCGTTGTGAAGTGAAAAGCTCTTGCATTGGAGTATGTAGGCTGCGGTGGATGCCAGGTATGGATTCTAGAGGTGCTGCGAATGGCCCTCTGATTGAGTGAACTCGTATTTGAATTATTACCCGTGCACTCCTCCAGAGTAAGAGATACTCTCAGTATCACCATTGCGACATTCAGTCAGTACCTACCGAATTGCAGCACCTACTATCGCTTTGGTGAAAGGCCACCATTCAGAATCGAAACGTTCCTATAAATGATTTTAGCCATTTTTAGTGACCCAGATCTCAATAGTCAAGTTCTTCCCAATGGGGCAAGTTTGTGGAGCCCGCACATAAAGCACAATGGACACATTTATCCCTTAGTTGTTCAGGTAGAGTCCAGCTTACAAAGTCAGCAAGAATTTTATAGGAAGGAATGTAGTCAGACACTTTTTCAGAATACTATCGGATGAGGAATGATTGCTTGTCCCAGTCCAACACTTCTCTATTTATTTATTTGTAAAAAGCATTAACTTTGTGGCTCGCCATAATTTACAATAAAAACACATAAATTTGTTGTAGACCACTTTTATTTATGAACACTCTACCGGTTTCGGAAGCACCCTTCCTTCGTCAGGAGAATATTATAACTTAGTTATAATATTATAAATAATAATCAATAAAAGTGGTCTTCAACAAATGTATGTGTTTTTATTGTAAACTTCTCTATTTATTGAGCAAAATTCTTCATTTAGTTTCCCACGTGTGTTCATTAGAGGTAAAAAATTTAATATTGTTGAGCACCCTTATCTCATCACGGTGAATAAAGAAAATTATTTCTTCAAACTTTGCAAAATAACTTTGTGGCATTATTGATTACTTAATTAATAACAAATCACTTTGTTTAAACCACTTTTTTAATTAACAATATCGACATGTTTCAATAACAATGTTATCTTCTTAATTAACATATCCTGAAGAAGATAACATTGTTATTGAAACATGTCGATATTGTTAATTGAAAAAGTGGTTTAAACAAAGTGATTTGTTATTAATTAAATAAAGAAAATTATTTTTAAATGTCTGATGAGGCCGAACATTAATTGCATCAGTCTCACGTTTGAAGACGCATGATAAGGATTAATGGTGTGATACAATATATTATAGTACTATATACCATTACAAAGGTATAATACGGATATTTATCAAAGAATCTTTATATCTGTTAATTACTGAGCACGTACGATACAGAAGTATACAAGAATCTATTCTAAAATATTAAAGTTCATCATCTCAAAAAGGAGAAAATGAACACCAGATCATAAAACCAGAGCACAGCAAAAAGGAAGGCTAAATTCAATAAACATAAGTGTAATTTACTGCCTTTGGACATAGAGCTCCGAATTTTTAGCAAAAATGGCAAACTTCCACTCAACATAAAATAAGTTAAAACAAAAAATAACTTTGTCAAGTCCACCAAATCTTGGCTTAAGTCATTATGGAAAAAATAACTGATTAGTATTTTAAAAACATCGTGATAGAAGTTACTGAAAAACTCTATCCAAACCAAGGTTCTTAGAATATATATTTTCCAATATATTTTCTATGAACCTTGTACCAAAACCATGACATAAATCACAGAAGTCAAAAAATCAAAATTAATAAATAATACTTTCTTAAATGGATAATTGTTTAATCATTGAAGAAGAAGATAAAACCATACTAACGGAATATGGAAAAATAACAACACACAGAAAAATAAAAAGCTATAGTGAACGTCTTTGCCAATTACAACAACCACAATCTCTTATTTTGAAGTAATTTTTGTCAATATCTTATTTCAAATTCAGAATTAACAATGCCTTCAGCAAAATACCCTTTTCAATGGAAACAAGTGTTCGAAGAACTGGTTTGTAACCTAGATCGTGTCTCGGATAAATATATCCTATTGTATTGATGTGGAACATCTATTGACGTTTTTATAAAAGTCTAAATGAATATTCAATATAATAACTTTTTGAGGTTTAACCTATCAATGTAATGTCTTCTTCAACGAAATAATATTACATTGATGGAGAAAACCTTATTAAAAGTAATTATTGTATGAGAGTTATTCTAATAAAAATTACTTATATAATCATTTGCGGAAAGATAGTACCTACATTGTTACCTTGCAGTGGTGTAAGGCAAAGAAAAGCTTTAATATTTATAAAATATAACAGCGGTTACGCTAAATGAAAAGCTACTCCGATGGTTTCTACGCCTTTGATCAGGTAATGCTGTGTTGCGCTTCGTGCTATGCATTATTGATTACTGCCCTGTCAATATTGTGACCGCCTGGGAAGGGAAGGGAAGGGGAGGGAGTACAAATAGCGGCAGCGTGTTCCGCAATAATAACCTGTCATTACAATTATCATTATCCAAACGCCGGACTGCTAAACGGCTATAGTATGGGAAGTGGCAGATCTGGCAAAGTGTTTTAATACTAATCTGTAATACCACAGTAATAACGATTTATAGTGTTTCTCAGATCTGTTAATTACCTCCATTTGTTTTAGACATTTTTGAAATAGTCAATCAATGGAATAAGATAATAATATCAACAATTTTTGAGGCAGGTGTAGCTATGTAGCCGTTAAAATGTGTAAGTAGTATGTTAAAATGTGTAGTCTCCAGTAAACATGTGTACAACGTAATCATTGTAGATTACTGTAGCAGCATTCTATAACGACGGATTAATGAAACAAATAACAACTCAGAGCTATGAGAACTATATTGAAGAAAAATAGGTACACTTCATCCAAGAAAATGTTGAAGCAGTTAAATATCTTGTCATTTAAACAAATTATTTACTTTATTACTATATTGTTAATCTACAAAATAATCAATGGCCATAAGAAAAATTGATAAACTACAAAGCAAACATACGCATGGGACGAGAAAAAGAAATTAACTAAACTCCCCTTCAGGAAAAAAACACAGAGTCAAAAGTCATTGATGTACGGAGCATTGAAGATATTTGGAGAATTACCAGAAGAAATTAAAATTGGAGGAGAGCATAAAGGCATTTAAAAATAAATTGAGAAGATATGTGATTGATTTGGTATAGATTTGTTATTTTAAGTGTATCATGTATATATAAGGATTGTATTAGGACATAGATAACTATGTATCTATTTAAAATACCGCAAAAAACAATAATTAATTGGGTAACCAACATCTCAGCCATATGTCACCTAAAGTCGCAAGTTAGGTTTAGTGACTTAATAGTGGTGCTCGAGTTCATGGGGTGAGGTTTTTCCAGGTATTTCATGCCGGACTCTCAATTAAACGCCGTGCACGGTAATGGGAGGAGTGGATTCAAACGTCCCTCCTGGACTCACCGATCCTTAGGTTTTCATATCCACCTTTCACATCTTTTTTCTTCCCAGAACTACCTCCCTTCTTTTACTTAAAAAGATCATCCGCGCAGCATTTCTAAAGATGACTATGTCTTGAAGGGAATAAATTTTCAGTATAAAGCGGTAAATGCGCGAATTTAAAATATTTGATTTAAAATATATTTTTATTAAATTGAAATAAAATCACTTTGTAAACACCATTATTTAATCAAAATTATCGACATGTTTCGAAACCAAAAGTTTTTTCGTCGGGATAAGATTAACATCAATAAACAAATATGGGGGTTTATAAATTAATTTGTAACCATTGTAACTTTTTTTATATGGGGAAGACTTCTAGAAACTTTATTTTATTTTATTTTTATTTTATTTAGGTATATTTGGTAAAGTTGACAGCAAATTATAAATTAAACAATAATACAATTACAAAATAGTTAATTATGCCAATTATGAACTTTCCACAGATAATAATAGTAAATTATAATGTGTGACGTTATAAAGGTGTTTACTTAATTACTTAATTTTTAGTTACATTATGTGAGGGGGGGGAGGAGATGTACAGGATAAGGATTAAAAGGCTAAGGACGCGAATATATAGGGGGAGGGGTAGATTGAACTTCCTAGTTTGAGTCATGTTACTTAGTGAGATTTTGTTTTATTTCATGTAACGTCGAGTTAAAAAGTCAATGTGGTAATAATTTAAGTTGAATGAATGTGTGGATCTGTAGATAAATGAGTTATGTTTGGAGTTAGTCTTGCAAAGAGGGAGATTAAAAGTAAGCGACTGTCTACTGTTGCGATTTAATTGTTAAGTAACATCTAACATCTTCTATTTAAATTTTTTTTTAAATATATATTATTACTTATAATTATTCTGAATTTGTCAACCACATTTTAGAAACAAATCATTCTGTTTGATATAAATAAAAGGTTAAAAATATTCGATGGGTTTTTAGATTTTCACGGCCAAAAGCATCTGTTGGATCTGCCGGATCTGCCCTGATGATGGACACTGTAACTGTTCAAAACGTCGGTCGGCTAAAGAAGGAGGTAGCGCAACACGGCATATCATCCCAAAAACAATTAACGAAAAAGTTAAAAATGTTGCACACAAACACAACGGGTTTACAAATAGATAATTTAGAAATTTTTGAAATTAGAAAATGTGTCAATATTCAAATAAATAATATTAATTACCAAATTTCTTTTTAAAAGGACATCTCTTTAATTTATTTTCATTTATTGGTATTTAGATTATTATTGTTTGTTTTAAAAAAATTTATTACATAAATGCAATTTTTGCATATTCTAAAATATTTTTTTATTTCTCTTTATATCTTGGTTTTTGTGACACTTTTAAGTAATTGTTTGTATTTTGTTATGTTTATAAATGTAAGAAGAAACCTTTGGTTTCGAAACACGTCGATAATTTTGATTAAATAGTAGTGTTTAACCAAGTGATTAGTTTTAATTTAAATAAAAATGACGCCATAAAGTGAAATTGCAAAGATTGAAGAAATGAAAAAAAAAAAAATATTAGCATGGCCCCCTTGTTAAGTTAAAATCTGGAAGAGTTTTTTATTTGCTTTCAAAAAAAAGAATAATTTAAAAATATTGAACCTGTTTGATATTTAATGACTAGCGGGGATATTGAATGACATGATTGAGATCCGAAAGGTTACAATAATCCGGTAAAGGCAGTTTCCTTTGTTCGCATGCGAACTGTTAACACTCGAAGCGTTTGAATTCCAATTATTGTATTAGTTCATTTCAAAGCTCGGGGCGTGTAAACAAAATTCAATAATGAAAGATCAGAGCTAACAGGCCCGGCTTCTAATTTATTTATTTACTGTATACTAGTGATTTTAGGCGGTTCTCCGAATTTCAACCGATTTTTTGCAAACCTCCCTTAAACATTTGAAGTTTTTAAGCTCTTAAAAAAATATATGTTATTCTTGAAGATAATATCTAGACATTTATCGCGCCGAAACGCAAATTATATAAAATTCCCACCATAGAAAAAAATCGCAAAGTATGCTCCAAAAATGATTATAAACAGGTTTGTTTCGGTTCTTTTACAAGTTATATGTATGAAAAAATTCACAGCGTTTCTTTAAATAAAATTAAATACAATTATCGCGAGATTTTTGCTCTATTTTTAACGAGTCGTGTTTTATTAAAGATTTTCATGATTTTTGCATCAATTTTATCGCTGTAAATGTTAGCGCGCTCTTCTAACATTCGTAATTTCATATCTCTACATCTTCTTCTTTTTGGGGCCGGGAACTGAGCCTTAATGAAGAAATTGTTTCTCCCTGCGTGTCCTTTCCCATTCGTCCCGTTCTCCTTTTACCGCCCTTCCCCTCCCATGTCACATTCCCTCTTTCCCTTTCCCCTGTCCCGCCAACACCATATATTCAGTCTCAGTACATTCAGTTTTCAAACAACTCGAGTGCCACATATTACAAGTTTTTAATTCAAATTATCATTATATAATAAACAACAGATCACTTTGTAAAAACCACTATATTATAAACAATATCTACATGTCTCGATAACAATGTTATCTTCATAGGATATTAACATATCCTGATGAAGATAACATTATTATCGAAACATGTAGATACTGTTTATAATAAAGTGGTTTTTACAAAGTGATCTGTTGTTTATATATTAAGATTAATGATGCCACAAAGTAATTTTGCGAAGTTTGAAGAAGTAAACAAATTATCATTGTTCGCATATTCATATATTATAAGAACAGTTAAGTACAGTTATAAGAACAATCAATCAAATTTGGTACTTACCTTACATAAGTACCTATTTAAAATATCTATAATTCTTGATTCGATTCAAAGTATTAAATGAGTACTTTGAGAATTTTGATATAAGTTGATTTGTTTTGATTATGTTTAATTCTCAAATATTGTAATTTTTTTACAGTTTTGCATAAATTTTTGAAACGATTTAAACACTTTCGAGATGTACCTATTGTCATGTGGTTGTAATAATCCAGAAACCTTCGCGGTGGTTTAAAGAAGGTATTTTGAAAGTTTCAAACATTTCCTATGTTTAATATAGCAATACATAGACAACTCATATAAATATTTATAAGCAAGGGTATTTTGATTTATATATATATAAATATAAGACAATTTGTCTATTTGTTGTAATTTTTTTATTAATAATGTGACATACAAATGTCATGAGTTGCTTTGCTGACAAATAAACTACAATTAAAGTTATTTGTCCGTCTTCAAAATATTATATCACTTTTTAATTATAAACTTATTTTTCAATCTTCTTATTACTTAAATCTGTGCTACCCAGCTAGACAACAGAACAACATTCATCTATCATTTTCTGTCTTCATGACAACACCTTTTTAAAATTCGAACATAAAGGAATCCTATGCATTTCTAGGTAGGTATTCCTTTACATATATAGATTATTTGGTGTAGAAAATTATAGGTTGCATTGTTATGCCAAATAATGTATAGGAACGTGGATATACCATATCTGAGCACAATGATATTATAATAATACAAGCAAGAAGTGTGTCGAGGGTAAGCTATAGTATATACAGGCGTGAATACATTATAATCCGTCAACATTACTGGTAGTGCCTATTCTAAGAAACCAATCATGACATCAAATGTCTTAGAGGTCAGTCCAAGTGGTTCGCTTTGTTTGATGACTTAGCAGAGGTGCTCGGGTTCATGGAGTGAGGATTGTACGGATCTTAGCGGCGGATGCGTCTGCTCATCGGGACGAGAAATAATGGTTAGAGTAGTGATAGTTATTAATTTCCGGTCTGTCAGCTTTCTAAACCAACCCTGCAGACGTACTGCGGCTATCGGCGCATAAAATAATACAATTTATGTACATACCTATCAGCAACATAATTGATGGCTCTGGTCATCAGTTAATGTTTTTGTTCCAATGTGTTATCATCATCATTATCATCATCATTACATAGTATAAAATGAAGTCGCTCAAAATGTATGTGCGCTTAGATCTTTTAAACTACGCAACGGATTTTCAAGCGGTTTTCACCAGTAGATAGAGTCATTCAAGAGAAAAGTTTATATGTATAAAACACGCATATTATAGTGGAAAAAAGCCGAGAAATTCAAAGAAAATATATTTGTGTGCGATTTAAAACGGCAAAGTAGTCGCTCAAAATGTATATATGTACGCCTAGATCTTTTAAACTACGCAACAGATTTTCATGCGGTTTTTACCAATAGATAGGGTCATTCAAGAGGAAGGTTTGTATGTACAATACATGCATATTATAGTAGAGAAAAGCCGAGAAATTCAAATATTCAATTCAGGCAGCGGGCAGCTGGTAGCTGGCAAGCGGGGGTTGTGGATTTTTTAACGGTTGGGTAATGGCGTTTAGTTTCGTTAGCCACAGCAACTTGTGTCCGGGTCTGCTAGTGTATTATAAAACCATTATTCATTGGTATTAAACCATTATTCGTAAGTTAACCTCGGCGCACCAATATTTGTTTGGAATATTTAGGGGGAGTTAGTATAACTTCATGACTTTTATAGGCCTCTCTCATTCTCCAATATGATCGACGCGTCGATCGTGCGAACACATGCAAGATATCGAAAGTACAAAGAAGTGCATCTTTTAACAATAAAACAAACATACCTGTGTTATAAAAAAATTTTGAATCTCGTGCAGCAAGAGGAAAATGTTTTTTGTGTGGTAATGGAGGACTTAGCCAGTCAAGGAATTGAACTCAAGATGCTTGAGTGTGACCCAGGGGCGATGTAAACTCAGCAACTGACCGGTCGAATTAACTATGGCTGACTGTATTAAAAAAAACGAGTGTGCTTTAGACCACACGACTGAAGTAAAACTGCACTAACTTATGAAAGAAGAGAGAAATAAAATGCTCTCTTGCTCCTACAGTGTGATACAGACAATAGGCCTGCACTGTGTCTTAGATATACGAAACGTAACTGGCTATGAGAGATAGAAAATGTGTGCTCGCACCTCTCTCTCTCTTACCCCTACAGTAATATACGAAACGTAACTCTCTCTCATTCTATCTTAACTAACTTATATCTACCTCTCAACTTCCATCGAAAATTCAGGATTTAATTACTTTAACTGAGTTCTATACCATCGGGAATGGTTTGGCGTGTTGGTTAGTTAGTTAAAAACTGGGAAACACAAAACCGCCAAACAGTTCATCAGGCCAAAATTTGCCAATATTTAATTGAGAATTAAATTGACCTCACACCGTGGGAAAAGAACAATATCTTACTTTGCCAAAATGGTGGACTGACTGCTTTCTTGCTTTAATAGGCCACTTGTATCACTTTTTTTTTTAAAATCCGGTTTAAGCAAATATTCTAAGACATTCCTTTTTTTTAATCGTATTTTTGACACCCTGGCGATTTTTTGAATATTTCAATCCGATAAATCAGAGCATTTTTTATAAACCGGAAATACGGGAAATAATTTATGGGTGCGAAAAAACGATAATTACATAGCCGAAAATATTTTTCTTTTTAAATAACGTTTTCTACACGAATGGCACAAGAGAATAACGAGGCATACCAAAAATACTACATCTCGTAAATATTTTTTCCTCGATCCATCTTATTGGTCATTAATCATAATAATGTTCAACGTCTATATATGACTAAATCCAATGTAATATACTTGTACTTGTAAATGAAAATAATAAAAATATATTATAAAATTTCATTTTGTTAAAATCGGCACCATTACCATTATACTACTGAGACAGCTACACAAGGAATAAAATGTACGGGGTTCTCTTCGTAACATCTGTCAAAACGTCAAAACTAAATGGTAAGTTCGCAGAGAACAAACAATAAATCTAGTGAATGTTAAATGTCAAATTAAAAAATTCATCTCAAATCAAAGTGTTATCACATAAAAAAATGAATCAGTGTGGAATTTAAAAAAAATTAATAGAACATTATCGGAGACGGGACATTTTTATGTAGTGACGTCACGAGCCCAAATAATGGATTTATTTATGAAAAGACAAAAAAATCATTTTCGTAATATTAGTAAAAAAATCTATCCACACGATTTTTTCCAAGTCGTTATGAAATCCATGCAAGTGGCTTATTGTTTTATGTTCTAGTGTAGTTAAAAAGATAAGTGTACGGTTGCATCAATCCGAGAAGAATTCCGGCACGCTGCAATTTTGACCAAGGAGATTACATAATGTGGGTGGAACAGTTACAGTTTAAATTAAAGGGATCTGGTTGCTGTATTTTGCTCACAAGTGGGGGAGGGCGTTGGCCTGTTCAAATGATAATAACGTTTAGGTAGGCACTACCAACAATGGTTATTAGCGCGGTGGTCTATTATTATAATAACTGTTATTTCATACAGCATGCACAAGTCTAACTAACTAACTAACTAACTAACCATCACGCCGTTTCCCCGCAGGGGTAGGCAGAGAGGACGGACCGCCACACAACTCGATCTTGGCACACACTCTTTGCCTCGTTCACATTCATACATCGTCTCATACATGCTCTTCTATTATTCCGACTCTTCACATGGCCCGACTCAAGTATCTGATTCACTTGGTCGTGCCATGTCTTCCTCGGGCGTCCCCGACTTCTTCTACCATTCACATTAGCTTATGTTAAATCCGTCTTCAACGTCATCAGTCACTATACACTTTTGCAAGAAGAGAAAATAAGCTTCACCGAGAATGTGCCGTAATTTTAATGAGATTTATAAAAATCACTCCATTAATTTGACCATGATTTCATCACTGGCCACCTTCAAATCATTTGTTAACAAGATTTAAAACACCTATTATGTTGGTCCATAAACTTGTTGAAAAACTTATTTTGCTATGTAATGTATGGTTTGTGTGTATATGAATGTTATGTATATATATGTAAGTGTGTGTATGTATGTGTAAGGGTGCGTATAAGGGTGTGTACATGTGTGTAAGTGTAACAGATTCTCCAATAACACCTTGGATGGAGATTACTTCCCTGGAATAATAGATTCTTGATCGTTTATGCTGCGCCAGCTGTAGTGATCTGTAGTTTTAGACAAACAGATTCTCCAATAACAACTTGGATGGAGATTACTTCTTTGGAATAATAGATTCTTGATGTTTTATCTTGTTTTATTAAATACTTCGCATATAACAATATTGACCTCGTTAGTCGACCTAACTAGGAGCTGGCTCAATGGATTCCGATCAGAGGGTTTCAGTGAACACTCACCCTGACCCTCTGTTGGTTCCCACAGGTACTAAACTACCTGCCATCTAGCGAAATCTAAAGACAGCTCTTAGCACTGCCATCGGAAGCGTTTAGATACACTGCAGTATGTGTGCGTATATGTGTGTATCTATGTATGTATGTGTGTATATGTATCTGTGAATGTATATGTATGCATATATGTTTATGCACAGGCTCGGTCGAAGGCACATGCACTTTATGTACATAATTTTCTATGCTCACGAGACGGTATCTTGTTGGGTAAAACATACTCTACACTCTACAGAATGCTTTCTTAGTACTGTGAAGAGTACTATGCCCCATTTTGTTATCAATGTTGTGTCTATCTTTAATTAGTGATAGTATCAACCATGTTCAATGTAATTGTGGCTGTGAGGGCTTTATATGAATCACTGCTAACAAACCTAACAAAAAAGAGTATAATATTCAAACAATATGAAAGTAATGTTAAACATATTTAACTTTAGTATACATCTCTTATACTGGTGGAGTACATTGTTCTAGAAACATTTAGATTTTGTGGTTATAGAGCGATGCCAACACAATAATGAGATTAGTGAAGATAATGTTAAACACTCTCAAACGAAAAAGATAAACAGAAAGAGATTCGATTGCATCTAAATCTCTTTCCAATTTGAGAGGCAGGTATGGGTACCGCCACCCCGGGAACTATTTAGTTGAAAACCAATATCTCTGCACTAGATCACCCAAAGTGGTTCGCTATGTTTTGTGACTTAGCAGGGGTATCCGGATTCGTATGATGAGGTTTGTCCAGATCTTGGGAGCTGATGCGTCTGCCCACCTGCTGCGTGACGTAACTTGTTTAGGGACGTCTTTTGATCTCCAGTCGGACTCTCTAGACCTAGACCCATCACATTGCACCGCAGTGGGAGTGATGCACTCATACGTCCGTTACTTCTGGACAAAATGATCCCCAGATTTGTCATACCCCACTAGTCATACCTTTTTCCTTCCCTGAACTTGCTATCCTTCCTTTCCCCTTATGGAAATTATTTTCATCAATGCGTGTATGCATTCAAGTCATTATCTAGATTGCAATTATATTCGAGTAGAATCTTCCAATCACGTATAAAGTCCTTGTTCTACCGGTATTTCAATGGAAGATGCTTCGAGTAACTATCATTGACGAGGTCGTTGATCCGCTCGATACCGGTTCTTAGTCGGGAAATACGCCAAACATGTTTCCAACATATTACACGGTTTAGAAAATGAGAACGGAACATGTAAACGGGTCGTTTCTACATCTCGTTCTGTTGAATGATTTGCAGGCTTCTATGTTTTCTCCCTATTATAGAAGTGAACAAGTTTAACTCCTTCCTCTTCTCTAAAACACCCTCTACACCTACACAGAAATTATTAATAAGGGAAGTATGATATAGTTAAATATGGCTAAAGTTGACACAGTCAAATTAGCTCAGTAATAGACCTACGCTCTGGAAACTCTGACCGCCTTACTCATAATCACAGAATAATATAATACCACGGTAAAACGAACGGGTTAGATGAAACTTGTATGACAATTTCACCTAACCCGGTCGTATTACCGTGGTATTAACTTATTCTGCGATTATGAGTAAGGCGGTGAGAGTGTTGGTTCAATTTCTAGATATGATTGAAATTCAAAAAAAGTTGCCCGAAATAGCTTCGGTGTTTAGGGACCAGATTTAAATTGCCAAGTACTTACTTCCAAACCTTCCTATATCTCATGTCCTTTCCCTTCCCTCTCCCCTCAACATCACAACAGGAAGGGAAGGAGCTATAATCCCATTAGTTTACTTCGTAAGTAGTAATTAAATTTGAAGTAAGTTTATCTGAGCATACCTATATATATTTTTAATTTAAAGCTTTTCATTTGTATATGAATAAAACATACCTTTTGAATAATGTCGGCAGATTTCATTGCGGGGAATGCCAAACTGGGGAAAGTTGAATCGGAATTAATTATGTTGCATATTCAAAGAACTCTCGGAAAATGAGAAAAGTTGAGAGCGACATAAATTAGCACAACTTTTCGTTCCACATAGTTCCGGGAAATGTGAGGAGATTAAAGGTCAGTGGTGCGGCTGGCGCACACACGTACAATCGCCTCTTTAGCTGGACAAAAATATATATTATAATATTTTTATTAATATTCATTCATGATGTTTGGTTTTGAAATGAGAATACGCGTAGTTCTTACCAAGATGTCATTTATCCAGTACTTTCCTCCCCCGTTTCCAACCACCACCTTGCTCGAAAAGTTTTTGAAATTTGGAATAATTGCAAGAAAAAAAACGAATGTGCGAATGTCGACCACACGACTGAAGTAAAACTTGACTAACTTATATCTCCCTCTCAACTTCCGTTCGCCTCGCCCGATCACACTTTTCATAACGCTCTCATCACGCATTCACCAGCTTACTCCCCAAGTCAAGCGTACGTAAAAGCCCGACCGTTCGCCTCGCCTGATCACCGTTCGCCCGTTAACTGTTCGCATCACACTTTTCGTAACGCATTCATCAGCTTACTCCCCAAGTCAAGCATGCGTAAAGAAGTTTTTTTTCAAAATGGTAAATTCCAGTGCATTTGTTTTTTTAAAAACAGAAGAAGATTTGGGAATACCTTGGAAGTAAGTTATATACTTAATCACGTTTTTTTAACTAAAAATAAAGTTTTTTACCATCTAGAAAGCAAAATATTTATTTATTTTTAACTTAGGGAGTAAAACCAAAAATTGAAACATTTAATGAAAAACAATATTAGCGAAACTAACCGTTAAAAAAATAAATGTATAGAGAAATATGCGTTTAGAAAATGAAGATAATGTTGGTATTTCTTCGTCGAAGAATGATACAGTTAATTATGACGTAATCGGATAGGGGCACACTTGATCAGTTGGTAGAGCTCAGTCGGCAAGTCATCGGTCCTGGGTTCGAATCCCAGATGTGACCTTATCTTTTCCGATTTTTCTTTTTCAGATTTTTGAAGTGAATTTCGCTAATATTGTCTTCATTAATCAAATAGTGAACAATATCGTTTTGTACTTAATTTGTTTTGTTATATACACCTAGGGGGCATACATTAATTACGAGCTCAAAAGGGGGGGGGTCCAGAAAAATTTCACGTTACATGAAAAGAATTTACGAAGTGGTCCAAATTTATCTCACCCAGGGGGGGGGGGTCTAGATTGGAAGAAAAACTGCTCACTTAATTGATGTATGCCCCCCAAGTTATCGCTGTAATTTCCTAGGTATCGCTGTGGAACTACATAACTATATTGTGATTGTGTCGTGTGCTTCTTCGCAGAAGTCAGTGGTAATTGATTGGTTATCCTTTTTCCTTGCAACCTATCATAGAGAGTGAATGATTCCTGGGCTAATTTGGAGTAAACAGTGTTGATGGCATCTTGGACCGGAGTGAATTTTTTTGACCTAAATCTATTATTTTGGTAATACAGACCTCTGTGCGAGGGTTGCCTATTTCGCAGAACAAGCCAACAGTAAATTCTTTACTTTTTCTGCTGCTAAGTTAGTTTATCGAATGACATTACTTATTTTAACTTCTGTACATTCAATCATTTATTTCAACTTATTTTACAATTTCTACCCGAATATCCAGTTTTTCTAACGAAAAAAGAGGCATGGGTGGCATATAAACACATCCCTCCTACTGCGGTGCAAGGCGGAGGGTTAAGATAGTTCTTCTGAAAGGTCTCCCTTATCTAATCCCTACTGAAGCGGTCTATGGCAGAGGTGTTGGATATCGGGAAATTGGCACAGATTTTCTGTTTCGAATTTGTGGGTCAATGCAGCTACTTAAATAATCAAGGGCATATTTAAAGGGGCTCTTAATCGGGTATTGTGTTTACAAAAATACAAAAATACTCGTACATTATTTTTTATTTTTATTTTTATTTAAAATAAACAGCAATTGGTTTGACTCCCCTGAATTGGTATCGCTAATAAATTATCATGTACCTTGTAGACCGACTCGACTCAAAACACCTTTCCATTGTGACAATACTTTGACGAATGCAGAACAAAACTCGATCATAAATCGCTTGCATATTTTAGGCAATGAATATGCTCATATCGATCACGCCGCCAATAATCTGGCCTCATACAAAAGATCCATTAAACTAAATTTGTTTGCTAGTACCACGTAAATATTATAATACATCATGTAAACAAAATATGCCTACCAGGTACTTCACACTAAACTAATTTACAAGAAATCATAGGTACTTGTAAAATGTATCATATTATATCGGATAACATAATCCAGGATTTTTTACTTGTTGTATTTTATATTTAAATCTTTGTATGTACCTTTTATATCTTATATATCTTTTATATCTTATATCCTTTTATATCTTATATTTTTAAATTTTACTTTTTATTGTTTTATTTCTCACTTTAAATTTTTATTTTTACTTTTTCCCTAATAATTTATAGTTAATAGTTTATATTTTATACTTTATAATTTACTTTTATACATTTTACATTTTATTCACTGCTTATTACCTTACTTGTTTAGCTTTTTTCTTAAATTTCACTAACATTCTTCATGTTGTTGAACTATTTATAAGTATGTCAATTATGTTAATGGCACGTGTTGTGCCGTATATATGAAAATAAATAAATTACATTCCTGGAAAACACGATAATTTTTATTTTCAACTAAATCTTTTAGCACTATTTTTTTATCTTTTTTTATTGTGATTTAAAATTTCATTTAATTTTAAATATTTATTAAAAACATTATGTACCTTAAAGGATAAACCAAGTAAGTCTAAGACTTACGTAATTTATCCTTTAAGGCGCCGCCCCGGGAACCATTTATTGGATTACCAACACCCCTGCCATAGGTCACCCAAGTGGGTTGCTACGTTTGGTGACATAGCATTGGTGTCCGTGTTCATGGGGTGAGGTTTGTCTAGGACTGGGCATCGGATACGTTTGCCCATCTACTACTGGCCCGAACTATCTATTTTAGTTTTCTGAAGGTTTCACTTTACACACTATGATTTTTTTTTTACTTTACACACAGGAGGCCCTGAGGAAAAAAAATCCTCAGGGCCTATGTCGTCTGAGATTCTGTGTGGAGGGTCTTTTTGAGGAGAGGAAGGAATGAACATTGGTCTTGAAGAGACCCATGTTATAGGAAGGAGGAAAAACAGAGGCCGGCAAATCGATCCACAGCCGAGTTGTTGAACATAAAAACGAGTCGAAGAAACGACCCGTTCTCAAGTGGCAAATGTCAACCGTGCAGATATGTTGGGCACGCGTTTGGCGTGTTTCCCGACTATGCACCGGGACGCTAGTTCCTCGGAGCATTTTCCATTGTAATACGGGTAGAACAATGATAGCATTCCCACCCGACGCCTGTGCTCTAAAGATTGAAATCCATCTGTTAAGATGGGAGAATCTATCAAACGGACCGCCCGTTTTTGCACTGAGTCGAGGGTATTTTTCAGGTATTTTGGAGCTCCAGACCAGAGGTGGCTGCCAAAGTAAAGTGTGTATACTAATAATAATAAGCACAATAGGAGTATAAAAATATAGGCGTTATAAAGTCTCGAGAGATCGCCTCAGTGACTTTAAGGAGTTTGGTGCAGAGTTAAAACTGACAAATTGTGAGTAGTTTTTTTTTGTTTGGATTTTATAATTCTTACTAGACAGTTTTGAAATGTTCTTGTCTGTCTCGAGTATAATAGAGGTCAGATAAAAAATGACATACTTATTTTATTTTATTAAATACCCTTTATTAACATTTAAAAAAAAATAATACACAGAGTAGACATCTTTAACAAAATCATTGATTAATCACTAATTAAAAATTCACTAAAAATCGGTTTACAATATGAATAATAAAAAATATGATTTCGATAAATTGAAGCCTATTCTATTTTTTGGTTAGATTGGAAAATTAAAATAAAATTTTTAATTACTTTAAAAAATATATAAGCGTGAACTACTAAAAATATTTTTTTCTTACGAAATCTATGAATAACATAATAAATAACTTTTAAAAATACAATTTTAAAGCAAAGGTATTATTTTTTTATTTATTTCATTCTTATGAAATTATTCTCAAAACAAATAAATAAAAGTAAATTGAACGTTTCTGGCTCTGTTTGCCAAGTGATTTTAATGCCCATTACATATAATGTTTATACACATTTTTGACTAGCGTATCCCTCTCAAAAAATCTAAGCGTCAGTTAAAGTTTTTCCCCGAGAGCAACATAGTAATTGCCAGTTCGAGTGATCCTAAAAAGTAAAAAAAAATGAATATAAAGATATTACTAAATAATATTTCCTACGAGTATAATTGGACGGACATCTCTGTTTCAAACACATATTTAACTAAATGAAAACAAATCACTTTAAAAAACACCACTTCTTAATCAAAATAAAATATATATATCACCTTAAAAATAACCAGTATAAACTGTTTTTATTCCAATTCTTTTATTTTACTGGACACAAATAGACGTTTATAATTTCTGTAATTTTTTTTTATATTGAATATCTATTTATGTGTGACTGCTTATCATTTTTACTAATATATTTTGTTTTATTGTATGGTTTTGATGTTACATTTTTTCATCGTATTAATTTTTTTAAATTTTTTTAGTTTTGAAGTATTTAAAATAACTATGATACTCAAAGTACAAACTAGTACTAAAAAGACCATAGGGCGTATAATAAATAAATTATCTACGTGTTTCGAAATATTATCTTTGTTAGGAGCTATAAAAATATATTGACTAATAACTATTGGCAAAAACCTACATTAAATTTAGATACATATGTAGAATCGGGTTACTTATGTACACCATTAATGCATACCAGTTTACTGGGGTAAGTAAATCATCAAACATTTGTACATGTCCCGCCATAGTTGGTTTTTACCCCTCATCAGTAAGTTCTCGTCTAGCTATTTGTATGTCTATGGGACGGACGGTTATTTGCTGAGCTTACATTCTCAATAATGTATACTACAGAAAGCAGCCAAACCTTAAAAAACCTCAATATTTCTAAAAATCTACCCTTAAATCCACTTTAAAGTTTTAAGAATTTTATATTATTTATAATTTTTTTAAAGTAAAAAACATCCTAGGTGTTATGTAGATTTGATTATTAAATCTTTACACAAAAGAGCTCGTATCTCCGTTTGAGTTTTTTTATGGCTGGCTGCTTTCTGCATAACAACACTCAATTTAACTTTCCATAATACGAGGCTAATCAGCCAATGAATAAAAAATGGCACAAGGTGTTCACTTTTATCACTTTACATGTTCACAGGCACATTCTGTTCATCGTTTTCACGTAACTTATTGTCCTATATGCTCTTTCTTCAATTCGTAGATAGAGCTCTTCTAATCCACAAACTCGTATGGGTCATACGTCTTGGACCCCGCGTAGTTTCTGGGTGAAATCGACTTCTGCAACTCATCAATTGTTGACTGTGGAACCTGCGTGACCTGGAGAAAAAATGACAAAAATGAAAAATCATAGATAATTTACTTTAAAGCTGTCAGAGAAACTGTATACATCAAATAAAAAGCAACCAACACTATTTAAAGCTGGTTTCCGTAAACGGCGTTACCCGAATTATACTGAATTTGATAATTTTTAAACGACTTCGAAAAGGAGGAGGTTATCAATTCGACGGTACTTATTTTTTTTTTTTTTTTATGTTTGTTTCCTCAGAACTTTCGATTGGGTGAACCGATATTGATGATTGTATTAGAAAGCTGGTGCTTCCCGTGTGGTCCCATTTTAATTTGGTTCAGTTCTGACAATGGGATCCATGAGAAAATCCTATATTATGTCTTAAATTTGCAATAAGTATGTGCGCGACAAATGGACGAATAACTCAATATTACGCCAATAGATTTCGATGATTCTTTTTTTGAAGTAGAACTTCTTTACGCACGCTCGTCACTAAAAATAAAATATTTTTTTTTTAACAAAACAAAAAAACGACTTCAAAAAATGAACTAAAAAGTAAAAAAATAATTTCGTACGATTGTTATTTTTGGAGTCGGTGTCAGCCAAGGTAACTACATACATTGGTAGTTGTAGGTGAGATGTGCAGATTTTGGCTGACACCGACTCCAAAAATAACAATCGTACGAAATTATTTTTTTACTTTTTAGTGAATTTTTTGAAGTCGTTTTTTGTTTTGTTAAAATTTTTGTTTATTTCAGGTGCGGTCGCACAGTTAGTAATTTGAGGTATCTAGCTCGACTTTGTTATTTTAATATATTTTTGGGAAAATATAAATTATCATTATGTGAAAAAAAATTTATTGCTCGATTCAAGCTGGTACAATCGTTTTTATACTTACAGCAATCCTATATATATAAAAAAATTAGGTTTCGTATGTTTGCGTTCGTAAATCTCGGAAAGTAATCGATAGATTGACTCAAAATTTTTACAAAACATTGCATTTTAGAAGAAGAGTGTTTCTATATATAATAGTAATCGCTGGCCGTATGAAATTTGTAAATATCGATTTTTTTATGTTTGTTACCTCAGAACTTTCGATTGGGTCAACCGATATTGATGATTCTTTTATTAAAAAGCTGGTGCTTTCCGTGTGGTCCCATTTTAATTTGGTCCAGTTTTGACAATAGGATCCATGAGAAAACCATGTATGTCTTAAATTTGCAATAAGTATGTGTGCGACAAATGGACGAATAACTCAATATTACGCCAACAGATTTCGATGATTCTTTTTTTGAAGTAAAACGTCTTTTCGCACGCTCGTCACTAAAAATCAAAAAATAAACAAAAATTTTAACACAACAAAAAACTATTTTAAAAAATGCACTAAAAAGTTAAAAAATAATTTCGAACGATTGTTATTTTTGGAGTCGGTGTCAGCCAAGATCTCCACATCTCACCTATAACTACCTATATATGTAGTTACCTTGGCTGACACCGACTCCAAAAATAACAATTGAAGAAAATTATTTTTTACTTTTCAGTGCATTTTTTTAAGTCGTTTTTTGTTTTGTTAAAAATTTTGTTTATTTAAAAGTCTAGTTGAATTCTAAACTTCAGAAAAAATACGATTTTAAAAATGGTTACTTCAATTTTTTTTATCAAACCAAAACACAAGTTAAATAATTATAATAATGCCCTGATTTCCTAGATTCTATCATAAAGACTCAGAAAAACACAGTTGTTAATGTTGAATTATCAGGATGACGTGCACACGTAGGTTCACCCGCGTAGAGGTCCAAACTCGACGACATAAAATTATTCGTCCGCGTTTCGAGGTAGTAAGTTTTTACGGTGTTGTCGTGACGTGGCAAGCAGCTAAAATGTTTTTTTCATTTCTATAAAGATTAGAAATTTAGGTACCTAATTAAATTTAAATTAATTTCAGAAAGAAACATCGAGTTTTATAATAAAGTCCAGCTAGATACCTCAAATTACTAACTGTGCCTCGTAGGGTTATTAGTTATTACGGTGTCAAGTGACTCTAGCGATGAAGACAATGTTTTTCTTCTTTGTGTTTATTTTAAGTGTAAAAAACGATCTGAAGAAGATTTTGGGTTCACCCATATAACCAAAAAATATTTATTGTAGGGAATTTGTCACCGCCAAGGAAGAAAACAAGTAAGATGTCAAAATGTTATTTTCCGACGCCTCTTCCGCTAAATACTTTCTTACGTATTCCGGTAAATTGTAGTTTTTGAATAAATATTTTCTTTATTATTATATGCTACTAGCAATGTTAGAAGCATACAAGTAACGTCAACGCCTTGCGTTCTGTACGAACACTACCAATGTCGTATGGCGGATACTCATGAGTGACGCGTATGCTACGCGTATATAAGTCGAGTCGCATCACCGCGTACCAATGGCCAATGTGAATGGATTGGAATAAAGCTCTTCCCAGATAGAGGAAAGGTTTTGAGTACTGGTCGCAATCTAATCTTTTTTTTTCTCAGTTTGTTTGAATGTTTAAAATATTTATTATGATTTTTAATTGATAAACTAATGTTTAAGACAAGATTTTTATGCATAGCACAAAGGGTAACAAATATTATAAGCAATAATTATTAGCCTGAAACACATTTAATAAATCTCCTGAGAAAAGATGCATGCCGCCGACGGGACTCTAACCCGCGTCCTTCTGATATCTGGTCAAATACTCTACCATTGAGCTACGTCGGCTTATTTCCTACCCGCCAAATAATTCAATATATACTAGTGTTTCATTCAACAATAACTGCTAATTACATTTTTCCACCTGCAAACAACCAACTTAATTTATATGAGAAAGGCATTGTAAGTGCTAAATCTCTTACTAGGTGGCGTCGAGACAAATTATGTCTACATTTTTGTGGTGAAATACTTTAACTCCTCAAATATTAATCCCGTATGAGTCCCATCGGCGGCATGTATCTTTTCTCGGGAGATTTTTTCAATGTAGATGAATGTTTCAGGCTAATAATTATTGATTATAATAATTATTAAAACATTTATTAAACGTTTAGGATATGTCATATAATTTATAGTTATAAGAACAAAATAAAGTATTTACCGGAATATCAGGCTCGGACAGGTGAAGAACCGGAGCGTACTAGAAAAAAAAAGGCCATGTTAAAATCAACCAGTAGGTACAGATTTTTTTTTTACAATTTAATAATTAAATACGTTTTTGATTGTACTTACCAACATACACCAATCCCTGTAAAACTGTGAAACTCGATTCTGTAAAGATAAATAAATTATTTAATAATGGATACAAATATAATAGGTTGCCTTATCTGATCTTGAGCAACAAAATTCTCGAAAAAACAAAAATTTTAACAAAACAAAAAACGACTTCAAAAAATGCACTAAAAAGTAAAAAAATAATTTCGTACGATTGTTATTTTTGGAGTCGGTGTCAGCCAAGACTACATACATAGGTAGTTATAGGTGAGATGTGGAGATCTACATACATAGGTAGTTATAGGTGAGATGTGGAGATCTTGGCTGACACCAACTCCAAAAATAACAATCGTACGAAATTATTTTTTTACTTTTTAGTGCATTTTTTTAATTCCTTTTTTTTTGTTAAAATTTTTGTTTAATTTTTGATTTTTAGTGACGAGCATGCGTAAAGAAGTTTTACTTCAAAAAAAGAATCATCGAAATCTGTTGGCGTAATATTGAGTTATTCGTCCATTTGTCGCACAACTTATTGCAAATTTAAGACATAATATATGGTTTTCTCATGGATCCCATTGTCAGAACTGAACCAAATTATAATGGGACCACACGGGAAGCACCAGCTTACTAATAAAAAAATAATCATCAATAGCGGTTCACCCAATCGAAAGTTCTGAGGTAACAAAAATAAAAAATAAATAAATAAAAATACCGTCGAATTGATAACCTCCTCCTTTTCGAAGTCGTTTAAAAACTCGATCTTGTACAGAAATCATGCGGAAAAGTCATTTCAGAAATAATTGTTTAGAACTAACCTAAAACCTATCGTTAGCGAAGCTGAATTACAAACAAAACATTATTTAAAGGAGTAAAACTGAAAGAATAACACCAATATTAATAATTATGTTGAATCGTACTAACATAGTGAATTGTTCATTATAATGCAGAGTACTGTACAATAACATCACATGAATGGGGAACAAAATATCTTATGTCAAAACTGTTATTTTCTATTTTAAAGATGGTCGACTCAGCGGACTGCAAATGCGCAGATCCACCGAAGTCCAGGGTGGCCAACAGAAAATTTCCATTTTGTTATTAGTTATCATTTAAAAAAATATAAATATTATTATTCTTTATTCATAATCATATATATTTTTTAGGAATACAGTTTTTCAAGTTTTTCGTCTGCCACACTAGGCACATGCCCGTATTATGGTAGTCGAAGTATGTATATAATATATAATTATAAAATATAATGATTATATGTACAATATTTACACTATGTGCAACAAATAAACCGTTTAACGGTCGTTAAGTGTTTTTTATTAGTACGATTGTAATAATATAAATCTAACACACTATATAAAGAGGTAATATTTGTTTGTTTGTTTATTTGTGTGTTTGTTTGCATCGAATAGGCTCCGAAACTACTGAACCGATTTGAAAAATTCTTTCGCTGTTGGGAAGCTACACTATCTCTGGGTGACATAGGCTATATTATATTTAAAAAAAATAGGCATCCTTACTAAAACTTCAATAATGTAACCCAGGGTGTAAAAAAATTACCTAAAATATTCTTTAAATCGCGTGCGCTGCGAAAACTATTGATGATAGAATAAAAAAATGTACCACGACTTTATATAACACATCATTATTTACAAAAAAAATTGCAACAGCATATGTCTAACTATTATGGTTATGCCACAATAAGTATTCTTTTATTTTAAAATTTTAATTAATATGTCGCCGCTTGAAAAGGCTCTTTATTTGTATCTTGGTTTTAATCCTTATCAAAATAAATTACTTCATATTCAAGACAGCTTCAATATCTTTATTTAACTTTTTGAATTTTTCAATTCGGATATTTAATTAGAAAGATATCACGAGTTTAAAATGTTAGTATTAGAAAAAAGTTTCGGCTACGGGCCGCGCGGGAGAGGAGTCGAGAAATGCATTGCCAGGGGGGTTGGCGGGACGGGGGAGCGGGAGAGCGGTGGCGGGGAAGGTGGAAGTGGAACGCTGGAGGGGAACGCACGGGAAAGGACATGTAAGGAGTAACATTTTATTTATTTGAATATGGCATGTATGATAAAAGAAAGTCCAAAAAAACGTGCAGCTCGCAAAAACTCAGAAACGAGTCCCGGTTCGATCAAGGGAGTTATATGGTGTGGTTGATCTCTATCCCCCCCAGGGAATAAGGGTATCCGTTTTTACCTAAAGGCCGTGCTTTTAAAGATATAAGGGCTGAAAATTTCGCCCTCTTGAAATTTCTAGAACAGTCTTCCGGAAAGTTCTATAAGGTTCCATAGAGCTGTAGAAAGTTGTGGAAGGAGTGGAATGATCAGGAATAGGAAATCGGGAACATCATTGTGCAACATTCCAGAACACTATCTTATTGTCCTGAGCGAAGCCGGGTAACCCAGCTAGTATATAATAAAGGGGTTGAGAGCAAGGAAGATTTCCTGTTGGAAATAGCCAATGGTATCTGGCTTTTGGATGAAAAATCAGCATAATTTACCACTGATATAATTTACTTACTTTTGTAAATATAGTGACAGAATAAATACTATTTTACCCAATTTCTCCAGTTTTGCGTACCAGTAACCACCTTGGCTGTAGTAAACTCCCCCACTGTCTGAAACAAAAACAAATCAATCACTTATAAATCTTTGCTTTGAGATAATCAAAACCATAATGAATTATGATAATGATAATAAACTATAATGGATTATGATATTATAATATATAACGGACTATAATGTAATGTCGTAGGTAAAATTACTCACTATGCTTGCCGAGACCTGCACCGGAAGAACCTGAAATAATTTTTAAATTTTATATTAGTTCGAGTAATTTGGTGTTAGCAGGAAGTGAATTTAACAAATTTACAAGAGTGAATTTAACTAAAACTAACTAACTAACTAAACATCACGCCGCTTCCACGCAGGGGTAGGCAGAGAATACGGACCGCCAAACAACTCGATCTTGGCACACACTCCTTGCCTCGTTCACATTCAAACATCGTCTCATACAAGCTCTTCTGTTATTCCGACTCTTCACATGAGTAACGACCGACTTAAGTATCTGATCCACTCGGTCGTGCCATGTCTTCCGCGGGTGTCCCCGACTTCTTCTACCATTCACATTTGCGTCATATATTCTCCTTACACTCCTTTCCTCGTTCATTCGCTCTACATGCTCAAACCATCTGAGCGTCCCTTTCTTAACCTTAGTCATTAGGCTTACATCAGCCTTGCATTCCTTGTGGATCTCCACATTTCTCAAACGATCGTACATGGTTTTACCACACATACGCATAGGGATCTCATTTCTACAGCATTCAGTCTACTTTCATTCTTCCTCTGCCAGTTCCATGCTTCACAGCCACACATCAGGGTAGATGAGACGCAATTGCTTGTATGAGATTCGTACTCACTCCATACTTGGACAACACCTTCCATAGCTTTTTTCCTGTCAACACAGTCGTATGCTTTTTGTGGATCTTCAAAGACACATAAAAGTTTCTGGTTTTTTGCAAGAAACTTCTCAGTAAGCATACGCAATGAGAAAATCTGGACCATGCACCCCCTTCCACTCATAAAAGCTCCTTGCACATCCATATTTTATCCTTTGTTTCCATGCGTACCCTTTCAATCAATATTATGCCATACAGCTTTCCGACTGAACTAAACAGGCTAATAGCCCTATGATTTCCACAATCCATACGTGACCCTTTACCTTTGCATAACGGCATGATTACAGCCCTTCTCCAATCTAATGGCGTGTAACCCAATAAACACTGATTAAGAAGTCTGCACAAGCATGTGAGAACAATATGGCTATCTCCTTTAAAGTATTCGGCAGCAATACTGTCGAAATCCACAGCCTTACCATTCTTCATACATTTAATTGATCTTTTTTGTGAATTTAAGTGAATTTTACGTATCAATACAAAGTGTTAAGAGACGTACTTGACTTACAAAAAATGTTAAGGAAATTTTGGTCTCCGGTGACATTTTTGATGTTTTTCCCAATTAAAACATAAACAATCAGTAGGTATTGGACAGGTTAGGTCAGACTTGAGGGTTTGGGCGTTTATTCGGCTGAGTGACCAGTGATGACTTGTAGAAGTTTTTGTTTTTGTTTTCTTTTGTACAAGGTAGCTTACGTTAGGTTAATTTTATTGAGCCTTGTAATTTAAGTAGGAGTAATCCTCTCTACGTGTAATTTCGTCCATAATAATAATATTATTAAACTTTAAGTGTGTGTGTTTTTTTACATTAACTCCACACAGGAGGCACTCAGGAAAATAATTTCCCTCGGGGCCTATGTCATCTGAGATGCTGTGTGGAGGGTATGCAATTCCTTAATTACATAATTCTGGTGTGTAATTTCGTCATTTTTTTATCAGGCGCTGAAATTTTGGAAAGCAGGGAGAATCTTTTGAATTGATGCAAGATTTTTTTGTGATTATTATTCAAGTTCTATGATTCTGTGCTGATTTAGTGTTATTAAAATTCCATTAATTTATTTATTTATTTATTATAAGAATATTGTACATTGTATAGTATTTGTGTGTTATTTCATCCGCCATGCTAGGGATGTCCCTGTGTTATGGCGGATGAAGTTTACAGATTGGAAATCATACATGTTATGATTGATAAATTTAATTAAAAATTAAATTAAATTGCAAATATTATGTTTAATGGTTTGTAAATGTAGGAACTAATAATTATATACTTTAGTAATAATATTAGTATATTGTAATTATAAATAGTTTTATAATAATATTTATTAAAATTTTATAATTCCACACAAGTAACATATATTATTTTATTACAATTATTTTATTTAAAGTAATCTTAGTGGAAGGTTATTCCCATCAGTAACTAATTATTTTTCTCCATATTACGGGCAACTACCCTTTTCATTGGAAACAATCATTCTAAGAATTGGTTTTTGACCTGGAAAGCGTCTCGGATAGATATATCCGAATTTATTTATATGGAACAATTGACTTTTATAAAAGTCTAAATGACTGTTCAATTTTTATAAGAAAAACTTTCTTTTTTGAAAGTTTTCACAAACCAATTCTTAGAATGATTGTTTCCAATGATAAGGGTAGATGCCCGTAATATGGAGAAAAATATTAGTTACTGATGGGAATAACCTTCCAAAAAGTAGAAAAATAAAGTTTTTCTTATTAAAATTGAATAGTCATTTAGACTTTTATAAAATTCAATTGTTCCATAAAAAATAAATTCGGATATATCTACCCGAGACGCTATCCAGGTCACAAACCAATTCTTAGAATGATTATTTCCAATGAAAAGGGTAGTTGCCCGTAATATGGAGAAAAATAATTAGTTACTGATGGGAATAACCTTCAAAAAGTATAAAAAGAAAGTTTTTCTTATAAAAATTGAATAATCTTATTTATTTGTTTTCGGGAAATCAACGGCTTACATTTTTAAAGTTGTACATATATGTATTTGTATAGGCAAAATAAAACCAATTATGGATTTCTACCTTGTGACTATACCTCTGATTAAACAGTAAAATAAAAAATAAGAAATAATAAAATTTATAATAAAGGAGTTTGAGACCTAAAATTTTATTAAAAAAAAGATTAAGTGTATAAAACTAAAATTTACATAAAACATAACAAAATATCAATACATTAGTAACCGTTAGAATTAAATAACGTAAATAAAATACGTACATTTTATAAAAAAACATTCCGACAATATAGAAAGGATACAGCAAAAAATTATAAGATATATTAACTTTAAGCTGAATATTCCAATTCAAAAATTAACTATGTCCTTTTGATGAAACACTGTCGGGTAGGCGGATCATCTCTGACCTTGTTCTATTAAATAAAATCATTAATAATTGCATTGCCAACCCTGAAATTCTCGCCAAAATAAAATTTCACGTTCCTACCAGAAATACGAGGCGATGTGCTACCTTCTTCTGGGACAATTTTAAAACAAATTATGAGGCTCATACACCTATAAATAGATTACATCATTTTGACAATAAATTTGGGAATATTGTAGACATGTTTAAAGATTCCGAATTAGTTATAAAACGAAGTCTTTATAATTACTTTAATGAAATGTATGGTTTTAATTTTAATAAATTTTATTTTTTAACTATTAATTTAATCAGTATTTATTGCCTACTGATTAAAATAATAGATTTAATGCTAGAAAAATAATATAAATATGTTAGGGTCAAATCTGGAAAAATTCTTGTAAGAAAAACTAAAGACTGAAAGGTTGTCGAAATAAGACATCTCAACGATATACCCATTAAGATGATTTAAAAAAAAAACCTATACACACTCTATCTACTCTATATCTTTATAATGGCCTCTTTCATAACGGAATCATTTGAAAAACTGATACCTAAACCAATAATCACCACAAACACCTGGATGTTAAACCGTATACTCCAAGATAAGTTTCCGACGCTGAACATAATTCATCAAAACATTCGAAGTATTAACAAAAACTTCGAGGATTTCACTGTACTGATAAATGAACTAAATTTAGAACCTGACTTATTAATCCTTACCGAATTTTGGATAAATTCCTCAAGGTATGTGCATAAAAACATCAACCACTACAAAGTCTTCAATCTTAAACTTCACAAACATCTAAACGACGGAGTAATTGTATATTGTAATGGAATGCAAAATAGACGAAATCGAACTACAAGACAGAAACTATTTGAAAATAAAACTCGATCAAGATAGGTATATGCATCTTCGCTATCTACAGATCGCCTTCATCTACAAATTTATCACCATTTCTTGGATCACCAGACTCCATACTACTAAGAACGAAACATCAGGAACCTGTTAATTATTGGGGACATCAACATTAATAAACTGGGTAGTGGAAGGCAACATCTACAAGTACCACTCACTCCTCATCTCCTACAGGATGTCTGCCGCAATAAGGGAACCAACAAGAGTGGATCACAGAATGAATAAATCAATCCCCTCGCAAACTTGTATTGACCACATAATGGCAAAAACGAATAAAAAATACTCCACAATCATACATCAACCCACCATCACTGATCACTACACTTTAATTCTTAACATTAATGCAAAGAAAAATCGATCATCGACTCAAAATTAAACGTGGAATAGTCACGTTATACATAGACTACATAAAACTAAAATAAATCACTACAAACTGAAACCTGGGAGTCAATATATAAAGCTGAAGACCTAGAAGTTGCTTGGAAAATATTTATTGAACACTTGCAATTAAAAGTAAAAAACAACAATTCAATAAAACTTACACGTATTCAAACAATAAAATTATCAAAAAGCTTGGATCACACCTGGCCTACTTAAATGTATAAGAAAAAGAGATTAGGTCCATCGGCAAGTAAAAAACAACCCTTATGACCTTTCCCTAAAACTATTATTCAAAAAATATAAAAAACATCTGATCCAATCTTACTAAATCGGCTAAAAAAAATTACAACAGATCTAAAGTAGATCAATCCAATAATAATCCAAAACTTATCTGGCAAATAGTTACAGAAATTTAAAAAAATTAAAAACAAACCCATTGGAAGAAATCAACACAGATAACGGTACACTCTCGCTAAAAAAACGTATATAAACTAATTAACTAAACAAACAACTTTTTTGCAAACATAGGCTCGAATTTAGCGAACATTATAACCAAACCTCAATACTTTAACCTGAATATAACTACCAAATCCACAAACGATTTTTTTTAATATTGTTTTTCACCCCAAAGGAGTGTTCTGGCCAGTGTCAAGTGAATGATTTCTTGTGTGTAATTTTTTGAGTGTAATTTTGGGTCAATATTTAGAATTTTGGTAACAAGAACATATCTACATTATATTATAATACTATACAAATAATAATAATAATACGCTAAATTCTTACAATACGAGAAGATTTTAATTACATATGTGGCGACCAGAACGGTCGCCCCCTTTTGCCACAATCCTTGCGCCGCCACTGATATAGCAAACACATTCTCGAAATGTACATACTACCTACAGTTGTAGTGTTTCACGCCGCTCACGGCTAAACATTTCGGGAAGCGCAGCGAAAGGCCTCGACACAACAGCCGTCACATTCTTACGGCCGCGGAATGTTCCAGAGGCTTCTCCGCTTTGCGCGGTGGCTCAACATTACTTGACGTTCCGGGTACTCACACGGTCGGCTATATAAAGCGCAGCGACACCGCGCTAGTCAGTCAGTCAGTTCCAGTCATTAGTGCAAGTAACATCACCAACACATAGACAGTGCATCGAGTGATAACGATTCCAGTGCGGTACCGGCCAGACTCTCGGCGACCCACTGCCGACTGTGCCGGTGCATCATTAAACCTTTGAGGACGCAACAAGCGACACAATTGCCCGCGACATAAGGCCCGCCGCACCTTCTTGTCACGCAGGCAGCAACTTCTCAGCCACTGAGACTTCATTCTCCTCAGGTTCACCGCAGCCATCTCCGCGACACCGCGTCGAGCATCCATCCTGGACGTCAAGGTCTTCTCCACCACTACGGTGCGGAACAACATGCTGGCGACATGCAGACTCGAGTTCTGCTACACCACTGCATCACCGACCTTCATCACATGCAACACCATAGAGCCACATCATCATCGCTCCTGTCTACACCGTTACTTTACTCCAAACTTACCATCGCTACGTAGCAGCAATAAAGACTGACTCATACATCGACTGACGCTCTTTCATTCAATCGTCCCCCGTCTCTGCCGATCGCTGCCCCGCTCCCTCACTGGTGACCCCGACGTGATCACGCCCGCTCCCTCACATATAACAAGTGGAAGTAACAGGAAATTATTAAATATGCTGATATAATTTATTATGCATAGAAAATAAACTAAAAAAATAAAAATATGAAACTAAACTTACAGTTTACTTTACAAATTGACGCTGTTAATATTGAGGAAATTAGCCAACGCGTTTGTCTTGAGAAGATAACAGACATGCAATTGTAAGGAGGCATTATGCCCGTACTGATAAGGTGAGGGATGAAATTTATGTATGAATTATTTATTTAATTTGCTCTAAAACTAATCACCAAACAAGAACTAACACTAATGTTTTCTAAATTGAAACCAACTTCTTCATCTGGTAGTGATGAAATCACAACGAAAACAATAAAATTCTTACAAGACGAAATTACCGAACCGATACTCTTTCTAATAAACAAATCTATCATGGAAAGCAGATTTCTATCTCAACTCCAAATAGGGACTATTACACCAATCTTTAAATCAGGAAATCGTAAAGATATCAATAGACAATAACTACAGACCAATCACAATTCTAAACACTAAACACATTATCTAAAATCTTAGAAATAACAGTTAAAACTCAACACGTCGACTACCTAGAATCAAATAAACTATTATCACTAAAACAATTTGGTTTCAGAAAAAATCTAGGAACATCTAACGCCATAGCCTTTGTAATTGAATATATTAAAAATTCTCTAGACTCACATAAAAAATGCATTTTGCATATTTCTCGACCTTTCTAAAGCCTTCGACACAATAAATCACTCACATATTTTTGAAAAACTAGAGAACATAGGAATTACTAATAATTAACTGTTATTTTAAATGGAAATTAGAAAGCAAACTGTGAAACTTAATAACATAACCAGTGAGTGAAAATCCACATTTCATCGAAAGGGGTTCTTACGATCGTATAGGGCGGTTCCAATGAGAAAGATTAATTACTCTCCGTACCACCTTTTTAAAATTATAACTCAATATCGATTTTATTTCCTTCCAAATTTGTTTTAATTTATAACTACACCCAAAAATGCTGAAAGGCGTGTTGATAACACTATTAAAATTACGTACTTTTTGTAATTATTTTTTGATCATAAATATTTCTCATTTTTTAATAATGTCTCAGCAAAATAAGAATGTAAAAAAAATTGAAATATATTAGTCTGTGAGTGCGCAAATAAATACACAAATGGACCAATTTTCGTCAAGAAACACATGTACTTATATATTTTTATATGATTTTTAAACTAAAATTCAAATTCTGTTACATACGTTTACCAGATAATGTATTGATTTATTTTACTGAAAATGATTTTAAGTGGGTGTTGTATAACAAATGTACTTTTTTGAAAATTTAAGAAATCCGCCAACGACCTATGGTATAACTTTATTAAACTATAAAATTATAATTTTTTTCTGAAAATTTAAAACATGCGTTTACTCAATAAAAGAGAAATCTTTCGACACCAATTTATAATTTTTTGTGGAAAAGAGTCAATACGTCTGAACACTGATTTAAAAATGACATATTTCTGGTTTTCTCTGGTTACACGCTCTTAATGACTTATGCCACATAGAATGTGAAGGAGAAATCATCAGTTTTGCGGATGATACTGTTCTCCAAAAAAGTGGGAATAATTGGACAGAAACATTTAAGAAAGCAGAAGACACACTTAACAAGATTAAACATTGCTAGACTACCATTCACTTACACTTAATGCTGATAAAACCAAATTCATCATTTTCAAAATAAAAAAAATAAGAATAACTCTGAAGAAACCTGCACTTGAAAATTTATAGCCCACATCACTTAAATAAGCACTGTAATTGTCCCTCATTAGAAAACGTTGACCATATAACGTATCTGGGTCTAAAAATTGACCGAAATTTAAAATGGACCGAACACATTACCTATTTAAACAATAAAATTTTAAAAAAATAATTTATTTTTTAAAAACTATCCGGAATGTCTCTATTAAAAAAAGACTTAATCAAGATGTACATGGCTCTCTGCCAATCACTGTTTGAATACGGTATTATCGGATGGGGGAGTGCAAATAAAAACATTCTAAATCCACTAATTAAAAATTAAAAAGCCGTAATGAAAATTATACTGCAAGTTCCTGTAAGTACTAGCACTGATGAAATCTTCAACAATCTTAACATCGTGTGAATTAAACAACTATATTCTAAAACCATAATCATTTACATTCATAGGTACAAAACCCAAGAAATAACAACAAAGACGTACATTAGAAACACTAGATCTCACTGTCAAAAACATAATATTCAACAAGTTACTACTAACACAATATTTGGGCAAAAAAGCTTCTTATATGGTATTAAAACTCTACAATAAAATACGCCTCCCACTCAAAAACCCCAACATTATAACATTTTAATCTCAAATAAAAAGCTGGATACTAAATATAGGGAGATCAGAAATAGAAAATATACTGATATCAAATACAGACTAAAACCGAATCTATTGAACTGAATTATAAAAAACACTATCTTATTTAATTTATAAATATTAAAAAAAATCTAAATATATTACATATGTTTATAAATAATTCATATTTATTTCTTATAATTAAATTATAATATGTAAATGAAATCCTCAGCACGGGAAATCCCAGTGAGGATATCATTATCTCTACATGTTACTAAAAAAGGAAGACAAAAAAATAATCATAATAATAATAATGATTTATTGTCTTCCTTTCTTAGTAGCATTAGGTAATATAATAACAATAACATAAGTAACATGTAGTAATATAATAATAATATAATAACTTCCTTTCTTAGTAATATAATAACATTTCTTATTATTATATATTGAGAACTGCGTACCTGTCTAACTATTATTAGATACCTATCGTTGTAAAAGCCCTTTAGGGCGTAAAAAAGTTCACAAATAAATAAAATAAATTCCTTGTGCATGTGTAGATAAACATAAGTTCGAGAAATCAACTTTTAATTGTTCAAAAATTAATCAAAATCACAGATTTTTTGGGATACATTCAGGGAATAATTTTTAATTGTATGAACAAAATAAAAAAAAAATAATGTATCAATTTTGTTGCAAATTCCTTATATAAATGGAACGTGTATTTTTAATTTAGAATTTTATGTATTTTTCAAAGTTTTAATTAAGAGTGTTTGAGGTTAGCTTTTTTCTACTTTTTTTTTTTGAAGCTTCATTTGAACTAAATCACTAAGTATTTTAGTGAGGTTTAATGGGTTTATTACTTGTGGCGATGACGAAGTCGTACTGGCTGGTTCAGATTTGGTGGCGGACTCCAGCTCTTGAAGGAGCTAGAAATAAAAATCACAAAAATTATTTATTTAACCAGATAACGTCAGTTAAAAAAACAATGGACTAATCAAAAAAGAGATTTAAGTCAGTTTTTTTGTTGGCAACTGATTTCAATATAACGATTTTTTTTATATAAAAAAGTTTAATTTATTTCAAGAAGAGTATTTTTATTGAAAATACGTAAGATGTTGACTGCAGGAGAGGAAAATAGAGTTTTGAATTTGAAAATCAGCTAAAATCTGAATATTTAAATTGTTGATTCTCTTACAACGTCAATGACGATTGCATGACAGTTGATTCTCCGGCACACTTATATTGTAACATGCAGTCGGTTTAGAGAAAATAAAATATCTCCATACACAAAATATAACTAAGTGGCTCCCAAGAGGTGTGCAGAGATGGGATATACCGCCGAATAAAAACAGAATAAATTATATATTATATTAGAATAAGTTCACAATAATAATCCAAATGAAAATATGAAAGAGAACAAGACACAGAAAAACAGAAAAAGACAATGGTCGCAACTGGGACTCGAACCCAGACCTCTCCGTCTAACCGGGACGAGCGCGTTAACCAATTTCGCTATTGCCACCTTCTGTCAAACCGTCATATTTGTCAATCTCATATTTTAAAATTTTAGAATTGCATTATTATCAACTAATTATTTTTCTCCATATTACGGGCAACTACCCTTTTTCCTTGGAAACAATCATTCTAAGAATTGGTTTGTAACCTGGATAGCGTCTCGGATAGAAATATCCGAATTTATTTATATGGAACAATTGACTTTTATAAAAGTCTAAATGAATATTCAATTTTTATAAGAAAAACTTTCTTTTTATACTTTTTTGAAGGTTATTCCCATCAGTGAATATATCATATTAGAATAAGTTAATAATAATAATCCAAAATTATTATTATTATTAAATTATTCTAATATGATATATTTCACTGATGAGAATAACCTTCAAAAAGTATAAAAAGAAAGTTTTTCTTATAAAATTTAAATTATATATTAATTAAGATATTTTCATTCAAATGCATCAAGGATAAAACTATTACTGTGTACTGTGTTCATCAGCCTATAAGTACAAAAATCGACACTGTAAATAAGTTCGTTTGATAATTATACCATATTATTATTAAAGTGTTTTTGAAGACGATTTTATGTTTGAAATTGGTAAAAGGGGGAAAATGTCGTGTAATCAACTGTCGGATAACCGTCAATGATGTATTAGGAAATATCGATTTTTAAAAATGTGAACGGTGAAGTATAAGTTAAAAAATGTTTTATCCTCACACCAAGTCACACCATGTGAACCACAAAAAAAGCTTTTTTGTCACATAGAATTTACATTTTTTTTCTGAAAACTAAGTGTTAAAAACTTTTGAAGCCGGGTCTAAGCCTTGACGCATTACATACGATAAACAGCTGCTAGTAATTAGTTTCTTCAACTCGTTTTACTCAAAAATTTGAAATAAAAAAAGTTGTAGAAAAAAGTCATCTCCAAATGTGATGCATATTCACCAGTTACCTGCTTATACTAAGAGATCCCGGATATCATGTATGTATAATTTAATAAAAAGAGAAATTGATTATTGTTTTATTTTTTTTTTTTTATTTCATTAAAATTAAATTTAATAAAGATTACTATCAAGTTCTGCAAGTATTTTAGTATGTATTTTTGTTACAGCTGTTTCGACTTACCAGGTCATTTTCAAACTGTGGTTAAGCCACTTGCAGACGACCTATTTATAATATTTTAAATGTCCATTTTTGAAGGAGTCTGGTTTAACTGGCAAATCAATTTAGTCACCTTCAAAAATTGACATTTAAAATATTATAAACAGGTCGTCTGAAAGTGGTTTAACCACAGTTTGAAAACGACATTGTAAGTCGAAACAGCTGTAACAAAAATAAATACTAAAATACGTACAGAACTTGATATTAAACTTATCATTTTTAAATTTCATTTTAAATAAATTTATAAAATAATAAATGGAGTTCTACGAATTAAACACAAAAACAATTGATAATTAATTTATTAATAAAAATAGATTAGGGTGTACCTTTATGGATTCCCGAGGAAGCGTGGCTGTCTGAAAAAATAAACTTATTTTTAATCGTATGTTTCTTTTTCCTGCCTCTCAGAAATTTCTCAATCTGACAGTAAGGGAGTTACAGCGATTTATATGAGACCTATATAGCTGGGACAAAGATGGTATTCTGTGATTAAACGGGCTATACCATTTTTCTTTGAATTCAAATGGAATAATAAAAATAAAATTATCTTATCATATTTAAACAATATAAAAGAGAAATAACGGAAAAAGGATAGTTTCGACCAAGAACCGAACTTTTTTCTTTTCTGTGTATTTCTCTGTTCCGTGACTAAAGATATAAACTATAGAAGTATCATTAGGAAGAAGACGCCCGAACAACGCAATATGCCGCTCCCAATTAGCAAATAAGAAATAAATAATCTCCACCACCATAACAAGGGTAGATATGTGCCTAGCCTAAAAATAAATAATAAAATAAAATAAAAATAAATAAGAAATAGTTATTAGTTCAGTAAAAAGTACAATAAATTAATTGTGTTTATTATTATATTACTATTTTCCCAATTAGCTTATAAATAATTACGATATCATTGAAGAAGAAGTTAATAATAATAAATATGAAGCAGAACACGAACCAGAAAACAAAAAAAGGGTAACGTTCGTAACTGAGAATCGACACCAGGATCTTTTGACTTAACCAATTCGGCATTTTTCGAAGTCAGAATTAACTACCTAAATTATGTTTAACTAATAAGTAAATTATATTCAACTAATTTCGGATACACATATTTGGTTATATTATATGGGATAAGTGTTAAATTTTTCTTAAAGTCTAAGAATCAATCTATCTATATGTATGTATATATATATATATATATATATATACATGTATGTATATATCTAAAAATGTTTCTATATCCGCGATGCGTTGCTAAACCATTCATCTGATTGCGATGAAATTTTGGGGATTTGATGCGTGTATGACCGCGATGGTTTGTGTATACAATAGTGAGCTCTGGCATCATGAAATTACGAAAAAATAATTAATTAAATAAAAATGAATCGCAGAAATGTATGTACGCGCATAACTTCCGAACGACTGCACCAAATTAAATAATTATTTTTTTTGTGTTAGTTATTGTCAGGTTTGCATAAAACTACTGGTGAGCTCTGGAATTATGAAATTTATACAAAAAAATTGCAATAGGTGGCACGCGAGCTGTTTGAAGACTGAATGTACCGGGACTGAATGTATGGAATGCGGGAGGGGAGAAGGGAACACGGGTTGGGGGTTCGAGGGAGTGGGGGAGGAAAACTAGGGATCAGGGAGGGTAACCTGGGAGGGGGGAGGGGAACTCGGGAGGGGGGTTCGCGGGACGGGGTAAGGGGGGAGTGGAGTGGGGAGAGGGAAATAGGAGGCGTAGTGGGAACGCGAGAGGCACCTCTCCCTTTGTAAAATAAAAAATAGGTTCTTGCTTACTTTAAAAGGGAAAAAGCTTATTATTTCTCGGGCGAAACTGGCAACATTTCACTCTTCTTCAACAGCCACTAAAGTGTAATTCAAAATAAGAACGAATCGCGAGAAGAGATAGAAAGCCATTATTGCGCCTTTTTGTCTGGCTTTATAGACTTTTGAGCGGGAATCATAACACCCATAAACAATGAGGAGTAAAAATATAATATCTTTTGTGTCTTTGAATATTTTACAGCAGGACTTTTTTTCAAAATAGGTATTTAACACTTTAAGATTGACATAAATTCAATGTTGCTAAGTAAACTATTACAAAATTAATTTTATATTAATTGTACTGCATTGCTTCCAGACCGAAATACTACGCTTTTGAGGGAATCGCTAGGGTAGATTTTGTGGATACAAAAAATTTAATGGCTTCCTAACAAAGTTATGTTACGTTATGTTGCTAATCCAGTGAAACTAAATATTAATGATTAAATTGAAAATATTATTTTACTGTTTAAGTTTGAAGAGTATAAATATAGTAAGTATATATTTATAAGGTAGCCTGTATTTTTAGTATAACCCTTTTTTTACTTTGCCTTTACTAATCTGATCTTTTTCTTTGTTCCAGGTAAGCAAATCCTGATTTCTTAGACCTGTGGCATGAATATGAAGTAAGTACCTCCTACTAACAGTAGAAACTAAAAAAATTGTTCAATTTGATGCAGAGAAGTTTTTTACAAGGCCCTTTTCAAACCAATTTTCACATACTTCTTCAATTTGCAATTTTTTACTATTCTTTACTTACTCGTTACGTTTTTATTTGCAATGTTCATGTGACTAACGTTTTTAAAATGGTATATATGTCTTGTTTGGTTTTAACAGAAGAATGATAATATACGAACAACTTGCAGCTGAAAGTTTTTTTTAACTTTAGCTCCACGCTGGAGGCCCTGAGGAAAAAAATCACTTAGTCAATGGCATCTTTGGGGGTGCTGTGTGAAGGGTCTTTTTAGGGAAGGAGGATAGGAAGTTCTGGGATGGAAAAAGGTAAGAAGGGTGGGTAAGAATCTAGGGGTCTGCTTATCTATGACATTTGAATCCATCCCTCCTCAATCAGTCTCTCCCGGATCCGTCCTATCACGCCGCCAAGATCCGGAAAAACCTCACCCCATGATCCCGGGCACCCCTGCTAAGTCATAAAACGTAACGAACCACTTGGGGTTTCCCATGGCAGAAGTGTTGATTATCCAATAAATGGTTCCCGGGGCGGCTACATTAGTGAAGATACTGAAATTCTAACAAAGGGGTAGGAAATAACCTGGAAAGCCTCCTAAAGGTTGTGAAGAAAATGGAGTGTATTGAAGGGGAGGCGGAAGGGGAACGGGAAGAATGGGAAAGGACAAGCACGGAGAAACAATTTCTTTATTAAATGGCATAGCAACGCGTACCGGGTACCAGCTAGTTCTATATAATTTTATTGGAATAATAGTTTTTCTTTTTAAAATACATTGATGGATAGAACCTTAAAAAAATATTTAAAAAAAATAATTAATTCATCAAAAGGTCAAAATAAATTGAATGAAATCATTCATGACTGTTATTATCACTATTATCCCAATTAGTAAATAAATAACTAAATAAGCAATCAAAAGGTAAAAATAAAAATAAATTGTATAGAATCCATAAAACGTCACAAGCATGTATTGATTATATTCGGGCTTTTCCATCATAGTTCAAGTAATGATTTTATCTTTCTCGCTGGTTGTTGGGAACGGCTCAGTGCGTTGTGCGGGCTTCAAGTGGACAAAGGAGTCGAAAATCTCATATAAAATTATCGGGGAATTTTGTGGTGTTTGAACATAATTAAGGATGTTTGAAAATTTAACGTTGTCTTAATTTTATTAATTTGTTGTGTATAAAGGGGTATTTTCACAAAATATGGTGTGACGTCAACGACGCCGTATTAAAGAACAATCATGTTGTTTTGGTGGAAAATTAAAATTCAGCTTTTACTTCCTTATAGAAAAGTTATTTGTCAAAATAAAAATTAAATAAAAATGTTATCGTTATCGTAATTTTTTTCATAAATATTTTGGGCAATAAAAAAAAACATTGAAAAAACCTCAAAAATCACAATGAAGCGAAAAGCATTAAAAATCTGGGTTTAATAATAATTGAAAATTGTGGATTACAGCTCCCACTTTAAACATTAAAAAGAATAGTTTTTAACGGAAAAAAACCTCAACAGTTTCTTGCTTATTCATGAGAATTGAGTCGCGAAGACGAGTAAAGTGTTTTTGCTAGTGAGTAATTAATATTTACCACGATATTGATCATTCTAACTGTTGGTAATTCGTTTTCTTTTTGAGCACCACAAACAAAAATATTTACATTGCGATAATCAAGATTTGTTGTGGGGCATTATTGAACAAAAATAAAAATGCCTCAAGAAAACACCCGCTCCAAATCAAAAAATAACGCCTTAACATCACATAGTCCCCAGTCAGTCGACAATAATCAGATCATTTTTGACTATATTGATAATAAATTTTCTGATTTAAAAAAAGAAATGTTTAAAAAAATTGAATGCGAGACAGCTGAAACAAAAAAAGCAACCGACTTCATTTCCGAAAAATACGATGAAATATTAACTAAGTTAAACGAATTAGCGGGAATTAAAATAGAAGTTGAAAAAATCAAAAAAGACCTGTCTAGAATGAATGATATTGATATTCGGCTTGCCGAACTGGAACAAAATAGCTTATCAAACCAAGTTGAAATCTCTGGAGTATGTGAAAATATAAATGAAAACCCGATAGAAACTGCAAAAGATATTGCTAATAAGCTTGGCACTCAAATCCTGGATGAAGACTTTTTAGAAATATATCGTGTTCCTGACCGTCGTCAAGGTTTTCCAAGAAAAATTATCATCAAATTCCACAATTCTAGCGTTACTACTCGACACAACCTTCTTGCAGCAAAAAACCTAACCAAGAAAATAAGTCCATCCTTGTACATCGGCGAAGTGTTGTCTTCATATAATAAGGACTTATTATGGAAAACTAAGAAGCGAGCACAGGAACTAAACCACCAATACACGTGGTTTAAAAATGGTAAAGTTTTCACGCGGAAATCAACGGAATCTAAAATTATAAATATAAAACATGAAAGAGATCTTCTAACACTGTAAAATTTAATTTTATCGTTAAAAAAATTAATTAAAATACATAAAATGGCTACTAATCTGGAAGAACTCACATGCCACCTATTTGAAAATGAAACTGTTACTACCAACACAGAAAACATAAAACTAGGTCTAAAAAATAATTTGAAAATAATACACCAAAATATAAGAAGCATCAATAAAAACTTCGAAGAATTCCTCATAAACCTAAAACTAATAAACATCGAATTTGATATAATGATCCTAACAGAATGTTGGATTAAAAGTTCTTATACACCAAAAAATATTGAAGGCTACTATTGCATCAACGCTTCATATAATACTAAACAAAATGACGGAATTGTAGTTTACATTAAAAACAATCCGAAAACTAGTACCAAAGAAATCAAAATCAATGACTCCAATTGTCTACACATACAAGTTAAGTCAGTAATTGATATACTGGCTATTTATAGATCCCCATCCGCAAACAATATTACAAACTTCCTTACTTCACTTGAAACTGTGTTGCATAAACTAAAACACTGTAAAAATCTGTTTTTAATTGGAGACACAAACATTAATATTTTAGAAAATGGACATCCTCAAAAAGACGATTACCTCAACGCCATAAGCTACTACGGTCTTGTTAGCTACATCAACAAACCTACTAGAGTCACTGAAGAAACTCTTTCTTGTATTGACCATATAATAGGCAAAACGAAAAAACCTATCAACACAATAATATATGAATCCACAGTAACAGACCACTACTCTACAATATTGGAAGTTGGAAATGAAAATAAAAGTAAAGATGATTCCGTAAATATATCTATTGTGAAAAATAAAATCGACTGGGATACAATTATTTTCAACATAAAAAACGAAAAATGGGAAAATTTGTACTCAATTACTGATAATGATAAGGCATGGAATTATTTTACCAATTTGATTAAAAAACAAATAAAACTACACACCAAACAGAAAGAGGTACCAAGTAAAAAAAAATCAATCACTAAACCTTGGATTACACCTGGATTATTAAAATGCATCAGGAAAAGAGATAATATTCACAAACAAATAAGGAAAGATCCAAATATTTACTTACTTACTACATTTTACAAAAAATACAGAAATATGTGTACAAAACTAATTAAACACGTAAAGAATAAATAATATTCAAGAAAAATTATTGAATGTAATAATGACTCCAGAAAGATTTGGCAAATTCTTAAAGAGATAACACATGCAAGGCAATTCAGAGATCAAATTGAGGAACTTACAATTGATGGTCAAAATGTGAATTTTAACTTGGACCCGAAGACTATTGCCGATCATGCAAATACTTTTTTTACAAACGTTGGATCAAATTTGGCCAGTAAAATAAAAGAAAACATCAACTGCAATACCAAAACTCCACCACCAGATGATAATTTCCGAGAAGAAACTTACGCAAAATTTACTCTAAAAGATGTATCGATGGAGGATATCATCAAAGAAATCGACTCACTGAAAGAGAGGACTTCACCTGGACATGACAAAATACCAAGTAAACTACTAAAATCACTGAAATCTCATATAGCCGTTCCCCTCAAATTCCTAATTAATAAGAGCTTCACTCTAGGTTGCTTCCCAAATGTATTAAAACAAGGTATTATCTCTCCAATTTTTAAAGGTGGGAACAAATCTGAAATTACCAATTACAGACCAATTTGTGTTCTAAGTGCACTCTCCAAAATTGTTGAAGGAATACTGAGAAATCAATTAACTACTTACCTTGACTCTAGTAAAATATTATCAGCAAATCAGTTTGGTTTCCGCCAAAACTTATCAACCTCAGACGCCATCGCTAACGTTACAAACTTCATAACAAGTAATGTTGACAAAGGAAATAAATGTATAGCAATTTTCCTTGATCTTGCAAAGGCGTTTGATACTGTGAACCACTAAATACTTTTAGATAAACTTAAGAGGGTAGGAATATCAGATACAGTTCTTCAATTACTTCGTAGTTATCTAACTGATCGAACGCAATGTGTTAAAATAAGCAGTACCTGTAGTAGTTCCCAAAAAACAGTTGGTGGAGTTCCACAAGGTAGCATCCTAGGACCCTTATTATTCTTAGTATATATTAATGATCTATGTAACTTACAAATTTGTGGACAAATCACAACTTTTGCCGATGATACGGTTTTGCTATTTTATGCCAAATCTTGGGATGAAGTCTTTAAAATGGCAGAAAATGGCTTTCGTATTGTTAAAAATTGGCTTAATGCTCACATATTAACCCTGAATACAGACAAAACCAAATTTCTAACATTTCGAATATCAAATAAGCTCTTGCCTTCACAAAAAAGCCTTAAACTTCACAGCTGTAACCCCTCATTAACTCCATGTACTTCTATAAGTAGAGTTGACAGTATTAAATATCTTGGTATTCAAATAGATGATCTTCTTAAATGGAACGCACATGTTACAAACTTAATGACAAAACTGAGGAAATTCGTCTATTTCTTTAAAAATGTTAGAGATATATTAAATATAAAACAACTGAAACAAGTTTACTGTGCTCTCATACAATCATCACTTGAATATGGTATTATTAGCTGGGGAAGTGCCACAAATACTTGCCTGGAGCCTTTAGTAAAGATTAAAAAACTAATTTTGAAGGTTATTCTTAAAGTCCCGTTGAGAACGAGCACTGATTTTATTTTTAAGACACTAAATGTTCCTAACCTGCAAAAACTGTATTCAAAAAATATTCTGCTTCACCAATTTAAAAATACACACATGTTTGAGGAACGAATAAGCACTAGAGCCCTAAGAGAGTCAAATGTAAAATCTTTTAACATCCCAGTTTGTCAAACCTCTTATGGACAAAGAACTTTTAAATATAATGCAACAAAGCTATTCAATTCTCTACCTACTGAAATAAGAAACACTCAAAGCAAAAGTGCATTTAAAAGTAGAATCATTGATCACCTCAAATAAACATATCTATCAGGAGTATTTATTAACATTCTTACCTTTATGCCTACTGTGTGTAAATATGTAACCATGTACCTACTGCTATGTTCATATAACATACTTGAATTGTATATTACTTAGAAAAAAAGATTTTACATCAACCTGTCATGTTCATAATATTAATAAAACAAAATCATAGATTATAACCACTCTGTAAATTGCCATCTCAACACAGGTGTTTCACACCTAGTGAGATGGGCAATATGTCATTATTATAACCTAATGTAATATGAAAATAATTAAATAAATAAAAAAAAAAATGAATGCCAGTGAAGTGGATTTTATTTTTACATTAGCTCGCACAGAGGGCGCTGCGGAAAGTAGTTCCCCTCAGGGTCTATGTCATATTTGGAGATGCTGTGTGGAGGGTCTTTTTTAGGGAAAAGAAGGAGAGGACGTTATGGGAAGGAAAAAATATGAGAGGTGGGTAGGAATCTGGGGGTGTGTCCAGAAGTGACGGTCGAATGAATTCATCCCTTCCACTGCGGTCCAAATCCTGCTGAAGAGTTCAAAAGATCTCTCTCAACGGCCTTCCACGCAGCTGGTTAGCAGACGTACCCACCGCCAAGATCCGGACAAACCTGACCTCCCATGAACCCGGACACCCCTGCTAAGTCACCAAACGTAGCAAACCACTTGCGGTTACCTATAGCAGAGGTGTAGGAACCTATACCCGCCTCCCAAATTATAAGCTATCTCGACCTAGCAGGTTCTAGCTCGACATTTTCATTGTGAAAACTATTTATTTTATTACATTGAGAATTGTATCCAGTTTTACTCACCGAGAGTTTCATCTCGTATGGCAGCCGGACTGTTGTGGGCGCCATCGCCTGAAAATATTCCCAATATATTTTTTTTAAATAAACTTTACTCAGGAGGCCATGAAGAAATTAATTTCCCTCTGTCCATTTCATATTTGGGGGTACTGGGTGGAGGGTATTCTTGAGGAGAGGAAGGAATTAACATGGTTCTTGAATAGTCAGCGAAAAAAACCGGTTGACGTGTTTCGGTCGAGCACACTTCTACAAGTTTCAGAAATTGATGAAAAGAATTCATTTTGTAATTTTTCAAAATTTCAAAATTTGAACAATTCATCAAATTTCAAAGTTAAATATCTAGAGCTGAGAAATTTCTGTTCAAGTTTTGTTATTATTTCATCATGGGCCAGTTGATTCACATTAGGTATATACGAGTAGTAATAGAAATTGGATATAATAACACTAAAATAAAAATCAAAACTAACATTTTACATACATTTTCTATTAAAAAATGTCAGGAATCATTGGTTAAAGAAAAAGAAGCACATCCCTCCAGAGGTCCAGAGGAACCTAACTTTTAACTTTTAAAAAATAAATAATTTTGGATTTGTGACCAAAATATTTAAACAAATTGAATCATTCTATTTATAAATCAAAAGGTATAGCAAACCTCAGTACGGATTCATTGATATTTAGAACCTGAATTGTGATTTAGTAGGGACGCCCGGGTTCATGGGATGAGGTTTGAGGCAACAGGGTGTTGCGGGCCGCATTTGCGGAGACCTTTTTACCTTTCTAGGGGGTTTCTCTAAACCCATCGCCTACCACGCATTCGCAGAGATGGACTTATTATTTTTATTTAAGAATGTTAAAAAAATATGTACCTTAATCATGGATGGACGTGGAGAGTAATACGGCTTCTGAAAATAAAAATAAAACAGTTGATCTTGGGGTTATTTTATATTTTTATTAAGTTTATGGCTTTCAAAAGAAACATATTTCCGGACAACTGCAATTTCTAAAAAGGCTCGAATAGTTTGTGTAAGCCTAACGGAGAAACATTCTGAAAGTTCTCTGTATTTCTTTTTTATTTTTATGTTGACGAATAATTTTCTACAGCTAGTCAAAGTTTCCCATTTTTGAATTACCGCTAAAACGATATTTTGGGGCCGGGCTATCGTGGGACGTCATGAGCGTAGACGCTCAATGTCAGTGTTTATTTATGCTGGCCAAGCTGAGCGACGCGACGCTTGTGATGTCACAATCCGATTTTCCAACCAAGGGCCGTTTTGATTTTGGCAGTTTTAGATCGTTTTTAAAATTAATAATATTGAATGAAAACATAAAAAGCAAACATTTTTAGTAGAATGATTAAAATCAGAAAAATGATCTTTAAATATATCGTACATTTTCAACAGAGTCCCTCGTTTGTGGAAATACCCCATTCCGATTAGGCTTTGTACATGGTTTCATTACAAGTCGTACCTACTCACAGTGCTCACGCTCACGTTTGTCGAAGATTGGTGGTAAACACATTGATATATATCGGTTAAAATTTCCATAAAAACCATAATCACTGCCCGCTGAAAAACCATTGTTGATGACAACCAAAGAACTATTCAAAAGAAGCAACCTTAATATTTCGGAACGTATTAAACGACCCAAACCAGTGTAGCTCTCACCATTTTGTTGTAGCCGGCGAGTGAAGGGGATGGAGACGGGGGTTAGTAGGCAGCGAGCGGAGAGAGGGTCAGCGGTCCAAAGATAAAGGCCGAACTGTTGATGGACTGCACACATCGACCAAGTTATATCTGGTCGAAGGCTGCACATTATTTTGTTTATTTTCAATGAAAAAGTTAGTCATAATATATAATAATAAAATAAATATAAAACTTATTTCTACTTTCATTTATTGACCGTAACCGGTTTAAGCGTAACCATTTTAAGGCCATCTTCAGATTGGTACAAATTATTCAAGACTCACGGTTTACATACATTAATATGGGGGAGGGGGAGAGTGGTGGTGTACAAGGATTTTATTCAAATATATGGGTTTTCATACCATTATTACTAAGTCGTCTTTAACTGAGTTATGATTGATCTGTACCATGTACCAGTCGGCAAAATTTTCGTTTGAAATGTATTACCTTCCTTTTAGCTGCCTTGTCTTGGTTTGTATTGTATGTCGTTTTTGATGGTGTTGTGGAGAATGATGGAAACCTAAGTCCACCGCGCTGAAAAATTCAGAAATCTATATATATTATCAACACAATAAAATAACTTCATCTGACAGTCATTTTTTTATAAAAACTTATCCAAAACAAAGTTTTTATAACCATAATGACGAATAGTTATCTTTTGACGTTTTTCAGCGACTGGATTTTTGACTATTTGAAAAGATGTATCCCCTCTGAGGTACTTAGTAATATCTTTAATTTGTGTTTATGAAAACGTTAAATTTTTTATGTTTTTCAGTCTATCACGGCCGAAGTAAATATTGCCTGTATTTTAAACCATACAATTTTTAGAAAGTTTGCCTGTAACAGAAAGAGTACCCTTTTCCTTCCCGGAAATTCCTCTCCTCCCTAACCTAATATTTTTTTTCTTTATCTCTTTTTCTTTAAAACATCTCCCTCCCTTGAAAGGAAAAGGCCTCCCCCCTTTCAACTTTTTCTGCTTCTCCTTTTAAAGCCGGGGAACTCAGGAGGGGGTTCGCGGGAAAGGAAGGAGAGTTTTTTTTTTATGGGCCATCTGGTAAAAGTTCTTTCTCGGGGTACATACGTTCGGCAATCAGCAAGGAAGTTCTTGAAAGGACCTATGACCTTGGGGTGACCTACGACCTTGGGGTGACAAAATTTTATTTCATATAACTCTCTCATTTTTTTTATTTAAATACAGACCGATTATTCTACGTGTGAAGTTCGATTTAACCAAATCACTGTTCAAGTTTTTTTATTAACTAATAAATAATGGTTTCATGGCATTAAAGTGAAAAAAAAAATTTAAAAAAGAGAAAACTCAAGTACTTTTAAAAGGAAGATGTTAAAATTTTAATTTGCTAAAGTCATAGTTTGGGAAAGAGGAAGGTAATCTAGTCCCTTTTCCACTATCTTCAAAAAAATTTCCTTAATTTGAAAGGGATGAGGATCAAAAGAGTCTTCCATGGAGATGGATTTATTTATCTCAAACTTTATTATTTCATTAAACTGAAATTTTACAAAAAATTATAAAAAAATTTACAAATTCACGTTTTAAGGTGTCTTCTCTTGAAATCTTGAGAAGTTCCTACAAATTGTTTCAAATTACTCATGCTGCACACATATATATATATATAAATATGTTACTTAATTAATTAGGTTGAATTTGAAGTATGTTGAAGTGTTTATACCGTAAAGCTAGTGGAGCAAGAGGGAGATGGTTCCTGAAGTACGTTTCTCTGAAAAAAAAGACAACATAATATTAAGATTGCACGAAGGATTTTTGAATATTGAATGGTTTTTGCGCTTTTTAAATTGAACAAACAAAAAAAGTTGAACCAAAAAAAGTTAGTTACATTCACGTTATATGTGAAAAAATATAATTAAATATTAACTTTATAACTGTTTTAAAAATAGCCGTTTTAAACAAATCGTCAATCGGCCTGCAAATATTTTTCGTACGTGGTCACATAAGTAGAACTAAATAAACGGTAAAAACTATTTTGACCTATCATTGAGAAAATAGATATAAATTTAATGATTCTACTTTCTTAATAACTGAAGACACATGTATCTAGACACTTTCATAAAAACCTAAATTATCTTAATGACTTAAATTTAATGTACCTATGTTCTTAAAATCACTGGAGCGACCACGCGAAATAAGAAAATTTACCTCTATTGCTCGAGATTTCCCAGAAGATAATTTTTGACATTTTTCGCCAACATTAAAAAATCATTCCTTCGAATTTTAACATGAAGACATAAAAACTTATTATATGTTGTGCTATATAGCCAAGGAATTAACCGGTATTTCACAGTTTATCTCATATTTGTAGGATTTATAAAAAAATATATAAAAAACCGTAAAGTTTATAACCGCGCGAATCCTGCGTGTTTGTTACTGTGAAACTGCCGTGACGGGTACTTATTCGAGTCAACATGGAATATTTTCGATTTATGTATATTGTCCATGGTATTATTGAAAATGAAAGGAACATATCCATGGAAAAAGGAAATTTTAACCGTAAACAGCTGATCAAAAATTTGGCATGAAAAAAATATTTTTAAACTTTTCTAAAATAGTCTACGAAGTTCGGATTTGTGACATCTATGGACATAATAGATAAATCATTACAATAGCTTCGTTTTAAAATAAATGGTTGGCAATTTAAATGTTTTAAATAATTACAATAAATGTTTTACGAATGGTAGGAAAATGTGGTCCAATTTTGGACCGCTATCAATCTCAGAAAAATAAGAGTGGTGCATTTTTTGTCATAATCGCTCCAGTGGTTTAGTACTATTTTCTCCAAATAAAATGTAGAAACTCTTACCATTGGCGTCTTTCCCTTGTTTTTGACTTCCTGTAAAAGAAAAGCGTAACATTATTTAATAACTATACTAATCCGATTCACATTATACGTTACTGTTTGTTTACATTATATATAATATAGGTTTACTTAATTCCTACATGGAAATCAAAAAATTAACAAAAATTTTAACAAAACAAAAAACGACTTCAAAAAATGCACTAAAAAGTTAAAAAATAATTTCGTAGGATTGTTATTTTTGGAGTCGGTGTCAGCCAAGGTAACTACATACATAGGTAGTTATAGGTGAGATATAGAGATCTTGGCTGACACCGACTCCAAAAATAACAATCGTACGAAATTATTTTTTTACTTTTTAGTGCAGTTTTTAAGTCGTTTTTTGTTTTGTTAAAATTTTTGTTAATTTTTTGATTTTTAGTGACGAGCGTGCGTAAAAAGGTTTTACTTCAAAAAAAGAATCATCGAAATCTGTTGGCGTAATATTTGAGTTATTCGTCCATTTGTCGCGCACATATTTATTGCAAATTTAAGACATATATGGTTTTCTCATGGATCCCATTGTCAGAACTGGACCAAATTAAAATGAGACCACACGGGAAGCACCAGTTTTCTAATTAAAAAAAGAATCATCAATATCGGTTAACCCAATCAAAAGTTCTGAGGTAAAAAACATTTAAAATTTTTTTTTTTAAATTAAAAATTAAAATACCGTCGAATTGATAACCTCCTCCTTTTCGAAGTCATTTAACCCTTAACTATGGACGTGAAATAAAAATCACACTCCCATGGACGTCTGGTCACACAGACCCCTTCATAAAATTCTTCTAATTTTAATACCTGGACCAATCTGACTTTAGCAAAGAGTTTATATGTATAAAGTATTTATGAATAAACGATCGTGTAATAAAAATAATTAACTTTTATTCATTTTTTAATAATTATCTCCAAATTTAACAAACTTAGTCAGTTTTCAGTCTTTATTGACTTGAGATCATATTAAGGCTCCTTAATTAATGTAGGTATCACATAAATCAAAACTAATATTTTTTCCTAGCTAATAAAAAAGACAGTAACAAAAACTCATAAAAACAACCGATGAAAGAAATAAAATAAAAATTCTGACAAGGATCAAACTTATGTAAAATTACTGGTACTCAGAACATAGAGGCTTGGAACACTGAAGACAAACTGGCTTCTTGCAGTTAATAAGAGGCATGGGTTGCCTTTCTAGAGAGCTTTGATGGGCAAAATCTACATCTTTTACGATTTGTAGGGTCAATTTCTTCAGCCTGTATTGCCGCTGGGGGCACATCTGCACCTAATACTCCGAGTATACTTGTATGGAAATTATAGTCAGCGGGTCTCACAGACCCTGATCAAATTTTAAATGATTATTTCTCACGTGTTAAGTGCCGAACGACGCGACTTTCTCCCTCCTTGGTCCAAAAAAAACTAAAACTGAAGCTACTGAGACGCGCAAGGGCGGCGCGCGCGGGGAAGGTGTTTATTCCGAGAAATTGAAGAAGGGGCTGGGCCTCTGAGACCCGGCGTCCATAGTAAAAGGTTAAAAAGAATAAAATATGTTAATTATCACTCTCAAACAAATACCGTAGGTCAAGTTCATAAATATAAATTTCAAAGTAATTTTTAGTCTGATCATAATCGCCCGGGTTCATGGGGTGAGGTTTGAGGCAACACCTACTGTGTTGTGGGCTGCATTTGCGGAGACATTTTTACCTTTCTAGGAGGTCTCTTTAGACCCATCGCCTAGCACGCATTCGGAGAGATGGATTTATTATAAATATTTAATTTAGAATGTTAAAACAATATGTACCTCAATCATGGATAGAAGTGAATAGTAATACGGCTTCTGAAAATAAAAATAAAACAGTTGATCTTATGAATGTTTTATATTTTTATTCAGTTTATGGCTTTCAAAAGAGGGTTCACCATGACCAAACATATTTCCGGAAAACTGCAATCTCAAAAATAGTTAAATATTCGATTAGATTGTGTAAGCCTAACGGAGAAATATTCTGAAAGTTCCCTGTATTGGCATTCCAATGGGGTATTAATTTTCTACAGCAAGTCAAAGTTTCCCATTTTTGAATTACCGCTAAAACGATATTTTGGGGCGGTGCTATCGTGTGACGTCATGAGCGTGGACGCTCACTGACAGTGTTTATTTATGCTGGCCAAGCTGAGCGACGCTTGTGACGTCACAATCCGATTTTCCAACCAAGGGGCCGTTTTGATTTTGCCAGTTTTAGATCTTTTTAAAATCAATAATATTGAATGAAAACATATAAAAGAAACATTTTTAGTAGAATGATTAAAATCAGAAAAATGACCTTTAAATATCCCACATTTTCAACAGAATCCCTCGTTTGTGGAGATACCCCTTTCCGATCAGTCTTTGTACATGGTTTCATTTCAAGTCGTACCTGATCACGCTCATGTTCGTCGAAGATTGGTGGTAAACACATTTCCATAAAAACCTGCTTACGGGATTTTCTTACTTTTCCACTTAGGTAGTTACGGGAATTTTTAAAAGAAATCGGGTACAGGTGCCGCCACCCCGGGAACCATTTATTGGATAACCAACACCTCTGCCATAGGTCACCCCAAGTGGTTTGCTACATTTGGTGATGTAGCAGGGGTGCCCGGGTTCATGGGGTGACTTTTGTGCGGGTCTTGGCAGCGGATCCGTCTACCCACTTGCTACGTAGAGGGCCGGATCGAGAGAGACTTGTTGAGCGAGGTATTTTGACCTTTTCAGCCGGATTCTCTTGACCAATGGGTTGAAAGAGTCCGGCTGGAAAGGTCAAGGTAAAAGGTCAATTCCGGTCAAGGCAATGACATTTCACCGCAGTTGGGAGGGATGGATTCACTCCCGGACACACTGACCTTTAGTTTCCTACCCACCCCTCATGCATTTTTCCTTCCCAGAACTTCCTGTCCTACCCTATATTAAAAAGATCCTCCATACAGCATCCCCCGAGATAACATTAGTCCTGAGTGGAGCTTACGTAAAAAAAATGCGTATCATTTCAGAGATTTATTATTATTGTATTTTTCCTTTGGAGGGGTGCAGAGACATACGTTCACCGTTTGTCTCATTTTCGACTATTGACATTTACTGTGCAAGAAAGAGGGGCAGTATTATATGTTTAAGAACAAAGGCAAAACAATCAGCGCATTGACATTTGACGTTTATGAATTATTGGAATAAGGAACTCAAGTGAAAAATATTATGGCTTTAAAAAAAAGTTCATATAGACCAATAAACGCTGATTCTGAATACATACTTTTTTTATAATATTAAACGTACAGTTTTTAAAAAATGTATTAAAAAGTGCATTTTTAATATTCTCGTTAAAACACAGCGTCAAGTTGATATGCTGTGTGGGGACGTCACGATGTAAGATTCACTTGGTGATGACTTTTCGAAGTTGTAATAAAATGTATGGGGCAAGCCATCAAATACAACATTTCGTGTTTTTTATTTGGTTTATTTACATACTGTTAGTAGAGATTTAGAAATATAATAGTTGTTGTGTTTATTGAAACATTATTTAGGCCTTCACAATTAATATTTGCGGAAAATCTGATATTTCCAGGATAATGTTTTTCAAATATAATACGGACTATGTACCTAAGTGCTGAATTTCGTGGAATAAACGCTACTACATAAATAAATCATCTTATTAGTTGTTTTTGAAAGTCGTAGTAAGCTGTAAAAAAAGTTTTTATAATCTACAGTAAATCTGGCCTATTTGAGGTTAAAGTCGTGTCAATTTTGATATTTAGTTACCATAACATAGATCGTATTTTCGAAATGGTTTATTATAAAGAGCTTTTTATACAAGTCATAATCAGTGTATTCAAAATACCAGTGTTTATGTATGTGTTATTCATAAAACAATGTATTATGTTAGAGAAAAAGTCACACCTGAACACGAAATTCGACGGCTTACGATTTCATTTGTATTTGCAATGAAAAATATGATTAATTGTTATTGTATTGCACTTTGGTACAATACAATAATAGTAGCCATGATAATTGATATTTTACCTAAAGTTTTTCTATATTAAAAGCAGTTAATCTTGAATAAAAAACGCCTCGACTTCGCACACCTAAAGCCATTCGTCCATCAATTTTCCAAAATAAAATGAGTAAAATGGCAGCACCTGTTGAAAGTGAATAAAACTATCGATGACGTGATGACGTCACACGGTGAACCATAGATATGGTGGTTTTCGAGGGATCTTGAAAAATCAAAACTTATCAGAAAATTATTTAAAATATTAAAACTAACTATAAAAATAAAAATAAATATGCAGTTATTTAAGTTAGAAGATCATTATACATTAAAAAAATTAAAAAATTGGACTGTAGTTCTCTATTCACGCACAGTTAAACATTATACCTATCGCAATATGGCTGCAGTTCTTTCAAAATATGAGAATTCATTCCATATAAAATGTATGAAAAAGCATTTTCAAAGTTGCCTACGTCCGTAATTGAACCAACAAAAAAAGTTTAAAAAAAAAATGTTAGTTATATTCACGTTATATGCGAAAAAATATAATTATACTTACATTAACTTTATAACTGTTTTAAAAATAGCTGTTTTAAACAAATCGTCAATAAGCCTGCAAATATTTTGCTTATGTGGTCTTTTACAAGAACTAAAAAAAGGTAAAAAACTATTTTTATCTATCATTAAGAAAATAAATACAAATTTAATGATTCTACTTTCTTAATAACTGAAGACAAATGTATCTAGACACTTTCTTGATAATTTACGTAAATTGAATGTACCTATGTTCTTAAAATCACTGGAGCGACCACGCGAAACAAACAAATTTGCCTCGATTGCTCGAGATTTCTCAGAAGATAATTTGACATTTTTCGCCAACATTAAAATATTATACTTTCGAATTTTAAAATGGAGATATAAAAACTTATTATATGTAGTGCTATATAGCCAAGGATTTAACCTGTATTTCACCGTTTATCTCATATTTGTAGGATTTATAAAAAATCGTAAAGTTATAACCGCGCGAATCCTGCGTGTTTGTTACTTTGAAACTGCCATAAGGGATACTTATTCGAGTCAAAATAGAATATTTTCGATTCCTGTTTGTTGTCTATGATATATAATGAAAGGTGCATATACATATATAAATGGAAAAAGGACTTAATTTTAACCGTAAACCGCTAATCACAAATTCGGCGTAAAAAAATTATTTTTAACATCGTTCTAAAATAGTCTATGGTGATACACCATTTCAATAGCTTCGTTTTATAATAAATGGCTGGCCATGGAAATGTTTTACATAATTAAATAAATGTTTTACGAATGGTAGGAAAATGTGGTTTAGAAACCGTTATCAATTATAGAAAAAAAAAGTGTTCAATTTTTTTTCCATAATCGCTCCAGTAGTTTAACACTATTTTCTCCAAATAAAATGTAGAAACTCTTACCATTGGCGTCTTTCCCTTGTTTTTGACTTCCTGTAAAAGAAAAGCGTAACATTATTTAATAACTTTATTAACCAGATTCTTCATAACATTATATACAACATTTTTTTACTTAATTACCATATGTATTTCGATTGTCGTAGTACATTTAGTCTTTTATATTTTATAGATTTCTATTTTTTCTCTTCACTTCACCAAAATATGTACATTTCTCAATTACAGATCTATATTTAATGTCGAAAAATTAAATTAAGATGAAAGGTAACTCAAAAATTGAATGCTTTTTTAGTTACAGGTGATCTCAAAGAAATTAGAAAGGAGTGCTTTTTTATTTTCAATTGATTAAGTATTTTTTTAGTACCTTACTAATTGATGTTTTACCATATAAAATAAAAATCTAACAATAATTTAAAAAATTTAAAATTTTCGTCAAAAAGTTGAATGCTTATTAAGGTATGTACAATAACAATGTTAGTTATTTAGGGAGTGAAAAGGCATTCAGCGACTGGTTTTTTGACTATTTGAAAAGATGTATCCCCTCTGGGAGTACTTAGTAATATCTTTAATTTGTGTTTATAAAAACGTTAATTTTTTTGTGTTTTTCAGTCTATCACGGACGAAATAAATATCGCCAGTATTTAAAACCATATTAAGAGTAGTTCCTACACACTGTTTCAAATTACTCATGCTTTATATATGCAGATATTTATATTACTTAATTAATTAGGTTGAATTTGAAGTATGTTAAAGTGTTATACCGTAAAGCTAGTGGAGCAAGAGGGAGATGGTTCCTGAAGTACGTTTCTCTGAAAACAAAATGCAACACAATATTAAGATGGCACGAAGGATTTTTCTATATTGAAAGGTTTTTGCGCGTTTTTAAAGTCGCCTACGTCCATAATTGAACCAACAAAAATGTTATCCAAAAAAATGTTAGTTACATTCAAGCTATATGCGAAAAAATATAATTATATATTAACCAAAAATATGTTTCTTTAAACAAATCCTCGATCGGCCTGCAAATATTTTTCTAACGTGGTCATACACAAGAACTTAATAAAAGGTATATTCTTACAACCACTGGAGCGACCACGCGAAATAAATAAATTTTCCCCGATTGCTCGAGATTTCCCAGAAGATAATTTTTGTCATTTTTCGCCAACATTAAAAAATCATACCTTAGAATTTTAACATGGAGACATAATTATATGTAGTGCTATATAGCCAAGGAATTAACCTGTATTTAACCGTTTATATCATATTTGTAGGATTTATAAAAAACATATAAAAAATCGTAAAGTTATAACCGCGCGAATCCTGCGTGTTTGTTACTTAGAAACTGCCGTGAGGGGTACTTATTCGAGTCAACATAGAATATTTTCGATTTATGTGTGTTGTCTATGGTATTTTTGAAAATGAAAGGTGCATATCTATGGAAAAGGGACTTAATTTTAACCGTAAACAGCTAATTAAGAATTCGGTGTGAAAAAAATATTTAAAAGAAATATTTTTAATTCGTTCTAAAATAGTCTACGAAGTTCGGATGGCCATCATCATTACATAGAATAAAATGAAGTCGCTCAAAATGTTTGTGCGCTTAGATCTTTTAAAATACGCAACGGATTTTCATGCGGTTTTCACCAATAGATGGAGTGATTCAAGAGGAAGGTTTATTTGTATAATGTATGCTTATTTAAGTAGAGAAATACAGAGAAATTAAAATATTCAATTCAGACAAGCAAGCGGGTGGTGTGGATTTTATAAAGGTTGGGTAATGGCGTCGTGTTCCGTTAGCCACAGAGACGTGTTTTCGGGTCTGCTAGTATCATATAAATCTTTATCTTTACCAAAGTATAAAATAAAGTCGCTTACGCTGTCTGTGTGCTTAGATCTTTTAAACTACCCAACGGATTTTCATGCAGTTTTCACCAATAGTTAGAGTGATTCATGAGGAAGGTTTTTAAGTATATAATTTGTCAAGGTTTTGTGTAAACTGGTTGAAATTCATAATATATCTGGCCAAGCGGTAGCGGGCAGCATTGTGTGAATTTGATTAAACACATGGCTTTGGTTATAAAGGTTTCGATTGCCACAGCATCGTGTGGCTGGTCTGCTAGTAATAGATAAATAATTACAATAGCTTCGTTTTAAAATAAATGGCTGGCAATGGAATTGTTTTAAATAATAACAATAAATGTCTTACGAATGGTAGGAAAATATAGTCCAATTTTGGGCCGCTATCAATCTCAGAAAAATAAAAGTGGTGTATTTTTTGCCATAATCGCTCCAGTGGTTTTATACTATTTTCTCCAAATAAAATGTAGAAACTCTTACCATTGGCGTCTTTCCCTTGTTTTTGACTTCCTGTAAAAGAAAAGCGTAACATTATTTAATAAGTATATTAACCCGATTCATAATAACATAATATATGACATTGGTTTACTTAATTACCACACGGAACATTGAAATTTTCAAAGAAATAAGTAAGAAGAATAAAATATATTAATTTTCACTCTCACACAAAAAGGGTAGATGAAGTTCATAATTATAAATTTCAAAGTAATTTTTGGTCTGATCTGACTAATACGTATGTGAAATTATACAAATAAGTGGCTGAGTGGGCATCGCGTTTAGGTCCCACCCGGGCGTCGCGTGTTCGATTCCTCGGCTGGCTAAGTCCTCCAGCAACATTTTCCGCCATCTGTGGTGGTTAGTAGGAGATTTTCAAACATTGTTGGGTTATTTGTAACCGGGGAATGTTTATACCTTGAAACCTATATAAAAAATTTAAAAAACTGTTTCGATAAAAAAATAATAATAATGCAAAATGCAAAAAGAATGAGGGATATATATAAAGGGAACTTGAGTAAGTAAAAATTACAATATTATTGAAGAATAAGACAATAATAATAAATCTAAACGAAAATATGAACAAGAACAAGACACAGAAAAATAAAAAGGTAACGGTCGCAACTGGAAGTCAAATCCAGGATGTCTTGTCTTACCGGGACAAACGCCTTAACCGACTCGGCCATCGGAACTGCTTAATTTTAAGTTATTTCTGTCGATCTCATATTTAAAATTCAAAATTAAATATGATTAAATTCAGAACAAATATCCATTAAATGAAACCACAAAGTATAAATATGGTAAACAAACCGCGGTTATCTTTTTTTGTATTAATTGGTTATTTAATTAATTATTATTTTATTTTATTTTTAATTCTTTCTCTTCTCTTTTTTTCTTATTCTATACAACCCATTTATGTTTTTATCCTCTGTTTTTAAGTACCTACCTAAGTAATTAATATTATTTTTTTTAAAAATTGCTAAACAAAGAACCGTTACTATGTTTTAATCTTTTATTTTTTTCTTTTTTTTTATATTTATATTATTTAAAGACCATGTTCCATACGTTATTACTCATCCTTATTTGACTGTCCTAAAACGGGAATCCTCCTAGTTGGACAGTCAAAAAATTTCTTAAATAATGTATAATCTTTTTCTAAATAAAATAAAAAATATTAGTTTGAAGAAATAAATATTGTCTTCGACTAATCTGTTCCGTTCCCGTTGTATTTTATTTTTTTCATATTTTCGTTTAGATTTATTAGCACTAACTTCTTCTTCAATGATTAAGTAGTATTATTATTTTCCATTTTTCATTTATCGATGTAGTAAAGCGATTGATAAACTTATTAACTAGTTATATAAGTTTGGAGAGACTAGGTTTGTAATGAAAATGGCAGAGACTGAATAGTTCCGTCAAATTACAAGTAAACAATTATCTCAAAATATATTACGCTTTTACAAATACACTATATATTACGCTTATACAAATAAGTACACTATATGTTACGCTTTTACACATACACTATATATTTCGCTTTTACAAATACACCATATATTACGCTTTTACAAATACACTGTATATTACGCTTATACAAATAAGTACACTATATATTACGCTTTTACAATTAATACACTACGTATTACGCTTTTACAAATACACTATTATTTATTTATTTATTGTATCTTTTCACTGCAGGTAAAATGTTTATAATACAATTTGTCACCTCACAAGGACAAGCCTGTGTTGAGGTTAACAATTTTACAAATTAACTAAATAACACATAATTATACAGATATTGAAAGAACAATATTGTTGTATTTCTTACATATTGAGATTATGGGTAGGTACCTACTTAACTGCAGGCGCTAGGTAATACATTAATATTCACATGTAGGCTTTTAGGGTGACCATAGTTTTGAGATCTGATTAAAATAAAAATAAGTTTTTTTTTACTAGATATAGGTATATTACGCTTTTACAAAAACACTATATGTTACGCTTTTACATACAATATTTTGAGTAATCTGAAAGTATGTTGACTGTTATATTCTGATGATGCGGTGCTGATTTCTAACAGTATGGAAGGTATACAGTTTCTCGTGTCTAGGATGAACGAAGTACGTATGAAGAATGAGTTCATGATGAACGTAAGTAAGTCTAAGGTCTTAATATTTGAAAGAGAGATGTGCAACATAGTTGTGAATGATGAATACTTGGAGCAGGTGGAAGAGTTTGTGGGAAGTATGTTTACGAGAGATGATATTATCATATCGATATGTTATTATACATGCACCGACAAACTTTGGAGTGATGACAATTTACCGATGTGAAATATCCAGGGGGTTATTGTACCGGCGTAATCCACGACATTTTAATATAAAAAATCAGAGTGTGCAATTCACACGGGGTAGAAGTAAAACCTTCAGAAAACTAAAGTAGACACGAGTGGGGAGACTACTAAGCACCGCACAAATATGAGACCGATTATACTACAGATGTATGTATTTGTCGAGTTTCAAATCACAAAGGTGATAAAGAAGATTTCACTTCAAAAATAAATTTAGAAAGTTTTTCGGAAAAAAACGTTTCAACTTAAAAAAAATATGATTGACTACGAAACACTAAACAGAGAGTCCGTAGAAGTATGGTCTACACCGATTTACGATTCCCGGGTCTCTGAAAGGCCTGATTATCTGTTGATTTAATGGGGCCAGACACTAGAAAATGTTTCATCAATTTCACTAGATAAACCGCAAAATATAACTCATAGTTGTTTCTTACCGATGGCGACCCACAGAATATGTCTCCATATTTGAGACTATCCAGATCAATCTGAAATAAAATATAAATAATAGAAAGTGTTTTTCTTTGATTGATTGTTCGAGTTTTTTATACAAATCTACAGTTTTATTCCGAGACTGATGAAGAATTGGATACTTGACAAGAAGAACGTCACCGGTACTGTCTTTGAAAAACTTTATGTAAATCCCCTGCAACGCCGGAGTCTTCAGCTGTATATTAGTACTGTTATAATTGAGTAATCTGAAAGTATGTTGCCTGTTGTATGCTGATGATGCGGTGCTGATTTCTAACAGTATGGAATATAGATAGTCTCTCGTATCTAGGATGAATGAAGTATGTATGAAGAATGAGTTAATGATGAATGTAAGTAAGTCTAAAGTCATGGTATTTGAAAGAGAGATTATGAAAACAATGTGCAACATAGTTGTGAATGATGAGTATTTGCGGGGAAATGGCGTTATGTCTAGTTAGTTTTTTTTTTAGTTTATGAAAGGGGACTTACGATGGTTTGGCAGGTTAGTGTGGCTACCTCAGCGCTCGCTGAGGACGCCAATACCGTGAGATTTTCATCACTGTTGTTGAAAATCATGGACGTCGAAGGATTGTCAATCTGAAGCAAATGTATAAAAAAAAATGTATGTAAACATATCCGATTTATATTTATATATATATGTACATAAAAGAAATATATATATATATATATATATATATAAATATAAACATATCCGATCTAGGTGACTGCCTAATCCTACAGTCAAACATAGACAAATTACAAAATTGGTGTGTCGCAAACAATTTATTCCTCAATGTCGATAAATGTAAGACATTAACGTTTTGTCGAACAAAGACCCCACTATCTTTCAAGTACACAATAGATAACATAAACAAAAATTTTAACAAAACAAAAAAACGACTTAAAAAAATGCACTAAAAAATAAAAAAAATAATTTCGTATTCTTCTACAACTTAATAATCTACTTACTTTTTCTACTCATCAATATGTAGGTACGATTGTTGTTTGTTAGGTTTGTCGCGCGTGCGATACAAGCACATCTCACCTATAACTATGTATGCAACCTACCTTGGCTGATACCGACTCCAAAAATAACAACCATACCTAAATATTGATGAGTAGAAAAAGTAAGTTGATTATTAAGTTATAGAAGAATGCGAAATTATTTTGTTACTTTTTAGTGCATTTTTTTAAGTCGCTTTTTGTTTTGTTAAAATTTTTGTTTATTTTTTTAATTTTTAGTGAATCTGAAGTACACTAACTAATTTGTCTGAATATATGGGTAGACCTACTAAATGTGCTGTTCATATGAGACAGACATTACTTGACCTTAACAGCGTTACAGTAGGTGACTCAAAGGTCCGGATAGCCTATAAAAGATTCGGCCGAGTATCGTTAATTTTCTCCTAAGAATTGAAGAGTTCCGTTACTTTGTCATGGATCTCATAATCAAAACCTAACAAACATAAAAAAATATTAAAAAAAAACCGTCGAATTGATAACCTCCTCCTTTTTCAAGTCGTTTAAAAATTTAGATAAGGTCAAAGAAATTAGGCATCTTGGAGTTGTGTTTGACACGCAATTAAATTTTATAAATCACATACAAAAAATATCTATCAAAGCCATGAGAACACTAGGATTTGTAATCAGAACAATCAAAGACTTCGACTCGTTTTAAGATATAAAAATCGTGTATTTGTCACTCGTACGCAGCTTTCTGGAATACAATTCCACAGTTTATTCCCCATATTATCAAATTCATATAAGAAATATCGAAGAGTGCAGCACATTTTTTTATGATTTATTAACAAGTTACACATACCTAATCAACACATGAACTACATGTCCTCATTAAATACACTTAAATTGCATTTCCTAGAAAACAGAAGAAAAATAAATGACTTAACTTTTTTGTTTAAAATTATTCACTCTGAACTCTAAATTCGTGAACGACAAAGGATTGTCGATCTGAAACAAATTTATTATGTAATATATGTTTACATCCGTACAGGGTGTTAAGGGACGTACAAACGTGAGTGAATTACTTTAACCGGTGATTTCTGAGGTTATTTGGAATAAAAATTGTAATGAAATTTTGATCACGGATGATTTTTTTTTTTTTTAGTTTACGAAAGGGGACTTACGATGGGTTGGCAGGTTGGTGTGGCTACCTCAGAGCTCGCTGAGAAAACCAATTCCATGAGATTTTCATCACTGTTATCCAAAATCATGGACGTCGAAGGATTGTCAATCTGAAGCAAATGTATAAAAAAAAAATATATGTAAACATATCCGATCTAGGCGACTGCCTATTCCTACAGTCAAACATCGACAAATTACAAAATTGGTTTGTCGCAAACAACTTATTCCTCAATATCGATAAATGTAAGACACTAACGTTTTGTCGAACAAAGACCCCACTATCTTTCAAATACACAATAGATAACAAAATCTTTGAAAAAGTCAAAGAAATTAGGGATCTTGGAGTTGTGTTTGACACGCAATTAAATTTTATAAATCACACACAACAAATAACTAACAAAGGCATGAAAATACTAGGATTTATAATCAGAACAATCGAAAGAGTGCAGCTCATTTTTTTATGATTTATTAAATTCAAGTAACAAACACCTATTCAACACATTAACTACATATCCTCATTAAATACATTTAAATTGCATTACCTAGAAAACAGAAGAAAAATAAATAACCCAACTTTTTTGTTTAAAATTATTCACTCTGAACTCTGAATTCGTGAACGACAAAGGATTGTCAATCTGAAACAAATTTATTATGTTTTCTGTGTTTACATACATAGAGAGTGTTGGGACGTACATACGTGAGTGAATTTCTTTAACCGGTGATTTCTGATTTGGAATAAAAAATGTAATGAAATTTTGATCACCGGTGATTTCATAATTTTTTATTTATTAGTAGCAACAGCCCATCCAGGTCACATGAAACGCACTCCATCTCGTTCCAGTAGCACGGTAACATACGAGACAGTGCGCATATCACAAGATTTCGTTGCAACGTGTAAGAGTGTTTTCAGTAGCGACGTACGATAGAATGTAACCAAATAAATAATGTGTTAATTTTTTTATTGTAATTTTTACTATTAGCAATTTACCCAATCTGAAAAAGGCCAGGTGTTCCGTTAAAACTTACGGATTTGAAAAGTGTTGAAATCCTGCAATATACAAAGAAAAAGCAGATCATGCACATGGGACTAGATTTAGTAAAAATGAGGGTTCGTCCGTTTCGAAAATTATAAATAAATACGGGCAACGGACATTCACTTACCTTGTCCCCACCATATTTCATAAGATGCCAATGAACATAAAATTCGAATCAAATTGCATCAAAAGAATAAAAAAATTAGAAATTAGGACTTTTTATACTGATATTGTTTGTCATCTTACATATGTGTAAATATGACTACAAGCTATGAGTAATTTGCCTGTGTTATATCTGCCTGACTGTGTATTTTATGTTTATGTTCTAATTACAAAGTTATTCTTCTGTGTCTATTTTATATTTTGTGGTTTATTGTAATATGACATGTGTGCTTTAGTTATATTCATATTGTTAAATTGACCTGCTGAAAAACTGCTTTCGCAGTTTAAAATAAAAAATATATTAAAATTTAAATTAAAAAAAATAATAATTAAAAAACGTCTTCTTCTTCTTCTTGTGCCCTGTCCATTTAACGGATGTTGGATATCATGTTTCATGTTGGGTATGCGGACTTTGTTTACTGCGGCCCGGAACAGCTCTACGGTAGACTGGCCAAACCACTATCTCAGGTTTTTCAGCCATGAGGTTCTCCTTCTTCCAGGGCCCCCTCTTCCGGCAATCTTTCCCTGCATTATGAGATGCAAGATCTCATACTTAAAAAACTAAATAAAATATGTTGAAAAAAAAACTAAATAAAATATATAGAAACGAAAAACAGTAACTTAACATTTTATGATTCTTATCTTTTGTCACTCTTCTCTTTTATCCGGTTTATTAAATAATATTTAAAAATTTGTCGATGCGCTTTTTGCGATGATAGTTTTTTTGTTTTTTTTTTTTAATAATATAAGCGGAATTTTTGTAAACGTTGTTTTGGCAAAAGTGAAATGGTGGTGAATTGTGTTGAAAGTTTCACAAGGGATTAATTTTATTAAGAAAAAAATTAATAACTCTTTCCAGAAAGGGAGAAATGTATTCTCGATTTGGTGAAAGAGCGTTAAATAATAGCAACGCATTTCTTGAGATGGCTTTGGATGTGTGTACTGTGTATGTAGACTCTGTAGTCAAGGGATCTTTAAATCTTCTGTTCTCATCCACCTTGTAGGAGTAGCCATAGTTTCACTGTATGTATGTACAAAAGACTAATAAGTAAGCAGATTAATAGATATTAAAATGCGAGTTGACTGTATACTCAGGGAGACAGAAAGTTTGCGTTCTTTCCCTGATGGGCTGATCTGTTAATTTGGATGTCTACGTCCAGAGTAAAGATAAAAGAGCTAAATACTGTACATTATCGGTAAGAAGTTCCTCTACCGATACCGATTCCACCAGACTGTTTGTATCCTCCTCCGAGAGGCCCAATTCCATCGGCAGCCCATCTAGCACAGGAAGATTTAGAAGTTCTTCGATCGACGAAGATGTGTGCTGAAACAAAGAGATTAGGAATTATATACAAACCGAAAAACTTCTATGAAAATATGAGGTTTAGCTCTTTTTGTAATTATTATAACCAAACGAATGATTATCATGTCTAAGTTTTCGGAGATGTCTGACTAATCACCTGATCGATCGATCTGTTGCAATTCTGTTTTGGCCTGGATTGTAAAGTTAGACGGACCAATAATATTGGGTTCACGCTTGTCGAATGGATAAATAAATGTAGTCCAACAAAAAAGGGAAAGTTTTTCAATTCCATATATTTTAACACCCTTCAATCAAAACTGGGTAACTTTCGGGTCGTTCATAAATATTCAAAGCACGAGACACGAGCGCGAGCGACGGGGGTCTCGGGTCCTCGCTGGGTCGGGCGAGGGGCATTCTCGAGGCAGTTTGTATTGGCTTGTCAAAGAGCTGTCCATAGCAGACCTAACAACCACGGAGAGTCTTCAAGAAGAACGGCAGCGCAACCCTTTTCATAACTTAATTTAAGAATTCAGGCCAATATACTCAACCAAACTGAATGTTTTATTGAAAAGCGAAATAATAATTGAAAATAGGTAAAAAGAATGCGAACTATTTTATTGAAATATAGTGAAAACTTCTTTAACACCGTTGTGATTTGAAACTTGATGAGACGAAAAATAGTGACACTAAGAAGAGACAAACATATATCTACAGGATTTTGAGAAAGAATATCATTACTATATATATTAAAAATATGAAAAATAACAAGATACCATAATGATAATATGAAAAATAACAAGATACAGAAAAATAAAAAGACGATATCGTAACCGGGACTCGAAAAGAGGATCAATGATATATTATGTTGATGGGAATAAGCTTCAAAAGTTATAAAAAAAGAGTTGTTCTAATAAGACATCAATATTCATTTAAACTTTTAGTAAAATGTCTATAGATGTCCCATATAAACTAAAACTGTATAAAGACACCATCTAGGTTACAAAAAAATTGACAAAAATTACTTGTGAATAAGAAATCTCAGAGTAGTCCAAGTAATAAGGCGTTCGTTCCGGTAAGAGTCCCGAAGAGTCCCAATTGCGACCGTTATCTTTTTTTTGTATTTCTTGTTGTTTTTCATATTTTCATTAGGATTATTAGAAGGTATTACCTTTATCTTCAATCACAAAAAATCATTCAGTTTTGTTAAGTATTTTGGCCTCAATTCCAAATTTAAAGTTTACATGAAATGCTGCAAAGAAATATTTGTGTTTTGCATAACTTGCAGAGCACTGCATGCAATATTTTTGCTTAGTTCGTTACATAAACCGTAGTTTTATTGTGCTATAATTATAATTATTGCGTATTACGTGACCCGCTAGGCTCCTTCAAGCGGTGATGTGTGATTGATTTTTTATGTTATTGTTTTAAATTGAAAAAAATGTTATCGGAGAGCGAAACGCCTTGTACAATAATTTTCATTCTAAATATACTAAGGAATCGCCAGTGAAAATCCTTCAGTTATGTGCTGATATTGGTTTGTTCTCAATTTAAGTTAACTCTGCTTATAATATTAAACGTTTCTAACTTAACTAAGACAGCTACAAAAGATCGCCGACAATATTCTCGTTGTTTGAGCTTAAGCAAAAGCTCGCTTCGCTATTCAAACTCAAATACTGTCTTTTGGGAACAAGATTCCATGGCACAGTTTCATTCAAAAGATTTCGTGCTCCGTGTTAAGGTGGGTCTGGATCAGAACACTCCAACCCTCCCCCAGGCCACTCCCGCCCTCCCCAGGCCAACCCCCCTCTCACAGTCCTCCTCCCTGCTCGGCAGCCGCCTGTTGTCGGTTTCGGCACGAGACAAAGGAAATCGGTTTGAGCTGTGGAATATTTCGCAGTTTTGGCGTCCCTATCTGAACCCGGCATTAAAATATAAATAAAATAAGGGTGCTAGATCATTTGCAACAATAACATCAGTTTTGACAGCACATTTTCGAGATTTGCTCCCATCTAATTTACAGTTTATTTGTGTTTATATGTGTTTATACGTGTTAATTATTGTAAAATAAAGGATAGAACAGGACCAGACGGCGCTGGTTCCATTATTAAAATGGCGTACCCACTATCGCCCAAAATAGTGATAAATGAAGAAATGGAAATAGCAAGTGCTCCAAATGATGAGTCTGCTGGGGTGTGGCAAACCGTTACACGATCCGGTAAAAGATCAAGGATGAACTCGGAGACAAGTGAAACAAAAAATGAAGAAATAAAAGAAAAGAAAGGAATTGTTATAATTCAAGGAGAAAACTTACCTGGTAAATTGGGTATGGCTAAAATTCTTTTTAAATCCGGAATGAAAATTGAAAAAATTAAAGTAATATCCGGAACTAAAATTGAAATTACATTCCCAAATAATTTGGAAGCTGAAAAAGCCATAAAAAATTCGATTTTTATTCTAAAGAAATGGGAAGTGACAATAAAAAAGAACATTGAATATACTTTTGGTGTCATCAGACGTTTAGATCTTGATGTCACTAATGAGGAGATCATGGAAGTGATTAAAAGTGATAACAATGTGGTTAGCATAAAGCGGCTCTCCAAAAAAGGAAAAGAAGGACAACTCACGCTTACGACAACTGTGAGTCTAAAATTTGTTGGGAAAGAGATCCCATCGTATGTCTCTATATATGGGGTCAAATTTGGAGTAGAACCCTATATATTTAGAGTTATGCAATGTTATAGTTGTTGGAGATATGGGCATATTGCTCAAAACTGTGGTAAAAAAGAAAAAAAGTTGTGCCCTAAGTGTGATGAACAACATGAGACCTGTGACAAGGCAGCTAAGTGTGTCAACTGCGGAGGAGATCATCCGGCTAACGATATTAATTGTCCAAAGTGGAAGAACGAGAAAGAGATAACCCAAAAAATGGCAAAAAAAAAAGTTACATATAAACAAGCGAAAATACTTGTAGATAAGAAAAAACCTAACTTAAAAGAAAAAGAAAATGTAAAAACAGGAAAGAAGACTAATTCAGATAAAGAAAATGTGTCGAAATCAAGTGGAGAAAGCAGTTATGCTGAAAAACTTAAAGGAAATAAGACTAACACTGGTGAAACTCAGATTAATCCTAAAGACAACATTAATGTTAACATTGCTCGAGAAATATTAACAACATTTATGAATGGAGAAAATTGGGAAAGTCTTGTGAAATTAGCAGTTAATAGACTTATAGACACCATCATGGGAATTATTAAGGAAGGCGGCTTAAATGAAATTTTAAAATCAATCTTTACGACGAACAATGGATAAGAATAATCTTAATATATTACAATGGAATGCTCGGAGTTTGCACTTTAAAAAACCCGATTTAGAAATATATTTACAAAAGCAACATATCAAAATTGCACTTATCTCCGAAACGTGGCTTCAATTTCCTTACATTTTAGGATTTAAAGACTATACAACATATAGACGAGACAGAGCCGATGGATATGGAGGAGTTGCAATCTTAATCCATAAAAGTTTACAATCAATTGAACGAACCCTAGACATCACCACGACCTGTGAATTAGAATTGTGCAGTGTTAAACTATTAAATGCCGGAAATCTGAAATCTGTCAATGTGATATATTGTCCTAGTAATATAAATATCACAATTCAAACATGGAGGAAAGTTTTTGACCAGATGGGACCAGGAGCCCTACTAGGCGGTGATTTCAATGCCCACAATCCACTATGGGATAGAGCTATACGAGATTTGAGGGGAGATCTTATTGCAGAAGCCTGCCAAGATTCAAACCTTATTATTGTCAATAACGGTGACGTAACAAGAATAGGACATCCCGGACAAAGGAGTTCGAGCCCGGATATTACCCTGGTATCTTCTGAGCTTGTACTAACTTGTACTTGGAGGATAGACACAGATACGATGGGTAGTGATCATTTACCAATTATTATCACTTTAGAAAAAACCGATTGTAATTATGAACCAATTATGAAAAGAAATTTCAAAAAAGCTGACTGGAACAAATACAAATCCACTGTAGATAAATTCATACAAAATTTTCCTGAAGAAAAATTGTCAGTTCAAGAATATTATAACAAATTAGAAGATGTTCTGAACAAAAGTGCAGATGAAAGTATTCCATTCTTTAAGAAATCTAAAAATAAAACATTCAAACCAAAACCATGGTGGAATCAAGAAGTCTCTAAAGCTATAGCTGAAAGAAGATTAGCGCTGACTCATTTACGGAAAAATGTTAATATTGACAATTATATAGAATTAAAGCGCAAGGAATCCAGTACCAGACGAATAGTAAGAAAAGCAAAAAGGGAAGGATGGCAAAAATTTTGTGATTCTGTCGATACTAATACAACCTATTCTGATATGTGGAAGAAAATGAAATGGTATAAGGGAATAGGATCTTCTCGTCCAAATATCTTTGAGAACAGCGAATCGGCGCTACAATATCTACAATATCTAGCTCCAAACGAAAATTTAATCGAACATGTGTGGACCGAAGAAGAAACCTCGGAGACTACTGGTATTCACAAACCGATAACAGCTTCTGAATTAAAATCAGTATTAAAATCCAAAGATACCTCCCCAGGAATAGATCTGATATCCTACTCAATGATAAAAAATTTACCTACTTCTTGCCAATTAATTATTGTAGATATATTTAATCTAATTTTGCGAACTTCCACTATACCAATACAATGGAAACAGGTACAAATTATTCCTATAATTAAACCCGGAAGAGATCCAAAGCTCATGACCTCTATAAGACCAATTTCATTAATTTCATGTCTTTGCAAAACTTTCAACACTATAATTACAAGGCGATTGGAGTGGTATTTAGAAAATAATTTCTTATTTGATAAGTCTACAATAGGATCTAGAAGAAAACTGTCAACAATTGATAATCTGGGAAGAATGGTTACAGAGATCCAAGTTGCCCAAACAACCAACGCCGTTACCCTTGCTGCTTTTGTAGACATTAAAGATGCATACAATAATATAAAGATCGAAGAGATCATTAAAGTTCTTATTTCCAAAGGTATCAAAGGGAAAGTTATAAAATATATCTGGGAATATTTGAAACAAAGAATGATTATTATTAAGGAACCTAACATATTCGCTGAACAAATGTGCACGAGAGGACTACCACAAGGAGATCCCATGTCTGCCCTCTTATTCAATATTGGAACTTCCGGTATAGGAAACTATCCCCAAGTGAAACGCGTACAGTACATTGACGATTTTGGTATTTATTATTCAAGCTCAAAAGTAAAAACATGCGAAAACATTATTCAAAAAGCTCTGTTGGAATTACAGAATGCTCTTAAAATAAAAGGTCTTGAAATATCGGAAAATAAGACAAAAATATGTATATTTGCAAAAGGAAAGCGACGAAATATCCTGAATATAAAAATAAATGATGTACTTATAGAACGAGTAGATGAACATAAGTTCCTCGGGGTATGGTTGGATTACAGACTCGCTTGGAATAAACATATAAATAACACCTGTTTAAAAATGAATCAGCCAATGAATATTTTGAAAGTGTTGTCAGGAAAAAGCTGGGGAATTCATCCTCTTCACATGAGAAGATTGTATACTTCTCTTATAAGAAGTCGATTAGACTATGGCAGTATACTTTTTTACAACTCTGCCAAAAGCAATCTCGAAAAATTAGAGAGAATACAATCACGAGCTTTAAGAATATGTGGAGGTTTCCTGAACTCAACTCCAGTGCATGTTTTACAAAGTGAAATGAGTGCCCCTCCTTTGCATATAAGAACTTGGAAACTAGCTGCAAGATTTTGGCTTAGAGCTGTATCCATTGAAAATAATCCACTAGTTTTAGAGGTTCTCAAACTTAAATCCTTGATACAAAACAGATTCTGGAACAATAAAAAATTACCAATGTTGATTAAAATTTGTTCGGAAACAATTGATTGGAAAATAAATAAAAATAAATGTCTAGATATGTACTCCTTTGAAACCTGGGTAGGAGCACTTAATTTGGAATGTATTTCAGTTGAGATTGACAATTTTAATTCCCCCAAAAGACTACTCTTACCAAATGAAATTAGTAATATGGTAAGCGATATGCTAACTAAAAAATATTCTGGATTCAGCCAGATCTTCACTGATGGATCAAAAAAATCAGACCAAGTTGGAGCAGCTTTCATTTCAATGCCAAACAATTTTTCCCATCAAATAAAATTGAATACAAATTGCACTATTATGAATGCAGAATTGATAGCAATCAAAGAAGCAGTAGAATATGCAATTAAAAATAAGTGGAAACAAGTTGTAATATTAAGCGATTCTAAAAGTGCACTTCAACATATTAAAAGTATTCCGAAAGGAGTTCCCTGTAGGAAAATAGGCTACAATATTGTTGAAAAAATAAGGCGGCTACAGCAGAAAGATGTGTCCATATGTTTGCAATGGATTCCATCTCATGTAGGAATACATGGGAATGAAGAGGCGGATTTGTTGGCAAACGAAGCATGTGTGAATGGAAGCATCTACGACTGGACGCCAGACGCTGAAGATTACTCCCAAAAGATAAATTCCATATATAATAATATGTGGAATAATAATTTTGAAACATTGTCTACCAATAAGGGAATATGGTACAGAAAGCTACAAAATGAACCGTTTAAAAGACCATGGTTCACTGAGGTTAATCTGAAAAGATCAGAAATGAGAATCATTTTTAGATTAAGATCCGGACATGCACTAATAGGAAGAATATTGTGTTTGATAGGCCTCTCTGATTCTCCAATGTGCTCGATATGTGAACAAATTGAAGATGTGGAGCACACATTATCAAAGTGCATTAAATATGAACGACAGAGAGTGACAATATTAATGACCTCGAACCCATCGGAAGTTCAGAATTTAATAGCCTCAACCGAGTTTCATGCCATATCGAGAATAATGAAATTTATTAGATCATGTAAACTGGAAAATATTTGAAAGTGAATTTTTATACAAAATGAATATAAAAGGACTAAGCACCTTTTAAAGATCATTAGAGATTATAGATAATATTATAATTTAAAAACAGATGAGGCAAAAAATGACAACATTGTGTGAGTCAGAAGCCTCGATAATATACATGATTTAAAAAAAAAAAAAAAAGGGTGCTAGATTTGGTTGGGCCCGATGTAATGAATGATTAACAATTCAAAAGATCTGATTTATTGCGACAAGTATTTTAAAGTGTCTTCATTCAAAAGACCAATAAGTTTTATGAAATCGCCAGGTTTATATTATTATATTATATTACTAGCTGGGTTACCCGGTTTCACTATTCCCGAACATTCCACGACATACTCCGAACACTCCTTCCAGAACTTTCTAGAGCTCTATCGAACGTTCTAGATCTTTCCGGTAGACTGTTCTAGAAATTTCAAGAGGGCGAAACTTCCAGCATTATATCAAAAGCATGCCCTTTAGGTAAAAACGGGAACCGTCATCCTCAAGGGGGGATAGTGATCTACCACACCATATAACTCCCTTGATCGTACCGGGAATCGTTTCTAAGTTTTTGCGGGACGCACGTTTTTTTGGACTTTCTTTCATATAATATACTAGCAGACCCGGACTCACGTTGCTGTGGCTAACACGAAACACAACGCCATTATCCAACCTTTATAAAATCCAATATAATAAGCATGTTTTATACATATAAACCTTCTTCTTGAATCACTCTATCTATTGGTGAAAACCGCATGAAAATCCGTTGCTTAGTTTAAAATATCTAAGCGCACATACATTTTAAGCGACTTCATTTTATACTATGTAATGATTACCTATCGAAACAACCTTTGTGTATGAAAGACAATGTAAGTGTATAGATACAAAAATATTAGAATGATTTCTGTGAAAAATTCAATTGTTCTTTTAATGCCAGAACTGTTTTGAATGGTAGAAAAACATGGCATGATCAAGTGAATCAAACACTTTAAAATCCTCTTGCAACGCCGGGTACACAACAGCTGGTCATAAATGTCTTTTCGCAGTTACTTTATCTATAATCTGGCAACATTTTTATTTTTTTCCCGTCAATTTTATATTCGTTAATAAATAATATTGAAAAGTATAGAACCTTGAAAAATCACAAAATCTGACTGTGTTAGTCTCATTCAACCCATTAAAGCTAACAAATTTTAACAAAAGAAATACATATTCCTAATGCAGAATTATTATATTTTTCAGATAAAAAAATATTGTATTTTGTGCAGGTACTTTATCGCTTTGCTCGAATTCTTGACCAATCACTACCAATTTTGAAAGTGACACTTAAATTTAAAACAAATCAGAATTCATCCGACAAGACTTACATCACTCATATTTAGTGGAATATACTCTCAGAATCACTTAAGTTTTAGCCATATTTGGTGACTAGATCTGAATAGCTAGATACTTCCCCTCCTTCCTCTCCCCACGTCTCCTTTCCCTCCTTAATATCTTCAGCCTCGCCACATACGTCAATTGATGATGACATAGTCTTACTACGAGCAGTTGGGACTCTTGTGCGGTATGCAGATAAAAAAGACAGACCTACAACCGAAATTAATGTTTGATCACCTGCCCACATTGCAATGAATCTTCTGTAACGATTGAAAAGCGGAGAAAGGTTAAGAAATGAAAATAGCACTCAGTAATACGATCGCCAGGAAAATGTTGGCGGTTTTGGGTTGGTTCCGGGAAAATGGGCTCATTCTTACATTTATCGGGAGTTTTTCTTTTATCTTAAGAAAACAGAATATTGGCTGTTGGTAAGTTACGTTATTTTGAGCTTTTCTTATTCAAATATTCGTTTAAAATCTTGCCGACACAACTCAAAACTGTGTGGGTATTGGAGTCGGCGTCACATGAAGCTTTACGATGCAAAATTAATTCAAATGTGTGATATGTGGAGTAGAGAGCAGTGGCAAAAATGGCAAAATACAATAGCGAAGTATTTGTTTATACATCACAGAAAGAACCAGTGGTTTGAAGTATGGGAGCTTGATCTCATTTTAAAATTGTGCTGTATGCTGTATGGAGGGTCTTTTTCAGGAATGAAGTGAGTGTAGAAGGTCTTGAAAAGACCAATGTGGTTTGAACGAGGAAACGAAAGCACTGTTCCACAGGCAAGCTGTTGAATACATGGTTGTAAAAACGACTAGTTCTCATGTGAAAAATAATGTAAACCGTGTATAAATATTAGGCGTACGTTAGAACACGTGAAAAGGATAATGGTTTACCATTTTGAGTTGTGGCAAAAGTGTAGAAGAAAGAAAAATTTCATGTGAATTCTGCAGACGCAGAAATCTTAATACATTTATATTTGAATAGTAATCATATTTGTATTACAAGCATGTTTCATGCATATGTCTTGTTTGTGTCTCAAAAAAATTAATAGATTTGATATGCAGTGACGGTTTTCTCTGAAGTGAGTTGGTGCAGTGACTTCGATGAAAAAGATTAGAAAAATATGAAATTGCAATAAAATTACCACACTTCAATCGCGGAATGGTACCTTTTTTTAAATTTCTAGAGCAGTGAAAAGATAAAAATTCTTTTGATCATGTCTAAAAATATATAATATAGCTGTTTCCCGGCATGCGTTGCAATGCCATATTTAAATAAATAAAATGTTACTCCCGTGCGTACATTCCCGTGCGTTAACCTTCAGCGTTCCACTTCCACCTTCCCCGCCACCGCTCTCCCGCTCCCCCGTCCCGCCAACCCCCCTGGCACTTCATTTCTTGACTCCTCTCCCGCCCGGCCCGTAGCAGAAACTTTTTTCTAATACTAACATTTTTAAACTCGTGATATCTTTCTAATTAAATATCCGAATTGAAAAATTCAAAAAGTTAAATAAAGGTATTGAAGCTGTCTTGAATTTGAAGTAATTTATTTTGATAAGGATTAACACCAAGATACAAATAAAAAGCCTTTTCAAACGGTGACATATTAATTATATTTTTAAAATAAAAGAATATTTATTGTGGCATAACCATAATAGTTAGACATATGCTGTCGCGACCTTTTTGTAAATAATAATGTGTTCTACAAAGTCGTAGTACATTATTTTATTCTATCATCAATAGTTTTCGCAGCGCACGCGATGTAAAGAATATTTTAGGTAATTTTTTTACACCTTGGGTTGCATTATTGGAGTTTTAGTAATGATCCCTAATTATTTTGAAAATATTATATAGCCTATGTCACTCAGGGATAGTGTAGCTTCCCAACAGTGAAAGAATTTTTCAAATCGGTTCAGTAGTTTCAGAGCCTATTCGATGCAAACAAACAAACAAACAAACAAACAAACCTTACCTCTTTATATAGTGCAGTAGATAGTAGATTTGTTGTCATCAATGCAAAACACATTAATTTTAGATATTATTAAACTCGTGATATCTTTCTAATTAAATATCCGAATTGAAAAATTCAAAAAGTTAAATAAAGGTATTGACGCTGTCTTGAATATGAAGTAATTTATTTTGATAAGGATTAACACCAAGATACAAATAAAAAGCCTTTTCAAGCGGCGACATATTAATTAAATTTTTAAAATAAAAGAATACTTATTGTGGCATAACCATAATAGTTAGACATATGCTGTTGCGACCTTTTTTGTAAATAATGATGTGTTCTACAAAGTCGTAGTACATTATTTTATTCTATCATCAATAGTTTTCGCAGCGCACGCGATGTAAAGAATATTTTAGGTAATTTTTTTACACCTTGGGTTGCATTATTGGAGTTTTAGTAATGATCCCTAATTATTTTGAAAATATTATATAGCCTATGTCACTCAGGGATAGTGTAGCTTCCCAACAGCGAAAGAATTTTTCAAATCGGTTCAGTAGTTTCAGAGCCTATTCGATGCAAACAAACAAACAAACAAACAAACCTTACCTCTTTATATAGTGTAGTAATAGTGTAGTAGATAGTAGATAGATTAAACTCGTGATATATTTCTAATTAAATATCCGAATTGAAAAATTCAAAAAGTTAAATAAAGGTATTGAAGCTATCTTGAATATGAAGTAATTTATTTTGATAAGGATTAACACCAAGATACAAATAAAAAGCCTTTTCAAGCGGCGACATATTAATTAAATTTTTAAAATAAAAGAATACTTATTGTGGCATAACCATAATAGTTAGACATATGCTGTCCCGACCTTTTTTGTAAATAATGATGTGTTCTACAAAGTCGTAGTATATTATTTTATTCTATCATCAATAGTTTTCGCAGCGCACGCGATGTAAAGAATATTTTACGTAATTTTTTTACACCTTGGGTTGCATTATTGGAGTTTTAGTAATGATCCCTAATTATTTTGAAAATATTATATAGCCTATGTCACTCAGGGATAGTGTAGCTTCCCAACAGCGAAAGAATTTTTCAAATCGGTTCAGTAGTTTCAGAGCCTATTCGATGCAAACAAACAAACAAACAAACCTTACCTCTTTATATAGTGTAGTAGATGTGAGGAAAAAAATTTGAAAAGATGGGTGTTTTTTTTCTTTTTTTAATATCTGATATAATTTCCAATGAAATAATCACGAAAGGTAATACAAGTTTGCCCCTCTAATGGGAACGACAGCTCTCAATTGCCAAACAGATTTGAATGTTATGTTCACGTAACAGGCCAATTAAAATTGGCAGCAGCGGGAACCCCTCGATTGCATGTTTAATCGAATGGTGAGTGAATAGTCCGAACGCTTGATTGGATTCACCTGCACCTTCATCGTAGGTTCAACTCACCTACATAATACAATCAAGCCTATATAGTCCAGTCAAGTTAAACATGAAAAGGGGGCTGTTCTTGCAAAAGGTCCCGTCATTCTGAATTTTTTATATGTTGTTAGGACCTAAACCAGTATTGAAAAAAAAAAATTTGCAACTTCGAAAGTGCTGTGCGAGCGGCAGTGGACCCAAAAAACCAGGAAATTTTCGGATTTTTTTCAGTTTTTGCTCAATATCTCAGTGAAGGAAGGGTCTGACTGGTATAGTTAGTAAAAATAATTTTAAAGTAAACTAAATTTGCTACAATTTGAGACCAAAGTGAGCTATATACAACCATTGGTTTCCAAGATACAGTTCTTCGAAAATAGGCCATTTTTTCCAAAAAGTGAAATTTTTTCGAAATGGTCACTTATTTTGTAAAATATTTTCTAAAAAACGCATCCCACGTCAAATATTGTGTTAAATAAAGTTGTAGTAAATTTAATTAGCTTTCATTTAAAACTAGATTGATATCTGTAGACCTAACGGTTCTCTCAAGAACGCCAGATAACCAAAAACAGTCATAAGTAGGTTTTGGGGGGAAATGCAAATAAACTGTTCTCACGTCTATTTTATGGTTTTATTTATCGAATAGTTACAATTTTTTTGTTTGTTATTGTTAACACATTTAAAAAAAAAGATAAGATAATTCAACTATCGGGAATTACGTCGTCTTCAAACATTATATTTTATATACCTACGTACTAAAATGCTTGTACAAACATCATGGTACCTACTAATCCTACTATAAGGACAAATTACGTGTACACAAAAAATAAAACTAATATAAATCATGTAGGTATTGTGTATTGGTTGCCAAATCATGTCTTTCTTTTTATCTTAGATGGCCCGGGCTTAGGCTCGCACGATGAAGGTGTCTCGATATCTGTGATGGACGCTGGGAGAGGCGCCCAGTCTGTAGTCGGGTCATCTTCATCGTCCGAGCATTTCAGTCCACATCCGGGGCGCTAATGCACAATTTGCCACCGCATGACTGACAGAGGACTGAGCAGTGGAGCCCAGCCTGTCTGCACGAGCAGCTCCCGGAGCATCCTTTCTTGCATTTACATGAAATTTTTAGCAGAAGGGCAGGAGGTGCTGGATCGATCGTGGTGGGGATGGGGGTGAGTCGCTGAGAAGACAGCTTCCACCCCCATTCAGTGGGATTCAAGTTGACTCCCTGCCACTTCTGCACTTGGAGGTAGCACCTTGCTGCATGGTGTCCTGCGAAATCTTCCGTCGGTGGCAAACGGGCGAGGTTTATGCTTGTTGAAGTGACAAACGTCTTTTACCTCAGGAAATCCAGAGTATCCCTCGCGATGTCACCCCCATATAGAGCCACAAAGCACTTGATGCCTGCTTCACTCACGGCTTGTGGGGTGGAGTCTGGCCGAAGGAAGACCTCCACTTGCTTAGCAAGTGGTTCACTCTTGCTCATAAGTGTGGTGATTTTGGTCTTTTCTTGGCCAAACGGTGCTGAGGTGGTATCGCACCCGGTAAACGCTTGGGTTTATAGTTCCTGGTAATCGCCGGGAGCCCTGGTGGTTGTAGGAGGTCGTAGAGTAGGTGGTATAACGCGGCAAAAGTGCTCGAACCGTGCTCTTCCGCTGCCACACAACCTTGTGCAAGAGGTAGCCACCATCCAAAATGACGTGAGTGCTGGCATCTATTGGCGTGTGGCTGGAAAGAGGAGTGAAAGCAAAGTACAGAGTAGATTTTGTGCCCTTGCACATCCCTTGTTCATCGAACAGAGACATCAAGGAACACCAGGGAACGGGGCCAACTCATACTTGAAGTCATCCCGTAAATCCTGTTCAGATTTCTTTACAATACACACTCGCTGGAAAATTGTAAGCGGTTCCACAGCCACTCTTCTGTTTTTGTCCGGCAGTTTAACGGTTGAGGTGATCGATGCCAGCGTGGTAACTTTATTTTCCCTTGTTTTATTACTACCTTGTCGTACATTTGCCCCACAATTTTCATCACTCCCTCCGTTCCAACTCTCTGGGCTGTAATAAAGATAAACGAAAAATTAAAAAAAAAAAAAAAAAACTTTAAAAAATTGTACACAAAAATTTGCCAGGCTGCTGGTCAGCAGACCAAGAAATTCTTTAACGGAATGATCTGGACTATAGTTATTCATTAGTTTCATTCGTGTACTCGATGACGTAAAATTTACTATTTTTTACCCCACTTTGACGCCGGCTGCCTGCGAACTCGAACTGCGAATGGGTACACTCGGAACTCTCAAATTAATTTTTTTTATTATTATCGCTCATATTTTTAAAATATGGCAATCAAAGTTTTTAAAAATACATATAATGAAATAAAAATAATAATAAAGAAAAACGAAAAATTAAAAAATAAGAAAAAACTTTCAAAAATTTGCCAGGTTGCTGGTCAGCAGACCAAGAAATTCTTAAACGGAATGATCTGGACTATAGTTATTCATTAGTTTCATTCGTGTACTCGATGACGTAAAATTTACTATTTTTTACCCCACTTTGACGCCGGCTGCCTGCTTTTTTCTCATTTTCTAATCGACCTTTATCATATGAAACCATTCCCGTTCGTGTACTCGATGACGTAATTTTTTCGAAAAAAATCGCTGACTATTTCCATGGCAGCGCGGCTCCTGCCAAGAGGCGCACCGGCAGACCAGCTTTTTTAAGGTTTTCTAAGTATCCATTATCACTACAAAGTAGTTTCATCCGTATACTCGATGACGTAGGGTTTACCTATCTCGTCTCCTAGTCTATATGTGCCATTTACGAATAGCGCCAAACGGCATACGTTCGTTTATACTCGTGAATTCTGCGACTTTGACGTCACACCGGACAATGTTGGTGACAGCCGTCTTACCATTTTGATTTTTTTTAATTTTCAGATTCTTATATTTCTTGAAGAGGTGAATCATTTGAATTTACTGAATTCTTTATATGAATAGAACGGCGTCATTTGCGACTCGCAATTTTTACCTCGTGTGGGTATTTTAAAATGTTACCTGGCTATATATAGACTTAGAGGTCTTGTGTTCATTGAGCTATTTTCGAATAGCGCTAAACGACATGTTCGTTTGTATTCGTGAATTCGGCGGTTTTGACGTCACGCCGGGCAATGACAGGTAACAGCCGTCTTACCAACCAGCGGCGCCGGCGGTTTCTATCTCATAATGACGTTATAGCTAGTTGGAACCATTTCAAAATAATAACAATGAATATAATATTAAAATTACACATCTTTAAATAGTATAAAATGAGGTCGCAGCCGCTGTCTGCGCGCTTAGATCTTTTAAACTACCCAACGGATTTGCATACGGTTTTCACCAATAGATAGAGTGATGCGAGAGAAAGGTTTTAAGTTATATAATTTGTCAAATTTATTTTGTTAAAATTGGTTAAAATATATAAATAAAGAGAGCGGGCTGGCACGTGGGAGGTGTGGATTTGATTTAACAGACGGCGTTGGTTATATAGGTTGGGTAATGGCGTAGCGTTGTGTTTCGTTTGCCACAGCACCGTGTGGCCGGGTCTGCTAGTTTTTAATAAAATGATCAGAATCAATCACAAAAATTAACTTAAAATCTTACACACATTTTTGACGGTGTTCATGGTTTTTGAAAACCATCAGTGAAAATAACAAACTTTGTTTACACCACCATTTAATACAAACATTTTATAATTTATTTAAAATGACGTAGGGCGCTATTTAATCAGTTTTGTTTATTCTGTTTGTTAATTTCCCTAGACTATTCTCGTATTTTGAAGAGAAAAAAATTCTCAACGAAATGTGTCAATCCATTTTCTACTCAATAATTCAACGTCGCGTCGGTTTTGTTTGGATGTTCATCGTTATTCATGAATAAGTAATTATTATTCACAGAATTAAAATACAACGGTAGGGTTTTACATGGAAAAAATAAAATATTTGTATTTATTTATGAAAACAATACAAAAATTCACAAAATATTATATTTACAAATCCATCTTACCTAAAGATTGCTTGAATTAAAAATTAATTTATATTGAATACTAGTACATTTTTTTTTATTAATACCTAAGTGTTATAAATATAAAAATCAGTGCATCCTTGCGAAAAGGGGTAATTTGAAGACATGTTTGAATATAAAATTAATATTTGAGCGAATTGACAACTTCTTTGCCATTTAAATTATATTGTGATCTCCTGGTTTTGACATTTCATTTATTTTTACTTACTTATTAATCATTTAATTTTTTTCTCAGTAAAACACAACAACCAATGGTTTACACTAATATATCACGGAGAAGATTACAAATTTGAGGTCCATGTGAGTATAAAAGTTAGGGGGGCAGTTTTGCAATTTTGTGACATAGTTGCTGAACTGACTGTAAGTGACCTTTTTTACATTAACTCCAAACAGGAGGCCCTGAGGAAAATAATTTCTCTCAGGGTGTATGTCATCCTTGAAGATGCTGTGTGGAGGGCCTAATGAGGGCCCCAGAGATTATCTTTTTATAAAAATACTTTTTGGCTGGCTTCTAAGATATTGATATCAAGCATTCCTGTTAAGAAGAATGATGGATATAGGAATATAGAGTATGTATATTCTCTCATTTACACAAACCTCTTTTGTACTATTCCTATTTATAAGAGGTTTTGTGCCCAAATAATATCTTCAAACGGGTTATTAATATATTCAACTACACATTATTTGAAAATTTCACTGAAATTATTGCAGTACCTTCATAATACAGTAGAAATTTAGTTAACCATTTTTATAAAAAAAACAATATTTATTAAAATTTGTAATATTATAAATTTACAATTTTAAAGTCCTCCGCCGCGTCTGTCTGTCTGTCTTTTTGGTTAAACTCAAAAACTGCTGATTCACGAGGAAGGTTTATATATATAATTTGTGAATGTTTTTTTGTAAATTGGTTGAACTATACAATATATAAAGGGAGCGGACTGGCAAGTGGGCGGTGTGAATTTGATTTGTATACAAATCTACAGTTTTATGCCGAGGTTCATGAAATTTTGCAGCTGTGACCTTCAAAACAAGAAGAAGGTTACTGTCTCTGTGAAAACTCTGTGTAAAGCCCGGGTATCACCGGGGACTTCGGCTAGTATCTTTATAAAATGAACATAAACAAAAATTTTAACAAAACAAAAAACGACTTGTTATGAAAATAACTACCTTGCCCGGATTAATTATATAATAGGTACTTAATAAATTTTAACTGACCACTAATGGATACACCTTTTCTCCGGAAGAGTTTAACTTTCAAACCATAGGGGATTCTGTGTCGCTCTCGTCACTTCTTGAATTCGTGCCAGGGAGGCATGACACGGTTTCGACAAGTCAATAAAATGGATTGTTAAATAATTATTGAATAATCGGCGGCAGTTTTAATAAATAATTTAAATCTGTGATCGTAACGCTAAAATTCACAGCCGGTAGAAAGTGATCGCGTCTGTTGAAGTATATTTACCGGGTAATCCGAGTTTAAATTCCCGACAAATTAATGGCGGCATGTCCGACCTAGTTTTTATAAAATCGAAGTTTACAGTTATCATCCATCGACCAACAAGATGGATAAAAGTTAATTTGACGACACATAACCTAGCCGTATCTTTAACGGCGAGTATTTTCACAATCTGATGGAATGTATTACCGCTACCTACCACATGTTAGAGGACGTCGTGGTGCAAAGTGTTCTCAATCCACTTACACATCCAGGAAGGAGGGAGGAGCTTGCAGACCAGACGCTGATGCTACGAGAGGGAGATGGATACTCCTCATTTGAGATCCCGAATCGTCGCATCAAGTGTTGATAGGCTCTAGTTAGATAGCTCACAAGTAGGTTGGTCCACAGGTATGAAATTTAAACATGTTTTATATTTTCAATACAACTTTTATTACAAATCCATTCTTTTATTTAACTTTTCCATGATTCACAACAATGTTAAAGAACTATGCCCGCGCCCTGACGGGAGTAACTCTTGCCTGCCTACTGCGCAGCCTCAGCATATCTTGTATCAAACAAGATTTGGCGTCCAAGTTTCCAATACGGGAATAAAGCTGATGACTGTGATATTAATTATACCCTGTAACTTTAATATTTAATGCACCCACTTAACAAGCGGTGTTTATGTCATGAATAACATGACCACATAGTAGGTAAAACACTAAACACATCCAGTGTCAATCCATTACATTAGGTACACCTTAGCCTAACTGTTATATATACCTAGCAAATAGCAGCCCCAATAAAGTATATAGAATTGTCCAATAACAGACTTTAAAAAAATGCACTAAAAAGAAAAAAAATAATTTCGTACGATTGTTATTTTTGGAGTCGGTGTCAGCCAAGGTAACTACGTACATAGGTAGTTAGTTATAGGTGAAATGTGGAGATCTTGGCTGACACCGACTCCAAAAATAACAATCGTACGAAATTATTTTTTTTCTTTTTAGTGCATTTTTTAAAGTCTTTTTGTTTTGTTAAAATTTTTGTTTATTTTTTGATTTTTAGTGACGAACGGGCGTAAAGAAGTTTTACTTCAAAAAAAGAAACACCGAAATCGGTTTACGTAATGTTGAGATATTCGTCAATTTGTCGCGCACATACATATAGCAAATTTAAGACATATATGGTTTTCTCATGAATCCCATTATCAGAACTGGACCAAATTAAAATGCGACCACACGGAAAGCACCAGCTTTCTAATAAAAAGAGAATCATCAATATCGATTGATAACTTCCTCTTTTTCGAAGTCGTTTAAAAATAACAATAAATACCCCCTCAAAACGATATTTTTGAAATTTCTAAAACAATGTATTAAAGTTTAACTAACATTTTAACGTTTCCATTTAATTTGACCTTTTGTGGTTTGACCGAATATTATTAGGTACACTACACACGCACACTCGAAATGATTCTATAAATTATTCATCCATTTTTATCAGAAATTGTCGTACGTCATCGCTACTTCATATAAGAAAATAAGTATAAGTTATTAATAGATTTTCATCACTCAATTAAGTAATGGGTCAAATTTATTTTGCAAATATTAAGGTAGGGGAACTTAATTTTGTACGAAAATTCAGACACTACAATCTGATTAGGTTAATAGGTTAGCAAAATTTTGTAAAGCTTTTCCTACCTTTTAAAAAAAAAAATTTACTCACATTTTATTTCCAAAGTTTCCTCCAAAATCGTTAAAAACGTAATCCTATCTTCCATCTATTTTAAACCAACCTTCTCCTGACAATTATGAACACAAAAAAAATAATAATCATAAAAGATTATTATGAAATTATTAAATAATTTTTAAAAAAGAAGCAGTGAGCACTGGCATAATGAAATTTGTATAAAAAATTGCAAAAGGTGGCATGCGAGATGTTTTAAAACTGAATGTACCGGGACTGAATGAATGGAGTATGCAATGCAGGAGAGGGGATTAGAACTCGGTAGGGGGGAGGGGAACCTGAGAGGGGGGTTCACTGGGGGGGGAAGCAGGGGAGGGGAATGGGGATAGGAAAGGCGGAGTGGGAATGCGTGAGGGGAAGGGGATGCGGGAGAGGAAGGGGAGGCGGAAGAGGAACAGGACGAATGGAGCATGAACGCATGCCGGGAACTCAGTAGTATTTTATAATTTTAAATTCAAATAAATAAAACTTCAAATAATTCAAATGTCACATTGTCATTAAATGTTTTTTTTTTTTTAATGTTTGTTACCTCTTAACATTCGATGGGAGAACCGATATTGATGATTCTTTTTTTATTAGAAAGCTGGTGCTTCCCGTGTGGTCCCATTTTAATTTGGTCTAGTTTTGACAATGGGATTCATGAGAAAACCATACATGTCTTAAATATGCAATAAGTTTGTGTGAGACAAATGGACGAATAACTCAATATTACGCCAACAGATTTCGATGATTCTTTTTTTGAAGTAAAACTTCTTTACGCACGCTCGTCTCTAAAAATCAAAAAATAAACAAAAATTTTAACAAAACAAAGCCGACTTCAAAAAATGAAGTAAAAAAATAATATCGTACGATTGTTATTTTTGGAGTCGGTGTCAGCCAAGATCTCCACATCTCACCTATAACTACCTATGTATGTTACCTTGGCTGACACCGACTCCAAAAATAACAATCGTACGAAATTATTTTTTTACTTTTTAGTGCATTTTTTGAAGTCGTTTTTTGTTTTATTAAAATTTTTGTTTATTTTCCGCCGATTCTGTTTTCTTTCAAATTGAAACAAGTTGACAAAATTTTCAAAAAGATAGATGTACTCTTCTGATGATCACAATGTGTTCAAAAGCTGAAACGGACTTAGATTCGGCGTTTAACAGGAGCCTTTCCACTGTCAAAAAAAAAGTGGAGCTAAAAGGCTACTTGATGTCTTTGTCACACGTGAATTTATGAGAAGCAACTGGGGCAAAATGTTCTTCGGACAATGTATTCAAACGGATAAAATCATCCCATATAACAAACTTTATTAGCTCAACGGGATTAATGTTCCAAGGTTTTGAGTAGTTTTTTTTATTTTTTATGACGGTTTCTAAGAAAAGAAAATTGATATTTCGCGTCGAGCAGCCCTTCGCATAATTTAATTCACCCCCTTCACAAAATAATAATTATTCGTGGACATGTTGTGACATCACCAGCTCTATACGTGCCGGGAGTTGATATTAACTGATTTCAATTACTGTCCACCAACCCGGGCCGAGTGGTTATCATATTATAGACTTAGGACGGGTCGTTTCAAAAAAATTTTACAATTCATCAAACTTCTTAAGTTAATTTTCACGTTCTAAACAAGTTATTTGATTATTTTAGTTTAATGAAGCAACAGGCCTATAACGATATAATAACAGAACTTTGAAAAGAACTTACGCATAACATGAAAATTTACTTTAAATATTTTATGAATTGTTAATTTTTTTTTAATCAACTCGTCCCTAGTGTTATTTGACGGTATTTATAAGTTATTTATTTATTTATTAACATTAACGGTATAATTATACCATAAATACAGATTTCATGTCACAAAATCATAGTTGTACATAAGATATAATAAAATAGAAAGAATCAGTTAGTTGTGGCATTTGGTTGCGAAGTGACACAAAGAGCTACAATTACATATGTAAAAATAAAAATAAAATTAATACTTATTGATTGAATATATTTGATAGAATAGCCTTCTTGTACCTAGCTTCCGTGCAGTTAAATAGATCCGCCTCATCTGCGTATCTATTACTAACTTAATGTAACCTAGGTATAAGCGAGTTTTTCATGTACTCCGTCCTGTTATTGTTACATTTAAATAGGATTTTGGAGCAAGTTCCTCTAGTTGGTGTATGAAAGTCGAGGACTGTCTATTCTACCATTTACAATTTTGAACATAAATATTAAGTCGGATATAATTCTTCGATCTGAGAGTATTATTAAATTTAATTCTTTCATCAAGTAATTATAGTTTATGTTTTCAATGGGAATACCGAGATTAAAATTTATGTTTCTTAGGAATTTGTGTTGAATTATCGTTATATCTTCATCAAAAATACTAATTTCAATTGTCTGTGCGACTTGCGTAACTCTGGTTCAATGAACTCACACTCGCTTTTTAGTTAAGAGTTTCAAATTTGGAAATGATAAAACTGAATTCAGACAAGCAATAACCTATCGCTTTTCTGTGATGCATGAAAACTTGTTCAATGGACTAAAATTAGCTTTGAATTTAATTGATTTTCAAAATTGGAACTGATTGTGTGAAGAATTCTGGTCATACATAAAGTACCTACCTATTATATAATATTTTAACAGAAAAGAATATTAATTGTCATTTTCAAAATTAGAATTATAACTTGAAAATGTTACACTTACAACTCCTATTGTTAATTAAATGAAGACAATATTAGCGAAACTCAATCGAAAATCTGGAAAGAGAAAAATCAGACAAATATATTTCCACCCCTGGTACTCGAACCCAGGATCTTTCGCTTTCCGAGCAAATGCGCTTTTAATTAAATGTTACAATTTGAGGTTTTACTCAAAGATCAAAAAAAAACAAAAATTTAAACAAAACAAAAAACGACTTCAAAAATGCACTAAAAAGTAAAAAAATAATTTCGTACGATTGTTATTTTTGCAGTCGGTGTCAGACAAGGTAACTACATATATAATATATAGGTAGTTATAGGTGAGATGTGGAGATCTTGGCTGACACCAACTCCAAAACTAACAATCGTACGAAATTATTTTTTTAAGTCATTTTTTGTTTTGTTTAAAATTTGGTTAATTTTTTGATTTTTAGTGACGAGCGTGCGTAAAGAAGTTTTACTTCAAAAAAAGAATCACCGAAATCGGTTGGCGTAATATTGAGTTATTCGTCCATTTGTCGCGCACATACTTATTGCAAATTTAAGACATATATGGTTTTCTCATGGATCCCATTGTCAAAACTAGGCCAAATTAAAATGGGACAACACGGGAAGCACCAGCTTTCTAATGAAAAAAGAATCATCACTATCGGTTCCCCCAATCAAAAATTCTGAGGTAATAAACATTAAAAAAAAAAAAAAAAATACCGTCGAATTGATAACCTCCGGGTTGTTTAAAAAAAATTAACTATTAATTATTTAAAATTAATAATTTATCAAATATTGAGAGTTTATTTTCACTTTCGGTGAAATTTCTATTCATTATTATATCATTACAGACCAGTTGTTTTATAAAACTGAAATAATTACAGAACTTGCATAGAACTTTCGGAGAACATTAAATCTTTTTGAATCGACTCATCCAAAATTTGTAACTTTATAATAATTTATTCATTTAATATAACTAGGTTTCAATAGCTCAATTGGGAGTGTTGTCCTGGTAAGACTGATGATCTAGTCTCCATTCCCAGTTGGAACCGTTACATTTTTTAATTCGTCTCATATTTCATTGAGATTTTTAATATTATCCCAATCTTCAATTATATATTTATATTTGTTTCCCAATGAGGTGTTTCCACGTTTATTATTATATAGCATTTTTATTTTATTATTATGTTAACGAATATATTTTCTACAGCGAGTCAAAATTTCCCATTTTTGAATTACCGCTAAAACGATATTTTGGATCGGGGTTAAGTGTTTCTTTATGCTGACCAAGTTGAGCGACGCTTGTGACGTCGCAATACGATTTTTCAACCACAGGCCGTTTTGATTTTTTCAGTTTTGGATCGTTTTTAAAATCAATAATATTGAATGAAAACATAAAAAAACAAACATTTTTAGTAGGATGATTAAAATCAGAAAAATGATCTTTAATTATTCCGTACATTTTCAACAGAATCCATCGTTTGTGGAAATACCCCATTGTCGTAGCTCGGTACTTAGGTCCTGCCATAGAGAGCTCCGTTGTGATACGTTTCTTTTGTGAGCATAATTTGTCTGAATCCATCAGCGCGTGGTATGGGGCATTTCGCCCGGGAGTACTCCACTGAACACGTATTCTCATTCCGTCCCAATTATACTCATAAATACATTCTGCACGTAGTGCGTCCCACTCGCACTTGGGTAGGAACCCTTCTCTCTCTCTCCCTGAAGCACGCAGTCACTGAATAAATGAACAGCTAGAGGTGTGTTGCGGGCGTGAAGTTAGCTCGTTTTTAACTTAAAAATGTTCAAACCTTTGATGTCATTTCTTAAGCCCGTAATCAATTAATAATGATAATAATTAACCTTAGCACTGTCGATCGATAAAGATTGAATCGATAACTTTCAGTAATTTCTCATCGTTCTCTAGGACAACTACAGATCGCTAACGTAAAAATAACATTTTATCGAAGGAAGCAAATACTTTGTGGTGTGAAATTATATATTAAATGAAGAAACACACTTTGTAAAACACCACTTTATTTTGTAGTTAATATAATAGCCCCGATGAAGCTTGAGCTAAGCAAAACCTGGTTGGCTGTTAGATAATTATTAATTCAAATAAAGTGGTGTTTTACAAAGTGTGTTTCTTCATTTAATGTGTAAAAACAACAGTTGACGATGAAAATATTAAAAACATTTAGTCATTTTGAACTGTTATTTATGAGTTGGCGATCTGCAGACATGCTGGGAACGATGAGAAGTTACCGAAAGTTATCGGTACAATCCTTGCCTGTCGTCCATGCTAGGAACCCTGGTGTCAATAGGTTATTTATAACAAACAAACAAAGTTATTATGGTTTGAGAGCCACGGACAATGTCATCAAGGAACAAGTTGGAGCAATTCGGACTCTTGTGGGTATTCAAAATTTTTTTAAATGTTCCCATAGTCATGCCAAAATTACCGGAGAAACGCTTTTGTTATCGCCAAATATTTAAATATATCTCGTGGCCCAAGGGTTGAGGCGCAAAGAGGCGGGTGTATTGAAAAAATATACCATTGTCCGTTGCTTTTTAGTATGCTTACGTCATCGTTTTGCGCCACTAAATAATCAGTCCTAACTCCCTAACGGAGAGGGTTACATGAATTACTCGTGCGTCATCGTGTAGATCTTGAGGTGCTCTAAAAGGAAATTGATCGAAAAGCATGTATTATGTCCATTGATGAACACGTAAAAAGGAACGGTAGTGTAGAGATACTAACCATGGCAATTGTTTTTATATTTTTTAAATAAATGTCACTTCTAGTGATTTTCTCTTCAGCGCGGAGTAGGTAAGAATTGTACACGTACTTTTATTAAAGCATTTTCCCAGAGGAAACTATCTGCGTTAATTTGAAACCACTCGACGTATTAATGAGTTGTGATATTTTTGGAATTAAATTGAACTTCATCATAGTGGGCAGTGGGTACTACTGAGTATAACAACCAATCCGACGAAATAAAGCAACATTTGTACGTATAGATTAGTGATGCAACATAACTCTGCTTCCGCTTCCGCTTCTGCAGAAATTCCGAAAGTTTTTTCACTTCCGTTTCCGTTTCTGGTTCCGCTAACTTTATAACAGAACTCTTAATGTAGAATATGTAAGGTTTAATATATAAAGAACACCGAAACAGACTCAAAGGTGTAAAAGCAGCCAAATGACTTTTTATTAAATATAATTTAACTCTGTTTATTTTCGAGTACTTTTAGTACGAAATACAATTTTAATTAAAAATATCTTAAAAAAATAAAATTGTGCTTTTTCTTCATACTATTAACACTTCCGCTTCCGCAAAAATTTACTTTTGACATCTGTTTCCGTTTCTGCTTCCGTTAAGACACTTCCGTTGCATCGCTAGAATAGATATGATATTTTCAATTTTCGAGTTACAATGCCGTGTTGCGTTATTCTTTAACCAACATTTCCAACAACGCTGCAGTGTCAATTTCGGAGGCGGGTGCGGATACTGTAGCCCCGGAAACCATTTATTGGATAACCAACCTCTGCCACACGTCACCTCAAGTGGTTCGCTACGTTTGGTGACTTAGCAGGGGTGCCCGGCTTCATGGGGTAAGGTCTGTCTAGTTCTTAGCGGTGGATGCTTTTGCATGACTACTGCGTGGTGGGCCGTATCGGGAAAGACTGATGAGGGAGACCTTTCGACCTCTCCGGTCGGACTCTCTTGATCCATCGCCTTGCACCGCAGTGGAAGAATGGATTCATACTTCCGTCACTCCTGGACATATTGACCCCCAGCTTTCTACCCACCCCTCACACCTTTTTCCTTCCCTAAAATTCCTCTCTTTCTTTTCTCTAAGAAGATCCAGATGCTGCCACACAGCATCCCTAAAGAAAAGCCATGTCGGAAATTATTTTCCTCAAAAACTCCTGTATGAAAAACCAAAATAACTCTTTGAATAGGCAAGTTTAGGTACGTTTTAGATATTTTCAGCACTTTAAGCGCTAATCCAAAATAATGGCTGATTTCAATTAAAATATGAGCAATACGTATTTGTCGGGATGGCCGAATTTGCACGCTTGAAATTGTTCTGAGTGTGTGGTCCCTGGCTCCTCTCTGGAGGCCTGTTGTTGTTTGTAAGGTGAACTTCTTTGCTGACCTCTTTTGTTTCAAAAGCAGGTGGTGATCGCACAATAAGATGGCGGATGGATTTGTAATGGCATGTGTGTTCATTTACTTGGTATTTTGTTAATTGAATGTAACAGATTAGGTAAAGTAGAATTACGATGCTGCCTGCAAGACTTTAAGAAATAGAATGAACGAGTTTTAGAAAGCGAAAGCGAGACCAAAAGTTTCAGAATGGGTGGACGTTTTTACTTCTAGCATGTTTAATTACAGGAGGCCATATCTGTCCAGTTCAGGTAGGTCTCATAGTAATCGTTGTGTCTCCCTTCCTGTCATAAAGAAAAGTATGTTCTAAATGGTATTGGAAGGAGAAAACAACACGCTTTATAAATTTAAAAGTTTAAAGGAAATTATTATTAAAATGTACACTTTTATGAAAACCAAAGTTTCCGACCGCAATTTGAAAAAAAAAGATAAATATTGTGAATTTTTTAAGAATTATTTTTACCTGAAACGACAAAAAAGTAACGTGAGAATAACGTTTTTAAATTATTTTATCCAATAAAATATGTTAGTGTTTTTTTGTCGTTATCAGACATTTTAGTTAAAAAAATGAAAACTGAGCCATTTTTAAAACTTTTTAAGGTATTAAAAATTTTAGCATTTAAAAAAAATTTTTAGCGTATTTTTACATTTTAGGTATGATTACAAACATTCCATTTATTTGGATTTTATTGCAAAGCGGAAGTATTTTTACCTACAGACAAAATACGCACGAATTTTGAAGGGCTAGGTAAATCATAGACAAAACGATCCAAAGACACATTAGAAAGTTGAGAAAAATTCAACACATACGTTACATTCAAAGAAAAAAAAAATAATTTCGTAGACGGAAAGTAATTAAATATAAACGACTGATAGAAAACAAAGTTAAATATTTCAAAATCAGACGACACAACCTTTATCACGGAGATCCTTTTGGAGATGGTTTGTTCTTTTTGTAACCGTGTAGAATTTACAGATACGTTATTAAATTTGTTCGTCATTGAAGTCTATGAAGTATCTACTTTTGCCAACCCTCGACTAGCGTACATTCATTGTTGGCTAACCCTACAAATGTTTTTTTTACTGAATCAATACGAAAATCATTCGTACTAAACCCTGTCGAAGAGTATTGTTGTTCGCAAACAGGGGGAAAGCGGAGCAACTAAAACATGTCATACGCTCTCAGCTCGTAGTTGAGAGTTGAGTATTTATTGGGTTTCCACTGAAAGCTTATAGAGTATTGATTTAAACGCCGAAATTGCTGAGCCAATTACACTGTATAAACTTTAAATTTGAAACAACTGAAAATGGTCAAATCGTGTCCAAGTGTTATTATATCACTTGTCAGGTCGATATTGGTTCCTAACCAGGGGCAGATTGCCTGTATTTAGGAACCAAATGCTCCAGTTTTGCGTTGTTCTCTAACCACTGGAGCGATTTCGGTCGAAAAATGGAATAATTTTATTTTTCTTCGATTGATTTCGGTCCAAAAATGGACCACATTTTCCTACCATTCGTAAAACATTAAATTTATTGTAATTAATTAAAACATTTCCTTGGCCAGCCGTTTATTTAAACACAAAGCTATTGAAATGCTTTATCTATTATGTCCATAGATGTAGCAAATCTGAACTTCGTATACTATTTTAGAACAATGTTAAAAATAAATTTTTAAAATATTTTTTTCCTGCCGATTTTTTAACAGCTGTTTACGGATAAAATTAAGTCCTTTTTCTATGGATATGCATCTTTCATTATCAAGTATACCACATACAACATACAGACACCGAAAATATTCTGTGTTGTAAATTCGAAGATATGGTTTTTTTAATGTTGGCAAAAAATTTTAAAAATGACCTGGGAAATCTCAAGCAATCGAGGCAAATTTATTTCTCCCTACGTGATCGCTCCAGTGGTTATTTATAATTGTGTTCCTTCAAACCATCTATAATACATTAACCAAAAAATAATATTATACAAATTTAGTCAGAAAACATTAATTATTGTTTTTTATTGAAATTAATGAGCCTCAAATTGTAATATTTATTTTGTTTAGAAGAGTTTTAATTTTCAATATACATTTGTTACTTTGTATTTTTAAATTTCTGCTACCGGTTTCGAGACATCCGTGTCATTGAATAGCAGTTAGGTACTTTAGATGTACAAAACTTAATCTGCCCTGATGATGGATACTGAAACGTTGATTAAAGAGGAGTAATCTAGTAGGTAAGTATAAATTGGGCATTCGCCCGGAAATCATTTTTACGAATTCTAACACCTCTGGCGTTGGTCACCCCACGGAACAAGCCACGTTTGGTGACTGTGCAGGGATGCCCAGGTTCACGCGGTGAAGTTTGTCTAGGTTCCGGCGACGGATGTATCTATCCACGTCATGCGTGGCAGGCCAGTTCGGAAGGAAGACTAGGTTTAGGAGGACTATTTTTCCCCTCCTGCAGTATTCTCTCGACCCATCGCCTTTCAATACAGCGGGAGAGTTGGATTCATATTCACTCACTCCTGGACTTTTTCCTTCTCAGAATATCCTCTCCCTCATTTTCTTTAAAATACCCTCCACATAGCGTCCTCAAAGATAACAAAGGCTTTGAGTGAAAATATTTTTCACAGGGCCTCCTACGCGGAACTATTGTAAAAAAGCGCAACTACCTAACAATCCAAAAATTTATTACGATAAACTTGATTTCTAAAAGTAAAAGTTGTTGAAAGTAAAACTACAGAGAATGGTGTGTATGTCTGAATATCTACATTATGTTTGACGTTGATTATCACATGTTATCAAATGAACATAGCATGTCATTAAAACAGTAATATTATCATAAAAAGAGAATCTCTCAAGACCTTTTCGTGCCGATGCATTTTTCTTGCTCGAAAATAGCGGCTCGTTCACATGACAACACCCTTAAAGGCAACAAGTCCCGCCGAGTTGTGACATCACGGTACCTGCGGGGAAAAAGCCTCCCACTGCATTGTGCTTTGGTTACGGGGTGGAACGGGTGTGTATATGAGGGAAGGATGCGATTTCAAACAAAGCTTTCCAATGGCCAACTATCAATTTTGCTGTATCAACCAAATTATGTAATGGAACTGACGTAACGTTGACTGAGTAACGATGAAAGCAGTCTAATTACGTCAATAATGAAATACCCGAGAAGTATATGTTGGTAAAATCCTGGTATGCCCATGTAAATTAACAGTCTATTCGTTTCAAATAATATACTCGTATGGTATATTTGAGACGCGTTCCAGAGTGATAGTTATTTTCAGTATGGCCATGGTGAAAGAGCACAATTCAGAATAGAAGCATTGTTTGAAATGGCTTTAATCATTTGATTGTGGCCAGATCTGAGTATTTAAATATATCTAATGACCAAAGGGTTCTGACGCCAAATGGTGACTACATTTAAGAAATATGCCATTGTGCATGTTTTGTTAGTACCCACGCTATATGAGTATAGGCTTACTTCATCAATCGAGGAGTAGTGTCAGAAAAGAACAACGAAATTCACTCTACGCGTTTACAGCCTCATTCGTGCGTCGTTGTGTAGGTCTTGAGGTGCTCTAGAAATTAAACTAGCCATAAAAAAAACATACATTATTCCCAGACAACGAAATACATAAGTGGAGATACTACCGCCGAAGAGCTCGTTGACTTTAATTTCAAAACGTTTTTTTATCCCTAGCCGTATGGGCCTCAATGAATCTTTCGATTTTTCAGTTGAAATCAACAAACCACGTTAAAGTATTACTAGTTTGAAGCGGCATACGAAGATTATTGAAAATAACAGTAAACCTTTTTTGTCAGCAAATATTCAAACGTGGATAACTTTTTGTTTTTTTACCAGTTGGTAGAAATTTATTTGTGATGTTTAAAAATATCGCTATTTCGTTATATACCTAGTGTACGTTATTGAAAGCACCTACCGAGAATCCGGAACACCATTTATTATTGGTTTTATATATCAGTCACAAAGACGGGCCGCTCCGTGTGACAGGAATTGCTTTTCAGTTGGATGCTTTCATGTCATGTATCCAAAACACTCACAAAATACATTTTTATATTATTATGGTCTTGCATCCTTTGCAATTTGTGTCCAGACAATTTATTCGAATATACAATTTTACTAGCAACAAAATACAAACCATAAAGCATACTATTTTCTTTTTTAAGTGAAAATTTCTTTAGCACCGTTGTGATTTGAAACTCGATGAATCCTAAAAAGAGACAAACGTACGTCTATAGGATTTAGCTTGCGTGAGGATGAGATAGTGTAATCGGACTCTTCTTTGTTCGGTGCTTCGTAGCCTTCCCACTCTTCTCTACTTTAGTTTTCTGAAGGTTTCACTTCTACCGCGTGTGAACTGCACACTTGTAATTTTTTTTCTTAGGAGTAGACATAGAAGATTAACTGTCTCAACGCACACCCTTTGTTTCATTCACTTTCAAACATATTATTTTACGTGTTCATCGTCTGATAATATATATACTACTAACAAACCCGGCCAACAAAGCCACGCCATTACCCAGCCATTATAACCAATGCCATCTGTTAAATCAAATCCCCACCGCCCGCTTGCCAGCTCGCTCCCTTTATTTATATATTTCAACCAATTTACACAAAACCTTGATAAATTATATACTTAAAAACCTTTCTCATGAATCATTCTATCTATTGGGGAAAACCGCATTAAAATCCGTTGCGTATTTTAAAAGATCTAAGTGCACAGACAGAGGGAGCGACTTCATTTTATACTATGTAAAGATACATGATTTAAGCATCTTGGCGACTACCACCATACATCTGCGGGGGTTCGCACACAAGCACTAGCTGATATTTTGTAAACTTGTCGGCGACTCCAGTCTCCCACCGCCATGCTAGCCGAGCGAGGTTGTTCCAGCTCACTTCATTGAGACTTTAAACATGAAGTCACTTGTATCTGTTTTAATAACAATGCGTGCGCTTTTCAATAACAAATAAAGACAGTGTATAAAAAAATCACACAAAAAAAACATTTTTTTTGCTGCAATACAACTATTTTCAATTTTCTACCAAGTCGAGCCATCTTGGGTCGGCTGTAACAAATTTTAAAGAAATGTGTGTGTGTGTGTGCATGTTTGAATGTGTGTAATATAGTTTCAAATACCTTTTAAAGCCTAAAACATTGTTTGTCTATGGATTGAACCTCCTTACTCAGTGATCGGAATCAACCGCGCTACAAACCGGGTCAAATCCCGAGTTGGTAAGACACATTTATTTCGTAAATAAAGTGCTGTAATTTACCACAAAAATATGATAGATTGTCATTGACCACGAGTATATATGACGAGTTTGTGCTTGATCGGATATCAGTCCAAAATTTGCATTCACTCATTCAAGGAAGCAAAATGGAAATTCAAATACATTTACATATTTAAAAATAACAGTTACAGAAATTTTTCGGTTGGGAAAAAATTTGTGTAACTTTCAAGTTTGACGTTTCGAGAATTCAACAATAATTGTTGGCAATGCGGGTCATGTGATTTCAGTAGCGACGTTTACGGTATGTACACCACAAGTTGTTTGCGAGGTGAGTACACAACGTATGTAAATAACAGATACTTGCGTATCCTAATACCCTACAGTTTCCTGGTAGGATCCCACGGCTTGGGACCGCTCGAATAAGTAAACGATATTGACGTTTTAATACTTAAATTCTCTAGTCACTTCATTATCCATCCATCCACAGTACATCTCCAAAACATCAAAGCCCATTTTCATTTCCTTTCCCATTCTCTAGTGTTCCTACACAGCAGGTAGTCGTAAAGGTTGAATATTATTGCTTTCAGAGCAATGACTGCACCGGATTTTTCATACACATCTTAAATTTTGTACTTGAGACCAAAATACCCAAGAAAACTGAACATTTCTTTTTTTTAATCAACAGGTTTAGCAAATATGTAGTACGGATAATATGTACTATTTTATTTAATCATGTTTTAATTTTTTTTATATATAGGTAATTAACTCTCCCGCAGCCAACTGGGGCCGAAGGTAGACCCCAAAATGACTATCCTTCTTATATTTACTTAAATATATTTCATGTATTTAGGTAAATATAATTGGTGAAACTCTATATATTAGTGAAAACCGCATGAAAATCCATTGCGTAGGTTAAAATATCTAAGTCCACATACATTTTGAGCGACCACTATGCCGTTTTAAATCGCAAACAAATATGTTTTATTTGAATTTCTCGGCTTTTTATATATATAAACCTTCCTCTTGAATGATTCTATCTATTGGTGAAAACCGTATGAAAATCCGTTGCGTAGTTTAAAAGATCTAAGCGCACATACATTTTGAGCGACTTCATTTTATACTATGTAATGATATTGATTATGGCGAGCCACAAAGTTAGTGCTTTTTACAAATATATTTTTTTAAACTTGGGTACTTTGGCATCAAATCAAAATTTAAGATTTGTATGAAAATGGTAGCGCAGTCAATCCCCTTAACTTGATACTCTTTCAGTCGGGGAACGAAGCTTTCAAATTCAAGTGTCAGATACATTTAACTGAAATAAAGTAACAATTCACCCGAAGCTATCTCGTGAATTGTTTTGTTATTGCTAGATTCAAGTCCGTTATAATTCTATAGTTTAAAGTTGGTCTGGCTCCCGGCGTTGCCAGGAGATTGGGCAGAGGGCAGGGGAGGGGGGTGAGTCGGGGTGGCAAACGAAACTTCGCCGGAAGGGCTAACAAACAACTCCGTGATATATTAGTGGGGGAAAACCGTGATGCAGTAAACTGGAGCGGACCAATCACCGGCACCGGTGTGTTGGCACACTCGTTAATTAGCACTTCTGTGTTTAAAGGCGTGATTAGTCTCACAGTCACCAGGCAGGTATGAGAGATATAAAAAGATAGAGAAATAGTATCTTCAAATAGAACTTCTGAATCTAGTCAACTAAAACCTACTCGAAATACTAGAAATAAGGACGTATTTCAATATCACCATTCAAAAACAAATTATGAAGCAATTTCGCCAATTAATTCCTCGCCTACAACGCACAGTTGGTAATTTTGAGTATTTAGTTCAACTTTATTATTTTAATTTGTTTTCGAAACAATATAAATTTATTATCATTAAATTAAAAAATTGTTAAAAAATGAATTGTGCGATTCAATCTTATACAGTTGTTTTAATACCTACAGCAATCTATACGTATAAAATTTTTGGTTCCGTATGTTTGGGTTCACAGATCTAGGAAAGTAATCGATGGATTGACAGCAGAAGAGTGTTTCTATATATAATGGTACGTTCTGGCGTTATGAAATTTGAATAAAATTAATTCTACAGATAAAAATCGCCTTGGTGCTAAAAAAATTAAAAGTTGTCAAAGTAAACCCTGAATATATCACAAAACTAAAGTTGATGTGACACATTAATACCCATTAAACACAGAAAACGTACAATTTTTGCGGATACATTTTTAAAAGCCTCGACGAATTCAAAACTTTAAGAAGAAATACGTTTTGAAAAATCGTTATTTCAATATTTTTTATCACACTAAAACACAAGTTAATTAGTTATGATAATCACCTGATTTCCTACATTTCATCATAAAGATTCAGAAAAACCCAGTAGTTATAGTTCAATTATCACGATGAAGTGCACACGTCCATCCGCGGAGAGATCTAAACTTGACTGATATAAAATTACTCGTTCGCATTTCGAGGTAGTGGGTATTTGCAATGATGCCAGAGGTCTCAAGCAGCTAAAATGTTATATTTTTTTTCAAATTCTAACTAGATTAAACATTAAGGTTAGGTTAGTAGTCGCAGCAACACGTTCATAATTGCTAGCTGCTCGTTCGTTCGTAGTCGCAAGCCGTTCGTTCGTAGTCGCAAGCCGTTCGTTCGTAGTCGCAAGCCGTTCGTTCGTAGTCGCAAGTCGTTCGTAGCACAAATGTCTTACTAGTACGTATGTATAACAAACCGATCCCGGCTTGTTATATTTACGTACTAACTTTAGGTAAACAATTAAATTAAAATGAAATCCAGACAGAAACCTAGGATTTTATAATAAAGTCGAGCTAGATACTTTGAATTGTTAACTGTGCAACGGTTTCGACATTTTTACTAGTTCAACAGATTTTTATTTCTATTTATTTATTTATCTACAAAAAAGTATATTTACATTGTTTTTTTTATGCCTGTCTCACTAGGATATACCTGTGTCGAGACAGGTGTAAAGGTACATATATGATTATTGTAGTTACAATAATATTTAAGGTAAAATACACATCACTTTGAATAGAATTAAAACAGAAAGGTTGTTAGAAGGGTGGGTAAATCTTTTAAAGAGAGTTTTCTTATAAATTTTGGAGATGAAGTAGAGAAGTAAATTCTGCCTAATATATTTATGCAGTTAAATTTGACAGGATTCTTTATTTTAATTTATTTTATACAGGTCAGGTGTTAGATTGTAAATGAATAGTTATTTCTGTCTATGTGTGATTTATTTTACAGGTGTTTAATCCAATCCGTCTTATACTTTTAATCCAAATTGTCATTTAAATTTAATTAAAATTAAATGTGATAATGTTATTATAGTTCTGCAAGTATTTTAGGATGAATTTTAGTTACAGGTTTTTCGACTTGTAAGGTCATTTTTAAACGGTTTGAAAATGACCTTACAAGTCGAAACAGTTGTAACTAAAATACATCCTAAAATACTAGCAGAGATCGATAATAACACTAGCAATAATATATTTTTAATTAAATTTCTAAAAAAAAAAAAAAATTTATATCTTGTTTGAATTCTGTCCAAAGGTGGTAGAGATACTGTTAGTGGTAAAGATACTTTTAGATTATCTTTTTTTTCTTTAATTTAATGAGTAAAACCTCGAAGTAACATATTTAAATAAATGAAAGTTCAATCGAAAATCAGATAACTTTTTGGAAAACTTCCCCGGCAAGGTCTACCTCTAGGACCTGGTTTTGATTCCTAGATGCCACTGAATCTTTTTCTGTCTCTTTTGTATCACAATGTGGGACTCGGAACGCAGTAAGAAACGGGGCCGGGAACGGGCACGCAGGAGAAAGGACACGAAATGGGGAAGGGATTGCAAAGAAGACATAGTAGCGGTAGGGGATAGCATAGGGGGTAAATTTGGATAATCCATGCTTCTCACATGGATAAGCTGTATGTGCCCTTAATTGTATTGGCCATATTCTAATTTATTCATGTACACATCAGACGGAAAAATAAAATGTATTGTGTATCCAAAAGCCCTTCAATAAACAACATCTTTTTCTATCGTATCGTATCTTTTTCTGATTGTTTTGTTTTCAGATTTTCGATTGAGTTTCGAAAATATTGTCTTCATTTAAATATCTTTTTTTATCAAATTATTGTAAACCATTAGTAATGATCATAAGTAATTATTATTGTAATTAACCATTGTATATTACTATAAATTTTATGTATAAATGTATAACCATTTCAGACATCGAAAATAATATAAATTTATCAAAATATTTAAACAGGTGGTATAAACCTGCGTAGGCGTATTTTTTTAAATTTCCAGGAAAGACAAAATTTAGATATTTTTTCCTGCTGTCAAACAACTTCCTACCGAAAAATACACCTCGTTATGAATTCAGAAAAGTAGGTATTTCAAATTATTTTTCCCAGAATAATTTAATTTAAATTTGAAAGTAATTTCGTTTGTGGAATACTCGTATTACTTGAATTGGGGGAAATTAATTTCGCAAGATTCGCTTGCTAACTGAATGTCACCTAGGCTACTAGGTTCTGGGTTCGAGTCCCAGTTGCGACCGTTATCTTTTTGAAGTGAAAACTTCTTTAGCAACGTTGTGATTTGAAACTCGATGAAACGAATAATAGCGACAGTAAGAAGAGACAAACACATACATCTATAGGATTTAGCCTTTAAGATCGGTCTTTTAATAATCTTGATCATAGCTTTGACATAAATTCAGGTCTTCAAATATTACATACAGGATATAAAACATCGCAAATCAATAATTTAGAAATTTTAGAAATAAGAAAAAATGTAAATTCCAAAGCTGACATAATTAATAAGCAAAAAAATTTTGTTAACCCTGTTTTAAATATCTTCCCACTTAACCGGCCTTTTACTTCTAATAGCATGGTAATCCCCAATTCTTCGAAACTCCCACTATTGTCAACCCTTCCCCCTCCTTCAATTCCTTCTCTCCAAATGTAATCTATAATTAATTTTTTAACTTTAGTATACTTTTATTCCTGAAGAAGTGAACATGGTTCACGAAACATGTTGATAGTGCACGGAGAAAAATGTTCGGCGAAAGCATTCGGAATTCTTGACGGGTTATTCGGAAATACGGTTAAAAACGGGACTGCAGTTCTTACGTATGAATTAACAGGAATTCTAGAACGAATAAATATTAGGTCGGGGACTGTCAATATGTCCCGATAAATTACGAATATATTATCATGATTGCTCGCAATTTCCACATCGTGTGCATGACAGTTGTAATATTTTTGCATTACAAGTACGAATATCTTAGGAGTATTCATGTTACTTGACCAGTAATTACTAATATTTTATTCGTCCTTGTACGAAACTTTTGACAGCTGTCCTAATATTTATCAGTAAAACAGCCATTTATCCGTTCTTATACCAAAGTTACTTACATTTTATTCGTTCTTATACGAAAACTCTACAAGGCCTTACTGATATATTATAGGTAATTACGAACCTTTTATTCGTTCTCATACGAATTCTTATAGGGTCTTCCTGATATTCCATAAGGAAAGTACTGATAATCAATTCGTTCTTATTCTAATACTTTATGCATACTGTCATATTAATTGCCATTTACTTACTGATAGAATTTAGGACTTCTTACTAATATTTTTAAGGATTACACTAACATTACATCATCCCGGCCAAAACTGGAATTATGTAATTTCAGCACAATCAAAAAAATATTACTAAGAAGATCTACAATATTATTCTATCAGTAAGTAATGGCGATTATTTAATTAACATGACAGCATACACAAAAATATCGATAAAACTGGAACAAATAAAAAATACTTAAATTATTTTATCTTCCGTGGAGCCAGTGGGATTGTGACATCTCATTTGGTGTACACAGTGAGGATGAAGGGGTAGGGGAGAAAGGAGAAGGAAGGAGATTGGAAAGAAGACATGAAAGAGGAAGGTTTTTTCATATACATATAACAATCCATAAATATGTGTAGTTTTCATAAAGTGTATATTTTATTAATAATTATAAATGCCATAATGCAACAAATTGGATAATCTATTATTATTTGTGCCATTTTTGAGAAAAATCACCTTCACAATAATACTGCACATACACGTCACATAGAATAAATTAAAAATAACAGGTACTCTGGATGCCGGTGGTAAAGTTGTTCTCTAATTAATGTCCGATTAACAACCCGTTAGCTTTTTACTCTGAGCCAAACTCAACAATCCGCCTGTGTTCCTTACTGTGTGAAGCAGGCTCGTCTCTTTTTTGTCTTATTCAGCACTTCCAGAACCTTCAAAAAAACATTCACTTAGTATATAAAGTCTTTTACATTGAAAAGCTTCAAAAGAAATAATAATTACACTTACATATAATATATACTAAACCATAAATATATTGATAACCATTTCGTTAGATTGACTGATTCAGTAGTAATTTCAGATTCTGCTTCAACTGGTGATGTTTGATAACCCAGGTTCGTATAATAGAGGGAGTCTAGCGCCATCACTCTGTATATAAAAGAAATTCACAAATATTAATACTTGATGTGGTTTTTCAATAATATAAACAAATAAATATAACATAGAAGAAGATAATAATATTAATCTAAACGAAAATATGAAAGAGAACAAGACACAAAAAAAGACAACGGTCGCAACTGGGACTCGAACCCAGACCTCTCGTCTAACCGGGACGTGCGCGTTAACCAATTTCGCTACTGCCACCTACCGTCATATTTCTCAATTTCATATTTAAATTTTAGAATTAACAATACATTTTATCTACAACTAATTCTTTTTACATATTACGGGCAACTATCCTTTTTATTGGAAACAATCATTCTAAGAATTGGTTTGTAACCTGGATAGCGTCTCGGATAGACAATGGTCGCAACTAGGACTCGAACCCAGACCTCTCGTTTAACCGGGACGTGCGCGTTACCCAATTTCGCTATTGCCACCTTCTGTCAAACCGTCATATTTGTCAATCTCATATTTCAAATTTTAGAATTAACAATATTATCTTCAACTAATTATTTTTCCATATTACTGGCAACTATCCTTTTTATTGGAAACAAACATTTTAAGAATTGGTTTGTAACCTGGATAGCGTCTCGGATAGATATTATTTTTATAAAAGAAATGAATATTCAATTTTATAAGAAAACTTTCTTTTTATAACTTTTTGAAGGTTATTCCCATCAATGTAATATATCATAAGAAGAAGATAAATATAAAATGTCAACAGAAAAGGGACAGTTATTGCAATGAATTCATAAAATTTTACTTTGAAAAGGATCCTAAACAACTAACATTATCATACCTGCACAATACAGGTACATAATTATCGCTATCATATATTGATAGCTATGTCGTTAGATCCAGACTTATCCATTGTCATTAGATCCATAGTGTCCATTTTGTCGTTAGATCCAGTATTAATTTCCCATTCTGTTTCAACTGGTGGTGTTTGATATCCTAGGTTTTTATAAAGCAGAACGGCATCACTCTGTGTACAAAAGAAATTCACAAATATTAATAGTTGATCATTGAAATAAATACATAGTTGATGTGGTTTTTCAATAATACAACCAAATAAATATATAATATGTCAACCGAAAAAGGACAGTTATTGCAATGAATTCATAAAATTTTACTTTGAAAAGCATCTAAAAAGGTAACATATCATACCTGCACAATACAGGTACAAAAATACCACTATCATATATTGAAAGCTATATCGTTAGATCCAGTCGTATCGTTAGATCCATAATAATATTGTCATTATTGTCCATATTGTCGCTATAGTCATACATGATCCACATTGTCGTTAGATCTAGTATTAATTTCCCATTCTGTTTCAACTGGAGGTGTTTGATATCCCAGGTTTTTATAATGCACCGGCATCACTCTGTGTACAAAAGAAATTCACAAATATTTAGTTGGTATGGCTTTTCAATAATATAAACAAATAAATATAAAATGTCAATAGAAAAAGGACAGTTATTGCAATGAATTCATAAAATTTTACTTTGAAAAGCATCTAAAAAGTTAACATATCATACCTGCACAATACAGGTACAAAAATATCGCTATCATATATTGAAATCTGTGTTGATAGATCCAGTCTTATCCATTGTCGTTAGATCCATATTGTCAATATTGTCGTTAGATCTACATTGTCATTTTTGTCCATACTGTCGTTTTAGTCATATATGATCCACATTGTCGTTAGATCTAGTATTAATTTCCCATTCTGTTTCAACTGGAGGTGTTTGATATCCCAGGTTTTTATAATGCACCGGCATCACTCTGTGTACAAAAGAAATTCACAAATATTTAGTTGGTATGGCTTTTCAATAATATAAATAAATAAATATAAAATGTCAATAGAAAAAGGACAGTTATTGCAATGAATTCATAAAATTTTACTTTGAAAAGCATCTAAAAAGTTAACATATCATACCTGCACAATACAGGTACAAAAATATCGCTATCATATATTGAAAGCTGTGTTGATAGATCCAGTCTTATCCGTTGTCGTTAGATCCATATTGTCAATATTGTCGTTAGATCTACATTGTCATTTTTGTCCATACTGTCGTTTTAGTCATATATGATCCACATTGTCGTTAGATCTAGTATTAATTTTCCATTCTGTTTCAACTGGAGGTGTTTGATATCCCAGGTTTTTATAAAGCAGAGCGGCATCACTCTGTGTACAAAAGAAATTCACAAATATTTAGTTGGTATGGCTTTTCAATAATATAAACAAATAAATATAAAATGTCAATAGAAAAAGGACAGTTATTGCAATGAATTCATAAAATTTTACTTTGAAAAGCATCTAAAAAGTTAACATATCATACCTGCACAATACAGGTACAAAAATATCGCTATCATATATTGAAAGCTGTGTTGATAGATCCAGTCTTATCCATTGTCGTTAGATCCATATTGTCAATATTGTCGTTAGATCTACATTGTCATTTTTGTCTATACTGTCGTTTTAGTCATACATGATCCACATTGTCGTTAGATCTAGTATTAATTTTCCATTCTGTTTCAACTGGAGGTGTTTGATATCCCAGGTTTTTATAAAGCAGAGCGGCATCACTCTGTGTACAAAAGAAATTCACAAAAAAAGTTGATATGGTTTTTCAATAATATAACCAAATAAATATTAAATGTTAATAGAAAAGGACAGTTATTGCAATGAATTTATTAAATTTTCCCTGGTTGGATGCAAAGCTGAATAAATGAGCAAAAAAAAAAACAAACATTCGTTTTTCATTCAACATGTATCCAAGTAAATTTGCAGGTTCGCTATAATTTTGATCGTATTCCGAATTACCTATATGAATTTTTAGCATTCCAACCTGCATTGCTAATTGCTACAAATGTAATTGTAGCAATTGTAATGTAGGCCGTTGGAAAGGGTAGCGGCCATTTTTAAATAATACTTTACACTTCACAAAGAAGGGTCTTTTACATAGTTGCAATAGTAATTTTATAATAAAAGCTACACAATTTAGGCAACATTACTTAATAATAAATAATATCTAAAAATGAACAAGTATAAATACAGTTTTCGTGTCGTAACATGTAAAAAGTTTGGAAATATAATTTGATAAAACTTACCAGCTGTCGATATTCCAATATTCTCATTTTTCTAACACATGAGTGTGTTGAGACTGTTGAGTGTCGATCCATTTTAGTAGGTTTTAACTTTATAATCAAAATATTAAACTAATGTTATTTAAAAACGCTAAAAACAATGCACCTAGCGCCTGACAGCACAACAGTTGACAACAGTAAACTGATGTGAAGTTAGCACCAAACGTTCTCAGATGGTTCTCAGCAAAGCACGCTTCACGTCGGATCATACGGGCACGGGCACTGCGTTTTTATTCGTCTGGACATTGTAACGTCATCGTATTATGTACGTAATACGAATAAGTTATTAGGACAATATATGTAAACATGTTTTAATATCAGTCAAATTATTAAAAAAATATTCGGTGTGGCATACCCATTATATAACAAGAATAAGACGGTGTATGCATTAAGAAAGAAATCACGAATGAACCGTTCGTACGAACAATATAACAGGAAAGCCTGACAATGCGTAGTAACAGTAATGTCTTCTTATGGAGTCACTTCAAATATCAGGACGTCATGATAGATAATCAAAGCATCAGAATATCGTTGAATTATCATTACGTTAAACGAATACCTTATCAGGAAATCGTCTAAATAAATTATCAATCATCAAATTTTGAACTTATATAATATTGTTATACCGTATTTCTTTAGTATTGTCATGATGTATTATCAAATTAGATCGATAACATATCCTTAGAATGATATTTCAATGATTAGTCCTGTTATTTTATCGTTAGGGCAAAAATCGATTTCTCTCCGTGTGTACAATAAATAAAGTGATGTAAACTAAGTTATTCTCTTTTAATAAATAAATTTTAATAATCGGTCTACTCTTTGTGCGGTGCTTCGTAGCCTTCCCACTCTTATCTAATTTAGTTTTCTGAAGGTTCACTTATACCTCGTGTGAATTGCACACAAATCTTTTTTTTTTTTTATCTTATTCCATTTAAAATGAATATCTAACTGGACTTAACATCCTTCCTACATGATGCTACATGTTAATTTGAGGCGGGGAGGTCGCTTACTGAAGATACCCGCCTATAGATCGGATATGATCGGCTACCTTCGTAACCGTTCGGGTATTAGAATCAACGTCCAACAAAGAACGTCCAAAAGTTGTCTTTATCATGTATACCAATTATACCTATTGAAACACCTTAAAACTACATATTACTTCGTATTCTAACGATGCGACATCTGTCGAGAAACATTGAAACTACTTACTCTGACGACATGTTTTGAGAAACATTCAAACTACATAACATTGAACGAGATTACAGATTCGTCCGAATTAATAATTGAAATGTGAGCCTCTGCCGAACCCCGCTGTAGGTGGTGATATCTCGAATTAAATTAGTTTGAACTTTCTCTTTATCAGGGTTCGTATCTACATCCTTGGAAGCCTTCATAAAATAAATGAGATGATAGATATTCAACAAAGATTTCCATCTTGAATACACAATTTCCAATCCGATGTTTGCGGCTACGACCAAAGCCGAGTATGATACGTGCCGGGCGGCGCGGCGGCGGCGGGCTGACTTCCATCAGAACGCGAAGCTCATTTCCTTCGCGGGCTTTATGCCGTGTCAATATTGGATCTCTGTGTGTATACTATATCTACTCGACACCACTGAACATTTAAAATGACAGAAATGTTCAATATGTTTGTAGTAGAACCAGCCAGTACCCGGCACGCGTTGCTATGCCACCCAAATATAGACAATTTATGTTAATATGTGATTTCATTTTGTTTATTAAAGTGATTTTGCTTATTGAGGAGGCCATATACACACAGCTGTCCGTATGAGAAGCATGGTTTTTCCAAATTTACCCCTCCCTGCTATCCCTTATCGCTACTACGTCTCCTTAGAAATCCCTATCTCGACCCATCTATCGTCCTCCTTCCAAATTTAATCCTCCTACTATTATCAACCGCTACTATGTCTCCTTTACAATCTCGCCCTCTACCCTTCCCTTCATGTCCTGTCCCTGTCGTATCTTCTAAATATATCTAAATTGCGTAGTAATGAAAATAAAATTCTTGAGCCAGGTCATGTCAAGAGTCAGAATAACAGAAGAGTATTTGTGAGACGATATGTACATGACTGAAGCAAGGAGTGTTCTCCAAATCCGAGATGTTTGGCGGTCCTTCTTCTTTGCCTTAACCTGTATAACGGTGGCGATCAGTTAGTTAGTCTATAAATCAGATCACTAAACATTACTAAAGCTTCGATTAACCACTCTGACCGTAAGCGAGTTAACACGACAATATAACAATAGCAGTCAAGTACAATAAGCGCGTTTTCACGCTAACGCGTGTGTTCCCACAGAAGTCGTCATAACTCTGTTATTGTTCTAGTGACAGAAAAACAAAAAGTAAAAAATCCATATTGGATTAGACTTTATATTTCTATTCAATGTTGTCCATAGAAGTACATAAAAAAGACTAATTTTGTAGGAACAGTTTTCACCCGCCAAATCATCTACGCGCTGTTAGACATTGTTAATTTTTAAAATATTCGTCTATGAAATGGTAAAAGGTAGGTGACAAAATTGTTTATTATACATTTATATAATTTATTACCGTTTTCACACAAAAACACCAATTGAGTCATTTTTACAATTTTTTTATGTTTGCTTTCTATATTTTAGTATTCATAAATGTTGTAATATAACAATTTGAAACCTTATTTCACAACTTTTCAAAAACAGTTTTTATTATTCGGCTACGTTAAGAAATTTTTCATTTATAGAGCTTTAATTATGAAGCGGAAATAACACAAAGTTTTTATAAATCTCACAGTTCGTTTAAGACAAAATACTTGCATAATCGCAAAATACTTGAGTGGTTAAGAATGGTTGTCTTTCGCAATACGGTGTATCTACGTAGATCAAACTTCTTGGGGTCTATTTGTTCAGTTTCCAATACCATTTTATTAACTCCCGATCCAGCAAAGAGCTATCATAAATTATTTTCGTATAATTCACCGAAATAATATGTCCGGAAGCTACGCAAATGATTTCGGAGGATTTTTAATAAAAGTGTTATTCGGAGACGCTAGCAATGGGGCAGCGGAAAATTAATATTCAGAATGAAGTGTACGGACGAGCGTCATAAGTGCGGGGCTCTACGGCGCAGCGCGAATATCACTTTCCCGCCCTAAGCCGGGTATTTATGGTAGCTGTCAAAGAAATTATTTCAATTACGCATTCCATTATCTAGACCTAGACAGTGAAGGCTCGCGAAAATTCCTAGTTATAATATTAAAATTATGACTCAGACCGCTTGGAGACAGTACGATGGAAGTTTCTTAGATATGTTCAACACAAGTTACGTTGCATATCCTAAATGTTACAATTTTGTGAGTCAGAAGCAAAGATAATATAAAAATCAGATTTTGGAATTCACACGCGATATAAGTGAAACCTTCAGAAAATTAGGGTAGACATGATGGAGGCTACGAAGCACTATTGAAGTAAAACTTCTTTACGCACGCTTGACTTGGGGGGTAAGCTGGTGAACACGTGACGAGGCGAACGCTTCGTATATCACTGTAGGAGCAAGAGAGAGCAGTGCGCGCGCACATTTTCTTTCTCTCTTCCTATCATATAGATGGAGCAGAAGTTTTACTTCAGTTGTGTGGTCTAAAACACATTCATTTTTTAATCTTTTGTTTTTTTTATTTTTTCCATACTTTGGTCGTCGAATTCCAATGCATCTTTTTCTATACATTTGGTCATCTAATTAGTATTTTTAATTTATTCTTCGGAGTCTCTACATGTCGCTTTCTTTTGTATTTTCTTTGCCTGTTCATTTTGGAGTGGCTTGAAGATTGAATAGGTATATTGATTTTACTAAAATATAATATTTTTTTAAGTAAAACTTCTTTACGCACGACTTAGAGAGTAAGCTGGTGATTGCGTGACGAGATCTTTACGAAAAGTGTGATAGGGCGAGGAGAATGGAAGTTGAGAGGGAGATATAAGTTAGTGAAGATTGAAAGAGAGAGAGAGTTACGTTTCGTATATTACTGTAGGGCCAAGGGAGAGAGGTGCGAGCACACATTTTCTTTCTCTCTTTCTCTCATAGCCAGTTACGTTCCGTATATCTAAGACACAAAGCAGGCCTATTGTCTGTATCACACTGTAGGAGCAAGAGAGGGGAGTGCGCGCGCACATTTTCTTTCTCTCTTATTTTATAAGTTAGTGATGTTTTACTTCAGTAGTGTGGTCTAAATCACTCATTTTTTTTTAATTTTACCACCATAAATATCCTAAAGTCTATGATTTAATATAATAATATTATTTAATAATAAGTACAGTAAAAATCCCGAATTTAAAAATATAAGTAGATTGTTATTAAGAACCCGTTGATAAACTTCTATCCAGCAGTTTAACGGGACTTCATTACTTATTATTATGTAACTTTCACATGGGAAGACACTCTTAGTATCGCCCTGGTGTAAGACCACTATTCAGAATTGAAAAGTTGCTTGAAATCGCTTTCTGCGTTTTTGGTGATCAGATCTGAATAGCAAAGCACTACCCCAGCTTCCTCTTCCCCTTTTCCTTTCCCTTTCCATCATCTTCAGCGGTAAAGTTTCCTTACTCCGCTTAGTGCTAAATACACCTAAGAAACAACTATTCATGTCGGGGGAGATGCACAAAATACCCTAGTTCTAGTTGGGTTCTTAGTTCGAGTTATTCAAATAGTTTGTGTATGTTAGATTGAAGCGGAACGTTTTGGAAAATGTAATTTCGTACTAACAAAATGCAGCATGGCTTATGATTAACATTATTGGAATAACGGAATGAAAATGCTTGGCTTCATTCTTCGAAATTCCAGAGGTTTTAGGAATATTTCAACACTCCAATTTTTGTATCCATCCTTAGTACGTAGTCCAGTCGAATATAACTCATCGTTCTAGTCCCCCCATTTTAAAATACATTTAGATTCAATCGGAAAAATTCAACATATATTTCTAAGAAATATTAATTTTAAACTCGGTACTCCCATTGAAAACATAAACTACATTTACTTGATGAAAGAATTAAATTTATTAAGACTCTCAGATCGAAGAATTGTATCCAACTTAATATTTATGTTCAAAATTGTTAATGGTAGAATAGACAGTCCTGATTTTACTAATCTCATTGAATTTCATATTCCCACGAGAACCACTCGTTCTAAAATCAAGGTAGGTACAAGAAAGCTATGCTATCAAACTAACTAACTAACTAACCATCACGCCGCGCCGTTTCCACGCAGGGGTAGGCAGACAGGATGGACCGCCACACAACTCGATCTAGGCACACACTCCTTGCCTCGTTCACATTCATACATCGTCTCATACATGCTCTTCTATTATTCCGACTCTTCACATGGCCCGACTCAAGTATCTGATTCACTTGGTTGTGCCAAGTCTTCCTCAGGCGTCCCCGACTTCTCCTACCATTCACATTTGCGTCATATATTCTCCTTACACTCCTTTCCTCGTTCATTCGCTCTACATGCCCAAACAATCGGAGAGTCCCTTTCCTAATCTTACCAATCAAGCTTACATCAGCCTTGAATTCTTTGCGGATCTCCACGTTCCTCACACGATCGTAGAGAGTTTTACCACACATTCGTCTCAGGGATCTCATTTCTACAGCATTTAGTTTACTTTCATCCTTCCTCTGACAGTTCCATGCCTCACTGCCATACATCAGGGTAGGCAACAGCACTCCATTATGGACGGCTAGCTTCGCTTCTTTAGACAGTTTTTTTGTTGGTGCCAACGGCGTTCAGTCCTCCATTAATAGAGTTACCTGCATTCACGCTTCTTTCAATATCTCTATCAGCCTTCCCATCTCTCGTTTTTTGTTGTTGTTGTTTTTTTTTTAAATTAACCTACCATAAACATCTTATAGCCTATGATTTAATATAATAATGTAATTTAATAATAAGTACAGTAAAAATCTTTTCTGCTACCAAATCTTTTCTGCTATCAAATCTTTTCAATCGATATTAATTCTACTTGTATCAATTATGGGCATGAATCAATTGATTTGTATTATTACGCACAGGAAACGCTTAACGCTTCTTTCCTCTAAATCGAACATATTCCATTTTAACTGTTGTGAGAAAAATAACGTTTTCCCCCTCTCCCGCGTCTCCTTCCTCTCCCGCTTCCCCCGTCCCGCGAACACCCCTCCAGAGTTCCCCTTCCCCCTCCTATATTTCATACATTCAGTTTTCAAACATCTCGCGTGCCACCAAATACATAATTCCATAGCTCACCAGTATATATAGAAACCATCGCGGGAATGCACACATCAAATTCCCAACGTTTCATCGCAATCGGATGAATGTAAGCAACGCATGAACATCTCATATACATACTCATATTAATACATATAAGCATATTTTGATTTATATATATATATAGATTACTAATAATATTAGAAAATTCAAGAAATGCCGAATTATACGAATATAATACTCGTTTAATGAGGAAATTGTAATAAAAAAGTGGTATTGTGCCCATCTATTTGATGGCGGTATCTCTCACACATTTGATAGTTGATAAGCAATAGGTACACATTATTTACAGGAAAATTGAATTGCATAATATGGGTTCACGAGTTTCAACAGAAATACATATGTATTCACCACTCACAAAAGAGACATACAATATTGAATATTTAAGAGGTTTCAGGGAACTCCTTAACTCCTGTGAATGAGGTATATTTTTCCAAAATCAATTTCATTTCTTTAGCCTCATTCCAAGAAAAAAATAGTGTTCTTTTTAATAGAAAAGTCGGCAGTCAGATCGGTTCCGTGTTATATTAGTTCTAGTTCTAGTGATTTTATTAGAGAAGCAAAACTCCTTTCTTCGCCTTCTACAGCATCCGTAAAATGAATATTTTGCTACGGAAACATTGTATTCCTTTTCCGATACATGTATATGAATACACAGAGCTTTCGGGAATGTACCGTGACCAGGAGGATAAAAGTTTCAGAGCGGAAAAAAGTCCTCTTTTCATAACTACAAACATTTAGAAACAGAAAAAACTTTGGTAATTAGATAAATTATAAGCAACATTTTGAAAAAACAGTAAGCACGGCAAAATAATTTGTCCTTTTGGAAAAACCAGGCACCAAAAATAGGTTTTTATTATGTGAATACTGTAAAAAAATCCCAAATGTACCCATAAGCCAATGATATTATGACACCTACAAATAGTAGTGGGGAGTGGGAGACAAAAGTGGAGAAGTAACTGGCCATTCAGATAACGTCTCCAAACATATGGCTAAAGCCATTTCAAGCAACGCTTCAATTCTGAATGATGGTCTTACACCAATACAACGTTGAAAGTATCTTCCACTCTGAAACGAGTCGCAAATTTCTGTATATTATTTTAAAATTAATATCTAATAGATATTTTTAAATAGCACAAATTATTCAAATAAAATTTACTTACGTTGGGATTTTAAATTGCGACGTCCAGATCGCTAGTGGAGAGCCTTACCTCTCGACCACATAGGCAATATTTTTTTTTTTTTGATTTAATCACTTGTTAGAATAGTTTGCAGATAACCCATTTAAATGTGCTTTTTGGAATATTTTATTTTATATGACTTGTTATGTTTCATTCAATTAATAATTATAGTTATATATCTATAATATAGACAAATAATATAGAAATATAATATAATCGATTAATGTTATATATCTATAATATACATATATATATATATAACAGCAACAACAATGGAGAGAATACACGCATTATTTTTATCCTAACAAATTCGTCTAAAGTAGTCACTTGTTTTATGAATTTGAAGCCACTAGCGGCGTGCCTCAGGGTTCGCACCTTGGTCCAATACTGTTTATACTATTTATAAATGATGTCACTTCCATATTTTCTAATGTTAACATATTATTATTTGCTGATGATATGAAAATGTATAAAATCATTAAAAATACGTATGACTGTCTGTCCCTACAAACTAATTTTATTAAATTCTCAGAGTGGTGTACAATTAAAAAACTTACACTTAACATTAAAAAATGTCAAATCATGAGTTTCTTTAGAATAAAAAACCCTATAAAATATAGCTATTCATTGAACAATCACATTTTATGGTCAGTACCAGTAATAAGGGACCTCGGAATAACCTTCGACACTAAACTACTATTTACCAACCACATTGATATCATTACTAAAGGGTCCGCCAAATAACTTTTTTTTTTTGAAAATGCTATAAAAAAAAAACTACTGAATATTTTCTCAAATTTCTTTTTTTATTTATAAGTACAATCCTTCCGGTTAATAATGGAAAATAATTTCATTCAAATGGCTGCCTCGGCTGGCCATGCAGTAGCCTACACGATCGGTCCAATTTTTAAGCACATTATCGATTGTGTGCAGCTGTATTTCACCAATGGCTTCACGAATATTGTCCTTTAAAGCGTCAATTGGCCCACTTCACGAATATTGTCCTTTAAAGCGTCAATTGGCCCACTTCACGAATATTGTCCTTTAAAGCGTCAAAAGCCGGTACACCCAAAACGAGTCACTGTTTGGTGCGGATTTTGGTCCAGAGGCATAATTGGGCCATTTTTCTTTGAAAATGAGCAAGGAGTGGCCGTTACAGTCAATGGCGATCGTTATCGGGCCATGTTGAACGAATTTTTGTTGAAAATTGAAGAGGAGGATATTGGCAACATTTGGTTTCAACAGGACGGCGCTACGTGCCACACAGCCGAAGCTACACTCGATGTTTTGCGCCCTGTTTTTGAAGATCGCATTATCAGCCGCAGAGCTGATGTCGTTTGGCCACCTCGGAGCTGCGATTTGACACCGTTGGACTATTATTTGTGGGGTGCCCTCAAAGATAAATGTTACGCCGACAAGCCAGAGACAATTGACGCTTTAAAGGACAATATTCGTGAAGCCATTGGTGAAATACAGCTGCACACAATCGATAATGTGCTTAAAAATTGGACCGATCGTGTAGGCTACTGCATGGCCAGCCGAGGCAGCCATTTGAATGAAATTATTTTCCATTATTAACCGGAAGGATTGTACTTATAAATAAAAAAAGAAATTTGAGAAAATATTCGAAGTTTTTTTTTTATAGCATTTTCAAAAAAAAAAAGTTATTTGGCGGACCCTTTAGTAAGGCAATGCAAATGCTGGGCTTCATTCTAATAATTTGTAAAGATTTCAAAAATATCCAAACATTTAAACTACTATATACAACTCTGGTTAGTAGTCATTTAGAATATAATTCCCCCATTTGGAACCCTTTCTACAAAAGCCACACTAACTCCATTAAAGGATTCCAACACAAAATTTTCAGATCAATTAATTTTTAATTAACAATTCCCGCGGTTGACATAAACAATGATTTTCTATCACAAAAATTGCGACTCTTATTGTTAATAGATAGAAGAATACTCAATGATCTTATGTTTTTATTTAAAATAAACAATAACAAGTTTGACTCCCCTGAATTAGTTTCGCTTATAAATTATCATGTACCTTCTAGACTAGACCGACTCGACTCAAAACACCTTTTCATTGTGACAATACTTTGACGAACGCAGAACAAAACTCAATCATAAATCGCTTGCATATTTTAGGCAATGAATATGCTAATTTCGATCACGCCGCCAGCAATCTGGCCCCATACAAAAGATGCATTAAACTAAATTTGTTTGCTAGTACCACATAAATATTATAATACATCATGTAAACATAATATGCCTACCAGTACTTCACACTAAAACTACTAATGTACTAGAAATAATCATAGTAGGCACTTGTAAAATTTATCATATCGGATAACGTAATTCAGGATTTTTTTTCTTTTTATATTTTATATTTCAATCTTTGTAGGTAACTTTTAGAGATATCTTATATTTCTACATTTTACCTTTTTTTGGTTTTATTTCTCACTTTAAATTTTTATTTTTACTTTTTCCCTAATAATATTTAGTTTGTACTTTATGCTTTATATTTTATACTTTACACTTTTTAATTTACTTTTATACATTTTACATTTTATTCACTGCTTACTTTTTACCCTTTTCCTTAAATTTCACTTACATTATTCACGTTGTTGTATTATTAATAAGTATGTCAATTATGTTAATGGCACGTGTTGTGCCGTACATGTGTAAATAAATCATTTTTGTTAACTACTATGAGTAGTAGATGACATATATGGTAATCGTGGTTGGCTAGTTACTTTTTGGCACGTCGAACATAAATAACTATGACCATTGTATTACCATAAAACCATTTATAATTTATTAAATAAATTCTTTGTCTATTGCTTGAACACTAATCGCGATGTCAAAACGTAGCACATCTGGTGTACAAAGTTTAAAACTTTATTTCTATTATGTCACAGTAGTAGTATATGTATGGCTTACCAAATACTGTATCCGTGTTGTGACTCTACAAATATAATTTTATTATAAGCAAATAAGTACATAGATTGTCTTATAAATAAGCTTGTTTATGTTAGGTTAGGATTCAGGATGTGTATCTGTAAACGCATCAATACACGCGGCCGAGTTAATTTTGTGATGCTAAAGGTTGTCAAGAATTACTAATATAAACTCTTTAAAGCGCGGTATACCCGTTCAAAAAGAAGAAGATGGAGAGATATGTAAATACGATTGTTAGAGAGAACGCGCTAATGTTAAAATCGATAATATTTAATCGAAAATTGTGAAAATTAAAAAAAAAAAACATGAGCCAGCGCCCTTGAAGTGATTTTTCACAAAAACGGCGCTCTATAAATTATCCAATTATTATTATTATTATTATTATGACTCGTTTACATTAGAGCAGAAATCTCGCAGGGGTTGTCTAAAACAGCATTTAACGAAACACTGTGATTTTTTTTCATACATATATAATATATAACTTGTAAAATAACTGAAACAAACGTGTTTATAATAATTTTCGGAGCATACTTTACGATTTTATTATATCGAGGGAATTTCTTATAATTTGCGTTTTGGCGGGGGGGAATGTATAGACATTATCTTCAAAAATAACATATATTTTTTTTAATAGCTCAAAATCAAGTATGCTCCAAATTTTTTTTATTTTAAAGTCTGTTTCCGTTATTTTACAAGGTATATGTATGAAAAAATGCACAGTGTTTCATTAAATACTGTTTTAGACAGCCGACAAGAGATTTTTGCTCTATTTTAAACGAGTCGTGTTTTATTAAAGATTTTCGCAATTTTTGCATCGATTTTGGCGCTGTAAATGTAAGCGCTCTCCTCTAACATTCGTAAATTCGTATCTCTCCATCTTCTTCTTTTTGAGGCCGGTAACGGAGCCTTAAGGTACATACGTAATAAATCGGTAGAAATGGGGTATGCCGCGGCTTAAGGAAATTAAAAGGGCAGTAAAACTAGTTAATCTAAAACCCAGCAATATTAACATCACGGGAAAGGCATATTGAAAACTATGTTGATTTATTCGCTGTCGGTGAAGCTAAAAATACATGCAGTGGAGCAGGGGTCGAGGGGCCGGGGGAAGAGCAGGGTCGGTTCTGAACCAAATGGCGCCTGGCGGGACGCAAAATTTTAGCGCCTTTTGTCGGATCAGGTGATCACTGTAATCCTATCTTAACAAATGAATTGCAATATTTAGAGCGCAGGAGTCGGGTGGGAATGCTATCATTATGCATTCGGTATTTCAATGGAAGATGCTCCGAAGAACTCGTTGTTGATCCCCTCGGCAGTCTTGGCACACACATTCGGAAAACATGCCAAATACGCGCCCAACATATTTAAACGGTTGAAATTTGTAAAATGAGGACATTTCTACAGCTCAGCTGTGAAACGATTTTCTGGCCTCTGTGTTTCCTCCCTCTTACAACTTGAGTCTCTCCAAGGCCCTTGTTCTCTCCTTGCTCTCCTCAAAATATCCTCCACACAGCATCTTCAAAGATAGCATAGGCTCCGAGGGAAGTTATTTTCCTTTATTTTCCTCAGGGCCTTCTGTGTGAAGTTAATGTAAAAAAAAACAAGTATGCTTTAGACCACACGACTGAAGTAAAACTTCACTAACTTATAAAAGAAGAGAGAAAGAAAATGTTCGCGCGCTCTGCTCTCTCTTGCTCCTACAGTGTGATACAGACAATAGGCCTGCACTGTGTCTTAGATATATGAAACGTAACTGGCTGTGAGAGAAAGAGAGAAAGAAAATGTGTGCTCGCACCTCTCTCTCTTGCCCCTACAGTATATACGAAACGTAACTCTCTCTCTTTCTATCTTCACTAACTTACATCTTTCTCTCAACTTCCGTTCGCCTCACCCGAATATACTTTTCGTAACGCTCTCGTCACGCATTCATCAGCTTACTCCCCAAGTCAAGCGTGCGTAAAGAAATTTTACTTCAAAAGATTTGTATTTTTATATAGCGCCATTTTAATTAAAAATAATGTCAAGTGTAAAATGTTTGGCTTTGTCTGCTCTATCTGCACAGGGCCGGCCCTGGGGAGAGGGTGGGTGGCGGTGGTAGTGATTGGGAAGGGGGGGGGGGGAGAGCAGGAGCAGTGGTTCGACTCCACATTTTGCAAATTGCAATCAGCGTCCCGCTCAGCTCAGAGGATAAAAAGCTTTCCTGGCGCCCGATTCGCTCCACTTCCGTTAGAACAAGGCTATAAACAACCAAACCACTTGGATGGATAGACACAGTTCGTTACAACCTGATTACAACCCTGTTTAAATCACAAATATTGCTCTCAACTATTATATTTCACAGTCCATCCTCTCTTCCTATACCTGCGGAGAAACGGTGTGATAGTTCATTATTTACGAGTAGTTGGTTTTAGTGATCAGATCTAAATTGCAAGGTTTTTAATTGTTTTTTTATATTTATTGAAAGAATAGTTAATACATGTCAACAAACAAGTCCTGCTAAGTCAATTGAATTGGCTTGTCAAACAGGTGCTTATAATTTAGTTACATATACATTTTAAAAGTTATAATTTACATCTTATATCTACAGATTCAACATTTATTCATACATATCAATATAATTTTTTTTCCGATAGCCATTTTTTCACCATATATATTTAACCTTAATCATAAAATTACATTGCTTTATATTGTCAGGTAATAAATTAAATATCTTCAGTATTGTTTGGTTCTGAAACAGTTTTTAAAAAAAAACCTTAATCCATATTTCCCAAGTCCTTCATAAATCATATATTCCTTCCTCGTCCTCCTGTCCTCAAAGTCTCTACCAGGGGAAGAAGAAGATGTTTGTCGACTACCTACCTGTGAACAAGTGGAAAATAATATTGTCGCCCTAATCTAAGTTACCTACAGAACAGTTGAAATCTCGCAGTGTTATGGGACACAGCTCTCTGTCGTTGAACTATCGCAATTATCGCAAAAAGTCCGTTTTTTATGGATTATAAGTGTAACTGGTGTTGTGCCGTTTCTTGGGAAACTCCAATATCCAGGATCGATCCTGAAACAGCCGAATAAGCCGTCAAAAGGTAAGAGACTATTCCGTCATACCCCATTTCCCGTGATCTGTATTTTAAAACACAATTCATTGGTCAAATCTTTTCGAAATCGATTTACAGTCCACAACATCATATTGTCGTGTCATCGGACGCGACAAGTATGTTGTATTCAAACGTTAACTGTCCGTACTTATTATTAAATTTCGGAACTATTAACCCGTAGTTGCGCGGGAATCTAGTGGTGTATTTATGTTCTAATTTCTCTTTATGCTACTGGGTAAATATATTCTGAATTCTGCAACCTTCCTTTTATGTATTGATTGCGGATCGGTTAGTTGGGACTATTGTGGAGAATTTACAAAAGAAATTTTTACTAATTATAACGGGAACGCCTTTGGAAGATATGGTACGGCATTTGGAATTATATGTATTTAAAAAGAAAAACAATATTTCCCGGTTAGGAATGAAAACTAAACTAAAAACTTTGCTTGTGTTGTGATGGAGGATTTAGGCCATCCGAGGCCGTGGTCTTGGTGTAAAGATCTTGACTTGCAATCTGAAGGTTGCGGGATCGAATCTCGACGTGCGCAAATATATTTAATTTGATTAATTTGTGTCATTTTACAATTAATCTATTAAAAATAATATATAGTATAATTGCTCCATGTTCCAGAGTGAAATATACTCTTTGTGTCACCCTGGGGTAAGACCACAATTCAGAATTGAAACATTGTTTCAAACCGCTTTAGCTGTATTTGGTGACCAGTTCTGAAAAGCCAGGTTCTTCACAATCTTCTTCTGCCCATCTCCTTCCCGCCATCCCCTCCCCGATCCCTGATTGGGGATGCCATAGTCTCACTGGCTCCAGACGGGAACAGCTAAGACTCTTGTAAGATATTCACAATAAAAATAAAAATAAATCGAGTGCAGTTCACACGCCGTGAAGTTAAACCTTCACCCAAATAAATCTCAACCTATAGGAGCCTTGAAAATATAGCCCATAGTCAGAGCGGCCAATGCGGACAGAACGCGACGCTTCGTAGGTGCTGTACGTAGGTAAGGTTTCATTCTATCTCATTCTCTCGCAGGCTAAATCCTATAGATATATGTGTTTGTCTCTTTTTATTATCGCTTGTTTACGTTTCATCGAGGTTCAAATCACAACGGTGCTAAAGAAATTTCAGTTAAAAAAGGCAGCCGAAGAATTGAGCTAACGACGACAATATTTTGAGAAATAATCAAATACTTCAGTAGGGTCAGTCATTTACAAAATTGGAAAAAGCGATAAAGTTCCTAAAAAAAAAAAATATATATATATATATATATATATATATATTTATTTTATTTTTACTAGAAATGCGTATTTCTTTTGTTTGAATGAGTACCTAAAAATAATGTATATTTTTTTACTACAAAGTTATTTTAATTATATATTTGAAATGCGTATTTATTTTGTTTAAATTTCCAAGAATTAATCCTGACAAATCCTTCGGCCCAAAAATAACAAATTGGTAATTAGATTTAAGAAGGCCAGATTCGGAAACATTATTAAAAAAATGTAATCTGATAATTATTTTTTTACGAGCATCTCGTGGTATCTTCGCTTTGTTTCTTTTCTCTCAAAATTTTAATCTTTTTCCCAACATTTTTCTACTATTGGCCTCAACTGGAGCTGTGAAAAAATTATTTTTAACATCGTTCTAAAATAGTCTACTATGTTCGGATTTGCGACATCTACGGTCATAAAGCAATAAAATAGCTTGGTTTAAAATAAATGGCTGGCCATGGAAATGTTTTAAATATTTACAATAAATGTTTTACGAATGGTAGGAAAATGTGGTTTAATTTTGAACCACTATCAATGGCAGAAAAATAAAAATATTCAATTTTTCTATCATAATCGCTCCAGTGTTAGTGTATTACATTTTTAAATAAATTTATATAGTATAATTAAAAATGAATCTTCAATATTTGATTTAACGTACCAAACAAAATAAATTGACGTCATAACTGCATATTTCTAAACTACTGATGACTGGGCCATCATGGAACTATTCAGCTTATCCTCGATGTACTTTTTGCAAATTGTATTGTATATTATAGCTTTTCTACATTTTGGCCAATTTGCAAACTCCTTTGCTGGCCGAAATGTGGTCAATTAGAAGAGTTATTTAAAAACATTTATTGGAACTTCGATTAATCACAGTCATAACTTAGTGTTTACATTTTTCAACAAGAGATGTCTAGCATTTCTTCTGAATAATTTGACATTTCGCGAACCGAAATTATTCATAAATATTTTTCCTTGCAAATCATTGATCATCTGTTACATATTGAGAAAAATCGTTTGTTTGAATTTAAATTTACATATACAATTACTAACTAGGCTACAGACAACACATAGAATCCATAATATTTAATATTTTTGAAGTGGGCACTCTCTAGGCCAGTTTTAAAGTATGCAGAATTCAAGTGGATATAATTTTGTAAAATAGTTGATGTATGAAAAATATGTGATAAACAGTTAAATATAGGGGCATTCAATGAATGTATAACACTGTAAACAGTTTATGTGTCTTCATACTAAAATGTTTTTTTTAATGACGGTGGGAAATTTCCAAATCGGACGCTCAGAAATCCCGGACCCTGGACGAGTGTATATCAATTATTAACGCGAAAACTCGAGTGGTTATTATAATATCATTGTGTTTATATAAATATCCATGTATTCATTATTTGGTTAAATAGTGTAACCCATAATTTTCCGTATCAAATGTACAATAGATAAAATTTTGCTACAGGCCCTGAGGGCGGCTTTTGGGAGGGTGACCATTTTATAAATCCGATAGGAACTGGTTCATAAAATAGCCGGTTCCTCGGATCCAGTTAAAGCTAGCCACCGGGAGAAAGTAACCGTGACAGGTAATGACGTCATATATAATATATATAGACCCATGGTATTATTATTCAAGTCTGCCAGTTACAACAATAATCATATATTATCTTCAATCTCTCCATACACGGAGAGGTTCACGAAATTACAAATCCAATAGAACTTACGCTTGCCAGCCGACATTTCTCAAGCTAGCTGATAACCTAAGCCATATTTTGGCATTGTTGGCTACTTGCTTGCATTCGGTTATATTACAAAAGCTTTTTAACAAACTTCAAGTACAAAGATAATTTTACATAACGCCGTCAGAGATGTATTCGAAGTGTTCTTAAATTTCAACCGTATAGACGCAAGGCTATTGATAAAACAATAAAATAAATTAAAAACAACATTAATTTGTGATTAAGCCCCCGCACTTTTATTAGGAACAGATTTTTAAAGTACACTATTTTTAAACTTAGTTGCGAAAAACTAAATTAAAATTTTTAATTCATAAAAAAAATTTACGTAATTCTCGTTACGTCTGACATTTCGTGTAACATTGTTTTTGCATTGTAATAATAAAACAACAATAATAAAACAATGTCCGATGAATCGCAGATTTTATAATTTTTCAAAGGTCTGCGCTTTTTAGCTAACATGCAAAAATATCAATCCAACAATGGCGTATTTCCGCAAACGAGGGATTCTATTGAAAATGTACGGAATATTTAAAGATCATTTTTCTGATTTTAATCATCCTACTATAAATATTTGTTTTTTTTTATGTTTTCATTCAATATTATTGATTTCAAAAACGCTCTAAAACTGACAAAATCAAAAAGGCCCGTTTTTTGCAAATGGGTTTGTGACGTCACAAGCGTAGCTCAGATGAACCAGTATAAATAAACACTGTCATTGAGGATCCGCACTCATGACGTCACACGACAGCCACGCCCCAAAATGTCTTTAACTCGCTGTAGAAAATTTATTCGTCAACATAAAAATAAAATAAAAATGCCGTAATCATTGTAATTTTTTGCTTAATTTTTTTAAACAAATAAACTAGGTTATACCCAATTATATTTTTCACGGGGCTACGCTAAGGTAGGAGTATATTATTATATGTTCAATGATTGAAATGGTTCTCTGAAAACTGTGAAAACAATGCACAAGGCTTATTAATAATGAATATTCCTGAGTAGTCATTTTCAGTAAATAATACATTGAAAAATAATGGAATTTAAGTCTTGGTTTAATAATAATTCCTGACCTTGTAAATGTAATTCCGTTTTTCGGGAAGGATCATAAAGGAATTTTCGCTGCCGGCATTATCTGCCGCTGTGGAGGCGGGCAGCTTTGATATTAAAACGGGGAGAGTTGTAAGTGCCTCCGGCGTATTCCGGACAGTCCCTCCCCGTCTCTTTTTCCTCTTTGCCTTCTGGTGGCCACCCTTTACCCGAGATGTTATTCCTCTCGCGTTTCATTTATGTTTCATCTGAATGTGGACTCTGTGGAGGGTGCATGGTACATAGCCTGTCGCTCCACCGCCACGAGCCCGGCGGGGGTCAAGCTGGCGAAATAAATTACATTTGTTTTTAAAACAATAATTTTTTAATTGCTTTATTTTACTGAGCTTTTGCCAATATTGATTTGAGTTAATATAACTTGGCGCTGGTCTATTTATGTAAAGGAGAGTGTTTGTGGCGCGTAGCTGACAACGAGTGGGCGGCGCGGTTTGGATGTTTGAACAAATACAGTTTTATTCTGAGATTAATGAAATTTTGCACGCTTCACCTGCAAAAATTGAGGAAGGTCGATGTCTGCGTTCAATTTTTAAAAACTCTCTGTTAGCTCTGGAACAGCCTTAAAGAGTCGGTGATGTGTGAATGCTGTGCGGTGCAGTGCAACGAACATTGTGGTAAACGAACCAGTGTGTCCCAACGAGGGCGATATCGCTCTCTGGGAGTGTTAGTAAGTTACCGAGCTAAGTTCTGACCGCTTGCTCGTAATATTCCAAAACTTCTAATTTTCACTTAACAGATAAGACATGTTATCTTTTGTGGTACGATAAAAATAAGGCGAAAAGAAAAAATCAGCTGTCTATTCATCATTCAATTGAGAATTTTTAAGATATTTTGATGAGTAAAATAACTTGGTATCAACTTAATTACTACAAGAAACTATCCTACTAATATTATAAAGGCGAAAGTTTGTATGGATGTTTGTTACTCTTTCACGCAATAAATGCTGAATGGAATTTAAAAATTCTTTCACTAATAGAAAGCTACATTATTTGCGAGTAATATAGGCTATATATATTGGTAAGTTCTGGTGTTATGAATAAGCTGTGGAGTTATGAAATTATTTATCATACGTTTTCTGTCCCTAACAAAATCGAGTTATTGCAAACGTCAGATGAAAAGCAAAAAATTGTTGCCTGAGGTGGAGGGGTTTAGGGGAGGAAGAAAGGGGAGGGAAGAAAGTGCGGATAGTGGAGGAGGGTGGGGGGAGGGGGAGGAGGGTGCAGGTAGAGGGGGAGGGATGAAAGGGCGGGGGGGAGGGGTATGGGAAGGGGAGGGGTATGGGGGTTGGGGGGGGGTATGGGGAGAGTGGAGTGACGAGAGGGAAGGTGGAGGAGGTGGAGTGGCAACCCCCCTAACACCATGCGAGCGAAGCCGGGGGCAAAAGCTAGTATATGTATATATTTGAAAATCTAAAAATGTTTGTATATATGTCCGCTATGCGTTGCTAAATTAAGTATAGGAAATGTTTCAAACTTTCGAAATACCCCTTTTCCGCCCTCGCGAAGGTTTCTTGATTATTACAACCACATGACAATACATCTGAAAAGTTTTTTTAATCATTACAAAAACTCTTACAAAAATGCCACAATTTGAAAAAGATATTTTTAAAACATCGATTGTTCAATCGAAATTCAATCTTAATATGTAAAACAAAGTCGGGTTTGTTACACTGTTTATAACTCGAGAACGGCTGGGCCGATTCGATGATAATCATTGATTTTTTGGATTTGTCTCCGCCCCGAATAGCATAATAACTATTGAAATATCACAAAAATTAACGAATAAAAATAGTTATTAAAAAATTCTTTTCCCTATTCATTTTGTATGGAACGGGTTGTCATATTTTGAAAGAGCTGCGGAAATTTTGTGATAAGTACCTATGATATTTTGTAGTGAATGATCCAAAAATTCAAAAACGTCAAATGTCAATGCGCTGATTGTTTTGTTTTTATTCTTAAACATATAATGCTGTTTCTCTTTCTTACACACTAAATGTCAATAGTCGAAAATTAGACAAACGGTGAACGTATGTTTCCACCCATCCAAAGGAAAGATACAATAATTATAATAAAAATCCCTCACACGTATAAAGAAAATGAAAAACATTTTTTTTTACAACAGCTCACACATGAGGCCTCGAAGAAAATTATTTTCCCTCAGGACCTATGTCATCTTAGGGAATGCTGTGTGGAGAATCTTTTTAAGGAAGAGAAGGATAAGAAGTTCTTGGAAGGAAAAAGGTATGAGTGGTGGGTAGGAATCTAGGGTCAGTGTGTCCGGGATTGACGGACGTATGAATCCATCCCTCCAACTGTGGTGCAAGGCGATGTGTCGAGAGAGTTCAGCTGGAAATGTCAAAAAGCCTCCCTCAACCAGTCTCTCTCGATCCGGCCCGCCACACAGCGGGTGGGCAAACGCATCCGCCACCAATACCCGGAAAAACGTCACCCCATGAACCCGGGCATCCCTGCTAAATCACCAAACGTAGCCAACCACTTGGGGTGACCTATGGGTGACGTATGAAAGAGGTGTTGGTTATCCAATAAATGGTTCCCGGGGCGGCGGCACCCATACCCGCCTCCCAAATTCCCGTAAGTAAGTGGAAAGATAAGAAAAGCACAAAAAATATAAATCCGTACAAAATGCCATCTCCGATACTGACAAAAACAAAACACGGACAGTTTCGCATTGATAATAATTGCTTCGTTGTGTAATTTTTAACTTAATAAAAAAACTGAATTTAATTCAACCGTTATTGATTCTTAGCGGTTCGTCAGGTCAGCTAGTATAAGAATAATTAATGAATTTAATCGAAGTATTCACTTATGGTACTAATCAAAATCGAATACTTTGAATCTAATTGAAAATTATATTATTTTAAATAGGTACCTACCTATGTTAGGTAACAAATTAGATTGATTGTTCTTATTTTATACAAAAATGAACGTTTGTAAGATGTAAAAAATAAAATAAAAATATATTAAAATTGCAATAAATTGTTTGAAAATCTGAATGTACCGTGATTGAATATATTTATTGAACGCGGGAGAGGGGAGGGGATCGCGGCAGGGTGGCTTGCGGGAGAGTGGAGAGGGAAGGCGGGGAAGGTGGAGGGGGAACGCGTGAGAGGAATGGAACATGGGAGGGGAAAGGTAGACGGAAGGGGAACGGGACGAATAGGAAAAGACACACAGGGAAAAACAATTGCTTTATTAATGGCATAGCAGAGCATGTCGGGAACTCGCAAGTATTATATAATTTCTGGGAGATGGTAAAATATGCAATAAACTTCCTCCTTTTTCTCAAACAAGGTTAAGTAAAGGTTCGGAAATATGCGTTGGCAACTTTACCAATAACAATGTAGATATATTTAATAATATAAGCATAATAAGAGTTCATAAATTTCTATCCGTGTTTCGTATCTATTATTGAAGTGAAAACGTCTTTAGCACCGTTGTGATTTGAAACGCAATGAAACGAAAATAAGCTAAAAATAGAAATTAAAAAAATCCAATAGGATTTACCCTTTAGAATGAGATAGAAGGTCTCATCTTTGTGCGATGCTTCGTTACCTCCCCACTCTTGTCTTCTTTAGTTTTCGGAAGATTTCACTTCTACCGCGTGTCAACTGCACACTTGCAATTTTTTTTATATATGTATTTGAAACAGATTTTCTCTTCAGATCAGAATTTCTAGGTTCTTCACAAATCATCCTTTCTCTACCTCCTTCCCCTCCAACAGTGACTGCACAGCACATGATAGAAAAAATGACAGGGAAGGTAGAAATTTTTTTAATAACACGGTTCATTACGCGGTCGTCAAAGGTCTTACGAGGGCTGCTTTAAGAAAATGATGTGATAGAATTTCGCAGTGGGCAGTCATTGATGTGCGGACTTCAAAAAGAATTTTATTCATGAATTGAAAATAAATTAAAAGGGTATTTCCGCTCGGACAGTCAAAGTCGGATATTTTTGCCATACTCAACTATTTGAAACAACCTTTCGCACAACCTACACGTTATCATGTATGCTTGTGTAAAACTGTAAACACATATAAATTATCTAGGTGTATGTATCAGTGTATGTAGAGTAAAGTTAGCCTCCCAAAAACTGGGCGTACTGTACAGGACCCGCAGATACTTTGATAGTACACAACTGCTAACCCTGTACAAATCACAAGTGTGCCCCACGGTTGAATTTAGCAGCCACCTCTGGTCTGGAGCTCCAAAATACCTGAAAAACACCCTCGACTCTGTGCAGAAACGGGCGGTCCGTTTGATAGATTCTCCCATCTTAACAGACGGATTGCAATCTTTAGAGCACAGGTGTCGGGTGGGAATGCTATCCTTGTTCTACCGTTATTACAATGGAAGATGCTCCGAGGAACCAGCATCATTGATCCCTCCGGCACCGGTGCATAGTCGGGAAATACGCCAAACGCGTGCCCAACATTTGTACACGGTTGACATTTGTCACATGAGAACGGGTCGCTTCTTCGACTCGTTCTTGTGTTCAACAACTCGAAATGATTTGCCGGCCTCTGTGTTTCCTCGTTTCTACAACATGGGTCTCTTCAAGACCAATGTTCATTCCTTCCTCTACTCAAAAAGACCCTCTACATAGCATCCCAGATGACATAGGCCCTGAGGGAAATTATTTTCCTCAGGGCCTCCTGTGTGGAGTTAATGTAAACAAAAAGAAAAAAGTTTGTACTTATGTCGAATTTATTTCAGTTAACGAAACTCTAATTTAAAACCTTGCATTTTGTCAACCCATTATAGAACAAAGAAACATTGTATGGGGATGGTCAACAAACTCAGTTGTCGGTCATACGAAATCGCATAGAAAACCTAAAATACAAAGAATGACTGACAAAGATCAAATATTCAACGTGTTTGACGTACTACATAGATGTATGTACATAAAAACATTTTTGACCAAAACAATAAACAAACACCAACTATCACTAATAGACCAGTTAGACAAGCGTGTAAAAAAAACATAAAAACTTCGACGATAAAACCAAGCTTTGGACAAAGATACACAAACAAGTACGTAAAGCATTCAACAATATTTCATTACATACAAAAGATGAGGGAAACAAAAAAATACAACTATGCAGTTCACACGCGGTAGAAGCGAAACCTTCAGAATACTAAACAGAATACTAAAGTAGGTAAAAGTAGGCTACGAATCACCTCACAAAGAGGAGGCCGATTATTCTATCTCATAATTTCGCAGGCTATGTATTTTCCATCTCTTTATTATATTAAAATACCATATTTTATTAAATTGTAAAATGGGGGCCTCAGAATCGGTAAAGCACTCAGTGAGATCCAAAAATTTTGAATAATGTTTTATAATCTTAAAAAAAAAAAAAAAGATAAGACCAGTAAGTAAGATTATCGAAGGCAAACCCGTGCAAAATCATAAACAATTGCCTCTAAAATAAACAGAACATAATCATTACAGATTTGAGAAGCCATGAGCAATAAGAACAGAAGCTGTTTTGGAGCACGTTCCTATCGTTATAATATGTTCAGCTAAGTAACTATAGAGCGAACTTATATTTTTTGACGTGAAAATAAAACGTAATACCTTGCAAATCTGCAACGCTCTCGGCATATTTTATTCCCATCACATGTAAAATGCCGACAATTTCGCTTGAGCAGATACTATTACAATTTCTTTGAATACGGAAATGTTCGACTCAGCGTAAATACCGAATAAAAATTGTGACACGATATTCCGACTAACATGACAAAAGGTTTGGCCTACGAGTATTTTACAATAATATTTCAGATATCAGTAGCTTCACTTATTTAATTGATTGAAAAATCTGTTTATGTCAATATTTAATTTATGGATACCGTCCAAGGTAGGTTCGCTACGTTTGGTGAGTTAGAAGGGCTTGCCAGGTTCATGGGGTAAAGTTTATTTTGGTCTTGACGGCGGATATGTTTGTATGATAGTTTTTTTTTTATCAATGTTAATACATTTAGACTATTTTTTGATGTGAATACCGCACAAGAGTTACAACTGACTCTATCCGCCTGGAGCCTTTAATACTTTGGCATTCCTAATTGGGGTATGAGGCTGAAGGGAGTGCAGAGGGGAAGGAATTGGAAGAAGGAAGGTAGGGATGAATCTGGATGTTCAGATCTGGTCACCAACTTTCAATTCTGAATAGTGGTCTTACACCCTGGCGATACAAAGAGTTTTTTCCACTCTGGGACCTACCATAAATTTACTAAGTATATATTATTTTTAAAAGGTTAAATTTTGAAGTAACACAAATCCATTACATTTTTTTTCAAAAGTGAATCATACTTACTTCATTTGAATGTGTAAAATTGTCGGTGACTCCAGAGTTAGACCTGGTAAACCCGTTTTGGTAACCATATTGATATTTTGGTACCCTCATAATTTTCTACACTTTAACTGTCACTTTTAATATTTTGTTTCTATATTTTAACTATCACTTTTACTTTTTTCTTTCTATATTTTCTGTCACTTTTAATATTTTCTTTCTATATTTTAAATGTTACTTCTATTATATTTTGAATATGCTGCAATGCAAGATGACACATGTCATTTAAATTCGATTCTCTTGTACATAAATGTACAATAGGCCACTTGCATGGATTTCATAGCGACTTGGAAAACTACGTGTGGATAGATTTTTTTACTAAGTTTACGAAAAAGTTACTAAAAATTTTTAGAAATGTACAGTTTTTTTTTTTTATAAATAAATAAATCCATTATTAGAGCTCGTGACGTCACTACATGAAAATGTCCCGTCTCCGATTATGTACCCTTAATTTTGTAAAATTCCACACCGATAATTTTTTTTTATATGGCAACACTTTGATTTCCGGCGAATTTTTGAATTTGCGTTTAACGTTCACTAGATTTATTGGTCGGTCTAAGAGCGAGGTCGACAGCCGTATACACCAGGCTAGGCTTGCATTCAATAAAAGGTCGAAAGTAATTGAATCAAATAATATAGACCTAAAACTGCGAATACTCCTCATCTAGACCTATGTGTGGAGTATCTTGATGTACGGTTGCGAAACATGGTGTCTATCCGAAAGAGATAAACGGAGACTAGAGGCTTTTAAGATGTGGTCCTATAGAAGATTATTAGGAATTTCCTGGAGAGCCGAAAGACGTGCAAGATGGATCGGCCATGTTATACGACAAGAAGGCCTATTGCATGCCATAATGGAGGGTATGACCGAGGGGACAAACTCTAGGGGACGCCCACGCCGAGAGTACCTGGACGACCTGCTGGTGGACGTGCGCTGTTCATCATATGCAGAATTCAAAAGAATTTTCTCTTCCATTCAGGGAAGAATGGAAGAGAAAATTAGAGGAAATTGCTGCAAACCAATCCCAGGATTGAAACCAGAGAGAGAGTTATTGTTTGTTCTATGCGAACTTATCCTTTGGTTTGATTTTTTGATAAAGATGGCGGTGTTTTTACAGATATTACGGAGAGAACCCCGTAGAATTTATTGCTATTCGTGTGGAAAACGTTCTTTTTTTAAAATGATATTCGGCTACGTAATTATCGTTTTTTCGCACCCATAAAATTATGTCCCGTCTTTCCGGTTTATAAAAAATGGTCTGATTTTTCGGATTGAAATTTTCAATAAATCGCCAGGGTTTCAAAAATACGTCTAAAAATAAATAAAAAAATACAGAATGTCTAAGAATATTTGACCAAACCGGAAAATAAATTAAAAAATGTGATGCAAGTGGCCTATTAAAAAAATAGCACGAGTTAAATAATAAAAATCACTATTGGAGGTTTTAGTTTTTGCTTTAGACCCAAAGATAGTTACATCTACATGGAAAATAAAAAAATCACAAATCTGAATCACAACACAATAATATCAAAACTGAACACAACATGGACACAATATAAATAAGGTCACATTTTTTAAAACCAAACCAACAAATTCCGAATTAATTAAGGAAATAACTATTGAAAACTATGGAGCGTTACGTGAAGCACGTGTTGCAGTTTGCAGGCACATTGATTACATGTCACTTCAACAACGCTCTAGATTTATTGCGGACTTTGGACTTGTGATATTACTATTTCCTGTGCACCTAAAAATTTGCTTACATTAATTAAATTAAATTGTTGATAGATTTTTTGCCTATTGTAAAGAGTAGAACATAACTATAATATCGTGTTTCTGTAGTCTACTCAGTGGTTTAGATTTTAGATCATTACGGGAGATAAATGATGAAATTTTATCCATTTGTTGACAATTCTCTTGAGGCATCACTAAGAAAATAAAGGATTGTATTTAGAGCTTAAGCCTCGGCAACCCGAATTTCTACCGATTTCTTACATATCTCCCTTAAACATTTGAAGTTTTTAAGCTCTTAAAAAAATATATGTTATTTTTGAAGATAATGTCTAGATGCTTCTCACGTCGAAACGCAAATTATATGAAATTCCCTCTATAGAAAAAAATCGCCAAGTATGATCCAAAAATTATTAAAAACTAGTCTATTATCTTATAACTTATATTTATGAAAAAATTCACAATGTTTCTTTAAATGATACTTGAGATGCTCCGCACGAGATTTTTGCTCTATTTTAAATGAGTGGTGTTTTATTAAACATTTTCGCAATTTTCGCATCGATTTTGTCGCTGTAAATGTTAGCGCGCTCCTCTAATATTCATTATTATCTCTCCATCTTCTTCTTTTCAAGCCCGGTTGCGGAGCCTTAAGTCACTAAAAGTGTTTTAATTAGGTGATGAGCCTTTTAATTGAAAGTGCAAGATACTGACATTAATTATAACAAGGGTGAAAGATACAGACGATTTAAGATGTTAAATATGCATACGTTTTTGAATTGAAAATTTCTTTAGCACCGTTGTGATTTGAAACTCGATGAAACGAAAAAAAGTGGCAAATGCATGTGCAAGAGAATGAGACAGTATAATCGGTATCCTCTTTGTGCGGTATTTCGTAGCCTATTGGTCTCCTCTTTGTGCGGTCCTTCGTAGCCTCCCTACTCTTGTCTATTTTAGTTTTCTGAAGGTTTCGCTTCTACCGCATGTGAATTGCACACTCTGATTTTTTATTTAATTAAAAATCAAATTTAATAACGTTATCAATTTTAAACTGTGGTTAAGTCGTCCATCATGACACGAGGAACATATTCCCCTTACTGGTGGCAGGAGATTTTCAAATATTGTCAGGTTATTTGTAACCCGGGAATGTTGAATGAATGAATATCACCAGTCTGAAGACAGTTGTGGTAGGCTGAAACCGGTAGCTGTCTTTTTTTTCTAAATAGATTCATTTTTAAAGTGAAAACTTCTTTAGCACAGTTGTGATTTCAAACTCAGTGAAACGGAAAAAAGCGATACCAAAAAGAAAAAAAATACCTACATCTATAGGATTTAGCCTGCGAGCGCAATGTATCTATTTTTTTTTAAATTCACGGGTACTCGGTTCCAATATGAAACGATAAATCCGCAGTCCCAAGCAAGTCTAGTTTGGTGTGAAGCGCCTGACGAACCTCAGCAGCTAGACATTTATCGGACCAAGGATCGAATGTTACGAAATCCAAAAAAATTTTTTTTTTTTTTTTTTGTATAATCAATATCCAATCTTCAAACCACTCTGAAATTGACAGGCAAACAAACACAAAATAAAGCAACACCGAAGAAGAAAACACAAATACTAATAAGATAACCAAATGTATAAGAAAAGGTGTACTGGAATTCGATGACAAAAATATGAAAAAAATTGATAATAAAAGTATTTCGTAGTCTCCGCCCTCTTTTATACTATAGTTTTCTTAAGGGTTCGCTTCTACCGCGTATGAATTGCACACTGATTTTATAAAATTAATAAAAAAAGAGTTTTGGTTGATCAAAATTGCCCTTATTGTAATAAATTTTCATGATGTCTCCCTCAAATTAAATTGTACCAAACGTATTAACTTCAATTTAGCGCTTGTCTGGATAAGCGCATTGTATCTTTGTATTGCAGTGGATGGAGAATGGGTCAGAATGGGACACCGGTCAGTATGTCGTCCTGTCCATACTGCCAATACCAATTCCAAAGCGCCTTGTTGAATCGCCTAGAATAGCTGTTATCTCTCGCCAGTCAAGAGCATTACTATTATTGCACTGTGAGGCCAACCAATTACTAATCCTGCTTTTGAACTAACTGAACGAGCCGATGTGACCGACGTCCCATTGAATATGATATCAACGCGCCGTTTGCAAACCTGGGGACGAACGTTGTGAGATTATTATCGTCTAGTCTAGGAAGAGTACAAGTTTATACAATATAAATAGGACATACTTCCTGACTAATTGGGTCTCAAAAAAACCCTGCGGTGCAAGTGCGGGTATGACTGTTGAATATTCTGGAGGATGTTGCTCAAACTGAAGGAAGTGATGGTGAAAAGGAGATGCTAAAGAGGAAGGTAAACAGCTGGTTGGTTGCTGGATGTATATATTGTACTAACCTCGACCGAAGTAATTTCAAGCGACATTTTTATTATAAATTATGATATCGCATAAGTTTTATTTTTGATGTGAAACTTCTTTAGCGCCGTTAGCGACATGAAATTCGGGTGAAACCGAAATGCGTCACAACTCAGTTCTACACAAATACTCGGTTCTAATATAATGCGTCAAATTTGCACCTCGGCCTTGCATAGCGTAGTAGGCAAGGTGCCTGACAAGTCTCAGGGGCCAGAGAGACAGACATCCAGGGAACGGGGGTTCGAATCCTTTTTTTTATTTTTTTTACATGAGCTCTGAGGAAAATAATTTCCCTCAGGGCCTATGTCATCTTTAGGGATGCTGTGTGGAGGGTTTTTTTAAGGAAAGCAAGGAGAGGAGAGTTCTGGGAAGGAAAGAGTTTAAGGGGTGGGTAGGACTCTGGGGTTCAGTGTGTCCTGGTCATCCGCCTCCAAGACCTAAAGAAACCTCACTCCATTAACCCGGGCACCCCTGCTAAGTCACCAAACGTAGCGAACCACATGGGGTGACCTATGGTAGAGGTGTGGGTTATTCAATAAAGGTTAAGTAAGATAAAGTACCCAATCCCGCCTCCCAAATTGAAATACGAAATCCAAAAAAAAAACATTTTTTAATTTTTCGAAATCCATATCGAATCTTCAAACCAATTTAAAAAAAAAAACAAGCAAAAGAAAAGAAAACGACATCTAGCGACTTTCTAGTTTCCCTTCTACCGCGTGTGAATTAAACTCTGATTTTTTAAATTTATTATACATATGTTTACAGTTAGAAATACGATAATACCTTATATTATGTAGATTTAAAAAAGACCCTCCACACAGCATCAGAGATGACATAGGCCCTGAGGGAAATTATTTTCCTCAGGGCCTCCTGTGTGGAGTTAATGTAAAAAAAAAAGATAGTAAACATTATTTTTATTCTGTGTGGTACGAACTTAGTTTTTTATGTTCTCTTCAAAACGACAATCTAAATTATTAATACCACCAGATTTGACTATTCAAATTTACTAGGTATAAAATTTACTTATTCCTCATTTCCCTAGTAGATATTAATGCATATTTAAAAAAAATATTAACTAGGAAATCAATCAAAAACACGCTTACCCTTCTCGGCTGGTAGTTGATACGGTGCCTCATTGTCACTAACTAAACAAACTTTGAAAAAAACCAATCACAATAAAAATAAACTAATCACAATAAAAATAAACTTATCACAATAAAAATAAACTAATCACAATAAAAAATATGCCACTATCTCAACATATGATGGGAGGAAGAAATTGGAATATTACTCTAAAACCCATTAATTACTATGTTGTGAACCTCTCGCTTCGACGCCAATTTTAAACTGATTTAAAAACTTACTTGTTCTTGTTTGAGCGGTATATTTATCTAATATTTTCTCTAAGCATTTAAAACTCTCTTCAGTGTTTTCCTTGGTAGCGGTGTAATAAAGATTGCCTGCAGTATTTATGGAAGCACGTACATATTTGGCCATTGTTTGCGTCGTATCAATAATAAAATAACAATAAATAATAAAAATAAATAAATAAAATTTCTATTTCCTTAACGAAAAATGTACCTACCTAATGAAATTATTCCTGTATTTTATGCAAACAAACTTATAAATTATATAGTAAATAATAAAGATAGAGAAAAAATGAAAAAATCTGACTAACTAACTAACTAACCATCAAGCCGTTTCCCCGCAGGGGTAGGCAGAGAGGACGGACCGCCAAATTACTCGGTCTTGGCACACACTCTATGCCTCACCCATATTCATACATCGTCTTATTTTATTTATTTTGCAGAAATAAACAGTACATAATTACATGTTAGAGAGTAGTTACAAGTTGTAGAATTAATACAATAATTGGTAATAATGACATGTCGCTGTTATATAATATATGTTTTTTGTGACAAATTATTTATAAATTTTACCTATATTAAATTAGTAAATTATTGAGGGAGAGGTGTGTGAGGGTGTGTGTATGTGTGTGAGGGTGTGTGTGTGTGTGTGAATATGTGTATATGTATGTATGTAAGTATGCGCATTTAACAATTTATATGATTGACGTGATGCTCTTTTTAAATTTGGGCAGTGAATCGGAGAAAATGTCGATGTTATAATTTAGATTAATATTATTGAATATATGAAGAGCACGATGGATTGGCGAATTAGTTGCTGCATTTGTCTTGTAATTAAGCGTGTGGAATAGTTCTGTATGGCGTGTACGTATATACATTCTTATACATTCACTTCTATTATTCTAACTTTTGACATGGCCCGACTCAAGTATATGATTCACTTGGTCGTGCCATGTCTTCCTCGGAACTCCCCGACTTCTTCTACCATTCAAATTTGCGTCGTATATTCTTCTTAGACTACTTTCTTCTTTCATTCGCTCTATATGCCCAAACCATCTGAGGGTCCCTTTCTTAATCTTACTCATTATGCTTACATCAGCCTTAAATTTTTTGCAGATATTCACATTTTTCACACGATCATACATTGTTTTACCACACATACGCCTCAGGGATCTCATTTCAACAGCATTTAGTTTACTTTCATCCTTCCTCTGCCAGTTCCATGCCTCACTGCCATATAACAGGGTAGGTACCAGAACTCCATTGTGGACTGATAAACTAATACGCCAATAGAATAAAATAGAAAATATTGAAAGCAAGAAGAGATGAAAACTAACGGAATTGAATATAATTTTTTAAATAATTTTGTATATGGTGTGGGGGTCAGAGTATCCAGAAGTGACGGACGTACGAACCCACCCCCCTTAGAGAGTCCAATTGGAGAGGTCAGACGCGTCTGCCGCCAAGACCTGGACAAACCTCACCCTTGCTATGTCACTAAAGTAGCGAACCACTTGGAGCGACCTATGGCAGATCCTTCCCCGCCTCCCTAATTATAAATTTGCGTATGTAGATGTATATGAACCGATTCACCGTGAGTGAGAAGTGGTCGAATGAATCGGTTCAGAATTTCATTCCATAATGTGCCGTATAACTTACTACGTAAGTTTCTAACATGGAATAACTTTACAACGTTGTGTGCAGTGACGTCGGTTTCATTCAAGTCAAGTAGTTTCATTCAATGGCCTGGGGAGTGTGGAGTTAAGGGAGGAACAACGAACGCCACAAACAGTCTCCTCTGCGATTACATTCACGGGACTGCCACTACTTGTTACCCGTTACCTGTCCGCAAACAGGGAACTGTCAGCCATCCCAACCAATAACTGGGCGTTTTCCCGTTGAATAGTGAATCACCTGACACAAAGAGAACACTAACACAAAATTTTGTTTTATACATATACTTGAGTTTATCATCTATTTAATATCTTTCCACTCCGATCATGTCATCGTCTCAAACGACATGTCATATTTATGAAAACTTTGTCTTATTTCCGCTTCACAATTAAAGCTCCATAAAATATTAACATTTGTAAATATTAAAATTTAGAATGCAAACATAAAAAAATTTAAAAATGACACATTTGATGTTTTTTTATGTGAAATGGTACTAAAATCACGTATTATATAAAAAAAAACAATATAAATGTATAATAAACAATTTAAACACCTCAATTTTATATCATTTCGTAGAAGAATATTTAATAAAAAAAAAAAATGTCTAACAGTGGGTAGGCAATTTGGCGGTCCACCATGTATTTGACAGAATAGGTTTTTTTAATGTATTTCTATGGACAACTTGAATAGTGATGGGTAGCTTGATTTATTATGAAGCTTCTACGAGTACTTTTTTGTTTTAGGGATGTCACTAGAATAATAACGGAGTTATAACGATTTCTGTGGAAAACAAACGCGTTGACGTGAAAACACGTTTATTGTACTTGACTGCTAATGTCATATTAACGTGTATATATGCTTAAGTTGCTGAGTGGTTAGTATTGTTAATCATGTAGTTTAATCAAATATGATTAAATTCATTAGATTAGAATCGGTTAATTTGAAATTTTTAAATCCTCTGCTTATAATTTTTTTAGCATCCCTTCCGTCATCACTTTAAAATCACATAATCATACATGAATGTTATTTGAAACGCTTTACTTGCAAGAATTATTGTGAAACTTCCTGTTTTTATAATGTTACACTCGAAAGAGACCAAAATAGTATTTATTTTTTAAAATATATATCTACATATGGGTATAGATATTGAATTGTCAAAATTGTTCCTTTAAGGTTTTAAGGCTTAATTTAAAAATAAAATTAAATGTCAAAGACGTTACAGACATTCACCTGACTAAATTAAACACAAAATTACACAATGTGAAGAATAATTTAAAAAAACATTTTAACAAATCACTCCATACCTGTATTTTATTCCACTTTCTTATCATTTATTTTTATTTCTTTCTTTTAATTATTTTATTTTCTTTTTATTTCTTTCAATTATATTTGTTTATTTAAATTCTCATTTTATTTTTGCAGTGAAACTTCTTTAGTTTTTCAGTGAAACTTCTTTAATTCGGATGAAACGGAAGTGCGTCACTATAATTTATTATTTGACGGGTCCTCGGTTCTAATATAAAGCTGTAAATTCACGGCTCCGTGCGAGCCTCCGATAGCGCAGCGGCGTAAAGCGCGTGACATATTATCTTAGCGGCCAGAGACATCAAGCGAACGGAGGTTCGAATCCTACGAAATCCAAAAAAAAGTAAACATTTTTACTTTTGTGAAATCAATATTCAAAGCACTTTTAAGTAAACAGGCAAAAGAAAAAAAAAGAGACATCTAACGACTATAACTTTTGGCCGTGAAAATCTAAAAACTTATCCGATCTAACGACTAGTTTCACTTCTACCGCATGTGAATTGCACAAACTGATTTGTTTCTCATTTCCTTTAAGATATTTAAATTAGATTAAATTCCTGCCACCTTCGAACAGGCCATCCTAGTGTGAGGTGGTTTTTACCAAAAAATGTGTGTATAAATTTTGAAGTTTTCCAATTTTCCGACTACGAAAGTTTGAACTTACCTAAGGGTAAACTTAAAATAATTCACGATCTGCTCATTCATAAATGGCGGTTATTTAATTATGTCAGGAAAGAACCCTTTTCCCAAGTTTTGCAGTAAAATATTAATATAAATTGTTTGCGCCCGTACATACGCAATATGAAAATAAATAAATGGTTTTAATATTAATAATAATAGTTTATTCAAGAATGTATGCAGGGGTAGTGCAATGCAATACATTCCATATTTTTAAATAACAAAAGGAATTAGACTAATAACGGGTTAAGGTTAAAAGTAAATAACAACACATAAATAAAATAAAAACGAATAAACATGAAAAACATGAAAAATTAAAATGAAAAAAAAATACTAAAATGAATTCACGCAGCTGTTTACGGAGGGTATTTCATCGTCTCCCGTCTCCAGAGACAGGGGGGACTCCATCCTGGTAGTCATGGCGGTGATGATTGTATTCTTCGGCGTAGTCTGCGCCATAAACTTACTCTCGTCCTTCAAGGTGCAGTTCCGTAGCAGTGCAATATTTTTTATTTTAAATGCATAAACGGCTATACTGCCTTTTATAAATAAACATATAATAGAGTACAAAAGTAAGAAAAATAATATCATTACATAATAGTAGTTTTAAACTTAAAAATAACATACAATCATTTTGTGTATCACAACAAAAAAGAACAATGAGAAATATCATAATTTCATTTCAACACGTCCATATTGAGTATATAAAGTTACATTTTGGAAAAATAATTTTTGAGTGCATGTTTATATTGCGCTAATTTTAAGAAATAAATGTCGCCGATGTTAGCATGTTCATTTCCCAAAAAGACTGAATGGTGAGTAATAATGTGATAATGTATGTGTGTTATTATAGTAGAACGGTAGAGTGAGTCTATTGTTATCGCGACCAGGGCAATGAAATCGTATTAGTTCTTTTAAATCAGGGGTATCCAGGACCGAGTGAATTATTTTATATAATATTAATAGATCACAGATTTTTCTGCGATCTGATAAATTTAAGAGATTAGTCCAGTTTAATAACAAATATAGTCCACGGATTCTCTTGGAATACCTAATTTAAAATTAATATACCTAAGAATCTATGCTGGTCTTTTTCAATCGCTTGAATATGGATATTGTAATGTGGAGCCCAAATCGTAGAATTATATTCCAAAATGCTTCTCACTAGCGTTATGTATAAAATGTGAATAGTATTAATGTTACAAAATTGTTTGGTTATTCTAATAATAAATCCTAAAATCTTCATTGCTCTATTAATAATATTAGTTATATGGCTAATAAATGTAAGTTTTGAGTTAAAAATAATACGTAGATCATTTATTGTTTCTACTGAGTTTAATATAATTTTGTCAAGATTGTATTCATAAATGTTCGGTTTCTTTATTTTATAAAATCTTATTTTTTTGATATTTACTAATGTCAAGTGCCAGTTTATTGCTTATACACCAATTAAGCAAGTTGTTTAATTTTTTTTGTAAAATTATGAAATCAGATGTATTTTTATTTTTTTTATATAATTTTAAATCATCAGCAAATAACAGGATATCAACATCGGTAGGCGAAAAAGTTGTCGATAAGCATTATTGTAAGGAACCTTTAACTTGTGCCATTGGGATACAGTGTAGTCAACCCACAGTTCTGATGTGTACAGCGAGGTACAGAAAGCGTTGAACAATATTCTTTTTACTTTTGGGCTGAATAGATAAAAACGTATAGACAGCATGTTTTGGTTTTGTCCGTATAAAATCTGAATTCTTCCAAGAAAGCCATACAAATGCAAAGTTGTGCTGATGATTCAATCCGATATTGTATTTGAATACCTTTCTTGGAAGAATTGAGTTCGGGAAGGGGGAACGGGAATCACCTCTGCCGTAGGTCACCCCAAGCGGTTCGCTACTTAGCAGGGATTTATGGGTGAGGTTTGTTTGGATCTAGCGGCGGATGATCTGGACACACTGAATCCTAGATTCCTACCCACCCTCTTACCGTTTTCCTTCCCAGAACTTCCTTTCCTTAAAAAGACCCTCCTCACAGCATCCCCAAAGATGACGCAGGCCCTAAGGGAAATTATTTTTGTCAGGGCTCCTATGCGGAGCTAATGTAAGAAAAAAAAATATTTATTTACGGGCGGCAACAAAAAAATTATCTTTCTACTAATAATTGTTCACAGTATATAACTTGCAGAAAAGATTTTTTCCTAAAATATATGCCATGTATAAATAAGCAGATTATGATTTATTTTAAGTTTACCCTTAAAGTGTGTTTTTAAGCGATTCTGATAAATATTTTAATGATTTTTGAAAGGGGGAGTAAAAATGTGAAAATATGAAAAGAAAAATATAAACCGGTAGGAAAAAGCAATTAGTCTTACCCGGCGTAAGTGACAGGTCGCGCGGAGACCGTGGCCTGACTTGACTGGGATATCCTGTCATCGTCAGGCCAATGCTTTCAGGCTCTGCTCAGGCACTGCTGCCGCGAGCTCTTGCCACGGGCTTAAACCGCGTCGCGGCGGTGAGCGTTGACGTCATCCCGAGGATCAGGGGATTTATTTCCCAGTTCGGGTTGGTATTCCATTCTAGCCTGAAAATTGTAGAAATTGGTAATTAGTATTTGGATGATTTGAGGTCCTGAACAAAATAATTTCCTTCAAAACTTTGGTCGTATTTGGGGATGTCATGGGGAGATTCTTTTTGATAGAAGAGTATTGAACGTGGGTCTTTAAGTGATCCATATTGAGGAAACATAGAAGCCAGCAAGCCATTAAACTCAATAATGAGTCTTAAAAATAAACTATCTCGTGTGATAAATAAAAATTGAAAATTTCTTTAGCACCGTTGTGATCTGAAACTCGGTGAAAAAGAAACGAGTGACACTAAAAATAAACAAACACATACATCTACATAGAAAAATTACTTAGAACCAAGTGCTTCGCTTTCTTTCTGTCAATCGATTTCACAATACGGCATTATATGATGGGGCGGTACGAATATAAATCAAACATAAATAAATTAGATATCACAAAAACTAATAAAACAAACGATTCGTGTTCGTCAGAACTTTTATTCAAACAATTTAAGGTCAGAAAATTAAGTTCATTATGCTCCTACCATGCAACATTACAAATTTATAAATAACAGAAATCTTAGACAAACGTCAATACTTCCTACTCTAAAATGTGAAAAAAACTATAGGACAGTTAAATCATAATATCTTGGAGTACCTAAACTTTTTATAAATCACTTCCTGAAAAAAATGGAAACATGAATATAATATAAAAGCATTTAAAACTCACCTTTAAAACTATAATGAAAACTTTAACTGAATCATGTCAAATAAAACCAATATAATAACACCCCCCGTACACAAAAGTCCTGCTTATTTTTTTTTAATTGGTAGGATTTAGGCTGCGAGAGATTGAGATAGATTAATCAGTGTCCTCTTAGTGTGGTGCTTTGTAGAAAAAATAAGCAATATTATAATAAATTAACCCTACAATTATCTTACGTCTGATACTCTGCATTCGTCTCATTCTCTCTAAATATAGTTTTCTGAAAGTTTCAATTCTACCGCGTGGGAACGTGTATTAAAATAAAAGAAAAACGAGTGTGCTTTAGACCACACGACTGAAGTTAAACTTCACTAACTTATAAAAGAAGAGAGAAAGAAAATGCGCGCGCGCACTCCCCTCTCTTGCTCCTACAGTGTGATACAGACAATAGGCCTGCACTGTGTCTTAGATATACGATACGTAACTGCCTATGAGAGAAAGAGAGAAAGAAAATGCGTGCCCGCACCTCTCTCTCTTGCCCCTACAGTAATATACGAAACGTAACTCTCTCTCTTTCTATCTTCACTAACTTCTCCCTCCCTCTCAACTTCCGTTCACCTCGCCCGATCACACTTTTCGTAAAGCTCTCGTCACGCATTCACCAGCTTAATCCCCAAGTCAACCGTGCGTAAAGAAGTTTTACTTCAAAAAACAAAGCACGCCACCACAGACACTCTTCCTTATATTACGCTAGTTGAAGTTTTCGTTATTGTTTGGGATTAAACATGTGCGTTGTGCAAAATTTCATGAGGATGATCAAAATTCTACATTAAGGGATGTGGTATTTTTTTTCTTGTAATCAGGTCTTTTTTTCTATTTTCAAGGTCAAGAGCGTAAAATTTCACAGTCTGAAATAAAACTGGAGATTTGTGTGAAGCACAAATTCTTCCACCTGCCATACTGCGACGGTGCGCCGCGCCACTCAAAAGACAGGAACACATTATGTATTTATTATGAAATTAAATATAAAGATGTGAACCTATTATAACACGCTGGTGATGGTGAAATATAAGTTAAGCCGTAATGAATATAATATAGATAATATTCGCATCATCGCACCACACCGTACCGCAAGTCTTTGACTTCATTATGGAGTTGGCTGGGGTGAGTGTAATTTGAGTAGGTGTGGGTACATGTTTATGAAATTTACGTTTAGAAGTTTGTGAAAATCTCAATTTAAGGTTTTCGTAAGTTAAACAAATATTAACAATGTGAGCAATTTTCATGTCAGATATAAAAAAAAATTAAATAAAACTAGCAGACCAAAGTTTCACTTTACGTCCCTTGAAACCCTGTACAAAGATGTCTTTGTGTACATACCTATGCATAAACTTCGTATCACCCCATTACAAATGTGGAGATCCGGAAAGAGTATGTATAAGATTGGTTTTAGCGTAATTTATGTGAGTATCTTTCGCACAAGAGTCCCAAAAGTCACCTAAAGTCAATGATACTACGGCCCCAAATTAGCGTATGTTTGTTGTCAGGCAGAAGGTACTGAAGAAGGAAGGGGGTTTGGAAGAAGAAGTTGGGGAAGCATCTGGCTATTCAGATCTGACCAACAATGTTTCGATTCTGAATAGTTGTCTTTCAGCAGGGCAATACTTAAAGTATCTCCACTCTGGTAGAAGAAGTCTCTAATGCGTCCGACTCAATTATGTGGCTCGCAATCAAATGAACGTGTAAAGAATCTGATGCCTGTATCAGACCACGCTATAAGTGGTTTACTTTCGTGACTTGACCTATTTCAGCATTCTAATATGCTAAAATGGGTTAATCCAAAAAGTAGGGAGTAGGTTCCTTGATAAATAGAAGAGCGAAGACAGAGTTGTGTGGCGATCCACCCGCTCTGCATTCCCCTCTGGCGAAACGGCAAGATGTATTGTTATTTAATATGATGATAGAAGCGGATACTTCAGAAGGAACTATTCCTAGAATAATTAAAATAATAAACTTTTACTATTGCGTAGGTATAGTGTAGTTATATATTTTAGAATTTGATACTGTTTACGGCGCTATTGCGTCAGCCATAATTCCGATGGATTTATATTTCTTTTTCAGAATTCTAGTCACAGTTGCTGTTAGACGATAAACTTCATTTGAAACACGTGTCTAAATATTATTTCAAGTATTTTGAATCTCATAAAGAAATGTGATAAGTGTTAATAAATAATTAACACTATAATATCTATACAAAGTAAAATAATCATTATTTTTATCATTTCAATTTAGCTCTAGGTGATGTTTGCGTAATACACAGTAGGCCACTTGCAACACATTTAAAAAAAAATTCCGGTCAAGGCAAATATTGTAAGGCATTGCGTTTTTTTTTTAACCGTATTTTTGAAACCCTGGCAATTTTTGAAAATTTCAATCCAAAAAATCAGATCATTTTTTATAAACCGGAAAGACGGGACATAATTTTATGGGTGCGAAAAAACGATAATAACATAAGTAACCGAAAATCATTTATAAAAAAAGAACGTTTTCCACACGAATGGCAATAAATTGTACGGGGTTCTCTTCGTAACATCTGTCAAAACACAGCCATCTTTATAAAATCGTCAAACCAAAGTACAAGTTCGCAGAGAACAAACAATAAATAATCTAGTGAATGTTAAACGTCAAATTAAAAAATTTACCAGAAATCAAAGTGTTGCCATATAAAAAAATAAATCAGTCTGGAATTTTACAAAATTAATTGAACATAATCGGAGACGGTACATTTTCATGTAGTGACGTCACGAGCTCAAATAATGGATTTATTTATTTAAAAATAAATAAAAAACTATACATTTGTAAAAAATTTTACTAACATTTTCGTAATCTTATTAAAAAAATCTATCCACACGACTTTTTCTAAGTCGTTATGAAATCCATGCAATTGGCCTATTGGTAAATGTAAAAAAACTGATTGATTCACCGTTGAGAGTCTCCTCCGTTAAGAGTCTCATCAAAGGTGGCAGATTTGAATCCCGGCGTGCGCAAATAGTGTATCGCCCTGGTGTAAGGCAAACATTCATAAATGTAAAAAATAGCATTTTGGAGGAGGGTATAAGTACAGCCGCTCCGGGAACCATTTATTAGATAACCAAAACCTCTGTCATAGGTCACCCCAAGTGGTTCGCTACGTTTGGTGACTTAGCAGCGGTGCACGGGATCATGGGGTGAGGTTTGAGTGCTGCTTGAACGAATCGGGAGAGATTGGTTGATCTTTGGTTTGGAGATCTTTTGGCATCTCCAGCCAGAATCCCTCGACTTGCACTGCATTTGAAGGGATGGATTCATATGACTGTCACTCCTGGACTCACTGACCCCAGATTCCTACTCACCCATCATACCTATTTCCTTCCCAGAAATTATTCTTCTTCCTTTCCTTAAAAAACCCTCAACACAGCATCCCCTTAGAAGACATAGGCCTTGTGGGAAATTATTTTCCTCAGGGCCTCTTGTGTGGAGCTAACGAAACAAAAAACAGTCCTTTTGATAGTTTGAGCTTGTGGTTCTTTCCAACCTGCCTCAACAACCTCCCTTCCCACATCTCAGCGTCGGTGATGCCGAGTAGTATGATTAGTACACGTGGTCCACTGGCTCCGGGCAAATGATTTTCTTGTGCGGAATTCACATAAAATATTTTTTTTATGTACAACTTTTTCATAGCTAGCCAGTGAAACTCGGGGGAACTAGAAAGTTTTCCAATCTAAATGACAATTGCCTTAGGAGGCCCGGGGACTTTTCCGTAAAACAAGTTATTCAATTGTATGAAATATTGTTCGCAACTTTTTTTTCAACAGAATAAACTTTTCCGCAAAAAAATACATATCAGTGATGTTGGTAGTAATACCATCCTAGTCTTATGTTTATTCTCTATTTACACATATGTGTTATTTACATTTATAGAGATTTATTCTTTCCTATTAATACTGGTTATGTTTTACGCATGTTGTGTTTTTAAAGTTTTAACGAAATACTTGATTTTATGAAACTATATACATGTAAACATTCCATGATAAACAATTTCCAATAATTCTTTTAAGATTTTAGGTTTTATGTACATTACACCTTATAAAAATTTTCGGTAAATTTTCGATACTGGTGTCCACGCGTATTACTAATAATTTTTAGAAAAAAACTTTAGATTCGCCTTAACTACTATAAAAGGAAACTTTTTGCATTTCGGGCAGTGGAAAATTATGCATTTTAATTTTCAATTGCGTAAATTAAAATTCACTTCGCGAGCCTACACAATGTCAAATCGCTGTCACTGTTATGTTGGTATCCCTGATGCATTGGAAAGAACTAAATACGACTGTGGCCAACTTCGTGGGATAAATGAAAACACAACAGAATTGTAAAAAAAAAAAAAACATGCGTATTAGGTAAGCACTACTTTGACGAAATTCTGAAAATAAAATGAATAAAGGCTTTTTTATTTATTTTATATATTCAATAATTTTATTATTAAATTAATAAAAACAGTTTATTTATAAACAAGTTCTGCTGGTAATTATTATTACGCGTGACAGCTGTTTCGCCTTCTGAGGGCATTATCAAACTGTGGTCATGCCACATACAGACAATCTATTTATAGTATTTTTGGATAGGTTTGTACTATGACTCATTTCTAATTTCTGATTAAAAATGACTGAAATGTCAAAGCTAATTTTCAAGTTCTGTTTTAATATCATTATTGGCTACATCATTTACAAACTGAAATAATAACAAAACTTAAATATAGCATTTACAAAGCTACAAAAAAACAGAGTGCTCACACACGGTTTTTTTTTTTTTTTTTTTACTTTATTATTCTCATTTCTTTGTACATATAATGTACAATAGGAAATAGTATATAATAACATAATATATAATAACAAATAGTATGAACAAGAAATGAAAACCCACTAAGGCACTGCCTGAGTGTGGGTAATATTAAAACAAAATACTGTATTTCCAAGTACCCAAAGTATAAAATAGACTTAAAAAAACCTATAAAATATAAGGTTAGTATAAAAAGTTAGTATTACATAGGAAGAATAAGTGAAAAGGGTTTTTTTTGGTATTATAAAAATAAAATTATATATTTAACTAAGTTAAACAAGAGTGGGGAGGCTACGAAGCACCGCACAAAGAGGAGACCGATTATACTATCTCATTCTCTCGCGAGCTAAATCCTATACATGTATATATGTGTTGATCTCTTTTGTGTCGCTATTTTTCGTTTCATTTAATTTCAAATCACAACGGTGTAGAATTTTTAAAATAACTTTGAATGGTAGTCACTATTTCTTTACTCGTAGATTCGTATACGTTGTCTTAATACTTTGTCTTCTAATAATGATTCTTTAAAATAAACTAAAGACGAGTGTATTACAGAATTTGAATAGTTAATCAAATTTAAAATTCAAGTTCTGTTAAAATTCTATTCAAGTTCTGTTGTTATCCAAGTATTTTGAAACAATTTGTTCTCGATGAAATAATAACAGAAATTTAAATAGAAGTTTCGCAGAGTTTTAATTATAAATTTGATGCGTTGTTCATATTCTATTAAACAACGTCTTTCGTCACATAATTTAAACAATTCATCTAATTTTACAGTTAAAATTCATATTTTGTGAAAGTTCTTACTTAATAAGGTCTGTTTTAATTTAATCATTGGCCAGTTGTTTCACAGAACTTGAAAATTAACTTATATCTGTTGATGTTAAAATTTTATGAATCATCCCGTCTTTATACTTAATATAAAAAAACTTGTAAAATAAAATACCGTGCGGAATATGAGGACGTTAAGGTGGTTGTCAATTCAGCGATATGTTAAAGAAGTTATGAACCATCTCGCTAGTAATTATGAGTCTGACGTGCGCATAGACACCTGTCACCCCCTCTGATCGTATAATTTATGGTACGTCGGAAAGGCATCATCTCGAAGAAGAGAACACAGTTCTAGTTATCTAGAGGAAATAATGCAATGCATACAAATTAAAAATATAAATACGTCAATGAATTGAATAAAATTGTGACAAATATAGCACTGTGACAACTCTTGTTATCAACCTCGATCGGGTCAACCAAATGAGATTTCTTAATAAAACTCATTCTATCTTTTTCTATCCAAATAAAATAAACTGAATTAGAAAGAGAGACCACGAAGCATACAATTACATCATCAACCAACATTTCTGCCATAGGTTACCCCATAAGGTTAGTGATTCGCTACGTTTGGTAACTTAGCAGAGGTGCCCGGTTAAATAGGGTGAAGTTTGATGGTGGATGGTAGAAGGCATTGGAAGCATCTGCCCGCCAGCTGCGTGGCAGGCCGGATTGAGAGACTGTTTAAGGGAGACCTTGGGACCTCTCCGGCAGGACTCTCTCGGAAAATATCTTTGCACCGCAGTAGGTCACTCATGTAGAGACCGATCTCCAGATTTCTACCTAACCTACTCACCCTTTTCCTTTCCAGAACTTCCTCGGCTTTCTTTCATCAAAAGACCCTTTACACAGCACCCCCACAGATGACATAGGCACCAAGGGGAAATCAATTTCCTCCTACACGGATCTTATATAAATAAAAGCATTCTCATAGCTTTTTATTATTGATTTGTTTTAATATTCTCATTTCTTTACTAATTTTTTCTATTATTTGTTTTTTTTACATTTCTATTAATCTCTATAAATTTTAAATTTATTTTTCTTTCATTTCCTTTAAGATATTAACACTACCTTAAATTTCTGCCACTTCGGAAAAAGCTTAGCGTAAAAAATTTATTAAATAAAAAAAGGACGTTCCCGTATAATTTTAAATAATTCTATAAAGTAGAAAAGCTTAAGATTTGCCAATTTTTCAATAAAGCACTCTTTTTAGGGTGAATCGCCGAATTAAAAAAAAAAGTTATGATGATTTTTTTCTTTATTAATTAATGCTAAAATTGCTAAACTACATACACCTGTGAAAACACAGCCATATCGTGATTCTAATAGAATATTTAACGGATTGAAAAATGTATATTATTGTTATAGTCTTCATAATCCTAAACAGAATACTTAAATAAAATACATACAATTCGCTGCCCTTTGTGATCAGTGGGCAGACACACGGTTTGAAATATGGTTCAGCGGAATAAACCACAATGTTAAAAGGTTCAACTAGCGCGCATAACTCCCCTTTATTCCGATAAAATAGATGACCCCTTTCATGCACAGGTTAGCAAACAATTGCGGTAGTTTTCAAGTTGCCTGAAATGCGCAAACCTGTTGATGGAAAATGGTTTTCTATTGAATTATTTATTGTCCCCGCCCTCGCACTAACTCCCTTCCATAAACAACAATCTGTCATGAATACATTGCTGATTCATTGCATTGAAATATCCATTCAAAGATCGGACTATTTTGTCAGAAGGTAAAAATATTTCCGCTATGCAATAAAATCAAAATAAATGGAGTATTTGTAAACGTATCCGAAAAGTAAAAACTGTTTTGGAAAGGTAATGAAATACTAATTATTATTTAATTTATATACTAAGACAAGATTTTTATGCATAGTATAAAGGATAACAATTATTATAAGCAATAATTATTATTATCGTTAGTTAGTATTAAACATTAGTTTATCAATTAAAAATAATAATTAATAATTATTAGCCTGAAACACTCATCTAAATTGAATAAATCCTCCGAGAAAAAATACATGAAAATAAAACATACATTATAATAATTATTACCCTTTGTGCTATGCGTAAAAATCTTGTCTTAAACATTGTATAAATTAAATAATAATTGATTTTTGATGAGTTAAAGTACTTGAAATATTGACATAATTTGTCTCAACGCCACCTAGTTGGAGATCTAGCAATTACAATGCCTTTCTCATATAAATGAATTTGATTGTTTTCAAGTGGAAAAATGTAATAAGCAGTAATTGTTGAATGAAGCACTAGGATATATTGAATTATTTGGCGGGTAGGAGATAAGCCGCCGTAGCTCCGTAGCGCCGTAGCCGTTCATGTCCCTTTGGCAGCATGTATCTTTTCTCGGAAGATTTTTTCAATTTAGATGAGTGTTTCAGGCTAATAAGTATTACTTATAATAATTGTGATGAAATACGCTTTCAAATGTTATTATTTGAAATAACCATGCATTTTTTTAAATACAATTTTTTTAATTGCAAACTTTAAAAGTTTTAAAAATGGCTCACCTTAAGTTATTTATAACTAAAATTACTGAAAACGAAAAAAAAACATACAAATATTTTATTATAAACGTTATAGTCACCTATCTTTTTTGTTGGCTCGTGTAAAAACAATTCTTAAAAATTTAAGCAAAAAATTACGATGATTAAAGCATTTTTATTTTATTTTTATGTTGACGAATAAATTTTCCCAATTTTTTGAATTACCACTAAAACAATATTTTGGGGCGTAGCTACCGTGTGACGTCATAGGTGACGTCGGAAGCTCAATGACAGTGTTTATTTATGCTGATTCAGCTGAGCTACGCTTGTGATGTTACAAACCCATTTGCAAAAAACGGGCCTCTTTGATTTTGTCAGTTTTAGAGCGTGTTCAAAATCAATAATATTGAATGAAAACATAAATAAAAAACCAACTTTTCAGTAGGATGATTAAAATCAGAAAAATGATCTTTAAATATTCTTTACATTTTCAACAGAATCCCTCGTTTGTGTGACTTTGTTTTCTACATTTAAAGTCTACATTTAAATTTATTTATTTTGTGGTTAATTTTTGAAATTGAATATACTCGTACAGTGGGGTGTTCTCTCTTTCTAATGTCGTTTAGATCATGTTTTCACTATGATAGTAAGGGAGACACAACGATTTCTATGATACCTTTGTGGGCTGGGATAAATATCGTCTCTTGTAATTAAACGGGTTATAATGTATTTTATGTTTCTCAAACACAATCCACGCTTTGATTTAGTAGTGAAAATATTTCGAGTTTATTCAGCGCTCAGATTTACAGTAAACAAGATTTTAAAATTGTAAACTCTGTTTTCATCAAAGGGAACATAATATATTATGTGAGATTAATCATTTAGAAGGTAGGCCTAGCGAATTAATTTGCTGGCTCGTGAGTTGATGTAATTAATTCAACAAAAATACTCCCGTTCCTCGGATATTTGTGGAAGTGATTAATAATTCGATAATCCGCCAGCTCGCAGTATCGGTGTGCTTTATTTAAGGATGCTTCCGCCGGTGCGCGGTGGCTCGGAGCTCGGACACCAGAAAGGATTTTTCACCCTCTGACCCTCCCCCTCTCCCTCACACTATCATTCGCTTACCTGGGGCAGTTAAGACGCGCCGGGTAAGTTAATTCACTTCCTACCTTCCCGCAGTTGAGTGAAAAATATTATTTATGCAGAAAATTGCGCAAATTACTTTAAAACTTCCTGACAGAATAACGACATTAGAAGTTATAATTAAAATCCAATACGCCCCGTGGTGTTGGGAGGTAGTTGAACCATCGAACTAACCAATATGTTTACTTCTTAAAACTTTTCAAATATACTTTGTTGTGTCATTTTAATAAAAATAAAACAAATAACTTTGTGAATCTTTATCATTACATAGTATAAAATGAAGTCGCTCAGAATGTATGTGCGCTTAGATCTTTTAAACTGCGCAACGGATTTTCGTTCGCTTTTCACCAATAGATAGAGTGATTCAAGAGTAAGGTTTATATGTATAATATATGCTTATTATAGTAGAGAAAAGCCGATAAATTCATATATTCAATTCAGGCATCATTACATAGTATAAAATGAAGTCGCTTAAAATGTAAGTGCGCTTAGATCTTTTAAACTACGCAACGGATTTTCGTACGCTTTTCACCAATAGATAGGTTAATTCAAGAGTAAGGTTTATAGGTATATATTATAGTAGAGAAAAGCCGATAAATTCATATATTCAATTCAGGCATCATTACATAGTATAAAATGAAGTCGCTTAAAATGTAAGTGCGCTTAGATCTTTTAAACTACGCAACGGATTTTCGTACGCTTTTCACCAATAGATAGGTTAATTCAAGAGTAAGGTTTATAGGTATATATTATAGTAGAGAAAAGCCGATAAATTCAAATATTCAATTCAGGCATCATTACATAGTATAAAATGAAGTCGCTTAAAATGTATGTGCGCTTAGATCTTTTAAACTACGCAACGGATTTTCGTACGCTTTTCACCAATAGATAGGTTAATTCAAGAGTAAGGTTTATAGGTATATATTATAGTAGAGAAAAGCCGATAAATTCAAATATTCAATTCAGGCATCATTACATAGTATAAAATGAAGTCGCTTAAAATGTATGTGCGCTTAGATCTTTTAAACTACGCAACGGATTTTCATGCGGTTTTCACCAATAGATAGAGTGATTCAAGAGGAAGGTTAATATGTATAGTACAAAGATATTCAAATACAAAAGAGATATGCTATGATGTCCGCGCGACTATCGCCGAACTTCAGCCTAATGCGCGTAGTTTGCATACAAAAAGAATTTGTTCATTTTCTTGATTTTTTGAAGGTGTGCATTATTATTGGTTAACAATATAGTTTGAATGCGGAAAGAATTTATTAATTTAGTTTAGCGTTCGTTTAGTTTATTCGTTAATTATTCGTTCGCTTAGTTTATTCGTTAATTGGTAAACAACACCGGCGACACCCGGAAGCGCAGTCTCACCTAGTAAAAACGGCGGATAGCACATCTCCTTATATTTCAATATCTTTGGTACATGCTTATTATAGTAGATAAAAGCTGAGAAATTCAAATATTAAATTCGGGCAGCGGGCAGCTGGCAAGCCGGTGGTGTGGATTCTATAAAGGTTGGATAATGGCGTTGTGTTTCGTTAGCCACAGCAACGTGTGGCCGGGTCTGCTAGTACCACTATATAATCAATATTATCAACATACTTAGAAAAATACGTTTTCTTCAGGATAAGAATAATATTAATCTTATCCTGAAGAGGAAAACAGTTTTCGAAACATGTTGATAATATTGGTTATATAGTGGTATTTACAAAGTTATTTGTTTTCTTTTATTTATCAATATGTGTTCATTTAGATTTCACCAAAGGTTTTCTTGGGCGTTTGAAATGAATCACACTGAAATATTGACTAAAAAATTGTTTTATATTGTCCTATGTCGCTATGCGCGTGCAGGTCCACGAAGTTTTTGAATATTGCATGATGTTAGCCCACCTCCGATTGGACAGGATAACATAATAATTAATGTTTTCACTGGCAGCTACGAATGACAAGATTTTATAAAACAAGTATTTATTTTTAATTAAATGTGAATCAAATTTATTAACGTTACCAGCTGGGTTACCCGGCTTCGCTCAGGACAACATTGTTCTGGAATGTTTTACACTATTCCCGAAAATTACAGAATTATCCAGAATGTTTCGGGAGGTTCTGGAATGTGATGGAATGCCCAAGAATACTCTGGAATGTTTTTAAACTATTCAAAAAATTTCAAGGGAGTAAAAATTCCAGCCTTTATATCTTTAAAAGAACGCCCTTCAGGGAAAAACGGGAACTTTCCTAATGGATGGGGGATAGAGGGCTACCACACAATATAAGTCCCGTTATCGTAAAGAGACTCGTCTTTGCGTTTTAGCGGCATGCATATTGTACACTTTTTTTAATAATGTATTTTAAAGGTTAAAATTATCCAAACTTCTAGAACTTTCCGGAATCTTCTAGACCAACCGACATAGTTCGCTCTCCTTCCAGAACTTTTTATAGCTTTATTGAACCTTATAAAACTTTCCGGAAACTTCTAGACTCACCGTTTTACTCCGCCACTCCTTCCAGAACTTTGTACAGCTTTATCGAACCTTATAGAACTTCCGAACCTTCTAGACTCACCGACGAACCCCGCCACTCCTTCCAGAACTTTCTACATCTTTATCGAAACTTTCCGGAACCTTCTAGACTCGCATACTCCTCCACTCCTTTCAGAACTTTCTAGAGTTTTATTGAATCTTCTAGAAGTTTCCGTAAGTTTTTACAGTCTTCTTAAAAATTCTAATTTATTAATTATTATTATTATTAAGTATTCTTAGAACTTTCTGCCCTTATATCTTCGAAAGCACGCCCTTTAGATAAAAACTGGTACCCTTATTCCCTAGGGGGATAGAGATCTACCACAACTTATAACTCCCTTTATTGTACCGGGAATTTTTGCGGTCCGCCCGTTTTTTAGGACTTTCTTTTATAATAAATATATATTGATTATTAAGATCTACAAGTATTTTAGTTTTTTATTATTGTACAATAGGTTCAAGGCCATTTTCAAACTGTCACAGTTCATAGGCCATGAAAACGGAAACAGCTGTTACAATAATAATAAATAAAAACTAAAATACTTTCATAACTTTAAAATGACATTTACTTAATACTAACAAATTTGATTAGCCTTAAATAATAAAAAAATCTCCTACTACCACCACAGTATATGTAAAATGTTGTTTGAGTCATGATGTAGGACTTTGCCAGCCGAGGAATCGAATACTGAACGCCTGGGTGGGATCCAAACGCGATGCCCACTCAACCGCTGACCAGCCAATGTTTTGTTTTATTAAATCTTGTATTCTCTTAAAAATTTCCTTCTTCTGGTATCCTCTCCTTTCGAAAGAAGGCTAACATCGCGCAATATTTATGAAAATGGAGTTAAAATTAATTAAAAAGAAAACAATTAATAAACAGGTATTTGGAATTTTTCTGTGTGTTTTTTTAAATTTTTCTTTGTAACGTTTTATAAAAGAAAAATTCCTCGAGATATTACCGTTGTTTTTCCTGTTACTTTCTTGTATATTTAATTTGTTTCTCTGCGAAGGGTTTTTAATAACATTGTCATTTTTCTTTTGTAGAAAGGACTCCACTCCATTTTCAAACAATTATAATATTTAATCTAATACGAACGTGCACAGCGACTCGCTCGGCAAAGCATGCTTATGTTTAGCATGGTAGATACTTCGCCTTCTGTAAGATGTTCAGCTTTTACTGTTTTCTCCGTTTTATTTTATGAATCTGTAGAAGAAATAATTTATATTTATTATTTTATCCGCCCATTGGGTTTTTACATTAGTTGAATATTTTTTAAAAGGTTGCAAAAACAATTTCTTACATAACAATCATATAAAATTAATTAATAATTGCCTAATTATGTTTTAAACGTCGAAATTGTTACATTAGTTGTTACAATATCATTCGTATGTTTGAAAACTACGTAAGCGAGTAATTGACGAGTTTGCCACATATTTTTTTTGTGAATGGTGACATTTAAATAGGTCTATGTACCTTGTGTGTCCAGTAGGTTCACCTAAATTAACTACACTCAAGAATTCGCAACAGTCGAGCATCAAGTTTATAATTTAAAAAAAATAAACATTGGCAGCTTATCCTTCGCCGATCGTCGAATGTGATTATTTTTAAGGAATTAAATAAAAAGGTGCAGTTAATTGGTTCCAAGGGGATATTTAACTTAAAATTAATAAATTATGGAAGATTTGCCTGATTCCTGTAGACATTTTAAATAAGAATTTATTAGAGAGGTGACCAAATGATGGAATTATACTCTAATTGGCTACCAACTAATGAGAAAAATAAAATTTTCAAGACAGGAAAGGTTCTCAGTAAAATTATTTGTTTTCAAACCATTGTTTGTAATGTGATTTATGAGGTGCACAAATTCTAGTTTTTCAACGAATATATCACCGAGATCTCTTATTTTAGTTAATATTACAAAAAAAATAACAGATTTCTTGGAAAAACTGATGAATATGTTTGTAGGACTTGTATGCAGATGTTAAAATATGTCTAATTGATACCTTAAAAACCCATAGATAAACTTTTGATCACCATTTGATTCAATGGAAATTTTCCACTATGGGTGTCATACACGTGTATTTTTTGATCGATACACGGAAAATCTTTGCTTTACACGATGATTATTTTCATACATACGATTTCATGTAGGCGGTTTACATTAGATAACTGTTGGGACTGCACTAAGTCGTCAAAAAATGGCAACACTTTGAACATAACCATGAAATGCATGAAAGTTTTTATAGTTTGCCCGTGCCGATCAACAAATCATCAAAAATCTTCTCGAAATTTTAACACACTTTAACAATCAGTAATAAACATTTCCACATCATACAGAAACGTATAATATTTCCAGACAACAGATGTCGTGTCAAATAAATGTCCGCCAACTTAATTTTACGAAAATCGGTACCAAAATAGAATACGTTCTTTTTTCATCTCGAATTCATTCCATATAAAAATAGTTGGAATTCTGGGAACACATAAAACCTTATAACATATTATTGACGTAACTCTGTCTGCGGGAAGCGCCCACAACACAATGTGCTCCTGTGCATAGAGAAACTGAAACCTTTGTGAATATTTGATCTTCCTGCCGCTCGCGCTGTGCTGTGCTAGTGACAGGGGTGCCAGTTGCCAGTTGCCAGTCACACGTCACATTAGCCTCAGGAAGGATCGGTATTGGCTTTCGGAGCCTTTGTCACAAACAACACACACATCATATAACCTACTTACTAGCTTTTGCAATCTGCGATGGACTGGTACATAATATAATAATAATAATCTTCCACATTGTTAATACTTATATTCCTCTCAACAGTTATATATTCTAAATCATTAACACCTCAGGCCTCGGGTATATTTTGTCGGAAGGTCAAATTGCAAATTGTAAATGTTGAAAATTCACTGATGCACGATTCTTGTACAAAATTATGAAATGTCTTATTGATTCATTATTTCTGTCAGGAAAGATTTCATTTGTTGCTAAGAACGCCACATTAGATCAAAAGATTCATTCAATTTAGCATATTGTAAATCTAAATATCCGCAAAATTCATTAATGGGACGTATCTACGAGTACCTACAAAATATTCAACATCCTATGAGACGTCGATGTTTTCAACAGTACCTTGAAAACATTTAAAATCACAATGGCTGAATCCATTTCTTGTTGCATAAATTATAGATAATAATTTTTACTGTTTTCGCCGTTCTCAACGTACATTTTTCTTTTGTTTTTGTTTACTTTTTAGTACATACATAAATATACCAAATCGATTTGATTAAATAACCTTTGAATAACTTGATTATACTATTCTTAAGACGGTTCTTCATGGCTAAGGATCGTGAACGCTACTTCAATTTCCATAGTGGACAAGGCTCCTCTACTCCTCGTGGTCCTGTGCTGCGTGGGCCAAGGACACCCTAATACTTGAGGCCAGTGATATTTGGTCCCTCCAGCGCATTGGTGACCTTCCTTCTTCATCTTTCCACTTTGCCAGATTATTAGTTTCTCCAGGTTGGAGTCTTCAGTTTGACGGGCAGTGTGTCCAAAGTATCGATATATTATATTATGTAAGTCTAAAGTCATGGTATTTGAAAGAGAGAGTACGAAAAAAATGTGTAACATAGTTGTGAATGGTGCATACTTGGAGCAGGTGGATTAGTTTGTGTGTTTGGGAAGTATGTTTACAAGAGATAGGAAGGCTGATAGAGATATTGAAGTAAGGGTAGATGCAGGTAACTCCATTAATGGAGAGCTGAACGCCTTTGGCGCCAACAAAAAACTATCCAAAGAAGCGAAGCTAGCCGTCCATAATGGAGTACTGATACCTACCCAGATGTTTGGCATCGAGGCATGGAACTTGCAAAGGAAGGATGAAAGTAGACTGAATACTGTAGAAATGAGATCCCTGAGGCGAATGTGTGTAAAACCATGTACGATCGTGTGAGAAATGTGGAGATCCGCGAAGAATGCAAGGCTGATGTAAGCGTAATTAGTAAAATTAAGAAAGGGACGCTCAGATGGTTTGGGCATGTAGAGCGATTGAACAAAGAACAAAGGAAAATAATTTCCCTCAAGGCCTATGTCATCTTTGGGGATGCTGTATGGAGGGTTTTTTTTAGGAAAGGAGGGACAGGAGAGTTCTGGAAAGGAAAAGGATTTAAGGGGTGGGTAGGAATCTGGGGTTCAGGTGTCCTGGTCATCCGCCGCCAAGACCTAGACAAACCTCACCCCATAAACCCGGGCACCCCTGCTAAATCACCAAACGTAGTGAACCACTTGGGGTGACCTATGGCATAGGTCTTGGTTATCCAATAAAGGTTCTCGGGGCGGCGGTACTCACTCCCGCCTCCCAAATTTTAATATATGACGCAAATGTGAATGGTAGAAGAATTCATGGTACGACCAAGTGAATCAGATGCTTGAGTCGGGCCATGTTAAGAGTCAGAATAATAGAAGAACATGTATGAGACGATATATGAATGCAAACGAGGCAAGGGGTGTGAACCAAGACCGATTCGTTTGGCGGTCCGTCCTCTTTGCCTTGTCCTCTTAGTTATAGTTTATGAGTTTTAAGTAGATAGTTGAAAGTCAGTTGTGGATGTCTAGCTCTACCAGAAAGAAAACATTTTTGCTTATGGTCGTATTTTGAGGGAGTTTATCCGCTATTAATTTGTTTATATGTTTATAGATAATTAATATAACTTAATTAAAGGAGGACAATAATAGCGCAACTCAATCGAAAATCTTGAAACAGAAAAATATATTGGCACCTCAGGGACTGGGAATAGTTTCCAGATTTTAAATTGAGTTTTGCTAATATTGTCTTTATTTAATTAAATATTACCATTTGAGGTTTTACTCATAAAGTTAAAATTAAAAATCAATCTTAATTTAACTTAACTGATTTTTCGTAAATTGTTTTACCATTTTATTATCTTATAACTGTTTGGTTCCCTAACATTATGAAATAAAAATGAAAATAACATAGAAAATAGACAAACTTTAATAATATAAATGAACACCATCATATTACGTAGCAATTGGAGTAGACGCAGTCGCGCCGACCCCATTCACAGTTAGTAGACAAATAGCTGAACATATTAGTTTATCTCCGAAGCGCTTAACTCCACGCTGAACAGCGGCGCGGCGCCCATACTTGAATACAATTTAAAGAGACTGCCTTATTCAATAAAAAGGCTAGCATGAGGAGAAAGAAGATAAAGCGATGAGTCGGGGATTTGGAATGCCGGGGACAAGCGTTTGTACGGACGAAGTATGAATTAAAGATGGATTCCTAAGTTACTTTCAGCAATACCCTAAGCTGTGAGCTCGCAATCTTTTAGCGTTATTACCCGATCGATTTCCCCATCTGCTGAAGAAAGAAACACCCAGAAATAGGAACATTTATTGATGAAATGGGGCTGATTATATCAATTTATTTATCTACCTTTTTTTACATTAGCTCCACACTCCTGAGAAAAAAAGGCCTGTTGTATGTACCAAATATAATTATTTCGAGCGCATATTGACAACTGTCAACGCTCGAATACTTTCCTTGTCTAACATTTCTGCCTCTTAGAGACAAGGGATTCTATTGGCCAGAGGTTGCATCCCGCCGCTAGGGTTTTTTCACACATGGATGGACCCATAAAAGGTCAAAATGATAAGTTTACCCGCCGGGGTGTACCGCGTAACTTCAGGTCTCCAGAGAGAGAATATACTTGTAAATCCTTTGTGTGAAGGTGACGAGAAATCAAGGGACAATTAGTATCCATTGGGGTTATTATTACAATAACAGCTACTGTTGTAGTTTATACTTTTAAGTTACTACTGTTTTAACGATTATTGAACTGTCTACATGTGTAAATTCATTGTATTCACCCAATAAAGACTCATTGTGGTTACAGAATAAAAGCGTGGATTGATTTCGTTTAATTACCCCGCTATACTGTGTCATTTTTGTGGATTATGTTGGGTGGGTGTTTTTAGGGAATGGAAGGAGAGAGAGAAAAATTTGAGAGGGATGGGTAGGAATCTGAGAGACTCTGTGTCCAGGAGAGTGAAAGAGTGACGTTCGTATTAATTCATCCCTCTCGCTGAGGTGCAAGGAGATGGGTTGAAAGAGTCCGGCTGGAAAGTTAAAGGTTAGGTTAGGAAAACTAATCACTTTATATATATACCACTTACTTATTAAAAATTATCAATATGTTTCGATGAGAGACCAATGATTTTTCGTCAGAAACCGTCGGCGTTGGTTCGAAACGTGTTGATAATTTTAATTAAATGAGTGATGTAGACAAAGTGACTAGTTTTCATATTATTAAAATGATGCTACTTTGATTAATCTTTGAAGTAGAAATTAATCCACTTCCCGATATCCGATCGAGCTGAAACTCGGCAGATAGACTCGTGGTCGATGACAATGGTACACGTACATACACATGCACCACAAAGCACACACTCCCATTTCTCTGAAATTAGGCTTTGAAAATAGATGTAGGTATTACAGTAACAAAAAAACTTAATTTTTACAAGTAGGTAGATTTTTTTATTATAAGAATAGGTTAATAAATTAATTCCAAATAAAACAAAAATTGAAACGTGAAAGAAAAAAAGACAATAAATTTTAAACAATGGAAGGAAAGTTGGTCGGAAAGGCAAAAGTAGCAGTTTTAAGCCAGTCCTGCGAAAATAAATTAATTTCAACTTCAAATGAAATGGTAGTATTTTATCCTTACTTCGTAAAGCAATTAATTTCCCAGTTTCTTAGCAAATAAAAATGTCGGTCTAGGTGTAAAAAAAAAAATAATAAATTCACTATCTCGAAAGTGTCGTCTGTAAAACACTATTGAATGTAACTATATAGATATCTATGCAAACAGTCTCGCATATTTTAAAAAGCAAATTAGCAATCTACATACATGACATTTTTGAGAATAGTTATATTTTAACTCCGATGTCAATGGTTCTTATTTGCTGTATTTATTATTCTCTTTTTAAACATTTTTAGTGGATTGTTATCATTTACGCTTTTTACAATGTTAATGTCGCAACTATATACCTAAATCTCCTGTCTATCTACTTTCCATGTACCTATCCTAAAATCTGTGGTTAAATTGTCAAAATGTGACATTTGGAACAATGAATCAGGCAACAGTCAGTCAAAATAAAATAATAAACGAGTTTGCTTTAGACCACACGACTGAAGTAAAACTTCACTAACTTATAAAAGATCATACGACATTGGGGTGACATACGATCATGGGGTGACCTACGACCTTGGGGTGACCTACGACCTTGGGTTAGTATGTACGTATGATAATATGTATGTACTTAGTTGTGCAGTATGTACGCCTCGCCCGATCACCGTTCGCATCGATCACCTTTCCCATCGATTTTTACTTCAAAAAACCGGTAGAGTGAACATTCAATTGATGCCTTGGTGCGCCTTATTCGAATCTACCAAGGAAACTTGTGCAGTGATCAACCCAGTAATCTCTCGGTTCCATAAAACGGATTCTCCATAACACGATATCAAAACATAAGACAGTCCTCATAAATTTGTTTTTTTTGAACTCCCATGGTTTTGTCAACTTTTCAAAAAGGTTTATTTAAAAAGAAAATACAGTCCATTGATCAACAGCCATCAATATATCTGCGACTACAAAACAATAATTAATAAATAATTTGAAAGACTGCAAAGAAAATAACTTGACTGGGCATTGCCAATCCTATTTTGACTCTACCACTTTGCATTTCGTCTGTGTGTAAATTTGTTTGTGTATTCCGTGACCGGTCAATCCTGTCAAGGTGGTAGCAGTGTGATGGTACCTTTTTATTCCGTCAGAGCACATGAGCGTTGCGACCGTGGCGTGCTTTCAGTTCCGATTAATAAACATTACGTGAAGTCTACGGTTAACGGAATTACTGATTTTAAAGAAGCACAAAATAAAATGAAATTATTTTAATTAACTTCATAAGTTATTCGTTACGGAAAAATAATAGCGAAGGTTGCTCATAAATACACAAAGTAAAAATTCTCCAAAGAAATGGTTTAATATTCAAATTTGTAATCATAATAATTATTCATGTACCAGAAGGCTTCCTTTAATCCATCTGCTTCCCCCCCTCCCCCCCTCCCCTCACTTCTCGCTACCTTCAGCCTAACATCATAATAAACATAATCGCCGCTTGCGCATGCCATAGTTTCACTGGCTCTAGAGTCTCTAGACAGTTGGAAACAGTTTTTTTTTCCTATATTTCCACACAGGTATTGTATCGCACTGAGGAAACAAGGGTTTTTTGGGGAAAGGAAGGAGAGGAAGTTCCGGTAAGATAAATGGCATAAGGGTGGGTAGGAAATTTGGGGGGGTCAATGTGTTCAGGAGTGAAGATCGTATGAAGTCCGGTTGGAGAGGTCAAAAGGTCCCCCTCAACCAGACTTTCCCGATCCGGCCCACCACTCCTATCTAGACAAACCTCACCCCAAGAACCCGGGCACCCCTGCTCACCAAACGTAGCAAACCACTTGGGGTTACCTATGGCAGGGGGTGTTGGTTATCCAATAAATTATATAATAAAATATCCAGTTCCTGGTGCAGCGGGACACATACCTACCCCCCAAATTGCAATAGAGAACTCCAGTCCAATTTTTGTTACTATAAATAGTTAAAATAATTATCAAAGTTTTAATTTTTTAAGATCCCTGAAAACCACCGTATCATGTGACGTCATCAATCACGTCATCTACTATAAGATCGCACAATCAGCTGTTCGACTCGCCGCCATTTTGAAATTTGGTATTCGAAGGAATCTCCCTAGAAGTAGCATTACTATTTTTTTTTTGTAGAGTAGTTTTTGAATATTTTCAATAATAGAGATAAACTAATAAGACACACTTGGTTATAGAAACTGAATTATTTAGGCCTTAATAATGTTTCAATAAACACAACTACTAAATCTCTATAAACAGTATATAAATAAACGAATAAGATGAAATGTTGTTAATTTGATGGCTTGTGTCATACCTACATTCCCGTACATGAACTTTACAGTGATCAGTGACCTCACTACTAAACACTTTAGTAATAGACGGTGTGTTTCAACGACACTAATAAAAGAGAACTTTTTAATATTTTTTTAAAAGCTCTATTTTCAATATTATTTAATAAAACTTATACATTCAGTGTCAGCGTTTATTGGTCCATATGAACATATTTTTTTAAAGCCATAATCTTTTTCACTGGAGTTCCTTATTGTAGTTGGGACTCGTGTGTGGTACTTACAAAAATACGGTAAAAAAATCTATTTCGATATTAAATATCAGAAATTGACGTACAATCATCTTTCGGGAGGCCCACTAATTTCTAAAACGTCGACCATTGTTCTTTTTGAAGTAAAACTTCTTTACGCACGCTCGACTTGAGGAGTAAGCTGGTGAATGCGTGAGCGATAGCGTTATGAAAATTGTGATCGGGCGAGGCGAACGGAAGTTGAGAGGATAAGTTAGTGAAGATAGAAAGAGAGAGAGAGTTACGTTTCGTATATTACTGAAGGGGCAAGAGAGAGAGGTGCGAGCACACATTTTATTTCTCTCTATCTCTCATAGCCAGTTACGTTTCGTATATCTAAGACACAATGCAGACCTATTGTGTGTATCACACTGTAGGAGTAAGAGAGAGCAGTGCGCGTGCATATTTTCTTTCTCTGTTCTTTTATAAGTTAGTGAAGTTTTACAGTCGTGTGGTCTAAAGCACACACGTTTTTTTTAATTTATCTTAATCTTCCCATGAATCATATTAGTGTTGCCGTTATTTAAAATATTTTAAACGATCATCCATCATGCACTACATATTAAATGTCAGACCACATTTTCTTTTAAGATGGTTTTAACAGTAAACTATTATTTGTTCACATTAAAAGTTGATAAAACGGGTATAAAATATAAATCGGATTTACAAATCCCTCCGCCACAGAGCAAATGTAAATTAGTTTTCTTAAGCTTTTCAAAGCTTTTCTTGGATTTAAAGATACGTTAGTGCAAGAAGATTTGTATTCACTGCAAAGTTCAGTTCGTAATACCGGGAAAGATTAAGTCGAATATTCGCTAAATTGTCTCTTTGCGGCTGTACTATGTTATTTATTTACAAAGCTATTATTAATTCAGTAACTTTACAACAGTGAAAATGCGAAGATAATTGTTGTTCCTTGCCGGAAAAAAATTACCTAATAAATAATATTAATATTTATCTATTGAGTAGCGCAATTTTTTGTGGAATGCCACCTGCAGAAGTGATGTATACATTTTATGAACATCTCAATAATAAGGCAAATTACATAGGTATCCAACAAAAATGTCATTATTATGGGAGACTTTAATCTGCATAATAAACCTGAAGATGTCGTATTAGCACATATGTTTTATAAACTCAAATGGACTAACGCAACAAAACACAGTTGTAAACGAGTACAATAATATGCTTGATCTAGTACTAAGTAACTTAAATATCTGTGATGTGACGTACAGCGAAGAAGCATTTGTCAAAGAAGATCATCATCACCCCACGCTGGAAATCTCCACTACAAAACACACTACAAAAGGCGTGAAATTCTCGCAAACCATCATAAAATGGGCCCTCCGTTACAATCAAACTTTAACAATGGTTTGATTGTTAAGTTTGATTTGAAACGAAGAAGATATGCCAAAACAGACTTTTGTGGCGATCCATCCTCTTCGCCTACCCTACTGGGGAAACAAATTGATATAGTTAGTATTACTTGTACTAACTATACAGTAGGTAGGTACTACATTCCGCAGAAGAGTGAAATAAAACTTCCCCAGCAATGGGATCTTAATTAATGTTGAAAGAAAAATAATTGGTCGTCATTACGAACGTTGCTTTTTATGTTCGGATGTAAACGTCAGCCTTTGTAAGCCATCTGAACTAATTGCTCGAAGTGCGGTGGTTGGAGTAATACATATACTCGTATGCCGTATGTGTACGGATTCATCTTTATTTGAGAGCCAATTTTTTTAGTTCGAGGCGGACACACGAGAACGTATATATTTATATACATGTATATAAAATAAATAAATATGTTAGTTATAAATCTCTAACTTTAAGTCATATTGTAAATATGTATGTCATTGAGCTCAATTTTAGGTCAGCTTTTATATGTCTTAGTCATAAGTCACTAGCAATAAGACTTAGATGTAAATCACTAGTTATAATTGTAAATCTTAGTTGTAAGCCAGTAATATTATTTTTTATGTATTTAATTGTACAGCGCCCTTGAGGTGATTTTTCACGAAAACGGCGCTATATAAATTAGCCAAATATTATTATTATTATTATTATATAAATAGACTTTGGCTATGGACTTTATCTAGTGAGACAGGTAAAAGAAAACTATGTACATAAATGAAAATAAAATAAACGCCCGAACTGATATATAATATATATAATGTATATAATGCTAGATTTTAGTAATTATTATTCATCTTTATTAATTCTATTACAATTAGAGATGCACAATGTATACAAAAAAACTGAAATTAAATAAAGATATCTCTAATTTTTAAAAGAAAAACTTTCTTTTATAACCCTTTTTTAAGGTTATTCCCATCATAAGAGATCTGGGTTCGAGTCCCAGCAGCGACCATTGTCTTTTTCTGTTTTTCTGTGTCTTGTTCTCTTTCATATCTTCGTTTAGATTATTATTGTTTACTTCTTCTCCTATAAAAGGAGATCGATCTGTGTGGAGTTTTTTTAAAGGAAATGCTGTGTGGAGTTTTTATTTAATGAAAGGAAGGAGAGGAAATTCTGGGAAGGAAATAGATATGAGGGTTGGGAAGGTATCTGGGGGTTAGTATGTCCAAGAGTGACGGACGTACGAATCCATCCCTTCAACCACGGTGCAAGGCGATGGATCGAGAGATTCTGGCTAGAGAGGTCAAAAGACCCCCCTTAACCAGTCTCTCTTAATCCGGCCCACCACGCAGCAGGCGGTCAGATGCCAATCTCACCCCGTGAACCCGGGCACCCCCGCTTAGTCACCAAAAGTAGCTTATCCAATAAATGGTTCCCGGGGTGACGGTACCCATACCCGTCTCTCAAGCAAATTTAAAAAGGTTGCATTCAAAAACTTGAGAAAAATTAGTTGAAGATAATATTGTTCATTATGAATTAATGTTTTTAAAATAAGAGGTTCTAATAGCCGAGTTGTTTAGGTGAACATATTTCCTGATAAGACAAAAGATCTTTGGTTCGCTTACCAGTCGCGACCGTTACCTTTCTATTTGTCTGTGCTTTGCTGCCTGGTTTTTGTTCTGCGCACCTGCTTGTACCTAAAATATTTGTAAATATGGGTATTACATTTTTATAAGCATGTAAAAAATATTAGTACTGTCTTCAGAGACTGTGCTTTTATACAACTATCATGTTTGGTGCTGCGCAGGACAATGGGAGGCGAAATATTATCTGAAAAGCCTTGTCGTATTGCCTTTGTAAAGTCTGAAAGATTCCCTTTTATAGTTCAACCGTTGCTCTGGGGTGTACATATTGTACAAGGCAGTACATAATGCTTTGGTGGCCTTTTTTTCGTAGCGATGCCGAAATCTTCTTGCCAACATGTTGCTCTTGATGCTGAGTGTGTTTCACCCGATGTTGCGCGAGTGTTACTCGTAGTAAGGGAGGGTCGTAAACACGGATTTCTTTGTATTATATCTAGAATTTGTGTTCTTAGGCGTATTCTTCAGGCGAATTTAGCAATCTTCTCAGAGATTTGGCGCTGTAAGTACGAATGTTTTCATTGCGTGACACAACAATATATATTTCTTTTCTACTTGACCCAGGAAAATGTAACTTTTTTAGCTGATTACTTCTACTTAATGAGGTTGTCATAGTGAAATCGATATGTTTGCTCCATGATGATTAAAAATTCTTACTCTCTTTATCAACTCAAATTCTTTTTTAACTTTTTCAACTGCCTGTTGTGATGAGGAAGAGGAACGTGGGTAAGTAGGTACATGGCTAATTAGATCTGATCACGAAACATGGAAAAAGAGGTTTGCGCATAATGTAAACGAGTTTATTTTTATAGTGCTTCATGAACACTTTACTAGCAAAACCAGAGGTGTTCACGTATTTTTGATTTGGTAGGTAGGATTTGGTAGGTATTGATGTGAATTAACTGTATTATTCTGTACAAGAATATTGTAAGACAAGCAAAAGAGAAAATACTTTTTTTGTTAATATGTGTTTTATTAGATATGGTGTTATTGGGTTGTGATAAATGTAAATAAAAAGTTTTATTAAAAATTAAAACTAACAAGTAACACACCTCTTCCACAAACAAAAGCATTGCTTTTTTCGTACGTCAATGTAATTATGAAAATTAAATTGTAATATATGTCATTTGGAATTGTATTAGGTCTGTAAATTTTTGAGCCCATACCTTTATTGTATTTTCCTGTTTTTTTTATGCATTTCTATAGTCCATCATGGAGGATACTTTATTTTAACTTTTCGACACCAACAGTACATAAATCAAATGAGTGGTTCTAATAATTCATAAAATCTTATAAGACATATTTCTGTGAAATATTTGTAAAGTGATTCTTCATATGTTGTGTCTGTATGTTGCTTCTGTGAAATGTTTTGTACAATTTTTTTTTCATATATTGTATCTGCATATTGGGTTGGGTTGGGTTTAACTTTTCAAAAGTACCAATTGGCGATCCCTTAATGAGTTTTGCTAACTCATGGGAGTGCAACTTCGTTGTATTTATTTATTTTATTTTATAAAAAAAATAAATATATATATATGAATTTTATTCAATATTAATTATCTAGGTATATAATAATGATTATTATTGATTTCAAATAAAATTAAACAATTAAACGTATGTGGAAACTTTGTCTAGCCAACTAGGAATGGATCCTGTTTTAGGCCTTGTTATATCTTCTTTAAATTAATTTCCATAAAAACGGTGTATTTCAAGCAATGTTTCGATGTTAAACGGTGGTCTTAAACCAAGGCGATACTGAGAATCATACTCACAGAAAAATTCAAATTTAGAAATATGTAATTATTAATTCAAAGTGATTTAAAAAATCCCCTCCAACGAGTGAGAGCGTCCGCCTGGTGCGTGAGTGTACGAACACAAAGAAAGTGGGTTTCGGCTTTCAGATTACCGGCACTCAGCGTAAGGGTCCACCGATGGCAGTTTGTACCGAGTTGGACATCTGAAATTCACTGTGTGCCGTTTCGTACCTTTAGATACAAATATGTACAACAAATATATGTACAACATCCACATTCTCTGTGTTTCTACACTGAATGTAGAAACAGAGAGAACGCCGGTTTCGGCTTTCTGATTAGTCGACCGATTGGCGCAGGCGCGCCGACAAGAATTTTTGTATGTAAACGTACGAAACCGCACACAACCGGCGGACCTGGGCTCTGAGCGCCGGTAATCTGAAAGCCGAAACCCGCGTTATTTCTGTTTAAACACTGATGCGAGTGTGCGGGTGTGCGGTGGGGCACCGCCCAATGCCCATCGAGCTGCAGCTGATGTTATTAACCCAATAAATTACTGAAATGCCGACTCACTGAAAAATTAGAAAGGGGAACGGCTTGCGATGTTATTCAGGAGGTTAAATTATTATTCTTGCATATGAAGTTTGATAATTGATAAATTATTAGTAAACAAGCTAATATTATAATTACTGAAATTGTAAAGTTGGGTTGCGCCGTGAATTGAGTTGCAAACCAGTTTTAGTTAAGTTTAGGTTTCTCCATGAGCAAAGGCCCAAGGTCACGATTATACTTTTTTTTTAATTCGAATTGCTTAGTAAAACAAAGCATTATTGTATTTTTTTCATAGAGTAACATGAATACCATCCCCAAAATTTCGCAGTATGAGCGTGGAACACGATGAAAAAGAAGAATCTTCGATTAACTGTTTCTAAACTTTTCGAATATTCGTATGCCTGTTGTTCCTTTTATGCTGAAAACAATAAGTAGGAGAAAGCAAGACAAAATTCTATTTCTCATTGACTTTTTGCAAGAACATCACTGCCGAAATTATTTATGATATTTATATGGTATTAAGGGACTTACTTGACTTTCTATGACCAATGATTCCTGATATTATTTGGAGACAAATATAAAAAATAAAATTTAGGTCTCCGGTGACTTTTTCGTCGATTTTATTTCAAATATTTTTTCTACAAAATCAAAAAAAAAAATCTTACACTTTTCGTCACTGGTCACTCAGCCGAGAAACTGACCAACCTCTTACCCCGCCCCCAAATGTCCAACACCTACTATTTTTTTATGATTTTGTAGGAAAACAAAAAAAATGTCACCGGAGCCCAAAATTTCATTTACATTTTTTACTCCAGAGAGTCTGGAATACCTTTAAAGTAAATCAAGAACATCATTAACACATGAATACTCAAATGTGCTAATACGCAAAACTCTAAGATTGTGTTTGCCACAAGAATATCTCTATCGATGGTCCTGATTGAAATTTATTTTCCATTTAAGTACGTACGAAATACAAATATGAGCATTTTTTAATAATTGGTCGGTGCTCTTTTTCAAAATATTTGGTTAATTTATTTTTCAATCATCTTTGACAACTCAATGGCATCCAATACCACTTTTCACAGAGCGGAAATATTTTTTTAATAAACCACTCGTTGCTTCAGAGCGATTGGTTTTCCGGCCAATATCCGAGTCTGGACAGAGACAGCTTGAACCACTTATATACGAAAATATATAGAGAGAAAGAGAGAGAAGATACCCTATAATATTAATTTTAAAAAAACCCATTAAATATGTTAATTTAGTTTAGGTTTGCTGGGATTCGGTTAGATTATTAATTATTCTTCTTTAGTCGGTTCCTCAATGTTGAGGTTCTTGACCCCTACTCCAATTTTCATAGTGGACAAGACTCCTCCACTTCTCGTGGTTTTATTTTATCACCGTTTGTTTTGTGAAAGTTCTGTTTTGTGACTGTTTTCTTTTAATGTTCTACTTTGTCAGTCTTCTATTTTGCAAATGTTTTACTTTATCGGAGAACCGCTCAGGTAGGTAAGTACTTGGAAAATGGATAACTTCCGTACGGCTGAGCTTAAGGGACGTGTGGCGCGGTAAACAAATTGCGATAATAAATTAATGGAATATCAGAAAGAATTTTACATCATCCGTTGACAAATTAGTTAATAAATTTCATTTGTTGTTGTTGGGATTTTGACGATGATTTATTATTATATCACATGTGAAAATAGATCACCATCGTTATTCCAAAGTAGTAGAACGAACAGAGCTAAAAAATTGATTGGCGCACAGATAAATATCATTCTCTCTTAAATTTTTGATGTGAACTACAGCATACATATATAGGATTACTCCCTTAACAATAAATATATTTTAAATTAACACCACTTATAGACAACCTTTTACCTTGCATGAATATTTGCCTTTTAGTTGCGTAAAATTTAAAATACATTTATAAGGATGGCCCAAGAGGACAAATCGCTTGCGATTGTGGCTGTATATTTTCGTTTGTCGGTTTTGCTTCTTAAATATTATTATTAATTATTATAAATAAACGTGGTCTCATTCGACAGGAACATCGCCATTTTCAGACCAAACTAAACTAAGAGAGAGAAAAAAACTATATAAATGTGTCATTTATACAATGGCGTAGCGGGTTGGAAAATATTGCTTTCTTAAATAATGCGGCTTGAATATTCTAATATCGCCAAGGAATACAAAACATTGCACATTGAAATCTGATATTCAAGCGATGATAAGCTTAACTTTCCTAATTTTACATCATGTTATCGACTAGAATCAGTTTCACATATTATCTACCTAACTGCAACAATATTTCAATCCCTTTGATCATATTGAAACCTGTTCAAATGCCACGTTTGTGTCAAAATGCGTTTATAGGTATATGAGATGAATAGGTACTTCATTTCTGATGTGAGGTTCTATTAACTCTACCTACCCCCACGAGGGTAGTTTGTTATTTGTATAAAATATATGCTGTGAAAAGCAGGGGCGTACTGGTCCAAACGAATTTCTCGGAAAATTCTATTGGGTTAAACTTTTTTAAAAGGGTTAATTTTGTAAAATTTTATGACATTTTTTTTAGTTTATCAGTATTTCTCGGTAAACATAACCGTAAACTATAGCTAATATTTTATAAAGTTGAACTTTTTCAAATTACTGTGAAAACACCAAAGTAGAAACAAAATATAATTATAGCAGTTTCAAAATTGAGTTTATTTGTTCTTCTCGATAGGAAGATTTCCTTCTGACTGGAAAGACTATTGACATATTAGTTCTGTAGTAGGTAAGTAAAATGATGGAGATAAAGCAGTCCACCTATTAATGCACTTCGAGGAATTAATCCGTCGAATTAGCAAGTTAAAGTGATTGCTACTTGACGGACTAAAATATATTCTCGCTGCTGAAATTGCAACTGTTGCAACTGAAATTGGGACCTTATAGACCTTATTATTTCGGTTTTTTATGTTATATTGATCATTTTGACCACTTGGTCAAGGCGAGGGGCATGCTCGCGCCAATTTGATTACTGTAGCAATATTGTATTTTTCGAAATTAGAAACGATTCCTAAACCTAGGTTGATTGCCTGTTCGGTCCTGGCTTTCGTGGAAATGTGATCAGAAAAGAGTGTCTACATTATATAGTCTGTAGACCACGGGATTGAAACTATAATCAGCTGGAAGCAATTACTTGGCAGGGAGACAAGGCGAGGTTCCCGCGAGTGAATAATAACGTAATTTATTTCACAATTCCGGCTAATACTGATGGTGTGATCTCAGGGTCTGTTCCACATTTTTTTTATTAAACTTCGAGCTTATAAGTATCTAACTTTTACCGTATTGCTGGATTCGACTATCACACGACGTTTATTTATGCCCACAGTAATTTTTGACAGTACAGAACTCAAGAACTTACGTAATATATAAATATGTTGGGTTCGTGCTATATAAACGTTATAATATACAGGGTATAATATACGAGGTTGTGTCAGATTTATCCGACAACCTTTTAACAGCGATCCCTAAGTTTATTGGGGATTTAAAAAAAGTGTAGATGGCATGTTGGTCTCGGTTATTTTATACTTTCCAAAAAATCTATAGGTAAATATAAAAAAAAAAAGTTATTGGACAGTCGGGGTCGGGTTGGAGTTTTATGCGGTTACTCGACTGAATGATATTTTTTCAGTCTAAATTTCCAAAAAAAAAATCATTTTTTTTATCAAGATTTTTTTTTAACAAAGCTGCAAACAGGAGGTCATGAGGAAAATACTATCCCTTGGGATCTATGTAATCTTTGGGGATGCGGTGTGGAGGATTTTTTAAAAGAAAGGAAGGAGAGAAAATTCTGGGAAGGAAAAAGGTATAAGGGATAGCGAGAAATCTGGGGGTCAGTGGGTTCAGGAGTGACGGACATACGAATCCATCATATCAAGGCGATGGGTCGAGATAGTACTGCTTCGATCAAATCTTCTCAATCTCAACCATCCTCTCCCGATTCAGTCAACGCATCCGCCGCCATGACCTAGACAACCTCGCCCCATGAACCCGGGCACCCCTGCGTCACCTGAAGTCACCAAACGTGGCGAACCACTTGGGGTGACCTATGGCAGATTTGTTGGTTACCCTATAATGGTTCCCGGGGCGGCATAACCTATAGCCGCCTCCCAAATTGATGTTTTTTTCTTGCATACTGCTTAAGGAATCATGTCACATACTTTAAAAAAATGCTGTTTTTCATTGGCTCGTTAAGCGTCAAACCTTCGGGGAAAAGGTCGAAGCTTTAATGGCAATTAGCGCCTCTTCCGTTCTATTTTTATACCAATCTGTTCTAAAAGGCTCACTTCACAGGATACCTGATCGCCTTTGACATTGATGTGTGGATCAAGTAACGCCTGCATTCTACTACATGCTTCTGCCCCCCGCCCACAGTCCACAGAGAGTAGGTTGACACCTAAGTTTATAAATACTGATATACGTTATATATCAGCTTTTTATCGCCGTGTTTTTGTTTCCACATATATTTTCCCCAGACATATTAATAGGCATTTTATTAATAGATGCTTGGTGTATACATTTTATTTTTACCTAGCTAGTTTCCGTGCTATACCACTTAATAAAGAAATTGTTTCTCCCTGCTTGTCCTTTCCCATTTGTCTCATTCCCACTCGGCCTTCTTCCCCCATCCCGCGAATTCCCCCCCCCCCCCCCCCGAATGCCCCTCCCGAATTCCTCTCCCCCCTCCCGCACTCCACACATTCAGTCCTGGTACATTCAGTTTTCAAACTATAGCAACTTTTTATACAAATTTCATAATGCCAGAGTTCACCAGTATATATAGAAACCTTCGCGGGCGTGCTTACAACAACTCACCAAAGTTTCCTCGCAATCAGATGAACGATTTAGCAACGCATTTTTATGACGTCAGAGCTCACTATTATATGTATATAGAAACCATCGCGGGCATGCACACATCAAATCCCCAAAGTTACATCACAATCGGATGAATGGTTAAGCAACGCATAGACACCTCATATATATATATATATACAAACCCATATCAGGCAAGCATATTTGATTTTTATATACATACCAGCAGACCCGGGAACACGTTGCTGCAGCTAACGAAACTAAACGCCATTACCCAACCTTTATAAAATCCACACCACCCGCTTGGCAGCTGCATGCTGCCCGTTGCCCGCTGCCTGAATTGAATATTTGAATTGCTCAGCTTTTCTCCGCTATAGTAAGAATGTATTAGACATATAAACTTCCTCTTGATTGTCCCTATCTATTGGTGAAAATCCGTTGTGTAGTTTAAAAGTTATAAGCGCTCATACATTTTGAGCGACTTCATTTTATTGTAATGATATATTATTATATAGAAAAGGTAATTTAGATTTTTTTACCAATTTCATTTTTATAATTTTAAGAATTCATTGAGTTTTTTAACATTAGCTGCACACAGGAGACCCAGAGGAAAAAATTCCCTCAAGACCTTATGACATCTTTGGGTATGCTTAAATGATCTGTAACAAATGTACATGTTTTTAATTGTAAAAAAAACCTTCAAAAGTTAATTTAATAAAAATTACAATTTTAATGAACACTTTTCAGGTGACTGCGTAATCTCAAAATTCTTTTTTGAACCTAAATTGATCAGACAGTTTCAGAGAAAACATTCAAAGAGGAAAATCGTTCACCGCTGTACATACGATTTTTCTTTTCTTCTTTTAGCAAGAAAATTCGTATTATTTTTTGAGGTCTTTCATAATTGAATTTCATTTCCACCGTTCCTCTGTTCTTGTGTTCCCGCCATTGTCCGGCGCGCCCACTAAATGGTTGAAGCCTTTGGCGGGGATTGCGTTGCGCGGTGCGGCCCTACCTCTCCCTTCTCTATTCTATTTCCATCCATTCATTTAATTTCCTGCCTAATTTCTCGCTGCTTACCGCCACTTCCCGGCGAATGTATTTGGCACTGGATAAAGCTCATAAAGCCGGGATGGAGTGACACGTGATTTGCATTCTGCCGCTTCCTTTGAGAGTCCTTTTAATGGCCTTCGATTATATGGTAACTCGTTAATGCTCCGGGCACGGCTCACGTTTGTCAAATTTCACGCAGGCGAATTCTTTTCACTAACTAACCTCATTCAGGAATCTAATATTAGACCAAATCTACCCGCAAATCTAGGCGAGGGGGATATTTCTCACCATCATAGGCACTGAATATACAGCTAGTCACAGAGGAGGGATAGTATATGAAAATATAAGTGAGCGGGGTCTGACTTGGCCAAACCTACACAGATCACATACTGTCACAGTTATATGGGTGTTTCAATAAGAGCGCAAGATTTTGAGGTTCAATAAAACATGATTTTCTGTAGCAAAGTATATATATGTTTAGTTATAATATATACATTTGAAAATTATGTATGAAACATTATATGAGACACCTGGTAAATGGCCGCACGGCCTCGTCAAAATTTGGAATACGACTAATGATTGCTGACATTATTTGGAGAAAAATACGAAAATGACATTTTGGTCTAGACATTTTTGACGTATTTTGAAGTAAAACTTCTTTACGCACGCTTGACTTGGGGAGTAAGCTGGTGAATGCGTGACGAGAGCGTTACGAAAAGTGTGATCGGACGAGGCGAACGGAAGTTGAGCGGGAGTTATAAGTGAAGTCAAAAATTGAGAGAGTAACGTTTCGTATTTACTGTAGGGGCAAGAGAGAGAGGTGCGAGCACACATTTTCTTTCTTCTCTCTTTCTCTCATAGCCAGTTATGTTACACAGTTCAGGTCTATTATCTGTATCACACTGTAGGAGCAAGAGAGAGCAGTGCGCGCGTACATTTTCTTTCTCTCTTATTTTATAAGCTAGTGAAGTTTTAATTCAGTCGTGTGGTCTAAATCACACTCGTTTTTTTATACTTAAAACATTAAAAATCTGTAGGAATTGGACAGGTAGGGTCGGGCTGAGGCGTTTGGCATTTACTCGGCTGAGTGACAAATGATGAAACGTGGAAAAAAAATATTGTTTGGATTTTAAAAAACACTAAAAATGTTTAAATAAAACACCAGGAAAGGTCACCGGAGACAAACATTTTATACTCCAAATAATGTCATGAATCACTTGTTAAAATAAATAAAGTACATTCCTAAACACCCTACTGAAAATGATAAGAATTGTATTATTTAGAATTTTAGAATGTTACGTATATCACATAAAAATTATATTAATATGCGTAAGCGTGGCCTAGATTATATTCCTTGTTCTGTTAGCCGAGCGATTTCTGCAATACATCTTTTCCCTCAGTTTGAGTGTCTTCGTACACGGAAATACTTACAAGCCACTCGACTTCGATGCGCGTAGCACACGCACCGTTCGTGAGTACGTGCACGATTTGACGTCAGTTGCATTCATGTCTACTACTATCCGTTTGACAGAAATGACGATCAATCTTGAATGGAATGTTAAATTTGTTCTGGAAATGGAAAAAAATGCACGTTTACATGACTAAACGTTACCAGAATACGTAAAAAAATAATATAATGGAGAAGGCAAGGATTGATGTTGGAAAAATGTTTATTTTTATTATGGATGCTGGAGTTGACAAGTGCACAAAAATTAAATAATAATTTTTTGACATTCTGTAGAAAGAATGAATTTTGTTGTCATCATCTCACGCAGATCCCTAGCGGCAACAAACACCCTGCAGATAATATTTCTTTTGATATATGGGTGAACGTAAAATCTTATATCAGATCGTTTTTAATTCTTATAATAAATAAACGAAAACATCATCTTCATCGCTAGAGTCACTTGACATCGTATCTCCAAGTGAAAAATAATCAAGTTCAGTGTATTTCGTGTAGCTCCGTATACAGAAACCAGCTTTAGAGAGTAGTATATATGTAGGCTACTTGTGGTCGTGTCACAATCACGTAGCTTGTAAGTATCTCCATGAACGAAGGGCCTAAGGGATAACTATTAAATCGTATAGCTTCCTTGCATATTTAAACGTAAAGGCCGAACGTAATCTGTGTTGTACAGTGCCTACTTATAATTTACGTATTATATCCTTCGCCTGTGACTAGCACTCTCCGTTATAAAGAAAATTTCCAGTTTTTCCGTGAAATATTTATAAAAGAGATTTCTATCTCTATTACCTTTTATAAAGGCACAATTTTAATTAAAAGAACCAGTGTACGGTTGACAATACCAGCAAAATCCTTTGTTTGTTTGGTGCAATTTATTTCAATTCAAATAATTTTGATTCTTCTTATTTTTTTTTTTGGGTGGGTGCCACCACCCTGCAAGACTACTTCCGGAACAACTCTTAACAGTCACGTACGTTTCGGAGTAATGAGGAGACCAGTCTTCCTCCACCGCGTCCGCGTTCATCTTCCTCTAGACTCTAGATCGAGACTTTTTCGTTTGATTGGAAGGTCGAGAGAAATTTTATAATCGATCTCGAAAAATAAATTAAATCTAGTGCATTGGGGATTTCTTGACGAACTTCAGAGGAACGGCTGCGAGGCCTCTATCATACAAAACGTACATTTGGATTTGAGGCCAAAATAATTTGACAAACTGATTAATAATGTTTTTTACCCAATGGATGTAGCAAATATGTAGGACGGATTTGTGCCATTTTATTTATTTCTCAATAATTATCAGCCTGAAACACTCATCTACATTGAAAAAATCTTCCGAGAAAAGATACTGGCCGCCAACGGGAATTGAACCCGTGACCTTCTGATTGCCGGTCAGCAGCTCTGACCACTGAGCTATGGCGGCTTATCAAATACCCGCCAAATAATTCAATATATACTAGTAACTCTAGCCTATTAAATAGACGTGCAACCGGTATCACGAGGGTCCGTGTGCGCGCGGCTTCGGCGTTCGCGCGTCGGGGTCGTGCGTTTCGCGGTCTTCACTACCGGCGTACAATAAAAAATGTCAGAGCTGCTGACCGGCAATCAGAAGGTCACGGGTTCAATTCCCGTTGGCGGCCAGTATCTTTTCTCGGAAGATTTTTTCAATGTAGATGAGTGTTTCAGGCTGATAATAATTGATTATAATATTTGTTATCTACCCTTTGTGCTATGCATAAAAATCTTGTTTAAACGTTAGTTTATCAATTAAAAATAATAATTATTTATTTCTATTTATAACTCTACCTCTACTATTTAAATACAATGAAAAAGAAATTTTAAAGTTTTTTAAGAAGCATTTCGATAGATTTTTAATATTAGCTCCTCACAGGAGGCCCTTTAAAACGGTAGCAGCCAAAATATAAGTCAGCGATGATATTGGTAATTTTGAATTTGAAATACGAGATCCTAATGGCCTAGTGTGAAAGATCCTGGGTTCGAGTACCGGATTATGATTTGAAACTCGATGAAACGAAAAGCGACACTAAAAACAGACAAACACACACATCTATAGGGTTTAGCCAGCGATATAATCAGATAGAATAATCAGTCTCTTTCCTAATCTTGTCTACTTTAGTTTTGTGAAGGTTTCATTTCCACCCCGTGTGAACTGCACACTTGTAATTTTTTTTTCTGTGTCTCATTCTGTTTCTTCTGATTTAATAGTATTATCTTCTTCCACAATGAGATATGTATATCATATTTGATTTTTACCTTGCAAGGCTAGGTAAACTGTGGCAGTTGTGTTTGGAGTTACAATAGGCCACTTGCATAACTAACTAACTAACTAACCATCACGCCGTTTCCCCGCAGGGGTAGGCAGAGAGGACGGACCGCCACACAACTCGATCTTGGCACACACTCTTTGCCTCGTTCACATTCATACATCGTCTCATACATGCTCTTCTATTATTCCGACTCTTCACATGGCCCGACTCAAGTATCTGATTCACTTGGTCGTGCCATGTCTTCCTCGGGCGTCCCCGACTTCTTCCGGCCACTTGCATCACATTTTTAATTTTTTTTTCCGGTTTAGGCAAATATTCTAACACATTCTGTATTTTTTTTTTAAATCGTATTTTTAAAACCCTTACGATTTTTTGAAAACCGGAAAGACGGGACATAATTTTATAGGTGCGAAAAAACGATAATTACATAGCCAAAAATCATTTAAAAAAACGAACGTTTTCCACACGAATAGCAATAAATTGTACGGGGTTCTCTTCGTAACATCTGTATAGAAACACCGCCACATTTAAAAAAAATCAAACCAAAGGATAAGTTCACATAGAACAAACAATAAATCTAGTGAAAGTTAAACGCAAATTCAAATATTCGCCGGAAATCAAAGTGTTGCCATATATAAAAAACATCAATCAGTGTGGAATTTTACAAAATTAAGGAAACATAATCGGAGACGGGACATTTTCATGTAGTGACGTCACGAGCTCAAATAATGGATTTATTAATTTAAAAAAAAAAAAAAACTATACGTTTCTCAACATTTTTACTAACATTTTCGTAATCTTAGTAAAAAAATCTATCCACCCGATTTTTTCAAAGTCGTTATGAAATCCATGCAAGTGGCCTATTTATTTCATCCAAGGAGGTATGCGGATAGCGCCTTGCTCCCGTTACACAAAGCAACCGAACCCGCGCCCGCACCCAGGTATCTTATGTATTCCCAGCTAGACATCGAATAGTTAGAATCTTAAGTGTAAAATAGTAAACATGCCCATCTGCCCAAAGTTAGCTGAATTTTTTTATACTTCCGCTGCAAATAATCAAGCAAAAATTTCAAATACTGGAATTATTTCATAACTTAATATATCTGCAAGATATCAGAATAACATTAAAATCGCAAAATTTAACATTAATTCCCAATTGCTTCACAGAAATTCCAATTTAACATTGGCAATCCAGCGCATATTTTGAAGTAAAACTTCTTTACGCACGCTCGACTTGGGGGGTAAGCTGGTGAATGCCCTACGAAAAAGTGTGATGCGAATGGTAATCGATGTGAACGGTGATCGATGCGAACGGTGATCAGGCAAGGCGAACGGTCGGGCCTTTACGCACGCTTGACTTGGGAAGTGATAAGGATAAGGAGGGTAAGGATAAGAGGGAGATATAAGTTAGTGAAGTTTTACTTCAGTCGTGTGGTCTAAAGCACACTCATTTTTTTAAATTTATTTGAAAGGTGCCCATTACGCGCCGATACTTGATGCGTTTCGGCTTTCTAACAAATTTTAATATGTCGATAAGCCTATGAAGATGATAGTTGATGGCTGATCACAATTTGTTCAAAAGCTGAACTCAAGGACGGAAAAACGGACTCAGAATCAGCCTTTAACGGAATTGTCAAAATAACAAAATGGCGCTGAATGCCCATTTTATGACATTGTCACACGTGAATTTCTACGACACAACTAGGCCTAAGCATACCCAAGTTATCTACTTCTATCTAGGAATTATTTATTTTAACAATCGTCCTTCAAATCTAAAAATTATATGAAATAATGATTCATGAATTTCAGCTTAAATTGAAATGTTTCCTTAAACGGCCGTAACAGTCCTTTATGTTTTTTGTTTATTTTTATTTTTCTGTTTTCCTTCCAAAAAGCCTTGTTGTTTTCTTTATTTACTGACATTTATTACTACAATAAATTTTTTAAAAACTGCTTCATATTTTTCACAGCCGTATTGTAAAAACTAAACATTATTTTATTACACGATTTTATATTTAAGGGATTTTTTCTCACCAAACACGAGAACCATGTTTCTTTACGGTGAAGAACAACTATATGTATGTTTACTTTATACTATACTGTCAAACATTAATTTAAAATTTATCTGTACAAAAAACGTTGGTTGGCCTTTTTTAACGTGAATACCGCGTAAAATAATACGAACCGTATAAAATAATAATTTCCTCCGTGATCCAACAGGGTTCTCATCTTGGACCATTGTTTTTCATTTAATATATTAATGATTTGGCCAATGTTGTTAAATACTCTGAAATATAATTATTTGCTGATGATGCTAAGCTATACAAGCCAACAAAAAGTCTAAACGATTCTGTCAATTTACAACATGATTTAAACAATATATTTAGCAAATTCCAACAAAATCAACAATTTCTAAATATCTCAAAATGTCATTACGAGAAATAAAAATTAAATATTATTTAATTATTCTATAAATAATTACAACAGCATTGCGACAGTCTTAGATATTCGTGATCTTGGAATAACCCTTGATAGTAAACTACAATATAACCATATATGTATGTACAATAAATCTTATACATATTATAAAGGCGAAAGTTTGTCACAAATAAAGCTGCTAAAATGTTAGGTTTCGTAATAAGAAACACAAAACTTTTTAATAGCATCAACATCATTAAACAACTCTACTTTACCTACGTACGGAGTCATCTGAAGTTTGCACCAATTGTTTGGTCTCCATTTGATAAAATCCATATAAACAAAATAGAATCAATTCCAAACAAATTTCTAAAAAATCATTGTTACAAGTCATGTGTAAAATTTAATAATTATGCAGAGGCAGCTTCATACTTTAAAATTGATTCATTGAGTGTACGAAGGCATCATATGGATGCACATTCCTGTATAAAGTAGTTAACAATAATATTCAATGCCCAGAGTTGCTAAATAAAATTTAATTCAATGTACCTGCGCGTTCAACACGCTCTTCTGTCCTGTTCAGGGTGGATTAATGCAAGTCGAACTCTAAGTAGAATTCTTACCTGAACCGACTATGCGATAGGTATAATAACATATTAACCAATGTGGAGATTTTCAATTGCGAACTTACCAAATATAAGAGGTCCGTAAAAGAGTATTTCTATGATGTTTCGTGAATAATATTATTTTCTATTGTTTATATTTCTGTTGTGATTTGATTTGTATGTACAACCTCTCTCCACGGCTACCAATGAATTAACATTTTTTTTTTGTTCTGTAATATATATTATTATTGTATTGACACTTTTCCACAAAAAATTATCAACTGATTTATGAAGACTGATCTTTTTATCTACTAAAGCTGTGGTTTAAATTTTGAGAAAATACCTATGTTTATTTTTAGTCAAATAATTTTATTAACTTTTCAAACAAAATTTTGTATTATACAACACACAACTAAAATAAATCAATAAATTATCTGAGAAAGCTATGTTTCAGAAATTTAATGTTGTTTAAAAAAAATCATTTAAAAAAAGATCCACACACGTGTCTTGTGACAAAAATACATCAATTTGTCTATTTATTTACGGTCTTACAAACTACTATGCTTATTTTTTTTACATTCGTATTTTGCTTAGACATTATTTAAAAATTATAAACACTTATGATCAAAAAATAATTACAAAATTTTATTAGTTTTATCATCACGCCTTTCAGCATTTTTGTATGTATGTATAAATTAAAGCAAATTTTGAATGAAATAGTATCGATATTGAGTTATTATTTTTAAAAGGTGGTACGGAGAATAATGAATGTTTCGCATTGGAACTGCCCTGTACGATTGTAAGAACATCTTTCGACCAAATATGAATTCTCGGCCGCTGGCTGGTTAATGGCTCTTAAAAGAGAAAAACACATATATCTATAGGATTTAGCTTGCGAGAGATTGAGATAGTATAATCAATATTCTCTTTGGGTGGTGCTACGTATCCTCATATCTGATTAGTTTTGTTTTCTGAAATGCAATCTGTTTTATAGATGTTGTCATCAGACAGGGTAAAAGTCATTTCAACTAACGTTTCGTTTCTGAACGGTAGTATTTCGCTAGGATGTTACTGAGAGTAACTATTATATTGTAGAAATATCGGTTCATTGAATTTCAAACATACAAAAAGCCACCGCAGGGTTGGGAGCTTGAAACTGCGTTCCGCCGGGTCCTACCAACTCGTGTTGTTCCATAATAACTAGATTTCACCCTCAACGCAAGATAGTATACCAAACTTAGCCATTATATTCACTTATTGAATTACGAGCGTAGTATGAGAGCTTGCTAAGAGCCTTCCATTAAATGAGAGCCTTGCATTATGCATAGCGAGATAATATTAATTTCACGTTATGTGGACGGTTCAAAATGCTTAGCCACGGGATAGTAACGAGAAACAACCATCTTGTTTGTAAATATGCGGAACCAACAACTTTACTTGCTGGTAAGAACTAGGACTGAGCTGAAACGATGTTACAATCATTATCATTACATTTCATTATAATTGCTTATTATAGTAGAGAAAATTCGAGAAATTCAAATATTCATCATTACGTAGTATAAAATGAAGTCGCTCAAGCGACTTATCTCCGTTGGTTTTCTTCCTTCCTTTTCCCGGCAATTTTGAACCGCGATGTGTTTGACGTGTTCGATCCGACGCCGCGGCCGTTGGTTCGACGACTGAGTGCGGCTGTTCTAAGGTCTAACGGCTCCCGGAGCTGCACTTAGAGGGGAAGTGTCTGCCCCGAGTTATATTCTGCCACGTTATCTGTCTGAATGAGCCGTGGGCTGTTGGAAAAACTTTGCCCCAACTTCAATATTACGAAACATGCTTTCAAATAACACTCATCCCGCCGAGGATTACTGCGGGAACTTTACGCACAAATTCTCCGGAATACCGTTTTATAATAACCACATTTCTACGCAAATGCTTCGCCCAAATTCATGTAACTTAAAATATGTTTTTCATCTTAGTACGTGAAATGTTTACATTTTATTTTACGATGTAAGAATTTTCCAATACAAAGTATCTAACAAGCAGTGGCGGTTTGTGACTTTTCAATGAGTTAGTGAGGCAAGATTGAAAATGATGTTGATGTAGGTGGAAATTTTTTTTTTTGTTCAAAATTTTAATTTTTGTATGAAGATTTACAGGATTTTTCAGTTTGGGGAAGCGCAGTATCTTCAAAATAGAAAACCTTAAAGTAAAAATGAAAAAAATATATTCTGTTTCAACAACATTAATAATATTAATAATAACATCATTACATAGTATAAAATGAAGTCGCTCAAAATATATGTGCGCATAGATCTTTTAAACTACGCAACGGATTTTCATGCGGTTTTCACCAATAGATACAGTGATTCAAGTGAAAGGTTTATATATGTAACACATTCTTATTATATTGGAGAAAAGCCGAGAAATTCAAATATTCAATTCAGGCAGCGGGCAGCTGACAAGCGGGTGGTGTGGATTTTATAAAGGTTGGATAATGGCGTTGTGTTTCGTTAGCCACAGCAACGTGTGGCCGGGTCTGCTAATTAATAATTTACCCCGACGCACATAATGTATTATATTATGTGCTTCGGGGTATATGGTATATTAAGTCATTGATTATGTGACAATAATTTCGTATATTTTAACTCACTGAAAAGTCGCGGACCACCACTGCCAACCAGGTGTGTGACGTGCATTTATTTTAATGTTTTTAATTTTGTTTTAATATGAATGGCGGATTGTTTCACAGAATTAGATCAATTTATCAATATTTTAAAATTAAAAGGGGAGAGAACTTTTACAATACTTTTAATACTTGGATAGTAAAAGAGGTTGAATAAAGGGGTCTCCACACGGTACTGCCGCAGCACCGACTGCCGCAGAACTGTAGTCAGTTCTTCGGCAGTTGTTACTGCGGCAGCACCGTGTGGAGACCCCTTAAGACTTCAGATCTAAGAAGAAACAGAACTTTGAAAATTGATTCTGTGTTTAAATTCTGTTAAATAACCGTCCTAAAAGCTTTTTGCTATCGGAAATCCCAAAAACATGTTTACAAATCATTGCTTAATACAGATATTAATACCAACTATGCATTTATAATTTGGGTGGCGGGTATATGGGTACTGCTGCCCCGGGAACCATTGTTTGGATAACCATATCTCTGCCATAGGTCACCCTAAGTGGTTCGCTTCGTTTGATGAGTCGACAAGAGTGATGTTTACGGGTTCATGGGGTGATGTTTGTCTAGGTCTTGGCGGTGGATGCGTTTGCCCACCTATTGCACAGCGGGGGGGCCGGTTTAAGGGAGACATTTTGAACTTTTCAGTCGGATTCACTCGACCCATCCCCTTCCACCGCAGTTGGAGTGATAGATTCATATGTTCGTAACTCTTGGACACACTGATCCCAGATTCCTACCCTTGTTCATACCTTTTTCGTTCCCAGAACTTCCTCTCCTTCTTTCCCTAAAGAGACCCTCCTTATAGCAAATCCTTAAAGATGACATCCCCGAGATAAGAGTTAGACGGCTGAAATAAACGGAAAAAAAATAAAAAAGTAAAAGTAAAACTTTACCAAAAAAAATCTCAACCAATGGAAGCCTTTAAAAGTGTGGTCATAATCAAGCGGGAAATGAGTGCAGACTTGCGTGATTTCCGTTTCATCTCTCAACCAATATAATCAAAGCGGCCAATTAGCCCAGTTTGATGCTTCGCAGGTGTCGTCATTCCGAATTCAAAATCACAACGAGGCTAAAAAAGTTTCATTTCAAAAATAAATGTCCATTTGATGACAATGTTACAAATGAATTCCCGTGAAACAACCGTCCTTTACAAAAGCATTCTAAGCAATAACGGCTAAATATCAAAGACGAAGACGTCCCGATAATATTCGGAAGTTTGACGGACACATTCAGTAATGCTTTGCGCACCCATTAACCGCAGTATTCCGCCAACCAGTTTTCAAACTAGGTACAACACAACAACTCGAGTGGTCTGTATGGGAATTTTGGTTACCGTCTCGAGCACTGAGCATAGAGCATTAGGGTGAGTCATTTTAGAAAACATGTTATTTGTCAACACCGATAGCGATAAAAGGTTGTCAAATGTCGAATTTATAATTTCTAATGCGACTATTTATCTCCTCATGGATTTCAAAGTTTTCATTTTTAGGAGATTTTTTCTATCGCCTATAAAAGTTACTACGAATCCGAAATAAACTTTTTACCTTCTCTACTTCAGGGGTAGTAAGCAGGCAACACAAAAAGATGACAAAATACAATATTAATATTAACTAGCTTATGCCCATTGCAAATGCAACTAACGGGTTAGAACTAACTTGACTTACTTACTAACAGAAAAAAATATATATTTCATAGTAAGCGGGTAGGTACCTACGGTTAAACATACAAATATATATGAAGCCACCCACAGGGCCTAGCAGCAAAAACCTGCCATACGTTAGTATATAGACACCAATATAGGCATGCACACATCAAATCTCCAAAGTTTCATCGCAATCGGATGAACGGTTAAGCAATGCGTAATTTCATGATGCCAGAGCTCACTTTTGTATACAGAAACCGTCGTGGGCATGCACACATCAAATCTACAATTTTTTATCGCAATCGGATGAATGGTTTAGCAACGCTTAGCGGTTAAGCACACAATTATGTATAAAGCCGCCCGCAGGACCTAGCAGCAAAAAGCTGCCACACTACATACACTAATTCCCGGTACATTTAGTTTTCAAACAGCTCGTGCGCCACCTATTAAATTTTTTTATACAAATTTCGTGAAGCCAGAACTCACCAGTAGTTTTATACAAACCTTGTATTAACAATAACGAACACAACAAAAAAAGAATTTTTCAATTTGTTGCAGTCCTTCAGAAGTTATGAGCGTACGTACATTTTCATAAAAATTTTATAATGCCAGAATTTACCAGTAGTTTTATTGCTAAAAAAAGCGCTATACGAATTTAATACTTTAAAAAAAATATCCCGTTCAACTTCGAGTAATTTCTGTAAAAGTTCGGTTCGAATTCTATTCAAGTTCTATAGATATTTTTGTATTATGATGCAACTGGCATTTACTGATAAAAAAAAATAGAACTTACACAGAACGTGAAAATGAACTTAAAAAAATTGTTAAATTATTCAGTATCGGTGAAACAACATTACCTTAGTAAATTAAATTGCATTAAAACCTAAATAATTGTCTAACTACCCATTCCGGTAGGTACCGGCGCTTTTCCTGACAAAATTCCGACAATGGTTTTGCTTTTTTATCATATTTGCGATACTACCGAGATAAGTAGGTACCTACCCTGAATTAATAACATTTTGTACTGGCCGGTAAAAATCTACCCTCCAGAAGTGAATCTATGGACACGTATTTTCTTGTTTTTTTTGGAAAATTTTATAGGTTTTTCGGTGACCCTGAACTTTTTTACATGGGATAGACACCTCATATTGGTATCAAAAGACGCGGAATGTTTTCGGGTACCGAATTTTTCAAAAACATCCAAGCCGGAATCGTTTTTCCGGCCGCAATGCCGTTTCCCGAAAAACAACAACCCAAACCGCTGAGAGATCCGTTTTGTTTTGACATGTAAGAATCCTGACCTAACTCAACATTCGTAGCAATTTCTTTTGCATTGTAACTAATGGCCAAAATGACATCTTTTTTTTGAAGTACACCTGTCGGCAGGAAATATAACTGAGCCGAATTGAGTACTTTTATTTGAGGTTCCAGTTTTTGCCGCTGATTTGCTTCAGTTTTCTGTGAATAAATCGCTAGCAAAAATGTAGGCAAACAAAATGCTTAATTTTTCCGTAGTTTTCTCAAGTACTGAAAAGTGTGCTTTCGTACCCAAAAAAGACTTTTTTCTTTCCCTTTTTGAGCCTACGCGTACGTCGCGCCGTTTCAACGGGTGAACCTGACGGCGGGAAATAGAACTAAGCCGAATTTCTCCGTCAGTGAGAGATTTAATTGTAGTTTTCGCCGTTTGGGTGCGCTGCTAACCGTGCAGCGGTGTTTTGTATGAAAAATGGTCCGTAATCTGGAGACTTTTGGCACGCTCCCCTGGATCCGATAATGGTCTCTGCGGTCTTTGAAACTCGAGGAGCGGAGAGGTCGTTTTCGGATCCATCAAAAGCACTGAATTTTTTTGGCAAGCCAAAGTGAACCTTGAGGTTGGTGAAACTCCAGGGGCGGTGAGGTCGATTTTCCCATCAAAAAAAAGTGAGCTCGTCTTCAAAACTGAGCATTAATATATAACTAGCTTATGCCTGTTGCAAATGCAACTAACGGGTTAAAACTAACTTGACTTACTAACTAACAGAAAAAAAATTCATAGTAAGCGGGTAGGTACCTACGGTTAAACATACAAATATATATAAAGCCGCCCACAGGGCCTAGCAGCAAAAATCTGCTATCCGTTAGTATATAGACACCATTGTAGGCATGCACACATCAAATCCCCAAAGTTTCATCGCAATCGAATGAACGGTTTAGCAATGCGTAATTTCATGATGCCAGAGCTCACTTTTGTATACAGAAACCGTCGTGGGCATGCACACATCAAATCTACAAATTTTCATCGCAATCGGATGAATGGTTTAGCAACGCTTAGCGGTTAAACACACAACTATGTATAAAGCCGCCTGCAGGACCTAGCAGCAAAAACCTGCCATACGTTAGTAAATAAACACCATTGTAGATATGCACACATCAAATCCCCAAAGTTTCATCGCAATCGGATGAATGGTTTAGCAATGCGTAATTTCATGATGCCAGAGCTCACTTTTGTATACAGAAACCGTCGTGGGCATGCACACATCAAATTCTCAAATTTTCATCGCAATCGGATGAATGGTTTAGCAACGCTTAGTGGTTAAACATACAACTATGTATAAAGCCGTCCGCAGGACCTAGCAGCAACAACCTGCTATACGTTAGTATATAAACACCATTGTAGAAATGCACACATCAAATCCCCAAAGTTTCATCACAATCGGATGAACGGTTGAGCAATGCGTAATTTCGTGTTGCCAGAGCTCACTATTGTATACAGGAACCATAGCAGTCATGCGCACATCAAATTCCCAATGTGTCATCGCAATCGGATGAATGGTTTAGCAACGCATAGCGGACATACATACAGCCAAACATTTTTTTGATTTTTATATATATAGAAGATAGCTGGTACCCGGCATGCGTTGCGATACCATTTAATAAAGAAAATGTTTCTACCTGCGTGTCCTTTCTCATTTGTTCCGATACCCTTCCCCCCCCCTTCCTCGCCAGCGTCCTCTTCCCCTTTCCACTCCGCCTCCCTCACCTTCCCTCACCCCACTTCACTCCTAGGCTTCTCCGTATCGTAAACCCCCTCCCGAGTTCCCCTCCCCCCTCCGAGGTCCCCCTCCTCCCCTTCCTGTTTCCACCCCCCCCCACCTGCCGCATTACATACACTACTTCCCGGTACATTTATTTTTCAAACAGCTCGGGCGCCACCTATAATTTTTTTTTTTACAAATTTCGTAATGCCAGAACTCACCAGTAATTTTATACGAACCTTGTACTAACAATAATGAACACAACAAAAAAAGAATTTTTTAATTTGTTGCAGTCCTTCGGAAGTTATGAGCGTACGTACATTTTCATACAAATTTTATAATGCCAGAACTCAACAGTAGTTTTACTGCTTAAAATAAAGCGCTATATGAATTTAATACTTTTAAAAAAATATTCCGTTCAACTTCGAGTAATTTCATTGTAAAATTAGAAAACTAATACGTATGCAATATAGTTGGATGATATCGAGTTTTTATGTGCAGATGGGTACCTACCTAAATTCCGAGTGCAAAAAATGTGAGTAAAACAACACATATTTAGGCTGAGTTGTTTAACAAAATTAAAAATTCTTCAATTTTTCAAGTCAATTTTAACGTTCTGTAAAAGTTCGGTTCGAATTCTATTCAAGTTCTATAGATATTTTTGTTAATGATACAACTGGCATTTACTGATAAAAAAAATAGAACTTACACAGAACGTTAAAATGAACTTAAAAAAATTGTTAAATTATTCAGTATCGGTGAAACAACATTACCTTAGTAAATTAAATTGCATCAAAAACCTAAATAATTGTCTAACTACCCATCCCGGCAGGTACCGGCGCATTTCCTTACAAAATTCCGGCAATGTTTTTGCTTTTCTCATCATATTTGCAATACTACCGAGATGAGTAGGTACCTACCCTGAATTAATAACATTTCAATGTACTGGCCGGTAAATATCCACCCTACTGAAGTGAATCTATGGACACCAATTTTCTTGTTTTTTTTGGAAAATTTTATAGGTTTTTCGGCGACCCTGAACTTTTTTACATGGGATGGACACTTTATATCGTTATCAAAAGTTGTCTTATATTGCCGGGTACCGAATTTTTCAAAAACATCTAACCGGGGATCGTTTTTTCGGCTGCAATGCCATTTTCCAAAAAACAACAACCCAAACCGCTGAGAGATCCGTTTTGTTTTGACATTTCAGTATCTTGAACTAAATCAATATTCCTAGCTCTTTCTTTTGCATTGAAACTGAAGCCTGTTTTGAAATATTTTTTTGAGACCTGACACCTGTCGGCGGGAACTATAACTGAGCCGAATTGGTTGATTTAATGAGAAGTTCCAGTTTTCGCCGTTAATTCGTATGAGAGAATAAATCGCTAGCGACGTTTTTTTGTCTACAAAAAAACTCTATTTCCGCGATTGAATTTCACCTCCTCAGTAAACGGTCTCTCAGAAACAAAAGCTAGTGTCAAACAAATTCAAAGGATTGTGAACTTTAAATTGTTCCGAAATACCGAGCGCCGAGGTCCATTCTCGCTTGAGAAGACTGGCACATTTTTTGGCTGAATTTTTCCCATACAAAGGGTGTGCCGCGGGCCTTTGAGGGAGAGTGAACCTCGAAGTGTGCGAAATAAGAACAGGCTAGAGGTCTTTTTGGCGTGCCAGCGGCATTTTTGCGTCGCCAAGCCGATGTGAACCTTGAGGTTGGTGAAACGTAAGGGGCAGTGCGGTCGTTTTTCGCATCAAGCAAAAAGTGAGTTTTTCAAAAACTGAGCATTAATATATAGTACTAGCTTATGCCCATTGCAAATGCAACTAACGGGTTTAAAACTAACTTAACTTACTATCGTACAGAATAAAATTATTTCATAGTGCGCGTGTAAGTACTTGACGTTGTTGTAATTTTTCACAAAAATGACGCTATAAAAATGTTTTATTCAGAAGTTCTTAGAAACTAAAACTTTGATTTATCAGAGCAAAAAAATTACAGAAAAAATCATTTTTCATAGTATGCGGGTAGGTACCTATTGCCCTAAGAGAGATTTTAAACAAAACCGGCGCTATAAAAATGTATTATTAAGAATTTCTAAGAAGAAAAAAAACTTTGATTTTCTGGAGTAAATAAATTACAGATTTTTTTTTCTTCATAGTAAGCGGGTAAGTACCTATTGCCCTTAGTGAGATTTTAAACTAAAACGGCGCTATAAAAATATGTTATGAAGAATTTGTAAAAAAAAAAACGTTGAATTATTGGAACAAAAAAATTACAGAAATTTTTACTCTTCATAGTAAGGGGGTAAGTACCTATTGTCCTTAGTGAGATTTTAAACAAAAACAGCGCTATAAAAATATATTATTAAGAATTTCTATGAAAAAAAAAACTTTGATTTATTGGAGTAAAAAAATTACAGCAAAAATATTTCTTCATAGTAAGCGGGTAAGTACCTATTGTCCTTTAAACAAAAACGGCGCTACAAAAATGTATTATTAAGAATTTCTAAGAAAAAAAAACTTTGATTTACTGGATTAAAAAAATTACAGAAAAAATATTTTTCATGGTTAGCGGGTAAGTACCAATTGCCCTTAGTGAGATTTTAAACAAAAACGGCGCTATAAAAATATATTATTAAGAATTTCTAAGGAAAAAAAACTTTGATTTAAGGGAGTGAAAAAATTACAGAAAAAATATTTCTTCATAGTAAGCGGGTAAGTACCTATTGCCCTTAGTGAGATTTTAAACAAAAACGGCGCTATAAAAATATATTATTAAGAATTTCCATGAAAAAAAAAACTTTGATTTATTGGAGTAAAAAAATTACAGAAAAAATATTTCTTCATAGTAAGCGGGTAAGTACCTTTTGCCCTTAGTGAGATTTTAAACAAAAACGGCGCTATAAAAATATATTATTAAGAATTTCTAAGAAAAAAAAACTTTGATTTATTGGAGTAAAAAAATTACAGAAAAAATATTTCTTCTTAGTAAGCGGGTAAGTACCTATTGCCCTTAGTGAGATTTTAAACAAAAACGGCGCTATAAAAATATATTATTAAGAATTTCTAAAAAAAAAAAACTTCTATTTACTGGATTAAAAAAATTACAGAAAAAATATTTTTCATAGTTAGCGGGTAAGTACCTATTGCCCTTAGTGAGATTTTAAACAAAAACGGCGCTATAAAAATATATTATTAAGAATTTCTAAGAAAAAAAAACCTTGATTTATTGGAGTAAAAAAATTACAGAAAAAATATTTTTCATAGTTAGCGGGTAAGTACCTATTATTCCCGGTACATTTAGTTTTCAAACATCTCGCGTGCCACCTATTGTTATTTTTAGTACAAATTTCTTAATGCCAGTGCTCACCAGCCAATAACCAACACAACATAAAAAGAATTATCCGATTTGGTGCAGTCGTTAGAAAGTTATAAGCGTACATACTTTTCGGCGATTAATTTTATACAAATTTCATAATGCCAGTACTCGCCATTCGTTTTATACGAACCTTGTCCTAACAATAACAATAATTACATAAAAAGAATTATCCAATTTGGTGCATTCGTTCGGAAGTTATAAGCGTACATGCATTTCGGGGATTCATTTTAATACAAATTTCATGATGCCAGAGCTCACCAGTAGTTTTACACAAACTTTGCCCTTACAATAACGAACACAACAAAAAAAGAATTTTCCAATTGCTTGCATTCTTTCGGAAGTTATGAGCGTACATAAATTTCGGTGATTCGTTTTATACAAATTTAATAATGCAAGAGCTCACCAGTAGTTTTATAAAAACCTTGTCCAAACAATAAAAATCACAACGTAAAAAGAATTATTCAATTTGGTTCAATCGTTCGGAAGTTATGTGCGGACATGCATTTCGACCATTCACATATAATAATAATATAAATAAATACTCGTAGATATAGTTTATTAGGTCCCTACCTAGTTCATCTCAATATTCTAAAATTATTTTTTCAATGCTGGCAAGACCAATAGAAAACATTGTCAAAACCACCTCAAACCAGGTCTGAAAATCGAATAAAGGCCTAGTTTTTAAAAAAAATTCCATACAAATAAGCTGTCCTGGCCTTGCCGAGGGCTTGAGATGGTATGTTGGGAATTGGAATATCATTCCATTTTCAGTGTTGCAAAGTTGGGGAAAATTTAAATATCTGCCGAATTTTATAAGCGATTTTACAGGCTGCAAACAATTAACATTATCTATGAAAGTGAATATTTGGAAAATGTCAAAAAAATGTTGATTTTGAATGCAATATTGTGAAACATTTTGAATGAAATTCGGTACATGTTATGATTTTAAAAGTTTCTAAAACTTGTATTGTTTATGTTTATTAAAAAACATCTCCGCCGGAAGGTGTACTTTTAACGCAATCTTTAATTCCGTAATGCCCCTATAAAATGTCAATTTTCCTCAAGAACTTTCTCGAAGCCGTTTAATTAATTAGAATAAATTCCTAGCAAAATCAGTTTTGTATGGGAAACTAACTTTTTTTTACTTCCCTTCTCGATCCGACGTTTTTAAAGGGGCGAACCTGTCGGCGGGAAATATAACCTAGCCGAATTGAGTGATTTTATGAGTAGTTCCAGTTTTCGCCGCAAATTTATATTATTTTTCGCTCTTAAAATGTATCAGTTCAATTTTATGTGAGTTTCCTGTCTAGTCTATTTTTTTTGTAAAAATCGTGAAGCTAGCGTATTTATTTAAATTCAGACGAAGCTGCCATTTCGAACGGATGAAAATAGAACTACAACAGTATTCGATAGACATTTGATTTTTTCTAATGTGAATAATCCATACTTGTATTCCGCACCGCTAGAAGTCTCCCGTAAAGTTTTGGCAAACATATTGATAACGATGAAAAATGTTTCCCCTAACAAAAAAGAAACAAAAGCTAGTGGCTGGAAAATAATCGACTCTTCGAAGGATTGTGAACTTTGAAGCGTTCCAAAATAGCGAGCGCTAATGTCTATTCTCGCGTGTCAGCCGAAGGGACAATTCTAGACTTCGAGCCAAAGTGAACCTTGAGGTTGGTGAAACGCGAGGGGCGGTGAGGTCGATTTTCGCATCAAGGAAAAAGTGAGTTTTTTGAAAAACCAAGCAATACTATATAACTAGCTTATGCCCATTGCAAATGCAACTAACGGGTTAAAACTAATTTGACTTACTTACTAACAGAAAAAAAATATATTTCATAGTAAGCGGGTAGGTACCTACGGTTAAACATACAAATATATATAAAGCCGCCCACAGGGCCTAGCAGCAAAAACCTGCCATACGTTAGTATATAGACACCATTGTAGGCATGCACACATCAAATCCCCAAAGTTTCATCGCAATCGGATGAACGGTTTAGCAATGCGTAATTTCAAAATGCCAGAGCTCACTTTTGTATACAGAAACTGTCGTGGGCATGCACACATTAAATCTACAAATTTTCATCGCAATCGGATGAATGGTTTAGCAACGCTTAGCGGTTAAACACAAAACTATGTATAAAGCCGCCCGCAGGACCTAGCAGCAAAAACCTGCCATACGTTAGTAAATAAACACCATTGTAGACATGCACACATCAAATCCCCAAAGTTTCATCGCAATCGTATGAATGGTTTAGCAATGCGTAATTTCATGATGCCAGAGCTCACTTTTGTATACAAAAACCGTCGTGGGTATGCACACATCAAATCTTCAAATTTTCATCGCAATCGGATGAAAGGTTTAGCAACGCTTAGCGGTTAAACATACAAATACATATAAAGCCGGCCGCAGGGCCTAGCAGCAAAAACATGTCATACGTTAGTTATAGTTATAGACATCATTTTAGGCATGCACACATCAAATCCCCAAATTTTCATCGCAATCGGATGAACGGTTCAGCAATGCGTAATTTCATTATGCCAGAGCTCACCATTGTATGCAGAAACCATCGCGGGCATGCGCACATCAAATCCCCAAAGTTTCATCGCAATCGGATAAATGGTTTAGCAACGCATAGCGGACATACATACATACTTACTTGCAAATATTTTTTTGATTTTTATACATATAGAAGATAGCTGGTATCCGGCATGCGTTGCTATACCATTTAATAAAGAAAATGTTTCTACCTGCGTGTCTTTTCTCATTTGTTCCAATCCCCTTCCCCCCCCCCATTTTCCTCACCAGCGTCCGCTTCCCCTTTCCCCCACTTCACTCCTACGCTTCTCCGTCTCGTAAACCCCCTCCCGAGTTCCCCTCCCCCCTCCCAGGTTCCCCCTTCCTTTTTCCACCCCCCCTGCCTCATTACATTCACTAATTCCCGGTACATTTATTTTTCAAACAGCTCGCGCGCCACCTATAATTTTTTTTTTTACAAATTTCGTAATGCCAGAACTCACCAGTAATTTTATACAAACCTTGTACTAACAATAACAAACACAACAAAAAAAGAATTTTTCAATTTGTTGCAGTCCTTCGGAAGTTATGAGCGTACGTACATTTTCATACAAATTTTATAATGCCAGAACTCACCAGTAGTTTTACTGCTTAAAATAAAGCGCTATATGAATTTAATACTTTTAAAAAAATATTCCGTTCAACTTCGAGTAATTTCATTGTAAAATTAGAAAACTAATACGTATGCAATATCGTCGGATGATATCGAGTGTTTATGTGCAGGTAGGAACCTACTTATATTCTGAGTATAGGTACTTGCATACATACGTAAAAAAGAACTCATATTTAGGCTGGGTTGTTTAACGAAATTAAATTTTTTTTTAATTTTTCAAGTCAATTTTAACGTTCTGTAAAAGTTCGGTTCGAATTCTATTCAAGTTCTGTAAATATTTCAGTTTTATGATGCAACTGGCATTTACTGATAAAAAAACACAACTTACACAGAACGTGAAAATGAACTTTAAAAAATTGTTAAATTATTCAGTACGTGGAAACAACATTACCTTAGTAAATTAAATTGCATCAAAAACCTAAATAATTGTCCAACTACCCATTCCGGCAGGTACCGGCGCATTTCCTTACAAAATTCCGGCAATGTTTTTGCCTTTCTCGTCATATTTGCAATACTACCGAGATAAGTAGGTACCTACCCTGAATTAATAACATTTCAATTTGGCCGGTAAATATCCACCCTACTGAAGTGAATCTATGGACACCAATTTTCTTGTTTTTTTTGGAAAATTTTATAGGTTTTTCGGCGACCCTGAAATTTTTTACATGGAACTAACACAAAATTTTGGTCTTAAAAGTTGCCTAATATTGCCGGGTACCGTATTTTTGAAAAACATCCAAGCTGGAATCGTTTTTCCGGCCGCAATGCCGTTTCCCGAAAAACAACAACCCAAACCGCTGAGAGATCCGTTTTCTTTTGACATTTCAATTTGCTGTTGAAGCGCGGGTAAATCTAGCGCTTTTGTATTAGGTACTTACCTAATATATCATACACAGACAGATAATATTCCATAATTATATTTTTTAAACAGGCAAGACCGATGCACAAATTTGCACAATTCCTGCTTAAATTAAGGCCCTGCCGAATCACACAAATTGAAATCCGCCATTAAAAAAAAAAATTCTTCATACAAAACCTATTAGGGCGGGGTCTGCTTTTTTTTAAGGTGGTAGTGGCTTTTAACGCCATCACGACTCCATCTTCAGTGTTGCAAAGTTCGAGAAAAATTATAAAATTTTAATATACCAGCCAATTTTACGGGCTGCAAACGATTTGCATTTATCGATGAAAGCGAATTTTTCGCAAATGTCAGAAAAATGTCGAATTTGAATGCAATATTGTGAAACATTTTCAAGGGGGAGCTAAACATGTTTTGGTTTTAAAAGTTTCTAAAACTTGTATTGTTTATGTTTATTAAAAAACATCTCCGCCGGAAGGTGTACTTTTAACGCAATCTTTAATTCCGTAATGCCCCTATAAAATGTCAATTTTTCTAAAGAACTTTCTCGAAGCCGTTTAATTAATTAGAATAAATTCCTAGCGAAATCAGTTTTGTATGGGAAACTGACTTTTTTTACTTCCCTTCTCGATCCGACGTTTTTAAAGGGGCGAACCTGTCGGCGGAAAATATAACCTAGCCGAATTGAGTGATTTTATGAGTAGTTCCAGTTTTCGCCGCAAATTTATATTATTTTTCGCTCTTAAAATGTATCGGTTCAATTTTATGTGAGTTTCCTGTCTAGTCTATTTTTTTTGTGAAAATCGTGAAGCTAGCGTATTTATTTAAATTCAGACGAAGCTGCCATTTCGAACGGATGAAAGTAGAACTACAACAGTATTCGATAGACATTTGATTTTTTCTAATGTGAATAATCCATACTTGTATTCCGCACCGCTAGAAGTCTCCCGTAAAGTTTTGGCAAACGTATTGATAACGATGAAAAATGTTTCCCCTAACAAAAAAGAAACAAAAGCTAGTGGCTGGAAAATAATCGACTCTTCGAAGGATTGTGAACTTTGAAGCGTTCCAAAATAGCGAGCGCTAATGTCCATTCTCGCGTGTCAGCCGAAGGGACAATTCTAGACTTCGAGCCAAAGTGAACCTTGAGGTTGGTGAAACGCGAGGGGCGGTGAGGTCGATTTTCGCATCAAGGAAAAAGTGAGTTTTTTGAAAAACCAAGCAATACTATATAATATATATATATATTTTGAAGGTATAGAAAAAAATATCAAAGTGTGCAATTCACAGACAGTAGAAGTGAAACCTTCAGAAAACTAAAGTAGACAATAGTGGGGAGACGACGAAGTACTTTTTTTTCTTTGAGAAGGTTGATTTTTTCCATATTTGCACCTTTGCACCTTTTCCTATACATTTTATCATCGTAATAGTATTTGTATTTTCTTCTTCGGAGTCACTAGATGTCGCTTTCTTTAATTTTTCTTCTGCCTGTTCATTTTGGAGTGTTTTGAAGATTGTATTTGATTTCACAAAATTAAATTATTATTATTATTTCATTTCTTTTGGAAAACGTAGGATTCAATCCTTGGCTGGTAAATGTCTGGCCGCTGAGGTTCGTCACGCGCTTTATACCACTACTCCAAAAGAGACTTGCGTTTTATATATACGATGAATTCACAGTCCGACTTACATGGGATTGTGGATTTATCGTGTTATGTACTAAAGAAGTTTTCACTTGAAAAAGTGTTTGGTTTTGCACCACTTGGTATTATTAGTGTCGTGTTTGGAATTAATAATCTATGATTATGATCAGTATCATGCTTTAATGGTGTTGCAATCCAAGACGGTGCCATTCGGCGCAGCATTTGGCTTCGAATTCGATTGGCCTCGTGAACCTTGTAACCTGTGCCCCGAGGCGAGGGTGTCAAAGGCCCTGTAGGATACCTCTCTAAGTGGAGCATGTGGCAAGTGCAGGTACTGTAGCGGGTACCTAGGACATGTACACACAGCCTGATTTAAACGACCCACTGCGAGATCAATAGTACTCCTTCTCCCAACTCCGTCTCAGTAGCGGTGGTTCTGTTTGCTTTTAAAGCAGAGACGCTTACATAATAGTGCCTATAAGTGTAATCCCGACAATTACGTGACACCGTGAGAAGTGACTAAACAATACATCAACAAAAAATGATTAACCTAACCTAACCTTGATGTTATTAAACATTAAAGTAGATAAAATTTATAGATCCAAACGAAGTCTAAAAGAACAAAACACAGAAAATAAAACAACGGTCGCAACTAATAATAACAATAATAATTTATAGAGCGCTGTTTTTGTGAAAAATCACCTCAAGGGAACTGTACAATTTATTAAGAATTCTTAGATTCTATCTAATTTTACTATTTACAAATGGATACAGAAACATACTTACCTGGCAGGTCACTTCCGATAAACACACTTCAATTAGAAAGTTTATGCTTGAAGGAGATACGACTTTGCACGCGGAGGACATTATATTTAATACGCTGGACATTGCACGATTTTACATTGGCTACCCCCATCATTATTAGTATTACATTTATGAATAGATTAGTGGCAAAAGTAGCGTTGATATTTTTATTTTTTTTTTTTATTTTTATTTAAAGAAATATTAACATAGTACATAATTCATATTGCTTACAACTTTTTAATGTAACATTTTTATATTTATATTGGTAAGTATATAACATGTTTCTTGATTTAATTTAATACCTCCCTGATTGAGAATAACTCGTGTGTAGGGAGGGAATTTTTACAAGATTTTTTAATTTCTAGAATTATACCTATAATTAATACTATATACATTCAATTTATTAGCGTACATATATACACTGAAGAACAGATAACATATATTAAAAAAACAGACAGTTTTTTAAATTATATAATATATAATGCATAATCTTTACGAGAGTGTATTGTTCGTTTGAAAAGGCAGAAAAAAAAGTGATAGTATCTATAAAAAATCAATGAGATATTTACTGATTCTAATTAGCTAATTTATTTATGATATCCTTGTCATCACTGAAACATGGCTTGATGTTGGAGAAGAAAAGTTTTTTGGGTTAAAAGGCTACAACTGTGCGTTTGCTTCTCGCCCCAAAGAGGGAGGAGGTGGTGTCGCCATATATGTACTGGACTCTATGAAGTACTCTATCATTGATAAATTTTCCAACGAAAATTCATTTTTAGGTATAAGTGTATGTAGCAAGGATAGGAAACCAGTTAACATTTATGCCATCTATCGGAAACCCAACCCTAACATACACGATTTCCTGACACATTTGGAAAAAATACTAGACAAAAGCAGACAAGATACATTAATACTCGGAGACTTTAATATTGACACTACCATAAACACACCCTCTTCTTTAAATTATCTCAACACCTTAGAAACATACAATTTCTCAATACAAAACAAATCATTTCCCACTAGAGTCACTAACACGAGCAGCACACTTATAGATCACGTCATATCAAATAGACTAAATATTCCAACTACCGTATCAAACGTAGATGACCCACTTAGTGACCATAACATTCTTATTATTGATTTCAAGAATAACTTAAAAAAATGGTCTAATAATAGGGACAAGCCGCGCCTTACAAAACCTGTCATCAACAATATGGCAGTAAAATCCTATTTTGCAGCTAACAAATTCACCATCAATTCAACCAAACCAGAAGAGAGTTATAAAGATTTTAACGATTATGTCAAAAGTGCAATAGAAGCAGGTAAAACTACACCTAAAGTGAAAATAGGAAATCAACAACACCTAAATACACCGTGGTTCGACTCTAAACTGAATTCGCTAATCAAGGAAAGAAACCAGCTTCACAAGCAATGGAAACAAGACCCAGGTAATATGACTCTTGCAGTACATAAAAATAAACTGAAAAATTTAATTACTAATTATAGGAGAAGTTTGAAACACAAATATTATGTCAATAGCTTTCAAAAAAACCTGAATAACCCCAGAAAAACTTGGAAAACCATTAATTCAATTCTGTCTAACCGTGCACATAAACCCTCCAACACCATCGAATCTCTCATCATAAATAATTGTGAGGTTAGGGAACCCGGTCAAGTAGCTTCAGCATTTAATGAGTTCTTCTTATCGGTTGGAGAAAAATTGGCAGCTGCCATTCCATCATTCCCGGATGACTGTAATACTATTTATGTAGAACCAAAGGCACGTCAATCATTATATATGGCTAGGACAAATAAGGGTGAGGTATTAAGGATCATCTCGAAACTTAGGTCGAATGCAGCGGCAGGTATCGATGGAGTAACCCCGTGCATCCTTAAAACCTGTAAAGAAGAACTAGCTGGGCACCTAGTGCAACTTATCAATTCCTCTATAGGCTCGGGAGTATTTCCAGATCAATTAAAGCTAGCAAAAATTATACCAATTTATAAAGAAGACTGCAAAAAATGTATTTCTAACTATCGCCCAATATCGGTTTTATCAGTATTTTCAAAGGTGTTCGAGACTATTATAAAGGATAGACTTCTAAAATATATCTCTAACAACAATATCCTAACACCACAACAATATGGCTTTCGAAAAAACTCCAGTACCCAATGTGCCACCTTCGATTTCATCTCGAACATTCAGCAGTACATAGACCAGGGCGAATACGTAGCAGCTATTTTTATAGACCTAAAAAAAGCCTTTGATACAGTAGATCATGAAATACTCCTACAGAAAATGGAACATTTGGGTATAGTTGGAAAATCTTTAAAGCTTCTCCGAAGTTACCTATCTGATAGATTTTGCCTTGTCGACATCGAAGGGAACCTAAGCGACTTTGGAAAAATCACATGTGGAGTGCCACAAGGCTCGATTCTGGGACCCCTACTTTTCTTACTATACATCAATGATATAACTAAATGCGGCATCTCGGGAAAACTACAACTTTACGCTGATGATACCGTGATTTACTATCGTTGCAAAAATCTGGGGGAACTTGAATCTCTAATGAATAAAGATCTCGCAAAGCTAGCTAAATGGCTGCGAATAAATAAATTAAGCCTCAATGTCAAAAAAACCCACTACCTCACTTTCGGGAAAAAAGATTATATGAGCATGAATATTACTCTTGGAAATGAAAAGCTCCAAAATGTACAAGTAACGAAATATTTGGGGTTATTCATAGATTCTAACCTGTCGTGGAACTCTCATGTTGAATATGTAAAATCCAAAATTTCCCCGATTACTGGTGTACTCTATCGACTTCAAGATGTGCTCCCCATAGCTTTACTGCGTGCCACATATTATGCTCTGATCCACTCTCACCTAAGTTATCTGGTTAGTATCTGGGGCACCATTACTAAGAAACAAATATCCGAAATACAAGTAATCCAAAATAGAGCCATAAGAAATATATACCATTTACCATGGGATACACATGTCAAAGATATATACTCACTGACACAAATACTTCCCTTTACCATTCTGCCAAAATATAGCATCACCACTGCCATCCTACAAATAATTCAACACTCCTCACACACCAACACTAAACCAGCCTTTAATTCCGATATACACCAGCAAAAAACACGATCCCAAAATCAAATACACTTAGCATCATCTACCCACACAACTAAATTTGGTATTAAATCATTACAATATATTGCAAATATACAATACAATGCATTACCTAATGAAATAAAGCAACCAGTAGATAACAAAAAAAAATTAGTTAAAACGCTTAAAGAACATTTCCTGAAAATGTTTTTAAACCAGTGAATATTTGCTCGCCTTCATACGTTTTTTATTTTATTTTTTTTTTATATGTTTTATGTGTATGGATGTCCTCAGTTTTTCTAAAATCTCTATTCTTGACAATGCATTTTTTTCCCCTTTTTATGTTGTATTTTTTAAACATGTAATATTTGTGTAAAATGTACTCTTATGTGTTTGTCCTTCCCGTAATGAGTTTTTTCTCAACTCATTGGGAATAATGTGTTACTCACCATGTTTTTGTAATACATTATAATTAAATAAAAAAAAAAAAAAAAAAAAAAAATTATTTAATTTATTTTTAAATTTATTGTAATCAGGTTCTAATCTTAGCTCTGTCCCAAGTTGATTAAACCACACCACTCCATTGTACGTGTAGTAGTGTTGTCCAAAGCTGGTACGCATCAATGGCGTGCATAAGCGACCCGCTGTGTTTTGTCTATTGCTCTCAACGCGTACTAAGGCGTGCAACTTCTTCGAGTGATCTTTGTGTATTTGAAGCAGCGTATTTTTTATGTATGTGTTTTTTAGAGGTGGGACTTGAAAGTCTTGAAAAAGTTGTGAGGTTGAATAATCTGATGGTTTTTTAGTAATAATTTTGATTAATAGTCTCTGAGTAATTTCGAGTGGCAGAATTGAGGTTTTGTATGCTCCCCCCCAAGCAACTATACCATATTGTATTATTGAATGGGCTAGAGCGTAGTATATATTTTTAAGAATTTTTAAGTTTAGTATATTTCTTAAGTTAATAAATATGTATATATGTTTTCTTAATCTATTTATAATGTTGGTAATTTGAGTCTTCCATTTGAGGTTATAATCTATTATAATACCTAGATATTTAATTTCTTTTTTATTTGTTATGCACAAACAATCAATATTTTGACATGTTAATATTTTAGTACTACATTTTTTTGCATGAATTTTAATATTTAACGTGGTAGGAGCTATTTTTTTGTTATTTATATTAAAAAGTATATAATGCGTTTTTTCAATATTCAATGTTAATAAATTTTTGTCAAACCACTCTTTTAGTATATTAATGTCATGGTTAGCAGTTATTTCAATTTCATTCCATGTGTTTGCTTGGAATATAATGGCAGTATCATCTGCATATGAAATGAGTTTTCCGGTTATTGGCAATTCAAAGATATTATTAACATATAATATGAATAGAAGAGGGCCCAAAATGGTGCCTTGTGGTATCCCAAAGTCGCTTGTATTTGGTTCACTAAGAGTGTTGTTTATTTTTACATATTGATTTCTAGAATTCAGGAAACTTTCAATCCATATTTTGGCGTTATTTGTAATTCCGATTTCGTTAAGTTTGTATATTAATTTTTTGTGACTTATGCTATCAAAAGCTTTCTTTAGATCTATAAATATTGCAAGAGATTTTTTCCCTTTGTCTAGTGCTTGGTATATTTTAGTTGTTAACTCTATGATTGCGTCTTGTGTGCTTATTTTTTCGCGAAATCCAAATTGTTGGTCACTCAATATATTATTCATTCCAATAAAATTTTGAAGTTGTTTTTTAGCTACTTTTTCAAAAATTTTTGAGATATTTGACAAAACTGATATAGGTCGGTAGTTATTAATTTCTTTAGAGTCACCTGATTTATAAATCGGTGTAATAATAGTTTTTTTGTATATAGATGGAAAGATTCCTTTTTTAAGACTATTGTTTATGATGTAAGTTATAGGCTTTTTCAAAAAGTTAAGATGTTTTTTTAGGTTTTCAACAGTGATCCCATCGAAACCTGGTGCTGACTCGGTTTTTAGCTTTTTTATTATATCAACAATATCTTGTTCAGTTACTGTTTCAAATTTTCCTAGCGTTTTTTTGGATGATGTTATTTTATTTTCTAAGGTAGAGGTAGTATTATCAATGTTATTAGTTATTTTGTTTGCGAGATTTTTTCCCACATTAGAAAAAAAAGTATTGAAAGCATTCGCACAGTGTTTTGGGTTTTCAGAAACTTGTACCATATTATTATTAATATGTAGCTTTAAGATGTCACTTGTTTTCCTTTTTTTGTCAATTATTTCATTGATTGTTTTCCAAATTATTTTACTGCTGGTACCTGAATTCAATACCTTTTGTTTATAGAATCCTTCTTTGGTAGTTTTAATTAGTGCCGTTAGTTTGTTTCTGTATTTTTTAAAGTGTGCGATGATTGAATCATTTAGTGGATATTTTTTTGTTAGTTTAAATAAATTTTCTTTTTCTCTTATAGACACCACTAGGCCATGAGTGATCCATGGTTTAAGTTTACGAAATTTATTTTTATATGTTTTGCTTGGTATTTCACAGCTTGAATCTTTTATATGTTTTTGGAAGGTGTCATGGAATTTTAATGCACTTATATTTACATCTTCTGTGGTAAGTACACATTCCCATGTTTCGTGAGACAGTTTTTCATATAGTATTTGTTGGTTTATTCTTATTTTAGGAAAGGCAGAATCATTACTATTATTTTCTATTTTTTGCTTTTCTATGTTGAAGTTAAGTATACATGTATGATGGTCCGTTATGTTATTTCTCCATATTATTGTTTGAAGATTATCAGTATAGTTGGAATTACACCATATATGATCAATACACGATGGGATTTGATTATTAAATTCTCTAGTATACCTATTTATGCAGGGTTTAAAGGTTAAAGTGGTCATCATGTTGATATAATTGTCCTTTTCGATAGTGTGGTTATTTTCAGCAATATTTATATTAATATCCCCAATAAGAAAATTATTTGTACATTTATTGTTTAAAATAATATTATTCAATTCTGTTATGAAAGTTGGTATTACAGCTGAGTGTGTCCTGTAGATTGTTATTATTTGTAAAGGTAATTTATTATTAATGTTTAATTTTATCATTATACAGTTTGCATTAGTCATATTTATTTCAGTAAAGCATACGTCTTTATATATTGCCTTAGTATATATAACAATACCACTATTTTTGTTAATATAATGGGAACTCTGAAAGTTAATGTAATTGGGGAGAGTTGGGATGATCGAGTTAGTGTTTAAATGAGCTTCAGTCAATATGATTATGTCCGGATTTTTTTTAATAGATTTAGGTTTACTAGGAAATGGTCAAAGTTTTTATTTATAGATCGTATGTTTAAATGTATTACGGTAAAAGAGTTTGGAGTCATTTGAAGTATTGTATTACAGTCATTTGAGTTGTCACAAATAAAATTGTGAACGTTAAATTTTTTTTCTAAATGTTGAATAATGAAATCATCCATTTCTAAATATTCGATATGAAACTGTTATTGTGAATGTGTGCCTTCGTGGTAATATACGTGGAAAATGTGGTAATACTCGTATATTATCTAAATTTATAGTATTAAGATGGGCCTCGGTCAAAATAATACAGTCGAGTTCAGTTTTTAAAATGCTAGGGGTGTAATATAACTCATTTATGTTTTTATAAATATTCCTAATATGTAAGTGCATAATGACTAGTGAGTTTGACATATTTTTTAAAAGAAGGTTGCTTTGATCAACTGTATTATATACTTTTTTCCCTATATGATAAGTGTTTTCTAGTTCGTTCGTAATAATATTATTCATCCTACCTTGAAAACGCGTCTTATATAAAATATATAAGTGTGTATATAAATATGTTTGGAAGTAAGTTTTGTTGGTAATAGATAGCTGGTTTCTGTTAATATCATTATACTTGGGTGGAACAATAATAATCATAATACAAATAATAATGGAGCTCGACTGGGAGTTGTAAGTACTTAAGTATATACTGCAGTTTTGAACTGGCGCTATTGAACAGGGTGTCGACGTTGATATGCTGTTAACTAAATAAAGTTGAAATATTAATTTCTTACTTGTTTTTTTAACGAATATAGCATTTTAATTGTAGTCGATTTTCTGGTATGCAGATTGTGTCATTTTCTTGACATAGTGGCATTTATTGTCGTTCGCTCTATGGTCGGAATTTATTTTCCCATTTCTTATTTTATTATAGGAGAGACAATTGTAGCATGTCGGAGATTGACTTTTATTAGGGCAGTTTGTTAGAGTATGGTCTTGTGCGCAGTGGAGACATCTGGGTTTTTCTAGTTTCTTTCGGCACTTGTTCGCAGTGTGTTCGAACCATAAACAGTGGAAACATTGGGACAATGGACTGGAGTCTTCTACGTGAACTCGCATAAATCCCAGGTTTATTCTTCCTTTTTCGATTAATAGTTTCCTCATTTGACCGGTTGTTTCTAGGACGTAGTTGGTTAGGTTATCGCTTCTTTTGTTTTTTATATTTGCCATTATTTTGGGCACGTGTTTGCTGTCTTCTTTAATAAGTTGGCAAATGTCTTCGTTTTGTTCTATAAAATCTTCATTAAAATCTTGAATGTTGTAATCTTTATGTATTCCTTTGATGATTACATTAGGCTTCCGCTTTTTTACTTCTGTTGCAGATATGGTGTTATTTTCTTTTTTGTTGATTTCTGTCATTATTTTTTCAGCGTACTCTTTTTTGGGGCAAGAGATGATGACATTATTATTATTTGTTTTTTTTATTCCAGAGACTTCTATTCCTAGTTTTCCGACTCTTATTTGTTTTTGGATATTAATTTTTATTTGGTCAGTGCTTTCATTATTGTTTGAAATTATCTTGATTGTATGTAGGGCTTCTTTTGGTGAAATTGATTTTCCCTTATCAGTTACGCTTGCATATGTTATGTCGCCTGTAGTTGTTTCCTGCGGGGGTTTGGTGATGATTTTTTCATAGGTCATCAATTTTCCCTCAATTATTCCAACCTTGGTACCAACGTCAATCATTTTGCTTGAAAGTGTTGATAATTTTGTCAAGAGTTTCGCCATTTGGTCTTTAGTAATTTTTAGAGATGGATCCGTAATTGCATTATGGATGCCGTCAATAAGTTCTTTTGCTTCATTAATAGATAAGAGGGCGTTTTCGTTAATATTCATTTTTGTTGCGGGTGACAGCCCTGCTTGAGTAAACAGTAATTTATTTGATGCGATAGTGTGTATGCGTCATGTTGCGCGCACCGTTACACCGATACATGCAATGTACTGTGGTTGTACGCGTCCAAAATGAAATGATATTATCACTGGTTCTGTAATTGAAGATTTTAATGTCACTTTAAAACATTTAAATATTGTTCGATTTTAACCAACTATGAAGTTTGTTTATTAGCTGTCTCTAAAGGGACCACTTCCGATTCAAATATATGCTTTAAACGGGCTTTTTACCGGGTAAATATAAATTTAAAACGGAGCAAAGACAATATGTGCCGCTCGATAAACTGTTGATATCTCTTCTTTGTTGATATTTATTTTAAAGACTGGAGATTTTTGGATTCTTTACGGCTGGAGACTGTTCATGAAATGACCTTTAGAAACGTTTATAAATAGGTGTTTTTTTTCTAAATTTTTACAGTATCGCGGGCTTTGAATGTGAAGGTGAAAGGTTTTTTAGTTTATGGATACCATTATCTGAAAAGGTAAGTTTTTAGTTTAGCTCTAAGTTCCGCCGAGTCTTTGATAATTCTTAAGTAATTTGGCAGTTCATTCCAGGCTTTAGGTTCTAACACTCCGAAAGCGCGCTCACCGAACTTAGTATCTGTTATGCGCTTTGGTTCCTTTAACCTTCCGATAGCTGATAACGCTGCTGACCTCGGGGTTGACTGTCGAGAATTGGAATTCTCTGAAATACACAATCTTGATAAGTAAGCCGGAGCCATTCTGTCAAGGGACTTAAATACCATCCAGCAGAGATTGAACTGGATTCTTTGAGAACATTTTTTGAGCCAGTGAAGATTTTTGAGTACCTCTGAAATGTGGGAATATTTAGATCCGCCGGTGATGAGTCTTGGCGCAGCGTTGAACACAGATTGTAATTTGTTGATTTGATATTTCGGAAGACTTGCATGTATTCCGTTGCAATAATCTAAACATGAAACAACATACAAATTGACTAGTAATTTAGTCGCCTCTGTTGACAGGTTTCTCCTTACTGCTTGAATTTGCCTTAATTGAAAGATCCCGTACTTACTGTTCTGTTACTACTGAGGATTCAAACCAAAACATCTTGGGAAACTCTCAATAGTTCAGTGGTTTGAGTTTTGAGTGTTGTTCCGGTAAGGCCGGGGTCCTGGTTTCGATTCCCAGTCGCAACCGTTATCTTTTTGAAGTGAAAACTTCTTTAACACCGTTGTGCTTTGAACCTCGATGAAACTGAATCGAGTGACACTAAAAAGAGGCAAACAGTTATGTACATCTGTAGAATTTAGCCTGCGAGAGAATGAGACAGCAATATTTATTTGTTTCACGAGTACGCGGTAGAAGTGAAACCTTCAGAAAACCAAAGTAAACAAGATTGGGGAGGCTACGAAACAATGCACAGGGAGGAAACCGAGAGACTACCAAGCACCACAGACCGATTAGTCCATCTCATTCTCTCGCAGGCTAAATCCTACAGATGTAGGTATGTGTTTGTGTCTTTTCATTGTAATGAAACTTCTTTAGCCCCGTTAGTGATTTGAAATTCTGATGAAACGGAAATTCGTCACTAAAATTTATTATTTGGCGGGTCCTCGGTTCTAATATAATGCGGTAAATTCGCGCGTCGGCGTGGGCCTTCGACAGCGCAGCGGGTAAGGCACTTGACAAGTCTGAGCAGCCAGAGAGACAGACATAAAGCGAACGGAGGTTTAAATCCTACGAAATCCAAAAAAAATAATCATTTTTATTTTTGTTAAATCAATATCCAATCTCAAACCACTTTAAAATAAACGGGCAAAAGAAAAGAAAGCGATATCTAGCGTATCATACTGCGTGTGAATTACACACTCTGATTTTTTTTATCGTTTCATCGAATTTAAAATCACAACGGTGCTAAAGAAGTTTTCACTTCAAAAAATCAATCGAAAGAGACATTCGGTCAAACAACTCTAACTAGAACTGTCTTGAAGATGGCCTTGTTTTTAGGGACATTTTGAAATATTTTGTTAATTCATCCAAATATTATGAGATCGGCCTCTGATCAACTTGTTCCCACAAACAGACAGCCGTTGTCCCAGTGAACACGGGTAAGTACAATGAATGAAGACTGACGAGGATGATGTATGGTGATACGATAATCAATATTGATGCAAACGACATGGGCGGATCTGATATTAAACATCAGCCATTTGTTGATCAGTCGGTGCGTGGGTAGTGTGTTTTCATTTGCAAATATTCACGCTGACATCGATAATGACGTGAAAATCACGTTGTTCATGCAAATGTCATTATTTTCCAACGTGCGAATAAATTTCATGCGTATTAGACACCAGATAACTGGATGTGATGAACCTGTTAAATGGCAATTAATCTTTGTAATAACATATTTACATCATTAACTATCACAACCAGCAGCGAATACACCAACGAATAAAATCAAATAAAAGTTTCATTATGAATCAAAACTAAAACTATGTATGTAAGAATCTGAACATTTTTTTAAGGAAACTTCTTTAGCTTCGTTGATATTTGGAATTTGGATGAAACAGAAATGACGCATCACGGCACCTGTGAAGCATCAAACTGCGCTCATCGGCCGCTTTGGTTATATTGATTGAGATATGTATTTAATTATTTAACGCCCAGAGGGCTTTTACATGTTTGGTTGTACAATTAATTCTTGACAGATGGTTTTTAAACAGATAAAGAAATAATTTTTTTTTTTTTTTTTTTTTTTTATTGTATTTATTACTTGCTGGAGCAATCCCGATGAGTTACAGAACTCATTTTAGGACAGGAGGAAAATTCATGGGTGTGAGGAAATAGTTACAGTTTTACTTGGAAAATGGATATTAAAAATATAAGTTTCACATACAACATAGACAAAAAATAAATTAAAAAATATAACAGGTTGAGTGAGCAAACAACAATAGAAAATAATTAAAGAAACAAAGAACAAGGTTATACAAATGTGGATGATTATGATTACAAATAAATGGAAAAGAAAAGAAGAGAAAAGGAAACAAGACAAATGAGACATGATAAGAAAATTTACATAGTTTCATCCTTAAACGTATTTAAAAAATATTCTTTTAAAGCATTATTCTGAACTTTTTTATTTTGCTGGTTTCCCTTGTACATATCTGGAAGCGAGTTATATAGTGTATAGGCAACATAGTTCAGAGAATTTATCCCATATTTTGTAGTGTGTGTTTGAGGTATGCGGATTTTATTGCTATTTCGAGTATTGTGAGTGTGAATGTCTTGATTGTAAAGTGGCTTGATGTTAGTGTGAGTTGATTGTTGAGTAATTTGTAGGATGGTGCTTGTGATTTCATGTTTAGGAAGGACTGTGATTGGAAGAATACCGGAAACTGAATAGATGTCTTTGACATGGGTGTCCCATGGAAGTCCAAAAACATTTCTGAGAGCTCGGTTTTGAACCACCTGCAGATCAGCTATCAATTTCTTTGAGGCAAATCCCCAGATACAGCAGAGATAAGAAAGGTGTGAATGTACCATGGCGTAGTACACTGATGTTAGTAAAGGAATGGGTAATAATCCTTGGAGTCTATATAGTACACCAGTTATGGGGGTAATTTTCTCCTTTACATGATTTATGTGGAGATCCCACGAGAGTTGGGAATCTACGATCAGGCCCAAATATTTTGTGCTCATTTTCTTTTCGAGGCAGTTATCACCAACTTTGACATTGAGGCTGAAATTTTTCTTGTTGCCAAAAAGTATATAATGAGTTTTTTTTACGTTAAGAGTAAGTTTGTTTATTCTTAACCAGCTTGTGAGTTTAGAAACATCAGCATTCATTTCCGTTTCAAGCTCCGCTAGGTTCAGTTTATTGTAAAAAATTACTGTATCGTCCGCATAAAGTTGTAGAGTTCCTTTAATACCCCACTTTGTCATGTCATTCACATAGATTAGAAATAGCAACGGTCCAAGAATTGATCCTTGTGGCACTCCACATGTTATTTTACCCAACTCACTCGTTTCTCCTCCCAGTTCTACTGCTGAAACGCGATTTGATAGGTAAGATCGGAAAAGTTCCAGAGGAGGACCAACAATACCCAAATGTTTCAGTTTTTCGATCAATACGTTGTGATCCACCGTGTCAAACGCCTTTTTTAGATCAATAAATATTGCCGCCGTAAAATCCCCATGATCAATATGTTTCTGTAGATTTGATATAAAATCGAAAGCTGCACATTTAGTGTTAGATCGTCGTCTGAAACCGTATTGTTTTGACGTGAGAATTTTGTTGTGTTCGAGATATTTCAATAGTCTTTCTTTAATGATACATTCAAAAATTTTAGAGATAGCTGGAAGTATAGAGATTGGACGATAATTTTGGACATTTTTTTTGCATTCGTCTTTATGAATAGGAATTATTTTCGCAATCTTTAGTCTGTCTGGAAAGATACCTTTTGATAGAGAGAGATTTATTAAGAATACAAGATCATCCGCCAGTTCCTCCTTGCAATTTTTGAGAAGGAGAGAGGTTATCCCATCAGAACCAGCTGCCGCTTTGGACTTAAGGTTAGATATGACACGTAGGATTTCATTTTTATTTGTCCTGATCATGTTAAAAGATTGTTTTGCTTGAGGTTCCGTGTAGATCGTGTTTACATCAGTTTTTGAAGTTTTTATTACTGATGCTAAACTTTCCCCAACTGAAAGAAAAAATGCGTTAAATGCAGTTGCAATCTCCTTTGGTCCCTTTACTTCTTCGTCATTTATGACTAGAGATTTACAAGTTATTTTTGGGTTTCGCGAGCTATTTGTGAGAATGGAATTGATTGTTTTCCAGGTTCTCTGTGGCTTGTTAATGTTTTCGTTAAGCAATTTTGTATAATACTTGCATTTAATATATCTTCTGTAATTTGTGACAGTATTACGAGCTTTATTTTTTTCTATTGTCAAAGGAATACTTCCTTGATTTTGTTTCCAGAGTTTAAATATGCGATTTCGTTCTTTAATAAGTGAATCAAGTTGGGCATCAAACCATGGCGTATTGTTCAGTCTTTTGTCTCCTTTATTAATTTTAACTTTTGTTTTGCACGAATTTACAGCATTTTGTAGATAGTCAGCGAAATTATTATAATTTTGGTTTACATCGTCAGACGAATGGGTAAATTTACAAGTTTTAAGTGACGTTTTTAATTTTTGATAATTTATTTTGTAAGCGTTTGAGAGGTAGTTTGGGGTTCTGTTGTTGGGGAGGTTTTTCAGGGAGTTTTCGTAATCCAATATAAGTATATTGTGGTCACTAAGGGGATCATCAATATTTGAAATTATCCCAGAAACATTTGTTCTATTTGTGATAATGTGATCTATCAACGAGCTGGTGTTATTTGTTACCCTTGTGGGAAACATTGTGTTACACACATAAAAGTTGTACGATTTTAAGGTGTGAACATATTTTCGTGCAATATCAGTATCTTTTGAGATATCGATATTAAAATCTCCAAAAAGTAATGTGTCTTGTTTGTTTTTATTTAATACTATTTCTAAAGAGTCGAAAAAATCTGTTATATTTGAGTTGGGCTTACGGTAAAAAACATACAAATTGAGAGGTTTAATATTTTTTGCCGTGATCGTAATTCCAAGAAAGGTATTTTCACTGCAACATTTTTCTATTTTCTTATTGCTTAGTGTGTTATGCATGTAGATGGCGACTCCTCCTCCTCGGTCCAGCTCACGGGAAGCAAAGATTCCAGCATAGTCAGTAATATTGAAAAAAGTTTCCTCTCCTTTATGCAGCCAGGTTTCCGTAATCACGAGAATAAAAATAAAATTAGATTCAAAATGCACACAAGTCATAAAAATACAAAAATTTGGCAAATTTGATGGGTTTAAAAAATAGAGATATGTTTACGAACAGTTTTTAAATAATTTATTTACAAGATCGACACAATTCGCCAAGTTTATGTTAAATATTTATGTCAACATCACCTAAGTACTGATTTCCCATAGTGTGAAATCGTTGTATCAGAGAGTGAACATTGTAGTTCCGCTTATGAATACTGCAGTAGAATAGTGTATTTTGTCGTGCAGTTACTGTTGGTACTCGTAAGTTTGTGTATTTTTGCATTTTTTTTTTCAGAACTCAATAACACCGAACAAAACAAACGGCTTATTTATCTACTACACTCGAAGACTACACTATATAAAGAGGTAAGGTTTGTTTGTTTGTTTGTTTGCATCGAATAGGCTCTGAAACTACTGAACCGATTTGAAAAATTCTTTCGCTGTTGGGAAGCTACACTATCCCTGAGTGACATAGGCTATATAATATTTTCAAAATAATTAGGGATCATTACTAAAACTCCAATAATGCAACCCAAGGTGTAAAAAAATTACCTAAAATATTCTTTACATCACGTGCGCTGCGAAAACTATTGATGATAGAATAAAATAATGTACTACGACTTTGTAGAACACATCATTATTTACAAAAAAGGTCGTGACAGCATATGTCTAACTATTATGGTTATGCCACAATAAGTATTCTTTTATTTTAAAAATTTAATTAATATGTCGCCGCTTGAAAAGGCTTTTTATTTGTATCTTGGTGTTAATCCTTATCAAAATAAATTACTTCATATTCAAGACAGTTTTAATACCTTTATTTAACTTTTTGAATTTTTCAATTCGGATATTTAATTAGAAAGATATCACGAGTTTAATAATATCTAAAATTAATGTGTTTTGCATTGATGACAACAAATCTACTTCTACTACACTATATAAAGAGGTAAGGTTTGTTTGTTTGTTTGTTTGTTTGCATCGAATAGGCTCTGAAACTACTGAACCGATTTGAAAAATTCTTTCGCTGTTGGGAAGCTACATTATCCCTGAGGCTATATAATATTTTCAAAATAATTAGGGATCATTACTAAAACTCCAATAATGCAACCCAAGGTGTAAAAAAATTACCTAAAATATTCTTTACATCACGTGCGCTGCGAAAACTATTGATGATAGAATAAAATAATGTACTACGACTTTGTAGAACACATCATTATTTACAAAAAAGGTCGCGACAGCATATGTCTAACTATTATGGTTATGCCACAATAAGTATTCTTTTATTTTAAAAATATAATTAATATGTCGCCGTTTGAAAAGGCTTTTTATTTGTATCTTGGTGTTAATCCTTATCAAAATAAATTACTTCAAATTCAAGACAGCTTTAAAACCTTTATTTAACTTTTTGAATTTTTCAATTCGGATATTTAGTTAGAAAGATATCACGAGTTTAAAAATGTTAGTATTAGAAAAAAGTTTCTGCTACGGGCCAGGCGGGAGAGGAGTCAAGAAATGAAGTGCAAGGGGGGTTGGCGGGACGGGGGAGCGGGAGAGCGGTGGCGGGGAAGGTGGAAGTGGAACGCTGGAGGTTAACGCACGGGAATGTACGCACGGGAGTAACATTTTATTTATTTAAATATGGCTTTGCAACGCATGCCGGGAAACAGCTAGTGTCATAGTAATTTGAAATGTTATTTGAGCAAAACATAATTTTTAACCTATGTAAATAAATAACTAACAAGGAACGCGTAAAATAAACTTTAAATATTGTACATAAATATTGTAAAACAGAAATCCTATTTTTGCTGTAAGAATAGGCTACTTACAAGGATTTCATAATGACTTAATACATAAATCGAAGCATCGCCTGCACAATAGGCCACTTGCATGGATTTCATAACGACTTAGAAAAAATCGTATGGATAGATTTTTTTACTAAGATTACGAAAATGTTAGTAAAAATTTTTAGAAATGTCTAGTTTTTTTTTTATATAAATAAATGCATTATTTGAGCTCGTGACGTCACTACATGAAAATGTCCCGTCTTCGGTTATGTTCCCTTAATTTTGTAAAATTCCACACTGACATTTTTTTTTATATGGCAACACTTTGAATTTCAGCTAATTTTTGAATTTGCGTTTAACGTTCACTAGATTTATTGTTTTTTCTATGTGAACTTATCCTTTGGTTTGATTTTTCGATAAAGATGGCGGTGTTTTTACGGATGTTACGAAGAGAACCCCGTACAATTTATTGCTATTCGCGCGGAAAACGTTCTTTTTTAAAAAATGGTTTTCGGCTATGGAATTATTGTTTTTTCGCACCCATAAAATTATGTCCCGTCTTTCCGGTTTATTAAAAAATGGTCTGATTTTTCGAAAAATGGTCTGAAATTCTCAAAAAATCGCCAGGGTTTCAAAAATACGATTAAAAAAAAAATACACAATGTCTTAGAATATTTGCCTAAACCGGATTTTTTTTTTAAATATGATGCAAGGTGCCTATTATAGGGAACTGATAAGATACAGCGCCGAATCAGTGGTTCGATGATGGTTTTTTGCATCCATAAAATTATGTCCCATTTTCCGGTTTATAAAAAAATGATCTTATTTTCAGATTGAAAACTTGAAAACATCGCCAGGGTTTCAAAAAACAATAAAAAAAATTATACTGTGAGTGTCGGTTTTTTTTAAATGTTAGGGAAGTTGTCTATTCGAAGATCGTAGCCAAGTTTAATAGCAAACCTCCTTTCAATGTAAAATATATTAAGCATGGCGGTGGAGCCTACATTAATAAACTGGTGGTATGAAAGTACCAACGGAAGGGAAAAGCTGGCGGAGTTATTTTCCAGCATAAGGCAGTTGGTTGGCGACTAGTACCTACATGTAGTATCGAAGATGGTATCGTTGTCACAATGTGTTTCGCAGCATTATAATAGTCCCAGCAGTCCGCAGTGGAGTGCTGGTACCTACCCTGAGAGGGTATATCCTTAGAGGGTATATCCAGAGAAAACCAGAAATATGAAATTTTTAAATCAGATTTTAGACGTATTGACTCTTTTCCACAAAAAATTATAAATTTTTTTTTTTATCTAGTTAACGTATGTTTTAAATTTTGAGAAAAAATGATAATTTTTAGTATAATAAGTTTACACCATAGATCGTTGGCAGATTTGTTAAACACCCATTTCAAATCATATAATCATACAGTAAAATAAATCAATACATTATCTGGTAAACGTACGTTTTAGAATTTTAATTTTAGTTTAAATAAAATCATTTAAAAGTTTATACGTACATGTGTTTCTCGGCGAAAATTGGTCCGTTTGTGTATTTATTTGCGCACTTACAAACTAATATATTTTTTTTACATTCTTATTTTAATTAGACTTTATTTATTGTTATTAAGTTTATTTTGTAGAACTCCATTTTAATTTTTATTTATTTTATAAATTCAATAATATTATTATTTTATGTATAAAAACAGTTTATTATAAAAGAGTTCTGCTTCGTAATTATTATTATGTGTTACAGCTGTTTCGCCCTCTAAAGTCATTATCAAACTGTCCAGTTTGATAATGCCTTTAGAGGGCGAAACAGCTGTAACACATAATAATAATTACGAAGCAGAACTCGTTTATAATAAACTGTTTTTATACATATGTAAAATAATAATATTATTGAATTTATAAAATAAATAAAAAAAAAATAATAATAATAATTAGACTTTATTGAAAAAATGATAAACACTTAAGATCAAAAAATAATTACAAAAAGGAAGTACATAATTTTAATAGTTTTATCATCACGCCTTTCAGCATTTTTGGATGTAAGTATATATAAATAAAAGCTAATTAGGAATGAAATAAAATCGATATTGAGTTATAATTTTAAAAAGCTGGTACGGAGAGTAATTAATATTTCTCATTGGAGCCGCCCTGTACTATCGTAAGAAAATCTTTCGGCGAAATGTGGATTTTCGGCCGCTGGATGGTTAAACGCCCTTAAGCCAAAATCTCTTGATCTTAGTTTCATCATTCATAGGTTTAATTTTTTTCATACTAGGTGGGAGTTTGATTTATATATAACTTTACAAAATTCAGAACTTTTTTGTGTCCAAAGTTACACTAATTAGGTCGGTATAGTCGTATTTGTTTCTTTGCTCTGTTGAATGCGGAGGTGTTTGTCTTTTTGTCTCTTTTGTGATAATAAAGTGGAATATTTACAAAAACAGTTTTTTAAAAACAAGTTTTCAAAAACACTCGAAATGTTTAAAGATTTCTGTTGGTGATGTACAAATTTATTATGAATCTATTCTTTATATGTAGACAATTTAGGGGGCGGGTATGGATGTAAGTGAATCGCTACGTTTAGTTACTTAGCGGAGGTGCCCGAGTCCATTAGGTGAAATGCGTTCAGATCTTGGAAGCGGATGCGTTTGCCCTTAAGTTGCGTGGCGGGCCAGATCGGGAGAGGCCGGATAGGGAGACCCTTTAACCACTCTCGCTGGTCTCTCTTAACCCATCCTTTTGCACCGCAGAGAGAGGGACGGATTCATACGCCCGTCATACTCCATTTCTTCCAATTACCTCTAAATTCCTACCCAACCCGCATACCTCTCCTTCATTTTCTTAAAAAGACCCTCCACACAGCATCCCCAAAGATGATGAAGGCCCTGAAATTATTTTTCTCGGGTACTCCTGTGTGGGTTTATTGTAAACAAAAGAAGATATTTGTAGATACCATTTTCATATAAATCATCTTCTATGATTAACAATGATTTAATCAAAAAAGTAATGCAAAATGTTTTCTAAAATCAGAAATCCATTATTCCATCTGTTAGTTTGAACCAGAGCAATATCTTAATTTTTGATACGAGAACAGAAGTAAAGTTTCATTGATACGAGAACAGAAGCAAAGTTTCAAAGAAAGTCCGTAGCCGCTTCCAACATTATAATTAACAGGATTTAAATGTGTATGGAGGAAGACGATGCCACAGAGGAAGTAACCAAAGACTACATTTTATAACATATAATACACGTGGAATGCTAAGTGGCTAGAGAAACGGAAATGCGGTAAGCCTCGGGTAGAATGCTATAAACCAGTGTTTCTTAACCTGTGGTCCGCGGACCTCTGGGGGTCCGCGAGTAGATGTATGGAGGTCCGCAGTCTCATCTTTGGACCATTTAACAATTAATAATAAATAAATGCTACCAAAAGTCTAATCCCACAAAAAAAATTGCATATTAGACCCGTTCGACACAGATGTTACTGATATTACTGACTTGACAACGGCACAGGAAAACTAATTAATAGAAAATCTTGTGAATCAGTTTTGAAACTTATTTTCAAAAATGCCTCTTTATAAAGTTTTTTGCTGAATGTAAAGGAAGATTTTTTTTTTAAATTTTCTTTATTCATTTTGTTTGTTACAGGTTTGTTTTACATGGTTTTTCGACTACCAAGCTAGGCAAATGCCCGTATTATGGTAGTCGAGATTCATAAGGTGTTATATTAAGAGTGAATAACCAGCACATGACAACTTCGATTCCGACACTAGCGCTAACACATCAGGGCTCGCGAGCGGGCGTTTTCAGAACTAAATTTCGTTCCGCGGCAATCCGAGTTTTGAGGGTTTTGTTCACTCGAGCTAGGTCTACCCGCTACTATTGCTACTTTATATTACTATTCTCGCTTCCAGAATTTTAATTAGTAGTAGTTATTTGTATATTGAAGTGCATAAACATAAATAGATACAAGTGAAATGCGTAAACACAGTAGGTATTAAGTAGATAGCTACATGAATAAACAATTTGTTATATTCTTTTTAATATTTTGGTTTTTTGTTTTTCAATTGTATTTTACGGCCATTAGAGTGGAAGATACTCTCAGTATCGCCCTGGTGTAAGACCACCATTAAGAATTGAAACGTTGCTTGAAATGGCTTTAGCCGTGTTTAGTGGTCAGATCTGAATAGCCAGGTACTTCCCCACCTTCCTCTTCCCTATATCCTTCCCCTCCCCACTACCTTCAGTCTTACAACATACTCCAAATTGGGGATGCAATAGTCCCACTGGCTCCAGACTTGTGCGGTATTCATGAAAAAAAACGAGTAATATTCAGTTGGATTGTAAAAAATGTCGCATTTTGAAATATTTATTCGTGTGCATAATTAATAATAAGCACTTCAACAAACAGAATTAAAGCGCACAAACCCTTTCTTTCTTTGAGTGGCCTTGCAACGCATGCCGGGTACCCGCTGTATATAATGTTATATAGTGCAGGCGCTTGCATTATAATTCCCGGGACTTGTGATGGAACCATAACAGTTTAGTTGACCGCGAGGTTACAGTGCCCATGAAACGCATGCCGGGTACCCGCTGTATATAATTTATTTATTTATTTACGGACAAATAGTCCATTAACAATATAACAATAACACGAAAAACAAGCGTGCGTAAAGGCCCGACCCGCCGAGCAATCGATCACCGTTCGCATTGATTACCGTTCGCATGTCATTTTTCGTAACTATCACCACTTTTCGTAACCCATTCACCAGTTTACCCCCAAGTGTCGAGCGTGCGTAAAAAAGATTTACCCCAAAAAAATATTTTGGAGCAGTTGGGACTCTTGTGCGGTATTCACACAAGAAAAATTTAAAATAAAAAAAATATTCGAAATTATAAAAATTTTTGCAAAAAAATATTCAATGAACATGAAAAATTGCGTTCGGGCAACCCTGTAGATTTAACAAACATGAATCAAGGAATTCGTGTTTATTTCAAATTTCGTTTTCAAATTTCATTTCCAAATATTATTATTCAAAGCGTCGCAAAGACGTGCTCTCCTGGCCGCGTTTGGGCCCGTAATGAAATCTGAAATTTGTGTTTACGGGCTGCGATAAAAATGGTAAAATGCGATGTTCAAAATTATTTAAAATTAAATACTTCCTGAAATTATTTTACGATCAAATTATTTATGATTTGTCAATAACGTCTTAGCAAAATAAGTATGTAAAAAAATCCGAAATATATTTGTTTGTAAGTGCACAAATAAATGCACAAACCGACCAATTTTCGTCAAGAAACACATGTCCGTATATATTTTTTAATAATTTTATTTAAACTAAAATTAAAATTCTGAAACATACGTTTACCAGATAATGTATTGATTTATTTTACTGCATGATTATATGATTTGAAATGGGTGTTGTATAAGAAATGTACTTTTTGAAAATTGAACAAATCTGCGAACGACCTATGGTATAACCTTATTATTCTAAAAATATTTTTTTTTTCTCAAAATCTAAAACATAAGTTTACTAGATAAAAGAACAATCTTTTGAAATCCATTTATAGTTTTTTGTGGAAAAGAGTCAATACGTCTAACCACTGATTTAAAAATGACATATTTCTGGTTTCTCTGCTTATACACTCTTAAGTATAAAACATCAAGTGTAATCATCAATATATGTAGATGAAAGTAAAAACATAAATATAAAATTATAGCATACATATTAAGGAAAATATTCATACTAGTATTAGGTACATGATCACATACAGGAAAGGAGTTAAAGTAGGTTAATCTTGTATCAAAAAAAATAAAATAGTAATAACAAATAAAAATAAAAGTAACAAATATTAATATTTTAAGGATAACAGAAATAAAAATAAGAATAAATATATAAATCATCTACACAGATGAACAATGATAATCTTAGACCCCAAAAAATAAAAGCAGGTGTTCCTAGGCAGCCTATGAAATGGACGAACGATGACAAAAAATATGAAAAAAGCATCAGCGTAATATAATGTTTTGGTTGAAAATTAATTTAGGGGTAAGATTTTTTACTCGAGAAATATGAAAAAAAAACAGTTTTTAAAATGTAAGGCATTCTTTATAATATTTGGCATAAAGATCATCAGTTTTCGAAGTCTTAATATCAATATTTGAAATACTGAGACTGCTTTTCTCAACCACATACCTCTGTGACAAAGTATTCTCTGCTCTTGTATATTATACTAAAACAAATAAAGAAACAGATTACAAGTGGAATCCGATTTCAGATTATAACTTAGTTGCAACATCAACCCGAATATCACTAATTTAGTTTAAAAAAACACACCTTCACAATAATTGACCATTAATTCATGTGAATGTTGGTGTTGCTGTTGTACGCTGATTTTTTTTTTAAATATTTTTTTGTATTTGTAGCTTACTAAAAAAAATAGAGTTCAATTCACTTCAGTTCAATTCAATTTAATTCAGAAGTGAAACCTTCAGAAAATGAAAGTGGACAAGTGTGGGGAGGCTACGAAGCCCTGCACAAAGAGGGGACTGATTATACTATCTCATTCTCTCACAGGCTAAATCTTATGGATGTATGTGTTTGTCTTTTTTTATTGTCGTTATTTTTCGTTTCATCGAGTTTCAAATCACACGGTGTTAAAGAAGTTTTCGCTTCAAAAATTATTCGAAATTAATTGTTGTTGTTTTTTTTATTGGGGGTTCTTAAAAATTGTCATTGACTTCCTAGGGGTCCATGGCTGAAAAAGGTTAGGAAACGCTGCATGAACTAAAACTCGCTCCATTTTACTATTCTCTATTACTTATCGCAACACTTAGCAGTAAATTAACTTTGCCAGAACATCCCGCCGTAGTGGCCGGCATTTTTATTACGAGACTGTAAATATAATCAACGGGACGGGATGACTATTTATCGCGCTAGAAATTGTTACTTTCTTGAATGCAGATTTATTTTGTATCTCATTTTTCAGTTTGCGAAGGCTTTCGCTTTGCGTCGTAAATTATTTATTAAACAATTTAATAGAATGTAAGGATTTGTTTTCGCAACAAACTTTTAGACTTTCGTGAAAGTTGTCAGATGTTTTATCACCACCTTTTTAAATCAATTTTATAGATGTGTAAATTCGTTGCCTTTTTTATAAACGTTTAGATTTGAAACAACTTCCATTAAAATATTTTTTAAAAAAACATAGTGTGCAGTTCACACGCGGTTGAGGTGAAATCATAAAATTGAAGTAGACAAGAGTGGGTAAGTTACGAAACACCGCACAAAGAGGAGACCAATTATTCTTTCTCATTTTCTCGCAGGCTAAATCCTAAAGATGGGTGTGTTTGTCTCTTTTCAGTGTCGCTTTTTTGTTTCATCCAGTTTCAAATCACAACAGTGATTAAGAAGCTTTCACTTCAAAGAAGATCTTTTAAACTACACAACGGATTTTCATGCGGTTTTCACCAATAGATAGGATCATTCAAGAGAAAGGTTTATATGTATAATACATGCTTATTATAGTAGAGAAAAGCCGAGAAATTTAAATATTCAATTCAGGCAGAAGACAGCGAGCAGCTGGCAAGCGGGTGGTGTGGCTTTTATAAAGGTTGGGTAATGGCGTTGTGTTTCGTTAGCCACAGCAACGTTTGGCCGGGTCTGCTAGTTATATGTATAAGTTCTTCTGCTTTAAAATCAAAAAAAGATGTTATTATCTTTGTTCTTATGTAAATTTAAAATTCAGATTCAGAAGGTTATTAATGAATGTAAGAAAATTCTTTAATTGTCTGTTGCTTCCTGAACAAATAACGGAGATATTTTCAACTCTCTTATCTCTAATCCAAATAAAAACATTAGATAATAAGGAAAGCCCACAGTTTAAAAGGAGTTGTTGGAACGGCGCGTGAACAGAGGCATTTTGGACATGTTTCAGACATTGGCGGGAATTTTAGGCGAGACTGAGCATTCATTCTCTCAGTTGGGGCAAGATCACCTGTCTTTACCTTTAAAAGAGTTTGAGCGCTACTTCTCAAACACAAAAGACCCACGAACTGGCAAGGAATGGATCCGGAATCCATTTGTCAATTAACCACGCGAATCTAGCATGCCTGCGAAAGAAGAACTGCGATCAATTGCTGGATATTGCATGAGACAACATCTCTGACGGTGTTCAGGATTAGAGTCATGGTGGAATACCCTCACATTGCCACCACAGCACTAAAATCCCAATTGCCATTTCCGACATCTATCTGTATTCTGTGTGAAGCGGGGTTTTCTGCAGTGACAGCAACCAAATTGATTGATTGATTTAGCATTAAGTTTAAATATTAAATCTGCTTATATTTATTTTAAGGGGTAACTGTCCTGCCACCTCGGAACAGGCTCAGACTAGTGAGGTGGTGTACACCATTTTTTATGAATTTTGTATATATTGTCATATTATAAGACTTTATTATGCCAGACTTTGACATTAGACATGTTTTAAAGAAAGACCATAGATAATAATATAAGCATCACTAGTGAAGTGGCACGCATAACAATAGTAATGTTACAGTTTACCCAGTTAACAGCCCAACTACTTGTTGCGTTTCCGATACTTATCTCGGTAAAAATAAAAGTATATCTCGGAAATGTTAGTGTTTTTGTAGATTGATATTTCATTTTCTTTTTCGAAAAAGTATTACCTTAAACTTTTTACAAATTAAAATATTCGGCATACATATCAATGAAACAAAAATTACTACGAAATAACACGAAATTGTGGATTATGCATCCATTTCCAAAGCTCTGGTACTTTAGAAACCTTACTACAAACTTGCACATCAATCCATTAATTTTCTTCAGTCCCACTGATTAGCTCTGCTCACTTTTATCCCTAGGGTCTTAGGATTCTTTCCCCCTTAATCCAAACACTTTCTTTGAGGGCCTACCGGGAAGCCAGCTTAGGAACGCGGACGCCGAGTCTCTATCGCGGCCGGACTTATCGCTCCGCTCATCCTCGACGGGACTGACTGACGACTACAGTTCAGCTGCCTTGGTTAAGCCATACAATCTCATCAAAATATATAATTTTATTATTCTTTAATTCTTCTTCTTTTACATTTTTATTTTATTTTATTATTCTGCCATTTTATTTTATTTCAGCAACATCAAGGATATTGGAAGTCTAGAGTAATTTTAATAAAAATTAGCTTTTTAAAAACAAAAATTGGAGTCTTGAGGTGTACGGTGAAAGAGGAAACTAAATGTTTCCTTAGAACGTCGTGGGAAAGTGGTAGGTACCCTCCAATGTAGTCCCACCGATTGGGATTACGTGATGTAAGTTCGGGAATCTTCAATAAAGCTCGTGGTTTGTCGAGATTACAAGTCTTGTTTATTTACGTTATGCTGTGGCTTACAATGAATATTTATTTTGATCAAACACCTTTTTCAATGGATGCTCTTTTTAGTTATAAACCAAGGGAAGTCGCCACTAGAGGTGCCCTGCTGTCGATCGTATATCATCGGCGCTCTCCGTTACCGTTTGGGTATTGGACAAGAACAACGACAGTTGACAATTTCCTGAAGTACTACTTCACTGACAAATATTGAGACACCTCAAAACTGTATATAGCTACCCATACTAACGACATTCATCGAAGGACATTTACAAGGAAAGGAAGGAAACTACGTACCTACATATTCACGCTCACTACAATAACCTAAATGAAGCTGATATACGAAAAAATATAGATTCACATTATAAGTAAAGAATTGCGTCTAACGAAATAGGTCCTTGTAGAAAATTATGTTATCAATATTTTTCCCAACAATAAATAAAAGATGAGGCATTTTCTGACTTGAACATTCTCCGTGTCAATGTCGCCTAGAAAATGGACCATGGATGGATTATGGACCAGACGAATAATATATCTAATATGGATTTAATACAATCTTATTATTTCCTATATTATCAGCTACTGTTATTGTCACGTTAACGTTTCATCTTTTCCTTGCTGGGAAATGTAGCAAAATGGGAAAACAATTGGCAATTTCCTCCCATAATATTTAGACAAGAATCCATATCTCCACAATAAAAGGTTTCCAATGTATTCTTACTGAAAATCTTAGTATGTATGTATTTACTATGGAACATTACAGCTTGTATTCTGTTCCAATTTGTCCGAAGGATAAAGTTACCCGCTACCATTATTATTAGTTATTGGGAAGTATTATATAGCGCATTCGTATCCCATTAATATCCCCTTCAACGGTCGCTTGAAATACTGTAAAGTCGAACCCGGCTCCTTTTTTTATTTTTTTTAGTTCATTTAAGTAAATGGAATTAATTTTTTTCCTAATGTGTTCACAAGTTTTGAAATAATCTCATTCTAACAAGAATTATCCGTGAATAACCAAAATTAAAATCTTCTATTTAAAACTAGCTGACCCGACGAACTTCGTACCGCCTCAGAATCAATAAATGTTGAATTAAGTTCAGTTTTTTTATTAAGTAAAAAATTACACAATAAAGCAAATATCGAGGGGCAACAGTCCGTGTTTTGTTTTTGTAAGTATCAGAGATGGCGATGTATACCGATTTACATTTTTTATGATTTTCTTACTTTTCCACTTACTTACGGGAATTTGGGAGGCGGGTACGGGAGCCACCGCCCCGGGAACCATTTATTTGATAACCAAAACCTCTGCAATAGGTCACCCCAAGTGGTTCGCTACGTTTTGTGATTTAGCAGGGATGCCCGGGTTCATGGGGTGTCGTTTGTCTGGTTCTTGGCGGCGAATGCGTCTGCCCACAAGATCGAGAGAGACTGGTTGAGGGAAGATTTTTGACCTTTCCAGTCGGACTCTCTTGACCCATTGCCTTGGAGCGATGGATTGAATGGATTCATACGTCCGTCTCTCCCAGACACACTGACCCCCAGATTCCTACCCACCCCTCATACCTTTTTTCTTTCCCAGAACTTCCTATCCTGCCCTTCGTTAAAAATACCCTCCACACAACATCCCCTAAGATGACATAAGTCCTGAGAGAAATAATTTTCCTTAGGGCCTCCTGTGCATTAAACCACATTTCATTTCAGATAATTATTATAATTATTGTATTTTTCCTTTGAGAGGGTGCAGACAGGGTCGGATCTAGGGGGGGCCAAACCGGGGCGCCTGCCCCGGGTGGCAGTCTTAGGAGGCGCCAAAATCGTAATTTACATTCGAAAAAAAAAACTTGATTCACAAAGCGCCTTGTATCCAGCGCACCTTGTTCTATCGATTATTCATTTGATTTTAAAATGGCCAGTTGGTTTTTGAACACATCCTAAGTAGATCTATGAACGTATCCTTACCACTGTCCACTGGAGCGACGGCGCGATTTTTATTTTTTTCCTCGGATTGCTCGTGATATTTTGGTGACCTTTTTAATATTTTCCGCCCACCTTAAAAAAATTATACCTCCGAATTTTAAAATGGTTTACAAACTGATCATAGTTCTATATAGTCAATGAATTCACCTATCTTTGGTGGATTAGGTATAAAATATTCCTAGAATTTATTAAAAAAAAAATTATACAATGGTAAACATTTAAAACGGAGCTATTCTCAGTAATTTCTCCTTATGATCTCGCCTAGGAAGTTTAATTTTGCCTCGCATTAAATATTTTCTATTGAGTTTCTTTTAAACGGTCTAATTTATAACCACACTACATATATATATAAGAAACTGAATTTTAATATGTTGTGAACTGTTTAATGTTCCCTCTTAACAAACTTTTGACCAAAATTTTGTCTAGAAATGGCGACATTTGAATAGACTAAAATGGAATTCACAAAAGACTCACCAAAATTAGCTGTAATACATCAAAAAGATAAATCAATTATCTTAAATCCACAATACCAATTAACTCGATTATTGGTTTATTTATTGAAAATATGGTATTGTCAAACACAGTCCGACCGTAAAAAAATTGTTTTTCAAATATCACTGAATTTTGAAGTTTGAAACACGTTGAACGCCATTATCATGTACTAATAAAACAAAGTAAACTTTAATATTGGTTAATTTTTGTATACCCCCCCCTACCCCCGCCGCGAAAGGGAGGGGGCAAAGGGGTCTCCTGTCCCGGTTCAAAAAAGTCATAGGTCCTAGGCTGGGTGCAGACATACGTTCACCGCTTGTCTCATTTTCGGCTATCGATACTTAGTATGTAAGAAAGAGGGGCAGCATTACACGATTAAGAACAAATGCAATACAATTAGCGCATTGACATTTGTCGTTTTTGAATTTTTGGAATTCACGCACAGTTCAATATTATAGGTAGGTACTTATCACAAAATGCCACCAGGTCTGCAACAATAATTTCGCATCTAAAATCATGAAAAATTGAATTTTTTCACAACCTATATTGAAATTGAATTCTTTAAGCAGAAACTCTGTCGTAAATGTAATTGGTTAAAATGGAATCGCTTTGAATAATAATTCTAGTGCGGTGCAAGTCGGTAGTGTGTATTTTTGTTTAATAAATCAACTTCGCCATGTATTCAACACGTAAAAATTATACATATATTAAGTACCCACACGTTATTATTATTTGTTATATACTTATTATGCTATCTGTATCTCTTAAACTGATTTTTTTTTCTGTCTCTTTATTGTATAATGCTATACTCTTTACCTACCATCTTTACTTCTGTGTACCATGTCTGAAACCTATTATGTTTTCTTTGTCATCTGAACACACCTGTATGCACTAAAATATAAAAAAATGTAAATGTATGTAAAAGCCCATAAGGGCGTTAATGATTAATAAAAAAAAATAAAAAAAATAAATAAAATAATAAAATACCTAAAATTATAAAACACAAATAAATAAAAAAAGTTCACATGCTAACTAGACATTTTCTATAACTTCTGATAAAAAAAAATCGAGTGCAGTGTACACGTGGCAGAAAGCGAAATTTTAGCAAAACAATCTCAAACAATACTTGAAAAGTGAGGTCATAATCAAAGCAGCCAATGAGCGCAGTTGATACGTCGCAGGTGCAGTAATTATTTCCGTTTCATCCGTAATCCAAATCACAGCAGGGCTATTTTAATTTAATTTTATTTATTAGCGTTATAAACAGTATGTATAAATTCATAAATGGCAGTGATAATAATACGTAGGTATCTCATTGACCAATAAAATAAAGACAAGTTGAAATTAAGAACCATAATACAAAAATACACAACAGTACCTATATCTGATATAAACAATTCTGATAAAGTGCATTTAGTGTTAAATGAAATTATTCAAGGGTTTACATTCAAATTTTGATGGATATCAATATCTTAATATCGTATGGTAAATGTTATGTAAATGTTAGTACTGCAATCTAATGTAATTTAAGGTTATGAAATGTAAAAACTATGTATAAATTCAATATTCTAGTTAAGTAAATGTTATTTTCTTTTTTAACTGGAATAAAAACATATAAAAAAATCTTTCAGGAAGTGATTTTATTTAAATTCGAACTGCTAAAGAAAATGTAGTGAACTAAAAATAAAAAAGAGAAATACAGAAATCAATGAAATATTAAGTTAGTAGTTAAAAATGTTGCATTCAGTGTTATTTTTTTGATGCATGCTTTGAATTTATCAAGGTTCGTGTTAAACACACCGATATTTGGGCATAATCTGTTAAATGTGCTTCAGCTTCTTCTTATAAATACATTTTCAAGATAATTTGTGTTGCTCTTAGGTATCTAAAATGTGTCCGGAGATCGAGTAACTCTAAAATAGACATCTGAAATGAATATTTTGTATTAAGTATGGGCTATCAATGAAGTTATGAATATTCTTATAGAGCATTAATAGGTCTCTGATATTTTGGCATTGATCAAGAGATTTAAGGTTTACATGGTTTTCATCATTTCGCACGCGATAAGAGACATATTTTATGATTTTTTTTTCTGAACTATTAGAAGTTTCACTATAGAAGTTTGCTAGAGAAGTTTCACTTAAAAAAAATGTTGGGTATTTTGGCCTCAAATTCAAAATTAAGTTTTGTGTGAAAAAGGCCGCGCAGTCGTTCCTCTTGAAATGGTAACCCAATACAGCAGAAAAGTGACAACATAGAACACGATAATTAGACGAATAGTATAGGTAAAGTTAGGCTTTTTTTCTTCGTATTTCTACAGTTTTCTTCTGTATTTTATATTGGCAATGTTATGTTTTATCTTGCAAGCGCTAATTATAATATGCAAGCAATGCTAAGTTGCTCAATTCGAGAAATGTAACATGGGAACCATTTCCTAGAAATGGAAATCTCTTAAAGTTTGTAAGTACGGCGTAAACACCGTTAATGATTACCTCCTCTTCTCACTCCTAGAATAGTTTCAATGGTTAAATTATTACTTCGGTGCCATTGCTTCATTCCATGGCCATTGGCTATAAACCGTAATTTACCAGCCAATGAAAACGTCACAAGTGGTTAATAACTTCGTTTCGTAGACCAAGCTGCGATTGGTCGGAGCTGTATATAAGTGCCTGTACCAAGCGCAGTGCAAAGACACTAGGTAGTCAAAGTACACCGCAACGGGAAATAAGTTAATAACATCATTGTTTCCGAGAATAACGCTCACCGCTTAACATCTTGACCGTAACCTTGCCTGACATGTTTTGTAGCACGTGTAAAGAGCTATGTACGTGCTGTTAGTTCTGTTGTTAGCGTGTTACTTTAGAGTTAAAGCGATGCACTGCCAAGTATTGTAAAATCATTTGGTTTTGGTTTGAAAATTATATTGTCTAGAAAAATCATAGATGCTTTACCGCGAGTACAACACATCTTGGTATTTGCTTAAATCAAGCATTTTTTACAAGTCTTTTTAAACACGAGTACTTTTCGAATTAATAATAATAATAATAATAATAATAAAGGTCTTTATTCCAGGATGTGGGGAGGAGAGTGCAATCCCACACATCCCATACAGAGTATAGGTACAGCATGTAATAAAATCATAGATAATTATAAATAAATAAGAGTTAAGATGAAACAGAGTCAAGGCTAAAAAATAATAAAATAGATTAAAAATAAAAATCGAAGGCAAAGAAAAATAGGAAAGTGACAATAATATAGTAAGATTGAATTTAGAAAGATAAAAATAAAATAAAAGAAGTAATATTATTAGATAATAATAAGGATTCATAGATCTTTTAATTCTCAATCTTTTACTGAGCTCTTATTGTGGGAGCCAGTGTCTTTCTCCAGTGTTCTTCGATGCTCGAACCTGAAGACAGACGGGATTCTATGATGAGAATATTTCTGGAGTAGTTTATCCTTTCCCTCAGTCCTGCAATCCTGGTCCTTAATAGAGCTTTAAATCCTGGAACTCGTCCTTCTGTAAACATTAATAAACTACTTTGTTTTTACCACTATAATTAATTATAAAAAACCGACATATTTCGTAAGCCAAGCTTAGTTCATCGGGGTTTTAATAATACATTTTTTTTTAAATTTTAAAAATTCGGCCACAAAATAAGTTTGCTGTTTTAGAAGAAGTGACAAGGATATTTTTTACTGAAACCCTTTTTACAATATTAATTGCACCTACAATAGACGAAATGTACAAAAAATATTCGATTATACATCTTTTTTAAAGCAATGTTGTTAACTTACAATTTAATATATCTGAAAGATAAAAAAATAACATTAAAATCTACCTCTATCTGGGAATAATTTATTTTAATGATAAAAATGACTTACTTTAATTTCCAATAACAAGTTGTTTCAAAGAATTTGTACAATTCATCAAATTTCAAAGTTAATTTTGAAGTTCAATGAATATGTTATTATGGGGCAGTTGTTTCTTAGAATTGAATTAAAAACAGAACTTGAGTAGAACTTACTCAGAACTAGAAAATTTACTTTTAAATTTGATGAATTGTTCAAATTCTGCGAAACAGCTGGCGCTAAGAGTTTCATATCATTGTCATTTTTTTTAAATTTTCTTTTACTGTTCTTAATAAATCATTCGTTTTACTTATGTATTTTCTTGTTATAAGATATTATTTACAATATTTTATTACTTACCTACTTATACGAATTTACTATTTGATCTTAAATCCTCCACCAAGCACAAGAACTTAATCTGCTTACAGTGAGAGGAAAATCTATCATGATTTTACTTAATAAAACTGTGAATATGTAAATCAAGACTGAAAAAATTCTTTGAAGTGTAATATTTACTGCTGACGAAACACTTTACTTTACGAGTATGGTGGGGAAAATATTGATATTTGTGTCTGAACTTCTCAAAATAGGTTAAAAATACTTGGAATTCGGCAATGTTTTTTATGCGTAAATCAAAACAGGCATAAATCAAACCTTAATTTTTTTCGGTCCTGAATGGCGGTAACTGACGGTCTACCTAGTCCAGCGGTAAGGCTCTTGACTCGCAATCCGAAGATCGCGGGATTGATTAATTAGTGTTTTTTCACAATTTATTCATTTAAAATAATATATAGTATATTTGCGGCACGTTCCAGTGTGGAAGATACTCTCAGTATCGCCCTGGTGTAAGACCACCATTCAGAATTGAAACGTTGCTTGAAATGGCATTAGCCGTGTTTGGTGACCAGATCTGAGTAGCCAGGTACTTCCCCGCCTTCCTCTTCCCTACCTCCTTCCACTCCTCATTACCTTCAGCCGCACAACAAACCCCAATTGGGGATGCCTTAGTCTCACTGGCTCCAGACGGAAGCAATTGGGACTCTTGTGCGGTATTCATATAAAAAAGGTCTCTCACCGTGACGATATTAAGTGTGCAATATTTTAGACAGATCCACGGGCAAGTAAGAGCTACTGTATTTAATTTAAGATGAAATATCACATTTAACATAGGTATCTATCTAAATAAACACAAATAATCATAAAACTTTAACACGTCTTCTAGATTAGTACATAAACATGTTTATAACGCACAATAGATGCTTAAAATGTATAATAACCGTTGTTCGTGCATTGTCCAAGGAATTTTAGAGTTATTCACTATTCCAATGGTCAGTGGTCATTCCATAAAACCATAAAAATAAGTAAACAGCACATGTTCGTGCAATTTAAAACAGGTTAATGATAAAACTGTAAACGGTGACACATTGCCTTATGATAAGTTATATCTACAACGTGACATTGATTTTTACCTAGCCGACACTACCGCACGTAAGTTTAATATGCTAAAATACATACATTTATTAACTTATTGTTTGCATCGTTTATAGAGTTTTAACAATAGAAAACTCCAGTCCAATTTTTTAATGTTTTTTTAATGAATAATGATCGTCTTACTTAAAAATATGCATCTTTATTTTTATTTTTAGAGTTAAAACAAATGTCAAAATTTTAATTTATCAAGATCCCCCGAAAACCACCGTATCTATGGTGAGTCGTGTGACCTCTTCGATCACGCCATCTACTATAAGATCCGCGCAATCAGCTGTTCGACTCGCCGCCATTTTGAAAATAGGAGTTCGAAGGAATCTCCGTAGAAGTACCATTACTGTATTCTTTGTAGAGTAGTTTTTGAATATTTTCAATAATAGAGATAAACTAAAAAGAGATATCTTTATTTTTGAAACTGAATTATTTAGGCCTAAATAATTTTTAAATAAACACAACAACTAAATCTCTATAAACTGTACGTAAATAAACGAATAATATGAAATGTTGTTAATACGATGGCTTGTGTCATACCTACATTCCCGTACAATTACTTTACAGTGATTAGTGACGTCACCACTAAACATTTTACTAATATCAACTTGACGGCGTGGTTCAACGACAATATTAAAAATGAACTTTTTAATAATTTTTTTTAAACTATACATTTAATATTATTAAATAAAACTTATATTAATTATATTTTTAGTTGATAAACTAACGTTTTTTAAGACAAGATTTTTATGCGTAGCACAAAGGATAACAATTATTATAAGCAATAATTATCAGCCTGAAACTCTGCAGTGAAAAAATCTTCCAAGAAAAGATACATGCCGCCAACGGGACTTGAACCCGTGTCCTTCTGATTGCCGGTAGAGCACCTGACCGGCAATCTAAAGGACACGGGTTCAAGTCCCGTTAGCGGCATGTGTCTTTTCTTGGAAGATTTTTTCAATGTAGATGAGTATTTTAGGCTGATAATTATTGCTTATAATAATTAAAACTTATATATTCAGAATCAGCGTTTATTGGTCTATATGAACATATTTTTTTAGAGCCATAATATTTTTCACTGGAGTTCCTTATTATTACATTAATGAGAATGCCATTTTGATGCGTATAGATATTAACAATCCCATTACAAATGTTCACTGCATCGTAAATGAAGGTTTAGTTGATACTAGGTGGTGATGCTACTAGTCAAATTGCAGTTATAATAATAAACAAAATAAAATATAGAACGAAGTGAGTATACAGTGCAGAGAAAGAGAAGGGAGAAAGAAAAAATATTAAAGCGTATTACAGCAATAGAATATTTTTTAATTTTTATTAAAAAAAACGAGTGTGCTTTAGACCACACGACTGAAGTAAAACTTCACTAACTTATAAAAGAAGAAAGAAAGAAAATGTGCACGCGAACTTCTCTCTCTTGCTCCTATAGTGTGATACAGACAATAGGCCGGCACTGTGTCTTAGATATACGAAACGTAACTGGCTATGAGAGAAAGATAGAAAGAAAATGTGTGCTCGCACCTCTCTTTCTTGCCCCTACAGTAATATACGAAACGTAACTCTCTCTCTTTCTGTCTTCACTCACTTATATCTCCCTCTCAACTTCCGTTGGCCTCGCCTGATCACACTTTTTGTAACGCTCTCGTCACGCATTCCCCAGCTTACTCCCCAAGTCAAGCGCGCTTAAAGAAGTTTTACTTATAAAACTCTCTTTTATAACTTTTGAAGATTATTCCCATCAATGTAATATATCATTGAAGAAGAAGAAAACAATAATAATCATAAACGAAAATATGAAAAAGAACAAGACAAAAAAAAAACAGAAAAAGTCAATTGTCGCAACTGGGACATTTTATGGAAAAAGAAAAAAAAATAGTTATTAAAGATAATATTGTTAATTCTAAAATTTTTAATATGAAATTGACAAATATGACGGTTTGACAGAAAGTGGCAATAGTGAAATTGGTCCCAGTTGCGGCCATTATCTTTTTCTGTTTTTCTGTCTTGCTCTCTTTCATATTTTCGTTTAGATTATTATTGTCATCTTCTTCTTCAATGAAATATTTATTAGTTCAAATACTTCTATTTACCCATGTATATGACGTCATGACGTCACATTAGATTATAGCTAACAAAATAGCATATTCTTTAAAACACACGTGGCTGTTCATAAAGATGTACAAATTATCGTCACTTTCTATAGCATTATACTCGTTTTCAGGTGAAAAAATGTAATAAACAGTAATTGTTGAATGAAACACTAGTATATGTATATTGAATTATTTGGCGGGTAGGAGATAAGTCGACGTAGCTCAGTGGACAGAGCATTTGACCGGAAATCAGAAGGACGCGGGTTCGAGTCCCGCCGGCGACATATATCTTTTCGCGGGAGATTTTTCAATGTAGATGAGTGTTTCAGGGTAATAATTATACTCGTACCTACAAACTACACATTAGATTGAAATATAAAATATTGTTATTAAGTAACTGAAACAGAATTGTTGTATGCTTTCTTAAATAACGTTTTTTTTAAATAACATATAATTATCGAGCATGCGCCATTAATATGATTATATTTCTCAAAGGCAATATATTTTTAATGTTAGTTTTGCACAAGACTCTCAACTGCTCCCAACCGTCTGGAGCCGGTGAGACCGTGGAATTCCTGAATATGATGTTTAAGTAGATGTCTAACGGAACGTGCCGCCAATGGTGACCAGCCAACTCAGAAAGAAACCAACTCAGAACCACCTCAGAAACGTCATTAAGAGTGATGATAAAAAAATATAAAAAGTGGTTTAATTGGTTAAGTTAGGTTAGGGTTACCAGCTATTTAAAAATTATTTTTTGTAGCTTTTAAAAACCTTTCTGAGGTGGCATGGAACCGCCGCCAACATACTGTATATTAATATTTTAAATTGAGCAAATATTTTTTAGTTTGCCACCTTCGAATTCGTAGCCAAGGATCGTAACCATTCAGCCACGAATACACTCAAGATTATTTAAAAAAACAGAGTGTGCAATTCACACGCGGCAGAAGTGATTCCTAAGTAGACAAAGTTTGGAAACACCACATAAAGAGGAGACTGATTATCTCATTCTCTCGCAGTCTAGATCCTGTAGAAGTGTGTGCTTGTATCTTTTTAGTGTCGCTATTTTTTCTTTCATCGAGTTTCGCTGGAACAATCAAATTATTATTTTCTTTTATTTGATACTAAAAACATTTTTTTTCTTCTGAACATGAACTTTATAATTTCAGGCACGGGGTGGCTCTCAAATTCAATTTTTGATGTGATCTTTTCGGGGTATTTTTTAGGATTTATCTAATAATCCGTAATCTAAATATTTGATGCTTTTTTCAATATTTTCTCTGTAGGAAGAAAACAAGAATCAATTATTGTCATTGGATCGTATTATACGTTTTCTAAGTTCACAGAATAAATTTGTGTGAGAAAGTGTTTCTGCAAAAAGTTCGTAGGTGGTTTGCTAAGACAAGAGTGGCAAAACGTTTCCAAGTGGTTGTCAAGAGATATGACGTCACAAATAGAGGTAATATAATACGCTTCCAATCCGCGACGCGGCGCCACCCGTTTCAATCATCGCATAGTTTCCCGGTAAAGTATTAGATTGAGATGTCACGGCTCTCGGCTGTTCGCACAAATATGTGGGTGTAAATATTAAATATGCCATCACTCTTCCAACATTCCAGGGCTGCGATTCTCCAACAAAGATCAAGAGCTACTCGTTACGCGATATCTACGAATGAAATATTACTCGTTGCATCGTCTCGACGAACTTTTTCGAATGTTTCAATTTGACGTAGGTATTCTTCAATGTCGAAGAGTTGAAGAGATGGTTATATTGACCGCCCTGTGAATATTATCTATGTTTCTGATGTTATTGACGTTTCTATAGTGTGAATTTTAAATACGAGCGCACTTTCTTCGAAATGGCTGGTGGATATATTATTCAAAACCAAAAACAGCTGTTACATACAAAACGACAGCACAACAGATTAATTATAAAGTTAATTTTCATGTGAAAACTATCTACCCTCCGGCGAAATATTCTTGTAGGTCTCGAAGCATTAGCTTCAGTCTGCTCTCCCCTATGTATTGCAGCCAATATCGTCGATTAATGAGCCATTATAATGAACCTTATAGCAGTGGCGTAGCGTGGGGGGGGGGGTAGGGGGGGGGGCCGCCCCGGGCGGCACTTTTAAGGGGGGCGGCAAATTTTCACAACAAATAATAATATTATGTTGTAAAAATTTAAACCATTTCATTTCATATTTTTGTCGCACCTACGATTCGGACCGATTGAAATGATTTTCATTACTTGAAAATCAGAAAAATAAATTTCAGTAAAGTAAGTTATTTTTTTAAATGTTTAATAATTATTTGAAAATGTTCTACGATACTTTCGGTTACAAATTCAACTCTTTATTTTATTATTTATCATTAATGTCAGTAATTATATTTTTTAGCAGCAATATATAACGAGAGCAATACTAATTAAAGCTGGAAACTCGCAAACAAATTCACTATTAAATAAAACCAGAATTGGGTTCAGAATGTAACGATTTAATTTCAGTTGTGTATTCATCTGCTGATATATTTCAAAGGAAATCATTATTTTTTTTTTCGAAGTGCAGTAATAAAAACCTATTTGCAGACTCTGTATGTGCTGCCAGAACCAAAGAAAAACCGATTTCATGTTCTGAATGTACTTTTAATTCACCACATACGGACCTAATTTCAACCATTTCTTGTATTTAAAATGTAAACTTCCAGTTGTGGATTCATCTGCTGACACATTTCGAAGGAAAACATTATCTTATTCGAAGTTCAGTTATAATATTCTGGTTGTAGACTATGTATGTGCTGCCAGAATCAAAGAAAAACCATTTACATATTCTGAGTGTACTTTTAATTCGACAGGTACAGATTAAATTTAATCCAGTTTTGTGTTCAGAATGGAAGATTCATATGAGGAAAACTTTCTCTTATTCGACGTGATGTTATAAAATTCTAGTTGCAGACTTTTTATTTAATGCCAGAATCAAAGAAAAACCATTTTCATGTTCTGATTGTAATTTTAATTCACCACTTCCAAACGGTTTTGATAAATTAAATTACGATTTGCAGATTCATCGTGTACCAAGTGAAGCTTTAAATTTGAATTAAATGCTAAAAAATTCTGAGAAATTGATTGTTCTGTGTGTTTTCTCGATTTCCTACAGCAGTTATAAACTTTGCAGTAAAAATTGGTCGTACTAAAAAAATAGGATTTCATCCCCTCCCCCCCCCCCACTGGCGCATGAAGTACCTAAATAAGGGGGCGGCCGGAACCCACGCTAAGCCACTGCCTTAAAGCAACTATTTAAAAAAAATATACGATCCCTTGTCAGAGTGCGCGCGGGAAACGGTCTTAGGTTAGGATACAATAGTACTAGATTTTGCCGGAATACTAGGTTATGGTAAAGACAACTCGATATCGACCGGTTCAACCAACTTGTTGTTCGAGTGGAATAACTTTTGACGTTTGGTGTCTAAATATGTGCCTTCGACGAGACTGGAGAATAACAAAGTCAACCAATGTACGTACTTTCGAGGGCAATAGCGAGCGCCCTCCACTGGAGCATCGAGTCCCAGCTTCTCTCATTTCCCAGCACTATGTCTGCCTTTCCTTTGATTGAATTCCAGCTGTAGCAAGATATGCCAATAATATAAGCAAAACAAGATCAATATATATAAAATTGTGTTAAAAGAAGATTTTTTAAGTAAAACTTTTTCCGCACGCTTGACTTGGGGGATAAGCTGGCGAATGAGAAGCTGGGCAAGAGAGAGTCAGAGGTGCGAGCACACATTTTCTTTCTCTGTTTCTCTCATAGCCAGTTAAATACGTTACTAAGTGCAGGCCTATTGTCTGTATCACACTGCAGGAGAAAGAGAGAGCAGTGCTTCCTATCATATAGATGGAGCAAAAGTTTTACTTCAGTTATGTGGTCGAAAGCACACTCGTAGTTTTTTTTGTTAGATGTAGGTATTATATAGAAACAAAACAATACATACGTAGGTTACAATGAAAGTAATACAATGTTACACATGTTAAATATATCGTTATAATAATTTGTTTCCTTGTGTTAAAATGTGACCACGCCGACTTTAACGTAACTTATATCGGAGAGACGGAAACAGCTCTCTCAACTGGATTCAAACAACTTACGCGATTCTGGAAGCATTTTTTTAAATGAAAATCTTTGGCACCATCGTGATTTGAAATTCTAGGAACGATACTAAAAAGAAAAAAAAAACGAATGTGCTTTAGAGCACACGACTGAAGTAAAACCTCACTAATTTATGAAAGAAGAGAGAAAGAAAATGTGCGCGCGCACTGCTCTCTCTTGCTTTTAAAGTGTGATACAGACAATAGGCATGTACTGTGTCTTAGATATACGAAACGTAACTGGCTATGAGAGAAAGAGAGAAAGAAAATGTGTGCTCGCACCTCTCTCTCTGGCCCCTACAGTAATATACAAAACGTTACTCTCTCTCTTTCTATCTTCACTAACTTATATCTCCCTCTCAACTTCCATTTGCCTCACCCGATCACACTTTTCGTAACGCTCTCGTCACGCATTCACCAGCTTACTCCCCAAGTCAAGCGTGCGTAAAGAAGTTTTACTTAAAAAAAACACATACATCTATAGGATTTCCGCGGAGATCCGCAAAGAATGCAAGGCTGATGTAAGCGTAATGAGTAAGATCAAGAAAGGAACGCTCCGATGGTTCGGGCATTTAGAGAGAATGAACGAGGAAAGGAGTGTAAGGAGAATATATGACGCAAGTGTGAATGGTAGAAGAAGTCGGGGACGCCCGAGAAAGACATGGCACGACCAAGTGAATCAGATACTTGAGTCGGGCCATGTCAGAAGTCAGAATAATAGAAGAGCATGTATGAGACGGTGTATGAATGTGAACGAAGCAAGGAGTGTGTGCCAAGACCGAGTTGTTTGGCGGTCCGTCCTCTCTGCCTACCCCTGCGGGGAAACGGCGTGATGGTTAGTTAGTTAGTTATCTATAGGATTTAGCGTGCGAGAGAATGAGATAGAATGAAACCTTACCGCATTGGCCGCATTGGTATGGGGGGAGGAGGAGATGGGAAAGATAAAGTTGGAAAGCACCTGGTTGTTCAGATCTGATCACTAAACACAGCGGTTCAATTCTGAATGGATGTTTTACACCAGGGCGATACTATGAGTATCTATATCTACCACTCTGGAAAGTGCCGCAAATATACCCGTCGACCGCAGAGTCGTTAATGTTGATTCAGCTTAGTTAAGACAGTATTTGCTTTCCTCGAATTTTCTATTTTCAGTCATGTTGTATTTACCCCTAAGTCTGTCCCGGGTGTTTGATGAGCATTACAGAAATGGCTTGCAGCTTTAGAGCTAGCGAGGAGCGTTGATTAATAGTGACCGTATCTAGAAGCACAGCGACGTGCGTCAGCAAATTATTATGACGTCATGGTCAGCAGGTCGGAAGCCTTCCGCTTTTAGCCCATGAACAGCCCTACCACACACATAACACGCACACGGAAATTCATATTTTCTGCACTTGCCTTAAACCAACTTGCCGGCCACCGGAATGCTGGAAGAATGGTAGTGGTTTGTTAGAGAGCTGAATGCCATTTTTTTAAATTAGTTATAATTAATACAAATATGACGTACAAAAATCAGGTCACATTGGCCAATTAGTTGGAGTCGATGTCCCTGTAAGACAGAGGTCCTAGGTTCGACTCCCAGTTGCGACCGTTACCTTTTTATTGTCTGTGTCTTGTTGTGTTTCATGTTTCGTAAAGTTATATTACATAGTATTATCTCTCAAAAATTTGGCATTTTTTTCAGATGATCAAAATGTTTTCGCTTTACAATGAAATGCAAATATTTGGAATATTAAAAAAATATTTTAGAAAGCTTATGAAATACGCTTTCAAATTATACAATTCAAAATAAAAATATATGTTTTTTTAATTATTAAAAATTTTGCATACAAACATAAAAAAGTTTTAAAAATGGCTCACCTTACGTTTTTTCTAACTAAAGTTACTAATAATACAAAACTAATAAAAACACATACATATTTAATATCAGATGTATAACAAACACGTTTTGTAACCTCACTTTTTTCTCGCTCTATGTAAAAATATTTTATAAAAAATTCCTGAAGTTTGAATTTTTTTTTTCAATTTGCGATTGTATACCTAAAACTTTGTATACAAAAAAGTGTACATTTTACTTTTTAGTGGCTATTTTTAGATGGGAATATAAAGCGTGGTGTTCTTCCTTTCTAACACCGTTTAGAACATATTTATCACTATGATTGGTAGTAAGGGATTTACAGCGTTTTATATGAGATCTATGTGCGTTGGGACAAATATGGTCTCTTATGATTAAACGGGTTAATAATAATAATTGATTTTATTGACAAACGTGTCACTACTCAGCTACAAATTCAGGATTTCTCCCGGAATGCTGATGATCTTCAGCAGTAACTCTAATATAATATACATGTACCTACACGTATGTAAATAATTTAAATTAAATTTAAATTAAACCGCTTAATTTTTTTTAATTTTAATTATATTAATGTTATTATCAAATTCTGAACATCGCCAGTTTCAAACTGTCAGTTTGAAAATGGTCTTGTAAACCGAAAGAGCTGTAACAAAAATACATACTAAAATACTTGCAAAACTTGATAATAACATTGTTAAATTTAATTTTAATTATTTTTTTTTTTAATTAATGGAGTTCACACAAAAACCATTAATAAACCATTTAAATCAAAATAGGAGTTAAAGCAAATAATATTAATTTTCATAATAAATAATATATTCACGAACACAATGAGGTATTCCATTCATTGGAAATTCTATCAATTATTATGATTCCCCCCTCCCCCCCCCCATACACACAAGCCCTGCTTACTTATGGGGGTACATCAAATAATATTTTTTTTTTTTTTTTTTTTATCCTTTATTCCAGATCTCGGGGAGGGTGGTGCAATCCCACGAGTTCCATATAATACATATACAATATATCAAGTAAAATAAAAATATTGCAAGATGAGAGAAAAAAAAAATTACATGGTAAAAGAAAATAATAGATAATAATACAAAACAAAATAAGAAAATTTGAATTAAGTTAACTTTTATATAACAAATCTATGTCATCAGGAAGTGGCTCCACCGCTTGTAGATGGGACCCTGCCAGAAGTGGAATGCTGCCATCACAAGACTGTTTTCGCTCGAGGCTAGTCGCGTTCTGAAGTTAGTGATCCGTTTCTTCATGAGTGCTCGGAATCCGGGAACTCGCCCTTCTTCAAACATCTCGGTGGCACTGCAGTACCAGGACAACCCAAAAAGCGTTCGATACGAGTTGTTGTACTGTACTTCCATTCTTTTTAGTGATGCTTTCTTGAAGTTGGTCCATAGCTCCGAGGTATATAGACTCGTGCAGTACGTGTTAAAAAGTTGCCTTTTTGCAGCTGGGCTGCACTTGTTAAATCTTCGAGAAATCATATTTGCCCTTATGCACAGTGATCTTCTCTGTCGCTCAATATCCGAGTCATCGCTGAGGTCCGCTGTTATGATGTGTCCCAAGTATTTGACCTCGATTTTTTCTGTTATTTTTGTGTCGTTTAGACTGACGGGTAATACTTTTATGGTGCCTGCGCCTGACTTGAATACGAGCAAAACAGACTTAGTGGGGTTATAGACCATGTTATATTCGGCAGCGTATTCTTCACATATCTTTAATAGCTTTCTCAATCCTTTTATGCTTGGTGACAAAATGACCATATCATCTGCGTATGCAATGTTATTTACACAGTTATTTCCCAGGTGACATCCTACATTTGCCGAGGTGAGTTTATCGCTTAAATCGTTCATATAGACGTTAAATAGAATAGGCGATAAACTTCCCCCTTGTCTGACGCCGCATTCCATATTCACTGGTGTTGACATTTTATTTTTCCAAATAACTTGGTTCTCCTGTTGATGATGCCAGACTGCCAGAATATTGATTATTGAACCTGGCACCTTCCTTTCTTTTAGTTTTTTCCAAAGCAGTTCGTGAGAAACCCGATCGAAGGCTTTACTTAAATCAAGAAAACAAGCATACACTGTGGTTTTTCTTGCCTTATAATATTCGATACATTGTTTTAAGCTGAATATTGCCATATCTGTAGATAATTTAGATTTAAAACCAAATTGATTGTCGGATGTAAATAGTTTGCCTTCTATTTGAATTTGTATAACTCTTTCAAATATTCTAGATATTATTGTGGCAAGAGATATCGGCCTATAGTTGGAAGTACTGGATAAGTCTTCTTGTCTGGATTTAACTAGTGGTACAATAATTGTACGTGAGAAGTTTCTTGGCATGTGCGTGTGTTGAAGAATCTGTGTAAATAATGTTGCTAGAAGCGTGTATATTTTTTCGCCGGCGTTTCTAACATGTTCAATGCTCAGGCTATCATAACCGGGAGATTTTCCAGCTTTCATTCGTTTGACAGCGGTTTTAACCATATCTTCTGTAACGATTATGTTTTCGTCATCATTTTCACAAGGTTTTTCTAAGAAGGTGGGTTCTTTTCTTTCAGATGTTTTCGCAAAGTAGGTTATGAAAATATTAGAAATCTTTTCTGCGTCTGATTCTCCTTCAATGTGGGTTGATATCTGTGCTTTGGATTTTAAGATGTTGTTGGTTTTTTGCCAAAATTCTTTAAAATCTCTATCCTCAAATGCACCTGATATTTTGTCCAGTTTTATTTGTTCCGCTGTTTTTTGACATTTTCTTAGCTCAGATTTGAATTTTCTTCTCAATATTTTTCTGTTTTCTGCCAAAGGACCCGTCCGGGGTTTTCCATTTTCAATCCATTTAAGAAGTGCATTTCGTGATGCTTCATAATGAATCGAAACACTGTCATTCCATCCAGGAATATGTTTAGATGTGGTGCTGTTATGTTTAAGTCCACTTTCGAAGACGTTTTTTGCGGCCATGCACAGTGACTCTACAATCCTCGCATACAGTTTATTGATGGCATCTTTATGAAAGTTATTTTTGCATGCTGACTTTTTACAGAGTTCGACATCTCTGCTGCAGTTAATGCGGTTTATTAAAAATGATGCTGTTACAGAATAGGACATGATCTGAGATATAGTATGTGCTCTCCATTTTACTGGATCCAACGCTGTCGGGGTAATTCCCTCCGTAGTGGTTATTCCTGTTGTTTCTAACCAAATAGACATGGGCCGGTGATCTGTCCAGTCAACATCGTATTTTATGGAAATATTTTTTGTCATCTTTTTAATTGTGGCCGTTCCTATGCAGTGATCTAACCAGCTCGTTGTGTTATGGGCATCGCTAACATAGGTGTAAGAATCTCCTGGCAGTTTTTCCACATCAACACAGTGATATTTATTTTCTTTGCAGAACGATAATAAATCTTTCCCAAATAATGTCCTTGGATCCGCATTAAAATCACCCATGATAAGACAGTTCGTATATTGCTTGTCTTCAATAAGTGTATGCAGGTTTGCCAGGCATCTTGAGAATTCGGGTATGTTGTCATTACAGAATGTTGGCATGTAAACTGTGAGAATGCACAACAATCCTTTATCCAGGGTTATTTCTATTCCCGCTAACCTATTGTCATTGCAGTCGATAGCCTTGGCCTTTATTGTGCTGCGCCACAATATGCCCGTCCCGCCGTGCGGACGCCCTCTTAGTATGCCTGTGGAAGTATCTACAGCAGACGTGCCCAAGCTAGAAAATTTTGGATGTATTTCTGAAAGGTAATTTATTTCGGTTGGTAGTAACCATGTTTCTTGTAATAAAATTACATCATATTCTTCACATATGTCGTGAATAAATTTCACCGTTCTTCTCACTGATCTGCAGTTGATGGTAATAATTGGTCATATATCTACAATATAATTAATTACTGTACAAAATTTATTTGTAATTTATGTATATTTGTTACTAATAAAAAAATAAAATAAAAATGTATGAGCTTCTTGAAGCACCATAACGATGTCCATATATGAATAAACAGTGGTATTTCATTCCAAAGTTTTGGAGATGAATATCATCTGAAACTACCCTGAAATACTGCAGTTTCATGTATGGGGAGAATGAGTAAATGGTCTCTTTGTCGTGTACTGTGTGCAGTTCATGAGAGTCACCTCATCACTGTAATCTGCTAACAGATAGGCAAAAATCTTCGAATTCATCAGATTGTATATTTGATGTAACTTCCTTCTGTTCGACGCCGGTAGAGGTAATGAGAGATGCGCTCACTATTCTTCACTGATTTTTAAACATTAAAAATGACTAACCTATATCACTGCGTTTAGGCAGAAAAAAATGCACCGCCACGCAAGTTTGTCTTGACACAAGCTTCTTCAATACACTTCATTCAATACACTTCTGTTAATTTTACCCTTAAGGCGACAATATACCCTAAATATATTCAGAATCTTAACGGCGTAAGTAAAGAAGCCATGTATACAAATAGCGACTCGCGACCCGTGTATTGCACGGACCTACTGTCGAATTTGCCCTATCAAAGAAAAGAAGAAGATGACAAATTATGTGGGAATCTTAACGATCTTAATTAAAGTGAAGAAAGAGTGTAAACCATAGACATATGAATATTAGTAGACCTGCCCTAAGCGATAAAAGCGTATTTTTCCTCCTCCCATTGGAACCATTCCATTGGAACCGGCTGAGATCGTGTATGGCTTCGCGTTAATCTAAAAAATGTGACGTCATCATTCTTCTGCAAGCCAGCGTCGAGCACTCATCGGTGCATTTTACGAAATAAAACGGTAAACATAGTGGCTTGTGTTTCGAAAACGTGTAAAAACAGAAGTGAAAAAGAGAATAAACAAAATTGTCGTATTACATTCCTTAGGCAAGCATTATTTTACACTATTTTAAGTCAATTCAGATCACATAATATGATCATATTTGTAACATACACTGTCACTCGAGATACATGAAGTGTGCCCGTCCCTGTTTACTGGGGTAAGTAAATTATGAGACATTTATAAAAGTATCTTCACTTAATACAGCAACAAAATATTGAACTCGACCTTATAGAGGACCTTACTTTGCATATTTGGACTTCGCAAATGTGTTCATTACGCGGCGAACAAATCGCGCTCCTATGTAAAAAGGTATATTCATTCAATAGCAGAGTTTACTTTTAAGAACGAAAGTGTGATATTATAATGCGAGATGCCTATATACTGTCAGATTGAGTTTTGACGTATCACATATCACCAAAGCCGTCTTCCTGCCCTTCGTCCCGCTGTAGTTGGTTTCTACCCCTCACCTTTCTGTTCCGGTCTATTAATATTCATATGTCTATGGTGTAAACAAATATGCGCCCGCTGCACGCCATATTGGACGAACGTACGGTGGAATTCACCCTAGCAGGCATGGAGATTAGACCTTTCCACTGCTTTCATTTTAATTAATTCTGAAGAACGTATTACAAATATTTAAAATGTGTCTCCATGTCGCACATCCGAAGTTATTAATTCATCGTCTAGAAAAATAAAATCTCGTGCTTACCGCTAACTTTATACTTGAAAAACGGGTTATAAAGTTTTAAAATCGTTGTACGTAAAATATATTAACGGTAAGGTATTGTTTTTTATTAATCTTAAATACAATTAACTTACATCCCCAGGACAGATCTGAATAAAAAAGTTAATATAGTTACGAAAATGTTGCAAAAATTATTAGAATTGTGTACCACCTTATGGGCCATTAACCAGTGGAGGAGAATTCAAATTTCGTCGAACGATTATCTTGCGATCGTACCCTTCCAACTGTACAGGGCGGTTCCGACGAAAAAGATTAATATTCTCCATACCAGTATTTTAACATAATAACTCAATATCGATTTTCATTCATTCAAAAATTGCTTTGATAAATACGTACATTAAAAAATGATCAAACTCCTGATGATAAAACTATTAAAATTATGTAATTTTTTTAAGTATTTTTTTATCATAGTTTGAAGACTGTAAATAAATAGACAAACTGAAGTATTTTTGCCACAAAACATGGGCGCGGATCTTTTTTTATAATATAATTTGAACGAATATTAATATTCTGAAATGCAGCTTTCCCAAATAATTTATCGATTTATTTTACTGCATAATATGATTCGTTATGTATGTTGAACAATAAATTTTTTTATTTAAAAATTTAACCAATCTGCCAACTATCTACGGTTTAACCTTATTGTACTAAAAATAATCATATTTTCTCAACATTTAAACATTAAAATTTAAAAATTTAAACATAGCTTCACTAGATAAAAGAACAGTCTTTCGAAATCAATTTATATTTTTTTGTGGAAAAGAGTCATTACGTCTAAAATTTGATTTAAAAATGATATACATCCGGGTTTTTCTGGTTATTCCCTCCTACTTTTTTATTATTTTAGTTTTATTTATTGTACATTTGATATAATAATATTATAAAGTTATCATATCAAGCCAAATAATTAATACATAGATATTCGATCGGTTATATTATATGCGGAATGATATTACATAATAATATGACAAGTACAATGTACGTCGATGATAAGCTGCAATACAGGCGTGAATACCTATGGCCCAGTCAATACTAGCTTCTAACTAGGCAGTGCCTGTTCTAAGGAACTATTCATGACACTATTTTTGTTCTTGTTTTGTACTTAACAAGTTGTACAATAACAAATGTAAAGATATTTTAATTACATTACATTTATTTGTTTTGTACCGGTAATACACTTAAGGCGAATAGATGAGAAAAAAAGGAAGCCTAAATCTAATAATCATTTTGCTATTTTTGGACCAAAGGATGACAATTCACGTAGTTTCTAGTTTAATTTGTGAAGATCGGTTTTTTTGGTTTTTGATCGTGCTACGTCTTCCACGGGCGTCCCCGATTTCTTTTACCATCCTATAAGAATTATTATAAGCATTAAAAGCAATTTTATTCACAAGATCCAACAGACCCTTTTCCTCCAGCCATTTTCACAGCGATCACCTCCCCTAAAAATAAACAATTTTAATTTTTTATCGATACCTAATACTTTTATCATACGTTTTTTTTCACCTTATAATTACACCTAGTTTACTAGAATTCACAGCCTCAAAACTTTACCCCAAATAGTTCATATCGTCGAATAAAATCGAGTCCGCATCAGGTACTATGTAGGTTATAATATAATAATTGGTTTTAGAACGCATTCGTCTCAGGAATCTCATTTCTTTACGACATTAAACCAATTTAATTATTCCTTTGCCAATTATATTCCTCACTGCCATTCTTCAGGGTTGGTATCAAGACTCCAAGAGGACTGCCAACCTAGCTTCTTTAACACATTCATTTGTGAAAAAAAAAACTGTGTTGTGAATTTAACCATATCATATAACTAATCACCATATCACTAATTAAAACAACTCTTCTGTACAAATGCAAACCATCATTGGATGGGACCCCACCAGTTTCCCAACGGCGTTATAAGGAAACATATGGTTTCCTCCTTCACCGCACACCTCAAGACTCTTATATTATTGAACGAAGCTACATTTATTTGAACGACTCTAGGCCCTCCAATGTCCATGCATACGGGGTTAATAAGCAGTATGCAAGTACTTAGATTAACATAATACAAAAGAATAATAAATGTGGCAGCCCGTGGAATAATTCTTCTGGAATCTATAGAGAAAAATATGTACAAATAAAAGTGTTGGCAAATAAAAAGAAAAATAAAAGTTGCGCCCGGTTGAGGAACCTGGAATAAGGGAAAATAACAGTAATAACATAATGCAAGTATTTACAATAATAACACAGACAAAATAAATTGCAGAAAAAGAAAATATTCAAACAAGGTATTCCACAAACCATCAGCTTAAGTCCACAAATTACTACCGTGGATTAAAAGTGCTTAAAGGACAAGATCGCACGAGTAATGTAAGCCACGAAAATCTCCCGGCCGAAAAGCCGAATAATAAACATGAAAGTTGTAATAAACCCTGTATCTTTTCCCCTGCGCTAAACAAAGGGATTTTAAACCTTTAATTCTTAGTTAATAGATAGGTGGCTTAAAAGAGAACTTCTACGAAATAAGGAGTCGCTTTTCAACACGTTTCAAGTAGAAGCGACTGAAAAATATCATAATGCCCCAATACAATTCTACAGCTTTATCGTTTGGGTCCGAAGCTTATGGAGGACATCGAAGATGAAATATTGAAGAGACTGCATTTCACAAAAATAAACCACCTTCCACAAATTGGCAATTCCGGAGCATATTGCAAATACATTATGTTCTTTTAGCGATTTTTTTGTGAACGCAGCAATAATTATTTATAGAAAAACGTCAATAGTCTGTCCGGCCGCGGCGGATAATACTTTCAATTCGATTAACTTCGTGGAATTCACGATAAATAATATTCTGCAATATTGCGCTATTTCGTCGAATCGGAATACAATTACTGCAATAAACGATATTATGCAACAATTATGCTCTGTGAAAATGAGCTGCTTTAATGAAATTTACTTCCCAACGTCTGTTCATTATTTGAATTAATGAAGTCGTTCAACTGATCCATTTTGAAAGGAATACAAAATAAATCATAAAATGTGATGATATACATAATGATTTATTATTATCATTAATATATTTTAAATACAATTTTAATTCATAAAAACGGTTATCATGAAGTGAAATTTGCTATTGAAATTATATGGAACCCACGCAGATGAATATTACCTATTATGTCAACATTAATTATTATAAAGGTATATTATTATAGCCTTCTCGTAACCACACGTGGTCAAGGGGTAAGGCTGTAGCAGTCCGAAGGTCGCAAGTTTTATTTGATAGATTTGGGTTTTTTCAGTTTAATCATTTAAATAATAATAATATAAGGAACATTTGCGGCGCGTCGCAGAGTGGAAGATACTCCCAATTTCGCGCTGGTATAAGACCACCATTTACAATTGAATCGTTGCTTGAAATGGTTTTAGTCGTATTTGGTAATAGATCTGAATAGCCAGGATCTTCCCTACCTTCCTCTTTTCATCTCTTTCCCCTGCACTACGTTTAACCTAACAACACACCCGCGTTTGGGGATATGCCATTGTATCACTGGCTCTAGGCGGTTGGCTAATGTTTCTCTTAGAATGACAACACGTTTATGCAGTTCGCAAAAGACTGGCTTTTATTAGTAATAAAAGGTTTTAACAATCTTGTTAATAAATGGCGTTAGTAGTTTTATTTATTTTTTTTTTTTTTTTATTTCCAAATAAAGTCCCGTTAAACTGATTGATATCAGTTTGTCAACGGATTCTTTTGACATTTCATATTATTAAATTATATATACACATATATATATATATACACATACATATTGCATACATATATATATACATATATACATACACGCATACACATATATACAAATACATACACACATACATACATACATACATAATATATTATGGAGAACAAATTGTTAATAAAATTTATAAGAAAATCAGAAAAGAGAAAATGAACAGAAACAAAGGAAAATAAAACAGAGATTAGTACAAAAAAATTCTTTCACTTAACCATTTCTTCAGCATACATTTCCTTCTGAAACTCAATTCACAACTTTTTATTTCGTTGGGTAACAAGTTGTAAATTTTTGGAACAAGGTATTCTAAAGTTCTTTGACCATATTTATTTAGGTATCTGGGAATTACAAGTCCATCGTTTGCAGTTAGTCTTGTATTATGAACATGAACCACTAGTTTATTATATTCGGATTGAGATGTATGCTGACTCACAATTTTAAGCCACAATATAGCACGAACAGATAATAAATTTACAGAGTTGTATAGTAACGATTTTGGTACATCATGTCTTTGTTCGTATTCAGTTTTTTTCAATAATAATTTTACCAAAGAATATTGTACGTTTTGCACTGAAAGAAGGTTTGTTTTTGTTGAATGTCCCCATGTGGTTATTCCATATCTTATTTGGGATTCCGCCAATGACAGATACACTAATCTAAGGGTATTTAGTGGAACAAAAAACTTTAGTCTATAAAGTCTGTTCACTATAGCTCTAAGCCGTGTGCAAACTTTTTGTATATGTATATCCCATTTAAAATTACAATCAATTGTTAAGCCTAGGTATACGTATTTAGAAACTAGTTCAATATTTTTACATGAGCATGGTTGTATTATAGAATTATGAATACATTTAAAATCATGAGAAACAATTTTAGGAGTTATGGTGATGTTGGCATGAGGAGATCTGATGTGCATAAGCTTCGTTTTTTTAGCATTGATTATTAAACCTACATCATGCGACCATTTTTGAAGAGTGATAAAGTCTATTTGCAGTAGAATACTTGCAATTAACAAATCCTCGTGTGAAATAACCAATGCAGTGTCATCAGCATAAACATAATGTTTTACATAAGAGAAAATCAATTTCATTGCAGTAACATATATAATGTACAAGGTAGGGCCTAGTATAGACCCTTGTGGTACGCCTGCGAAAACATTATTTTTTTTGCTATAATGATCTAAAATTTTTACACAAATCTTTCTATTTTTAAAGTAATTAACAAATAATTTGTGTAGGTTTCCTGTAATTCCAATTGCTTCCAGAGTTTCTAGTAATTTATCGTGATCAATAGTATCAAAGGCCTTTGAATTATCAATAAATAATACGAGTATATGTTTCCTTTTATTGAGATCATTATTAATTGTATTTGAAAATTCTTGAAGCAGTAGATCCGTGCTCCTTCCTTTCCGGAAACCATATTGATGGTTATCAACAATAGAAAATTTTTCAAGGTACTTTATCAGTTTCATAGATATATATTTCTCTAGAATCTTTTCAATTGCAGGCAAAATACTTATTGGTCTATAGTTTTCAATTTCACTGTGTTTACCACCTTTGTAAATGGGTCGGATAATGCTACATTTGAGATCCTCTGGTATAATTGCCTCCTTTAAAATCATATTAATTAATAGAGTTAAGATAGGTCCTAAAATATCGAAATGTTTTTTAATATCAGACATTCTAATTTTATCTATTCCCGGCGACTGACTATTTTTTAAACTTCTGACAACTTTTTCGATGTCGCGGAGTTTTGCTTGTGTTAAAAGCATGCTATGTGGAAGTCTATGTTTTTGAATATTCAAAGCTTTTTTATCACATCTATGTAATAATTTCCTAACATTTTCTGAATAGAAGTTAGCAAAATTGTTAGATGTTTGCTCAGTCGTTAGTTCTTTTAAGAAATAGTTTGATATTACTTGATCACAATTACTTTTGCTCTTTCTTCCTAACAATCTGTTTATTTCATCCCACGTTTTTTTTGAGTCTGCAAAATAGTTTTTAAATTTTGAGTTGAAAAATTTTAATTTGCACATGCTGATTAATTTTGTAACTTTGTTCCGAGTGCTTTTATACTCTCTTTCATAAAATTTATTTGTAGGATTATTTTTCCATCTTTTGTAAAGCGCATCTTTTAATTTGATTTTTGATAATAAATCATCATTTATCCATTCATTTATGGCATTTGGTCTGGTTTGAGGTTTATAAGTCTTAACTAAAGTACTTTTTTCATAGATTTCATTAAATTTTGTTTTAATTTTATTATACAGAGCAACACAATTCTGTTCTTTCAGAAGGATATTCCAATTACATTTTTTTATTTCTTTATCAACACGTTTTTGAGACAGAGTTGTTATTTTTTCATTTTGTATAATATTTTTGACATCATAAATAATAAAATATAAATAATAAAAATTTATTTCAGATAAAAATTATACAATTTAACATATGTGGAAACTTTGACTAGCCAACTAGGAATGGATCCTGTTTTAGGCCAGTCAAATTGACAAATTTAGTTCATATCATAATTTTTTTTTTTTACATTGTTTAAGTATATAACATATTATTTGAAGAAGGAAAAAAATGTGTTACAATTGAATTCCTCATATGATCTTTAGATAAATACACAATTTGTAATTATGAGAATTATCATATAAGCTTTAGATAAATACCCAATTTTGTACTTATGAGAAAAAGAATACCTAAGTGAAGAGAAAAAATGAAGAATGCTTATGTTAAGTAAATGTGAATGTTTTGGAAAATGGAAAATGGAAAAAGGAAAATGGGAAGCGTAGTGATATAAGTTTATAATCTAGATGGGAGATTAGAAAATAATCGATCGCATAAATTAAAAAGGAATAGACAGTTATGTTCTGGAGTGATAAGTATGTGTTTTTGTAATATATGGACTCTAACAAATTATGTATGAGTGTGTGTTTTTATTTTATTTTTTTCTATTTTTTTTTTAATCCTCGATTATCTATTGGTCAACATATCTTCGCTTTTGACCCTCCCTAAATCAAGAAGCCAGTCGTTGATCAACTTGCGCAAAACAGTTGTACTTTTAGATTTCCAAGCATTAGGAATGATATTAAATACTTTAGGTCCTAAGTACGAAAAATTGCCGTTGCCCAAGGGACGTCGTGGTTTTTATTGGGACTATTGGATTGTTCCTTGAATGTCGGGTGTCGTGAAGGTGGTCAATGGAAGGGAAGTGCTGACGTTGTTTTTGAGCATGTAATACAATCTTTCTAATATACAATTGTCTAACATCAAGAACTTTAAATTCCGTGAATAATGCGTCACTGGGGTACCTGAATGGTTTTTTAAGGATGACTCTTAGTAGAGATTTCTGTGCTTTAGCCAGGGAGTCTAATATTGTTTTAGCACATCCACCCCATCCTAGGGATGCATATTCAAGTAAAGAATTACACAAGGCATAGTATATTGATTTCATATCTTTTACAGAGAGAATATTTCTGATGGTAATAAAAAGGTGAGTAAGTTTTCTGACTTTTGAGGCAGTTGAGTTAATGTGCTCTTCCCATCTCAGATATTTATCAATGGTGATCCCTAGATATTTTAAACTATCCACGCATTCTAGGTTATTGCAAGTACAAGTGTTCGTTTCATTGCAGATGTGAATAGTAATATTTAGTATTACCTTGGGTTGTCCCGCTTGTGTTGCACTAAAACGTATAAATTTTGTCTTATCTGTGTTAAGAGTAAGGAGATTATAGTCTAGCCAATGTTTGACATTGTTTATTCCAATTTCTGCTTTTCTATGCGCTTCGTACCAGTTTATCCCCTCAAATATTAAGACCGTATCGTCAGCAAAAGTGATGATATGATCGGCAAGGTTACTGTTGCAAAGGTCATTGATATAGATATTAAACAATATCGGTCCTAAAGTACTTCCTTGTGGTACACCAAAATTGATATTGGCTGGATCGCTTAGAGTACCACTAATATTAACTCTTTGGCTCCGATTTTCTAGATAGCTTCCCAACCATTTGAGTAACTGTCCCTGTATACCAATTATCTGTAGTTTTTTCATAAGGATTTTGTGCGAGATGGTATCAAAAGCTTTAGCCAGGTCCAGAAAGAGCGCGATGCTTTTAATTCCACGATCGATGTTATTAGAAATTACTTTAGTAAGATTGCCAATGGCATTTTCGGTACCTAAACCCGGTCGGAAGCCATATTGTCTCTCAGAAAGAATGTTATTATCTTCAAGGTAGAGGTTAAGACGGTTTTTGACAATTTTCTCTATAATTTTTGAGACAGAATTGACCAAAGATATCGGCCGGTAATTTTGAATCGCAGATTTATCTCCATTTTTGTGAAGTAATACAACAATTGAATGTTTTAGATGGTTGGGGAATATTCCTGATTTAAGACTTAGATTGGAGATGAACGCTATCGGAGAAGCTATGGATGACTTTATTACTTTGAGCAGATTTGTCGAAACTTTGTCTGGTCCACAAGCGTTAGATGGCTTTAGGTCGTCAATTATTTCCAAGACTTCGTTCGTCGATGTTTGTATATTGTCAATTTTATGGACGAGGTTAGAGGTAACCAACTTGGCAAGTTCGGTTTCAGTTTTATTGCATTTATCGAGAATTTTTTTGGCAAGTGAGGTTCCCACCGCTGTGAAGTAGTTATTAGCAAAATTCGCCATATTTTTAGGATTAGAGGACTTAATGTTACCGATATCCAACGATTTAATTTCGGAAGACCTGTTGATTTTTGTTTTACTGATATTGCGAAATGCTTCCCACATACGTTTTGGAGAATAAGAATTTTCGTAAATGAACGTTTTATAATAATTTTCCTTCGTATATTTAATGATCTTTTTACATAAGTTCCTATATTTCTTGTAGTGGGTTTGTACTAGGATATTATCTGGAAACTTTTGCGCCCTTTTGTGGAGTTGGTTTCTTTTGTGAATCGATTTGACAAGGCCGGGTGAGATCCAGGGCGTAAGTTTGAACTTGCTATTCGATATAAGTTTGTTACTTGTATGTTTAGATATATTTGTGTGTAGAATAAAAATGAATTCCTTCATCGCAATGTCAGTGTCAGTTTGATCAAATACTTTTTGCCAGTTTTCTAAAAGTAAGTTCTCAATTAAATTATTATAGTTTAATCGAGGGACGTACTTGATTTTAGCAGGTGAGGGTGGTTTATCTTTAAAGCACAGAGCTGTCGTATAGTGGTCGGAAATTGACGTGTGGATAACGAATGAGTCAGTGAAGTTAATATTTTTTACGTAGATGTGATCCAAACAGGATTTGTTCATGCCCTGTTCTCGAGTAGGTGTATTGATTGTCTCTATGAAACCGTTTTCTGTGAGCAGACATATGTAGTCATTGAATTGGTGGTGAAATGGAGATATAGTGTTGATATTAATGTCGCCAATAAGGATTTGACGTTCAAATTTATTGGAACTGCTGACGACAGTTTGAAGTGAATTCAAAAAAGAATCTATGTTCGGGAAAGAAGGTGATCTATATATAGCAAAGATACATAAATTATTATTCAGAACAATTTTAAGGCAGTTACCTTGCGATAATATAATTTCTTCGACTTGCGCTTGAATACCATCTTTAATGTAAACGACAATCCCACTAGATTTATTTATATTTTTAATTGAGTGATATTCCGTGTAAGTTTGTATTATTTTAGAGGTGTAATTTTTGTGGATCCAACACTCTGATAAAATTAAAACATCAAAAGTATGATTGAATTGATCAAGAAATAACAGAAAATCGTCAAAGTTTGACATACTTCTGATATTCTGGTGAATAATCTTTAAACTATAAGACTTCCAGCTGTAATTATTTAATTTTTTGAGATCGTCAATCAAATACTTGTTGCACGTTATATCTGTGTCATTGTAAATATCAGTAGGTAATTGAATCATGATTATTCAGATGAAATGCAAAGCAATGAAAGTTTCACTACTATACGATTTGATCCATTTCTAGAAAAAGTATAACGTACAATAAAAATAACAATATTTATGAAAAACAAAATATGTGATAATAATAGGAGTATTCCCAAGTAAGTGAACGCAGAAGTATTAGTGATTAAGTATATAGTAGAATCGGTAACATAATAATAATATAATAAATAGTGGAAAATAGCAAACCTCGTGAGCATATTTGGTTCGAGTAGCTGGGTGTGTATAATCACAGGATATAATAATGGCAATAATAATAATAGAATCTTCATTTTATAATCGTTGTCGGCATTAGGTATATTGTATTTGTAATAATCATAGGGAAGCCAGCTTGTTTTCATCGGATATAAGAATTGCGCCTGATCCTGTCTCTCTCTGCAGATAGACGCGTCCCTCTTTGACCCAAACAAATTGAAATCGTCTCTCTCTCGCAAATTGGCGAGTTTTATACCAAATCTGCTTAGCTCGAAAAGTCAGCTGCTCAGATACATAGATTGGCAACCGGGGGCCGGCGAGACCGATATTTAACGTGTTAAGTTTTTCTTCGATATTGTGTTTCTTCTTGTTGAAATATTTAACATCATTTAGCAGTTGATTTCTAGCCATGTTCGATTTAAGTTTAAGAACAATTGTCCTAGGTTGCTTCTGGTTATTATTTTTTTTTTGTAGACGATATACAGCATCGATGTCCTTAGTTTCAATGGGAGATCCTGTAGTTTTGAAGATGTTGAAGACCACGTCTTTTAGATTTTCGTCCTTGATGTCAGGGATACCTCTTATTTCTACATTACTAGACTTTAAGGCCCGCTCTTGGAATTCGAGACTATTCTCCAGTACTACGATTCTAGCTTCCAGTGCAGAATTCTTCGCTGTAAGCTCATCGTTTCGATGCTCGACGTCACGGATTCTGGCCATAAAGTCTTCATATTGTGCGTTCATGAATTGTAAGCTTTCCAGGATCTTGTTGTTTTGGTCCATGATGTCGTTCTGTTTTTTTTCCAGGTTGTTCGTTTTGATCATAACTAAATCCTGAATATCTTCGAGATTAGCGGGGGACGATGATGATGATGGAGCTCCTTGATCTTTAGTGGCCGTTGATTTCTTGGGCGGTTCCAAAGATGTGTTATCGCTGGCAGCGGCCGATCTTGTGTCCCTTTTGCACTGCTTACACTTTTGTTGTTCGCGACGTTCCTGAGTGAGTCGACGGAATGTACTTTCCGTTATTCCTCCACAGGCGAGATGGTAGATGCCTTTACACACCGAACACACAAATATCGACTCGTCTGATAGAATAACTTCGGGGCAAACGCGGCAGTGCATTTTAAAATGATTTATAATGTCTACCGCCACGAAGTTATTTTTATAATATAGTGTTTATTCTGAATTAAAATAAGTGCGACAGTAAAACACCTTGATATTATTTGAATATGTTAGAATGTGATGCCACAGACAGGATGCACTATCGCTTTCTTACTGAATATTGCGATTTAACCTTTAAAATAAACTTTAAGACGGAGTAAAATTGATATGAACTAGTCTCATGGATCTGAAGTACAATCATGGTAATGTACATTTAGTCCCGTTATAAAATGATCAGCAATTGTCGAATCAATTACACATGCGGACAAGTTATATTTATCAGATCTAACATATATGTGGTCAATACAAGATTTGGTCATTTGACCAGCAACTATTGCTTCTCTTGTGGTAACATTAATACATTTAGTTAAGTAATTACTGGTTAGTATATTTTCATAAGCCATTACATTTGTATCACTTTGATTTAGTAAGTTGAGATTAATGTCCCCAAAAAATATTGCATTATCATTAGAATTTACATAATTGCGAAAAAAAGAAGAAATTTCATTCAAGAATTCCTTTTTATTAAGGTTAGGTGGTCTGTATATTGCTAAAATATAAAAATTACATTTATTTGGTAGTGTCAGTATTCCATACACATTTTCAAAGTTAATGGTTTCGACTATTTCTTGTTCAAAATGTAAATGTTCCCTTATATACAGCAAAATACCGCCTCCTTGTTTATTGCTTCTGCAATAGTAATACGATTTATAGCCTGGAATATCGTATAATTTAATAAGTTCCTCGTGAATTGCAGTTTCGCAAAGCATTAATACATCTATATCTTTCAAACAGTTTTTCAAGTAGGCATGAAGAATATCCCAATACTTATTTAATGACCTAATATTAATTTCTACGCAGATTAAGTTAGTATTGCATTTATTTGTATTTTGCGCGGAGATCCAACATTCTAAGTTGCTTGCTCGGGTAAATTCTACATCGTAGTCATTATCAATATAGTTGAAAGCCATATTTATTTGCAAAATGTGTCATAATCGATCGCAGCTGATGAGCGCCTTCCATAGTCTGTCATACGTACTTGGACCTCTATAGCTGCTCTGTGGGCAGGGCAAGCACGATCTCCCACATTTAATTTAGATACATTTTTAATTTTGATATAATTATTAATAGTTTCTAACTTGATATTCATTTTAAAGTTCAAAATAATTATAGATTGAGTAGTTATTGTTGATATTATGACTAATAGAGATCGAGAAGAAAAATAACGTAGCCCTTTTATAAAAATGTTTTTTTTTTTTACATGAGCTCCACATAGGAGGCCCTGAGGAAAATAATTTCCCTCAGGGCCTATCTCATCTTTGAGAATGCTGTGTGGAGGGTTTTTTTAAGGAAAGGAAGGAGAGGAGAGTTCTGGAAAGGAAAAGGGTTTTAGGGGTGGGTAGGAATCTGGGGTTCAGTGTTTCCTGGTCATCCGCCTCCAAGACCTAGACAAAGCTCACCCCATGAACCCGGGCACCCATGTTTAATCACCAAACATAGCGAACCACTTGGGGTTACCTATGGCAGAGGTGTTGGTTATCCAAGAAAGGTTTCCGGGGTGGCGGTACCCATTCCCGCCTCCCAAAATCAAGCATGGTAGGAATTCCTTCCTTCGGTGGCGATGTGTAGGGGAGATGGACTATATATAAGAGATGTAAAACAACGCACCCACAACGGCTATCTAAGCGGGAGAACGTCGACTCCTGAAGTTATGGATAATATATACTACATAATGTATATGTATACTAATTGTTGTTGTGTTTTTGTTCAGTGCTAAGCTGAACGAAGTGGACCGGAACGCATTGAAGCGCGACGGACTGACGCTGGTAGGAATTCCTTCCTTCGGTGGCGATGTGTAGGGGAGATGGACTATATATAAGAGATGTAAAACAACGCACCCACAACGGCTATCTAAGCGGGAGAACGTCGACTCCTGAAGTTATGGATAATATATACTACATAATGTATATGTATACTAATTGTTGTTGTGTTTTGTTGCAGTGCTAAGCTGAACGAAGTGGACCGGAACGCATTGAAGCGCGACGGACTGACGCTGTTCGCGCGACTCATCCGCACCAAGGATGTGGACGCCATGGGCCGCAAGGCGCAGCGCGACGCTGAGACTGGCAAGAAGCCCAAACTCTCAGTAAGGACCACTTTCTTTTACATATAAATATATCTCATGGCCCAAGGGTTGTGGCATGTATATTCTTAAAATATACCATTTTTCGTTATTGTTAGTGCGCTAACGTCATCGATCGGTCTGATACGAGACTCGAAATTCATTCTTCGAGACCGAAGAATCAGTCATTACTCCGCGACGCAGTGGATTACATGAATTATTTGTGCCTAGTCGTGTAATACGTTTTCACGCCAAAAAAATAATTGAAAACTTCTTTAGCATCGTTGTAATTTGAAAAGAAAAAAAAAGTGTGCAGTTTACACGTGGTAGCAGTGAAACCTTCAGAAAGCTAAAGTAGACAAGAGTGGGGAGGCTACGAAGTACCTCACAAAGAGGGGACCGATTATTCTATCTCATTCTCTGGCAGGGTAAATCTTACGAATGTAGGTATGCGTGTGTTTTTAGTGTCGCTTCATCGCGTTTCAAATCACAACGGTTCTAAAGAAGTTTTCACTTCAAAAGTGACACTAAATAGAGACAAACACATGCATCTATAGGATTTATCCTGCGAGAGAATAAGATCTAATAATCGTTCTCCTCTTTGCGGTGCTTCGTAGCCTCTCCACTCTAACTTAGTGTCGTTTTCTGAAGGTATCATAACTCAAAAAGATGGTTTTCCTGCCAGTGTGTATTTTAAGTTGCCCTAAATATTTAGTGCTTGTTGAAAAGCATCACAAAAGGCATTTTTATATCCGTCTGGGCGGAAATTTAGAATTCAATATTTTTATTGTCACATGAATTAAAAATAACATGGGATTCATTGTGAATTTTGCTTCCGTCGGGTCGAGTTGAATTCCTACTTTATTTTTCAAGAAACATGATAAAATTTGTGAGAGGTTTCCTTTGAGAGGAAGATTGAGCCAACAGAAGTTTAAGAGGCGTTCTTCGCAGGAAGACATCGCTTATAAGTTGAAATCATTTTTATATGAATTTAGGCAAATTATATGATTATGAGCTGTTTCGGCATTCAAGGCTTAACTGTAGTTAGGCAGCATTGAGAATACTTAATTTATATATTTTTTATATTCCCATGCCCTGTTATTATTTGTATGATATTTACAGTGGTTTTCTAATATTTTCGTAAAAACCGATTTACTCATAAAACTCATAGCAGACAGTGATTATAAAGACTATATAAAACTTTTATTTATTTATTTCATCCAAAAATATCATGAATCATTACATAGTATAAAATAAAGTCGCTAAAAATGTATGTGCGCTTAGATCTTTTAAACTACGCAACGGATTTTCATACGGTTTTCACCAATAGATAGAGTGATTTAAGAGGAAGGTTTATATGTATAAAACATGCTTATTATAATAGAAAAAAAGCCGATAAATTGAAATATTCAATTCAGGCAGCGGGCAGATAGTATAAAATGAAGTCGCTAAAAATGTATGTACGCTTAGATCTTTTAAACTGCGCAACGGATTTTCATGCGGTTTTCACCAATAGGTAGAGTGATTCAAGAGGAAGGTTTATAAGTATAAAACATGCTTATTATAGTAGAGAAAAGTCGAGAAATTCAAATATTCAATTCAGGCAGCTGGCAGCTGGCAAGCGGGTGGTGTGGATTTTATAAAGGTTGGGTAATGGGGTTGTTTTTCGTTTGCCACAGCAAGGTGTGGCCGGGTCTGCTAGTATATAATATAATATTATATTACTACATAATCGTGTATTGGTCACATTTTGAGTATATTTTCCCTATTTACTTTTTAATTTTTATTTTCTTCCTTTTCTTTTACAAAGCAATAATAATAACATATTTTAATGACAAAAATATTCAGTTACAAAGTTAAAAACATAAGTTTATAATTCATTAGTAAGTAAATATCTAAAAGTTAATAACAATAACATTGTTATAAGAATAATTTACTCGAACAATAATTGATGTCATTCGAGCAGTATCTACAGTTACCCGGTATAAAAAGTAAAAATTGTTACTAACTTAGCATTTACCAACTTAGATTTACTTTATTTTATTATCCGGATAAAAGCGTTTGTTAAATCCTTGAATTCAGATATTTTTCGAATATTATCAAAAAAAATTAATTCAGATATTTTTCGAATATTATTATCAATTTATTTATTTATTTTTTACGCCATAGTGGGCTTTTACATTAATTAATTAATTAAATTAAAATGAATGTAAAATACAGTAGCGTTATCTTTTATTGTTCCCAGTAAGAATGGTATTGATTTATACAATAAGTAAAGTTACAAAGCATAAAGTATGACAAGTGAAATTATACAGAAAACACACTTCATTAAAAAAACAGAGCTTGCAATTACACACGCGATAGAACTGAAACCATCAGATAAATAAAACAAGAGTGGGGAGACTACGAATCACCGCACTCATTCTCCCGCAGGCTAAATCCTATAAATATACGTATGAGTTTTTCTTTTTTTACTTTCGCTATTTGCATTTCATCAGATTTAAAATCACAACGGTGCTAAAGAAGTTTTAACTTCAATAAGAAATAAGATTTTTATGCTTTAAACCGCTTACTCGTTAATACGGAATATTTTTTATTCAAACAGTTCGATTTAGCTTTATTATCAAGAAAAGTGAGTATTTATGTCGCGGGAGACAAAAAAATATCCAATTAACATTTTAATTTTGTTTAAATTAATTCGCTTACGCGGTAACGCCATTGTGCATTTACCGTTTTTATTTCATAGACAATCAATCACAATTATACAAACCCGCTAGATAAACCCTGCTTTGCCTAACAAACCATTCAAAACTAGGGATGTTTTTTTTTAAATTATGATGAAACGCAGCTTTCTTAGTTTAACCTCAACCTAAAAAAGGAATATTTCGTATTATCCGTGCATCAAACTTCGACAACACGAACGTTCCGTATTATACGTGAGGTGGACTAAGTGCACATTTACCGAAATAAGATTAGCAAATTATATTAAACTATTAAACCAGTGTGAAATACAAGATAAAATAGAAAACATAGAAATATATATATTGTTATGGAGTGGTATATTCTTACATATTAGAAAAGTATTTATGAAGAATCTCTAATACGGATTCTCTAATAATATCGACAACATTCCCAAATCTATTACCAACATTTTGCAATCGAGCATGGTAGACTCGTAGTTTGTTTTGAAATTTTCAAAGAAAAGGGTAGTATTTATGTTGTATTTTTGGTCGGTACATTATTATAATTTATTATTGCAATACCAACATTAATAATTTAATTTATTTAAACAAGGTCAGAGACAATCCGCCTATCTGACGGCGTAATCATGTTTAGTGTTTTCATCAGAATTATATAATTAATAATTGGAATTAGAATATTCAGCTTAAAATTAATAATAATGTAATTTAATTGTAAAATGGGAACTTATACGAGAATATTACATTTTAGGCACAGTTCTGCATATAAATTTGATAGTGAACCTGGACACCGAAAGTGCTGTCACAATAATAAAAGCAAAAACACTCGCTAAACGTAATAATACTACTAAATTTAATTCACTTTTAATTTTTTTTAAACTTTTCTTCGCAGAACCAAGCTTTCTTTGTTAATAGGGAAAAGAAGTGGATCTAATAGAAAAATTAAATGCATCGATGTATGAACTTACTACTTGTGTTTATAACAATACGAAAGAAAAAGATAAATACCAAAAAAACCATACATAAAGAAAAAGAAAAATAACGGCTATAACCAGTCGAAGAAACCTTCTAAAAATAAAAGAAGTAACGAGGAAAAAACAGTTATAACATAATCATATAATGTAATTTATTACTATAATAGCAGAAAAAAATATAGAGGGGTTAATAAAAATAATTTTTCCATTTTAAAACAACACCTAGTTTTCAGGTAGACTACTAGAATTGTACAAAATCAAACATTTCAAAACCACACAAAGCTGGTTTGGAATAAATCGATAAAGATTGGAGCTTATTTTGAAACGAGGCCAAAGTGCAAATTTATACTGTTTAAGCTTCTTGCCTTAAATCTTTAGTAACGCAGGTGCTAGGCGATATTCTAACGTTAAGCGGGGTTTCCTTCCCATTAGAGCTTTGCAGACATGCTCCGGTTTCAATTATCCGACGTGTGTACGAAGCAGGGCAGGTGAGTTTCCCGAAATGTGATTAGTAGCGACAAGTTCATTGAAGCGCCGAGCCTCAAACAGGCAGAATGGTCTAATTGCCAGCCGCTTGAACTAACCCCGTCACTGCTGCTAGCTGCCACCACTAGTCAGTGCTATCGCCAGCTCACAGTGTCTCCATATATCATGAATGGATTCACCCGTCGAATCCCTAAAAGTGACTTAATTACTTCGGTAATCCGCAATCACTCTTTCAATTTGGTTTATCTAATTTGCACTAATAATATCAATGCTAATCATTAGTGCTAAATCAATGCTAATCATTAATCACGCTAAATTACGTTAAGTTACCATGACGGGAAAAAAGACAATAAACGTACATTCCTTATCGCTGTAATACTGCAGCTCTTTCTTACACATTAATTAATGGTGAAACACGTCATTATATATAAGTCATTATGAAATCTATGCAAGTGGCCTATTATTAAAGAACCTACTTACAAACCTTATATCTTGGAAGCTTACAATTGTTACCGAGACAATGCATATAGTGTAGGGAACTTTCTGGAAGAAGGGAAAATAAGGAAGTGTAAACTCACCGAAGGTAGTAATGATGATGTCCACATAAATACACATTACACACAAAACTTTCCAACTGTGCACACATTGTAACATAACACTAACAGTTATAATGTGAAGATTTTTAAGAACTGGTAATTTATCATTCGCATTCGAGAATACAAAATAGACACTCTGAATCATAGAAACACTGTTCGCTGTCACTGCACTGGTTTCATATGTGTAGGTAGAGGGATGTGTAGGTAGGAATTTTGGAAAAGGATAGGAATATTCCCAAATACAGAGTTTCAATTGATTAGGTTTAGTGGATATGCTTTATTATTCAATTTTTCAAGTATTTCAGGTGTCATGTAAACATCTTGTAGTTGACAGGATATTAATCAATGGCTTAATAAATATCATCTAGCTGCCATGTAAAAATATTAATTTGGTTTCACGGCGTCAACATTTACGTGCCGTGATCGTCCGGCGGCATACACGGCCATAATACGGTCTTACTACGGTTTGATCGCTTCACACCATCGACAATCTACAATCTACATCATGTGGTTTTGGTCACACCCGCAGGCTACGAACCGCGTCTGACCGCGCCTGTCGTTAGTCTAAATTTGCTCCAGAAATTGATTGGTTATGCGCATCGATATAATGGTCGCGGTATTTAAAGCGATGTGAGCAACTTCTTGAATGGTTTCGATATCCGTGGAGGATATTCATGATTAAAACTAATAAATACTACCTAACTCTTGGTAAAGATTGGCCCTGTTGGAAGTTCCTCGTAATACCAGAAATCAACGATGCCAATTCCGCCCCATTTGGTGATGGCGGTATTACTAGCGTAATGCTGATCATTCTGGCTTGATAGCTAGTCACGCTCATGTGAACTTTGGCGGACTACAAATGAACCATACAATACGGCTACCACCTAGACACGATTGACCAGACACGGAACACACAAACACATTTACAAACAGACGAAAAATGCAAAGTGGTCTGGTAAAAAAAGATGAACAAGAATCATGGTTGTTTAACCCCAACGGTATGAAGCAGGAATATATATTATCTCATATTACAGCCTCTGGCTGGTCAGTGGCTGAGTTGGTATTGCGTTTGGGTCCCACCCAGTAATTGCATGATCGATTCCTTCATCACACGACATAAATAACATTTGCCGCTTGCTGTGGTATTAGTAAGAGATTTTAAAATATTTTCATTTTATTCTTATTCCAGGAATGTTTGTTTTCCTTTAAAAAAAATGTGCGCAGTTCACACGCGTTAGAAGCGAAACCTTCAATAAACGAAAGTAGATAAGAGTTGGGAGGCTAGGAAGCACCGCACAAAGAGCTCACTGTTTCCTATAATATTATTATTTCCTAAACACTGCAGCTTTCTACTTGCGCATCGATAAAAAAGCTAAACAAATTAACTGTCGGTCACAAATCACCTCGTCCATTTCATTTACCCTCCTCTGCAAACTCGTTCAGCTATTTTAAAAAACAACATTTAAAAAGCAAACAATATGGGTTATTTAGCTTTTAGTTACCTTTTATTTTTAACGTGTTTTGACTTTCTGTGTGTCTGTGGCCTCGTAGCTCCTAAACAAATTGACCGATTACGATGCGTTTTTTTGTTTGAGGGCTGACGTGAACGAAATGTTTCTTAGCTACAATTCGTGAAAATCTGTTCATGCGTTTCAAGGTCATCAGCTCTTTGTATTGTTGTTGTTAGCTCCGGTAGGGATCTTAGACGCAAAATGTTTATTTTCAAACATATGAGTGACCTCATATTTGAAAAACAAATGTAGCTGGAACCACTGAACTACTCTGATGGTGGAGTTCGAAGGTAGGAGACGAAACCCTGGATTGCCTATTAGTAAACCCATTAAGTTTGGGCTCATTAGATCCGTCTTCATTAGTATTGATCATTTCTCCTAATGACGAGGACCTGGTGCTGGAACTGGAAGGTGACTCTATGTATAATGTGTCAGGGGGTTCTTTAAATTTTTCAATTTTATCACCCAATTATTGTTTAAATTAATTTTAAAAAGTTAAGATTTTGAATTCAGTGAACTTTTTGAGTTTCTTCGATAAAACTGAACAAATTTATTTATTTATTTGGTACTTTATTTCTAATGGTAAACAATAAAGATTAAATAATCGTAAAAACTTAAACGTAATTCTTTTTTCTACGTCTTTTTAAATTATTTTGGGTTAAATACTTTGGAGTTTATTTCTGGAATTGGCTTTTAAATAACTAACTAACTAACCATCACGCCGTTTCCCCGCAGGGGTAGGCAGAGAGGACGGACCGCCAAACAACTCGGTCTTGGCACACACTCTTTGACTCACTCACATTCATACATTAAATAAACTTAAAGAATTAGAAAGTAGGCTGGAATTTATCAAGTTCACATTATTTCAAAAATGAGAGTTCATCCTTTTAATAATACACACTTTTAATGTACAATGATATCAGTTAAGGAAGTAATTCATTTCAAGAGATTTGATTTTCTTCGATGTTCGGTATGTTTTGTAACTTAGCTGGGGTACCTGGTGCCTGGGCTCACATGGTGAGGTTTGTCTAAGTCTTAGCAGTGGTACGATTGCCCACAATGCCCACCAATTGCGTGGCGGGCCGAATTGGAAGAGACTGGTTGAAGTAGTATTTTTGACCTTTCTCTCGACTCATCGCCTAGCACCACATTTATGATTCGTACGTCCGTCACTTCTGTACACACTGACCCCCAGATTCCTTTTTTCTTAGCAGAACTTCTTCTCCTTATTTTACCTAAAAAGACCCTCATATTTGGAGCTAATGTTAAAGAAGGTAAATCTCAATTAGAGTGACATTTGAGAAGCTATCTTGTATAATAAATGACAACGACAAACGAGAAACGGCTAACTAAATATTTCGGGGAGATTCATAGTTAACGGAGGTTCTATAAAATGCTTTATGTGAAAGCACGGCTAAACAGCTGAAGGTAAATAAATATCATTTGAAAGCAAGAGGCTCTCGGGCTCCTTACACCATAAAGAATATTCAACGGTAATTGGTCGTAGCGAGGCTGTGTAAAGGTCTCAGTCCTGTTTTGAAACTCACCTGTTATGTAAATACCTACCTGCTAGTACATATTCAAGCTTCTTTAAGTGCCTTTTCCAATCAAGTTCCGCTTTCACCAGGTGGCTTCTTATCGTCTGCTATAATTTTTGATTTTGAAATTTTCCGTAGAATTACGGGGGACGTGTTTTTTTTATTTATATTGTCGGTTTTCATACCATCAAGGATCGTGTTTTTTTTCTAAATGGTTAAAGATCGTATTTTGACGGTTTACATAGCATTAACGGTCATTTTTTTTTATTTTGACCGTTTACATGGCATTAACGCTCGTGTTTTTATTTTTTTTTATTTTAACGAATTGAATTGCATTAATGGTCGTATTTTTTGTTAATTATTTTGACTTCTTACATAGCATTAACGGTCTCATTTTTTCTTTTGACTATTTACATAGCATTAACGGTCGTATTTTTTTTTTATATTTTGACGATTTACGTGGTATTGTTGGTTTTATTTAATTATTCAATTATAATTTATTACAAAAACATGGTAAGTAACAAATTATTCCCAATGAGTTGAGAAGAAAACTCATTACGGGAAGGACAGATAAGTACATTTTACACAGATATTACATGTTTAAAAAATACAATTTTTGTGTGGTTGTGTTTTTTTGTTATTTTGACGATTAACATGGTATTGACGGTCGTGTTTTGTTGTATTATTTTGACAGTTTTTCTAGCATAAAGGATATTTTTCCGTTTTTCTTATCACTAAAGGCTTAAAGACGGTTTACATAGCATTAATGGTTGTGATTTTTTTTATGTTGACGGTTTACATAGCATTAACGGTAGTGTTTTTTATCATTAAGTTTACACGGCATTAGGGATTGTGTTTCTTGATTTTTGATTAATACGGTTAAATAACGACCAAATTCCCGATGTTAGAGTAGGTATTTTCAAATAATGAAGTAGGTATCTAAAAATAAAACAACGACTGACATTAATATTGGCAAGTATTTAAAGTTATTTATTTGACCCTAAACTTAACTTGATTAAACTCTGACGCGGTATCTAATTTAATGAATATTATATTTCCATCATCATCAAATATTTATCTGGAGTCTTAGAGGCTTATTTCATCTAAATTAGCCTATAGTGCCCTTGAAATAGCGAGGTTCTACCTGCCATTAGTACGAAACTGAGATATTGAAATTCAATGAATGTGCGAAACCGGAATTAAATATTAAAACTTGAAATTTATGTAAAAGCAAAAACGCAGAGCGCATTTTAATTGAATTGAATTTAAAAATAACCATTTTAAGCGGAAACACGTGGTAATTTTGTTCCAAAAATATCTTATCTATGTTAGATATATCTAAATTGCCAGTAAAATATTGAAAGAAACCATGTTTCAAAAATTAAAACCTCACCAAATATCACCAGGGGGGGGAGGGGGTAAAAAAGTTGCTAAAAAACATCTCGCGATCAATGGACGACCCCTAACGTCATTAACGTTCATTCTCTTCCTTCTCGTGCATCTTTTTTGAAAACAAAAAAGACAAGAATATACTATAACGATGACATCACATAAGATCTCTCGCTGGGATTAGTATACATATTGTTAATCTCAAATAACCTCCCAGGTAAGTATGGTTCTGTATATTACCTGCCTGTCCAAAATATAAGTAAATATTAATATGTACATTGCAATGCATCATCGGTCAAAAGCATTGAACATTTAGTATTGTTATCGACGAACCGGTGGAGTCAATCTGTTAACAATAAAAACTTCTAGTTTGTTTTGTTTGGTCTGTATTTAGTAATAAGATAGAGCAGTGTAGAATATAATATTAAATATTTATACAGCGCCCTTGAGGTGATTTCTTGACAGCAACAGCCAGTGTTTTAAATATATTGTCCTCCGCGTGCAAAATCGTATCTTCTCCAAGCATAAATTTTCTAATAAACGTTTGTTTATCGAAATTGACCTCTCAGGTAAGAATGTTTTTTTAACTGTTTGTAAGTTATAAAGTTAGATAGAGTCTAAGAATTCATAAAAAAATTGTACAGAACCCTTGAGGTGATTTTTCACACAAATGGCGCTCTACAAATTATCCAACTATTATTATTATTTTAAATATTAAGACTTTACGATATAAACATGAAATAATTAAATCATTTATCCATAAATCAAGTAATAACTAAGGAAGTTTTTTGGTAAATTTAATAACTTCAAATTAACATATATCTACCTTTCGTATAACTGCATCTTAATAATTAATTACATGCTTTATAGCAAGTTTATAAACCATCACTAGCTGGGGTACCCGGCTTCGCTCAGGACAACATTCGAGAGTGTTCTGGAATGTTCAACTAAGAACATTGGCGAACCATCCAGAAAAATTCTCCAAACTTTTTAGAGTTTTATCGAACCTTCTACAACTTTCCGGAAGACCGTTCTTGAAATTTCTAGAGGGCGAAACTTTCAGCCCTTATATCTTCAAAAGCAAGACCTTTACGGAAAAACGGGTACCCTCATCCTGGAGGGGGGATAGAGATCTACCACACCACTTAACTCCCTTGATCATACCTGGACTCGTATCTGAGTTTTTGCGGTCCGCACGTTTTTTTTTTACTTTCTTTCATAATACATATCGATTATTTAAATAAAACCTTTTTTCTTTTCATCATTGTTACCAACTTACAAATAATGGTACTATCTTTCAAAGGTGGCTATTCCTATTATGTTGTTTACAAATTTTCTTAATTTTATTGTTTCATTGAAAATAAGGTTTGTTTCCTGTAGTATCTTCTCAACTTCTAATATATTTTACTTTTTATTTACCTATCATTAAATATTTTCGACGTGCCTTATATTTTTACGGTGCTCCAGATTTCATGTCCGGGTTGAATCTTTCCCAAATGAAAGACTAAACCCTTCCACACCTTTTTCCACAAATGAATATCTAGTAAATTAACGCAATGTAATTGCACTATATAAGAATAAAACAATACAAGAACAATACGTCAATCCACCAGAAACATAATGGGAAAATATTTCACCGACTCCAGATATTTTCATATCAGAGGGTTCGGCTCTGATGAAATCCTAACTGGTCCGATAAATCCTACTGATCCCTCAATATAAATATTTAAAAAATCTTTCGTAATCCTACATGTATTTAAAATGACCGACTTTTGCATTTTTATGTACAAATTTTTTGACAAATCTAATACGCCTAAATTTTGAATGAGAGAGCTAGGTATAATGCCAGTAGCCGAAATAACAAATGGTAATATTTTTATAGTCTGAGAATGCCAAATTCTTTTAATTTCATTTCCTAAATCTGTATATTTTCTTATTTTTTCAGAAACAGTTTTCTGAATATTACAAGAATTTGGTATAGCGACATCAATGATATAAGTTATTTTCTTAATTTTGTCATGTAAAACTATATCGGGTCTATTATGACTAATTGTTCTGTCTGTCAGAATAGTTTTATCATAATACTTTAATTATTTGCATTTATTGTTAATAAATATTTTTTTCATTGCTGCAATATTGTAATATTTAAATATCGAAGTCTTTATTTTTCTTTTGTTATCTGCACAACTACATAGGTCTTTTTCAATTACCTCTCTTTCTGTTTTACAAGCTCACTAGAGCTGTATTTTTCATGTTGTTGCTATACCTTATACTAAGTTATATTAGGTAAAAGCCGAAAGGCGTTAATATTATAAATAAATAGATCTGTGTTGCATGGTTTTCTGCGAACTTAAAAATTGATATGGACATAATTTAGATTTATTTTTAAAGGAAAAGTCCTCGGAAACTGTGCAGAAAAGTCAATTTTGAACAAAATGTCAGATCGAATCATGTTTCTCTAAGGTCGGTTTTACATATTTGCTTCACAGTGTGTTGGACAAGTTAACAATCTATACCTACAGCAAACTATCATACTGGCTCAGGCTCGGCTTTGAGCGTCAGGTTGTAAGTATAGTAAGTATGTATGTGCGTATGTTAATTTTCAGAGGAGCTTACGTAAACGTAAACGTCCGAGGGTAAATAATATATCACACTGAATAATTAGTCGTTGCGGCTCCTGTGGCGGGGCGGGAGGTTGGGGAAGGTGGAGAGGGCGGAGATGGTCGGAGATGGTCGGAACGCTTGTTTCGTGGGCTCATGATTCTGGAACGGTTAATAAACTTGTTTAGTATTAAACATCATCAGACCAAGAGCTTTCAATTCAATTCATTTTAAAAACAAACAAAATTAATATTTCAAATCGTTTTTAAAAGAATAATTGCCTTGCGGATAAATGCGCTTTCAACCCTACACAATTGACAAGCAACTATCGTGCCAAATCCAAAACACGCCGATCAGCAAGAAAAATACGTATATAAGCAAATTTATACAAATAGAAACTAAGCTTGCCGTCAAAATTCTGCTGCATTGATGTTAAACATATCAATATTCGAAGTGATTCTATTTAACAACAAGATAACCCTCCCCACTGGCATGAACATTGGCAAGTTAGTTCTGCAAGCCGAGAGATAAAATAGTCTATGCTGTCGGTAACGAAAACCATCGGGAACATAGAAACTAATACTCTGTATGATTGTCGAAGTTTTAGACCATCCACGAATCAATCTGAAGAAATGTGATACATTGTACTCATCCTATCGGCACATGCCACGTAGATGGTTCATTTCCCATGAAGCATGCCCAAGTAAAAGTCGGTAGGATAGAGCCACAGGTAGTAGCCATACTTCTTCAGGTAGAGAAATCGAACAAATTTCTTTTGAATCTTCGGAAATACTTCACTTGGTGTGGGTCCAAACCACCAAACAGCCTACTCCTAACCAATGTATTGTTTAGTATCGTGAGAATCCGGGTGTGTCTGAAATTCCTCGCAGTGCCTCGTAAGATGTAAAACACAGCATTCTCAATGAAGTACTACACGTTATTTCGATTTGAGCATGAAATGTCAGCCTACTAAAGATTTTTCATAGTGGAGACACATTTTAAACTTTGTATATCCTAATCACTAATACCATAATCTTTGGAGAATTTTATAACTAATTTAATAGCAGATTGTTATCACTTCTGACATTGTGTTATTTAAAGGAAGATACCTACCAATGTTTTACTCCAGCTCTTAAGCAGACCGGAGATGATCCATATCAACCGTCAATGTTCTTTTTACGTTATTGTCAAAGTGCACTGTATGCGATTGACGGAGCTTTTTTTCACATTAACTCCACACAGGAAGTTCTTTAAGGAGATTTTAGTTTTTTGAAGTGAAACTTCTTTAGCCTCGTTGTGATATAAAATTCGGATGAAAAGGAAGTGCGTAACTAAAATTTATTATTTGACGGGCCCTCGGTTCTAATAAAATGCGGTAAATTCACGACTCCGCGAGAGCCTCGATAGCGTAATGGCGTAAAGCACCTGACTCTCAGCGCCGAGAGAGACATTCAGCGAACAAAGATTCGAATCCTACCAAATCCAAAAAAATAAAAAATAAATTGTTTTTGTAAAATCAATATCCAATCTTCAAACCACTTTAAAATAAACAGGCAAAAGAAAAGAAAGCGACATCTAGCGACTTTCTAGTTTCACTTCTACAGCGTGTGAATGAAAGCTCCCGAGGAAAAAAATCCCTCAGGGCCAATGACATCTTTGGGAATGCTGTTTGGAAGGTATTTTTAGGGGAAGGAAGGAGAGGAAGTTCTAGCAAAGCTTAAGGGAAAAAGGTATGAGGGGTGGGTAGGATTCTGAGGGTCAGTGGTGACGGACTTTGAATCCGTCCCTCCCTTTACGGTGCGATTGGTGGAGAGATTCCGACCGGAAAGTCAAAAAGTCTCCCTCAACCAGTTTATCGCGATCTGATCCACCACGCAGTAAGTGTGCCGATGCATCCGCCACCAAGACATATACAAACCTCAGTTAGTTAACCCAGGCCCCTTGCAAAGTCACCAGATGACTTAGATTAACCTATTGCAAGGGTATTGCTTATCCAATAAAAAGTTCCTAAATTAAAAATTACATCAACGTAGTACGCGTTCCTTACAAGGCCAATTTCAAGCCTCACTGCCAATGCCATATGCAATGGGTTAGCATCAGAAAACTATTTTTTGAAGTAAAACTTCTTTACGCACGCTTAACTTGGGGAGTAAGCTGGGGAATGCGTGACGATAGCGTTACGAAAAGTGTGATCGGGCGAGGCGAACGGAAGTTGAAAGGGAGATATAAGTTAGTAAATATAAAAAGAGAGAGAGTTACGTTTCGTATATTACTGTAGGGGCAAGAGAGAGAGGTGCGAGCACACATTTCCTTCTCTCTTTCTCTCATAGTCAGTTACGTTTCGTATATCTAAGACACAGTGCAGGCCTATTGTCTGCATCACACTGTAGGAGAAAGAGAGAGCGGTGCGCGCGCACATTTTCTTTATCTCTTCTTTTGTGAGTTAGTAAAGTTCTACTTCAGTCGCGTGGTCTAAAGCATGCAATTTTTTTTTGTTTTTATATATTTTTTTATTTGTTTAATTTACGACATTGTTACAGTATTAAAACATTTATTGTGGCAATAACAAAATAATCAAATACATATTTTAATGGATTTCTACGCCAATTAAGAGAGCTAGCTCTTGAGCTTGGTGTAGGTGTAATTTCATACTTACATACCATGTATTAACACTGAATAATAAATATAATATATTGTGTACCTGGTACATGGATCTTCTTCAATTGAAATAGATGGTTATCGATTCAAGGAAGTAGTCCGTCTAACCTGCTCTTGTGAGAGATACAATAGAAGAGAATGAAAAGGTTCGGATACAATATCAATAGCAGATAATGGGGGCTTCGTGTCTCGCCTGAAGCGCGGATTGAGACATGATTATTTAGTTTCTTTTGAAAACAAAATACTATTATCTAATTTTTACAATATTTTTCTAGCTTCCAAGTAAAAGTTTGAATGATGAAGGAGTGATTTTTAATAATAGAGATTATTATTTACTGACTCGATTGGCTAGGTCAAGAAAATACAATAAAAATCAGAGTGTGTAATTCACACGATGTACAAGTGAAACTATAAAGTTGCTAGATGTTGTTTTCTTTTCTTTGTTTATTTTAAAGTGGTTTAAAGTTTGGATATTGATTTCGCAAAATAAAAATGATTTTTTTTTTTATTTCGTAGGATTCGAACCCCCGTTCGCTTGATGTCTGTCTCTCTGGCCGCTGAGACTTGTCAGGCACCTTGCCTACTACGCTATGGAAGGCACGCACCGAGGTGCGAAATTAACCGCATTATATTGGAACCGAGTATTTGGGTAGAACTGAGTTGTGACGCATTTCCGTTTCACCCGAATTTCAAATCACTAACGGTGCTAAAGAAGTTTCACTTCAAAATTAAAGATTTCAACTGTGACTCAAACTCTAATCTTACCGGAAAAAACTCCTTCAGAACCTGTGTCATCTTTGGGAATGCTCTGTGGAGGGTATTTTTATTGAAAGGAAAGGTAGGAAGTTCTGGGAAGGAGTAGGTGTGAGAGGTGGATAGGGTTAATGAATCTGGGGTTATTGTTCAGGAGTAACGAACGTATGAATCCAAAATTACATTTATTTTTATTTTTATAGTAAACCTCACAAGAGTCCCAGCTGCTCCCGTCTGGAGCCAGTGAGACTATGGCACCCCAATCGGGGTACGTTGTGAGGCTGGAGGTAGTGGAGAGGGGAAGGAGATGGGGAAAAGGAAAGTGGGGAAGTAATTGGGTATTCAAATCTGGTCACCAAACACGGCTAACGTCATTTGAAGCAATTTTTCAATTCTCAATGGTGGTCTACACCAAGCCGATACTGAAAATATCTTACACTCTGGAACATGCCGCAAATACACTTACTATAAATTATTTTAAATGAATTACTCGTGAAATAACACAAATTATTCAAATAAAATTTATTTGCCCACACCGGGATTCGATTACGTGGCTTTCTGATTGCGAGTCAAGAGCCTTACCGGTAGACCACGCCGGCCGTTGAATATGCACGTGCACAAGTTACAGGTGCAAAGCGATGGGTCGAGTGAGTCCGGCTGGAGAGTCTAGGTTAGGTCTCCCTCAACCAGTATCTCCCGCAACAGAGTACATGGGCAAACGTCCAGACCTAGACAAACCTCACCCCATGAACCACGGCATCCCTGCTAAGTTAACAAGCGTAGAAAACCACTTCAGGCGACCTTTGACAGTTTTCATCCGGGATTTGTGTTGATATTATCTTCTTCAATGAATAAATATTACATTGAGCTTTGTAAACATTAATTGAATAATTTGGCCAACTTCATATAATTTGTGAGAGGTATTCTTGTAGTGTACAAAATTCCATGAAATTTCTCATCGAAGGCGCCAAAGTATCTCAAAACTGCAGTGAAAATGTTTTAAAACTATGAGCTCACCACGGACGTACTATGTCTATGGAGCTCAGCTCACCACGGACGTACTATGTCTATGGAGCTCAGTTCACGACGGCCGTACTATGTCTATGGAGCTCAGCTCACCACGGACGTACTATGTCTATGGAGCTCAGCTCACCACGGACGTACTATGTCTATGGAGCTCAGCTCACCACGGACGTACTATGTCTATGGAGCTCAGCTCACCACGGACGTACTATGTCTATGGAGCTCAGCTCACCACGGACGTACTATGTCTATGGAGCTCAGCTCACAACGGACGTACTATGTCTATGGAGCTCAGCTCACCACGGACGTACTATGTCTATGGAGCTCAGCTCACCACGGACGTACTATGTCTATGGAGCTCAGCTCACCGCGGACGTACTATGTCTATGGAGCTCACCACGGACGTACTCACTAAACACGGAGCTCACTAAAAAAGCCGAAAATTAACATAAACTTTCGAGATTTTGAAGTAAAACTTGTGGAGTAAGCTGGTGAATGCGTGACGAGAGCGTTACAAAAAGTTGATCAGAGGAGGTGAACGGAAGTTGAGAAGGAGATATAAGTTAGTGAAGCTAGAAAGAGAGAGAGTTACGTTTCGTATATTACTGTAGGGGCAAGAGAGAGAGGTGCGAGCACATATTTTCTTTCTCTCTTTCTCTCATAGCCAGTTACGCTTCGTATATCTAAGACACAGTGCAGGCCTATTGTCTGTATCACACTGTAGGAGCAAGAGAGAGCAGTGCGCGCGCATATTTTCTTTCTCTCTTCTTTTATAAGTTAGTGAAGTTTTACTTCAGTCGTGTGGTCTAAAGCACACTCGTTTTTTTTTATTTCGCGGACAGTTTCGAGATGGATGAAAACGTAATAAAATGTACATAAAAACAAAACTTTGATACTGAGGAATCGCAAAAAAAGTGTTATGTTGTAGTATTATGTATCGCGATCTCGTCGGGGTCACCGATATCGCGAGCTGTAAAATATTAAAAAAGTGCTTCTTAGTCTACATACTCTTGTCTATTTTAGTTTTCTGAAGGTTTACTCCTGATTGCAATCTACTGCGTGTGAATTGTACACTCTGATTATGTGTTTAGTGCACGTGCCCTTGTGTCATGGTCGATTTCAATTATAGATTAGTCATTCGAGCGGTCCAAAGCTATAGTTGCCATTGCCCACCCAGTTCAATTCTTAATACTGCTAGCTATGCTCGCCCTCATTGCCCAAGCTATATTATCTGCTTCCTCCAATGGTAGCTTTACAAAATAACACGACGCTTCATAAAAGAATCTCCCCTTTCTCAACACTTTCCGGACATACTGAACTGTACGTACTGAACCAATGGGCTGACTTTTTTTAGGTGAATACCGCATAACTCAAACGTTGGAGCCAGTGAGACTGTGACATATCTGATGCGGGTATTTTGTGAGGCAGAGGTAGTAATGAGGGGAAGTAAATGGGGAAGAAGAAGGTGAAGAAGATCTCATCACCAAACACGGCCAAAGCCATGTTTCAATTACGAATGGTGTTCTTACTCCAGGGTGATGTTCAAAGTATCCAAACTCTGAGAAGTGCCGCAAATGGAATTATAATATATTATCTAAAATAAATAAATGTATTATTAACACGCTTTTATCAAATAAAATTTCTTTCGGATTTGTTGTCCAGGATCAAAGCCATCTCTAAGCCAGCTTCTAAGGGATCGCCTTCATTGGCTTCGATGCCCTGAAAGAATAGAGTTCAAGATCTGCTTAATGACCTTCAAAGCATTACAAGGAATGGCGCCAGCCTATATATCAGAACTATGTGTCCGACAAAACTTAAGCGATAGACAGCTTACTCTAAGGTCAGCAGATCAAGATGTTTCTAATCGTTTAATCCAACTTTTATAGATCAAATCGAGCCGTTTACTATGATCGATCTTTTCGTGTAACTGGCCCGCTCATTTGGAACAAACTTCCCTCAGTTCTTACTAATATCCAGAACTTGGCTGAATTCAAAAGGGCTTTAAAAACAAACTTATTTAAAAAATCATATCTTTCATGAATTTTTAAGTCCTTTTCAAAAAACTATAATAAACCATGTTCCTCAATTTTCCAGTAATTGTTTGGTTTCGATTACCTCCTTACTACAGTTTTATGTGCACTTTGAATGTGTATTATTTCTAAAATTGTTTCCTGTTCTGTAGTTTATTTTAGTTTTTAATTGTTCTTGTTGAATGGCACCATTATGGTTACAATGGGATCAATATCTATTGTCATGTGCACTCACTATTGTTGTTAATTTTATTCTTTAGGAATTGCTTTGTATATACTGTATATTCTTTGTTTCACATTATTTAATCAATTTTGTAAGGACTCGTAAAGAACACTATATAATTAATTTTAGGCTTATTATAATTAAGCGCATTTGAAGTGAAATATCACAAAACTGCGCTGTATAAATACTATGTTATTATTATTATTATTATCTCAGAATTTTGTGAAAAAATATCACTTCAAATCCAGTTGAGAATGAACAAAGATCTGAAAAGAGTGCTGTAGAAGTAAGTTGCAACAATTCCATTGTTCCCGTCATTGTACTCGCTACTGCGTTTGTAGGGCAAGACAAACGTTAAAAAGCAGTAAACCTTTTCGTTCTGTAAATAAACATTTTACCGAAAGAACTTGACATTCTTTATTCAGTATCTTTGTGTGATTCTACTAGGTATGTAGCATGTACTACGAAGGTTGTTCAAGAATTAAGGACCTTTCCTCATTTTCGGTGACGTGGACATTATTTCTCAGAATATGGCGGCACTAGCATGTAGCTTAGACTTTCCCCTAAAAAGTGGTATGGCTGTCATGGTGTGAATATTGAATGACCTCAGTCGAAGTTTTACTCGGGTTGATACAAACCATAGGGATCACGGGATTAATAATACTCGGTTAATACTTGAAAGGTAAACTCAAATTTATTAAAATGATTGCCGTTGATTGACTCTAAATTCAGAAGGGTTTTGTTTTACGAGATCTTAATAAAAGCGGTTAGCAAATAATGAACGATGAACAACGAACCGACCGACCGAATGCAAGTGGAGAGCGGGTTGATTTGCTCCCAGTCGCCAGAATGGTTAGTTCATCAACCGGCCGCTCCTGACGCTAGTGCTGGTAATTGCCAGTGCAATGAATAATATTATGCTCTGTAAAAAATAAGTTCTTTCCGACTTTTATGACGATCTCCACAGCCTTCCCCCCAGTGTAAACAATATAATACAAATAGTGTAGGGGTTCTAAAAAATATAAAACATGTAAGTGTAGCATGTCAAGCACGACAAAGAAAAATTTAACTTATGATGTCACATTGCGTCAGTGCCTGAGTGTTGTTATTATTAGTGCCTTGTAATCTTACAATGAGTTTCGTGACACGATGTGAGATCATGTGAAAACATCAAAACATTATGTAGAGTTTCTTATTCTTTGTACACATATTACAACAACGCCGACATTATTTGATGATTTTCTGTATATATTATTTGCTTATATTTAAAAAAGCAAAATGTTAAAAACTAATTACCATTGCATGTTCTGGAGCTTGACTAAACCCCAATTTCATTTATTTTAATTACTTGCTATATGATCAACCAGTTCTATCTCCGTCGCGCGTCGGTAATGAAAAGCGTTATTGTGATCTATTTGTATTGTACTTATTGTGGTGTTAGTATCTTAAGCCCGTTGTTTTATAAATACAATAGAATTCATTGAATCCTTCTTCTTTCTAATTCGCAAATTCGCGAGCGAGCCGAGCACTACCATTAGACCTATGTACGGGGACCGAGCCATTTGCCAACTAGGGTACAAATTAAAAATGCCAAATCATAATCTAAGCGTTTTACTGTAAAATAAACTCAGAATACTTTTATACTACGGAGTTTGTTTTTGAAGTAAAACTTATTTACGCACGCTTGACTTACATGTACATAAGTACATGCTTTGGGAGTAAGCTGGTGAATGCGTGACGAGAGCGTTACGAAAAGTGTGATCGAGCGAGGCGAGCGAAAGTTGAGAGGGAGATTTAAGTTAGTGAAACTAGAAAGAGAGAGAGTTACGTTTCGTATTTACTGTAGGGGCAAGAGATAGAGAGGTGCAAGTACACATTTTCTTTCTCTCTTTCTCTCATAGTCAGTTACGTTTCGTATATATAAGACACAATGCAGGCCTATTGTCTGTATCACACTGTAGGAGCAAGAGAGAGCAGTGCACGCGCACATTTTCTTTCTCTCTTCTTTTATAAGTTAGTGAAGTTTTACTTGAGTCGTGTGGTCTAAAGCACACTCGTTTTTTTTTTACTAAACTTGATCTGAAAACAAAACCAGCTTTTATCAAATGTATACAACAATAAATAAATAATGTACTATAGAAAACGTTTTAGAATTAATAAATAACGGCATATTACAATGCCGACTGGAGCGCGGAAAGTATATTTCTAAGGGAACAATCGAGTACATTATACTATTTTTATTCTTCTCTGAAAGGACTGTCGTTCGTAATGAAAAGCCTCGCTGGGGGAGCGATTCTATTTCAGATAACATCTTTTGATTATATTTAGAAACCGTGTGCACCCACTTGCTTACTTTTAATAATAAAATATAAATATTTTGTTCCAAAAAAGAGGAATATTATCTTCCAAGAAAACGTTCCAGGAAGGCAAGTAAAAGGTGAGCGGTGTAATATTATCAAGGTTACTTAGGTACTATTTCATTAAAACGTTGAAAACATGAAACTTTGTAATGTTTTTTTCTACGTATCTACCCACCTAATCAATATATGTATATTATAAAAGAAAGTCCCAAAAAATGTGCGGCTCGCAAAAACTCAGAAACGAGTCCCGGTACGATTAAGGGAGTTATATGGTGTGGTAGATCTCTATCCCCCCTAGGGAATAAGGGTATCCGTTTTTACCTAAAGGGCGTGCTTTTGAAGATATAAGGGCTGGAAATTTCGCCCTCTTGAAATTTCTAGAACAGTCTTCCGGAAAGTTCTAGAAGGTTCCATTGAGATTTAGAAAGTTCTGGAAGGAGTGACGGAGCATGTCGTGGAATGTTCGGGAATAGGGAATCGGGAACATCAGTGTGGAACATTCCAGAACACTCTCGATTTGTCCTGAGCGAAGCCGGGTAACCCAGCTAATAATTATCATAAAAATATATGTTTTTGAAGTGAAACTCCTTTAGCCCCGTTGTGATTTGAAATTCGGATGAAACGGAACTGCGTCATAAAATTTATTATTTGACGGGTCATCGGTTCTAATATAATGCGGGAAATTCTTCTATTTAGAAAATTTTCCGCTAATTATAATACTTATTAAAAGAATGAATGTTTATTATACCGAGTTTAATTTTTAGTACTAAAGTTTGTATTTAACTAGTAGACCCGGCAACACGTTGCTGTGGCTAACGAAACACAACGCCATTACCCAACCTTTATAAAATCCACACCCCCCGCTTGCCAGCTCCCCGCTGCCTGGATTAAATATTTGAATGTTTCGGTTTTTCTCAAATATAATAAGCATTTATTATACTTTTAAACCTTCCTCTTGAATCACTCTATGTATTGGTGAAAAACGCATGAAAATCCGTTGCGTAGTTTAGAAGATCTAAGCGTATATACATTTTTAGCCACTTCATTCTTTACAATCTTTGAATTTCTCGGCTTTACTCTACTATAATAAGCATGTTTTATGCATATAAACATTTCTCTTAAATCATTATATCTACTGGTGAAAACCGCATGAAAATCCATTGCGTAGTTTAAAAGATCTAAACGCACAAACATTTTTAGCGACTTCATTTTATACTATGTAATGATGATGAATATTTGAATTTCTCGGCTTTTTTCTACTATAAGAAGCATGTGTTATACATATAAACCTTCGTCTTGAATCACTCTATTTATTGGTGAAAACCGCATGAAAATCCGTTACGTAAATTAAAAGATCTAACCGCACATACATTTTTAGCGACTTAATTTTATACTATACTTCATTTTATGCATTATATAAGAAAAGTAGCCTGCGTCACTCCCCAGTCTTTCAACTATCCATATACAAATAATTACGTTGATCGGTCGCTCCATTGCAACGTGAAAAAAACACAAACTAACAAATAAGCAAACTAACTTTATAATTTATAATATTAGTAAGGTCACGTGCTTGTAATGAAAATCCTTTAACAAAACGCTTTTATATTTATTACGAGTCACCTTATTAAATTATTAATTGTTATAACCCTGAAGTTTCTCTACTTAAATGTTATATTATTGTAGTATTTTACTTTGAGGTAAGATTGTTAAACTGAGACAATAACTTTTGTTTCCAAATTAATAATTTGGAAAAAGATTATTATCGATAATAATTATACACCAAAATCTTTCATTTCTATTATTGAACTCGGCTTAAACATAATTATTATCGTTATTGTTATCAAGTGGCGAACGAATTATATTGTTTTGTTCTTTTATTAAATTGTGTTTAGAATTATAAATTCATTTCTAACCATTATTTTTAATTGATAAACTAACGTTTAAACAAGATTTTTATGCATAGCACAAAGGGTAGATAACAAATATTATAATCAATAATTATCAGCCTGAAACACTCATATACATTGAAAAAATCTTCCGAGAAAAGATACTGGCCGCCAACGGGAATTGAACCCGTGTTCCTCTGATTGCCGGTCAGCTGTTCTGACCACTGAGCTATGGCGGCTTATCTAATACCCGCCAAATAATTCAATATATACTAGTGTTTCATTCGACAATTACTTATTATTACATTTTTCCAACTGAAAACAACCAACTTTATTTTTGTGAGAGAGGTATTGTTAAGTACTAAATCTCCCGCTAGGTGGCGTCAACACGGGTTCAATTCCCGTTGGCGGCCAGTATCTTTTCTCGGAAGATTTTTTCAATGTATATGAGTGTTTCAGGCTGATAATTATTGATTATAATATTTGTTATCATTTCTAACCGCTTTAAAATCAATGATTAACTGACTTTATTTTGTATATTACGTGAAGGAGAGTTGGCTTATTATTATCATTACTAGTTGTGTGATTTTTACATTGGAGATGTTTGGCAAATTATGACAATTTTATATTTATTTTTAAATGATCTCCTTGGTTTGATTTTAGATTTTCACTGAAAAAATATTATCGCTATTTATTTTTGGGTTTGTGAAATGTTGCGCTATCTCCTTCTTTAGCCAACGTTTCGGACAGCGTTACGATGTCCATCAGACACATCTGCCCTGATGACAGGCACTGTAACGCTGTCCAAAACGTTTGCTAAAGGAGATAGAGCAACACGGCATAACACCCTAAAAATAAATAATAATAATCTTATGATTTCTTTACATCCAGTGTTACCATGAAAAGCCGTTCAAATAATAACAATTAATTATAATTAACAATTGCTTAATTAAGTTAAACCCAAGACATATATTTTTAAGTGAAAACTTCTTTAGCACCGTTGTGATTTGAGACTTGATGAAACGGAAACCAACGACACTAAAAAGAGACAAACGCATACATCTACAGGATTCAGCCTGCGAGAGAATGTGACTTTGTGCGCTGCTTCGTAGAATAAAATATAAAATCATTTTAATTAAATTCAAAGAATTGCACACATGATTTTAAAAAAAAAATAAAATTAATTTAATAATTATATTATAAAGGCATTTACGAGTATTTTCATTAAATTCTGCCGAAATTATGTACTCCTTGCGTCGGTGAAGATATTGCTGAAATTGCCACCAAATCCCGGCCACCTATTTCAATTTATAAAAAATCAAGCATTCCGCAAAAACATGTTTTTTTTTTTTAAATCTCTGGCCTAAATATTAAAATGTTGGAGAAAAAAAACGTTACATGCCATTTTAAACAATAAAAGCAAATAAAAAAGATTTATAAGCACAAAATTTTATGCATCAAAGCATTTTTACAGGCATGAAATTATACTAAAAGGCTTTATAAATGTTCTTATAACAAAGATTAATACGTGGTCTTCTCATTCTATTATAAAAGCTTTGTTAATATATCTAGACAATCAAAATCAAAATGATTACACCAAAAACAAAAAACTTGAGTAGTATCTCTACCATAACTTTTTGGGTGGGTTTTTCCGCTCAGTTCACTTCTAGATCTACACGAAGACGTTCGAATAACTCATGTAACCCTTTCCATTGCAAAATTATAACTGATTCTTGGAGTGAATTATTATAAAACTATCTGGGTTACCCGGCTTCGCTCAGGACAGCATTAGAGAGTGTTCTGGAATGTTCCACAACGATGTTTCCGATTCCATATTCCCGAACATTCCACGATATACTCCGTCACTCCTTCTAGAACTTTCTAGAGCCCTATCGAATCTTCTAGAATTCTCGGGAAGACTTCTCGAAATTTCAAGACGACGAAACTTCCAGCCCATATATCTTCAAAAGCACACACTTTATGTACAAACGGGAACCGTCATCCTGGAGAGGGGTTAGAGATCTACCACACCATATAATTCCCTTGATCGTACATGGACTAGTTTCTGAGTTTTTGCGGAACGCACGTTTTTTGGACTTTGTTTTATAATATATATATATATATATATATTGATTATCTGACCCTCTCCCCGCACGATGACGTAAGCCCACTAAAAAGCACCGGACAATGCATGGTCTTATTAGATTTTGTTCGCCATTGGGCGCCACAACCCTCGGGCCACGAGATACATTTAAATATTTGGCGACAACAAAAGCGTTTCATATCAACTCTGCTGGGTCCTTAGGGAGCCTTTTTAAAAACATGTTCACGTTAAAATCCTATAAAAATAAGACTAATGAAATAGAGAGCAATACAGTCAGAAGGAACGGGAAGGGGAATGGGAAGGGAAAGGCAAAAGTTTTAATGATTTTACTGGTTTTTACACACTATTGACAGCAACACATGTGTAAGCGTGGGTCTTAAGCCCGATCCTTCCCTCTGCCTGGTTAAACAAGCCTGATATGAATCGGACATATCGACCCGTTCGGCTGAACCCCAATAAAATAAAATGGGTTTAAATCTAATTTATGGCCCGGCAGCCATTCGCTGGCCTCACTGGCCTGGCCCCAGAACGCGTTCACCGAGTGACTCTGCTTCGAAGGTTAAAAGATAAAATTGTCGAACTGGACGGGGGCAGACAAAATGCGACTAAGCTTTTGTTAAAACAATTAAAAGTTCCCACACACGTTTTTAAGAGAAGCGCTGAATACATTATCCCTAGATGTATAATGTATATATGAAAACTTGGCCACGTAAGCACCCATAGGAAACAAAAACAATTAATTAAAAGAAGACAATATTAGCGAAACTCAATCGAAAATCTGGAGATAAAAAAATCAGAAAAAGATATTGACTCGAACCCGGGGCCCTTTGCTTACATGGCAAGTGTTCTTGAGATTTTACTCACAAAGCTAATAATAAAAATAAAAATATTTTTCCTAGACTTGCAGAAAAAGTCAATAGATGTCGCGTGTTAAAAATAAAATTGATAAATATTTATCCAGACACTATCTAGATAGCATTTAGTTCGGGTTGAATCTTGCAATCATATATAAAGATAGCAGCCAATAATATTTGCGTTAAAAAAATGAAGATAATATTGGTATTTCTAAGTCGAGGTATGATACAGTTAAAAGTGGAAATGGGTTCCATAGCTCAGTTGGTAGAGCACTTGCCATGTAAGGAAAGGGCCCTGGGTCCCAGTGGAACCAATATCTTTTTCTGATTTTTCTGTCTCCAGATTTTCGATTGAGTTTCGCTAATATTGTCTTTAAATAATGTAGCTTTCGATTAAGTGAAAAAGTAATACACATCCATCCATACAAACATTCGCATTTATAATATTAGTAAGATTAGTAAGATATAGTTTCGGGTGGCCAACTATCGGAGGATCATTTGTCGAGTAACCCTTAATACTTTCAAGTCCAATGTTGCCATGTCTGCCAATGTCGGCCATGAGGAATTCTTAGCAGATCATGGTGACAATCCGTGGTATAAATTAATGCTAAAAGTGCCAAAATCAAATTCGTAAAACGCTCTGGAGCTCTTGCACGGTAAAATCGATAACTTTACATTATCGGTTCGATAGGCGTAACTTCCGGTGATTTTATATCTACGTCCCTACACGGTTTCACCGTTGACAGCCGAACCGATATTGGCAGGGAATAAATAAGAAATCGATATACGCTCGGAATACTTGTGAACAATCGTAGACCGTGCTCGCAAATATTGATAACCTACCATAGATTACGGATTTGTTCAACATCGTATTGATACAGAGTTTTAACGATCGACCATGTTACACCTCCTGGATTGAAGATTTTATATCGATATCTTGGCGTAAAAAAAATCCAAACGATTTTACGACTTTTACATTAGATAGGTCACAATTTTATCAATCTAAAGCATTTGACACTGGTATTCATTGCATTCAGATAAGGGTCGTTTTAGAATACTTTCTGATACCTAAATGTAATTAACTAAAATTGACAGACACTTCTAGCTTTAACCCTGAGGGTTACGTATCTCGTTGAGATTTGAAACTCGATGAAACGGAAACGAGCGACACTAAAAAGAGATAAACACATACATCATCAGCCTTCGAGAGAATAAGATGGCAATACAATATTTATTTAATTCACGGGTACACGGTTCCAATATAATACGATAAATCAACAGTCCCATGCAAGCCTCGTTTGGTGTAGTGGTATACAGGATGACGAACCTCTGCGGACATGTAGCGGACCAAGGATCGAATCCTAAGAAATCCGAAAAACGAGTGTGCTTTAGAACTTTAGACCACACGACTGAAGTAAAACTACAATGAAAAGAGAAAGAAAATGTGCGCGCGCACTGCTCTCTCTTGCTCCTACAGTGTAATACAGACAATAGGCCTGCACTGTGTCGATATACAAAACGTAACTGGCTATGAGAGAAAGAGAGAAAGAAAATGTGTGCTCACACCTCTCTCTCTTACCCCTACACTAAATACGAAACGTAACACGCTCTCTTCACTAACTTATGTCTCCCTCTCAACTTCCGTTGGCCTTGCCCGATCACACTTTTCGTAACGCCTCGTCACGCATTCATCAGCTTACTCCCCAAGTCAAGCGGGCGTAATAAAATAGTTTTACTTCAAAAATATTTTTATTTTTGTTAAATCAATATCAAATCATAAAGCCATTCCAAAATGAACAGGCCAAATAAAACACAAGAAAAATCAATATCTAGCGACTCCGAAAATACTAATAAGATGACCAAATATATTGGAAAAGGTACGCTGGAATTCGTCGACGAAAATATGGAAAAAAATCTTACTTCTTCTAAAACCAGCAAAATTATTTTGTGGCACCATTTTAATTGAAATTAATGAAATACTTTGTTTTTACCACTAGAAAAGATTACAAAAAACCGAAATGTTTCGTAAGCCAAGCCTACTTCATCAGGGTTTTAATAATACTAATTTTTAAAAATAGACATAGAACATGGTGTCAAAAGAAAAATAACAAACATAGACAAATAATAAACATAGACAATAGTAACAATGTAAATGTAAATAAACATAGACACATAAATGAGAATGGGTAGGGACAATATGGAACAATTTACAAAGGAAATAAGTTTAATATTGGATCATTTAAAAACAATTTATGATTATTAATAATTTTCAAATTTGCATTCACACTCTTTCTGATATCCAAAATTTCTAGTTTATCCAACTGAATACCATTGACACCACAAAGCATCAATTCTATTCCACAGTTGAAGTCAAAGGTATGACTAGTTTCCAACAAATGGTTGGCAAATTCAGAGAAACTATTATTGTTTAAAGATTTTAAATGCTCTTTAATCCTTATTTCAAAGTTTCTCGAAGTTTTAAAATAAAGTAATTTAATTATTTGAATAAAATCTTCCTCCACATTGATAAAAAAAGTGCTTTGTAGTCTCTCCACTCTTGTCTACTTTAGGTTTAGAAGGTTTCACTTGTACCGCGTGTGAATTGAACACTCAGATTTATTTTATTACTTAGATTTTTAAAAAATGTTTGATAAAATTGACAATACTGACGCAAGTCTGTCTTGGCACACATCCCTTTTGTATTTCATATAACGTACTAAGTAGAAATTCTATTAGTCTGAATGTTGGAAAGGCTCCCCTCGGCATCGGCAGTGTGAAATATGCATCGTGCTGTTACTATCTGGAACTTCACCAAATCACGTTTTTATACTCTTACACGTACTTCATTTATTCTTCTGAGACAGGAGACCATCTTACCGGGTACCACGGCCCCGGGAACCATTTTTTTAACGTAAGCTCCATACAGGAGGCCCTGAGAAAAATAATTTCCCCTTGGGCAATACTGTGTCTTTTTAAGGAAATGAAGGAAAGGAAGTTCTGGGGAGAAAAAATGTATTAGAGGTGAGTAGGAATACGGGGTCAGTGTCCAATAGTCATAGACATGTGAATCCATCCCGATTAAGAAGTCAAAAGGCTTCCCTCAACCAGTCTCTCTCGAACCAGCCCGCCACGCAGAAGGTGGGCACACATATCTGTCGCCAAGACCCGGACCAATCTCACTCCATGAATCCAGGCATTCATGCTAAGTCACCATGCGTATCGAACCACTTGGAGTGACCCATGGCGGAGGTATTGGTTATCTAAAAAATGGTTCTCGGGGTAGCGGTACCCATACAGGCCTCCCAAATTAAATGGATTTGTTGGATTTTCAATACCTCTACCGTAGGTCAGTCAAAGTGGTTCGATACGTTTGGTAACTTAGCAGGAGTGCCCAGGTTCATGGAGTGAGGTTTGTCTAGGTCTTGCATCTGCCCAATTACTGCGTGACGGGCCGGATCAGAAGTGACGAGAGAGGAGTTGTTGAGGGAGATTATTTGGCCTCTCCGGCGGGACCACTTCGACCCATTGCCTTGCCTTAATGGATGCATATGTCCGTCACTCTTGGACCCACCAACCTTCAGATTCCTACCTTCCCATTTTTCCTTTTTCCTTTCCAGATCCAGACCAGAAGACCAAACACGCAGTATACCAAAAGATAAAATATGCCCTGAGGAAATTAAAAATAAAAAGAACAATTTTCCTCTGAGCGTCTTTGGAAAAATAAAACCAACATTTTTTAGACGCGATGTTTACTGTTCAGAAAACTGCCAGTACATTATCAAGTAATTCGAAGTCCGGGGGTGTCCATCTTAAAATAAAAGTTTTTCACGTTTTACGAAAATAGCTACCTTTTGAATATATTTGTTGACTTTTGAGTTGTGGTATCGACCTAAATACTAATAGCCCGCTTGACCTTTGAAATAGACCGGGCTGATAATGGGCTGATGGGTTGCTGGATGACTGGGATCCGGTCCTCCATATTAATTACAAGACGGGTGTTGGGTGAGGGGTGAGGGGTGTGGGGTGTGAGGGTGTGAGTGACCCCAGCACGGAGTTGGTACTTTGCCCTTATTTACCTTGCGACGTAATTTGTGATGTAATTTATATAAATATTTCGACACATTATTTTAAATCAAACATTACAAGATAAATAAGATCCATAAATAATCAAGAACCCTAAAATTAAACAATTTATACATTAAACTTCCATTAAAATAAAACTTATAAACAGTAATTACCTAATTCCATTTTTTATTATTATCTACTTTTAGCACATGTAATTTGTAGAACTCCAGTTTTTCTTTAATTTATTCAATAATATTATTATTCAATTTATAAAAACTGTTAAACTATTTATGAACAAGCGCTGCTTTAGTTTCTATATTTGATAAGTTAAAAAAACTTTTTTTTAATCATGTACGATTAATTATTTTTAAATATTTATATTATACTTTCTGGGGTACCCGGCTTCACTTAGGTAGTTGATATGAAATTGAACTGACGTTCGGCCCCACTACCGATCTTGCTTTATGGCTAGGTCCACCCATACGAAAAAGGCTTCGAATGGTACACAATGTTCCATAATATTCCACATGTTCTAGAACATTCCAAATGATATGGGATGATCCGGGATGTTTCCGAAAGTTTCAAACTATTCCCGAACATTCCACAACATTAAAAAATGTTATTGAATGTTCTTGATTGCTCTCGAATACATTGAAATGTTCTGGACTGTTCTAGACATTTCAAGGAGGCGAAACTTCCGGCGTTTTATCTTCTCTTCGAGGGCTGCCACACCATATAACTCCCTTGATCGTACCGGGACTCGTTTCTGAGTTTAAGCGGGACGAACACTTTCTTTTATAATATATATTGATTATGGAATTCCTCAAAACAAACCCAAAAACAACTGAATAAAGACTTATTATATTATTATCAATCCATTGTAATAAGTAAATGATTAAATTATTTAACCGTGCTATGTAAATTGCCTATATTGCAGGCGCCAGCATCTCCGACATTATGCATTTTGCATTACTAATACAATATTCGATCCGCAAATATTGTACGAGTATTATTTTAGAATGGATATTCTGTACTTACGAATATTATCAGTGCGAAATAAATACCAATACTTCAAAATTATCGATCAAAGTAACGTTTTATTTTATAACAATTTTTTTTGGCTAAAATTTTGTTATTTGGAAATACGAGTAGATTTTCATTTTTTTTAAAAAATAAGTTCACTAAACAATAATAGCCTTACTAAAAAAATCACAGCACGACCAATAACCTGAGTTGCTGCAGCAACATGAAGAAAACAAATACACACTAAAACACGAAATATTCCTAATAAGTTTTCTTCCGCGGTCACACTTTAAAATGCATTTTAAATCTGGCAACAATGTAATTTTTTAAAATGTACATATTAAATTGTTTGTTTTCATTCATAACCGCTAGGTGGCGATTTACTAAACGTGGCGCGTAACTCATTCCAAGTACGAATTATCAGTTTAAAACAAGATGTTCTAACCGGATTAAACATAACAGTGACAACTTTGAAAAGTTTAAAGCTATGTTTTCTAAGGTAGTTTTTTTTCATTTAAATGACTTTTTAAAATTATTCTGATTTATCACCGTTCTATTTATTCATGCGAACGATAATTTTTACTGATTAAACAATTTGTCCAGATGATAGACCTGTCAGATTTAGCATGAAAAATGTACGAAATTCAAACTTGTTCCGGAACTCCGATTCAACAATTTATGAGCGGAAGTTCAATCACCACAACGCCAACGTGAAGAGCCATTACATCCTTCACATTGTTTAAACCTCCTCCACCTCCCTCTTTCCCCTACACCCCCACCATGTCATCCGAGCCTTCGATTTTCCGGGCGGTTTTAATGACCCGACAGCTTTACGGAAAATCATATTAAATTCATTCACTGAAGAATTTAACCACTAGAAGTGCGTTTTTAGATCGAAATGTGCTCAAAATATTCCTTTCTTTGGGTTAAATTAATTAACTTTTACATTTTCATATTTTTTTCACGAAAAAGGTATCGATACTCTGTGGTATCGAGTTCTTTTCTTTTCGATACCGATACTTTTGTACTCAATACTTTGTATTCGATACTTTTATTCAATAAGTACTTTTTGGCAAGTATCGATTCCTATAAAAATTTGGCTAAAGGGCTTATATTTTTGGCAACGCCATCTAGTTCAATCTAACAAACTGTCTAAAACATTCCATTGCGTTGGTATAATTGCAAGGACAAGCAATCTAGTGTGTTATGGAACAAATAGATGGCTTATAATTCAAGAAAAGTAAGTTTATTTTGTTATCTAAACATTTAGTTACTGAAAAACACCATTAGGCGAAAAAAATCTGAAGTGTCATACTGACTGTCCTGCCAAAACACAAATCAGAGTAAAAAATTTATTGCAAAAATTTTGTTTAACTTTTTAGTTCGTGTTTCAACAGGGCAGCTGTGTTTCATTATTTATTTGATTAAAGATGTTTTTTTGCAGTTGATTATATGCATAAAAAATATTACAAATTTTTTATGAATACCTAAGATAGTAGTTTGTGAATTTATATGTCCTTTTTTATTATTGATTTTGCGTTCTTAAATTTGATTGTTACTTTTTTCATTTCACTGACGTTGACGTCCTTTTATATTTTTTAACTAAAATAGATAATTGTAAAATTCTGATCCTGAAGAGGGGGGTTTGATACGTAGTTAGCCCGGTCAGAGCTATAAATCAGGCCCTATGAAATGTACTCGATACTTTGAAGTATCGATAATTTTGTTTCAAAACTTTTACGAGTACGATACTTTTTTTCCGATACTACTCATGAGTACAGTATAGATACTTTCTATTCGATATCTTGTCCCTATCTGGGGCCTAGGAGTCAAAAGGTTTTATGCAGAATGGCGACAGTAGCTTAATGAAAACCCTATTTTTCTTTGTTTGAGTGAAATTGATAGACTTTATCGAATACCGAAATTTTTTTTTTGAGTACGTGAGCATGTGTGTAGTTTTAATGGCCATGGATGTGGTCAATGGACGTCATTAGTATAGAAATGAAGTTTTAAGGTGTCTCAATAGAGGTCAGTAGTTGTACTATACGAGAGAGAGACCGGCGGGACCTAATATCCGAACGGTTACGAAAATACGCGATCATATCCGATCTATAGGTGGACACCTTCAGTTAGCAATGCCCCTACTTCAGATTATAACAGTACATCAGTTAGAACGCACGTTAAGTCCAGTTATATATTCATTGTAAATAAAGGGCTCTCCACACGGTGCTGCCGCAGTACGTACTGCCGCAGAACTGACTAAAAATCGTATGGTCTGTAGTCAAAAGCGCCAGCCGTATTGTTATTATAATCTCCGAACTTTCGATTGGGTGAACCGATATTGATGATTCTTTTTTTTATTAGAAAGCTGGTGCTTCCCGTGTGGTCCCATTTTAATTTGGTCCAGTTTTGACAATGGGATCCATGAGAAAACCATATATGTCTTAAATTTGCAATAAGTATGTGCGCGACAAATGACGAATAACTCAATATTACGCCAACAGATTTCGATGATTCTTTTTTTTAAGTAAAACTTCTTTACGCACGCTCGTCACTAAAAATCAAAAAATAAACAAAAATTTTAACAAAACAAAAAGCGACTTCAAAAAGTGCACTAAAAAGTAAAAAAACAATTTCGTACGATTGTTATTTTTGGAGTCGGTGTCAGCCAAGATCTCCATATCTCACCTATAACAACATATGTATGTAGTTACCTTGGCTGACACCGACTCCAAAAATAACAATCGTACGAAATTATTTTTTTACTTTTTAGTGCATTTTTTGAAGTCGTTTTTTGTTTTGTTATTTTTTTTTTAAATATATTTATTAGTGATAACATATTACAAAATTATTACATAAAATTTATAATACACTACTCCCAATGAGTTTATTAACATGATAATAAGCAAGACTCGTAATCTGAACGAAAAGAAGAAATTCCAATCATAAGAGGTGTAGTTTTCAACATACATAACAGCACAGAAAGAGATAATTACTTTTATTAGGCTGCCTGGGGCCTACAAATCAAAACATCTTTGCGACTTGAGATTTCTTTGAAATTGATTAAGATCATACCTACTTCAAGGAATTATCTCTCAAGTGAATTCATAAAACAATGTTGATTTGTTAACTGCAGATTTGAAGCGATCACTGAGTTTATGTGCTTGGGATAAAACTATTTCATTGCTTACTTTACGAGATTTTAAAAGGCTTTGCTGAGCTGAGCGAGTCCCCCGAGGAGCGAGTGCGCCTGAACGATACTTAATGTTACCGAACAAAGTGTTCAACTCTGTTTACCTACTCGCATTATCATACAAATTGACATTTTAATACGCTATTCGCTGTTGTAAGCTAAAAGGTTAATCAAAATAAATTTTGCAATTTTGTGTAATTTTCGTGTGTTAACTTCCTACATATGTTGCCTTACAAAAAAAAACAACTGTGTATTGATTTCAAACTACTGTTTGATTTTGAGAATACGCTTAATTCCTAACGTAATGTAATTTATCCACTTCCTACCTCTCCCTAACTAACTGCTGGAAAACTATTTTAAATTTGGAACAATAGCAAGAAACATAGTGAGAATTCGAGTGCATTTATTTTGAAAACTGGAACTACTTTTGAAAGCACGTTGTTGGTGTTAATAAAAACGAAACCATCTTGGAAGAACATAATATCGTTTTGTACTTATTTTTTTTGTTTTAGCGATAATTACTTCAAAATACCGCGATGGAACTATATTACCATATTGTGATTGTTTTATGATACAATGATAAGTGATTGGTCATCTTGTATACCTTATTTTCCTTCAAATATAATCACCAAATTCCAGCAAACACCATTTCGTCACAAACAAACATCAAATCTCCAAATTCCTAAATGTACAATTTAAAACAAAATACATATGTAGATATATCCAAATAAATAGATTGCAATAATAATAAAAAAACGCCATAAAAACAAACGGAACATAATTATGGGAGGATATCTTTTTTTAAATAAATTTGTAAAAATAAATAAAATGTGTGTAAAACAAAAAATATTATACTCAATAACTCTCCTGATTGTGACGCACAGGCGTGCGTTTATAATTGTTAGTCTGATTTTCAGTGTTTTTTTTTTTATTTAAATAAAATCTATCTTTTTTTTGTTATAACTTCTGTTTATCTTCACATTTTTTGGAACATATGAAAAAAATTGGACGGAAAACATATTTTTTCAAAACTGTACAATCGAGAAAACCATATAGTAATTATATTAATTTATTTCACATAAAATTTTACAATAAAACATATGCGGAAACTTTGACTAGCCAACTGGGAATGGATCTTGTTTTAGACCAGTATTTGATATTGACAAATTTAGTTCATATCATAATTTCATATTATATTGTTTAATATATTGAAGTTTAAAGTTTAAATTCTTACAAAAATAGCTTAAATTTTCTACGGTAAGACGTATTTTTAGCATTTGCTAAAATAGAGTCGGCAACATTTCGTAATATTTTCAGGAAAATAGTTTGTTTTTTATTAAAAATCTTAATTGACTTGATATATAAACAAATATAAAAACATTCACAAAAAACACATCACAGCCTGGATCAAAAATCAAGATATTCACTTTATACAAAATTTCTTAATCCCTAACCAAACATAACAAAAATATAAAAAGGTAAAATAAATAAACATGTCTTTCAAGAATTTACCAACTATTCATATATATATATACTTTATAGATATATTTTTTCTTCCAAATAATCCATGTACAATAACCATTAAATTGTAAAAACAAAAAGAAAAAAAAAACTAACTCTCTACTACAACACATAAATAAATACCTGTACTTGCCACACTGAATCATAAACACGTAAACAACTCAGCACAGGTTCTCCTAGTGAGGTGTTCACGAAACATACAACATTATCAACCAACAGTTTCACCTTCACAAACCCACCTTACACACAACATAATAAAATGTAATATTAATATGTAAAAATATTTTCAAAATATATTATGTAAATATAGAAATAAATATATATTTAATAACATTCGACTTTGCTAAGTAAACGTATTTTGGTTTACAAAACATTTCATTCATAATACCTGCCCCAGTGAACTATTCCCCCCCCCCCCGAAACCCCTGTAAAACCCTACCGCCGCAATACGCTCACGCCATCTGCCTATTCTTCCCAATACCACCCCCGCCCCCACCCAGTGGGCGAGCACACCCACTGACCCATACACAACAATGTATGGATTTACGTACAAACGGCAAAGAAATGTATGGAATCACACACACACGTACAAAAACGCGTGGAACCACACGAGGTACATATTGATGTGCGGAACTACATACGTCATTATACCTGATTAGGGAATGTCTGACTCGAGTCACCGTTGACAATAAGGCAATTTATCACATACTAATTTGTCATCATTCATTCTTGTCACGCCGCCGGGGGGTCTCGGTTCGGCGCGCTGGAAAACCGAGACACCGAATATCAGTATTTTTATGTCTGTGTGGAACTTAACAAGTCCTTTACGTATCCTCTTCGAACATATCGAGAAATACATATTAAAAATTTAGATCCGAGATCACTATAACAAATTGCTGAACTCAAATAAATATTTGGTTTCAGTATGTTAATAACATCAGTTATAAGTATTAGTTTCAGTGACGCAACATACATAATATATCAAAATACATTTAAAAAATTGAAGCAATGTAAACATATTGCATATTTACAATTTGGGAGGCGGGAATGGGTACCGCCGCCCCGAGAACCTTTATTGGATAACCAACACCTCTGCCATAGGTCACCCCTAGTGGTTCGCTACGTTTGGTGATTTAGCAGGGGTGAGGTTTGCCTAGGTTTGTCTTGGAGGCGGATGACCAGGACACACTGATCGCTAGATTCCTACCCACCCCTTAAACCCTTTTCCTTCCCAGAACTCTCCTCTCCTTCCTTTACTTAAAAAACCTTCCACACAGCATCCCTAAAGATGACATAGGCCCTGAGGGAAATTATTTTCTCTCACTCAGCTCACGTAAAAAAGAACATAATAATTTATTTAATAATTGAAGACAATATTAGCAATTCTCAAATTGATTGAAAATTTGAGACAAAAATCTGAAAAAGTTTTTATTGGATCTATGAATTGAACCCAGTACGTCAGTCTTCGTGCCCGCTACGCCTCAATACAAAAGACTATCACATCAAAACCGTGGTTTCAAAAATTCCCCCATTTTTCCAAAAAAATAAATTTCCTCACTTATTCGAATGAGAATCGAACATTGTTCCGTTTCTTCTTACCTTTTTAAAATTCACATCCTTGACTCCCCAGATTGTACATTCTGTGGTCTAGATGTGGGCACTTTAGACCACATATTTTTTGGTTGTCCCTCTCTAAATAAATATCCTCTCTTCTATCAAGCGTTATCTAAAATTGCCTCCCCTCCATTTAACATCTCATCTCTTCTACGTCTGAACTCGACTCCAATCTTCCATATAATTCTGAAATTTACACATTTAAATAAAATTAATGTATAAATTCATCTTTTTTATCTGTAATTTTAAATGATGGCCTAAAATACCCTTGAAGGGTGAAAGACATAAATTGTTGAAAAAAAACCAACATGATGGATAAGGCCGTAAAATTTCATATTTCAAAGATCAATATTCTGTAAGTAGCAGTTTTAGAGTTATTTTTAAAAATGACATCTTGTCAATGTGCCTAAGGTACCTTGCGACCCACCATCCACCACGCAAACCACCTTCTGTGCGGCTACCGTGTATCCTAGCAAGTAGCTTGAATGCAAGCCAAGGTTCTAGGCACTAAGCAAGCAGTCTATCTGTGTATAGAATTTTAGAATTTGAAACATAAATATGAAATTTGATGACTTGTTCAAATTATGTTAAACTGTATTTTTTTACATTTTCTTGTAATTTCTGTCTTTATCTGTGTTTTCTCACTAACGGTGAGTGTCCATCTGTCCGCGCCGGCCGCAATGCACACGTGGCACACAACAGATTTTTCTATTAAGATATTATAGAAAAATCCGTTGCGTGCAGTGCGTGCGTTGCGGCCGGCGCGGGCAGATGGACGCTCACCATAAGACAACAATATCATCATATTAATTAGGTACGTTTTCTTTCAACGTTCATTTTTAATATTTTCTTTGTTGACATGTATTTTTTTTAAATATATTTCTTTGTATTAGTTGGGTTTATAAGTATTACGTTGATTCACGCTGTTCCAATCTTATTTTTTGTGTATTCCTTTGTTTGTTATAGTGCCGAAAGGACAAATGAAATTGCATGCCCCATTCAAGGAGCTGGAAATAAAAATTATTTAAGTATTTTATTTTTATTTATAAAAAATATTTTTATTGAAATAAAACTTCTTTACACACTTGGAGATAAAATGATGAATACGTTATGAAACGTTACGAAAAAATATGAAACGTTACAAAAAAATGTGACATGCTTTTTTTAATATATTTTTTTTTATGAATACCGCACAAGAGTCCCAACTGCTCCCGTCTGAAGCCAGTGAGACTATGGCATCTCCAATTGGGGTATTTTGTGAGGCTGAAGGTAGTGGGGATGGGAAGGAGATAGGGAAAAGGAAGGTGGGGAGTTGAATTGAGTTGAGTTGAATTGAGCTGAGAGCTGAGAGCTGAGAGCTGAGAGTTGAGAGCTGAGAGCTGAGAGCTGAGAGTTGAGAGCTGAGAGCTGAGAGTTGAGAGTTGAGAGTTGAGAGTAGAGAGTTGAGAGTAGAGAGTAGATAGTTGAGAATTGAGAGTTGATAGTTGAGAGTTGAGAGTTGAGAGTTGAGAGTTGAGAGTTGAGAGTTGAGAGTTGAGAGTTGAGAGTTGAGAGTTGAGAGTTGAGAGTTGAGAGTTGAGAGTTGAGAGTTGAGAGTTGAGAGTTGAGAGTTGAGAGTTGAGAGTTGAGAGGTGAGAGATGAGAGTTGAGAGTTGAGTTGATGGGGATGTTGAGGGGAAGTTGATATTTTTATTCCTGTTGTTGTTATATTGTTAATGGACGGCATAAGTTAGTGAAGTTTTACTGCAGTCGTGTGGTCTAAAGCACACTCGTTTTTAAAAAAAAACATATTTCTTGTTGTATTACCCAAACATAGGTTGTAAACATTTATTTTATATTTTATTTGATAGTATTTTTTGAGTTTTAAAACTCTTGAGAAAAACAATGAAAAATAAATAAAAAAAAAATTTTTTTTATAAACTTAGGTATTTATAAACTTAGCTGCAGTGATTGTCCTGCGTTCTATATTGGCAAAACAGCACGTAATGTCAACATTAGAGTAAAAGAACATTTACGCTGCTTAAATGGAAAAGGTTTCTCTGAGCTCGCAAACCACTTGATCTCAACAGATCACACATTTAATAAAATTTCAGGAACTCGCATCTTACATAAAAAAATAGTATAGGTATAAAACTAGATAACTTAGAAGCTTTAGAAATTAGGAAATCTTTAAATACAAATATGTCAGAATACTTACTTAATAATCAAATTAACTTATCAAATCAAAAAAATACACCCTATAGTCCTATTTTTAACTTATTTCCCGCAATCCATCCTAACCCATGATATTATTTATGTGTTGTAGCGTGATTCATTATTAATATTATCATATATCGAAATATTGTCCTTTTAGTTAATGTAAAATACAACAAACTTTTTAATATCTCATAGATTACAGTTAACTGTTGTTTGTTCATTTACTTGTGATTATGATGTGTATTGATGTTTCCCTCCCAGTAATTGATTATTGTATTGTTGTCTCCCTCCCACTGCTTGATTATCCACTTTACCTATGTCAAATACTTTGTCTCCCTCTAATTTTGTTCTTTCTCCCTCTGTCACTCTTATATATTAGCCATAACTCTGTCTTAGCATTTAGTTATTATTATATCCTGAAGAAGCTTGGTCGAAGTGAAACCGGTCGATATATGCAATAATAAATTCGTGGTTAAATACAAAGTGTTTTGTGTTTTATTTTTATAAGAAAAATAAATAATAAAATTTCTTTCAATTTTTGAAAAAAACATCAGTGAAAACCTTTTTCGGAATAACATGAGTGCTAGTACCATTCGGTGCGACCGGCCGTAAAATTACAGTCAGATAAAATCACTTCGGGTCAATGGTCAATGGGGTCGTCAGCCGTCAGTCGTCAGTCGTCTTCAGTCGTCTTCAGTCGTCACACGTAAAATAGATCGATGAACCTGTGGACTGTGGACTGTGGACTGTGGACTGTGGACTGTGGACTGTGGACTGTGGACTGTGGACTGTGGACTGTGGAGTATGGGTATCCGCCAACCTTCGCGCCTAAACGTTATTAGAGCGAAATGGGGGCAAACCCTACTCATTTATTCATATACATCCCTCGCGACAGGTGCGAAACGTTTGTGTCGTACAGCTTCTGAAACATGTATTGTTCTGTATACTTAATGTGTCAATTAATATATTGTTTTGTTTTAATAAAACTTAATAAATTACTAAATAAATATTTTAGCTTCGTACAGGGGGCCCTGGGGAAACTATCTAGGGTATTTTTAAGTAAAAGAAGGAGAGTAAATTCTGGAAAAGAAAATGGTATTTTTTTTATTTATTTGTATGTGAGGTGTGTAGGAATCTGTGTTTCAGTGACGTACGAGTCCAATCCTCCCACTGGATCCATGGCAAAGCGATGGATCGGGATTCTTGCTGGAGAGGTCAAAGGGTATCCTTCGACCTACTGCAGATGGCAGAGGTTATCCAATAAATGTATCATGGGGTCGCAGTAACCATCTCCGCTTCCCAAATTGTTTATGAAACAAATTGCCAATCGCTTACAAATTGCATGTGCTACCCACGGTTGAATTTGGCAGCGACTTTTGGTCTGGAGTCCCAAAATATCTGAAAAACCCTTGAATTTGGGTAGAAACGGGATATCCGTCTTATAGATTCCTTATTTTGATATGTGAGTACAGGTGTTGTCGCACGGAAACCCTGTGCTGGTTCAACTGGTATGTCAATGGAATATAGGCCGTGGATCTAGCGCTTTCGATTCCTTCGACAACGGTGCATAATGGAGAAACATGTCAAATGCGCTTTTAAAATTTGTACACAGTTGCCAACCTTTATCTTTCCTCCCTCCTACAATCTGGGTCTCTTCAAGACCCAGGTTCACTACTTTATCTCTTCAAAAACTCCTTCATATATAATCCCTGAAATACCAAAAACCTTAATATTTCCCTTATATTGTTTTCTGGCTTCCGACTTTGTCCGACGACAGTCCTAACTCCCCGGAGCTAGTGGGACATGGTATGCCGAAGCATGTTGTTGGGCTGAAATACTTAAACGTGAAGGGAAGGGAGTAGATTGGAAAGTATCTAGTCAGTAAATACGGCTTAAGCCATTTCAAGCAAAACTTCGTTTCTAAACGGTGTTTTTTCACCGGGCCGTTCTGAGAATGTCTTTCATTATGCCAAGAGGGTTCATATCAGTTGATCCGCCGACAATTGGTCCCCCGGCATATTTTTGTATACAATGTGCAGTCGCTTTAGGGAAAATACGTTATTCTCAATTACACAAAAAATAACTAAGTGACCCTATAGTGATGTACCGCCGAATAACAAAAGAATTAAACATATATATATATATGCATCAATATAAGATCTGCTTCTCTATTTACTGTACGTACCAGCGCATACCAGTGTATAAATTCAAGCGGGATGTATATATATATATATATACATCCCGTATATATCCCGCATATATATATGCATCAATATTCATTTCATTCAAATGCATCAATATAAGATCTGCTTCTCTATTTACTGTACGTACCAGCGCATACCAGTGTATAAATTCCTTTGATATTCATACCAACTAATTATGAAGGGTATTTTTTAAGTCGAACTGAATATCTTTTACGTTTGAAATTGTTAAATAATGCACAAAAAATCATAATTTTTAAATAAATATCATTTTGGGGGATCAACTTTCGGTTCACCGTCAAGAGAAGGAGGTGGAAAAGAGTGAAAGTTTGGAAAATAACTCGTACATTGATTATCCATTGTAATGTTGCATTGTGACCAATTTATTTCTTTTATTAACCTCAGCCAGTTTCAGAACATTAGATCCTTCCTCAAAACAAAACTCCTTATTTGTTCGTTCGTTCATTCCATCTCCTCACCCACTCTTCACTAATCTCTATTCACGGCCTATACGCCCACTTCAACACCTAATATAAGTTCACCCATAATAATTTTGTAATATTAAGTTAGTGGGCGTTAATTTAATAGAATATGTTAGTTTAATACAAAGTAATCTGGTTTCATTTATCTTTATAATGACAACACATCTCCTTTTCAATGCCAGCAGATCTCGTTTGAGTGACCTAAGTCCTTTTCTTTTGTGAGTGGTGCCACGTGGCGAGCCTAGTTCAAATTAGTTGACGGAATGGGATGCTAAGGTCGACAACTTTGACGTGTCTTATTCATTATTTATTAGACTCTTATGTAATTTGTTAACGAGGCTCCGAAGACAACTAAGATGCCTCATGTAAGATTGACTCATATTGTTTTATTTTATTTGTTTATTTGTTACGGAATAGAATAAAATTATCACATATTTACAATTTTAATTAGAAAAGTTTGGCGGAGAATCGTAGCAATGGCTCTGTAGTAAGCGTTCAAAAATAAGAAGAAATTATGAAAGGGAGTTAAAATATAAATACTAATGTTAGAGGGAGCGTGCTATTTTTTTTTTAAATATTTCAATCGTATTTATAATTCATATTTCGTCGAAAGATGTTCTTACGATCGTACAGGGCGGTTCCAACGATAAAGATTAATTATTCTCCGTACCAGATTTTTTAAATAATAACTCAGAATAGATTTTATGATGATAAAACTACTAATGTTATTACTTTTGTTAGTACCATTTAAAAAACTAATCTGAATTTTTTATTCCCATAAAATATTAAATAAGAGAACCAGACGTGATTTAACATTTTTTGTATTTTCTTATTGGGCGAATTTCATATATTGCATTTTTTTTGGAAGGCATAAAAGGCAAACTGTTGTAAGGTACGTTATATTTCTGAAGAAATTGAGAAAGTTGAATCTTAACCTAAGCCCACATCTTTAACACACAATTAATCCCGTAGTTTGAAAATGGATTTTCATCTATCTGTAATTTCTCTGTAACTAACTAACTAACTTAAAGAACTGTCAGGATGTGAATAACATCAAACTATCATATTATTTGTTTTCTTATATATTTTTTTTTTTTTTTTTTTTTTTTTTTTTTTTTTTTTTTTTTTTATTATTGAATTATTGAATACATAAAATAAATAAAAAATTAAAATGGAGTTCTACAAATTAAACTTGATAACAATAAATAAAAAATGTTTTCTTATATTTTGAAGGACATTTATTGACAGAGACAGATACACATTCATCGCCCCAATGTGTTATCTGAACAGAAAATACCTAGAAGCGTGGTCTTTACCGATATGAAAGATAAGTCTTTTCGCCTTCTAGGACACAGACAGACCAATGAATATTGTTATTTTAACTCGACATTTCAGCATTTCGTCCATCCGAAAATGTGTGTGTACATTCTGTTTCCATTTAAGAATGGGATATAAGGCAGAATAGTGATTTGCTGGAAAACGGCTCCCTAAAACGGATGAATAACACACTTCATGTGTTATTCTCAGACTTGATATTTGTTGTTACCAAATAATGTAACTACTGTTAATTTTCAATCTGCTAATTTTTTTTATAATCTGTGTAAGCATTCAACCATAAAAAATAAAAACATTTATACACCATACAACCCACTTTTAAAACATAGATCTATGATTTATCGCATTAATAATGATTTTTAATTTATACCATTACCATATAAGAAATATATACCATTTACCATGGGATACACATGTCAAAGATATATACTCGCTGACATAAATACTTCCCTTTACCATTCTGTCAAAATATAGCATCACCACTGCCATTCTACAAATAATTCAACAATGCTTACACACCAACACTAAACCAGCCTTTAATTCCAATATACACCAGCACAAAGCACGATCCCAAAATCAAATACTCTTATCATCATCTACCCACAATTAAATTTGGTATTAACTCATTACAATATATCGCATATAGACAATACAATGCATTACCTAATGAAATAAAGCAACCAGTAGCTAACAAAAAAATATTTGTAAAAACGCTTAAAGAATTTTTCCTGAAAATCTTTTTAAACCAGTGAATATTCGCTCGCCTTCATATGTTTGTTTTTTTTTAATGTTTTATGTGTATGGATGTCTCTCAGTATTTCTAAAATATCTATTCTTGGCAATGCATTTTTTTCCTTTTCATGTTGTATTTAAACGTGTAATATCTGTATAAAATATACTTATATATATATATATATAATTTGTACATTTATTTATAACAAATTATATATATAGATATATAAAATATATATATAATTTGCAAATTTATTTATATCAAATTACTGGCAATACAGCCTAAGACATTATAACTGTACCATTTATGCAGTGTATATGCAATGCCAAAAATCTTACAAATACGCTATAGGACACAAAAAATAAATCTATTTTTTTATACACCGCATTCAAAAAGCACATAGCTCTCCCCACAGATGAGTTCATAAATAAATCAGTGCAGCTTGCTCTACTATATAGGAGGTTGTGATGACGTCCTCGAGAGTGAGACTCTGGTACAAAAAAAAAAAATTGGGCCAGTATCTCATTATTAGATAAGTGACCGTTTATTAGTTGAAAAAAATATTTAAGCAAAGCAATACCTCTAAGTGTCTCTAGGGAGTTGTAATTGGTCATGTCTAATATATAAATGGATGGGTAAAGCCAAGGGTAACGTCCGTAGAACCTCGAGAATAAAAACCTTAAAAATTTCTTATGGACTCTTTCAATGCGTAAAGTGTATGTTAATTCGTGTGAGACCCAGATGATCGAATTTGACTCGAGTACACTCAGGACTAGTATGTTAAATAATAACGTTAGTGTTTTTGTGTTACGAAACGGATATGAGTTTCTAATTACGAAGCCGAAAAGCCTATATGCTCTGCTTATTAAATCATCGATGTGTTGGTGAAAAGTTAGTTTGCTGTCGTAAATAATTCCTAGATCTTTGATTTGGTTTAGGTGTTGGAGAATAATTTTATTAATTGTATATTGAAATACATGCGGTTTCTTTGATCTTGTATACAAGACGATATTGAACTTGGGTGTACTGAAATTCAAGCCATTTATTTTGGCCCAGTTTGAGACGCAGTCAATGTCGCGTTGAAGGAGAATACAGTCAAGAAGATTTTTTATTGAGCGATATAGTTTCAAATAGTAAATACAGCGAATGTGTGATGACTGAACCAATATCGTTAATAAAAATCAAAAAAAGAAGTGGCCCAAGGATAGACCCCTGAGGAACTCCAGAAAAAAATCCGAATTCAAAAGAACTGGAACCCTTACAATAAACAAACTGTCTACGATTTCGAAAATATGAAGCAAAAAAACAGAGTAGTCTTTTGGAAAAACCAAATCAAGCTAGCTTATTTAGAAGAATGTCGATGTCAACCTTGTCGAATGCTTTTTCGGGTAAAAATAAGCAACATCCACCTGGCCACCATTGTCGAGAGTTTGTGATAAGAAATCTGAGATGCATAAGAGGTTTGATGTTACTGACATCTGGGATCTAAAACCGTATTGACGGTCGTCAAGAATCGGATTAAAATGATTAAGTATATATTTATGTAGAATTTTGTATATATTTACGATTGAACAAAGAACGGCAACTGATCGATAATTCCGGATATTGCGTTTGTCTCCCTTTTTGTAGTTATATTTTAGTTAAGTTTTCTCCCTATTTTAGTTAATCTCCAGATGTCTGGAAGAATCCCGTTTTTTAGGCATACATTGAAGAGATGACATAATGGTGATATTAAACGGTCGGAACAACCCTTTAGTATAAATGTTGGAATATTATCAGGACCGATGGAGAGAGGTTTTTTTAAATTTAATAGTGCCTCCTTAACATCTTTTTCTGAAATACTGACCAGGTCGAATGAGGGCCCAATCTGTACAGTGTGGAGTGTAGAGTAAATATTGAGAGTTAGTTGAACATTTTTGTACACAGATGAAAAAAAGGTAGCAAAACTATTAGCGATTTAATCATCGGTAGTCGATTCCTCTCCGTCAAAAATCAATGAGTTGTTGGATTTTTTTAGATCCTTAATATACTTCCAAAACTGTTTGGGATCGATAGACATATTTTCCATTGAAGTTAAATGATGTTTAAAAACTTCACTGATTTCACGTTTTACGATGGAGCGATAGGCTGAAAAACTAGCATAGTCCAAGTTGTGATGAGTTTTTTTCCATTGCTTATGAAAAATATGTTTAATTTTAATATTTGAAATAATACCATTGGTGTACCACTTAAGATATACTCTGTGTGCCGTAGTGCGAGGTGTGGAAATGGGTACACACTTATCGAATATATTGTAAATTGAATTGTAAAAAATTTGTACATAATGCATTCATATCTGTTGAACTTTGGCAGACCGGTTGCCATGAGCATTCAGAAAGCAATTCATATAATAAGTGGAAATTACCTTTACTGAATCTCCAGGCGTTTATGGTTCTAGCTCCATGATAGGAGGGAATTTCTATTGGACTTGGGTTTAGACATGAACTTGAACCACCTGAGTGAGCCTCACTAATACTTATAGACAAAACAGGGTGGTTCTTGTCTTCGTTTGTAATAGGGTCCTGACATTTCTCAACACACTTTACAAGATCCTTGGCATTACATAAAACTACATCCAGAGTGTTATTACAATCATTAGATATCAAGTTACATTCTTGCAAACCGTAGAAACATTAAAAATAATTATACATGTTCACAATATTGGAGTTACAGGAAGGGAGGTTCAAATCACCTAATATTAAGATATTTTTGTCATTGAGAAGATTATAATTACTTTCTATTTTTTCGAATATGCTATAGTATAACGAAGTTGAAGAACGCGGTGGCGCATATATCACGCATACAAAAACAGTTGAAGATTTCAAGGATAGCTTCACCCACAGGGATTCAGTATCGGGGAGGTCCATTGACGAAATCCTCTCAGCATGGGTTACAGAATCAGCGCGAACAGCCAGGACGACACCTCCCGCGCGTGTGAGGCGGTCACGACGAAAGACAACAAAATTTTCTGGAAATAGCTCTGAATTATGCACACTTGGTTTCAGTCACGATTCAGTGATTGCTATTAAATCTAAGCTATATGTGTCTGTCCTTCCCGTAATGAGTTTTTTCTCAACTCATTGGGAATAATGTGTTACCTACCATGTTTTTGTAATACATTATAATTAAATAAATAAATAAAAACAAAAATTTTAAATATGTAAAATGTACATAATACACATATCTGTAGAAGTACGGCTTCTTATTATCGTCATGATATCTGAGGATATTAACAATAAATAAATACCTCATTTTGGACCAAAATTTAACACATTTCACAGCTTTTTTCTCATTGCGGGAGTGGAGACCTGGTTGACGGCGGTGAAACAGGACGCTCAATATTTGACAGCATGCATATTTCGAAAATGCCATCAAATTTTTTTATTAAGGGGTCTAAAAATAGTTTTTTTTTAAATTTACCCCTCACAGGAGGCCTTGAGGAAAATAATTTCCCTCAGGGCCTATATCATCTGAGATGCTGTATGGAGGGTCTTTTTAAGGAGAGAAAAATATCATTCAAAATATTCTATCAAAATAACAAGTTCCATAAACAAGCCACACTTTGTTATTGGTTTATTTTTTTACTTCGATATTTAAAAATATTGTACTTGTCTCTTTACAACACACATATTGTTGAACATTTAAAATTCGCGAAGGCACTCCTACCGCCACCTAGCGGTGAAAAAATACACTCACATAGACATTTTGACAGTTTACGAATAGTACCGTGGCTATGCTGTTTTAATGGTCCAGTAAAGGTATTTTTTAAGTGAAAGAGTCGGGTTTATTAGGACTCTCTTGTTTGCATTTTTTTTTTCAATATTATGGTACAATCGTAGAAAAAGATCGTTTATTAATAACTCTTAAATTTATGTAAAAACACAAATATCAACCCCCAAAAAACGGGGTTATTCAAGGCAGATCTTTGGAGTCAAACTTGAAGCAATTCACTGATTTTGTTCTTAATTGAATGAACAAAAAGAAATATGTTAACATCTCTATCTTTACTGATTTTTTTCAAGCTTTCGATAATATGATATACTCTTAAATAAACTCGAAAAAGTTGAGGTAGGTAAAAATCCTATTCAGCTGGTTCTCATCTTTTATTAAAAATAAAAGGCAAGCTTTTGGTCCAAAAAGTAATCTTTCACAGATAATAACCATTCTCTCGGGTACCTCAAGGTTCCCATTTAGAGCCCCTGCTATATAACTTTTTTATTTCAACGATGTCAAACATGTCACGGGTCGTCCATTAATCACGTGAGGCTCTAAATGGGGGGGGGGGGGGTTCGCAAAAAATCACGAAATATCGCAAGGAGGGGGGGGGGGGATATAATGAGATATCAGGTGTATTAATTTTTCATTGAACGCACGATTTTTAAACCAAACAGTGGCGCGTGGCCTTGACCGCCACTGACCGTAGCCAAGCAAAATTTATTCAGTTTTTACCTGTATTAAAGGGGGAGAGGGGGTTAAAAGTTCATAAAAAACATCACGTGTTTAATAGACGACCCCTTATCAGTAATTCAGTAATTTTGATTTATTTATTTTTTGTTGTACAAAATTATAAGATATTAATAAAATTAGTGGATGATGTCAGGAAAATCAATTATTTCTAAAAATAAGTATTCTGAAAATATTTTCACGTAAAGGTCACTCAGTAATCCATTCTTACCAACTGCACACTTTCCTCTTCAATGAGAGATGAAATTATCAGAGTATTACTTAACTCTAAATTACTATTTAAATAATACTTGATGACATCTTATAAAAAGCCTACAAAAAAATCTTCATTCTACGTATCTGCAAATCTTACAATGTCATAACAGATATTGATTTAAAAGCAAATCAATCACATTGGAGGTTAAGTTGCACTTATTAAATCTGAATGGTGTAATTTATCATGTTTGTTTGTTTGCAGAAATGCCTGACGACCCTGGACCTGACGTCTCTGGGTGTGGGGTCCTGTGTAGGCACGGGCATGTACCTGGTGAGCGGCATGGTAGCGCGCAACGTGGCCGGCCCCGGGGTCGTCATCAGCTTCATCATCGCGGCGCTGGCGAGCGTCTTCTCCGGTAAATACCAATCTCTCTTATTTACACTCCATTCTAATCCAACTTTTCAAAACCATACATTCAAAACATTTAACTTTACAAGGAGGACAAGGAGACGGGAGTATGTTTCATATATATACATTGACCTTCTTCTTGTTTTGACGGTCTAATGTGGACATGTTGTTTCAGACAAATTCTAAAGTAACATTGTGATCAAATAGTTGAGAGGACACCGTTAAATGTTCTAATTCGCGCCCAACATATATACACGGTTGACATTTGTCACATGAGAACGGGTCGCTTCTACAACGATTTGCCGGCATCTGTGTTTCCTCCTTCCTACAACATGGATCTCTTCAATTCTTCCTCTCATTTCTTCCTCTCCTCAAAAAGATCCTCCACACAGCATCTCAGATGACATTGGCCCTGAGCTAAATTATTTTTCTAAGGGCCTCCTGTGTGCAGTTAATATTAAAAAAAATCGAGTGCAGTTTACACGCGGTAGAAGCGAAACTTTACCAAAACAATCTCAACCAATAGTTGAAAAGTGAAGTCATAATTAAAGCAAACAATGAAATTTGACCAAGCGTAATTTTCGTTTCATATCTCAACCAATAGGAGCCTTTAAAAGTGATATCATAATCAAAGCGCCCAATGAGCGCAGTTGATGCGTAGCAGTAATCGTAATCTTCGTTGAATCCGGAATCCAAATCACAGCGGGGCTATAGAAGTTTCACTTCAAAAAGACAACTAACCCTTACTCTCCTTTATATAAATATTTTTTTTACAAAGTACCAGATAATCGCGTAACGATTCGAAAATTGCGAATTTCGTGAATATAATTTTGCATAAAAACTATAGATATCGCTTAAAAGTTAGCGTTATCGCAAACGCTGATTTTTTAGGTCTCTAGTAATCAGAGAGTAGCTCAGTAAAGTGATCAATTAAAAATGATCTGAATAAAGAACTAAAAAATATTTTAGCCAAATAATTAAAACCAATGATAAAACGATAAGAAATAAAAACCACACAAACCTATATAAACCTATATTTTGGAACACACTCCGTGCTTCATTCTAATTTTATTTTTATATGTCACACGTCACAAAAGCGTTTTCCCGTCTGTACACCATACGGCGGCATCTTGGAGGCGTTTGCCAATCTACTGCGTGGCGGGCCGGATCGGTTGAGGCTTGTTGAGAGCGACCTTTTGATTTCTCCAGCTGGACTCTTGACGTCCATGCATGCGGACACTGGAGAGAAGCTGACCCGGAGCGCTGTCTCATGGATCGTCCGCGCCTCCCCTGGGGAGAGGTGTGGGTCGTAAGGGTGTCTTGCGCGAGTAAGGGGACCCTCCGCCCTGCCTCCGATAACCCGACGCTGTCCTTCCTAGAGTCTTTGGGCGTTCTGTCACCCACTTCCAAATAGCCGTGTCGTCAATGCATCACCGGGAAGTCGGCTTAGGGGCGCGGAAACCAATCTCAAGCTTGGCTTTCCTGAAAACATGCACCTCTCAACAGGACTGCCGGGTGTATCTGTGACACACTCGCTCCCTACCAGCAACCACATGAAAATTGAGTGATGTCTTTTATGTACAATAAACCGGCAGGGTAGGCATACCGCCTACACTTGAAAATTTTATTTCTCCCCTCTGCTTTTCCCCAAAGAAAGAGGTAATGTATATATTTATTTAATTATTTAATACTAACCTGTACATATAAAGCACTTGCATACTGCTCGTTAACACCGTATGCGGGGACATTGGGGGTCTAGTTTTGTTTAATTAAATGTAGAGACGTTCAAATAAAAAAAAATTAGCTTCCTTATGAGAGCCCTGAAGGAGTAACCATAAGTTACTTATACCGGGGCGGGTATGCGGTGGATAACCTCCAGTGTGGACTCTTCACCAATTGCTTTGTACCGCAGTGGGAGAAATAGATTCATATGTCACACAGCGCCCTAATTCTTACGCACCTCTTTTACCTTTTTCCTTCCCAAAACTTCCTCTCCTTCGTTTTCTTAAAAAACCCCTTCCCACAGCATCCCCCAAGATGACACCCTGATTGAAATTATTTTCCTCCTGTGTTTCCTAATGAAAGAAATATATATACGGACAACATAACTATACAGGACGTCAAGGGTGTTGACCAGTGATTCTTGACATCATTTGGTTTAAAAATTGTAAATGTAATTTTGGTGTTCGGTGACATATTCGATGTTACCAGAGATTGATAATATCTATTATTTTAAGTTCCAATTCTGAAATTAATAATGTATACAAAAGGATTAGTAGAAATGTATCCATTAAGTAGGGAAAAAATCAAATCACGCACTTTTGCACCGATAACCGAAAATAGTATGTTAAATTTTCTTTTAACCAGTCAAAATTATTGAATTCCGTAAATAAAAGCATAAAATGTAAAATTAATTTTAATGAATAAATCATGGGAAAATTACCTGTAAAGCAAACCTTCTCGGTCGTAAAAAAAACACTTCCCAAAATTCCATTTAGGGGAGCGGTAATGCGACTGACTGCAAAACACTACCTAAAGCCCAAAGCCCTACAGAGGTGCCAAATGTCATTGTGGAAGCCGGGCTAAAATTGGCCCCTTCCACCTTAATAGGTGGCCAAGTGCAAACTACTATTATTAAATAATTAAAGCTGCCACCGGCCAACTGTTCCCCTTCGGCAAACTGTTCCAGGAAATTATTAGCCGAAGCTCGTTAATATTGCATTATATTATCTGAACGCGATTGATTGTTCGTTATAAGCATATTTATTAAATTAAATATTAACGGTGTTAATTTAAACTTTATCCAACACGCTGGTGAAGTTATCAACAAAAACAACAAAATGCTGGGAATTATAATAATTCGTATATCAAAACCTTTCCGCAATATAAAGACAGTATCTATATTCCCTTTGTACAACATACATCCGTCCCCACTCAGAACACTGCCCACCAATTTGGACCTCTTTTTACCAAGCCGATATTTGAAGAATTGAAAGATTAAAAAAAAACACGAGTGTGCTTTAGTTAGACCATACGATTGAAGTAAAACTTCACTAACTTATAAAAGAAGAGAGAAAGAAAATGTGCGCGTGCACTGCTCTCTCTTGCTCTTATAGTGTGATACAGACAATAGGCCTGCACTGTGCCTTAGATATACGAAACGTAACTGGCTATGAGAAAATGTGTGCTCGCACCTCTCTCTCTTGCCCCTACAGTAATATACGAAACGTAACTCTCTCTCTTTCTATATTCACTAACTTATATCTTCCTCTCAACTTCCGTTCGCCTCGCCCGATCACACTTTTCGTAACGCTCTCGTCACGCATTCACAAGCTTACTCCCCAAATCAAGCGTGCGTAAAGAATTTTTACTTCAAAAACTTCTTTAGCACCGTAGTGATTTGAAGCACGATGAAATGGAAACGAGCGACACTAAAAAGAAACAAACACATACATCTACAGGGTTTTAGGTTTCACTTCTACCGCATGTGAACTGCACACGTGTTTATGTGCCACTTTTTTGTTTCATCTCGTTTCAAATGATAATGGTGGTAAGGAAATTTTCACTTCAATAAGTCTATACTAATGTTTCAATAAGTCTATACGAAATGTGAACAACACAGAAATCTTAGCCTAATATCCCATGCCTCAAAAATATCGACTAATATCATTCTAAAAAGAATCGAACCAAAAGTAGAGAACATCCTTTCCCGAGACCATTATGGCTTTAGAAGAGGTGTAGGAACAAGAGAAGCAATATTGTCGCTACGAATACTACTAGAAAAAATAATAAAAAGAAACCAAAACACATTCATCACATTCATAGACATGGAGAAGGCTTTCGACAAAGTAGAATGGAAAAGACCTTTCTAGATTCTGAAGAAAATCGATATCAAATATAGATATAGATGAATAATCCAGGCGCTATACAAGAATAAGGCCGCTATAATTAGATGTGACAATGATACAAAAGAAGCCAGTATAAGACAAGAGGTGAGACAGGGATGCTCTCTGTCACCTGTTGTTTTTAACGCTTATATACAAGGTGCGATTGATGACATGAGAGAGAATATGAATCACAGAAAAGGTGTAAAGATACACGGGCAAAAGGTGGATACGATAAGGTTTGCTAACGATATTGCTATGGTTGCTGAAAGCAAAGAAGAACTGCAAGAGGCCTTAACAACCATGCAAAACATTATTCAAACAACAACAACATGAAGATAAATAAAGACAAAACAAAGCTGCTGACTGTAGGCTGAACGCAACATCAGATGAGAGTAGAGATGTCAGGAGTTCCGCTAAAGAACACCAAGGAGTTTGTCTACCTCGGGAGCAAAATAACATGGGACAGTCAGTCTAAGAGCGAGGTCGACAGCCGTATACACCAGGCTAGGCTTGCATTCAATAAAAGGTCGAAAATAAAAGAAACAAATAATGTAGACCTAAAACAGAGAATACTTCTCATCAAGACCTATGTATGGAGTATCTTGATGTACGGCTGCGAAACATGGTGGCTATCCGAAAGAGATAAACGGAGACTAGAGGCTTTTGAGATGTGGTCCTACAGAATACTATTAGGAATTTCCTGGAGAGATTACATTACAAATGAGGAGGTTCTCCAAAGAATTGAAGGAGGAAGGCACCTGCTCAGGACCTTGTCCGAAAGGCGTGCAAGATGGATCGGCCATGTAATACGACAAGAAGGCCTCTTGCATGCCATAATGGAGGGCATGACCGAGGGGACAAACTCTAGGGGACGCCCACGCCGAGAGTACCTGGAGGATCTGCTGGTGGACGTGCGCTGCTCATCATATGCAGACTTCAGAATAGCCGCACAAGACAGGGAAGAATGGAAGAGAAGAGTAAAGGAAATTGCTGCAAACCAATCCCAGGATTGAAACCAGAGAGAGAGAATATTTCTAATATTTGGGTAGAGTATTGGCACATTGTTAGTCAATCCACGAGAGTCTGGCGCGCCTCAATACAAATGATTATTCCATCAAAACCGTGGTATCGGCAATTCCTCTATTTTCCCAAAAAATAAATTTCATCACTTGTTGAATGAGAATAGGAACTTGCTCCATTCCTCTTTATCTTTTTTAAATTCACTCCCAAATTGTACTTTCTGAGATCCGGGGGTGGGAACTTTTGAACACAATTTTTTTTTTGGTGGTCCCTCTCATATCTTCTCCATGAATATAAATATGAAATAAGTCGATTTAAACTATTAACACAATTTTTTTTTTGGTGGTCCCTCTCATATCTTCTCCATGAATATAAATATGAAATAAGTCGATTTAAACTAAATTGAAATATTATTTCACCTTCCCTCTGTCCATAATTTGAAATGATCACCTAGACTACACCTTAGAACATTCAAGGGTGAAACCATAAACATTTTAAAAAAATGTCTATTCTATGATTGCCTGTCCAATAACGTGTTTTTTATGACGTAATATCAAATATGAAATTGCAAATAAAATCATTAACGACAAACTCTATTTAAAATGGTTCAATAATTTTATCGGTTTTATCGGTTTTATCTTTTATCTTTTTTGTTTTTGTTTTTGTTTTAAGCGCTCTAGGGGAAAATATCTGAATTTGATTTTAAGATATCATTATTTTTCTTCTTTTTCTTATGAGTACAAAATTATATACTGTGAGGAATACATAATTAACACTTTTTCCTGCTATAAATAATATGTTATGTAAGTAAACAATGATTTATGAAATTAAATTTGTCAATTTGACTGGCCTAAAACAGGATCCATTCCTAGTTGGCTAGTCAAAGTTTCCACATATGTTTTATTGTTCAATTTTATGTGAAATAAAGTATTATTATTATTATTATTAAAAAATTAAAAACACAACAACACAAAGAAAAAATATTAATTTACAAAGTGGGACGCTTCGGGGTGAACGCAACAAGAAGAAATTACTGCTAATTTAATCCCCTCCAGGGCTGGTGATTGCATTTCAAATTATTACTTTACTAAGGTTTTTTTCAGTTCGAACAAAGAAATAAATTTTTGGGAAGGGAAGGGCGGGTCTTCAACGGGCGGAACTTTAAAGGTGGCGAAATTGTAGACTACCGCTTCAAAGGAAATCATTTACAACAGTGTGTGTCATTAACTTCAATCGATGTTTGCAAAATATGTCACAAGTAAACATATTGCTATAGGTACTGTGTAACAAAGAATGGTTTCAGCTGGAAATCGGTAAAATTCTGTATCAATGCGATATTGACCAAATCCGTCATCTATGTTCAGTTATCCGACCAATAGACCGACGATAATAAAATCAGATAAGTTTTGGTTAACTGTCAATATACACGTATTTTTAAATAATGTTGTTCGTTATTTAAAATTAGTGTCTTATTTTAATGAACGGATTGAACTAATGAAGCTCCTAGAAAAAAGTCGTGTATGTTATCCATAGACTTAAATAATGCACCTAAGACACAATCAGTTTAATAGGTGCGATCTTTGATAAACGAAAATGGTTGAAATAAGACAAAAAACCCTATTAACGAATTAACTCCCGTTTAGTGTCAAAAAATAAGTGCGGATTGCCAATGCTTATTTAGGTTTGTATTTTAATTCAACGTTGCCAATTTATTAATAGTTTTGCTTAATTGATTGGCGTTTAAAGTTTCGGAATGTAAATTCGTAAAATCCGCCAGCGTTGCTAGCGTATGTCGTTGTCTTATTTATTTCCTGTCAATATCGGTTCAGCTGTCAACAGTGAAATCGTGCTCGGTATATCGATATAAATTCAAAGCTTAAGCTTATCTTATCTTAAGCTTAGCTTTAAGCTTTAGCTTATCGATCTGATATTATAAATTTATCGATTTCTCTGTGTTTGACCTCCAGGTCATGATTATGTGGAATTATCGAGTCAAAAGACTTTTTATGGGAGATTGTCGTCAATACAATTTTTCCTTGTCAAGCTAACTGCATGGCGAAATTGAGAACAAAACTTTTAACATAATAATTACTAAGCTGACGGCCTCCGTTGTCAAGGGGTAAGGCTCTCGCGAAAGTCACGGGTTTAAATCCTTAAATTTTATTAATTTGTGTTATTTTATAATTAATTCTTTTTTTTTACATTAACTTCACACAGGAGGCCCTGAGGAAAATAATTTCCCTCGGGGCCTATGTCATCTTTGAAGATGCTGTGTGGATGGTCTTTTTGAGGAAAGGAAGGAGTGAACATGGATCTTGAAGAGACCCATGTTGTAGGAGGGAGGAAACACAGAGGCCGGCAAATTGTTCCACAGAAAAGCTGTTGAACTCAAGAACGAATCGTAGAAACGACCCGTTCATATGTGACTAATGTCAACCGTGTACAAATGTTGGGCGCGTTTTTGGCGTATTTCCCGACGATGCACCGGTACCGAGGGTATCAATGACGCTAGTTCCTCGGACCATCTTCCATTGTATTCCATCTTCTTTGTTCTATCTTACCGGTAGAACAAGGACAGCATTCCCACCTGACGCCGGTGCCCTAAAGATTGCAATCCGTTTGTTAAGATGGGAGAATCTATCAAACGGACTATCCGTTTCTCCACAGAGTCAAGGGTTTTTTTTTGGTATTTTGGAGCTCCAGACCAGAGGTGGCTGCCAAATTCAACCATGGGGTGCACTTGCAATTTGTACAGGGTTAGCAGTTGTGTACTATTAAATTATCTGCAGGCCCTACACAGTACGCCCAGTTTCTAAGAGGCTAACGTAACTCTGGTTTCGATGGAACCCCATTCCTGAGCTAGTCACTTAGAGTTACACCAAGCACATCGATGGAGGTCCTGTTCGGAAGATTGCTTTCGTTGAAGGAGACTAGATTAATAATATATAGTATATTTACGAATACTGCTAACAACGACTCATACGAAGTGGTCGATCAATTCACCTACCTGGCCTCCAGTCTGACAGAGAACAATGAGGATCCAGCAGAAATCAGAAGGAGAATCACAGCAGCCAAAAAAATATACTTCTCCTTGCTGCCATGTTTAAGTCACGTACCGTCCACAGGATAACCAAAGTATCCAAATATAAAAGACCATTATTAAAACTGTATTGGCATATGGATGTGAGGCGCTGACACTGACGGCAAAGATGGCTGAAATGCTGGATACTTTTGAAAGAAAATGTGGACCCGTGAAAGAGGTAGACAGTGGCGCATCCGGCACAACTGTATGATATATATCAAGCCCTTAGCATCTCAACCCATATGAGACTCCTCAGGTTGAGATGAGCTGGGCAAGTACAGAGAATGCCGGACAAATACGTCCCAAAAAGAATTATGACTGGACACCCAGGTTGAAGGAGAAAAGTGGAAAGACCCACTTCCCACCTTTCTCCTTCCGTGGGAAGACGAGTTAAGAGGGGATGCGGCACAGCTTCTCCAGGTACCAAACTGGAAGTCAGCCGCTGAGGACAGGAGGAGTTGGAGGCGAATGTTGCGGCAGGCCAAAGCTCGATATGGGCTGTAGCGCCATCGAAGATATAGTATATTTGTGACATCTCCCATAGTACCATACTCTCAGTATCTTGCTGGTGTAAACCACCATTCAGAATTGAAAAATTTTAGGTTATAAGATCTAAATACTTTCGTACTTCCCCACCTTCGTCATTCCCACATTCTTCCCCTCCATACAACCTTCAGCCTCACAACATACCCCAATTGGGGATGCCATAGTCTCACTGCCTTCAGACGGGAACAGTTGGGACCCTTGTGCGGTAATCACATTTTAAAAAAATTAAAAAATCAGGAATCAGGTTTATCGCACAGGATTACTTACATGGGAAACTTTATATGGAAAATTCTATTTGATAATAAAATTATTTAAGATTTTTGGGATTTCTTGAATATGGCAGCTTACTAAGAGGGTTTTATTAAATGGTAGTTGACTCGACTTGTTGATTAGACGATGACCGGTGGTATTATTGTATTAGGTGTATGATCTTTTTGATTATGTTTATAATAAATTTAAAATCACCACCACCTCGATCACATAATGCTGGCCAAAACGATGGCTAAAACAAGAGGAAGCGCAACAAGCTATAATATTAATACAATATTCCAAAAATAATTCACGGTGCAATTTTAAGCTCTGTAGAGCCACAAGTATACGCCAACATATCATAGATAATTCACTGATTGCCATTTCCGGCCGTAATATAGTTCCAAAAACAGAAATAGTGAAATTTATTGGTTATTCTAGTCTGGTGGTGGCCTGTTCGCTGAAAACGGAATAAGATTAACTGTATATTAACATAAGTCAGTCTAAAGAAACCTTCTAGAAACCTATAAAGGCTTTTAAATTATTAGCATTTGGATTCTTAGAACAGGCAATCTGCACTAAGAACTTATATCGCTCTCACAAGACTTAATAGCACTTCCCAAGGCAGAATAGCGTATTCGGTACCACGACAAAAATACAAGACTCACATGTAGAAAAAACATTAGAAAAAATTCCCCAATACCCCGTATATGTGCGCAATATAACACAAAATTTTACATTACAAACATTTTTAATGATACCTTTCAGAAATACCGAATGAATACCGTGTGGAATATATCGGGAGCATCTTCTATCCTTAACTTTAACATAGGAGACCTTTTTGGCTCGACTTAATTTAACTTTGTTTATATAAAGCTTTATATTTTATGTATAAGCTGTTTGTCTCATACAGACAGACTTTCCTCTTGAGACAGTTGGAGTATTTGACAATTATTTGACAAGTATTTTCTCTTTAGACAATTTGTAACCAGCTCCGATCCTTAGATAGTAACTTTTACAAATTAAAATTTATTTTGCCTCATTAAACTCATTAAACTCATATATTTTTCTATGGTCGAATCCATCCTTAGATATGGTATTCGAACTTGGGGACATGCAAACACTACTTACATTAAATATATTCAAAATTTACAAACTGCCATAATAAAAAAAAAGGTCACAACAAATATTTACAAACAGAGACATAACTTAAAACTACTATATGGCTCAGAGAGCCTACTTACAATAAAAGGTCTCCACTGGTTCACTACTATTATGGATAATATGGGGGAAAGCCCTTACAAAAACCTACTTGTACACAAATATACCACAAGATTTAGAGAAGGAAAGGGCCTAAAAACTCCTCGAATATTAAATAAATATGGAAGCCGTACTCTTGAATATCTAATACCAGTGATTTTCAATAAAATCAATAAAAACATAAAATTTGAAAAAAAAGTGAGACTATGTCCTAAAATGATAAAACTATGGTTAATGAACGAAAACTCCATGTATCTTTGAATATCTTAATATAGCTGCCTACATATCTTGTTATTAGGCAGGTATATTGAAATATCTTATATATTTATAAATTTAAATTATCTAATATTACTATGTGATCTATTCTAATGTTTCCTTAAAACTATAAATGTATTTACAAATATTTTCTTAGATATTATATTAAGAATGTTTAAATTGTTAGAACCTGCAGACAAGCTGCCATATGACAGCTTTGTGGGTCTACTCCAAGTTTTGTACAAAATGTATAAATAAAAAAATAATAAAAAAAAAAATATAGTAACTGTTCTGTGACAAGATTTATGTACAGACACAATGGACCATCTCCAACAGGATATCAGAACACTTTCGAACATGTAAACTCCGCCAACCAGACAATTTTGGAATTGCCTAACATTTAATTGAAACCAGCCATTACTTTAGATTTGTTCCTGAAGTCCTTGGAAGACATAAAACTCAAAGAGCACGCCTTATTACGAAAGCAATTGAGTTTCAAAAAATATTAATAGGGAGGACGGGGCCGAGCTCAGTTGTTCTTGATATTCGATAATTGACGGCTACACCAAAACTAAACACACAAAACCGTTTTGAAATGTTATGGTAATACCAGCTCTCAGAGGATTGTATCTGGCAACACGGGATTGTCTTTATCTTCGATTACACATCTGCCCTGATGAGGGACACTGTGATGCTTTCCGAAATAGCCCAAAAAATCACTGTAATTAATAGCATTTGTACACAATTTATTAAAATAAAATAAAACGTATAATGCTAGAAATTGATATTTTGTAATTTTGAAATGATACAATAGAAAATTTAACACAACATCATGACTAATTTTGCATTAAGCAACAGGTCTATAATATATAGTCTACAGGTCTAGCATAAAAAACAAAATTACAAACATACAAATATACAAAATTACAGCCAGATGAAATGAACTGATGAAATGAACAGCCCTCGATTTTAAACAGAACTTCGTTACAGTGAAAAACTTATCAAAATCTTTATCGTGATTTATTTTTGGTTTATTAAACACTGTAATGCTGTCCGAAACGTTGGCTAAATAATGATATAGCGCAACACGGCATAATAACACAAATATAAATCACGATAATAGTTTTGACCGTGAAAATCCCTAATCACATCTTATCAAAACTTATTCAGAAATAATTTTCCTTGCATATTTTTGCAATTTTTCATATTTGTGATATCCTCAGTTGTTGATGGTTTGTAGGTACCTGGAATTCTTTTCTTGCATTTCTATTTTTACCATGTTCGTGTACTATTCTGTGTTATTTGAAAAAAAAAATCAAAATGTTCAATAGGCCACTGGCTTCACAATTTTTTCAAGACATTCCCTATTTTTTTTTCGTATTTTTACGATGGCGATCTTTTGAAAATTTCAAAAATTCGACCATTTTTTATAAACCGGAAAGACAGGACATAATTTTATGGGTGCCAAAAAACGATAATTACACAGCCGAAAATCATTTTTAAAAAAATAACTTTTTCCACACGAATAGCAATAAATTGTACGGGGTTCTCTTCGTAACATCTGTAAAAACACCGCCATCTTTATCAAAAAATCAAACCAAAAGATAAGTTCGCATAGAACAAATAATAAGTCTAGTGAACGGTGAACGTTAAACGAAAATTCAAAAATTCGCCGGAAATCAAAGTGTTGCCATATAAAAAAAATTAATCAGTGTGGAATTTTACAAAATTAAGGGAACATAATCATGTAGAGACGTAACGAGCTCAAATAATTGACTTATTAGTTAAAAAAAAAAAAACTATATATATCTAAAAAAATTTACCAACATTTCCGTAATCTTAGTAAAAAAAATCTATCTACACGATTTTTTCCAAGTCGTTATGAAATCTATGCAAGTGGCCTATTCACACGCGGTAAAAGTGAAGCCTTCAGAAAACTAAAGTAGACAAGAGTGGGATGACTACGAAGCACCGCATAAATAGGAGACCGATTATACTATCTCTTTTTCTCGCAGGCTAAATCCTATTTTTTGAATCGCTATTTTTCGTTTCATCGAGTTTCAAATCACAGCGGTTCTAAAGAAGTTTTCACTTCAAACATTAGATTCAATATTTAAAACCAGAGTTATCACAAAATCACAACACAATCTCTACCAATAGAAGCCTTAATATGTGAGCTCATAATCAAAGCGGCCAATGCGGTAAGGTTTCATTCTATCTCATTCACTCGCAGGTTATCCTTCCTTTCCTTAAAAAAAACCTAAGAATTCTTCTTTTGGCAGATTTGTGTATTTTAAACATAGAATTTTGTATTGATTGTACCTCCAGATTCAAAAGCTTATGTTTTTTTTAATGTTAAAATCCTATGTGTTTGTCTCTTTTTAGTGTCGATTCCGTTTCATCGAGTTTCACATCACAACGGTGCTCAAAAAGTATCACTTTAAAAATCGGAGAACACTACCACATGTAAAACTTTTGTTACTTTATACGGCGATTGCGATTTGTCTTGTTAATATTGTTTTATCTGTCTAAGAAGACAGCTTGACAGAGAGCGACGCTTCGTAGGTACTGTACGTAGGCAAGGTTTCATTCTATCTCATTCTCTCGCAGGCTAAATCCTATAGATATATTTGTTTGTCTCTTTTTATTATCACTTGTTTACGTTTCATGTGGTAAAACCACCCTCAAAAAATGCAAGGCTGATGTAAGCATAATGAGTAAGATCAAGAAAGGAACGCTCCGATGGTTTGGGCATGTAGAGCGAATGAACGAGAAAAGGAGTGTAAGGAGAATATATGACGCAAATGTGAATGGTAGAAGAAATCGGGGACGCCCGAGAAAGACATGGCACGACCAAGTGAATCAGATACTTGAGTCGGGCCATGTCAAGAGTCAGAATAATAGAAGAGCATTTATGAGACGATGTATGAATGTGAACGAGGCAAGGAGTGTGTGCCAAGACCGACTTTTTGGGCGGTCCGTCCTCTCTGCCTACCCCTGCGGGGAAACGGCGTGATGGTTAGTTAGTTAGTTCAGTTAGTTACGTTTCATCGAGTTTCAAATCATAACGGTGCTAAATAAATGTTCACTTCAAGAATCAGTAAACGAGTGTAATAAATAAAACAATTGTATAAGGACATTTACCAGACAGTGTCCGAAAATCCATATTTCGTCGAAAGATGTTCTTACGATCGTACAGGGCGGTTCCAATGAGAAAGATTATTTATTCTCCGTACCAGCTTTTTAAAATTATAACGCAATATCGATTTTATTTCCTTCCAAATTTGCTTTAATTTATACCTGCATCCAATTCTGAAAGGCGTGATGATAAAACTATTAAAATTACGTACTTTTTGTAATTATTTTTTGATCATAAGTATTTATCTTTTTTCAATAATGCCTAAGCAAAATAAATGTGAAAAAAAATCTGAAATATTTTAATTTGTAAGACCGTAAATAGGTAGACAAAATAGAGAAATTTTCGTCATAAATAAGTGTTCGTATATTTTTTTAATGATTTTATTTGAACTAAAATTAAAATTTTGCAACATGCTTTTACTAGATAACGTATTGCTTTACAATAATGTATGATTACAATATGTCTTGTAAAATAAGATTTTACGTTTGAAAATTTAACAAATCTGTCAACGACCTATGGTGTAGCCTTATTATACTAAAATTAAACATTTTTTTTCTCAAAATTTAAATTATGCGTTTACTAGATAAAATAACAATCTTTCGAAATCAATTAAAAATTATTTATGGAAAACAGTCAATACGTCTAAAATTTGATTTAAAAATTACATATTTCCAGTTTTCTCTAACATCTAGCTTGGATTTATGTAACGCTTTATGCAAAATACTAAACTGATAAACTTTGATCAACATTAAACGCTATTGAAAGGTTCATCAACGGAATATCTAAATACTCGCATATTTTAGAGCACCTTCGGAATCTTCATTGGCATAGCTTAAGTGGTCTGAAAGGATCTAAATAGTTCAAACTACTTTGGAAGGTGTTTAAAGTGAACGAAAGGGCCCTTAAGTACCTGAGCTGTGCATTTCGGAAAACACTAGCTTTGGTTAACTCCAGATCCGATGCGCAGTGCAAGTTTGGAAATGCTCTCTGAGTATCAAAGCGTGGGATAAACTCCAGAATGCAAGTACTTTACCAGACCAATTGATATTACAGAAAATTACTTGTACATTCGTAAATTTTTCTTTGTTTTTTAATAATTCGGGAGATAAAAATAATAATAATAATAAAAAAAAATTTTCAGATAAAAATTATACAATTAAACATATGTGGAAACTTTAACTAGCCAACTAGGAATGGATCCTGTTTTAGGCCAGTCAAATTGACAAATTTAGTTCATATCATAAATTTTATCTTACATTGTTTAAGTATTTAACATATTATTTAAAGAAGGAAAAAAGTGATGCAATTGAATTCCTCATATAAGCTTTAGATAAATACACAATTTTGTCCTTATGAGAATTATCATATAAGCTATATTAAAATACACAATTTTGTACTTATGAGAGAGAGAATACCTAAGTGAAGAGAAAAAATGAAGAATGCTTATGTTAAATGTGAATGTTTTGGAAAATGGAAAATGGAAAGCGTAGTGATATAAGTTAATAATCTAGATGGGGGATTAGAAAATAATCGATCGCATAAATTAATAAAGAATAGACAGTTATTTTCTGGAGTGATTAGTATGTGTTTTTGTATTTAACAAATTATGTATGGGTGTGTGTTTTTATTTTATTTTTTCTATTTTTTTTTTAATCCTCGACTATCTATTGGTCAACATATCTTCGCTTTTGACCCTCTAAATCAAGAAGCCAGTCGTTGATCAATTTGCTCAAAAAAGTTGTACTTTTCGATTTCCAAGCATTAGGAATGATATTAAATACTTTAGGTCCTAAGTACGAAAATTGCCTTTGCCCAAGGGACGTCGTGGTTTTTATTGGGACTATTTGATTGTTCCTTGAATGTCGGGTGTCGTGAAGGTGGTCAATAGAAGGGAAGTGCTGACGTTGTTTTTGAGCATGTAATACAATCTTTCTAATATACAATTGTCTAACATCAAGAACTTTTAATTCCGTGAATAATGCGTCACTGGGGTACCTGAATGGTTTTTTAAGGATGACTCTTAGTAGAGATTTCTGTGCTTTAGCCAGGGAGTCTAATATTGTTTTGGCCATCCACCCCATCCTAGGGATGCATATTCGAGTAAAGAATTACACATGGCATAGTATATTGATTTCATATCTTTTACAGAGAGAATATTTCTGGTGGTAATAAAAAGGTGAGTAAGTTTTCTGACTTTTGAGGCAGTTGAGTTAATGTGCTCTTCCCATCTCAGATATTTATCAATGGTGATCCCTAGATATTTTAAACTATCCACGCATTCTAGGTTATTGCAAGTACAAGTGTTCGTTTCATTGCAGACGTGAATAGTAATATTTAGTATTACCTTGGGTTGTCCCGCTTGCGTTGCACTAAAACGTATAAATTTGGTCTTATCCGTGTTAAGAGTAAGGAGATTATAGTCTAGCCAATGTTTGACATTGTTTATTCCAATTTCTGCTTTTCTATGCGCTTCGTACCAGTTTATGCCCTCAAATATTAAGACCGTATCGTCAGCAAAAGTGATGATATGATCGGCAAGGTTACTGTTGCAAAGGTCATTGATATAGATATTAAACAATTTTCTAGATAGCTTCCCAACCATTTAAGTAACTGCCCCTGTATACCAATTATCTGTAGTTTTTTTCATAAGGATTTTGTGCGAGATGGTATGAAAAGCTTTAGCCAGATCCAGAAAGAGCGCGATGCTTTTAATTCCACGATCGTTGTTATTAGAAATGACTTTAGTAAGATTGCCAATGGTATTTTCTGTACCTAAACCCGGTCGGAAGCCATATTGTCTCTCAGAAAGAATGTTATTATCTTCAAGGTAGAGGTTAAGATGGTTTTTGACAATTTTCTCTATAATTTTTGAGACAGAATTGACCAAAGATATCGGCCGGTAATTTTGAATCGCAGATTTATTTCCATTTTTGTGAAGTAATACAACAATTGAATGTTTTAGATGGTTGGGAAATATTCCTGATTTAAGACTTGGATTGGAGGTGAACGCTATCGGAGAAGCTTTGGATAACTTTATTACTTTAAGCAGATTTGTCGAAACTTTGTCTGGTCCACAAGCGTTAGATGGCTTTAGGTCGTCAATTATTTCCAAGACTTCGCTCGTCGATGTTTGTATATTGTCAATTTTATGGACGAGGTTAGAGGTGACCAACTTGGCAAGTTCGGATTCAGTTTTATTGCATTTATCGAGAATTTTTTTTGGCAAGTGAGGTTCCCACCGCTGTGAAGTAGTTATTCGCAAAATCCGCCATATTTTTAGGATAAGAGAACTTAATGTTACCGATATCCAACGATTTAATTTCGGAAGACCTGTTGATTTTCGTTTTACTAATATTGCGAAATGCTTCCCACATACGTTTTGGAGAATAAGAATTTTCGTAAAAGAACGTTTTATAATAATTTTCCTTCGTATATTTAATGATCTTTTTGCATAAGTTCCTATATTTCTTGTAGTGGGTTTTTACTAGGATATTTCAGGTATTTGGATAAAAGTTTGAGTGGAGGAAGGTGGGAACCGATGTTAGAGGAAAATTCGTATAGTTAGGTCAACAAGTACATTTCAAAATCCTTCCCAGGTCAGTTGGAGTGACAAAACACTTACCATGATTTAATAGATACTCTTATGACCGTTCAGAGTATATTCATGGAAAATAGACAATTTTCAGTTAAGCCTCGGCAACCCGAATTTCTACCGATTTCTTACATATCTCCCTTAAACATTTGTTTTTATACTTTTTATTTATTATTTCATAAATGTTGACATGTTACATTTTAGCCATTTTTTTTAACTACCATACTATTGCTATTGCTTGGCTATTGTCCGTGTTGTGGTAGTCATAGATGAAATATTATTTTATATAAACAGATAATAAAATATAAGAAAAGGAGAGAAAAAAAGAACATATTTAAGGATAAATAAAACTAAAACAATACTACTACAAATAAAAATATAAACAGAAAGCTGAGAAATAAAGATAAAAAATATATTTTAAAAATTGAAATAAAAATTAAAATTAAAATCGATAAGTATTATTCTTCTTGAAATAAAAATAAAATTAAAATTTGGTAACTATTCTCCTACACGAGATTATGTACATGTTTATGGTCACTTTCGAAGTTCGTTCTACAAAAGAAATTGAAAAATAGATGCGCTAGAGTAAGTACATTTTTATAATTAATATTATTAATAATATTATATAATATTAAGCTCTTATGTGTTGTTTGAAGAAATCTCTTCCTTTTTCAAATATCCAATATTTTATACGGACTTTAAAGAGAGATTTAGAATTATGTGACTTTATATCGGTACTCAAAGCATTGCATATTTTAGGAGCGATATACCAGAATTAACGTTGAGAGAATGAGGTTTTAGTTTTAGGGACCACGCAACCCAGGTTTGATGAGAAGCGGGTGTGTGCTTGATGTTGTGGAGCCATCAGTAGGTTTTTTTGCCATATATAACATATGCTTATCATAGTAATAACTGTCGAATATCTAAGACCTTGATTTTAGCAAAGAGTTCCTTTGAGGGATGTGTAGGTTGGCATTTAAATATAATCCTCAAAATTAGTTTTTGAACTGTAATAATTGGATTGATAATGGATTCAGCACAACCACCCCATCCCACAATACCATATGTTGCTATGGATTGGAAAAGGGCAAAGTATACGCTTCTTAGGGTCTGTAAATCTAGGATGGACCTAAGGGAGCAGAATATATGGCAGAGTTTGCGGAGTTTTTTTACTGTGTCATCGATATGGGCTGCCCAACGTAGCTGGTTGTCTATGATTATCCCCAGATATTTAACTCTTTTTGATGATTTAAGGACAGAACAAGTGCAATTAATATTAGGTGGGGTTTCTGGATTGCGCAAATTGAGTGAACATGAGTGAATGAAGTTTTTAAGCTCTTAAAAAAAAAGTATTATTTTTGAAGATAATGTCTAGATACTGCGTACGCCGAAACGCAAATTATATGAAACTAGCATGCCCTGCCACACGTTGCAGTGGCTAACGAAACACAGCGCTATTACCCAACCTTTATTAAATAAACACCACCTGCTTTTCAGCTGCCCGCTGCCCGCTGCCTGAACGGAATATTTGAATTTCTCGGCTTTTTCTCTACTATAATAAGCACGCATTATACATATAAACCTTCCTCTTGAATCACTTTATCTACTGGTGAAAACCGCATGAAAATCCGTTGCGTAGCTTGAAAGATCTAAGCGTACATACATTTTGAGCGACTTCATTTATGTAATGATTCCCTCGATAGAAAAAAATCGCATAGTATGTTCCAAAAAAGATTAAAAACCAGTCTGTTTCTACGGGGTCCGCCAAATAACTTTTTTTTTTTGAAAATGCTATAAAAAAAAAATTACTGAATATTTTCTCAAATTTCTTTTTTTTATTTATAAGTACAATCCTTCCGGTTAATAATGGAAAATAATTTCATTCAAATGGCTGCCTCGGCTGGCCATGCAGTAGCCTACACGATCGGTCCAATTTTTAAGCACATTATCGATTGTGTGCAGCTGTATTTCACCAATGGCTTCACGAATATTGTCCTTTAAAGCGTCAATTGTCTCTGGCTTGTCGGCGTAACATTTATCTTTGAGGGCACCCCACAAATAATAGTCCAACGGTGTCAAATCGCAGCTCCGAGGTGGCCAAACGACATCAGCTCTGCGGCTGATAATGCGATCTTCAAAAACAGGGCGCAAAACATCGAGTGTAGCTTCGGCTGTGTGGCACGTAGCGCCGTCCTGTTGAAACCAAATGTTGCCAATATCCTCCTCTTCAATTTTTGTGAACAAAAATTCGTTCAACATGGCCCGATAACGATCGCCATTGACTGTAACGGCCACTCCTTGCTCATTTTCAAAGAAAAATGGCCCAATTATGCCTCTGGACCAAAATCCGCACCAAACAGTGACTCGTTTTGGGTGTACCGGCTTTTCAATGTATGCGTGCGGGTTTTCTGTGCCCCAAATACGACAATTTTGCTTGTTTACATACCCGCCAAGATCAAAATGAGCTTCATCCGAAAAGATGATTTTTTTGGCAAAATCGGCATCTTCTGTAAGTCGATCGCAGGCCCACTCAGCGAAGCGATGTTCAAGCGTATACACAACCATATTCGCTCAGCGGAAGGATAAAACTAATTATCTGTCAAATCAGACATGAGCTAAGTGTTACCATTCACGAAATAAGCACTAGTTGAAAAAAAAAACTTTAGATGGCGGACCCTATATTATCTTATAAATTATGTTTGTGAAAAAAATCGCATAGTATGTATGCTCCAAAAAAGATTAAAAACCAGTCTATTTCTATTATCTTATAAATTATGTTTTTGAAAAAATCACAATGGTTCTTTAAATGATACTTAAGATGCTCCCCACGAGATTTTTGCTCTATTTTAAACGAGTCGTGTTATATTAAACATTTTCGCATCGATTTTGTCACTATATATGTTAGCGCGCTCCTCTAACATTCGTAATTTCGTATCTATCTTCTTCTTTTCGAGCGCCGTTAGCCCGTGGAGCCTTAAGTGGTGTATGATTTTTTTTGGCGAGAAATATAGAAAATTAAAATAAAATGTGATGGAAAAGAAAAGTATCTGCATTAAAATAAATGCAAAATGTTTAGTTTTTACAATACGGCAGAGAAAAATATGAAATTGTTATATGAAATTTATTATAGTATGTTATTATACTCGTATATCAGTAAGTAATCAAAACACAATGTTTGTAGTAATAAAAAAAATCCTATTATAGAAGTTAGGGTAATATGTATTTCATTGTGCTGAAAGTCATAACTCCGAGTCTATTTTATTTAATTGCATCAATTTGAATTTCGATTATTTTTATTTTTGTTTATATATATTTTAGCTCAGTGGTCAGAGCCCCGGCTAGGTAAAGAGTATTCGATTCAATTTCCAAATGCGATCGAATATTTTTGTTGTTCCATTGTAAAAAAGGTTAATTAATTATTATTTCAATCTACATAATTATGGTTCGGTGGTTTTACGTAATATCCCTTCTTTCTAACGTGTATGGTAGATAATGAATGAGTGTGTTGTTTGTTTGTTACAGGAGCTTGCTACGCGGAGTTCGGGGTTCGTGTGCCTCACACTACGGGCTCGGCTTACATGTACTCCTACGTCACAGTGGGCGAGTTCATCGCCTTCGTCATCGGCTGGAACATGATCCTTGAGTACCTGGTGAGTCCCTCTCTTATATTCTCATGGCGGGTGTGTACTCATATGACTTCTTTCTTCTTTCTTCTTTCTTCTTTCTTCTTTCTTCTTTCTTCTTTCTTCTTTCTTCTTTCTTCTTTTTTCTTTCTTCTTTCTTCTTTCTTCTTTCTTCTTTCTTTCTTTCTTCTTCCTTCTTTTTTCTTTCTTCTTTCTCCTTTCTCCTTTCTCCTTTCTTCTTTCTTCTTTCTTCTTTCTTTTTTTATTCTTTCTTCTTTCTTCTTTCTTCTTTCTTCTTTCTTCTTTCTTCTTTCTTCTTTCTTCTTTCTTCTTTCTTTCTTTCTTCTTTCTTCTTTCTTCTTTCTTCTTTCTTCTTTCTTCTTTCTTCTTTCTTCTTTCTTCTTTCTTCTTTCTTCTTTCTTCTTTCTTCTTTCTTCTTTCTTCTTTCTTCTTTCTTCTTTCTTCTTTCTTCTTTCTTCTTTCTTCTTTCTTCTTTCTTCTTCTTCTTCTTTCTTCTTTCTTCTTTCTTCTTTCTTCTTTCTTCTTTCTTTCTTTCGTTCTTTCTTCTTTCTTCTTTCTTCTTTCTTCTTTCTTCTTTCTTCTTTCTTCTTTCTTCTTTCTTCTTTCTTCTTTCTTCTTTCTTCTTTCTGCTTTCTTCTTTCTTCTTACTTCTTTCTCCTTTCTCCTTTCTCCTTTCTTCATTCTCATTTCTTCTTTCTTATCCCGTCTCTCTCCTTTCTTATTCTTTCTTCTCTCTTCTTTCTTCATTCTTCTTCATCGCTTGTCTTTGGCGGTAATTCTTAAGAAATAAGCTTGACATGCAAACGCTTGTGAACCTTTTCACACGTTGTCATTAATCAATCGTTTTATTCAGTTAACCTAGTTTTAAATAAATTTTCTTTGGATTTAAAAGTTCCAAACACATTACATTTCACAAATTTAAGGGAGGAGACTCATATCTTTCTCTTCCTCTGCTCTCTCTCTCTCTCTCTCTCTCTCTCTCTCTCTCTCTCTCTCTCTCTCTCTCTCTCTCTCTCTCTCTCTCTTTCCTCTTATCTCTTTCTTGAATTTTTTGGTAAGATTGAGATCTCAATCTTACCAAAACATTCAAGGAAATGAAGTGTGGTAAATCAATTCAATCATCGCGGAAGGATTGCTATGAGGATTCAAGGATTGCATCGTCTGAATTCTATACACTCTACCGAACCGTATTGAACCAAGGATTGAAACGAGTATTAAACCGAGTATTGAACCGAGCATTGAACCGAGTATTGAACCGAGAATAAAACCTAGTGTTGAACCGAGTTTTGAACGCAGCCTTGAACCGTGAATCGAACCGAGTATTGAACTTTGTAATGACCGTGCATTGAACCAAATATTGAACCGAGTATTGAATCCAAACATTACAAGGGACACATTCGTATCTTCTCTTCCCGCGGCGCTTCTTTTCCAGGAAATGCCGGCAACTATGTCATTCCTACAACACTGATAGAACTTCCTGTTTATTAACTTTGGAACTCATCCTTAAACAGCTCTACAACTATTTCAAAGTTTATTCAACGAACCGGATATACGTTGCCTTGGAAACCGAATTTGAAATCGAATAATTTCATAAAATCATTTCTTGCAACAAAAATGTTTATATCAGTGTTGTTCCAAAGAAGGTTGCAACGAAGTAGGTATATTGATTGTGGATTTTTATCGAGAACCATAATAGATTTTCTGTTTTTTTGGGTGAATATCGTTTAAGATTCCCAATTCTTCCAATCGAAGTCAATGAAACTATGATATCCCCAATGTATGGGGGGAGAGGAATGTGAGAAATTACCTGGTTATTTAGATCAGTTCAGTTGTCAGAAATCTTTTTGTTCTTTAAAACTGCAACCTTTTCTATCCAATGTTCTGCATAAAATTTGAAAGGTAGTTACACCCACTAAAAGGAATTAATCAACATATTACACCCACTTTATATTTGGTCCGAAAAGTGACCACCATATTTTTGTATCGTTATCAGTCACGTTTTATCAACACATCAACGTTTAATAAAACATTGGCAAGATGTTCAAGCAATCATTAATCCCTAGGATACTGCAAAACAGCCAGAAATCCAATATAGTTGATTGATTATTACTTAATTCGATTAGATGTCTCGAATTAACTCTCAGTATTCAAGTCCATCGCTCCAGCCATCCTAATCGATAAGCGGTACCAACTACCGAAGTAGATTTATCGAAGCCAGGCTCGAACCGCACTCAGAAGTAATCTCAAATGACAAATAGGCACTAACCAGGGAATGCCCAACGGGACGCGGTAACTTCAAGACCAAGGTCAGTAGCTGTGAAAAGGGGTCAATGTCAATGCCAACAACTGCCGATACATTAACTGATTGTGACAGCCTCTTTCCGCGTACGCAAAGTTCCGGAAAGAGACAAGTTTCGAGTCGAAATTTCCGTTCTTGTGTGAAATGTTCCGAATGGAAGTTAAAATCATAGTTTTAAACCTTTACCGAAAGAAAATCTCAAATTTTCGAGAAATATCTTCCCTTCCTGTGACGCCTATCTCCGCTTCAAAAACATCTGACATTTTCAGTCCAAACTTTTAACTTTAATTATAATATTACATTACCTGATTCCTGCCATGTTTTGCCTTCCTAATTTATCGCATTCTGTCTTCCTTCATTTTCCTTCCGCATTACAATTTTTCTCAAATTAAACAGTCGTGATTTCATTGGCTCGGGGCACTCACTCTTATACAGAAACTCCTAAGAAAGAACAGGTACATATATTACTTTAACTAGTTTTTTTTAGTTGGATACGAGAAATTTCCATTTGCAAAAGAATTATAATTATTTTAATTAACATTTCTTTCAAAAGGAAAAGTTTTACCAGTGTTAATTCCCACTTTGAAGAAAAACACCAGCAGAGCCACTTCATACATTGATAAAGGTACATTCTGATTAAACTTTTCGTAACCATGGACCACTTATACTTAGAATATCAAAATAACCGCAGTCCCCTATTGAAGAAAAATGTAGGAAAAGAAATCGAGGTTTTTAAAAATCACTTTTATCGGTTAGTTGACCGCAGTGGTTCCCAACCGGTGGTCTCCGAGATCTAAAATGGGGGCCACGAAACACTTATTCATCTTCTACAAAACCAAATCGAAAGGTATCTAATAGCTGATTCGTAACCATTTTGGTATTAATGATGGAGAGGTAGCTGAAGAAGTCCAATAAGAGCACATTGAATTGCAAAATGATTGTAATTACAAGGACGCGTTTAATTACGCAATTAACAGTTTATCATTATTGTACATTGTGGTCCCTGTGAGAACTAATAAATGTTACAATGGTCTCTGATCAAAAAATGGTCGGGAACCACTGGTTTACATTATTAGTAGTAATTTGGTTAATTTACATTAATACTTAATGAATTATATCATAACTATGATATAATAAATGAGTGAAATGAGAAGGTTGCTATTGTTTGGATTCAGTGAGCAGGTTAAATTGAGTTTCATCTTCTTCAAAACAAGGCGCATGCCATCTTTAAGGGAAAAAAATGCTGAAAGGCGATAAAACTATTAAAATTTTGTACTTTTTGTAAAAATTTTTGATCATAAGTATTTATCATTTTTCAATAATGTCTAAGCAAAATAAAAATATTAAAAATATATATACATATTAGTCTGTAAGTGCGCAAATAAATACACAAACGGACCAATTTTCGTCAAGAAACACATTTTTTTTTTTTTTTTTTTTTTATTTAATATAAAACATGGGTTACATTTTAATTATACATATTTTACAAAATATCATATTCAAGGTCATGATTGGTCATGTATACCTTATCAGAAAAGAGGAGCTCTTGTGCCTGATAAGGGAGCCACAGTTCTTACTTAGGTTACATTTTATAATATATTTTGTATAAAATATTTATTTTTTAATGTAAGTTTTTTTGAAAAATTGTTTAATTTTATTTATTTGTTCTGATTGGTTCAAAATACAGCGCAATTCAGAAGGAAGATTATTGTAGTTTTTTATAGCTTGGTAAATATAATGGTTGTGCATTTGTGTTGTTTTAAAATTTGGTGTAATAAATTGATTTCCATTTCTCATTAATGTGTAAAATTCTTCATATTCTTTATTATTTTTTTCTTTACACATTTTAATAATAGAAGCTTGCTTAAATATGTCATCGACATTTGGTACTGGAAATAATTTAAATAGTGATTCTGTTGAGAAGGTAGGTTTTTTTTTAAGGATTACTTTAATGATGGTTCTTTGTGAAACTTTTACTGAGTTTAGATTGTTTTTGTAAGAACCTCCCCAACCTAAAATTCCGTAGATAAGCAAAGAGTGAACAAGGGCATAGTACACATTTTTGATTATTTTTACATTCAATATATTTCGTAATCTAACAAATATATATATACATTTCCTTATTCTCTTTACTAGCTCTGCAATGTGACTATTCCACTTCAGGTTTTGATCAATAATTACACCGAGATATTTAATTTCAGTAGAAGAGTTAATTACAGTACAAAAAGGATCATTTTGTTTACAGCTTACATTGTCACATTTTTCATCGTGGATTTTAATATTAACTTTCTGGTTAGGTATTTTCTGTAAGGAGAATAAGACATATGTTGTTTTTTTAGCATTAAGTGTGAGAAGGTTATTATCAAACCATGATTTTAAGATATTAATATCTTCGTTTGCAATTTTGTTAACTAGTTCCCATGTTTGACCTTTTATTAATAATACAGTATCATCTGCATAAGAGATTAATTCGCCTTTAATTTTCTGTTGGAAAATGTCATTTACATATATAAGAAACAATAATGGTCCGAGGACGGTACCTTAACAATCTTTCGAAATCAATTTATAAATGTTTGTGGAAAAGAGTCAATACGTCTAAACAATGATTTAAAAATGACATATTTCTGGTTTTCTCTGGTTATACGCTCTGTAATTAACATCAAAATCGAGAACCCGGATTCACACATATATGTACATAGTTGCAAATGGTGTCAGAACAGACATAGCTCGTTTGACAAGGAGAAGGTAAGCTTGCCCCAAAAAATAAAAAATAAACTCGTCAAAAAGCTTTGGACCAAATTCAGCTAGCAATATTTCCTTGAATCTCATGTCAATGAGGTCATATTTAAAGAGATTTTCATCGCTGTTATTATCAATATGAACTCTAAATGGACTTCGCTTCCAAGTTTCTTCACCGAGATGTTCTGAGCTAATTAAATAAGTGAGCCTTCAAAAGAATTCTGCAATGTTTCCAGATGCTTTGACAACACTTTTTGTACTACTTACGACGTACTTTTCGTAGTACTATCTTCACTTTTTATCAACTCTTCCGATATAGAAAAGTTGCAGTGTTACTGATTCCAGTCTCATTTTATAAAGAGGTAGCTTACCTAAAAATCATCTCAACCGTTCAGTCGCAAGAGACAGGTTAATCTTGTTTAAATAGCTAAATATATCGGTTATGCCAGGGGTTCCCAAAGTGTGCGCCATAGAAAATTAAAAGGGGCGCCGTGAGTCTATCCTCTATCATTATCCGAAACCACAAATTTCGCGGGTACCTATAAAGCAACAATTCCTATTTTGAGCAACATTTACTATATATTGCATCATCCATAGGGAAGTTCTTGCATCGAAGTCAATGAGCTCCAAACTGAACCAAGTAGGTACTAGAATGTGTCATTGGTGCAGTAAACGACATAAAAACTAGGCCTCTGAAGACCAGGAAAAAAACTGTGCATAGATATGGGAGCTGATCATACGGCCCTGCTGCATTACTGGTATTCACGATGGCTTTCATGTGGAAATGTCTTATTTTGTGTATTCGAATCACACGAAGAAATTCGAACTTTTTACAGGAAAACTTTTACAAATATTTTACTGAACCAGATTTTTTGCTAAAACTAGCGTACTTGTGCGATATATTTGAGAAACTAAATAATTTGAATCTTTATTTGCAAGGCAAATTCTGAAACTATCGGAGATAATTGCGGCGTTTGGGATGAAACTGCAGTCGTGGATAAAAAAAATGAATTAAGGCAACGGTCAATTGCTTCCCGCAATTGTATTAATACGCGGCATCAATGAACGGGTTGTCTCACAAGACCTGATGGCCCTTTTTACGGAACACCTATCGAAGCTCACCGAATGATTTTCGAAGTACCTACTTTGCAGATGATGATGTAGAAAAATTTGCAAGGATCCAAAATCCTTACCGTGCACAAGCTCCGCCAGGATTTACAACACAAGAGCAAGAGAGTCTCATTGAACTATCTTGCGACGACAGCCTCAAAACTAGATTCAGAAGTACCGATTTGGTGGTGTTTTGGTTATCGATTCAAAACGAATATCCAATTTTACCTTTGAAAGCTTTAAAAATGTTCATGCTGTTTGCCACATCATATTTATGTGAAGCTGGATTTTCAGCAGTAGCTATAATCAAGAACAAATATCGCTCAAAGATCAATGTGGCACTCTCAAGTTTCAAGTCTTATTCCCCGCTTTGAAAAACTGTGCGGATATCATCCCTCACACTCACCCGTCACATTGATTTCACTGAGTAACTATCGTATTTTTTTTCTTAAGTCTTTTTTGTTGTTCTCTGTTCCAATTTTGAATTCTTATAAATACGAATGAATGTATAATAAAACTCAATTTCATATAGTGGATGTTTTAATTTGTGTGCATATCTACCTAACTACTATTATTGAAGGTACCTATTTCTTTCGACGATAATATTTTTTTTTTTTTATTGTTCTTTATTCAGTAAAGTTTATGTATTACAGAAAATGGGTAATTTTTTGGCCATGACACTAGGCACATGCCCGTGTGTAGTGGCCAATTTTATGTTAAGTATAAAATAAGTTGAATGAAAAACAAAATAATATAAAAATAAAATAAAATAATTTATACATCTAAAACAAGCATGAAGTATAAAGGAATTAAAAATAATACAAAATATCTACATACGTTTAAGATATATGAATATAAAAATTAAGTATGGAAAACAGAAAAATTAAAATAATATGAAAAGTATATTAAAGAAGATACGTATTATTGAATTAAAAATAATACAAGGAGCATGAATCAAAAAAAAAAAAAAATACACATAAAAAAAAAATATATATATCGTCACTATATATATATATTCAAAATGGCTTACTAAAGTAGGACGCCGTGCCAAAATACTAAACTTGTAAGTGCGTCGCTGGCTGAAAAAGATTGGGAACCCCTGAGTTAGGCTATGTAAAAAATCTGAACTTCCGAAATCAGAAGTGAATATAATTAAAAATCCCATGGTGAACATGCCATGCCATACCTGTGAACCCACTTTAACGAATCCTTATGGATACATGTTTCCTTCTTTTGAGAACTTTTTTAGTTTTTCAGTATTTTTTTGTGAAAACTTCTTTATCACCGTTGTGATTTAAAACTCAATGAAACGAAAAATTGCGACACTAAAACTTTTGAAAGAGACAAATACATACATCTACAGAATTTAGCCTACTAGACTAATCGGTCTCCTGTCTGTGCAGTGACTCGTAGCCAATCGGTCTCCTTTTTGTGCGAAGTTTCGTATCCTCTCCACTCTTGTCTACTTTAATTTTCTGAAGGTTTCACTTCTACCGCGTGTGAACTGCACACTCAATCAGGGCAGACTTGTCACACATGTGCTCTGATTATAGACACTGTAACGAAGTCTGAAACTTTGTCTAAAAAAGGAGGCAGCGCAGCACGGCGTAACACCCCAAAAATAAATAATGATAATACTTTTGACCGTGAAAATCTAAAATCATACTATTCCTACTGTAATGAAAAACACCAGCGGAGCCACTGTATACATTGGTATAATTTCCAATTAAAATTTATAAGTGATGACTTATGGGGTAAATGTTATTCCCTTCTTCTGAGAACTTTCATAATATTCCACTAATTGATAGAAGTTTATATTCATTCACCTTGTGGAAGACTTGACAACTAATTCCCACGTTAATGGAAAACACAATCGGAGTCCTTGCATACTTTGAAATAAATTTAAATGAAAATTTCTAACTAATGACTTAAATGGTAAATATAATTTCCTTCAGAGGACTTTAATAGTTTTCCGTTAATTCATAGAAGCTTATATTGAACTATTGAGGGGAGGATGAAACACTAATTTCCACTTTAACGTTTCGAGTCGAGGAGTCGTAAAAGCGAATTAGAGAAAATACCTATGTTAAATGTAGTTTATACAAGTCAGTAGCTCAAGCTACTGTGGCTAACCACAAGCTAACATACGGCAATATTCTTTGATAGTGCAAACGTATTTTCTTCGTCTTCAGTATAAATAAAAAAAAAAAATTGGAATAACTTAGTGAGTAAAACCTTAAAATTTTTATTTATAATCGTTGAAGACAAAATAAGGGATTCTCAAAAAAAAAATTGAAACAGAAAAGTGTAAAAAGGGTTTGGTCGCACCTTGGATTTAGCTTGATGCTTTGTTCAATTCTTGTGTGTGAAAAAATCCTTTACTGATTTTTCTGTCTCAAATTGTTGTTTGGGTGTCGGCTCGCTAATATTGTATTCAACGATTAAAAATAAACATATTTACATTAAGTTTTTTTTTTAACTTTAGCTTCACGCTCCAGCTTCACATAAATATGATGTGGCAAAACAGAATGAAAATTTTTAAAGCTTTCAAAGGTAAAATTGGATATTTCATCTTAGGAGATGCTGTATAGGGGGTGTTTATAAGGAAATGAAGAAGAGGAAGTTATGGGAAGGAAATAGGTGTGAGGGTGGGTAGAAATATAGGGGTCAGTGTGTCCAGGAGTGACGAATGTATGAATCCATCTCTTCAACTACGGGGCAAGGCTATGGGTCGAAGGATTCTGGCTGGAGAATTCAAAGACCTCCTCATCTAATTTCTCTCGATCCGGCCCGCCACGCAGTAAGTGGGCAGACACATTGGCCGCTTATACCTTGACAAACCTCACCTTGTGAACCCAGGCATTAATAAATGTGTGCCCAATAAATGGTACCCTGTGTGGCGGTACCCATATCCGCCTCCCAAAACACCAAAACTAAAACGACACTCTTTCTAAACACTCAAAAGAGTAGCTATAATTTCAGTAAAACTTAAATATTAAAACCTCTGTTAGTGCCCCTGTGTCAACAGAGCAAAAATAAAATAATGTAAATCCTCATCGCTGACGTCTGCGTCTGCGTCTGCGTCTGCGTCTGCGTCTGCGTCTGCGTCTGTCCAGCGGAGCACTTAATATCTAACCGCAACTCGAGACTGTCAAGTAAAACCAGTGGTTCTTATTATTGTATTCTTTATCTACTTTAATTTAATTTTTAACCCCCGAAGCAAAAGGAGAGGTGTTATAAGTTTATAAGTTTGACGCGTCTGGGTGTCTGTGTGTCTGCCTGTGGCATCGTAACTTCTAAACAAAGGAACCGATTAAAATGCGTTTTTTTTTTGTTTGGACGTGATCGAGATCCGTCTTAGCTACAGTTCACGAAACTCTGTTCAGTCGTTTCAAGATCATCACCTCTTTTTGTGTCGGGGGTTACTTAAAATTTTGAAGATTTTACTTATAGTTATTTTCTTCAATCGTGTCCAAATTTATTATACCTCATCTTAAAGGTGTATCTGCCATACGTAAAAGCCCTTCAGGAATTCAATAAATAAAAAATTAATGGGTGTATGATTAGGTATAGAATGTAATGTTTTATAATCCGTTGCATAGTTTAAAAGATCTAAGCGTACAGACAGCGGGAGCGACTTTGCTTTATTCTATGTAAAGATATAAGAACAAGAACTAAATAAGAAATATTTCAAAAGTCTTATCATATTTCATTTATTCAACAATATTACGTTTTATTATTTTCCCTACTTGCTGCGAGAGCTTGAACTCGTAGTAGTGGGTTTCAGCAATGCGTGGCTAGACGGCTGAACCATCAAAGAGTGGCTTGAAAGCCTTTGAGAGCTTACTACTCGCGCTTCGCAACAAGCGTTTTATATTGAAAAGTGGCTATCATTTTACAAAGGGGTAATGCTTTTTGGATTTTCCGTAAAATATCTGCGGAATATCAAAAAGAAGTTTAAAAGAGGAAAGAGGTTTCCCACACTTCGTCCAATGTTCGCGTTTAGTCTCAGTTAAAGCGACACATACATACAAAACAATTAGCACATTTTAAAATTTAAACCATAAGGATATAAAACACTTAAACCACATAGATTCGGCCATGTACTTCAATATATTATTATCGTTGGAAATATCGAAGAAGCTCGGATGATATACCCTTTCCACAGAAAATATCCAGGTTCGTCGTAGATTGCACTGAACTCGCATAACGAATCCATGTACGAGTTCCCAACAAACGAAACAGAAAACAAAATTCTTAGCCTCCATTGATGCAACACCAATTCTAAGCAAAACTCCTTCATTTAGCATGCGTCACACCCATTCAATACACTATACACAATTTGACATTTTTAACTCTACGCCACACTCCCTAAAGTCACACAGGCGATCACTCGATCCTTTATAATACCTATAGATACTCATAAATGCTACCACCATTCCATTTTGCTTCTGGGTTATATCTTCCCCACAGGAAAAACTGAACCCTTCCACACACTTTTCCACAAATATTTTTTAAATCAGAGGGTTCGGATCGGTAGAACTCCTAACTAGACCGATAAATCCTACTGATCCCTCAATACAAATATTTAAAAAAATCTTTCGTAATAATATTAGGTATTTCTTTTTTTTGTTACGCATACTATTATTAGTATATGTACACACTTCATCTTGATCGACCCCCCCCCCCCCTCATCCCCCCAAAAAAAATTTATATGGTACAAAGGACGTAACTTAGAAATATGATTGTGCTTTATTTTTTTATGTAAACTGTTGTTCTTCTTGTGTTGGGATTTGGCCTCCTCTACAAATAAAAAAATGTGGTGTACATTACCGTAACTTTTTTTCGCGTGAAAACGTCTAACATTCGTCACTGGGCAAAATTAGTTTCTTCTGCTCAGCTAATTTTTTAGAGCACTTCAAGATCTACTCGATAGCGCATGAATAAACCATATAACCCTTTCGGTTCCGCAGTTATGATAGATTCTTCGGTCAAGCAGACTCGATGAAATTAATGAATGAAGGCTCTTATTTGACACCCAAAAAGTATATTAAATTTTGGAAATGAATTAAATTCGATATTGATGATGTTTTCACAGATCGGGACCAGCGCGTGCGCGTGCGCCCTGAGCGCGTGCTTTGACGCTCTCTCCAACGGGGTCATCAGCAGCGGGATAGCCAGTTCGCTGGGAACCATATTCGGTAAGTTGCCCATTACTTTACTGAAAATTTTAAATTTACGCATTTATAAACCTTTTTAAGAAGTTCGTTGTGAGCCAGTCTATGAAGAATTCTAGCAAAATTTTCGCCATATGAACAATCAATCAATCTAAATTAATAGGCAAACAAGGCATATCAATACATGAAGTAAAATGGATGCGCCTTTATCAAATTTGAATTTGAACTCCAGCTAATTGAATATAATATTTTTTTAAATAAATGGTTTAGCAAACATTTGGTACGGATTTGTGATATTTTTAATTATCTGTATTTTAGATACGTTTTTAGATTTTGGGGTGTTACGTCGTGTTGCGCTACCTCCTTCTTTAGCCAACGTTTCGGACAGCGTTTGCTAAAGAAGGAGGTAGCGCAACACGGCATAACACCCCAAAACAAGCAATCTGTATTTTAAATTATAAAATATAGGCCATTAAAATTTGAACTTTTGTATTTTTAGATGCAACTTTGGCAATTATTTGTGAGTTTATAACAATCATTAAAATAATAAACCTACCTTTTCTAATGCATAATGTAAAAATAATGAATATTAAAAATTGAAAAAAATTTAATGGCCTTTATTTTATTTTGAAAATAACTAATTTACGATGGCTAACTAATTTGTCGTGTGTAAATAAAAATTTCTGTCAAAAAACTCTTCTTTCAGGATATTTTATTTTATATTTCATTATATTGGCGTAGTTGAGTGGCTACGATTACTGTTTTCCATCAACTCACAAAAAATTTCTAAGTATCGAAAACTTTAATTGCCTGGATTTGATAATTCAACAAAAAAGTGTTTGCTTTAAACCGCACGACTGAAGTAAAATTTCACTAAAGGGGTCTCCACACGGTACTGCGGCAGTAAACTGCAAGCCGGTTAACTTATAAAAGAAGAGAGAAAGAAAATGCGCGTGCGCACTGCTCTCTCTTGCTCCTACAGTGTGATACAGACAATAGGACTGCACTGTGTCTTAGATATACGAAACGTGACTGGCTATGAGAGAAAGAGAGACAGAAAATGCGTGCTCGCACCTCTCTCTCTTGCCCCTACAGTAATATACGAAACGTAACTCTCTCTCTTTCTATCTTCACTAACTTATATCTCCCTCTCAACTTCCGTTCGCCTCACCCGATCACATTTTTCGTAACACTCTCGTCACGCATTCACCAGCTTACTTGCCAAGTCAAGCGTGCGTAAAGAAATTTTACTTCAAAAAAAAAAAAAAACAGCACACATGGAGATTTGTTACATCTTATGATTTTTATTCAATATTGAAAATATTATTTGGTTTGGTTGGGCATTTTGGCCTCAAATTCAAATTTAAGTTTTTTTTTAATGTGCATTACAAATTGATCTTATCCTATTATAATTACAATACACAAAACATAAGACATATACATAACTTTAAATGAAAAGATTTAAAATCTAACTAATATTATAAACGCGAAAGTTTGTACGTGTTATATGTGTGTTTGCTACTCTTTCACGCAAAAACTACTGAATGAATGAAACTTTACAATAATATAGCTCTTACATCAGAATAACATATAGGCTATAATTTATAAAGCTAGCTAGGAAGGGGAAGCGGGAGGGGAACGGGGACGCACGGGAAAGGTGATTGAGGGAGAAACAATGTATTTCTTTGAATATGGCATTGTAACGCCTATCGGGAACCAGCTAGTAATATATATTTTAGAGTTCTTACCTCAAACGACTCTTGAAACCTTCAAGGCCTATAGAACTACAGATATTTTGTTGTGTGATAAATTTTTTTTTAACAAAACAAAACAGACTTCAAAAAATGCACTAAAAGTAAAACAATAATTTTGTACGATTGTTATTTTTGGAGTTGGTGTCAGACAAGGTAACTACATACATAGGTAGTTATAGGTGAGATGTGGAGATCTGGGCTGACACCGACTCCAAAAATAACAATCGTACGAAATTATTTTTTTACTTTTTAGTGCATTTTTTTAAGTCGTTTTTTGTTTTGTTAAATTTTTTTGATTTTTTGTGATGAGCGTGCGTAAAGAAGTTTTACTTAAAAAAAATAATCATCGAAATCTGTTGGCGTAATATTGAGCTATTCGTCCATTTGTCGCACACATACTTATTGCAAATTTAAGACATATATAGTTTCCTCATGGATCCCATTGTCAAAACTGGACCAAATTAAAATGGGACTACACAGAAAGCACCAGCTTTCTAATAAAAAAAGAATCATCAATATCGGTTCACTCAATCGAGAGTTCTGAGGTAACAAACATAAAAAAAATAATAATAATAAAAAATAAAAATAAAATACCGTCGAATTGATAACCTCCTCCTTTTCGAAGCCGTTTAAAAAAGGTGGCGCAACGTACAAAAATAGCCCATTTGAATACAAAAATCCTCTTAAAATACAAAATTCGTAGATAAGTTATTAGTTCTTGTGTGTTCCCAGGCCGCCCCCCGGACCTCATCGCCTGCGTCATTACCATCCTGATGACGGTGCTGATGGCCGCCGGGGTGAAGAAGTCGCTGATCTTCAACAACGTGCTTAACGTCATCAACCTCTGCGTGTGGGTGTTCATTATGGGTGCTGGCCTCTTCTACGTCAGCAGCGACAATTGGACTGAACACAAGGGATTCTTGCCTTACGGTTGGAGTGGGGTGAGTACACAAATATAGCCTTCACTGTTTCTGTTCTTGGTTTTAAAGAAGTCTGTATTGCGTTCTAAATTGAATATTCTATTTAATTAATAACAGATCACTTTTTATAAACCACTATTTTAATAAACAATATCGACATGTTTCAATAACAATGTTATCTTCTTCAGGATATGTAAATATATTATTAACGCGCTCGTCCCGGTTAGACGGAGAGGTCTGGGTTCGGGTCCCAGTTGCGACCATTGTCTTTTTTTCTGTGTCTTGTTCTCTTTCATATTTTCGTTTAGATTATTATGGTTAACTTATTCTAATATAATAATTATTAACTTATTTAACTTTAACCTGTTTGGCCTTTTAACTGTCTTACTCCCACTTTGTTAATATCTGAGGACAAGTAATCACAGAACTTGAATAGCACTTACATAGAACTTGAATAGCACTTACATAGAAAATTTACTTAAAAAATTTGAACAATTTATCAAATACGTTAAGTTAATTTTCAATTCCTGTGTAAGTTCTATTCAAGTTCTAATATTATTATAACATTATTAGCCAGTTACTTCATAAAACTGAAATAATTACAGAATTTGAATAGAAATTTCACAGAACGTGAAAATTAACTTTAAATATTTGATGAATTGGACAAGTTTTTAGAATTATTACAGCCAAAATTATTTTCGTTATTTGTTTTCGGGGTGTTATACCGTGTTGCGCTACATCCTCCTTTAGCCAACGTTTTGGACAGCGTTACAGTGTCCATCATCAGGGCAGATTTGATGAATTGTCAAAACATTTTTTAAACAACAACATAGACACTACACACTACCAGAACAATACTAAAAAAAGTACATTATTGTCGGGACGTTATTTACAATTTTTTTCTTATTTCAGGTATTCACCGGAGCAGCCACTTGCTTCTACGCCTTCATCGGGTTCGACATAATCGCCACAACCGGCGAGGAAGCCACTAACCCCAAACGCAGTATCCCCATGGCCATCGTCACTAGCCTGGCCATCATCCTCGTGGCCTATGTCACCACTTCCATGATGCTGACCCTAATTGGTAAATCTTCTTCTTCTAACTGTTATTCTTCCTGTTGTGCTTCTTGTTTTTCCTCTTCCTTTCCTTTTTTCTTCTTCTTCTTCGTCTAATGCTTCTTATCTACTTCTTTTCCCTCTTTTTCATCTTCTACGGAATAGTCTTGTTTTCTTCTTTTGGTTCGTCTAATGCTTCTTATTCTACTTCTCATTTTCCCTCTTTCTCTTTTTCTTCTTCCGATTCTTCTTATTATTATTTCTATTTCTTCTTCAGGGACATCAAGAACGACATGGAAGGTTTCTCTTAAAGTGACCTGATACGATTTAGTATTCATAGATCTTAGTTGTTTCTTTCAACCTCTGTATGAAAAGACATCATATCAGATTACGTAATAGTCCCCAAAGGAGGCTCCCAGGAAAGTAGAAATGAATAATCATGACGTCATACCTGTATTTGGTTCAGGATTCAGAGACAAATAATAATATTTTATTTTAGTGCCTATAGTTGTGGCACATCCACGAGCTGATAATCTTGAAAGACCAACATTCTTTCTGTATCGAAACAAAGTTTTAAGAGGCTTTAGCCAATTTTGGTGACCAGATTTGAATAACCTTTTTACCATAAATAATGTATTTTTCATTATCGAAAAAAATTAAGCGAAAATTACAAAAATGAAGGTATTTTTGTTGTATTTTTATGTTAACGAATAAAAAAAAGAGCGTGCTTTAGACCACACGACTGAAGTTAAACTTCACTAACTTATAAAAGAAGAGAGAAAGAAAATGTGCGCGCACACTGCTCTCTCTTGCTCCTACAGTGTGATACAGACAATAGGCCTGCACTTTGTCTTAGATATACGAAAAGTAACTGGCTATGAGAGAAAGAAAGAAAGAAAATGTGTGCTCGCACCTCTCTCTTGCCCCTACAGTAATTGTACTAGACGTTTTGTACACAAATTGCAAAAATATGGAGCTGGACACAACTTGGCACGCCAATGTCCTTAACTTCTGGATTTAATGATTCTAAGTTAAATTAGCAAAAACTGACTCTATAACTGTTGTAAAAACACTGAAAAGACTTGCAGACTTTTGGAGACTTTTGGAGACTGTTGGGGTCAGGATAATGGGATACTGGGAGAAATGTAGAACAGAATTTAAACTGATTAAAAAACACTTTTAAAGTAGGTTAGAACTTGGAGACTTCAGTTTCTTGGAGACTTGTGACTTCTTGGCTGGTAGTTTTTGAACTGATTTCCTACCGGTTTGCCGTTTGTTTTATAGGGCAAATCCGGGTTGGACTTTTGGAACACAGAACCTCCCTGTTTCTGAAGGGTGCTTGCGTTTACGTATTTTTCCCAATCGCTATGATTTTCGAGCAGATGTGTTAAAAATCTGTGTGATAACCTTTGCCAAGACAGTCCTGTTCCAATAAACCAAAGTCTCACATATTTTTTATTGTTTCAACAAGAAAAGGTACAAGTTTACAAATGTGATACAAGATACAATATCTAGAAGTAAATATTTTCTTAAAGTGCAATAATCACTGGTAGACGACAGTTTTTGAGGTGTTATTGTAGTATATACCTATTTTTAGGTGATGATATATATTTCTTGATTCAAATTATTCCCGATTTCCCGAAATTTAGCTCCGAGTTTTTCGGAATGTAAATTGGCTGTCGTAAATATTTACGATTCAAACATTTCCTTTGTTCAGCATTGACCAATATCGCCGCGTCTGGTAGCAGGGTGGGGATAACGTAAATACTCAATCATTTCCTTGATTTTGATCATTGCTGTCTGGGGTCCCTGGTGGAAGTATTACGTGGTTATTCAGATGTGTTTTCGAGTCCAATGATGCTGCAGCATGTATTTATTATCAATTGCGTTTATGTTTTCAATTGATAAGTTAATTGTAGAATGTAATAGCATTGTAGACATCATTCCAAATGCACAGTGTTTCGTTGGCCAATGAGAGCACTCCCTTTGTTTCGTAGGTTATTGGAAGGGGTAACGCGCAGCGGCACGGTATTATGTGGAAGCGTAAATTCCATTCTTGAATTCTCAGGGTTGTCATACGCTTTCGTCGACACGTTCGATACACTCCCCCCAGTGCAGTCTCGACTGTGCTCAGCTACTTCGTCGGGCGTGTCCTTTTCCGATGTCTGAGTTCTGAATCGGGTGTCTTCGCAACTGGTACAGTTTCGTTAGTTGTTGGTGTGGCAGGCAGGATGACGGCGATTTTGACTGCCGGCCTTACGTATATCCCAGTACTGGTTTGGATCCGAGCAGTTCTGACTTGTCCATCAGCTGCAGGTGTTGCTTCGAGGATACGGTCACGTGGCCAACTGTTTCGAGGCAGTGCTGGGTCCATGATGATCACTAGGTCATCCTTCTTAATTGGTGTAGTTGGATGGTGCCATTTTTGTCGGGCAGCCATGGTAGGTAGGTATTCGCGCAGCCATCGCCTCCAGAAGGTGTCTGCAAGTTGTTGTCCGATGCGCCACTGGCGGCGTAGGCATACTTCCTCTTCTTTTTTGTCGTAGAAGGATAATTGAGGGCGCTTCCCGGCCGATCCCAGCAAAAAGTGGTTGGGTGTTAGAGGTTCTTCATCACGCGGGTCGACTGAAATATGGGTGAGTGGTCGGTTATTTACCACAAACTCGGCTTCTGCAAGTGCTGTGCGTAGAGTTTCTTCTTTTGGTGCTCTTTCTTTGAGTGTTGCGCTTAGGGCTTTCTTTACTGATCGTACTAGTCTCTCCCAAGCTCCCCCCATGTGGGGACTCAGCGGTGGTATAAAGTGCCACTCGATGCCCTGGGTAGCTATTGCGTCAATCATTCTGGCGTCTTGACTTATTGACAGCAGGGCGTCCCTCATCTCGGTGTCAGCTCCGTGAAAATTTGTTCCGTTATCCGAGTACATGGCTGTGGGTTGTCCTCTGCGAGCGGTCATTCTTTGAAGGGCCATGATGGCCGAGTCGGCAGTCAGTGAAGCGGCTTGTTCTAGGTGAATGGCGCGCGTTGAGAGGCAGGTGAAGATGGCTCCGTATCGTTTTTCTCGATGCCTACCGACCGTGATAGCCATAGGGCCGAAATAGTCAAGCCCGCAGTGTGTGAATGGGCGGACGTGATGCATCAGGCGGGGTGGTGGTAATGCGCCCATCAGAGGTGGAGTCGGTTTGCTGCGTCGTATGAAGCAAGTGGGGCAGACGTGCGTTATTTTCCTGATTATTGTGCGTATTCGTATTATGAAGAAATGATTGCGTATTTCTGCAATTGTTTTCTCAGTACTAGGATGATCCGCCTTTTTGTGGTAGTGACTGATTAGGAGCCGAGTGTAGGGTTCGTCGCCGTCCAGTATTATGGGGGTTCGGGCCACACTCTTTGTTCTTTCCAAGGCTCGTAGTCGGGTCCCCATTCGTAGAAGGTCGTCTGGTCCAAAGAAGGGGTTCAGCGAGTTGAGGCGACTGCCAGTAGGTAGTTTTTGACCTTGTCGGATGGTGTGTAGATCGTATAGATAGATGAGTTGTGAAAGCGTTTTCCTGGGACCTTTTGATCCATTTTTGCTCTGCTGCTTTTATCTCCTCGGCTAGTAGTGGGCCTTCTACTGGTTTGTTGGGCCCCATCTTGCATCGTCTGATAAAACGGAGGATCCAAGCTGTGGAGCGGATTAGCCGGTGCCATGAGGAGAACCGCTCTACTGATGGGAGTGCTTCGCCCTTGGTGGACACAAGGCCAACGTAGTGAGGTTTGACTTCTAGTGTTAGGTCGTCAGGCCTGTGGGCGGGTGCCCGTTCTTTCGGCCATGCACCCTCCGGGGAAGTGAGAAAGGCTGGGCCGGTAAACCACCTTCCTTCTGGTGTTAGGTCTGGCACCTCTAAGTCTCGTGTTCCTATATCAGCTGGATTGAGTTTTGTGGGTACCCATTTCCAGTCGGGTATGTTGGTTAGTTCGTCTATTTCGCCCAATCGGTTTGCCACAAAGGTTGAGTAGGCGCGTGGGTCGGTGCGTAACCAGCATAGTACAGTTGTGGAGTCTGTCCAGAAGCAGGTGCGGGATATCAGGGCTTTGCTTTCCTTTTGGATCGTCTGGGCTAGTCTCGCTGCTATGAGGGCGGCTTGAAGCTCGAGGCGTGGAATGGAGAGAGGCTTCAGTGGTGCTACCTTGCATTTACTTGCAAGGAATGTTACTCGTAAGGATCCATTTATTTCTTCGGTGAAATAGGCCACGGCACAGCAAGCTTGCTCCGATGCGTCGCAGAAGAGGTGTAGAGTTACGTTGTTCTGTTTGTTTGAGAGGCAACGTCTCGTGCTGTGTTCGGGGGTAATGGGTTCGTCCCAGCCGACGCTTGAGCGCCACACTGCTTGCAGTAGCATCTTAGATCTGATGGTAAGGCAGGCAAAGAAGCCGACTGGGTCAAAGATCTTCATTACTATGGATAAGAGTTGCCGCTTGGTAGATGTGTGGCCGTGTCGGGGGAGATCGCCTCGCGAAATGAGTACAGGAAGCGGTCTGTGGTGGGGTCCCAGATCAAACCAAGCACTCGTTCTGTCTCTGGACCTCCACTGCTGATCTGTATCGCGGAGCTGGCACGGTCTTCTATGGGTACGCCAGCTAGGGCCACCGGGCTATTAGACGCCCAATTTGTCAAGTGGAACCCTCCTTTCGCGAGGAGGGCACTTACACTTTGGGCGAGTGTAGCAGCTTCATTGGGTGTGTCTGTTGCATCTAGGTAGTCGTCCATGTAGAACTTGGTGCGTACGGCTTTTGCGGCGGCCGGGTACTCGTGCTCGTATGTTTCGGCCACTTTATTTCGGACGAATTGGGCACTGCTTGGGGAGCAGGTGGCTCCGAACATCATTGATGACATTTGATAGGTGTCTGGTTCATGATGGGGTGATGTCCTCCACAGGAAAAGCTGGGACGGCTGGTCTTCTCGCCTTATTTTTATTTGCAGGAACATTTCTTTGATGTCTGCAGCAATGGCGATGTTTCCTTCCCGGAAGCGTATTATATTCCCCAGGAGGGAGGACAGCAGGTCAGGACCAGTAAGCAGCTGATCATTGAGGGAGGTTCCTCGGCATCGGCTTGCAGCATCGAATACCACTCTGATTTTTCCTGGCTTATTTGGGTTGATTACTGCGAAGTAAGGCAGGTACCATTTGCGAGGTGTGGTGGTGGAAGCTTCATGGCCTGATAGCTTCTTGGCATAGCCTTTGTTGAGAAGTTGACTTATTTTGTCATTGTAGGCCACTGCTAGATTTTTGTCTTTTGCTAGCTTTTTCTCCAGAGACAGAAGTCGCTTCAACGCACACTGCCGATTGTCAGGTAGCGAGGCTTCTGGATTGCGCCATAGTAGACCAGTTTCCCACTTCCCTGTAGGAAGAGGACGGGTAGTTGCATTCATAAGTGCAATGGCCTGTTGTTCGCTTGCATTGACTCTGGTGGCTGATGTTACTCCGAGCGAGTCGATGTCGAAGTTGGTTTTTACTAGCTCCCTCAATTGTATGTCTGCGGCCGTTTCTGATTGTAGTGCCAAAGTGGTAGTCATGTTATTATCTCTGGGGTTGACTCCCCCATGAGCGATCCATCCTAGCGCGGTACGTGATGCTATTCGCGTAGTATCATTGCATTCACGAACTTCCCTTGACACAATTAGGTGAGCGTTGTCTTGGCCTATTAGCAGCTTCGGGACGACAGACCTTCCTTGGATCTGTTGCTCCGGCAGGTTGAGGTTGCTTATTGTGCTGGCAGAGATGTGGTATGTATTACTGTTGCCCGCACCTCGTATTCTTAGTCTCACTCGTTGGGAGAGATTGTCAGAGGTGCACATTCCTTTGGCACCGTGGATTCGCAGTCCGTGAACTGGGCCGTTTGCTCCGACTTGTATTGCGGTGTCAGTGTCAACAAGTGTTACTGTGGATCCTTCGTCCAGGAGAGCAAACACTGACACTTCTTATTTGTTGGGAGCGCTTAATATTACTGGCGCAATTTTTAACAGTACTCTCTGTCCGGAGTCCTGGCGTCACAAGTTGACATTTTCCACGGTGCTTTTTCGTACGAACTCGGGATTATGTAGCAGGGGGTGGTGTGGGGATCTGCAATCCCCTACTTTGCACCATTGGTTTATTTTGCAGCTTCGTGAGTGGTGTTTTTCTAAGCACTTGCGGCATAACTTTCCCATGCGTACAGTTTCCCATCGAAGTTCAACATCTTTGGCTGCGAATTCTTTGCATTTGCGGGTTTTATGATCGCCGCTACATTGGGCGCAGCTTTCGTCGGCTGTTTTTCTTTTTCGGCTTGGTCCAGGGTAAGTATGTGCCTCATTTATTTTGCGTTTCATCGGGGCGATCTTTTCTTTTGGGCCGTCCCCGATTTCTTCTTGATGTCCGGCATGTATTTGCTCATGGCTCGGTAGAAGTCGCATGCGATCACTATCTTCTTCCTCCTGGTACCCGGCATGTATTTGTTCACGGCGTGGTCGGGATCGTATGTGGTCCACCATCCCGCTGTTTGGAATTGCGTTTGATACCTCTTTCAGAAAGGCAGCGAGCTGGGTTATGGTGGCCGGGGCATGTTGTTTGCGGATCTCGATTAGCCATGCCAGCCGCAGGGAACTCGGCATTTTGTCAGTGACGTCGTTCAGTAATGCAGGATTGGTGAGATAATCTTCGGTTTTCAAGATCCGGAGGGATGCCACCAGGTTTTGCACCGTCCCGGAGAAATCTGCCAGGTCCTCGAGTGATACCTCAGTCGTGAGGTAAGGTAGCTTTTTAACCTTGTCTAGCATAAATTTTGCTATGGAGTTAGCGCTGCCGTATCGCTGCTCGAGGACGCTGATGATCTCTGGGACTTGCGCAGTATCCATTAGTAGGGGACCCACGGTATCTCGCACCTTGCCTTTGAGGGCACGCTGCAGCCGGATGAGATTTTCGCTCGGAGTCAATTGGCAGGTGGCGGTGGATTGAGCGTACTGTGCCTTCCAGGTAGGCCACTCGAGGGGGTCTCCGGAGAAGGTACGCAAATCTTTTGCTGTGGATTGCCTGGCGATTAGGGCTGCCATTCTTGAGTCATCTTCTAATGTGCGAGGGCTATCTTGCGTTCTGGAGGAGCGGAGCGCCTCTGCCATCACAGAGGCGATCTGGGCCAGTGGGTCGTTGCCGTGCTGTAACCATTCTCGGGTGTGCCGTGCCGTCTCGTTGGCTGTATGCGGTGGTGTAAACAATGGGGAATCCTGGCCGGAGGAGGCTGGCTGTTGCTGGTACCCCGTTGTATTGTAAAGTGGGCGCTCGGGTCCGAGATGGCTGTATCCGGCTCGAAGGACCAAATGTACTAGACGTTTTGTACACAAATTGCAAAAATAGGGAGCTGGACACAACTTGGCACGCCAATGTCCTTAATTTCTGGATTTAATGATTCTAAGTTAAATTAGCAAAAACTGACTCTATAACTGTTGTAAAAACACTTAAAAGACTTGCAGACTTTTGGAGACTTTTGGAGACTGTTGGGGTCAGGATAATGGGATACTGGGAGAAAGGTAGAACAGAATTTAAACTGATTAAAAAACACTTTTAAAGTAGGTTAGAACTTGGAGACTTCAGTTTCTTGGAGACTTGTGACTTCTTGGCTGGTAGTTTTTGAACTGATTTCCTACCGGTTTGCCGTTTGTTTTATAGGGCAAATCCGGGTTGGACTTTTGGAACACAGAACCTCCCTGTTTCTGAAGGGTGCTTGCGTTTACGTATTTTTCCCAATCGCTATGATTTTCGAGCAGATGTGTTAAAAATCTGTGTGATAACCTTTGCCAAGACAGTCCTGTTCCAATAAACCGAAGTCTCACATAATTTTTATTGTTTCAACAAGAAAAGGTACAAGTTTACAAATGTGATACAAGATACAATATCTAGAAGTAAATATTTTCTTAAAGTGCAATAATCACTGGTAGACGACAGTTTTTGAGGTGTTATTGTAGTATATACCTATTTTTAGGTGATGATATATATTTCTTGATTCAAATTATTCCCGATTTCCCGAAATTTAGCTCCGAGTTTTTCGGAATGTAAATTGGCTGTCGTAAATATTTACGATTCAAACATTTCCTTTGTTCAGCATTGACCAATGGCGCCGCGTCTGGTAGCAGGGTGGGGATAACGTAAATACTCAATCATTTCCTTGATTTTGATCATTGCTGTCTGGGGTCCCTGGTGAAAGTATTACGTGGTTATTCAGATGTGTTTTCGAGTCCAATGATGCTGCAGCATGTATTTATTATCAATTGCGTTTATGTTTTCAATTGATAAGTTAATTGTAGAATGTAATAGCATTGTAGACATCATTCCAAATGCACAGTGTTTCGTTGGCCAATGAGAGCACTCCCTTTGTTTCGTAGGTTATTGGAAGGGGTAACGCGCAGCGGCACGGTATTATGTGGAAGCGTAAATTCCATTCTTGAATTCTCAGGGTTGTCATACGCTTTCGTCGACACGTTCGATACAGTAATATACGAAACATAATTTTCTCTCTTTCTATCTTCACTAACTTATTTCTCCCTCTCAACTTCCGTTCACCTCGCCCAATCACACTTTTCGTAACGCTCTCGTCACTCATTCACCAGCTTACTCCCCAAGTCAAGCATGCGTAAAGAAGTTTTAATTAAAGAAATTCACGATGTAAAGTAACGTCAGTGACAGCCGTCTTACCAGTCAATGGTGTTTTTTTATGTAATAATAACATTGTAGCCAGTTTTGATTTAATATAAATATATAACATTTAGCCAGACTGTGCGGTTTTTCAAATCAATAATTATGAATTAAAATATTAAATTTACACATTTTTAGTACAATGATCAGAATCAGAAAAATAAACTTTAAATCTTCCACACATTTTTAATGGTATTCATAGTCTGTGAAAATACCCCATTGGGGATGTCATGTCCTACACCTGTAATTCTTGTTGGTATTCATTCACCTTTGAAAAACTGTGAATAAATTGAAACCTTTCAGCGCGCTTCACTCTTCATTCATTACCGCAATAATGTTCAATTCAGGGAAGCGACTTCAGTGAAAAGGCTTCGTGAAATGCTCTCAAACTTCATGGCGTTGCAGTCAAACTTCAACTATGTTTATAAATTCGCTCTGACACAGTACATACAATACCCAGTCGACTTAGAGTGGTGCTTACCTACCGCGATTCGTATAGGCTCCTTTCAACTAACCGACGTTTATAGCTATGGGGGGTAACACCCGACCGTGGAATAAAAATTACGAGGAATATTGTCACAAAAATATTTTACACATGAACAAGGTCTGTTTTGTATGTTTTCGTAGCTCTATGGCTCGGTCGGTCTGAAATTCCCCAAAAATTTAGTTATTTTATTTTCGTTCCTAGCTCGGTCGGGGATTTCTTTCGTAAATTGTGATTAACGTGAACTCGTGAAGGGAAAAATTACCTATTTGTTGAAAAAGTTGTTATACTGATAGTGTTTTTAAAAATTTTGAAAGATATCTTTCAAAAACAAGGTAAGTGGATTGGAGAGTTAATTTTTTTGTAATGAACATTAATTTTTGTAATGAATTATAATTGATAAAAGCAAAACCCGAATAATTAACAGAAATAAATGTTTTTTCTGCGTGTATATGTCGCAGGCAAATCGTAAAATCAGGCCAATCGTGATGCGCCTGAGGCACTTTACGAAGTAGCTGGGCGCATCATTATCTGCCTGATTTTACGATCAGCCGCCGACATACATGAAAAATTAATCAAAGAATAAAAAAAAATAATAATAAATAATTTTGAGGGGTACGAAATTTTTTTTTTACACATTTGACCAGCTATTAATGTTTGTATATGTCTAACAGACTAGTCATTTATTGTTGGGATAGTCAAAGGAAATGTTGACTTAGTAAATGCTTCACTACAACGTGAATTGTATGTAAAAGTTTCGCGTAATTCGAGTTGAAGGCGTTACTATAGCCTATCTGGAGTACTAGCCTATCCTTGTGCAACATTACTGAGTAACATATTTTTGCATTACTTCAGCCTATTTATTATTAAGACAAATGTGTAAATAAAGTTGGGATTTCACTTGATCTACTCTTTGAACTATTTTATAAAATCTATGAAATAGATTCGCAAGAACAAGCTTTTCTATAAAATAGAATCGAAAGTTGAATTGACTTCAAATTTCGTTCAATAAATTAGCCTAGATTCTTATGGAGTAGACCAGGTCCAAAAGCAGCATACCTTAGTTGTTCGAATTTGAATTTAGTTTAAGTAGAATAAAATGTTTGAAAGATGATGTACGTAAGCAATGTATCTGTTTTAGTCTATGATCGTATTAACTCTTGCTGCAATATCTATACGTGTTTATTCTGGTCAATCTGGTCAAATCTGATCACCAAAAATAATTAAAGGCACTTAAAGCAACGTTTAGATTCCGATCGGTCTTTCACCAGGGCGATACTGAGAGTATCTACCACTCTCAATTTGGTTATAATAAATAGTTAGTAATAAATAGTTGCAACGCCTGATATAATAGCGAAAAGTAAAGTGAATTAATTCCTAATCATTGAAAAAAACATTAGCTATTCTCAAACGAAAAATGGAAACAGATAAATCAAAAATAGATTCGGTCGCATCAATTAATTCCATTATTTATTTTCTTTGAGACAGCTTTTATTTCTTTTTTCTTTTTCTTTTTCTTTTTTCCTTTTTATTTTTTCTTTTTTCCTTTTCCGCCAATATTTTTCAAATCAATTTTCTCGGATTTTTGCGAGCAAAGATAATATTCTTTTGCAATTTCTCGCAAAAATTTTTCCACCTCCGAGGTTTAGTACCTGTGTAATTGATTAAAAGGATCTGTTGTGAGGCCTTTTTCATAATTAACTTTGTTTTGGTATTCAGATCGTCGCTCGTGGCATTTCTTGCAATATACGAAACCTGGCTACAGCGTCCCACTACTCCGCTTTTAGTTTTAATAGTAATTTGTATTAGTATCATGATATATGTGGCCAATCCAAAATTGCTTACGAATAACAGCTTCAGTTACACTTGTAATACACTGTAAATACTAAAACCGAAACGAAGCCAAACGAATTGTATGATAGTATATTTAGAAAAAAACGAGGTATGCAAGGAAAAAGGACTTATCACTGATCTGGACAGCACAGATCGGCATTGCGTGGAAAACGTACGATTGCGTTGCGCGTGAAAGTGTGTTTCTAGAGCTAGTATTTTTGTAAAAAATGTGTAGATTGCTAGTTAACTTTCGAGCATTTAAACTCAGCCACCCTGACAAATCGGCAATTGCCGAGCATTTAATTGATATCGGCCATTATTTTGGGTTCCTTCTTGAAGTTCATTCATTAATTACATCTACCTACAGATTAGACGTGTCATATTTGCTCATATGAATTTTAAGAAATAAACACAAATAAATCTATATTTAAGCAGTAAAAAGTGCAGAATATATTGATTTCGCGATTTTGCGTCGTCTGTGTGTTTTCAAACTTAAAAAAAGCGACTCTGTGCTCTATTTCATAGTTTGTGAAAAAATACAATAACACAAACGATTTAGTGAAATAAATAAATAATAAACTGTGAAATACAATAAAATATAAAGTGCATCCTAAATAATCTATAACTTCAATAAAAACAGTTATTTTTGTTACTAAAAATACAAATTTCAATTAATTGTTAACTGTCATAACTTTAATAAATCTATTTAATCTCGGCGGGCGACATCTGTGAATTGGTGAATTGGTCTAGCGGTTAGCGTCACTCGCTTATTTGTCAAAGCCGGTGTTTGCGCATTTATTTTTACAATTAATACAGAGGGAGCGATAACGTATAAAAAATGAACCCACATCAATTTATGGATTCTGCGAAGGAGGCTATTTATATTATGATGATTATGATGATTTACTTAACTGTGTTCAAGATAAAGCTTTTAAATTTAACAAGGAACAAATTCACTTAATTACAACGAAAACAAGTGCTATATTAAACTGGATGGGACATTTAACTATAATGAAACATGGAAGCAAAAGAAAAAATAATTAAACGGGAAAGTAGCTGAAAACCAAGATAATATATTTAAAAGTGATTTCAAATTAATAGTTTCATCGAACAATGCTGAGGAATCTTCAGAAAATATACAAAATAAAATCAGGAAGAAAATTAACTTAGGTAAGATTGGTGCCAAAGTAATTGGTGTTAATGCGATATCTAAGAATAGAATACTTATAAAATGCTCGACAAAGTGCGATGCGGAAAAAATGAGTAAAGCTATTGGCGACGAGTTCAAAGACATCAGTGCTACAGAAATTAAAAAAAAAGACCAACTATGATACTTAAGGGCATTACTAATGACTATAATAAGGAGGATATTATACAAGATATGATATATATCCTATGATATATATCCTATATATATATATATATATATCCTATATATCCTATGATATGAATGGTGTTATACTTCTTCGTGTATCACAGATTCGTGATCTTGGTATCATATTCCATGAGAGTCTACAGTTCAATGTTCACAATTCTTGGTTTTATTTTGAGAATGGGTGCAAATTTTAAAAATGTATCAACATTAAAAAATCTGTATTGCTCGTTAGTACGAAGCAAATAAGAGTACAATTCCACCATTTGGTCACCATTTTACAAAATCCATTCTCAATTATTGGAAAAGGTACAAAACAAATTCCTTCGGTTTATTAATTTTAAAATGAAAATTCCAATTGAACTTATAAATTATAATAACTTACGCGCAGAAACCAGACTCCTTAAATTATCAGATAGAAGAGTGTTAATTGATTTGTTATTTTTATTCAAAATTATCAAATCTTTAGTTGACTGCCCTAATTTATTAGAATTAATCTGTATTAATGTTCCTGCTAGACTAACTCGCAATAAAGATATTTTCAATTTTAACAATACCCTCAATACTAACTATTCTATTATTCACCAATCCCTAGAATGCATAGCCTTGCAAATAAACATTGTGAATCTATAGATATATTTGGTGTTGACAGTTTTGCAATTTTCAAGAGACAACTCATCTCTATTTTATCTGTTAATAATTAACTTTTCTTATTTTTGTTCTTTTCATAAAACCTCCTCTCATTTAAAATCTTACCAGTAATTTATAACCTTATTTTATTTTATTTTGCTGTTCTATTTAGTTCTGTTTTATCATCATACATTATTATACACATATAATTGTTTGTTTATACCTACTAACTAGCTTTTACACTTTGTACTTTATTGTATTTCTGGTCTTATTACTGATTTTTTCTTATTACTCATAGTATTTCATTTCTTTTATGATGTTTAATTTTTTTATGTTTTTAATTTCTGTTGTAAAAGCCCACTAGGGCGTAAATAAATAAATAAATAAATAAGATATTATCGAACAGTATGAAGATATCAAGGCTGTGATGATAGATAAACCGGAAATTGAGATGACCTTAAAAAAGATCTTAAAAAACAAATACAATAACACATTTAATTACATAATAGAAGTTAGTACTAAAATAAGAAGATGGCTAGTTTGTGCCGGTAAAATCTATGTGGGGTACCAGAGAATACAAGTAGAGGATGCCCTTCCTCTGGTGCAGTGCTATCACTGCCTGGGCTTTGGACATACTTCTTTCAGGTGTCTTCATAAAGAAAAGGACAAACCATTGTGTACACACTACACACTGTGCTGGTGATCATTCCTACAAAGATTGTGCTAACAAAGATAAAGAACCTAAGTGTAAAAACTGTCAAAGCAAAAATAAAAAAAATTAACTGGAATATTGACATCAGGCATTCTGCAAACGATAAAACAAAATGCAATGAGCATTTTAGCAAAAGAAAAAATAGAATATTGACTAGAAATAACAATAAACCTGTCTCATAGTAGATATAGTGTTATTATAATACGTATGATTTTTTCTCGTAGAATTTGCTATATTTCAATAAATACAATTTACGTTTTTATTTCCAAACATTACACATTTCTATTTCTATATTATATTAAAGAAAAAAATCATTTGTAAAAAGACACTAGATTTCCAAACATCGCCATATTCTGTTGTTGAACTTTCACTTTATTACATAAATATTGTTATAAAAATTATAAAAAACCACAAAAAAACTAACAAAAATAATATTATTATTTTACATTATTTTTTTAATGGTAATATCGTAACGACACCTTCAAAATCATTTTTTTTGTTTACCTATACATGTATATATTCACTGTGTACTATATTTCATATTTTTATACTATATTTCACATTCATAAATATAACAACAGTTTTTAAAAAAATCTTAAAATGTGGTAAATATTCTGAAATAACCCTATGTAGATGTGAACATTCAATTTATTTTATATTTATTAAGTCTTTATCAAAAAGTACTTGTACCAATTAGCTCTAGACACAAGCACTTTTATATTGTTAAATATTTAACATTAATCCTTCAATCTAAACTCAAAATACTTCTCTTTTTAAACTAAACAAGAAAAGAATTCATTCTTACGGGCTGAAACCTACAAATGATATTAATTATTGTATAGGTTTCATAAATGGAGTTATTTTATATTGCTCTCTTTTCATGTTTACCAGAAAGATAAAAAGAATATGTGTTAAATATACTATTTATGAATGGAATTTAACCAACCTAACCAAAAATATTAAATTTTATTGTTTTATCTATAAATGAAATATTTGTAATATTATTTAATGCTAAACGCATGGAAAATCATTTTGTATCATTATATTATACCTGCTTTTACTTTAAGAAAAATAATTGTGGTATCTTTGATAAAAACGAATGCTTTATCATATTATGGTGTATAATTATCGCCTGTCTCGACACAGGTATACCCTAGTGAGACAGGCATATACATAAAACCATTGTAAATATATTTTATTATAGATAAATAAATAAATAAATAAAAATAACTGTTCATTGCTGTATTATGCTAAGTATAAAAACGGGTGTTAGAAAAACAAATTATGTAATTATATCAAGTATTAAATTGAACCTTATACTGCATTCTGTAGAGATATTTCTCATAGAAATATTTTTATTTGTAAAATTAACCAAACTTCGTACCACAATCTTATTGTATTGTTTCAAATTTAACTACGAACTAAATGACACAGAATAATTTTTCGTATATAGATAATGATAATGAAATAGAAAGTAGTACAGTAAATAATTTAGAACATTGGATAAAAAAAACAAAACATAAATGCGTCTGATAATCTTGTTTGTATTCAATTAAATATAAGATCTATACAAAAATATTGGGATATATTGCATATATATTTACTTAATTGTTTGAAGCATATTGACATTCTAATGCTATGTGAAACTTCTATTCATACTGAAAGTACGTCTATGTACAACATTCCCGGATATAATTCATATAACTACTGCAGGACTGATAAGTCAGGAGGAGGTATTATATTGTATATAAGAAATAAATTTGAGTTTAGACTAAAATCGTTCCAATCACTACATTTTGAAAATATAACAGGAAAGCTCATACTCCAGGACAAAACTAAAGTTAATATAATAGCTATCTATATACCCTCTAATTTCAGTAAATCTTCATTTTTAACGGAATTATCATCATATCTTGATACAATTAATAGTAAGGAAAATATTATCTTACTTGGAGATATAAATCTGAATTTGCTCAATGACCAAGATTATATCATAACTTCATATGAAAACTTACTTACTAACCATTATTTAACTAAATGCATCAATGTAGTAACCAGAGAAGCTGTATTAAATGGACAAATTACTCGTACGTGTATTGACCATATATTTGCCAAATTTAGAGGCAAGAAAATAACTGCTTGCGTCTGTGAAAATAATTTCGCCGATCATTTTATCACTGCTATTAACATGAGATCTCATAAACGTCAGGTAGACCTTGCAAATAAGTATATTCAAATCATCTCACAAAAGGCAATTGATAGATATATCAGAGATTATAACTGGAGTAAACTTATAGAGGAGAAGGATTGTATTTCATTATATGAAAAAATAAAAACTTTATTTAACAAATTTTACAAGAGTAGTTCTAAAACGATAGTGCAAAAACCGAAAACACGACCTTATGCAATAAATGAATGGATAAGCAGTGAATTATTATGTCATATAAATAATAGGGATAAACTTTATAAAAAATGGAAAAGTACACCAACAAACAAAACATATGAAAAAGAATACAAAAAAACTCGTAACCTTGTCAATAAACTTATAAATAAAGATAAAACTAACTACTATAATAATAAATTTAAAAACTGTTTTAATGATACTAAAAAAACCTGGGACGAGATAAATAATATCTTAGGAAGTAAACCCAAAAACGATTGTGATGAAACTATAACACGATATATGTTAAAAGATAGAACTGAGGATTCTGTGTCAAATGATTTTGTGAATTACTTCTCGGATAGCATCAGCAACATGTTACATAAATGCAATCACAAAGCTACTAATATAGTACTGGAAGAACCACCTCACAGTTTATATATACCAAGAGCTTCTATAACTGATATTGAAAACATTGTTAAAAAAAATGAAAAACTCTAAAAGCACAGGTATTGACAATATAAGAATGTTTGATTTAAAAAGAAATATAAAAACGCTTGGGCCAATAATTACTTATTTAATCAATATGATAATAAAGCAAGCAAAAATTCCACAAGAATTTAAATGTAGTATTACTAGACCAATATTTAAAGGTGGAAAACACATTGAACTAGGAAATTATAGGCCTATTACTATACTACCAGCATTAGAAAAAATTCTCGAAAAATTTTTATCAAATAAATTAAATAATTACATTGAAAAATTCGCCATCATAGACCCAAATCAATATGGCTTCCAAAGAAAAAAAAATACTGAAAAACTACTGCAAGAGTTTTCCAATTACATAAATAATCAATTAAATAATAAATTACATGTTATTGTTTTATTTATCGATAACTCTAAAGCTTTTGACACAATTAACTCAAAAAAACTGCTAAAAACTCTAGAAAAACTTGGAATAAGAGGAAATCTGTTAAATTTATTTAAAGATTATCTTAGAAATAGAAAAATATGTACCAAAATAAATAATACTTTTAGTAAAACAAAAAATGTATCTGCAGGAGTTCCACAAGGTTCCATATTGGGACCTACACTGTATATAATTTATGTAACTATAATGAAAAAACTTTTCTCTTTTGTTAAACATTTTGTATTCGCAGATGATACAGCATTGGTCATATCACATAAAGATCTGAAAACTGCAATTGAACTCATGCAAATTGACTTTAATCAACTTTGTAAATGGTCTCACGATGCAGGATTATTAATTAATGCCAAAAAAAAACAAAGTAATGCATAAAAACCAAAGTAATGCATATAAGATCACCTAATGCCAAATTCCAATTTAATCTTAATATTATTTCTCATAATTTTAATTGCATCCATAAAAATATTCCAACTAATTGTAAATGTGAAAGTTTAGAATTAGTTACGGAATATGTGTATCTTGGTGTTACCGTAGATTGTTTTTTTAAATGGGATAAACATATTAAAAAAACCTGTAAAAGACTCAGATCAATTGCTGGCAGAATGTACACATTGAATTTTTTCTTACCCACTAAAAATAATTTATATGTCACTGGCAGAATCCATTATAAGATATGGATTAACATTATGGGGAAATACTTCTGTAACAAATCTGAAACAAGTCCAAGTTGTACAAAACGCAATTGTAAAATTATTAGTTGGTTAAAATTGATGCTTATTGAGTAGGTACTTGTTCTATGGGCAATTACTTCTAGGCAAGTACCTACCTAATTTTATTATTTTCTTTTTTGTTCCATTATTCAAATAGTTCTATAGAAGAACAAAGGAAGGTAGCTTCCATTCTTACGTAAAAAAATGTGTTCCAACAAGCAGATCACAATATAAATCTTATAAAAAATCAGGATTATGTAAATAAAAGAATAATAAATTATGACCAGACAAACAAACACAAAACAAGCGTTTGATTTACAAAAGTGAGTACCACAGAAAACCTCCACCTGAAATCAAACAAGAGCGTAAAAAGCGCCATATGGTCCTTCGAGAAGCCAGATGAAAACCAGCTCATCCAGCCAGAAGTCCGGTCTACATCATTCTTATTCATCATTACATATTCCTAAGGTATTAAGGCATTATAATATAACTTGTAAAATCACGCGAAGAATTCGCCACCAAGAGCCACTCTTTTTGCGTGATATTATAATCAAACAAGATAAATATTGTCAACATAATATAATTTAACCAGTAGGTAGATTCCAAATAATTTACTCTATGATTACCACTGATTATTACAAATAATATAATTTATTTTATTGTAATCTATTTATTATTCGCTCCCGCAAAGGTGGTAAAAACAAAAGTTTATTTTTAAATAATTTAATGTGTATGTTTGTGTAAAAATTCTGCATTATGCCACAAACATTAAAATCACTGGTGAAGAAGCGCGGTGAATTGAAGGCACAATTAATACGATTTAAGAATTACCTATTAAGTGATTCAGTTGATGTAATAGAAACGGAAACAAGATTGGAGGAGGTAAACACACTGTTAAATCGCTTTAAGAATATACAATCTCAGATCGAAGAGTTTGATAGTAACTCAGATGAAGAGGATAGCCAACTTGAGTGTTTTGAATTGCAATATTATCAAGTAGTGACGTTAGCAAAAAAATCCATAAAAAGCATTGAAAAAATTGATGATACTAACAATATTAAGATCCAATTACCTACGTTTTCGCTCCCAGAATTTAGTGGTGATTATTCGAAATGGTTATCTTTTAAGGATGCTTTTGTCACGATAGTGGGTAATAATAAATCATTAAATAATTTTCAGAAACATTACTATTTGCGTGATTGTTTAAAAGGAAAGGCATCACAAATATTAAACGCACTTGAAATTACCCAAGACAATTTCGAAATAGCTTGGCAGGTTTTATCAAATAGATTTGAAAATAAGCGTGTAATAGCTAATCAACATTTAAATTCATTGTTTAAGCTCAAGGAATTAAAACAAGAAAGTCACGTCGCCTTGAGAAGTTTATTAGATCAAACACAATTACATTTGAATTCATTGAAAAACATAGGTCTACCCACGGAGTATTGGGATGTAATAATAATTTATATTTTGGCCAACAAATTAGATTCCAATACCCGGATCTATTGGGAACAATATCCAACTAAAGAAAAAATACCGACATTGCAAGAATTTTTAAAATGTTTAACAGATCGAGCGATAGTCTTGGAAGCATCGGAAGCAACATGTTCCACAGCCAAACCAATATTCGCGCATCATAAACCGTCAAGTTACAAAAAGGAATCTTCAGTTTCATTATTGTCGCAAAGGTTGAAATGCATTGTTTGTAAGGAAAATCATAAGATTTATTTCTGTAAACAGTTTTTGAAACTAAACCAACATGAACGGTTTGAGAAAATCAAGCAATTACAAGCTTGCATCAAGTGTTTAAATGTAGGTCATTCAACTAAAGAATGCAGGAGTAAGAATAATTGTAGAACTTGCGATAAAGCAGGACACAACACATTACTCCATATTTTCCCTAAAGAGGATCAAAACACTGAGAATGGCATAGATCAAGTACCAGTCTCAAACCATTCCACTTTTGGAGAAGCAGAAAAAACAATTTTGTTATCAACGGCAATGGTGAACGTTAAGGACAGTAATGGAATTATTCATTCAGCGAGAGTATTGTTGGATAATGGTTCTCAGGTGAATTTCATAACTGAACGATTTGCTAAAAAATTAAACATAAAGTACAAGTCATTAAATATGCCGGTCTCTGGGTTACATAATAATATAACAAATGTAAAGAAGAGCCTCTCGTTTGAATTGTCATCAATAAACTCTAATTACAAAAAACTTGTTACTTGCTTGGTATTACAAGAAATCACCAGCAAGTTACCGCAGACCTCTTTTCCAAAAAGGGAGGCAAACATACCACCAGGATTGAAATTGGCCGATCCTGAATTTTCCACTTCCGGTCATGTGGATATATTACTCGGCTCCGAACTATTTTGGGAAATGCTGACCACTGATCAATTGAGATTAGGAACAACTGGACCTACGCTGCAACGCACTGAACTTGGATGGATATTATCCGGGCCAATTAGAACGTGCACTACAAAAAAAGAGCAAGAATCATCCTCATGTCACTTATCTTTAAATATGATTCACAATCAAATTGAAAGATTTTGGAAACAAGAGGAATTGGTGTCCATCAAGCACCAAAATTATGAAGAAAAGGCTTGTGAAGAGAGCTTCAAGTCAACCCAAAAAAGGGATGAAAATGGGCGTTTCGAAGTAAGCTTACCATTCCGACCTTGTATAGATCAAATAGGTACTTCCTTGCCTATGGCAGAAAAAAGATTTTTAAACTTGGAAAAGAAATTATCTTCTAACATGGATTTGAAACTTCAATACATTAAATTCATGGAAGAATATGAAAACTTAGGTCATATGACAAAATTTGAACCAGTTTCAAATGAAGAAAAATCTTACTATTTACCTCATCATGCAATCAAGAAGGAAACCAGCAGCACTACCAAACTAAGAGTGGTGTTCGACGGCTCCGCAAAAACCTCCAGCGGGATATCAATAAACGACGCGTTAATGGTTGGTCCAATAATACAAAATGATTTATATACCCATTTGTTAAATTTTAGAAAATATCAAGTGGCATTGACGGCTGACATAGAGAAAATGTACAGGGAGGTCAACATTAGAGAGGAGGACCGCGTCTTCCAAAAAATACTTTGGCGAGCATCTCCAGAAGAGGAAATGGGCCATTTCAAGTTAAATACGATAACTTATGGTATGGGACCGTCATCTTTCTTAGCCACGCGTTGCTTGAAGCAGCTGAGTATGGAAAACGCTCAGTTATATCCTGAAACTAGTCTCATTTTAGAGAGAGATTTTTACATAGATGATCTAATTACAGGTGCAGACAATGTGGAATCCTGTAATTTGTTAAAAGAACAGTTAATCTCCATAATGAATTCGGCCGGTATGAACTTAAGAAAATGGCGGTCTAATTCTTCTGATTTGTCATCGGAGGCCGATCAGGCCACTGATATGGTAATTTTGGACAAACCAGAAGGAGAGAAAATTCTAGGCTTAGCTTGGAATTGCGAAAAAGATAGTTTTTTATATCACGTGGAACTACCGTCACATCCTATTTATAATAAACGGAATATTTTGTCACTGATTGCTAGTATTTTCGATCCATTAGGTTTGCTTGGACCAGTAACCGTGAATGCTAAACTTATTATGCAGAAATTATGGCAAGAAAAGATATCTTGGGATGAAGAAATACCTATAGAAATTCTGAAGCTTTGGAAAAAATATTTAGAAGATTTAAAAGGTGTAAATTCTTTTCAAATACCTAGAAAAATTATATGTAATCAAACCGTAAATATACAATTGCACGGATTTTGTGACGCATCTCAAAAAGCATACGCTGCTTGCGTATATATGCTATCCACAGACCAATCAGGAAAACGGCATTCTCAATTAATCACAGCTAAATCAAGAGTAGCTCCATTAAAAACGATTTCTTTGCCTAAATTGGAATTATGTGGTGCTGTTCTGTTAACAAAAGTTGTTGAAAAAGTAAAGGAATCCCTAGGTATAACTTTGGATAAAACATTTTATTGGTGTGATTCCACTATAACTCTATGCTGGATAGGAAATCAACCAGCGCGATGGAATACATTTGTTGCAAACAGAGTTGCAGAAATACAGGAAAGAAGCGAAACCAGTCAATGGAAGCATGTCAACTCCGAAGATAATGCTGCGGATATTTTATCAAGAGGAACCAGTGCTAAAAGTCTATTTTCTTCAGAAATCTGGTGGAGAGGTCCTAATTGGTTAACTCAAGATGAAGTAACTTGGCCGAACTATAAGGAAATTTGCATCGATCCACCGGAATTAAAAAGCAAAATAAATTTAACCGTCAGTATGAATAAAGATTGGGAATTGTTTTATCGTTTTTCTTCTCTCACGCGTTTACAAAGAGTAACTGCTTATATCCTACGTTTCATTAATAATACAAGAAAAAAACATACATTTAGCGGACAACTTTCAATAATAGAATTAAACAAGTCGTTACATTCATTAATAACGGTCACTCAATCTTATTCATTTTCAAAAGAAATTAAAACATTAAAGGCGGGAAAAAACTTAGATAAAACCAGTCATCTCAAATCATTAAACCCATTTATACATATGGATTTATTGCATGTAGGTGGGAGATTGTCCAGAGGAAAACTAATACATGAAGCACAAAAACATCCGATATTACTACCTCACGATCACCCTCTAACAAAGTTAATCATTAAACATTTTCATTATACAAATTTGCATGTAGGTACTCAAACGTTACTAGCACTTATTAGACTAAAATATTGGCCTATAATGGCAAAAAATGCTATTAAAAAAATACTTAAAAATTGCATTGTGTGCTTTAAATGCAGTCCAAAAACAAGTCATCAAATAATGTCTGACCTTCCAGAGGATAGAGTGTCACCATGTAGACCGTTCTCTGTTACAGGACTAGATTACGCAGGGCCAATCTTAATAAAGTCTGGAATCAGTAGGAGATCCAATTCAGTCAAGTCTTATATTTGTTTATTTATATGCTTCTCTACTAAGGCAGTTCATTTAGAACTGGTCACCGCTCTGACTACAGATGCATTTCTTAATTGTTTAAAGCGTTTCATTTCCAGACGTGGAAAACCTAGTAAATTGTATTCTGATAATGCTACTACATTTGTTGGAGCGAATAATGAATTGAAAAATATGTATAATTTATATGTCTCTCAAAAGGAAATAGCTAATTACTTAACTAATATGTCTATTCAATGGGTTTTTATCCCACCTAAAGGTCCTCATCATGGAGGTCTTTGGGAATCTAACATAAAAAGTGTGAAATATCACGTAAAAAGAGTGGCAAACGTCTCTTCATTAACATATGAAGAGATGTGTACGTTATTATACCAAATAGAGTCCTGCATAAATTCTAGGCCTTTAATTCCACTATCCAACGATCCCCTCGACCTCTTCGCACTTACTCCAGGTCACTTTCTTATTGGTGATAACCTGTCAGCTGTAGCTGAACCTGACCTACAACAGATTCCCATAAACAGGCTTAATAATTTCCAAAAACTAAGCCAGCTAAGACAGAGCTTCTGGTCAAGATGGAGAATTGAATATCTGGGAGAGCTGCAGCAAAGGACTAAATGGACGGATGGGAACCGGCGACAACTAAAGACTGGGGACTTAGTTATCATCAAAGACGACAACGCACCACCAAATTTATGGAGGATGGGACGTGTCATCGCCACTCACCCTGGACAAGATGGGATAACCCGTATAGTCACCTTGAAGACGCAGCAAGGGTCTATGAAAAGGCCCATTACCAAATTGTGTCTTCTACCAATGGACGATGCTATCACATCTTAGAAGAACTGGATCAAAATAAACTACTAACATCTAAGAAGAGCAGTATAAAAAATAAGTCATCTTTACTAAGGCCAAGGATCAAAAAGAAGCCATCTTTCTTGAAGACAAGAACTGCAGAGGCTATCGATCGAGGATCAAGAAGATGAACATTTTATAATTTAGTGTTATTTTTTTTTCTTATGCATATCTTCTAATGATTTACTTCAATTTATTATATTATTGTTTCTAAACTAACTACAACAATCAATGGATGATTACGATATGTGTAATAGCTAGTTTCACCTCTCTTTTTTATTTTTTAAAAATAATTTATCTCACAAATAATAATAATCAATTTTAACTATTATAGGGTTCTAAAAAGAACTTTCATTTAATTTCAGCCCTTTTTGTCGGGGAGCTATGGTTAAAATTGATGCTTATTGAGTAGGTACTTGTTCTATGGGCAATTACTTCTAGGCAAGTACCTACCTAATTTTATTATTTTCTTTTTTGTTCCATTATTCAAATAGTTCTATAGAAGAACAAAGGAAGGTAGCTTCCATTCTTACGTAAAAAAATGTGTTCCAACAAGCAGATCACAATATAAATCTTATAAAAAATCAGGATTATGTAAATAAAAGAATAATAAATTATGACCAGACAAACAAACACAAAACAAGCGTTTGATTTACAAAAGTGAGTACCACAGAAAACCTCCACCTGAAATCAAACAAGAGCGTAAAAAGCGCCATTAGTTGTTCCGAATATTTTCAAACAGAGACATAATACACCATTACTGTTTCAGAGTGCTAAAATTTTACCTGTTAAGGCAAAACTATGGCACAAAATTATAATTCAGTATATATTTACCCAGCAGCATAAAGAGAAATTAGAACATAAATACAGCACTAGATTCACGCGCAACGACGGGTTAAAAGTTCCGAAATTTAATAATAAGTACGGACAGAGAACGTTTGAATACAACATACCGAAAATATTTAATTTATTACCTGATACTATAAAGCAATGTAATTCTATGAATAAGGTTAAATATATGCTGAAAGATTGGCTATCGGAAAAAAAATATTTATACTTAGATTGATTTGTATGAATAATGTTGAATTTGTAGAAATAAGATGTAAAATTATAACATTTAAAATTAATTATAAGCACCTGCTGACAAGCCAATTCAATTGGCTTAGCAGGACTTGTTTGTAAAAAAATATATATATATAAATAAATAAATTTAAAAAAAATAAAAAAATAAAAAATTACGAATTATTAAATTAATTACGGAGGCAATCCCATTAATATTAATAAAGAAGACGGAGCCAATCTCAATAGTTCTTGGCATTGTATAATTCACGGCTACACCTCATTTCTTTATACATATTTCGCTTTCCATACTACACAATTTTAATTTTAACTTGTCTTAATTTAGTCTAATTAATCATTATATATTGTGCACTATGCGTACTATGTATATATTTGCCTAACACAACTGTATTACTAATTACTAACCTTTGTAAAAGCCCACTAGGGCGTAAATAAATAAAGCACACCCCACCACTAGCTTCGATTATGTATCTTCCCTGATAATGGACACTGTGATGCTGTCCAAAATGTTGGCTAAAGAAGAAGGTAGCATAACACGAGAAAATATCTCAAAAATGAATCACTATAACTGTATCCTACATAAAATAATACATTGTTGTTGAATCGAATTTTATATCAGTAATGCATAATATTAGAATGTCGCTGTTACTAGCGCCTGATATATGGACAATTAAGGAACCTCGGTTAGACAGTTTAATAATTTATTTGTATATTTTTTTAATATATATTTTTTAAAACATTACATATCACATCTTGGCTGTCCAACTAGGAAATTTACCCGTTTTAGGACAGTAATAATGAGCCGATTTATTACATATAATTATTGTTTGGTCTATTAAGTACTTAGATATTACACTTAAACGTATGCTTTTCAACCATTCCATGAAATTTTAGTTTTGATTTTGATGAATAAATGAAATAGAGAATCAAAAAATAGATAAAAAAAAGGAAAGTTGAGGAAAGATAAATGCAAAGAAAAATTTAAGCAGTTTTTGAACTTACTTTGGTATAAAAATAATATTAATGTAATACAAAAATAATACCTATATACTGAAAACTAAAAAAATCGAGTGCAGTTAATACGCGGTAGAAGCGAAATTTTACCAAAACAATTTCAAGAAGGATCAAGGAGCCTTAAAAAGTAAGGTCATAATCAAAACGGCCAATGAGCGCGGACCTAGCGTAATTTCCGTTATCTATCTCAACCAATAGGAGCCTTGATAGTTGTTTGATGCTCTGTAGGTTCTGTATGGGTCATTTTCGTTTCACCCGAATTCCAAATCACAACGGGGCTATAGACAGTTTTAAATATAATACCCTCCGCGTGCAAAGCCGTATCTTCTCCAAGCACAAACTTTCTAATTAAAGTGTTTATCGGAAGTGACCTGCAGGTAAGTATGTTTCTGTATCCATTTGTTAATATTAAAATTAGATAGAACTTAAGAATCCTGAATAAATTGTACAGCGCCCTTGAGGTGATTTTTCACAAAAACGGCGCTCTATAAATTATTCAATTATTATTATTATTATTATAGAAGTTTCCCTTCAAAAAAAACTTTTTGTTACATAATAATATCATATTGATAATAATATAATATGTCCCTATTCTCCTGTTTTAAGGTTTATTTTGAGGAACAAAAATAATAATAATATTTAATAATAAATTTTCTATATTTAAAAAACTGTTTTTTTACATTACCTTAATTTATAAACTTAATCAATTTAGGAATGTGAAGAAAGGGTCCTGGTGAGGTTTAATTTTCTCGAAAACGAGAGATTTTGAAATGAAACTTCTTTATCCCCGTTGTGATTTGAAATTAGGATGAAACGGAAATTACGCATTTTAGCACCTGCGAAGAGTCAAACTGTGCTCGTTGGCCGCTTTATGATATAACTTTTCAAGGCTCCTATTGGTTGAGTTATGAAACGGAAATGACGCATTACTGTACCTACAAAGCGTCAAAATGCTCCCATTGGCCGCTTTGATTTTGACCCTACTTTTCAAGTATTGGTTGAGATTGTTTTCGTGAAGTTACGCTTCTACCGCGTGTGAACTTGCTGAATGTTCGACGGTGGTGACTATAAGGAGATGTGTTTCAGTGCCTTACGACCAAGTGGACCAGGATTCAGCGCTGGTGGAGATGTTCGGACAGGTGGGCGCCTACAAGTGCAAGTACTTCGTGGCGGTGGGCGCAGTGGCCGGCCTGTCCGTCTCCATGTTCGGCTCCATGTTCCCCATGCCACGCATCGTGTACGCCATGGCGCAGGACGGGCTCATCTTCAGGTAAATACATATACAAACCATCATCCCATTATGCTTTTTAAGGTCTCTGTTCAAATGAAAAGTATTTACAGCCAGCGAGTTCCCGTTGCTATGCTTATGTTTTTCCATGTGTGTCCTTTCCCATTCCCCTTCCGCCTCCCCTTCCTCTCCCGCATCCCCTTCCCCTCACGCATTCCCACTCCGCCTTCTCTGCCTTCCCTGTCCCCACTTCCCTCTCCCGCTTCTCCCGTCCCGCAAACCCCCCTCCCCCATCCCGCATTCCATACATTCAGTCACGGTACATTCAGTTTTCAAACAGCTCACGTGCCACCTATTGCAATTTCTTTATACAAATTTCATAATGCCAGACCTCACTAGTATATATAAAAACTATCGCGGGCATGCTCACTTCAAATCCATAAAGTTTCATCGCAATCGGATGAATGGTTAGCAACGCATAACTTCATGATGCCAGAACTCACTATTATACATAGAAACCATCGCGGGCATGCGCACATCAAATCGCCAAAGTTTCATGAATGATGAATGGTTTAGCAACGCATAGACATCTCATATTCATACTCACGTAAATACTCATGAGCATATTTTGATTTTTATAAACAAATATAGATTTTACTTTAGACATGACTTCCTTCACTCTAATAACTCCCTTCCTGGAATCTAGTCCACTCCTATTCGTTGGTTACTTTATTATTTATAATATAAATGTTAGTCCATTGAGGACTGTATTAGCTGGTTATTGAATTTAACAACAACAATTCATGATGCTTTTCCAATTTTTTTCAACTCTCCCATCAGAGGTTCGGGTTAAATCTGCAAAACGAAGTATGGTGTCTTCCCCTAAAACGGTCTTATTAGATCAATCTTCTCCTGAATTATCAGTGGTGTATTCCTAATTTGTCGCTCATAGCTGACAATGATACTGTCGTAATCAATTACTGCTATTTTAGATAGTTTGGTAATAAATATGTATTCACATTTCAGAGGTTTTTATCATCAGTACCAAAACTCTTCTCTGTGATGTATGAAGGGAGTCTTGTTTGAATTGTAATTCAGTAAACACAAATTTTTTATTTTTTTTATTTTATTTTTTGTTTATTTAATTTTATGCTTTTTAATATCTACAAAGATAATGTATGTATATGAGTCAAATTTAAACCGTTTTAAAAACACACAAGAATACCCATGAACAGGCGATGGCTATGTGGGATTTTTTTGGTTAATCTGCTAATTATTTTATTCTTTAATTTTTAAATGTTTATATATAAAAAATGTCTTTAAGTATTGTAAAATTATACCACTGTATGTACCAAAAAATGTATTAATAAAAAAAAATTATCTTACGGTAGTAACGCATTTTTCGCAACGTTTACAAAATATCTACAAACCGGTCAAAAAGACATTCACGGTGTACATACTACTCGGTGATAAAATTTCCAGTGAAGATAGGGTTGCGAGCAAAAGACATTGATGGTGAATTGAACAATTGAACAGTGTCTACGGTAGGTAATTCATCTGTATCAGCGACAATTCAAATATGTACAAACAATGTTTGTACCAGCATCGAAGATGAAGATCCGCATGAACGATCGATGAAACTCAATGTTAATAGATATTGGCTAAATGTCAATTAGCGGTTATTGCGAGCATGGTTAAAAATTGATAAGAAATATTGCGACCGACGATTGACTAATTATAACTTCATAGTATCAGATAAGCTTCATTTAACTGTTAATTTACAAAACTTTTTGAATAATTTCGTTCGTTTTGCAACATAACTGGATTGTCAATGAATGAAAGTGAACTAACGATGCTCTTAGAATCGAAAGAAATCATATACGCAATCCATAGACTTAACTAATTCATTTAAGACGCGATCATTTTATTCCGTTCGATCTTGGAGAAACGAATGTGGTTAAAATATGAACAAAAGTACAAGCCAGTGCTAATTTATATTAAAGATAGTATTTCAATTCGAAATTGTTAATTTATTAGTATTTTTAATTTTTCGTTGCGGTTTCGACGTTTACAAATGTAAATCCATGGACAGGTACGCCAGTATGGCCAGCGTATGTCAATTTCTTGTTCATTCCCTGTCAATATCGGTTTGGCTGTCAACATTGGTAAGTGCTTGAGATATTGATCCAATATTATAGTTATCAATTTCACTGTGATCCTGTAGATCCCAAAATATCGGTAGTGACTGAGGAAAACAATGAAAAAGAGGAGAAAATCATGCTCGCAGATTGGTTCGTCAGAAGAGAAAAAGTGTGGAGGTCCTCCATAACCGTTTAAATATGAAAAGATCCACGTTTTGGGTATGGTTTTTGATTGGGCTCTTTTTCTATCAGGCACCCCATAGTAACTAGATCTTGAATGTAGTTTGATATAAGTGTGTACTGCCGTATTAAAGAGTGCGTTGTTTGGTTACAAAGGCACTTGGCGCACATTCTGCCCACCACGGGCACGCCAGTGCTGGCTACCTTCAGCACGGGTCTGGCTGCCGCAGTCGTATCACTCTTCATCAGACTGGAGGTTCTCGTGGAAATGATGAGTATTGGTAAGTCATTAAATCTTTCTAGTACTTGGCATATAAAATTTGTAAAAATTAACGCACTTTTCATATCACTCGCACGACATTTGAAAGATGGCTGTTTTATAACCGTGATGAACAATCAAAAATGTTTGGTTTTGGATGTTGAGATATTTTACCCTTCTTCCTCGATGTTGAGCCAACACTGCATTACGCACCCAACGCTAGGTACAAACTACCATCTGAAAACTATAAGATTCTCCGAAACGAAAAAAAAACTAAATATTAACATTTTTGAAGTGACACATCTTTAGCCCCGTTAGCGATTTGAAATTCGGATGAAACGGAAATGCGTAACAAATTTATTATTTGGCTGGTTCCTGGTTCTAATATTATGCCGACAATTCATGCTTCGGTCCGGGACTTCGATAGCGCAGTGTAGACAAGGCGCCTGATAAGTCTCAGCGGCCAGAGAGACAGACATCAAGCGAACGGAGGATCGAATCCTTCGAAATCCAAAAAAAAACTCCTTTTTTGGCGAAATCAATATTCAATCTTCAAACCACTTTAAAATAAACAGGCAAAAGAAAAGAAAGCGACACCTAATGACTTTCTAGTTTCACTTCTACCGAGTGTGAATTACACACTCAGATTTTTTTTTTGAGATTGTAAAACCCCTTTCCCACGCATTACGTCTTTAGCGTAAATATAAGAACTTATTTGAGCGTGTTCACACACGCCTTTGTAATAATTTTGTGAAACAGTAATCGTGAACTAAAATATGCCTTCTAAATTATATAGAACTCATGTAGAAAAATGGTCGTTATTATGCTAACATTTATTATTATTGTAGAGGGATGTTATTATGACCTATTTGTAACTTCATTCCGTGCAGTTGAAAACGTCTACTACTTCCGAGAAAACATTGCCAACCACATGCAATCTAGGTCCAAGTCAATTATAAAATAAATAAATTTATTAATAAATTAATAATCCCCTGCCCACAAAAGCAAATAGATGTACGCACATATTTTACAGCCGATTCCCATTGCAGTACCTCTTCAACGAAAACCTTCTCGATCACATAGTGAGAACGATTGTTTTCCAGGAACGCTGCTGGCTTACACGCTGGTGTCGACGTGCGTGCTGATCCTGCGCTACCAGCCGCACTCCACCAACCTCATCGAGCTGCTGCCGCAAAGCCTTCGCACCCCCATCATGGGAACTCCTGTCAAGGAGACCAACATCGATGGATCATCTATAAACGTCCACAAAGGGGTATTTTTGTATTTTTTATTTTTGTATTTTTCTGTCTTTGATTCCTTTTATTAACGGCACTACCTCCATGGCAGTGTCGAGGCCGTTGATTTCTTGTCAATAATATACAACTATTATTACTCCTTGGCTCAAAACTATACGTTTGTGGTTTGAGACCCGACGCGTGACGTGAATAGTCATTTCACTTTTTTTTTTCAAATAAAATCATTTTTGTGTCTTTGCACTTTACTCCAGCATGGAAGATACTCATTTTCGCTCTGGTGAAATTTCACCATTAAAAATCGGAAAGCTGCCTGACGTGGTTTTAAATGTATTATCGTTATTTGAAATATAAAATCATTTCTGGTTTTCGACATGTTATTACTTCAAATCTGGTTTGAAGTATAAAATGTTTTCTTAACATGCCTTCTCTACTTCATACCACACAATAAATATTCCTGTAAACACAGATTTCATGATCCCACTGGTCCAGGACAGTTCGGTCATAAAGTAGGTATTAATTGAACTAGAATATCTGGGTCATCAATGTCATCATAACAGAGTGTGATTGCCCGTTCACTCTCACTTGATTGATCACTCTCACTTTGTTTGTCCTTTTCTCACTAACGTATTGTTGTTTATTATTTATTGCATTTAAATATTTCACTGAAATCTTAATAGACAATACGTCTTTATTAATTCAACGTGATTAAATTTCATACCGGCAGATACAGCCACATTGTTGAAAAGTAAAATCAGATTTATTAATCGCGTCGAAGTTTTTTCCACTTTTCCAGGTATTGTTATGTTATCTAAATGTTTTACCTACTCTTATTTACCGATAGTAAAACAAAATAAATAATGGTCTGTACCATCTTTAATTTAATTTGGAAAAACCAAACCTTTATCTATTCGAAGTAAAACCTATTTTACCCCCATCCCTTATAAAATCAAAATTATTCATTTCATGATTCTTCTTTGCACATTTTTTACGATAAAGGAAAGTTCTGCCTAAACCCAGCGGCCACTTGTGGAATTCTTTCAGTATTCATGAACACACAAATTGTAGTGATTAAAGTAGAATACTTAAACCATTCGGGAGTCGGGCTAAAGTTGCTGACCGAGTTCATTATTTATCTTATGATTGTCTTTCAGCCCTCGAGGGTGTTTCTAGGATAATGCGTTTTGGAAAAGAATATTACAGTTTGCATTATTTAGTTGGGATTAAATTTTCTAAGCAGTTCAAGTTTCCATTTATCTTCCATAAAAAAACATATCAAAATTCAAAAACGTGAATTGGCTCGACTCTAAAAATAATACGTAAGACGTAATATATTTTTTCATATAAGTAACCAGCGATTCCTGAGCTTATTTGGAGTATGTATAGATAGCATTTTAGTTTCCACCATTACCTTGTGACTATGTTGTTTAAAGAAGGGAAGTAGTCAGCATCGCGGGTAGGTAGATGCTGTGGTTAACTGTAATCCACTGACCGTGTCACCTCTGTTGTTTCTGGAAGATGTACGGAGACTCAGCACTTTCTGGAGGTACACACACGCTGGGCGACGGCATGCTGGCTGCCAACCCGCAGAGGGTCATGGTGCGCAAGGTCACTAGAAGGTAAGAATCGTCGCGATACACCGTCCAAAGAATTCCAATCGGCCAGCTGCCAATCCACCACCAATAACAACAAATGGTTCAGAACACTTTACACATCACATTCAGCTAGCAATATATAAAAAATATTAATAAAATTAAAATATTAATAAATAACGTGTTCATAATAGAAAAGAGTTATCTCTATCAAAGAATTCATCAGGTTAAAGTAAACAACTAACAAAGAAAAATGGAAAATACAGATTTTGGAATTCCACATGGAACTGCGTTAGGTCCTTTACTATTCAAATTATGTGTTATGAACTTTTTGAACTTCCAATCATTGGGAATATTATATCCTACGCCCTACGCGGATGGTATAGTGATAACTCTTGAAATAAATTCTTGGAAAGATGCCGAAGTTTCGGCAAATTATGCAATGAATATTGTTAAACTGTGCTTAAAAAGTTCAATTTTTCATAAAAAATAATACAATTGTACCTACAGGGTACTCGTATCCATTATGCATCACATCCTATTTGAGTAACAGAATCCTTCAGTTAATAATAAAGTACTTATTTACCAAACACATCACAAACACTGAATATTTGCAATTTCTCTTTTAATACCACTATTTTTATTATGTATTTACTGTGCGTATGTCGCGTAATTAATTTGTGTAATTAATTGCTGCGTTTGTTAATTTTGGATGAATGAATAAATTTATTGTGTAACGCTTTGAATTAAATTGTTTTGTTCAATGGATTTTATAAATAAATACTGGCTTGTTTTCAGTGTAAATTTTGCGCACAAAGCGTCAATAAATTTCTCAGTATTTGTATTTTCGTCAAAATGGCTGAAAACTTTGATAATAATGCGATATACTTTTCCAAAAAGTGTTTATTTTCAAACGATATTAAAATGTCATGTTTCCAGTGATCAAAGTTTTAAACAATGTGATAAATAATAATACTGTTTATAAGCGTAAATCTTAAACCACATTTCCTTTTAACACCTTTGTTCATTTTGCGAAAATTGTATTTTAGGCGCCTTATACACATTGTTACATTAACAAACTTAATATATATATCAAGAGTATAAAGAGTGTGAATATGCTCAACATTTTCAGTATTTCATGTTTTTTCAAAAACAGTATCATGTCACTTGATTTGCTTCAATAAAAATCCAAATAATTTTGTTTTTTCAATCAATCAAGTGTGCTAAGGAGCGACTTTGCAAAGAAAAATCCCAAACTTTTTTTTTTCGGATCAACCTTTTCGCACATAACGCGATTAGTGTTTGTTGATATATTCTGTTTTTGCGATTTGTAAAAAATGTCACAATAATTGTAATACAACATGTACCCATTTTAATACTGTTAAACATTTTCTCATTTTGAAACCGAACCAGCATCATTCCTGCGCATAGCAATGCGAATATAAGGCGCACAGTAATGTGTAGAGTCCCATCGGATACTTATCACAGTAAGGTTGTTCATGCAATTGCTTATCCAGAACAGTTACATGATAAAATAGCTCAGGCGTGAACCTCACGTATCTACTAATATTACGGTGACCGGACAACTCAACGAGGTGGAACTTCATCACTCATTTGAAAAGTCATTGGTTAAATGGGTAACTTTAGGGAAGGTTATGGGAAATTATAAAAAAACTTCAATTTAATTACTTTTCAAAAGGGTGTTGAATGCCACATTGTTGAGTTGTCGTGGAACCCAATATTACCTTGCTAGAATTACACAAAAATGAAATTATATTAGCAGACAATTACATCAAATTCATTAATCGTACTAGAATTATAAACATCATTATTATTTTTTCTACTTTGAAATTAATTTAAACACACACTTATATGTACGTACAATGTACACAATAAAAAATGTAAATCAGTCAAATCTGCAATTCCAGTACGTATAATAGACATAGATGTAATTCTCTCCGAGTGTAATTCCGTCGATGTGTAATTCTGGAAGTGATTGATGCGTGAAATTCTCGCCAGTATGATTTCCTTCTGATACCCACATCGTCTAGTGAGGCGGGAAATTTGGATATATAATGTGATAATATATGCGTAGGCGGTGCTGGTTCGGTGATCAGAGGAAGCGGCGAGCGCCAGACTGACTGAGAGTGAGAGAGAATGAGTGAGAAGAGAGTAAGGTAGCATTGTAAGCCTAGTGTAAGTGTTGCCTTGTCTGCCATAGCTCCCCGGACTCGGACGACACTCTGCCCGGTGAGGACAACGAGGGTGACTTCGGACGAGATGACCAGTTCCTCGTCTCGGACCAAACGGAAAACAAATTCTACGGTGAGTCCACTACTCTATTCCATCACTAAACTGGATCTCACCAGTGTTCGATCTTCCGTCATTTTCCAACTTTTGGTTAACTAACTACTGTCAGCGGTAAACCGTACCTTCTATCACGGTCGATAAACAAAGCTTTTATCGTTAAAAGCGTTTAACCAGCCAGCGGCCGAAAATCCACATTTCGTCCAAAGATGTTCTTACGATCGTACAGGGCGGTTCCAATTAGAAAGATTAATTACTCTCCGTACCAGCTTTGTAAAATTATAACTCAACATCGATTTTATTTCATTCCAAATTTGATTTAATTTATACCTACATCCAAAAATACTGAAAGGCGTGTTGATAAAAGTATTAAAATTATGTATTTTTTGTAATTATTTTTTTTATTAGTATTTATCATTTTTTAATAATGTCTGATCAAAATAAGAATGTAAAAAATCTGAAATATATTAGTATTATTGTTAGTCTGTAAGTGCGCAAATGGATCAATTTTCGTCAAGAAACACATGTAAGTACGTATTTATTTTTAAATGATTTTATTTAAACTAAAATTATAATTCTGTAACATACGTTTACCAGATAATGTATTTATTATACTGCATGATTATATGATTTGAAATGGGTGTTGTATAATACAAAATCTTTTTTGAAAATTTAACAAATCTGCCAACGACCTATGGTATAACCTTATTATACTAACAATAAACATTATTTCTCAAAATTTAAAACATACTTTTACTAGATAAAAGAACAATCTTTCGAAATCAATCTATATTTTTTTGTGGAAAAGAGTCAATACGTCTAAACACTGATTTAAAAATGACATATTTCTGGTTTTCTCTGGTTATACGCTCTTAATATTTGTAAGGGGCCATCCATAAATTACGTCACACCTTAAGGGAGGTGGAGGGGGGTAGAGAAGTGTGACAAGGGGTACGGGGGGGTCATCAGCTTTGTGACGTCACAGGCACAAAACGACTGCGACACATGCGACTGCCACAAAAATATTTTCCCTATCCCATTACGCCCCCTCCGTTGTGGTATCCCATTACAACCCTTCCGTCGCATGTAAAATTGCAAAATATGTGACGTCATGCTAGTGTGACGATGTGTGACGAGGACGGGGGAGGGGTCAAAACATCATGAAATTCGTGTGGTGTAATTTATGGATGGCCCCTAATTTGTCATCATTCCCGAGCATGATTGCAGATCGTCAATGAACAAATCACAGTTAACAAATATTCCTAATTTATTCGACGTGAACTGTTGTTCGTATATTAGCGATCAGCAGTCGTGCTCAGGAAATGTGACAAGTTATCGATATTATGAACGAATCCTTTATCGATCGACCGTGCTAGCCGTACAGATCTTATCTATATGTGCCGGTTTCATGACAACTCAGAATTATGCAATTTCAACATAGGCCAGTGCAATTAGCGATCCGCGATCGGAATTATTCCGGTAGTCTCAATTTTTTTATATGTTTTATACACTCATCTCGTGATGTTAAATCTGAGTTTTCGACCTTGGGTCACTTGAGCTTTCGCCGCCATTTTGAAAAAACTAGCCGAAATCGCGCTAAAATCTAGTTTTTCTCAAATATCTCGTTTCCAATTGAATTTTCGGCTTAAGTAGCTTTACAAGTTAAGTAGAACCTACAATTACCTACAATTTTTGAATAAAAAGTTTTCTTCTATCTCTAATAAATATTGAGATATGCAGTCGTAAATGTGTGTATAATTTTATAAATTAAGTTAAATTGCTCGACTTGGTTTGGTTTTTTGTGCGTAACTCTTTTCCAGTACAATTTTGTGAAAAAATTATTTAAATCAATTTTGTCGAGAACAAAATATATCTAATAATAGACGTAGGTTTAAAGTTTATAAAAGACTCAATGAGTATCCAGGTTCTGACACAAAAAAAAAAACAAAAAATGGTCAAAAATTGAATCAGAAGAATAGTGTTTTAATCTTGGCATACCTTAATTATTCTTTTTTTTAAACAATTATTTTTGAAATAACATTTAAATTACATAACAGTAACATTTACCATCAATGTAATCATAACACACAAACAAAACAATATTAATGAAGTTACATAGATGCCGTAAAAAAAAGAATAAAAGTATTTTCTTTAAATTTATGACCATTGACTGACGATGACACTTACGGGCCCCGAACTCTTTCAATATAATCTTCCTATGTCTCATCAGCCGTATTTGTTGCGACTGGGCTACCATATTCCTCGTCATCATCATGAACGAAGGCTTTCACAGTATTCTCGCATGAGCTACCATTACAATGAATACAGAGTAGGGAGCATTTCAAACCCGACTTTCTACATGTGCACTTTCCAGCGCAATTGCATGGGCATGAAATAAAGATCAGCAACGCCTGAGGTGCAGCCTCCTTTAACATTGGTACTGGAGTTTGTAACCCAACAGGGTCCTTCTTCTCCCCCCATTCAGTTGGATCTCTATGGTGACCAAGCCAAGTTTGCACTTGCAAGTATGTTCTTGAAGCATGTTGCCGGACTGCATCTTTGGTGGGTGGTAGCCTGGATAAATTGAATTTTTTTTTTCAATCCCTTGACAAAAACAATGTACCTTAAATTTTCCAAATTTGATTTCTCATAGCCGCCATACAAAAGTGCAAAGAATTGTTCGGCAGCCAAGGTGATTGGTTCTTGAGAAGAATATTACAAAATTTGTATTTGCCTTGACCGAACGGACCACCAGTTGTGTCGCAGCCACTTATGACATGAATTAATAAAATGTTTTCTACTATTTCAATGTGTTTAAAACATTTGTTGGTGTACAACGCGTTAACCTTTACCAACTTTTTGGTAATATACTTTTGAAGGTGAGAGAGCTGTGATGAGTACCAACAGGTCGATATCCTGACCAACGATTATGACTGTTTCATGTTGAGATGACAGCGAGTTTGCTGTAGTTATTATGAGAACTTTAGCATCCTCTTCAGTTTGTACTGTCGTTATTTGCGATCGTTCAAATGAGGCTCTGAGTAGGGAAATAAAACGGGACTTGTTCTTCTCATTTCCCAAAAACTTTTCGTGTGGCACGTGGGTGATTGGTTTCATAAAAAAAAACTTCAGCAGAAGTTGTAACTCTGGCACGCCGTGCTCTTTCTATCCCTTAGTGCTTTTCTTTTCAACCGAATCTGGGTATCCATCGAATACCACTACTGCATTGGCTCCACAATTATTTTGTACATACCGGACATATTGCTGAAAAATGATTGAAAAAGGTTGAGCACGACCCCATACAACTTTGTGCAGTAAATATCCTCCATCAACTACGTATATTTTACTGCCTCCCAGTTCTATATTATTTGTTAGAGGATTGAACGATGAGTAAAATATGGATTTGGTTCCTTTGCGCATGCCTTCCTCTGACAAAAGAGACAGTGTGACCGGAGATAGTTCATAGGAGAAATATTCTTTAAGTTAAATTTCAGACTCTTTGGCAATATATACGATGGAAAAGCATTAATGGATCTATTATCACTATTCACACCTTGATTTTTTTTGCTGCTGGTCACCGCTGCAAGAGAAACTATCGCATCCTTACGTTTTAAGTGTAGGTTTCCAAAGTTCTGGTTGATAACTTTAGACATTAGCAAATTACATTTAGCAAATTTCCCCATCTTTTCAGCCATGTGACAAGTAACTTTGCTATCCTCGACAGTGCCACTGCTTATAGACATAATCATGTTTATTTTTGGAAATGGACATTTCAAATCAAATGAACACACGTCCACCGTGTCTTAAGGCGCAAAAATTTCGGCAATACTTCCGCAATGAACGCTCCCGTGACATGAAGTCACTGAAGCAGTGAACGTCCAGGGTCCAGATCAGTGCTGCCAACTCGATTTTTAAAATAAAGCCAGATATCACGCGATAATCAGCTAAAAAACAGCTATAATCCTGTGTAGTCTAAGTTATGACCGACAAAAGTTTCATCGGGAATGGCGACTATATAGAAGTTCTGAGAAGAAAAAAAAACAAAATAAAATATATAAGTAATGGCGATGAATACAGAAATAACTTCTAAAATGTAATTTTTGTTTATGAATTTTGTATTTAAAAAGAGCTAAATTATATGAAAAAACCATCTAAGAAGCTATACCACATTGGTACATGGCCCGTCCTGGAGTGGCTAATTGGCGGCAACTGCAGGGAACCGTGGGGGAGGGGGGGGGGAGCCCCCACACTCGTTAATTTGTTATAATATGTTAAAATGTAATGTAAACAAAAGTCGAATAACGTGGTAATAAATCGTGATGAATTTTCTGTTTTCACTCCGATATTTTTTTTATACTTTATATAAGTAAAAAAAATTACAAAAAAACATAAAAATTACAATTCATTTTAGAAATTTTATTTTCTACAAAATTGAAATCAATATTTTTTTTACAAAATTGTACTGGAAAAGAGATACGCACAAAAAACCAAACCAAGTAGAGCAATTTACCTGTTTTTATTATATTATACACATATTTACGACTGCATATATCGATATTTATTAGAGATAGAAGAAAACTTTTTAAGAAAAAATTGTAGGTAATTGTATGTTCTACTAAACTTGCAAAACTACTTTGGCCGAAATTTTTATTGGGAACGAGATATTTGAGGAAAACTAGATTTTGGCTTGATTTCGGCTAGTTTTTTCAAAATGGCGGCGAAAGCTCAAGTGACCCAAGGTCGAAAACTCAGATTTTTCATCAGGAGATGAGTATATAAGACATATAAAAAAATTGGGACTACCGGAATAATTCCGATCGCGAGCCCCTTTTTTGCGCTAATTGTACTGGCCTAACACCTCTCTGAAAATTCATTAAAAATTAGCCCATAATCTAACCCAACGTATCGTAGTTAACCTTTTTTCATCGCTCTTAATGACTTTTCAAATGAGATGTTGAAGTTGCATGATTTTGAGTTGTCCGGTCACCTATATTCCAGATCAGCTACTATATTATCCATGTCATTCGAGATGTATTGTCCACGTCGCGGTCGTGCACGCTGTCAAATAACGTCACTTTTACTATTTATTTACTTTTAGGGCTTTTATATAAAACAATATATTTTCCTGGTAATTATTAGGTATTTAAGAAGAATAAATATTGGCGTTTATGACTAATATTATGCGACGTGACATACGTTAATGTTTTTTAAAACCATATTTCTATTTACTTTGTTATGAAACATTTTATATTGAAATTCCTGTTAATACTAGGGTCAGTCAAAACGTAATGCCTTCTCTTTTACCTCCTTTTAATTGACATGAAATAAAAATGCAATACACAGGTTGAAAACCACACTATTGACAATTAGTTTGTAACTTTTCAATATAATCTCCGTCCATTTCCACAGCGTTGGTCTATCTTTTATCAAAGGCATATTATATCCCAGTGTTGTAAAATGCACGGTCACACCCAGAAGACCGTCACCATAACATCCCCTGCCGATCGCACAGTTTTGAATGCTTTTTCCTCGGTGATTTTGGGTGATGCCATTCCATTGACTGCCTCTTTGATTAAAAAAATGAACATATATTTTGTCTCCGGTCACACTTGGCTTAGGGAGTAAACTGGTGAATGCGTGACGAGAGCATTACGAAAAGTGTGATCGGGCGAGGCGAACGAAAGTTGAAACGTAGATATAAGTTAATGAAGATAGAAAGAGAGAGAGTTATGTTTCGCATTTACTTTAGGGGCCGCTTCGCTTTTCGTCCGCCAGTGGTGTTTGTCTTTTATCTTCGTTACATCCACTGTTGCATTACAGTATACATTTTTCAGTCTTTCATTAACTCGAACGGGCATTTCAACTTCTACATTCAAGAATCAATCACAGAAGGCTGTCTAACACGAACATCGATTTAGGCTATTTTGCAAGCGACTGCAGTGCTGCCACCTGTAGATGCAGAAAATTACTACTGCAGTAGATTGTAGATGAAGGTTTGAGGAATACTGCAAAACTCAATTTTTCACTTAACTAACTTTATTTAAGTAGAAAAATTGGAGGCATTAGTTCTTGACTGACCCTCGTACTATACATCCAGTACACAAAGTAATTTATTATGTTTCAACTTAATTATTTCTGGTTAAATTTATGACTGTACATACCTATACCAATATTTCTTTTATCCCGTTTTTTACTCGCCCGGTGAAAAATTCTGTCACTAATAATAAATTTTCTTGCTCTGCTTGGAGTTCAGCTTTTATTATGTATTTAGTTTATGTACTTTTGGTACTTACTTACTGTATACTATTAGGCTGTTCCCGATTATTTCAATTAGGACGTCTGAATTAAAAAATATTTTTTTATTGTTTTAATTGAAAAAAATATCATCGGACATCAAAATGACATGAACTTTGTTTACTACAAAAGAATCGCAGGTTCAAATCCTTCGGGTACGTGCTGTTATACCCAGTATAATATATTTTCATGTCATTATTGACGGCCTCTGTGGTCGGAGGTAAGGCTCTTGACTCGCAATCCGAAGGCCGCGGGATCGAATCCCGGCGTGGGCAAAAAAATATAATTTCATTAATTTGTGTTACTTCACAAATAATTTATTAAAAATAATACATATTGTATTTGCAGCACGTTCCAGAGTGTAAGATACTCTCAGGATCGCCCCGGTGTAAAACCACCATTCAGAATTGAAACGTTATTTGAAATTACTTTAGCCGTGGTTGGTGACCAGATCTGCATAGCCAGGTACATCCCCGCATTCCTCTTCGCCATCTCCCTTCTCTCCCTCGACCAACAATACTCGCTTCACGACTTGCCAGAATGGGGTTTCCATAGTCTCACTAGTAGCAGTTGGGACTCTTGTTAGGTATTCACATAAAAAAAAATTATATTGATTCACCTGTTCTCAAACCTAACCTCCAGTCGACTTGCTTCATGAATTATCTTTAGGTTCTGTTTTTATATTTAAAGAAGTACTTAAACTAGTCCCAGTGAGAGCTCGTACGGACGTCATCGAAGTTTGTCCACTTCCTTCTCATGCTTCATGGTTGAAAACGAAAAAGACAGCAGATATTAGAACGATAACGTCAGGCACTATCACAACTGTGACTAGCATAGATTATACAAATATTTAGATTACGCTTGGCTCGAGTGTAAAAACTGAACAAAGACATATAAATATTTAACCGAAATTTTTATATCAAATCGCATTAAAAAAATATAGAAATAAACTTAATAAACAAATATTAAACACAAAAAAGATATACTATAATAACAAATTTAATCACTGTTTCAAGGACATTAAAAAAACATGGAATGAAATAAATACAATTTTGGGTAGGAAAAATAAATCTGGTTGCGATGAAGTCATATCAAAATATTTCCTAAAGTCTCAATCTACTGATGCAGTGGCAGAAAATTTTGCTAACTTTTTTGATGAAGGAGTAAATAAGTTATTGCATGAATGTGATTTCAGAGCGTCTGAACACTTGCAAGAATCCCTACCGCATTCAATGTACTTACCTAGAGCTAATGTTAAGCAAATTGAACACATTATCTGAGGTATGAAAAATTCCAAGTCACCGGGCATAGATCTAATTCGTATATTTGATTTTAAAAAACATGTCAAATTACTTAGCCCTGTAATTACCCACTTTATCAACAGAATGATTGATACTAGCCTTATTCCTGATGAACTAAAATATAGCACTGTAAGGCCTATTTTCAAAAATGGAGATCACTCCGAAATTAACAATTACAGGCCAATTTCCATTCTACCGGCACTAGAAAAAATTTTAGAAATATATATTTCGATAAATTTAGATAAATATTTAAATAAATTGAGTATAATAGATGAATGCCAGTACGGGTTCCAGAAAAAAAAAGTAGTGATAAATTGCTGGAAAAATTTTCTGATTTTATAAATTCACAGCTTAATTTAAAAAAACATGTACTGGTGCTTTTTATTGACTACTCAAAAGCTTTTGATACTCTCAGCCATATACAATTAATTAAGGTACTTGAATACATTGGAATCCGCGGTAAACTCCTCTTATTTTTTAAAAACTACTTAACAAATAGAAAAATGAATGTGAAGATTTTAAATGTAATGAGTAAAGCAAGATATATTAAATCAGGAGTACCGCAAGGATCAATTTTAGGTCCAAAATTGTACATTATATATGTTATTGCTATGTCAAAACTCTTTAAAAAAGCCTTTAGATTCATTTTTGCTGACGATACTGCACTTGTACTATCCAATGAAAATCATATCATAGCTATTCAACAATTGCTAAGTGACTTTAATGAGCTACTTAAATGGGCTCATGATGTTGGATTAATTATAAATGTTAAAAAATCCAAATGTATGTATATAAGATCACCAAGCCTGGGAATATGGAATATACCCAAAATAATTGCTCATAATTCTGAATGTATTCATAAAAAATTGAAAATATTTGCTACTGTGAAACAATTGACTTTACTAACGAATATACTTATCTGGGACTAATAGTAGATAATACATTTAAATGGGATAAACAAGTGGCTAAAATTTGTAACCAGCTCCGATCTTTTGCAAGTAATTTTTATAAATTGAAATTTATTTTGCCCCATTGTACTCTTAAAATTATTTATTTTTTTATGGTCGAATCCATCCTTAGATATGGCATACGAACTGGGGGGCACACAAGCAATATTTATATTAAATATATACAAAATTTACAAATTGCTATAATAAAAAAAATTGTACCACCGAATATTTACAGACAAAGAAGTAATCTAAAACTACTGTATGGTTCTGAGAGCCTACTTCCAATAAAGGGTCTTCTTTGGTACATTATTATAATGGATAATGAGGGAGATAGCAAATACAAAAAGCAACCGTTGCATAATCACACAACAAGATTCACTGAAAATAAGGGCCTCATTACTCCAAGAGTAACAAATAAGTATGGAAGCCGAACGCTTAAATACTTAATACCAGAGATTTTCAATAAATTCAATAATTTTTTTAAACCTCAGAATAATGAGAGACCCTGCCCCAAAAACACTAAGCGTTGGCTAATAAGCGACGAATCAATGTATCTCTGAACATTATAATTATTGATGTATCCCTGAACATCTCAACGTACCTGCCTAAATAATTTGTGTATAGGAAGGTACATTGAGATATATTATTTTGTGATATTGTTTATTGTATAATATTGTGTTATACATGTATTAAAAATTTTAAAAAATATATATGTTATTTTGTAGAACCTACAGACAAGCCGTCATGTGTGACAGCTTTGTGGGACTGCATAAAACTTGTATTTTTAAAATGTACTTTCTTGTATTAAATAAATAATAAAAAAATAAATAAAAAAAACCAGAATGCATATAACAGAAGGACGAATAATGACGATTATACATAAATAATCAAACAATTTAACATTTCAGTCCACGATCATCCCATGTTATCACCATTTGCTTTTCAAGCACGTTCAATTCATTTGTGGTGGATTATAATTCAATTAGTTTGCTAAAAGGGCTGGCCTAATTAAATAATGCTATTGCATTTAATTGAAAGTAAAGTTTGATTAGAATTATCCACATGTTGGCTGCGTGTGATTGGTCATGTCATATCGATGTGCCGAGTAGATGTTTTTGAAATGAAAACTTTTTTAGCACCCTGGTGATTCCAAACTCGATTAAATGAAAAATAGCGATAACAAAAAGAGACACTCACATCTTCACAATTCCAATTCAAATTAACTAATAGGCAAATACGCATCAGTGTTTGCAAAGAGTTTTTTTTATTATTTTCAACAAAGACACAGTTTACATAAATATATAATTTAGACAATTTATCGGTAGTCCCGTGAAGCTGCCACATAACTGCTTGTCTGCAGGTTCTACCTCAATATACACTCGTTAATATTAGAAGTAAAAAAAATATTTATGATATCAAAAATTGTAAAGGAAAATGCAAATATGATATCCAAAAAAGTTTATATTTTCAATAAATATGTTTAGAACTTACCTTAACATTGATAGAACTTACCCTAATTATATATAACAAAAAATGTGACAAAGAAGTCTGTAATAACTAATGTACCATATTTAACCATACAACTGAAAAAAGGAACCTCGGTGTATTTGTAGATCAACTTATGAAATGGAACAGACACATATCGTGGCCTTAGTTCTTAATCGTCCAAACAACCATTTTAGTTTTTGTTCAATCTTCACTTTAAAATTAAAAATAAAGTACACAAAATTATTGTTAATTTAGCTTAACTAGGAATTAACTTAACTTAACTAGGAATTATTTAAACTAATTAGACCTTTTATTTACGGAAATAGCTTTATCTTAAACACCTATCATAATACGCCACCATCTCGTAAATTTGCCGGCCGCTAGTTCCGGCCCGAGTTCGATTCTCACACCGGCGACAAGTATTATTGAAATTATTTTTTATTAAATAATAATAAACCTACACCATATATTCTCTACACTGCTCAACCACAAATGGCAGTAGTATTTACTGATTTTAATAAAAATATATAACTTACCGCTTTTGTCCTACAGAGGGCAACAGGTGTATCAAAAACAATCTCCAAAACGAATTAATATTAAAATAAAATCAAAATACATAAAACGAACACAAGTCCACAAGATGAATTGCCAAGCCTGTTCTGAGCCACTTACTCTGCGGTGGGGTATCTGAGAGTTCCTACCGTCGCCTCAGCAAGGAGCGACGCACACAGTTAAAATGCACCCAATGCTTATGTGCTGTGCCCTCTATCAAAGCAAGTGGTAGTGCCCTTGTGGACACTGAACTACTCTCTAAGTTGCTCGAGCAAAATATACAAATTCTCGCCACTTTGGTGGCTATGAGCAAATAGTACGAGGACATCTTACATCGAGTCCACGATCTAGAGGACACAAACAGCAAACTTGAAAAAAGGAACACTGACCTTGAAACTAGAATCGACGTCCTAGAAAACCAAATAAAACAAATTGACAGGAAAAATAAGTCAAAAAATGTAGAAATTAGGGAGATCCCCGAAATTAATGGGGAAAACTTAAATAACTACATTTTTAACAATAAAAAATAACCAACTCCAACAACATCGATGCAGCAGTCTAAAAAAGATCAACGCAGGCCAATAGTAGTGAAATTCAAAACCACCATCGACCGTGATGATTTCCTAAGAAACATTAAAAACTACAACAAGCAAGCCCAAAATCATGAAGACAAACTAAACACCACCATCATCGGAATGGCAGGACCAAGTTCCCAAGTTTACATCTCGGAACACCTGACCTTTCGCGCAAAACATCTATGGTTTCTCGCGAGAAAAGCTACACATGAAAACTGGTTTAAGTTCGCCTGGACAAAGGGAGGACAAGTATATGTCCGCAAAGGCAACGAGACACCTGTTATTATTATTAACGATACAAACGAAAACATTTTGTCTCCCTCAATCAATAACCAATAAACAAAGCTCTTTAAGATATACTCGTATAACTTACTCTCATATGTTTATACTTTTTCACGTACATAATCAAGTTAAAACACATAATCAAGGAGTATATGTTGTGTCTTAACATGCTCATGCCCTATATTATTTATACGCTTTTGTTATATATTCGCAGCAAGTATATATATACTCTGTATACTTACGATTATGTTATATATACTTTATATGTATATGTAAAATATTCGCAACAACCAAACCCTTATATCGCTTGTATACTTAATATGCTTATGTTTTCGTTTCATATTCTCTATATGATTCAGTTTTATAATCTTTATAAGCTCATGTTTTACTTTCTTAATATGATTATACTTTTTATTCTTTATATGCCTAGGTCTTATATTCGCAAAGAACTATATGTACACCTTATATACCTTTTCCTATGCTGTATTTAATTTATATGCTTATGTTAAATATTCGCAGCAACCAAACCCCAATATCGCTTGTATACGCTTGTATGCAAATGCTTATGTTTAACATTATTTATAAGCTTAAATTTTATATTACTTATAACTTATATGATAATGTCTGACATTACTTACATGCCTGAATTCTACATATTTTTTATGCTTATGCTATATATTATTAATACACTTATGCTATATATTCCCAACAACTTTTATATAAGATACACGTTTTCAAAGTCGGATAAGTAATATTACTACGGATGAACTAGATAGCACTTATAATATAACAGAAAAAGTATGTAATAATGTCGATGAATGTAACCTTCTGTTAAAAAAAAGACAAACTCATTAGTCATTATGCACTTAAATATTAGGAGTATTTACAAAAACATAAATGAATTATTATGCACGCTTAATCTCTTAAAAACTGAACTCGACTGTATTGTTTTGACAGAGGCCCACCTTAATACCACAATTACCAAACTTTACATGTATTCCCACGAAAAACACACATTAACAAGAATAGTGGGAGAGTTATTTACGTTAATCAAAAACACCAAGATATATCTTATAAATAAATAAACATGACCCTCACGAACTGCGTAGCATTACAATTAAAAGTAAATAATAAGATTTATCAAGTTATTGCTGTATACCGAACCCACGGTTCGAAAACTCAACAATTTATAGAGAACCTCAAAGATGTCATTAACAAAAACAAATTTCAAAATACTATAGTGACGGGTGACTTCAATATAAATATATATCAAAATTCAAACAGCGTCGAAAAAAATTATCAACTTAATACGATGGCTGAACTGAACTTCATTTCATGTATAAACGATTAAACTAGAGTTGTGCCCCGACAAAACCCATCATGTATTGATCACATTTGGACTAAAGCTGACACAACTACACAATTAACACCTGTCATTTGGAAAACAAACATTACCGATCACTACACGTGTTTCTTAATTCTTGATTTTTTTTTTAAATGTCCTTTTCCAAAACTGCATTACAACAGTATAACATAAAAACCTTAAACATACAACTTCTAGAACAAAAAATGAAATTGGAAAAATGGGAAGAAACATTAAACACCGAAGATGCCGAAAACTCTTCAATCTTATTCGAAAAAACACTTTGCGAACACATATTAAATGCAACTAAACATAAAAACGTCAAACTGAAATCAAAAGATAGAAAAATGAAACCCTGAATCACCCATGGAATAGTTACCTCAATTAGGAATAAAGAAAAACTGGTTTATCAAACCCAAAAACAACCTAATAGCTTAACTTTATTACAATCTTATAAAACATACAGAAACAATCTTTCAAATTTGATTAAAAAATCAAAAGAAAATTACTTCAAGGTAAAAATTGAAGATAGTGGTAAAGATAACAAAATAGTCTGGCCTACTATTATTAACATTATTGGCAACGGTAATAAAAATAAACAAATAAATAAAATAACTTATGACAACGAAACAATAGACTCACATAATAATATCACAGTAGATTTATTAAAACAAATGAGGCAATTATTATCAAAACCAATTGCACATATCATTAATAACAGCATACAACAAGGAATTTACCCAAAAATATATAAAAATACAATAATAACCCCGATTTTCAAATCAGGAAATACATCTGACATCTCAAACTACAGTCCCATATCTATTATATCTAACGTAGCAAAAATATTTGAAAAAGTCGTAAAGTCACAATTAACTAAACATATCACTTCAAATAAAATTATTAATGATAACCAATTCGGCTTCAGAGAAAATTTAGGTACGCAAGATGCAATTGCAAAAATAACCTCTATCTACTTCTACTACACTATATAAAGAGTTAATATTTGTTTGTTTGTTTGTTTGTGTGTTTGTTTGCATCGAATAGGCTCCGAAACTACTGAACCGATTAGAAAAATTCTTTCGTTGTTGGGAAGCTACACTATCCCTGGGTGACATAGCTTATATTATATTTTGAAAAAAAATAGGAATCCTTAATAAAAATTAAATAATGTAACCCAGGGTGTAAAAAAAATACCTAAAATATTCTTTGAATCGCGTGCGCTGCGAAAACTATTGATGATAGAATAAAATAATGTACTACGACTTTATAGAACACATCATTATTTACAAAAAAAGTTGCAGCAGCATATGTCTAACTATTATGGTTATGCCACAATAAGTATTCTTTTATTTTAAAAATTTAATTTAAATGTCGCCGCTTGAAAAGGCTCTTTATTTGTATCTTGGTTTTAATCCTTATCAAAATAAATTACTTCGTATTCAAGACAGCTTCAATACCTTTATTTAACTTTTTGAATTTTTCAATTCGGATATTTAATTAGAAAGATATCACGAGTATAAAATTGTTAGTATTAGAAAAAGTTTCGGCTACGGGCCGGGTGGGAGAGGAGTCAAGAAATGCAGTGCCAGGGGGGTTGGCGGGACGGGGGAGCGGGAGAGCGGTGGTGGGGAAGGTGGAAGTGGAACGCTGGAGGGGAACGCACGGGAAAGGACATGTAAGGAGTAACATTTTATTTATTTGAATATGGCATATATTATAAAAGAAAGTCCAAAAAAACGTGCAGCTCGCAAAAACTCAGAAACGAGTCCCGGTTTGATCAAGGGAGTTATATGGTGTGGTAGATCTCTATGCCCCTAGGGAATAAGGGTATCCGTTTTTACCTAAAGGGCGTGCTTTTAAAGATATAAGGGCTGAAAGTTTCGCCCTCTTGAAATTTCTAGAACAATCTTCCGGAAAGTTCTAGAAGGTTCCATAGAGCTGTAGAAAGTTGTGGAAGGAGTGGCGGAGTATGTCGTGGAATGATCAGGAATAGGGAATCGGGAACATCATTGTGCAACATTCCAGAACACTATCTTATTGTCCTGAGCGAAGCCGGGTAACCCAGCTAGTATTCTATAAAGCTCTTGACTCGGGAAATAAATGTTTAAGTATATTCATCGATCTAAGAAAAGCATTTGATAGTATAAGCCACAGGATGCTAATCAAAAAATTAAGAAAATATTGGAATCCAAGGAACAGTTAAAGAATGGTTTAAAGGTTATCTTCATAAAAGACACCAATACGTAAAAATTAACAATATATTGAGTGAACCCACCTATTCCGAATTTGGAATTCCTCAAGGGACAGTTCTAGGTTCAATATTGTTTATCATTTACGTGAATGAAATGCTTACAGTACCAAAAATGGGAAAAATCATATCTTTCGCCGACTACACAGTTTTAATCATATAAAAAAAACTTGGGAAGAAGCGTATCGAACTGTAAATGTAGAAATAAACAACCTAAAACAATGGTTGGATGACAACTACCTTTCCTTAAACTTTGACAAAACCTATTTCATGACTTTTACATTATCAGACAAATTCCATCCAACAATAAATTCCAATATTACTATTCATATAACTCTTGTAATAATTATACGGACAACTGCAATTCACCTTAATGCTCAAAAATCTCAAAAAAGTAATATTAAATATTAGCCCACTTGAAATAGTACATAGAAGACTCATCAAAATTATTCTAAAGAAACAATTAGACTGTTCAACCCATAAATTATTCGATGAATTCAAAGTATTTCCACTAAATAAAATTTATCAAAAAAATGCATTGCTTCAAATCCACAAAGATAAACTAACAACAAAGTCATTTAGCACCAGGCCGAGAACCTTAGGACAAATAATAATCCCTAAACTTAATACAACAACAGCCCAACATCATTACACATACTCAGCCATAAAATGCTTTAACGAACTCCCCAAAGAAATACAATCCGAAAGGAATTATGAAATTTTTAAACAAAAACTTTATGTACAAAAAAAAATTCAACTTATTATTCATTAAAAAGTAGTTCTACATACAACCAAATTGTAACATCTGTTAAGTATGTGTAGTACTGTCAATCTGATAGTGCTCCCTCTCTACCCACGAGAATTTCTCAATTAGGGAGGTATTGTTACCACTGATATTATATACATTTAATTGAATATTATATGTATTGGTTAAATAAATAAAATAAAATGTTTAATTGAAATAATGAAAGAAAACCTTCTCCTCCTGTAAATTTTTCTAATGGTCGTTTGAACAACAACAAGAAAGGACTAAGGCGACGATATGCGCTTTTATATATCTATATTTTGATCAGATTAAGAAATATACTCTAGTTAAGTAATCTAAAAAAATACTATTTCGCACTAGTCCAATCCTTTATTTGGTAGGAAATCAGTGGATGGGGAGGCGCATATGAGAAAAAAAAATCCTGTAAAAGTTATTGAAAGAATTTTGTAAAAACAAAAAAAAGAACCAACATTCTCTTCAGCAACATTGTACAAAATTTTGAAGTACCTACCAAAAATTGAAGACCTCTGTTAAAAGAGTATAGTTCAAATATTTAAAGAAAATGTAATAAAAAAAAATTTTAATTAAAAAATAAAAATAAAGTTTTAACTTAACTCATCATGTAGGCATAACATATTAACCAAATTTCTATATTTCCAAAACAACAAACACACAAAAATTATATTTACAAAGGAATGCAATATTTTAATAGTCTTCCCGAAGAATTAAATAAAATAACAGATTTGGTATCATTCAAGAAAAAGGTCAAAATATTCTTAAAAAATTAACTGCCATAACATCACCAATCTTTCTTTTTTTTCTTTTTTTTACAGACACATTGATTAGCCACGTTTTTACAATTTTCATGCTTAAATTCTAGTAAATATGATATTGGCACTGTTAATGGATATGGAGCGAAGATAGACTTATTAGTGGATAAATATTGTAGTAAGAGGCCTTACATAATGCAGTGTAGAAGATAAAAAGGAAATATAAGAGCAAATATAAAAATTATTACACAATAAACTGATGTACAACCCATTTGCTGCACCGGTCACTCTAGCATTTAAAAAAGAAAAAAAACAAAAGAGACTTCAGAGACTTAAATAAAATAGTAATACCGCAAGCTCAACTATTTCCATTGATTGAAGACCTAATGACAAAGACTAGAAATTGCAAAAAAATTTCAACGCTGAATTACCCAGAATGCAGAAAAAGAAAAAAACAATTTATTTTAAAAAATCAAATTATGCTTAGCCATAAAAGAACCAGTGAAATATTAGCAATACTAGTTGATAGGTAAACCATTTACAGTTTATTCAAATAAGCAAATTAATAGAGAAACACCATATACACTCTCAACTCTCAACTCTCAACTCTCAACTCTCAACTCTCAACTCTCAACTCTCAACTCTCAACTCTCAACTCTCAACTCTCAACTCTCAACTCTCAACTCTCAACTCTCAACTCTCAACTCTCAACTCTCAACTCTCAACTCTCAGCTCTCAGCTCTCAACTCTCAGCTCTCACCTCTCAACTCTCAACTCAACACAATTAAACTCAACTCAACTCAACTCATATCATTGATTTTTTCATAACTTGTCATAACGTATTCATCATTTTACCCGCAAGTGTCGAGGGTGCGCAAAGAAGTTTTACTTCAAAAATACATGTAAACCTTTATCACATTGGAATTGGACAAATGCAAAAGATGATAAGTTCACATTACGAGGCCAAAAACGTAAATAAATACGTTAAAAAATTTGTAGAACCTGTGAAATTTGTATTAAAAATAAATCAAGAGGACAAGACAAATTTAGCTTCATGTCTCATCTAGACCCAGCAACAAACCCATTTGAAATAATATCTATAGACACAATTGGAGGATTTGGAGGTACAAGAGCAACGAAAAATTGTACATTAATTGGTAGATCATTTTACAAAATACGCATTCATTCTTACCTCAAAAACTCAAACCGAAAAAGATTAGTTTTTAACATTACAGAAACAGAGGACTTAAGTATGCTACTCACCGATCAATACCCGGGAATCAAGGAATTCAAGAATTTTTTACAAGACAATCGAATACCAATGATCTTCACAGCAGTAAATGCACTATTCTCAAATGGTTTAAATGAGAGACTGAATCAAACTTTAGTAAACAAAATCAGATATAAAACAAATGAAAAATATAAAAAGAGAGCCTGGAAAGCAATAGCTCAAGAATGAGCAAATAAATATAATGATACTATTCACTCAGTCACTGGCCTTGCACCGAGTTTTCTTTTATGTGGTACGGACATTACGATTTTACCGAAAAATTAAAATAACTAGAATCAAACAGTAACTGGATCAGAGAAAGGAATACAGCACTTGAAAACACAATAAGATCACATAACTACAATAAAACATTATTCGATAAAAAGCGAAAAACCTTTGAATTTAATGTAGGAGACATGGTGTTTGTGGAAAATGGAAACAAGCTGAACAGGAAGAAATTGAATGAACTGAAAATTGGACCATACGAGATAGTTGAACAATTTTCAAACTCCATATACAGGATAGATACGGGTCACAAACAAATAGAATCAAACCTATTCCATATCACAAAGCTTATTCCAGTTCGAACATTAGGAGAAGACATCGAAGATGAGTGAAAATTTGCAGTAATTTTCTTTCCCGAGAGAGGAGATGTAAAGGAAATGTATTCCCTTAAAATTTAAATCCTATAGTGTCAGTTAGAATACATATATCAATTATCACTTATTTTATTATTCTATTTATTTGATTGTAAAATGCGATTTTTTGTTAGAAGAAACCAATAAAAGGAAAGGGATATAAATAAACATAAATGTCGTTTCTTTGTTAAAAAAAACTTAGCAACACAAATATTTTATTTATATATTAATAAAAAGGAATTAAACCTCTCAACTTACTTTATATATATCTACATACCTGATGTATTTTTTTTTTAACTCTATGCATGTTTTGGTAAAGGATATTTTTTAAATCTACATACTTATATTCATCTACTGTAGGTTTATAAGATAATATTTCAGCGATACGTAAAAGTAAAGAAGTTTTTAGATATTAAATAAATTTTAATTTCAATATATTTTTTTAATAACTCTTGTTCCAACAAGTAACGGTCGTAACTGGGTCTCGAACCCAGGATCTCTTGTATTACCGGGACAAATTCCATAACTAACGCGGCCGTTGAGACTTCTTATTTTTTGTATTTTTTGTCGATCTCATATTGCAAATTTAGATTAACAGAAAAAATGTGTCTTGTTTTTTTTATTTTATTTTGTTTTGATTTATTACTATCATATTCTTCTTCAATGATAAACTTAACTTTAATCTATATATATTATAAAAGAAAGTTCAAAAAACGTGCGGACCGCAAAAACTCAGAAACGACTCTTGGTACGATCAAGAGAGTTATATGGTGTGGTAGATCTCTATCCCCCCTAGGGAATAAGGGTACCCGTTTTTACCTAAAGGGCGAGCTTTTAAAGATATAAGTGCTGAAAGTTTCACCCCCTTTTTTTTCTAGAACAGTTCAAAACATTCCAGTGTATTCTTGAGCGTTCCACCACATTCCAGAACATCCCGGAACATTCCGGAACATCCTAGATCATTGTGGAACATTCCAGAACACTCCTAAATGTTGTGGAAAGATCTGGAATATATGTCTTTTTTGTATGGGGCTACCCATATGGGGTACCTTTATAAAGCAATATCCGTCATGGATTCGAACATCAATTCAATCTCACATCAACTCCCTGAGCGAAGTTGGACACCCCAGTCAGAGTATTTGAGAGCATTTCACAACGTTCTAGAACATCCCATAACATTCTGAAAAATTGTGGAATGTTCATGAATAGGGAATCGGGAACATCAATGAGAAACATTCCAGTCACTCGAATGTTGTCCCGAGCGAAGCCGGGTAATCCAGCTAGTTAAAAATAATTGCTTATCGTACACGTGCAAAGCCAAAGCCTGATGCTGGTTGTTGCAATCAATCCATGGAAAGTTTTTTTATGTATTTGAAAGTTTTCATTGTCTGTAGGTGGAATACCGGGACGAGAAACTTCTGTCCTATCTAATTAAATTTTTCTATGCTTCCTTGTACACTCGGAGCTGAATCGTCGTATGTAATTATTATTGTTCTCTTGGTTTCTCTGTCTGGAATTTATTTTAATTTCATAAAGCCGCGGGCGCAGATGCAATAACCCATAGATTTAGGGGCTTCCGTTTCTTTATTATTAGTCATTTGTCTCAAAAGTCTGGAGAATATTAAACTACTCTAGTCGCGCTTCTGCTAAGGCAAATATACAAATCGTGGACAAAAAAATTTATTTATTTATTTTATTTAGTAAAAGATTATACATTTATATACATTATTTAAGAAATTTTTTTGACTGCCCAACTAGGAGGATTCCCGTTTTAGGACAGTCAAATTAGGATGCGTAACGGAACATTGTCTGTAAATAATATAAAAGAACAAAACAAAAATAAAAGATTAAAACAAAGTGACTGTTCTTTGTTTAGCAAAGTTTTTTTTTTTAATAATATTAATTACGTAGGTAGGTACTTAATTACAGAGGATTAAAACATATAGATATAAAACAAACGTGTAAGCATTGCATGTCATAGTTCTACACAGATGGGTTGTATAAAATAAAATAAAAAAGAGAAGAGAAAGAATTAAAAAAAAAATAATAATAGTAATAACCAATTGATACAGAAAAGATAACCGTGCTTTGCTTACCATAGTTATTTAAATTATCATAAAAGTAATATATATACATACTTAAAAGCAAATTATTAAAACATTATGGTATCTTGTGTTTGCATTTCAAATAATACCTAGTCCTACATACACATTTTATACAAATGAGAACTAGAAAGAGAACAGAAACAATAAAATAAATCAAACATTTAATAGATACTGTTGTTTGATTAAAAAATAAAATATGAAATTAAACATAATATTAACGTAATAGGTAGGTACATATATACACATAATGATAAAGATTAGAACATAAAGGTATCTTTTACATGTTTTTTTTTTTTGAGTTTGGGTTGTTGTTTTTGGTTTGTGTTTGATTTTATTTTTTGTGTAGTAAAAGTTCACTCTCCTTTCAACCTAATTGATGAAACCAGTTAGTGGCCAATTTACGAACAACACCTGTGCTTTCCTTTAAAATTAAAAGCGGCATTGTCGGTTAGTTTTGAGAAAAACGCTTTTAATGTTTGACACTGTATCGGAAGTATTAAATATCAGTTTTAAAATTATTAGTATTATTACTTAAATTTAAATTTTTGTGGAACCGGTTTCTAAACATCCGAGTCATTTACTAGCAAACTTAAAACTAACTTAAATATGTAAACAAGTACAGAAATGAATAGAATTAATTAGGTAAGGGTATTGGAAAGGGTTATTTTGGGGGAGGGGAAGAAAGTAAATTGTAAATCACCCTTCTAACAATGTTCCCATGTTATGTTGACTCCTCCCACCGTTCTTCCCCTCCCTCAAAATCACCCCTCCCACTACCCCCACCTACGAAACCCACGACCGCCCAAGAAATCAAAAAAGTAATAATGATTATTTATGTATGTGAGTCAGCGTCTTGTAATACAAAATATATACGAACATTCTAAATTATGTAACCCAAATTTGCCAAAAAGTGGCCATACAATCAGATACAAAACAATCTTCTTTCGTATGGTGTGGGGTCAGAAGGGGACATCTGGGTCTACGAGCCAGTCTAGGGCCTCAGACGTTGCCCTGTGGACCTCATCAATCCAGCCACGGAATTAATGGAGCGGGCATTCGTTGACCACACGTTCGGTGGTCTGCACCGTAACGCATTCACACATCGCCGTTAAGGCCCCATCTATGCATCATGTGAGCACAGCGGCTATGGGAGCACCTTATCCTATTGATGGCGGTCCACAGTTTGCGAGGCAAAGAGAACCCAGGCTGTCTCTTAGTAGGGTCTTGAATGAGATGGGCGTTTTTGACGTTGGCCGATTGCCATTCAAGCTTCCGCCTATCTTCTGGGGTGAGAGGAGATCGAATGAGTCTTTCTCCTTCTGTCCAGAAAGGTTTTCGAGACTTCAAGCGGCAATTAGTTTTTTTTTTCAAACCAATAGATACGATTTAATCATGTTTTATTTTTGGGTAATTACGCCATGTTACGCATTGTAACTTTTCCTTCCTTTGTCAATCGTAGTATCGGATAAATAATAAATCACAATAATACTTTTAGCCATGAAAATCTAAAACTATTTTACCTCGAAATGTTGTTTGAGAATTCTCAATGCATCATTATTTTAATGACGTATATTTTGGAGTGCAGTAAACGGAAGTGGCGGCCTCTGTTCTTTTCAAAATTAACAATTGAAGTTATCCAAGATAAGAAAATATAGAATCGGAAACTTGGAATTTCAAAATCTTTTGTACAATTTCTCTGCCCCTTTTTCTGACCAATTAACTGAGAAAATTAAACTTATTTACTTAAATCAAAAAATTTCCAACATGAAAAATATTCAAACTTCCACATAAATTATTAAAAGGATAAATAGTTTATAAAAAATTTAAAAATTTCCCGGCCTATTTTGGGTCCAATTTCCTTGAAAGAGTTTTCTTCAGAAAAATGCCAAATGATTTTATTAAATTAATTGCCTTGTAACTTTTAACAAATCATTTGTTGCGCACGGGTTAATAAATTAGTACTAGCAAAACCGGCTTTTTTGATAAGCTTCGCCCAATTTAGTAAAATTTCCTAATGGTAAAGTTTTGTCACAGTTTTGCAATTATTCTTCTTCGTGTGCCCTATCAGTTCCGCCCGACATTAGCGATCACTCTGGTAAATGCATCTCTATCTTGCGCTGCCCGAAATAACTCCTCCCCACTTCTAATACCGTTCCACTCTCGAAGCATTTCGTACATTTCGAAGCCAAGACATTTGTCTCCTACCAGGCCCTCGGCGACCCTCTATCTTGCCTTTTAATATTAATTGGAGCAAGTGATATTTCTTCCCTCGAATTATGTGAACCAGATATGAAATTTTCCTGACTTTTACTAATGTGAGCATTCTCCGGTGAATCCACATTTCAAAAGCCTTTAACCTGTTCACGTTCACGGTATTATAACCTGTGAATGCCTTCGTAATATTCTTATGTCGTACAACTTCTACCATTTGAAATTCACTGGACGAATGAAAACTAATTTCTAATAAGTAACAAACTCACATTAACTTCAAAAATTACAGCCAATAGGAACTCAAGAAATTAAAGAATGCCGCCGAAATTGTCTATTATGAAATAAGATTCAAGTTTTCCCTGCCCTTAAGCTCCCTTATAACAATTTTTAATCAAATCGGTTTTGGAGCTCTAAAATTTCAAGATTATCATTTTATAAATTTAGAAACATTTTTCCTTTTAAATCAAATCAAGATTTCAAAAGTAGTCGGTTCCTTGGAAAAACAATATCGGGTGATCCAGTGGCAGAAAGTAATCGGGACAAAAAAAGTGACAGGAATATCTTCGTTCATGAAGTTGGATTCATAAGGAATTTTTTTTTATTTGACTTTGTAAAAAGTTAAAGGCTCTAAAATAATTATTCATCTGTTCTATTTTTTTTTGTCTTTACTGAACTCATTGACACCAACCATCGGTTTTATACTCTAGCAGGGGTTCCCAAACTTTTCCAAGTCATGCACACGGCACCCTTGTCAAATAATATCTATCTGTGGTAGCTATATTTCATATTTGTACGAAGAAACTAAGAAACACGTAAGAAACTAATACAACTCGTATTTAAAATGGACAATTACATTTATTGGTAGGAAAACATAGGTGAAAATACAAAGAAAATGCAAATATAATTACAAAAACCTTCAACATACTCTTGTGTTTAGTGCGACGGGTGAAACTTCTGCTCACTGCACAATTTTTCTTGAATGAGGGAATAAGGCTTGATAGAACTGCTCTAATTTCTTTTTCCACATTTATTTTCGAGCGATATTTGGTATTCAAAAATAGCTGAAAAACCAGCTTTGCATAGATATGAAGTCGCAAAGGGAATGAGGACCCTGACAGCTTTTGCACTTAGAATCGGATACTCATTTTCGACTGATTCCCAAAACTCCATCAAAACTGAATAAGCGTATTTTGTTTGCTGTTGTCGCTAAAGAGGTCAATTAGATTATCTTCTTCTTGCGTAGTAAAATCTTGTAGAGCTTGAGCACGGAATGTCGGATTGATGATCATACCCTAGGGTGCCACGGATCTCTCTCCGTGGCATCCCAGTCCCCACTTTGGGAACCTCTGCCTAGCCTGTAGAAGGTGTGTAATGTTCGTCCCATGTACAGTGCGCAGTAATAGTATAAACTGAGGGTTTTCACCAGGCACGCTGCACGGGGGAACTCCAGGGTCAAGCATGGGCACCGGCGGCACCGTAGGGCCGGCGCTCAGCAACCTGGGCCGCCGTCTGCAGGCCGCCACCTACCTGTGCCCCGCTATCTTCCCCTGGGTGGACTGCGGCCCGGCCACTGAGCAAAGTGGTAAGTTGCACTACTTTTTTATAATATGTTTTTTATCATACCATACATGTTGTTGAGATTGTTTATGAAAAATACGTATCTTAGATTCGTAGTGGGCTTTTGAGTTTCGTTAGCGGTGATAACATCGCACTCCGCAAATTCACTGGCATACTTAAAAAAAAGGTTGATAGTAAGTATACTTTTGGATGAATACCCAACTGAAATGCCAGGTCTAAAAATAGCTTGGATGGTACAGTATTTTTTTTTTTTTTTTTTAATGTTCTTTATTCAGTAAAGTTTATATATTACAGTAAATGGGTAATTTTTTGGCCATCACACTAGGCACATGCCAGTGTTGTAGTGGCCAATATATTGTGGAGTGATTTCTGCTAAACCGTCAAGGTGTGCCGTTATTAAGAGCTCAGCTTATATTTCCATACCATATGCTTAAATTTACCACAGATGTAAACCTTCCAAGTCCATTAACTCAGTTTGGACTCACGAAGAGACGTATGCATTGCTTGCTGCACTCATGGCGAGACAGAAAACCCGAACGTGAATGTACTTGACACATAAACCTCGTCTTTGGACAATTTCGTGGGTGTCTATAATATGTGATATCTGTGATATCTAGTATTTTATGCGATTGCTAAAAAATCTAATCCAGAGTTTATAAATATGATAATACACCTACACATGTAGTATACATAATGCGATGACTTCTTCGATGAAAAGAATAAAACGATATGGTTTACTTTTGAAATGGTCAAAAAACTTTCTTTTAGTTCAGAAACGAGATTATGAACACGAATAACACCAACAAATTGCTTCCAAGCTAGTCCCAATTCTTCTTCAGTTTTCAGAAACAAATGCACTCGAATTTGGTAATTTTCTCTTGTCATTGTTCCAAATCCAAAATGCTTCTCCAGCAAAGTGTGTGGTTAGAGAGAATAGGTAGGGGAGACCTAGGAGAGTTGTGGCATTAGAGGTTATCCATCACGGTGACCCGACAATTCGACCGGCGACAATTCGTCCGGCGACAGTTCATCCGGCGACAGTTCATCCGGCGACAGTACATCCGGTCGACAGTTCGTCCGGCCGACAGTTCGTCCGGCCGACAGTTCATCCGGCGGACAATTCATCCGGCGACAGTTCATCCGGCCTGATCATTTAGAAGATTTTTTCTTCAAGTAAGTATGCAAAGAGGATATACGACCGTATAACCAAAATCGATATACTATTATCTGAAGGCATCTTTATTGGAAATTCGCTGTAAAAATATTTTTACTAACAATAATTTCGACTCTCCGAAGAAGCATTTTCTTTTTTACGTTAGCCCCACACAGGAGGCCCTGAGGAAAATAATTTCCCTCAGGGCCTATGTCATCTTAGGGGATGCTATGTGGAGGGTCTTTTTAAGGAAGGGAAGGATAGGAAGTTCTGGAATGGGAAAAGGTATGATAGGTGGGTAGGAATCTGGGGGTCGGTATATCCAGGAGTGATGGACGTATCAATCCATCCCTCGAACTGCAGTACACGGTCCGCCATGCAGCAGGTGGGCAGATGCATCCGCTGCTAAGACCTGGACAAACCTCACCCCATGAACCCGGGCACCCCTGCTAAGTCACTAAACGTAGCGGGCCACTCGGGTTGACCTATGGCAGAGGGTGTTGGTTATCCAATAAATGGTTCCCGGGGCGGCGGTACCCATAACCGCCTCCCAAATAGGAATTGGAATTGAAGCATGCGGCAATAACAAAATACGACATACTTATACGTGCAGTTGGCTTAGCGAAAAACCGTTAAAGATTCCTACTTGCATTTAATATTACTTTTTATCTGAAAATAACACAAGTGTCTTAACTGTTCCCAACCGTCTCGAGCAAGTGAGTGCTAATGGCATCTCCAATTTTGGTATGGTGTGATACTGAGGGTAGTGAGAAGGGAAGGAGCTGTGTAAAACGTACCTGGCTATTCAGATATAGTCACCAAACACGGCTTAAGCCATTTCAAGTAACGTTTCAATTCTGAATGAATACTGACGAATAGCAAAATACAACATACTAATATGTGTATCTACTTAAGATTTAAGTCGCCCGGATGAACTGTCGGCCGGACGAACTGTCGGCCGGATGAACTGTCGCCGGATGAACTGTCGCCGGACGAATTGTCGCCGGACGAACTGTCATGGAACCATCCATCACTTACCCGCCTTGGTATAAGTAACAGATGGTTACTCCTTCAAGGCTCTTGCAAGGACTCTAATATTTTTTTAAAAGAACGAATCTACACTTAACTTTGAACGAATTTAGACCTCCAGTGTCCCTGCATAATGTGTTAGGAAGCAGTATGCAAGTGCTTACATAATATACAAAATGCGAATAATACAAAGCAAGTTAAGGATAAACTAAATTTAAAAAGATAACAGATAAAAGGCGGCTGCTCGCAGGGTAATAGCAGATTGTGTATGCTGCAAGCATCTGCAAGAAAAGATAATGAAAACAAATATTATGATATGAAGAACGCTTGTGTCTGGTGGGATACCTCTCTCGTCATCTGGTAGTACCAGCCAGAATGTGTATGGTGAGTTGTGACAGAGGTGAGTTGTGACAGAGACGATTTCTCCCTACCAATAATAGTTAGCGAGATGGCAACAACGCTCGTTTGTCGCTTTAGAGACGCGCCACTTAACTCAGTACCCGCCGGCGGCGCACGAGAAGCGGTTGCGTAATTACGACGTCTGCGTGCAAAAAAATCGAAAAGTAAGTTTTTCTTCAAAATTTTGATTGAATTTGTCTTATTACATTTGCGTTGTTCTGTTATTTTTTCTTAAGTTGTATGGTGATTAAGCCTGTCACAACTCTCCTATTTGACTTCATTTTTCTGCTGGGTTTTTTGACATTTTTTAATTAATTTGCGATGTCTGTATGTGTGTTTGTGCATTAGTATAATAAGGTCAAATCTTACAAGTACAGTCAGCAATAAAAGCTTGCCTCAAAAAAATAATTTTCGATAAAAAAAAGTATTTGGACTTGTGGTGTGATGTTGCATGCTGGATGACTACTTTTTTTGTTTCAGAATGCCTAATAACTGTACACGAAAGACTGATAAAGGCACTGCTGGTGTCGAAATACTCAAATAGTCTAAATTCAAAGCTGTCACAACTTACCTCGGTGATAAGGGAGTTGTGACAGAGGGAGTGGTTTTTCTTTTTGTTGATTTTCTCTGAAACCGTAATACTTTAATTAAGTTTGATGATTGTTTTGGAAGGGAGAGGAATGGTCCTACATTAAGTCACATAGGTCGTAACTGTGGAATGTTTCTTGAGCGAGATATGTCCCTTAAATAAAAAATTGTCACAACTCTCCTAGGTCTCCCCTACTGGATAAATGACATCCCGGTATGAACATTGCATATTCTCATTTCAAAATCAAAAAATAATCATGTGGTAATAATGTCCAAAATATAAACCGACACTTGTTCCAACCCGTTGCGATGTGTTTCCAAAAGTACGGTTAGCCTTTCGAGTGTGGGTTGAGTTGATGAGTACTACTCGTTGTGTGGTGATCCCGGATCGGCCGCACTTTGCTGAAAACATCCACCTCGTGCTCGTATGTCTGTTGCTGAGAGTGCACTTGCAGTAGGTATTGTGGTTTGCTCTCAGTTCGTCTTGCCTCCCGTGGGGCTTTGTAACCTGCTAAATGTAGAGTATAGAGTTATGGAGTGCTCAGTGCACAGCTAGCGAGTCTAAAAATTGTAATAATAAAATCAAACGTCTGAACCGAATTTTTGAAGTGAAACTTCTATTGCCCCGCTGTGATTTGGATTTTGGATGAAAAGGAAATGACGATTACTGCACCTGCGACGCATCAACTGCGCTCATTGGCCGCTTTGATTATGATGTCACTTTTAAAGGCTCCTATTGGTTAAGATATGAAACGGAAATTACTCTAGGTCTGCGCTCATTGGTCGCTTTGATTATGACCTCACTTTTCAATTATTGGTTTAGATTGTTTTGGTAAAGTTTCGCTTCTACCGCGTGTAAACTGCACTCGATTTTTTTACAGTGAAAACTTCTTTACAACGTTTGTGATTTGAAACTCGTTGAAACGAAAAAACGACACAAAAAAGAGACAAACACATACATCCATAGGATATAGCCTGCGAGAGAATAAGATAGCAATAAAATATTTTATTTTATTCCCGGATACTCGGTTCCAATATAATACGACAAATCCACGGTCCCGGGTGAGTCCGCTATAGTGTAGTGGTATGAAATGCATGACGAACCTTGGTGGTAAGACATTCAATGGACCAAGGGTCAAATCCTACGAAGCCAAAAAAATAATATTTTTATTTTTGTAAAATCAATATCCAATCTTTAAACCACTAAGAAATGAACAGGCAAAAGAAAACACAAAAGAAAGCGACATCAAGCGACTGAGACATGAGGAATAATACAAGGCTCCTGCGCTAAAAGCAAACGTAATGCGGAAAAACCTTCTCGCTCTTACTGAAACTTTAAAAATCTATATCGAACATATCCAATTCCTCCGAAACATGATGTTGGGTAACGTAATACGGGGCGACTTTTGAAACGGAGGGTGACTTTGATCATGGCGGATATCTGCATTAATTCTGGTTACCACTTAGAAATTACTCCTTTTTTAATCATTACTTTTATTCAGGCAACGTGAATACAATGAAGTTTCAACAATGTTAGTTTCTCGATATACGTGGGGGAACCCAAAAGTAATGAGAATTTCTCTATAACTTTTTCATTTTTCAATATTTTTTCACCAAAATTTGGTCGCCTTTAAAGTGTTAACCTTTAGAATGTATGCACTTGTCCAACCTTTTTTACAACTATTCAAAACAATGTTGACACCCACTGATATCACAGGAATATCTTTTATGGCCTCCAGCGATTTTTCTTTCACTTCTTCAACGGTATGAAAACATTTCCCTTTCAAGTCCCTTTTATAGGGAGCAGAAAGACGTCACAGGGAGACAGGTCGGGTGAATAATCGGGATCATTCCACGCTTGCTTAAATTTAAAGACAACATGGTGTGAGCAGGTGCGTTATCCTCGTTGAAGAACCATTCCCCTTGATCCAAGGATTCGACCCTTTTCGACGATTTTTCCTGATGCTCTTTCGCAACCTCTTTAGTACCTCCATTTAGAACTGTCGGTTAACTGTTTGGCTTCGAGGAACAAACTCTGTATGCACAACACCTCTGAAAAAAACCAATAAGCATTGTCTTGATTTTTGATTTCATCTGATTTTTTTTCTGAAAAGGAGAGAAAGCACTCTTCCATTCATTGGCTTGACTGTTGTTTGGTTTCGGGGTCGTACCTATAACACCATGACTCATCACTCATCACCAATAATAAACCTTGGAAAAAAATCTGGGTCGTCTTCCAGCTGATATTTCAATTCGTGGCAGGCTTGAAGGCGAAGGCTCTCTTTAATCATCAGAGAGGAGATTTTCGCCCAAAGAAGATATCATGATTTACTTAAAATTAAACTTTGAATGAACACGTGGACCCGCAGGGACACGCGGCTTTGCATACTGACCCAGAAAGAGTCTCCGTACAACAGTCGACCATACAAAACCTGTTTCTCTTCCACTTCTCCACTCTTCCGCCCGATTCTCATTACTTTTGGGTCCCCCTTCGTATGTATTAAAACATAATATTACAGAAATTTTTTTTTTTTTTAATTGAAATGTAAGTAAATAACCTCGTCGAATTTAATATTTCTAAGACCCAATCATGTCTGATAACGTCTAAAAGGGATCGAAATGATAATCTTGTCTCCTTCAACGGAAGCAATCTTCCGAACAGGACCTCCATTGATATGCTTGATTGCTTGGTGTAAAATGACCACCTCAGGTATGGGGGCTCCATCGAAACCGGAGTTAAGTCAGAATCTCAGAAACTGGGCGTACTGTACAGGGCCCGCATATACTTTAATAGTACACAACTGCTAACCCTGTACAAATCGCAAGTGCGCCCCACGGTTGAATTTGGCATCCACCTCTGGTCTGGAGCTCCAAAATACCTAACAAAAAAAAACCTTGACTCTGTGCAGAAACGGGCGGTCCGTTTGATAGATTCTCCCAACTTAACAGACGGATTGCAATCTTTAGAGCACAGGCGTCAGATGGGAATGCTGTCCTTGTTTTACCGGTATGGAATGAAAGATGTTCCGAGGAACTAGCGTCATTGATCCCCTCGGCACCGGTACATAGTCGGGAAACACGCCGGCTGCGCAACAACTCGGCTGTGGAACGATTTACCGGCCTGTTTCTTCCCTCCTACAACACTCCTACACTCCTTCCTTTCCTCAAAAAGACCCTCCACACAGCATATTCAATTACTCCTGTGTGGAGTTAATGAAAAAAAAAAGTGTATACTTTTTATAAATTCCTCTTGTCACTTATGTACATTGTGTGGTATATCGGTCTCTCTCGAGATATCTTCCATCAAAACCGACAAGTGGCGAAATAACATTTTTTTTAATTTGAGTATCAAATTTCAAAATGTTGTTGAAAATATCTTTAAACATTGAAAAAAAATACAAAATTATATTTTTTTTACGTGTAGATTAACATGTTCTGTGTTTAAAAACTTTAACATAGGTAGTATATAATTTTAAATAAAAGAAAGATGTCCATTGAAAAATTTTATACTTTATGCATAATCAGGGGAAGTCTGACAGAGATAGTGAAAGCAGGGTAAATGCAGGTGACTATATTAAGGGGGGAAATACATGTAGGACTAGGCTTTTTTATGAATTTTATTTTGGCATAAAAGACATGTTTAAACTTTGAGGTGATTTAATACATCTATTTAAGTAAATATTGTAAAAAAATTTAAGCATTTCCTCGGAAAATGTGAAAATTATCAGCTGCTACCAATCGAACGTCACCATCAGAATTAGCTTTTTGTGTGCATTCTGGAGACCACAGTTTTCATCTCAAATCAATAGGGTTTTGAATATAGTTCAAACACAGTTTTCTCCTCTATATGAACCTAATTTTCCCCAAAAAAATTGAAAATTTAATTTTTTATAGGTGTATAAGTAGTTTTTGCCATTTTTTAACTTTTTTTTGCAATTAAAAATACTTTAAACAATGATATTACCACGAATTTAGGTTCATATAAATTGTTATCAGCTTTTTCATCAGCTAAATTATAACAATAAAATCTCTGCAAATGTTTAAAATGATTGCTCAAAAACTTTTTGAGCTATTGTGCACACAAACTAAGAAATAGTCGTTTCGAGAAAAGCGCGTTTTAAGTTTACCACGCGGTTCCGCACCGGCGAAGCTCACTTAAACATATTCATAACACCTGAATGAATTAGTATTTTAAAACCATGGGATCATATTCTTAAATAGTTATATGAACAGTTTACGAAATCTTAATAGAAAATAAAATAATAAATTATAATTAAATTTTATAGACCCGATATAGTTTTACATGACAAAATTAAGAAAATAACTTATATCAATAGACCCGATATAGTTTTACATGACAAAATTAAGAAAATAACTTATATCATTGATGTCGCTATTCCAAATTCTTGTAATATTCAGAAAACTGTTTCTGAAAAAATAAGAAAATATACAGATTTAGGAAATGAAATTAAAAGAATTTGGCATTCTCAGAGTATAAAAATATTACCATTTGTTATTTCGGCTACTGGCATTATACCTAGCTCTCTCATTCAAAATTTAGGCGTATTAGATTTGTCAAAAAATTTGTACATAAAAATGCAAAAGTCGGTCATTTTAAATACATGTAGGATTACGAAAGATTTTTTAAATATTTATATTGAGGGATCAGTAGGATTTATCGGACCAGTTAGGATTTCATCAGAGCCGAACCCTCTGATATGAAAATATCTGGAGTCGGTGAAATATTTTCCCATTATGTTTCTGGTGGATTGACGTATTGTTCTTGTATTGTTTTATTCTTATATAATGCACTTACATTGCGTTAATTTACTAGATATTCATTTGTGGAAAAGTGTGTGGAAGGGTTTAGTCTTTCATTTGGGAAAGATTCAACCCGGACATAAAATCTGTAGCACCGTAAAAACAAAGTCGGGTTAGTTACACTATTTATAACTCGAGATCGGCTGGACCGATTTTGATGATCTTTGATTTGTTGGATTTGTATCTGCCCCGGATAACAGAATAACTATTAAAACATCTCAAAAATTCACAAAAAAAATATTATGAAAAAAAATATTTTTTTCATACATTTTGTATGAAACGAATTCTCATATTTTGAAAGAAATATTTAGCTGTGCGTGAATTCCAAAAATTCAAAAACGTCAAATGGCAATACGCTAATTGTTTTGCTTTTGTTCTTAATCATATAATGCTACCCTTCTCTCTTACACACAATGTCAATAGTTGAAATTGAGACAAACAGTGAACGTATGTCTCTGCACCCCTCCAAAGGAAAAATACAATAATAATAAATCTCTGAAATGAAACGCATTTTTTTTACGTAAGCTCCACTCAGGACCTATGTCATCTTAGGGGATGCTGTGTGGAGGGTCTTTTTTAAGAAAGGGTAGGACAGGAAGTTCTGTGAAGGAAAAAGGCATGAGGGGTGGGTAGGAAACTGGAGGTCAGGGTGTCCAGGAGTGAATCCATCCCTCCGACTGCTGTGCAAGGCCATTGCCTTAACCGGAATTGACCTTTTACCTTGACCTTTCCAGCCGTCCAATTTTCGTAAGTAAGTGGTAAAGTAAGAAAATAAAAATATAAATCCATACACAACGCCATCTCTGATACTGACAAAAACAAAACACGGACAGTTGGGCATCGATAATTGCTTCATTGTGTAATTTTTAACTTAATAAAAAAACTGAATTTAATTCAACAGTTGTTGATTCTGAGGCGGTACGAGGTTCGTCGGGTCAGCTAGTAAAAAAAAAAAAAATTTTTTTTAATCATCTGCAAGTATTTCCCCCTTAATGGAAGAACGTGAGGCATAAAACTGGCATATGAAGGTTGAGAGTAGACTGAATGCTCTGTAAATAAGATTTCTGAGGCGTCTGTGCTGTAAAATCATGTATGATCGTGTGAGAAATGTGAAGATCAATGGAAGGTTGATGTAAGCGTAATGAGTAAGGTTTAGAAAAGGACGCTCAAATGGTTTGGGCAAGAAGAGCGAAAGAACGAAGAAAGGAGTGTAAGGAGAATATATAATATATGACGCAAATGTGAATGGTAGGAGAAGCTGCGGATGCCCGAAGAAGACATGGCACTATCAAGTGAATCAGATTTTTAAGTTAGGCCATGTCAAGAGTCAGAATGATAGAATAAGATGTTTGAGAATAACATAAGAGCATCTATGAGACGATGTATGGATGTGAATGAGGCAAGGAGTGTGTGCCAAGACCTATCTGCCCAAAACAAAAACTGTGGGAAACGGAGAGATGGTTATAACCTACATATACTCGTATTTCATCCTAAGTCAAAAATTAGTATCAAAGTGCAGAAAAACTAAATTTGGATTAATTGTGGAGGGTCAGTTTGAGGAGAGGAAGGACTGAACATTGGTCTTGAAGAGACCCATGTTGTAGGAAGGAGGAGGAGGAGGAGTAGAACAGAGGCCGGAAAAGCGTTCGGCATGTTTCCCGACTATGCACCGATGCCGAAGGGATCAGCGACGCTAGTTCCTCAGAGCGTCTTTGTATTTTGGGACTTCAGACCAGAGATGCTGCCAAATTCTACCGTGGGGTGCACTTGCGATTTGTACAAGGTTAGCAGCTGCGTACTATTAAAGTATCCGAGTGTCCTGTACTTTTGGTACACGCCTACAATATATTATCGATAGTTTACTTGTGCATTAAATAAGACATATAATTTTCGACACACGAGTTACTTAGTTTCAAAATTGAAAATTGATCAATGTCACTCCATGTTACGGTACCCTACTCGATACGTTCGCTTGATAGTAGAGTGCAAAAGGTAATTTGATTGACCTTAGGTCGAGTAAAAGAGGGGTTTTTACCGAGTTAGCCGGGAGGAATTTTAAACATTATTAGTTGCAGTACGGACTACGGACATGTTAGATTATTCTCTTTCGTAGTCTGCTGGCGAGTAAGTAAGTAGTTTTAGTTTTTTCTAAATAAATTGGGCTTTGTTAGAGTCTTTAAACGGGGTTCGAAGTTTTATTGTATGAATAGCAGAAACCTACTCTTGTAAACTAATTTGGGGTGAATCCATATTGGTGAAGGGAAAATTGGTGCCAAAAGCCATGAACCAAAGAGTCAAAGACAAATATTCCCGGGTTACATCACAGTAAGCGAAAAACTCATGATGTAGGACTTAGCTAGCCGAGGAATGGAACTCAAAACCCTACGGTGGTTGATGTTAGAAATTTATTTATTTATTTTTATTTATTATAAGAATATTGTACATTGTATATTATTTTTGTGTTATTTCAACCGCCATGCTAGGAATGTCTCTGTGTTATGGCGGGTGAAGTTTTCAGATTGGAAATTATACATGTTATGATTGTAAAATAAAAAATTAAGTTATACAAAATAAATCAAAATGCAAATATTATACATATATCATGGTTTCTAAATAATAATAATTTTATTCTTTGATAATAATATAGTAAAAAATCTTTTATTTTTTTTATATTCACTTACAAGATGACATAGGCCCTGAGGGAAAATAATTTGAGGGTGCTGTGTGGAGGTATTTTGGAGGAAAGGAAGGAGGGAACATGGGTGTTGAAGAGACCCATGTTGTATAATAATAATGATTTATTGTTTTCCTTTCTTTACAAACATCTAAAGATAATGATATCCTCACTGGGATTTCCCGTGCTGAGGATTTCATTTACATATTATAATTTAATTATAAGAAATTAATATGAATTTGTTATAAACATATAGGTATCATGTAGTATTTTGTTAAATAATTAAAAATTAAATAAAATTGTGTTTTTTTTTTATTATTCAGTTCAGTAGATTCGGTTTTAGTCTGTATTTGATATCAGTATATTTTCTATTTCTGTTCTCCCTATATTTAGTATCCAGCTTTTTATTTGAGATTTAAATGTTATACTGTTGAGGTTTTTGAGTGAGAGTGGTATTTTATTGTAAAGTTTAATACCATAATACAAGAAGCTTTTTTGCCCAAATGTTGTGTTAGTAGTTACTTGTTGGATATGTTTTTGACCATGAGATCTAGTGTTTCTAATGTACGTGTAAGTTGTCATTTCTTGGGTTTTGTACTTATGAATGTAAATGAGTATAGTTTTAGAATACAGTTGTTTAATTGACATGATGTTAAGATTGTTGAAGATTTCATCAGTGCTAGTTCTTACAGGAACTTTCAGTATAATTTTCATTATGGATTTTTGAGTTTTAATTAGTGGATTTAGTATGTTTTTATTTGCACTGCCCCATCCGATAATACCGTATTCTAACAGTGATTGGCAGAGAGCCATGTAAATCTTGATTAAGTCTTTTTTAATGAGGATATTCCTGATAGTTTTGAAAAAATAACATAGTTTTTTAATTTTATTATTTAAATAGGTAATGTGTTCGGTCCATTTTAAGTTTTGGTCAATTTTTAGACCCAGATAAGTTATATGGTCAACGTTTTCTAATGAAGGACAATTACAATGCTCATTTAAGTGATGCTGACTATGAATTTTCAAGTTCAGGTTTTCTTCAGAGTTTTTCTTATTTTTTTATTTTGAAAGTGATGAATTTGGTTTTATTAGCATTAAGTGTAAGCGAATGGTAGTCTAGCCAATTTTTAATTCTTTTAAGTGTGTCTTCTGCTTTCTTAAATGTTTCTGCCCAATTTTTCCCATTTATTAGGAGAACAGTGTCATCCGCAAAACTGATGATTTCTCCGTCACATTCTATGTGGCATAGGTCATTAATAATAAATAAGGAACAGAATCGGACCCAGAATACTTCCCTGAGGCACCCCGAATTTGACATCAATACACTCACTGGTTATGTTGTTAAGTTTCACAGTTTGCTTTCTATTTCCCATGTAACTTTTAAAAAATATTAGTTCATTATCAGTAATTCCTATGTTCTCTAGTTTTTCAAAAAGATATGAGTGATTTATTGTGTCGAACGCTTTAGAAAGGTCGAGAAATATGCCAATGCATTTTTTATGAGAGTCTAGAGAATTTTTAATATATTCAATTACTAAGGCTATGGCGTTGGATGTTCCTAAATTTTTTCTGAAGCCAAATTGTTTTGGTGATAATAGTTTATTTGATTCTAGGTAGTCGACGAGTTGAGTTTTAACTGTTATTTCTAAGATTTTAGATAATGTGTTTAGAATTGTGATTGGTCTGTAGTTATTGATATCTTTACAATTTCCTGATTTAAAGATTGGTGTAATAGTCCCTATTTTGAGTTGAGACGGAAATCTGCTTTCTGTGATAGATTTGTTTATTAGAAAGAGTATCGGTTCGGTAATTTCATCTTGTAAGAATTTTATTGTTTTCATTGTGATTTCATCACTACCAGATGAGGATGTTGATTTGAATTTAGATAACATTTAGTTCTTGTTTAGTGATTGGTTTTAGGGCAAATTTAATCCTTTGTTAAATGTTCAGAATTAAAGTGTAGTGATCAGTGATGGTGGATTGATGTATGATTGTGGAGTATTTTTTATTCGTTTTTGCCATTATGTAGTCAATGCAAGTTTGCGAGGGGATTGATTTATTCATTTTGTGATCCACTCTTGTTGGTTCCCTTATTGCGGCAGACATCCCGTGGGAGAGGAGGAGTAATTGGTACTGAGTATTGTAGGAGGGAGGAAACACAGAGGCCGGTAAATCGTTCCACATCCGAGCTGTTGAACTCAAGAACGAGTCGTAAAAACGACCCGTTCTCATGTGACTAATTTCAACCGTGTACAAATGTTGGGCGCGTGTTTGGCGTGTTTCCCGACTATGCACCGGTGCCGAGGGGATCAACGACGCTAGTTCCTTGGAGCATTTTCCATTGTAATACCGGTAGAACAAGGACAGCATTCCCACCTGACGCCTGTGCTCTAAAGATTGCAATCCGTCTGTTAAGATGGGAGAATCTATCAAACGGACCGCCCGTTTCTGTACAGTCAAGGGTTTTTTTAAGGTATTTTGGAGCTCCAGACCAGAAATGGCTGCCAAATTCAACCGTGGGGCGCACTTGCGATTTGTACAGGGTTAGCAGTTGTGTACTATTAAAGTATCTGCGGGCCCTGTACAGTACACCCAGTTTCTGAGAGGCTAATTTAACTCTGGTTTCGATGGAGCCCCCATACCTGAGCTGGTCACTTAGAGTTACACCAAGCATATCAATGGAGGTGCTGTTCGGAAGAATGCTTCCGTTGAAGGAGACTAGAATATCATTTCGATCCCTTTTAGACGTTATCAAACATGATTAGGTCTTTGAAACATTAAATTCGACGAGGTTATTCTTACCCCAAGAGAAAACACTCTCGAGGTAACGGTCCATTCTCTGCTTCAAAGCCCTCCGAGCTATTGGGGTTTGTGTGCTCTTTGGAGGCTTGTCAAACAAAAAGCTATCATGGACTGTACTGTCATCCGCGTAACAATGAATCGGTGCACATGACAAGAGGTCGTTGATGTGCAATAGAAACAAAGTCGGAGACAAAACCGATCCCTGTGGGACGCCAGCATTTATCGAATGCGAGGAAGAGGAGAAACCATCAGCAACCGCCTGGATCGACCTCCCCCTCAAAAAGTCGGCAATCGGAGTTTTCCGCGAACATTTTGCCTAATAAGTTAGCCTTTTCGGCGGCGGTATTTGCTAGAGAGCCGTCAGGTCTGGTAAGAGGAGGCAGACTGGGTTTGCAGAAATTGCGACCTATTGAGCCCGCAAGCGACCAGAACGCTCTGCTGCCATGCGGGCAGGCAGCCAGCTTTCTGCTGATCTGCAGGTCGTGCTCGAATTTTGACCTGTTAATGATCCTCTTGCATTCCTTTAATAATATTAATATTAATATTAGTTCGATAATAAAATTCGATAATATTAGGAGGTAGAGGTATAGTCAAAATAACATCTTTAAAACATAATCAGGTTGAAATGCTAAGAAATTTTTTCCATGGGAAAGCTGATAGTTCAGAAATGCACAAAATTATTTGCAAGGCAGATAGAAATATTTCACCATTAAATTTATACGACGAGAATTGAATTAACAACAACAATAACAAATGGGACGCGTTATGTCAAATCTCTTGTTTGTTACGTTTAAAAACAAAAAAAATGCAAACCAACTGGCGAAAAAGTGTAACCATCGGATAAATCGTCCGCGATTTATTCTGTGAGAGTGTTATTTATTTAAAATTTGGAAAGTTAGATTGTTAAATTTAATTTCTGATTACAGTGACAGCTAAGTGACTTTATCATGAACAAAATACATCGACCTTTACACGAATCTTATAAAAATGCAGTGAAATAAGTGTTAAATCCTGTTAAAGTGACAATTGCGCATCGAATGAGATTACTCTCGTCTCGCGAAATATCGTTTTTAGTGAACTTTTGTCATTTTTTCTTAATGATAATATTATCAAAAATAAACAAAAACATCTCTGATTATCTCGTTCATAAAAAATAAATATCTTAGTAAAGAGAATAGTGGAATTCAAAGATACAATCTTAGTGAAAAATTATATATAATTATCTGTGTTCAATTTATGCAAATTAACAAAAAATAGTGATTTAAAAACTCGACTCGGTCGTTTCTGTATTGATCGCAAATCTAGTCGAGCTGGACTGATTGCCCACACTCGAGTTTTCAGGCGCAAAGCTGAATAACATCAATACTGTGTTTTAAATATTGTTATTTTTATGTCATAAGTTTGTGTTTAAAAAAAAAAACATGAATCGTCCTAAAAAACGAAACTTGAACACGATGATGTCTCCTAGTACAGATGATATGGGAGGAAAGTGCCTCATGATTGAGGATGCAGATGAAAACAACTCGGTTACGTCATCCAAAGGCTCAGACGTCACCGAAGCAGAATATCCTTGCGCTTCAGGAATAGATGTGTTAAACGAAGCTCAAGCACATTTGACGGCTCTACAAAACGTGTTGGCAGAGAAGCAATCAAAGGTCTCAAAAGACCAGCAGCTGAGGATTGCTAAATACGTATCGGAAGTCTTCAGATCCGTATCGCAGCTTTTATTGGAGCGCGAGACCATTCGTGCTGATTTAGCTACAGTGACCGCGCAACTAAAAATGGCAGAAATAAAAATCCGCCATGAGAAGAGGGAAAATCGACACCTAGAACAAAAAATAATTCAATTAGAATCTGATCTTGGACCGGTAATGAGGAGGGTGGCGGTGGCAACGGAGGCTACCCTCTCTTTTGCTGACATCGCCCGCAAACAACCTACTGATGCTCACCAACCCCCACCCATCACTCAACATGGACATCGCGTTGGACCACCAAGACCTGCCGTCTGCATCTTTCCAACGGATGCGGATGCCGCCAAGGACTCTGACGATACCAAAAAAATCATTGAGGACATAATTCGTCCATCTGAACTAGGCGTTCGGGTAACGGGAATCAAAAAAATTAGAAATAAAGGCATTCTGATAAACAGGGCAACCGCGGGCGAACAGCAAAAATTACTTAATGCACCCTGCTTCGACAAATCGAGCAAACTTAAGGCCCGACTGCCGACAAAGCGACTACCGAGACTAATTTTCTTTAATGTACCCCGGGACCTGGCTGACGAAGAATTTTTAAGGATGGCTCTTACTGGTGTTCCCAACATTGAAGACATTGAAGGAACTATTGAGTCTTGCACATTAAGTCACTTGGCTGGTGCTCGTACAGGAAACACCTGCCATCGTATTTATTCAGTACCCGCTACCGTACGTAAATTTCTGGTGGAACAAGAAAAGGTATATATATGCTGGACTGTTTGCCGCGTCAGAGATTTCATTGGCCTTACTGTCTGCGCTAAATGTCACATGATTGGTCACTCGTACAAATATTGTAGAGATACCAAACCAACATGTGGACACTGTGCCCAACAGAATCACACCGGTGAGGCTTGCCCGAATTCCTCCACCAAACCAGTTTGCGCAACATGCACCAGATTTGGAAAGCCTGCTGATCATTCAACTGGAGACAGGGACAACTGCCCGGCCTACATGGCTGCCCTCAAGAAAGACCTTGCTACAATAGATTATGGAGTGTAATAGATACGAACGCAAGTGCCTAACTATCGATGAATATACTCCTGTGAATAGCTGTCTTCGAATCATGTACATGAACGCGAGAAGCATCCGGAACAAATTTGACGAAATTGAATAAAAACTCAGAGGAATACGCGATATTGTCCATGTCTTTGTCATCACTGAAACATGGCTTGATGTTGGAGAAGAAAAGTTTTTTGGGTTAAAAGGCTACAACTGTGCGTTTGCTTCTCGCCCCAAAGAGGGAGGAGTTGGTGTCGCCATATATGTACTGGACTCTATGAAGTACTCTATCATTGATAAATTTTCCAACGAAAATTCATTTTTAGGTATAAGTGTATGTAGCAAGGATAGGAAACCAGTTAACATTTATGCCATCTATCGGAAACCCAACCCTAACATACACGATTTCCTGACACATTTGGAAAAAATACTAGACAAAAGCAGACAAGATACATTAATACTCGGAGACTTTAATATTGACACTACCATAAACACATCCTCTTCTTTAAATTATCTCAACACCTTAGAAACATACAATTTCTCAATACAAAACAAATCATTTCCCACTAGAGTCACTAACACGAGCAGCACACTTATAGATCACGTCATATCAAATAGACTAAATATTCCAACTACCGTATCAAACGTAGATGACCCACTTAGTGACCATAACATTCTTATTATTGATTTCAAGAATAACTTAAAAAAATGGTCTAATAATAGGGACAAGCCGCGCCTTACAAAACCTGTCATCAACAATATGGCAGTAAAATCCTATTTTGCAGCTAACAAATTCACCATCAATTCAACCAAACCAGAAGAGAGCTATAAAGATTTTAACGATTATGTCAAAAGTGCAATAGAAGCAGGTAAAACTACACCTAAAGTGAAAATAGGAAATCAACAACACCTAAATACACCGTGGTTCGACTCTAAACTGAATTCGCTAATCAAGGAAAGAAACCAGCTTCACAAGCAATGGAAACAAGACCCAGGTAATATGACTCTTGCAGTACATAAAAATAAACTGAGAAATTTAATTACTAATTATAGGAGAAGTTTGAAACACAAATATTATGTCAATAGCTTTCAAAAAAACCTGAATAACCCCAGAAAAACTTGGAAAACCATTAATTCAATTCTGTCTAACCGTGCACATAAACCCTCCAACACCATCGAATCTCTCATCATAAATAATTGTGAGGTTAGGGAACCCGGTCAAGTAGCTTCAGCATTTAATGAGTTCTTCTTATCGGTTGGAGAAAAATTGGCAGCTGCCATTCCATCATTCCCGGATGACTGTAATACTATTTATGTAGAACCAAAGGCACGTCAATCATTATATATGGCTAGGACAAATAAGGGTGAGGTATTAAGGATCATCTCGAAACTTAGGTCGAATGCAGCGGCAGGTATCGATGGAGTAACCCCGTGCATCCTTAAAACCTGTAAAGAAGAACTAGCTGGGCACCTAGTGCAACTTATCAATTCCTCTATAGGCTCGGGAGTATTTCCAGATCAATTAAAGCTAGCAAAAATTATACCAATTTATAAAGAAGACTGCAAAAAATGTATTTCTAACTATCGCCCAATATCGGTTTTATCAGTATTTTCAAAGGTGTTCGAGACTATTATAAAGGATAGACTTCTAAAATATATCTCTAACAACAATATCCTAACACCACAACAATATGGCTTTCGAAAAAACTCCAGTACCCAATGTGCCACCTTCGATTTCATCTCGAACATTCAGCAGTACATAGACCAGGGCGAATACGTAGCAGCTATTTTTATAGACCTAAAAAAAGCCTTTGATACAGTAGATCATGAAATACTCCTACAGAAAATGGAACATTTGGGTATAGTTGGAAAATCTTTAAAGCTTCTCCGAAGTTACCTATCTGATAGATTTTGCCTTGTCGACATCGAAGGGAACCTAAGCGACTTTGGAAAAATCACATGTGGAGTGCCACAAGGCTCGATTCTGGGACCCCTACTTTTCTTACTATACATCAATGATATAACTAAATGCGGCATCTCGGGAAAACTACAACTTTACGCTGATGATACCGTGATTTACTATCGTTGCAAAAATCTGGGGGAACTTGAATCTCTAATGAATAAAGATCTCGCAAAGCTAGCTAAATGGCTGCGAATAAATAAATTAAGCCTCAATGTCAAAAAAACCCACTACCTCACTTTCGGGAAAAAAGATTATACGAGCATGAATATTACTCTTGGAAATGAAAAGCTCCAAAATGTACAAGTAACGAAATATTTGGGGTTATTCATAGATTCTAACCTGTCGTGGAACTCTCATGTTGAATATGTAAAATCCAAAATTTCCCCGATTACTGGTGTACTCTATCGACTTCAAGATGTGCTCCCCATAGCTTTACTGCGTGCCACATATTATGCTCTGATCCACTCTCACCTAAGTTATCTGGTTAGTATCTGGGGCACCATTACTAAGAAACAAATATCCGAAATACAAGTAATCCAAAATAGAGCCATAAGAAATATATACCATTTACCATGGGATACACATGTCAAAGATATATACTCACTGACACAAATACTTCCCTTTACCATTCTGCCAAAATATAGCATCACCACTGCCATCCTACAAATAATTCAACACTCCTCACACACCAACACTAAACCAGCCTTTAATTCCGATATACACCAGCACAAAACACGATCCCAAAATCAAATACACTTAGCATCATCTACCCACACAACTAAATTTGGTATTAAATCATTACAATATATTGCAAATATACAATACAATGCATTACCTAATGAAATAAAGCAACCAGTAGATAACAAAAAAAAATTAGTTAAAACGCTTAAAGAACATTTCCTGAAAATGTTTTTAAACCAGTGAATATTTGCTCGCCTTCATACGTTTTTTTTATTTTTATTTTTTTTATATGTTTTATGTGTATGGATGTCCTCAGTTTTTCTAAAATCTCTATTCTTGACAATGCATTTTTTTTCCCCTTTTTATGTTGTATTTTTTAAACATGTAATATTTGTGTAAAATGTACTCTTATTTTTTTTTTTTTTTTTACATTAACTCCACACAGGAGGCCCTGAGGAAAATAATTTCCCTCAGGGCTTATGTCATCTTTGAGGATGCTGTGTGGAGGGTCTTTTTGAGGAAAGGAAGGAGTTAACATGGGTCTTGAAGAGACTCATGTTGTAGGAGGGAGGAAACACAGAGGCCGGTTAATCGTTCCACAACCGAGCTGTTGAACTCAAGAACGAATCGTAAAAACGACCCGTTCTCATGTGACTAATATCAACTGTGTACAAATGTTGGGCGCGTGTTTGGCGTGTTTCCCGACTATGCACCGGTGCCGAGGGGATCAATGACGCCAGTTCCTCGGAGCATCTTCCATTGTAATACCGGTAGAACAAGGACAGCATTCCCACCTGACGCCTATGCTCTAAAGATTGAAATCCGTCTGTTAAGAAGGGAGAATCTATCAAACGGACCGCCCGTTTCTGCACAGAGTCAAGGGTTTTTTTTAGGTATTTTGGAGCTCCAGACCAGAGGTGGCTGCCAAATTCAACCGTGGGGCGCACTTGCGATTTGTACAGGGTTAACAGTTGAGTACTATTAAAGTATCTGCGGGCCCTGTACAGTACGCCCAGTTTCTGAGAGGCTAGCTTAACTCTTAAATATGTGTTTGTCCTTCCCGTAATGAGTTTTTTCTCAACTCATTGGGAATAATGTGTTACTCACCATGTTTTTGTAATACATTATAATTAAATAAAAAAATAAATAAATAAATAAAAAAAATAAAAAAAAAAGAATGCCAGCATTCTTATAAATACCAACCAGGAATTATTAGATTCCTGGTCAAATAAAATTCTTCACGCAAAACACTTCAATTATCTCAACCAAACATATGTTGACAAATTTTCGTCAAACAAATGGTTGAGTATTGGAGAGTTGAGTGCAGAAATAGAAGGCTTTATGCTTGCCATACAAGATAGAGTCATTAATACTAAAAATTATAGGAAGCATATCATCAAAGATGCAAATCAAATTGATGATTTATGTAGAAAATGTTTGGCTTTTCCGGAAACTATAGAACATATTATATCGGGATGTTCTGTATTCGCGCCGTCCGAGTATACATTTAGGCACAATCAAGTTTTAAAAATAATTCACCAAAGTTTGGTAATTAAACATAACTTGATTGACTGCCGTAATGTACCATATTATGAATATGAACCAAATTCATTTTTAGAAAATGAATTTTATAAAATTTATTATGATAAAACTATTCTGACAGACAGAACAATTAGTCATAATAGACCCGATATAGTTTTACATGACAAAATTAAGAAAATAACTTATATCATTGATGTCGCTATTCCAAATTCTTGTAATATTCAGAAAACTGTTTCTGAAAAAATAAGAAAATATACAGATTTAGGAAATGAAATTAAAAGAATTTGGCATTCTCAGACTATAAAAATATTACCATTTGTTATTTCGGCTACTGGCATTATACCTAGCTCTCTCATTCAAAATTTAGGCGTATTAGATTTGTCAAAAAATTTGTACATAAAAATGCAAAAGTCGGTCATTTTAAATACATGTAGGATTGCGAAAGATTTTTAAAATATTTATATTGAGGGATCAGTAGGATTTATCGGACCAGTTAGGATTTCATCAGAGCCGAACCCTCTGATATGAAAATATCTGGAGTCGGTGAAATATTTTCCCATTATGTTTCTGGTGGATTGACGTATTGTTCTTGTATTGTTTTATTCTTATATAGTGCACTTACATTGCGTTCATTTACTAGATATTCATTTGTGGAAAAGTGTGTGGAAGGGTTTAGTCTTTCATTTGGGAAAGATTCAACCCGGACATAAAATCTGGAGCACCGTAAAAATATCGATTACATTATATTTTATTTTTTTAATCTGGAGCACCGTAAAATATAATTAGGTCGATAATAAAATTCAATGAACTTAAATAAAAGTTAGTTTGTTAATTTAAAAAATTAGTTGTTAAATTGTACAATTTAATTTCATAATATTAGTATTAAAACTTTACAATTCAAGTAACAAGTTTAATATATAATAGTTTATTTATATAATATTATAATTATCTATCTATCTTTTACATTACCTCCGCGCAAGAGACGAGACCCTGGGGAAAAATAAATTCCCGCAGGGCTTATGTCTTCTTTGGAGAACGTGGATGATCTTGGATGATCTGAAAAAGATATGGGGTTGGGTAGGAATCTGGGGGCCATTGTGTCCCACTGCGATGCAAGGCGATGATGTGTCGAGAGAGTCAAAAAAATTTGAAGAGTTGAAAATGTCTCCCTGTCCCAAACGCATACGCCGCCGAGATTTAGACAAACTTCACCCCGTGAACCCGCACACCCCTGCTAAGTCACCAAACGTAGCGAACACCTGCGTGTGAGCTAGGGCAGGGATGTTGGTTAACCAATAAATGGTTCCTGAGGCAGCGATACCCATACCCGCCTCCCAAATTCTATTATAATTATCTGACTAGCTAATGGACGTGATTTATTCTAAGGTCTTCAGTTTAACTATTGAAACTACATAATCTTTAGAAAACTGATTTGAATTCGAAAGAGCTTTGCTTCAACCGTATTTTAAATTATATATATTCTGTATTCTAGGCTCCTGGAGGCTAGCATCCGGCGGCAGGCCGTGAGCTTTTTCACAATTTAACCGAACTAAAAGAACCCGGATTTTTTTTTTACGGATTTCAACTTTTTAATGGCAAAAGGTGTCCAGAGATTATTATATCGGTGTCGGTATCTCACATGTAGACTATAACATTGTTTCATTCGCAATAGTTCTGTGAACAGTGACCCCGCGTCCAAGAAACGATGTTTCTAATTTTCTCTTATTTAATTAATGAATATTGAAAAGCTCAGTCAAAAGTTAGGCATCTAGTAAAACTTTAGACTTCCTTAATTAATAATGGATGGATGGACAACAGATTTTCGAACACGCAATAGTCAATGTTAGCCATTTAGTAAAAGTAAAGCTTGCTTAAATAATACGTTTTCGAAACACATATCAGTGAACTATGTAATTAAAGTACCTGGTAAAATTTAGCCAACTAGTAAAAGTTAGCCACCTAGTAAAAGTTTGCCACCTAATAAAAGTTACCCAACTTAAATTTAGCCAACTAGTAAGGATTAGCCAACTAGTAAAAGTTAAAAGTTAGCCAACTAGTAAAAGTGAGCCAACTAGTAAAAGTTAGCCACCTAGTAAAAGTTTGCCAACTAGTAAAAGTTACCCAACTTAAATTTAGCCAACTAGTAAAAGTTAGCCACCTAGTGAAAGTTTTCCACCTAATAAAAGTTACTCAACTTAAATTTAGCCAACTAGTAAAAGTTAGCCACCTAGTAAAAATTTGAGGGACTAGTAAAAGTTACCCAACTAAAATTTAGTCAACTAGTAAGGATTAGCCAACTAGTAAAAGTTAGCCAACTAGTAAAAGTTAGCCAGCTAATAAAAGTTAGCCACCTAGTAAATGTTAGCCACCTAGTAAAAGTTAGCCACCTAGTAAAAGTTAGCCACCTAGTAAAAGTTAGCCACCTAGTAAAAGTTAGCCAACTGGTAAAATAAAGTAGATGCAGCAATTTTCGAAATTGGAAATGGAACGTACGAAAAAAACTTTTCAGAAATAATGTATTAGACACTATCGTAGACCCTGGATAGTATGTCGTACCTTGTTATAAGAAATTTAAACGGAGAAATACACATTTTAAATGTAGAACAAAAATCATTTTCTGGTAATAAAGTATTAAGATGAGCGTCCATCAGTCCGCGCCGGTCGCAACGCACGCACGGCACGCAACGGATTTTTCTATAGCTTTACATAGAAAAATCCGTTGCCCGAGCCGGACCACCGGCCGGCTGGCGCGGGTAGATGGACGCTCATCTTATATTTATAATACCACCACACAATCTAAATGAGTATTTTTGATAAGTATTACCAAATAAATAATATATGCAACCATTTTTGGGGAAAGACATTTTTTGGCACTACTAGTAAACCCTACATAAGTAGCTTCTACTAAATACCAACTTCGGGACCTCCATGTGCGGCGGTTTTTTTTTATAGGAGTGGTGCAAAGTTCGTGGAAATGTGTGTTAAATATATTTATTACGAGCCTTGTGATTGGTCTGTAAAATAAATTTTGGTTACCACCACAAAAGGGGCATCGGGATGGAAAAGGTTAGGAAACTTTAAACCATTGACCCCGGGGGTCCACGGGAGGCTTGACGGGGATCTACGCTGGCGTGATAAAAAAATGGGGGTCCACGAGTTGTAATTGGGGGTCCACGAAAATTTATCTGGTTTCGATAGTAAAGAACAAAAATGTTGGCTTGGCTTTACCTATCAATGTAGGCAGATAATAAACTACTCAAAAAAATTAATTGGCTGTATTGCGGTGAAAAACAATTTTTTGGTCCACCGGCTTTGAACATTTTTTTTTTCAATTAGGCCGGCTTATGTATCAGGTAGCCTATTTATTTAGCATTAATTTATTTTTAAACCTCTTTTTAATTTTTTATGTAGTGTATTTTAAGAAGGTCAGCGACTGTTACTTGTAAAAACTTGCATATTTGATATTTAATTCCACTAAGTCTGTAATCATCCACTGTTAAAGAAACTGGTGTGGGAACAAAGCCGAGGTTCAGTCGACAATGCTCTGAAGCAGTGCGACGAAAAAACAGGCCTACAACACATCTAAAACATCCGAAGACAGAACAACATACAACAAAATGGCAAAGGGAACCAAGAGAATCATAAATAGGTCAAAATTCGAGCACGACCTGCAGATCAGCAAAAAGCTGGCTGCATGCCCGCATGGCAGCAGAGCATTCTGAAATCAATAGGTCGCAATTTCTGAAAATCCAGTCTGCCACTTCTTACCAGACCTGACGGCTCGCTGGCAAACACCGCCACCGAAAAGGCTAACCTATTAGGAAAAATGTTTTGCGGAAAACTCAACCCTCGATGACCAAGGTGCTCACTGCGGTTTTCATATGAAAAAGCTGAGGATCCGGCATCGAGAAGTACTCCATGTTTTACGAGGTTTGATGTTAATAAAGCTGGTGGGCCTGACGGAATACCAGCCCTGGTACTGCATAGGTGCGCTGCAGAAATAGCTCAAATTTTGACGAAGCTTTCTAAAATGTCCCTGAAGTCTGGCTTTGTGCCTTCTGGTTGGAAAAAAGTGGTTATCTATCCTATTCCAAAGAAGGGTGACCGCTCCAACCCGGCCAAGTACCGCCCAATAGCGATCACATCAGTTCTGTCCAAGGTAATAGAACGTGTGATCAACGACAAACTGCTCATATACCTCGAGAAGAACAAAATTATTAACGACCGGTCAGTACGGATTCCGGCGGAACCGCTCGTGCGGTGATCTTCTCGCGTATGTGACGCGTGTTTGGTGGCGGTGCCTGGTACGTTTCGGTGAGACCCAAAAGGTTGCACTGGACATTTCCAAGGCTTTTGACCGGGTTTGGCACCGAGGACTTGTCAACAAACTGCCATCTTACGGACTCCCGCATCCTTGTGTACGTGGATTGTCGACTTTTTGAGGGAGAGGACTCTTCTTCGCACTCGATAAATGGCGTCCCACAGGGATCGGTTCTGTCTCCCACGTTGTTTTTGTTGCAGATCAATGACTTTTTGACATGTGCACCAATTCATTATTACGCGGATGACAGTACAGTCCAATATAGCTTTTTGTTTGACAAGCCCCCAAAGGGCTCACAAATTCCAATGGCTCGGAAGGCTTTGAAGCAAAGAATGGACGGTTAGCTCGAAAGTGTGTTCTCTTGGGGTAAAAATAATCTCAGGCCTAAAATACCTGAAAACCCTCGACTCTGTGCAGAAACTCAATTTGGGAGGCGGATATAGGTACCGCCGCCCCGGGAACCATTTATTGGATAACCAACACCTCTGCCATAGGTCACACCAAGTGGTTGGCTATGTTTAGTGACTTAGCAGGGGTGCCCGGATTCATGGGGTGAGGTTTGTCCAGGTCTTGGCGGCGGATGCGTCTGCCCATCTGCTACATGGCGGGCCGGATCGTGAGAAACTGGTTGAGCTTTTGACCTTTCCATTTCTCAACCCATCGCCTTGTACTGCAGTTGAAGGAATATATTCATATGTCTGTAACTCCTGGGCACACTGACTCCCAGATTTCTGCCCACCCCTTCCCACGACTTCTTCTCCTTACTTTCCCTTAAAAGACCCCCCCACCCTCAAAAGACCCTTCAGAGCATCCCCCAAGATGACATAGGCCCTGAGTGGAATTATTTTCCTCAGGGCCTCCTGTGTGGAGCTAATGTAAAAAAAGAAAAGATTCTCCTAATTTAACAAACGGACTGAAATCTTTAGAGCACAGACATCGGGTGGGAATGCTATCCTTGTTCTACCAGTATTTCAATGGAAGATGCTCCGAGGAACTAGCATCATTGATTCCTTCGGCACCGGTGCATAGTCAGGAAACACGCCAAACGCATGCCCAACATAGGTATGTACACGGTTGACATTTGTCACATGAGAACGGGTCGCTTCTTCGACTCATTCTTGTATTCCACAGCTCGACTGTGGAACGATTTGCCGGCCTTTGTGTTTCCTCTTTCCTACAACATGGGTCTCTTCAAGACCAATGTTCATTCCTTCCTCTCCTCAAAAAGACCCTCCACACAGTATCTCAGATGACATAGGCCCTGAGGGAATTTATTTTCCTCAGGGCTTCCTGTGTGGAGTTAATGCAAAAAAATCATATTATTTTAATAAAGAGATGTTTTCGATAACCTTTCCTAATGGTATTATTTCCCCTGCTGAGTGCAATAAAATTTGTTTTACATTTCACTAGTAAAAGAAGTGCTTTCATTTATATGCATGACCACAAATCCCTGATCTCCACAATCCTGAGAAGGATGTTCTTTTTGATCTGTGAATATAACCGGTCGGATGACAAATGTATGCTGTCTACATTAAATACTGCTACCATGGAACTATTATGATATGGAAGCGGCATAAGCATGTCGGAACGTGTTAAACCGCCAAAACCCGTGTAGCTCGCTCCATTTTTGGCCGGCGGGAAGAGGGGATAGAGACGGGGTTTACCGCTCAGCGAGCGGGGGGAGGGTAAGCGCTCTACAGAGCAGGGCCGAACTGGTAACGGGCTTAACGTTATTTAATTTATTTTTTAATTTAAAAAAAACTTTAAATATGAAAAAAAAACGTCAGTTTTTTTTTTCATATTTTAGACACAAAATATAATAACCCATTTCGCATTATTTTCTGAACGAATTACTTTATCAAAATGAATAGTTTACTTTGTTTTAACCACGTTTATTGTTTATAAAAAACCGACATATTTTGTGAGCAATGCTCACTTCCTCAGGGTTTACTTAATTTAAAAAAAATTAAATGAAGACAATATTTTAGCGAAACTCAACCAAAAATCTGAAAACAAAAAAAAACAGAAAAAGATATGGGCATATCTGGAAGGTTTTACTCATAAATTTAACTATACGACATCTATTGACTTGCATAAAAGTCAATAGATGTCGTATATTAAAAATAAAAATATATCCAGACACTTTCTAGATAGCATTTAGTTCGGGTTTGAATCTTGCAATCATATATGTATGGGGGTTGGGGGTGTGGCTCTGGAGATAAGGGCCGAAATGTGAACGGGAAATATTATTTTCATTGTTTGTTTTTGGGGTGTTATGCCGTGTTGCGCTATCTCCGTCTTTAGCCGACGTTTCGGACAGCGTTGCAGTGTCCATCATTAGGGCAGATCCGAGATCCAACGATGTTCATAACACCCCAAAAACAAAACATGAAAATGCTTTTAGCCGTAAAAATCTAAAAACGTATTATTTTATTTATTTATTTAAAAAAAAAAAAAAAAATTCTCACATTTTGGATATAAGAAAATTTTCAGGGTTTAAGGGTTTTTTAAATCCTAATTGTTTCAAATTTCTTGAATTTAAGACATCAAATAAATCATTTATCATTTTCAAAAATCGGACAGTGCCGTTAACATTTTTGAACTCGGGCAAATTCAAATAACTATGGCATAAAATTAAAGAGTCAGCAACGCTCTCACTGAACAACTGTGTTGCTAATTTAACTTTCATTTTTTGATTTTGAAAATTTATATGTATCGGCCTCAATTTGTTCGCAAAATGTAATATTTTGTCATTTTGCATTTGATTCAAGCTTTCCAAATGATTCCATTTGGCTTCAATGTTATTTTCATCAACTATTACTTTTTTGGCTTGAAAAGCGTTTCGAACTAATTTTATCATGTGGCAGGCATCTAAAAATATACAAACATCTTCTTTAGTAAATGGATGTTCGAAAAAAGTTTTTAATTGTGTGGGATCAAACGAACAACCTAAAATTTTGGCCATAGAAATGTTCGCCGGACACCCATCAAACGTTAAAGACACCACATCAATACCAGTAAGATGAATCTTTTCAAAACATTTACATACCAAATTTGCCCTTTGTTCAACGGAAATTCCATTTACTAAAAAAAAACCAACAGGCAACTTCCAACTATCATTGATTGCCGCAACCATTAAGACAAAAGCTTCTTTTGCCCTTGTCAGGCAATCAGGATTTAAGGTATCAACCCACTTTCTTTTTCTCTCAGGGTCTTTTGGAAACCTTTAATAATAATAAATTGTATTATTTAATTTTATGTATGCATATTGTAGGTACATACTGTGCGCTTGAGGTGATTTTTCAAGAAAACGGGCTTTTTAAATCAACAGCATATGATTTATATGGTGTGTATACATAGTGTGTGATAAAATATAAATATATATATTCATATATATACAAGAATCCCAACTGCTTCCATCTGCACAAATCAAAGTGATTATATACGTACTTTGAATTAACATTGTAAACATATGCAAAAGGAGTGTTAAATTAGTACGAAAAGAAATAAAAACAACAGTGCAAAAAAGACGAAGCAAAAATGTTTAAAAATGAATAAGCTAAATGATAAAAAAAAACAAGTACCTATGACATGTGTAAATCACAACTTTATATTTGTGCGTTATGATTAATAAAAAAATAAAAGTATTTGTTAATTTTTAATTATTATAATTTAAGTTGACTGATTCGGCCCATTGCTAGTCGGAATTCACGCGGAAACATCGGGCCCATGGCGATGGCGGTTGAAATGGACTCGTCGAAAATTATAAAATGTTTATTTAAGCTATGTTTAAACACTTACATGTGAAAGGTAAGACCACCTTTCTTCTTAAAGGTCTTCATAGAACTACTTTTACACAATTTTACGGCGCATTGGACCATTTTTCTATGTTTTATGAACGTTTTACTGGGAGCTCCATACGCGAACGAGGTGTAAAAGCCAATGTCAGCCATCTAAAAACCGTTCGGTAAAATTATTGAAAAATCACGCTTTGGGCCAGTGTGCACACTTTACATGCCGTCTCTCTAATATCCATACTCTTAGACTGCTACAAACTTCAAGTGTTTGGATTACAAAAAGTCCATTATCCCGATCATGACACAAAAACAATAACAGTAGGCATAAGGCTCTCTTTCGGTAAGGCTCTTAACTTGCAATCCGAGGGTCGTGGAATCGAATCCCGGCTTACGCAGATAAATTGTTTTTGATTAGGTAATTTGTGTTTTTTAAAATAATAAATAGTATATTTGCGGCACGTTCCAGAGTGGAAGATATTCTCAGTATTGCCCTGGTGTAAGACCACCATTCAGAATTGAAACGTTGTTTGAAATAGCTTTAGCCGTGTCTGGTGACCACATCTGAATAGTCAGGTACATCCACACCTTCCTCGAGCTTCAGCTTAACAACATACACCAACTGGGGATGCCAAAGCCTCACTGGCTCCAGACAGGAGAAGCTGGGGGGAAAAATTGTGTGCAGTTCACACGCGGTAGAAGTGAAATATTCGGAAAACTGAACTAGATAAGAGTGAGGAGACTATGAAGCACCGCACAAAGAGGATACCGATTAGTCTATCTCATTCTCTCGATTCCATACCAGTTCTATAGATGTATGTGTTTGTCTCTTTTTAGTGTCGCTTTTTCGTTTCATCGAGTTTCAAATCACAACGGTGTTAAAGAAGTTTTCACAATAAAAAAAATACTTTTCCTGGACTTGAGTTGGTACCCGAGCCAAAGCCGTGGTTTGAACGTTTTCTTTTAGTTCCGGCGCTGATCGCGGTAACGAAACTTTAGCGAAGTGCTGTTGATCTGGTTGATAATAATAATTGTTAATTTGTTGTTACGGGAAGTCAAACATGAGGCCGATGTAACTATAATAAGCCAAGGTATGAAATTAAAAAAATTGATGCATGTATCGAAAATGAAATGGCCCCACCAATGAACCCATTTTCTTATTTATTTATTTTTTTAACTTTATTTATTCCCATTTCTTTGTACATATAATAGCAAATATTATATAATAACATAATATATAATAACAATTAGTATGAACAAGAAATGAAAACCAACTAAGGCACTGCCTGAGTGTGGGTAATATTAAAACAAAATACTATATTTCCAAGGACCCAAAGTATAAAATAGACTTTAAAAAAACGTATAAAGTATAAAGTTAGGATAAAAAGTTAAAAAGTTAGTATTACATAGGTAGAATAAGTGAAACAGGTTTTTTCAGCTATTTTAAAAATAAAATTAAAAATATGGAGAAAAACATCTGATTTTTAATTTTTTTGTTTTTGTTTTTTTAGTTATTATAAAAAAATAAATAAACAGAAAACATATTTGTACTACAGTTTAGAAAGTTACGGAAGGTGAGTTGTAAAAGGATGGATAAATTTATAGAAAAAGCGTTTACATTATTCAGCCATAATTTTACCTCTTTTACATATTTTTTCATTTTATTTATCATTTGAGTTTGTAGTGGTAGAAAGTTAAATGTACGAGGACCAATGAAACTGTTATGTGTCTGCAATAATTTAGTTTTGGTTTGTGGGGTGTAAAATATATTATTTATTCTTTTGCTCATTCTGTTTTCATTTATTTCGAAATTATTTTTGTTTTTAAATACATATTTCAAAGTTTGTAATAAATATTATAGATCAACTCTGACAAATCTACTGATATATGAAAACTTTATAGCGAATGCCTTTGCAGATAAATGTCAAGTAGACTCGATATATACTGACTTCAGCAAGGAGTTCGATAAAGTTTGTCATAAAGAATTGATAAATAAATTAAGGAGTATGGGTATAACCGGGAACTTTCTTAAATGGGTAGAGAGTTATTTAACAAATAGGCAACTGTTTGTAAAGTTAAATTACGTAATATCGGTTGCCTTTTCTGCCACTAGTGGTGTGCCACAGGGCTCCCATTTAGGACCAGTACTGTTTATTTTTATTTTTTTTTTTTATTTATTTATTTATTTCAAGACTTGTTTTTACATTAAAAAATGATAACATTTGCAAGGTTAAACAACATTTTTTTATTTATTCTACTACTCCATAAGTTGAGCTCTGGGAGCTCGTGTTTATGGGAGGAGTATTTATTCACACGCAAAAAATAAAATAATAATAATGTTCTAATTAAATGTTTAAATAATATTCAAAGAACTTATGAGATAAATACAAATATTAATTGACATAGATTCGTAATTTAGGAAAAAAATTGTTATACAAGGTCAATACTTTTTTTTTTTAATATTAAATATTACATTTAAAGTAAGGATAAATTAAATTAAATTAAGGGTACAATATATCATTATCCAATTTCAGTGACTTAATTTGTTGTTTGAATTGTTCATATTTCAATGTTTCAGTTACATTAATTTTGTTTTTAGATAATAATATATTGTACCATCTTACACCTAGATACAGATAGTGGTGCTGAGCCGTGGTAGTTCTAAGCATAGGGATGGCTATTAAGCCATTCGTTTTAAATCTATTGCTTATGCTATCAGAGGGGTGAATTTTTTTAATAAAATACTCTTTATAAATTTGATCTAAGGCGTTTCTCTTATACAATTCTGTGATGGATGGTACATTAAATTCTCTAAATATCTCTAGAGTAGGGAAGTCGTATGGTTTCCTAAGGATGATTTTTATAATTATTCTTTGAATTATGATTATAGGTTGTAAGGAAGCTTTAAAGGCCCCTCCCCACCCAATAATGCCGTACTGTAATAAGGACTGAATTAATGCAAAATATACAATTTTTATGGTTTTCTTGTTTAAAATATTTCGTATGTTATAGAATACATAGATAAGTTTTCTTATTCTTTCCACAGTGAGATTGATATGATCTTTCCATTTAACATTTTTATCTATTAAGATTCCAAGATATTTTATACTAGATTTATGATTTAGCTTAGCGCAGTCCGTATTACATGTACCGTCATTTGCACAATTTTTAGAATGAATTGTTATGTTAATTACATTATTTGGCACATCTTCTTGTAGAGAGAATGGAATATAATATGTTTTTTCTGTGTTGAGTGATAATAGATTATTATCGAACCATTTTTTTATAACCTTCATGTCTTGATTGGCTGCATTGGTAATATCATTCCACGTCTTTTTTTCGATAATTATTACAGTGTCGTCAGCAAAAGATATAAGTTTTCCATTTAGTGATAATTTAAACATTTGGTTTACGTATATTATGAATAAAATTGGTCCAATAACAGTCCCTTGGGGAATCCCAAATTCTAATGTTTCATCTATACTTAGTGAGTTATTTAATTTCACTTTTTGACTTCTTTGAGTTAGATAGCTTTGTAGCCAATACCTAACCTTACCAATAATACCGATATCGTTTAATTTATTAATTAGTTTTTTATGGGAAATACTATCAAAAGCCTTGCGTAAATCAATAAAAATGCCAAGGCATTTGTTTTTTTTATCTAATGCATTATATATAGTTGAGGTTAGTTCAGCAATGGCATCATGAGTGCCTAGTTTCTCTCTAAATCCAAATTGGCTAGGACTAAGTATTTTATTTTTATCAATGTAGTACATGAGTTGCTTTTTTACGATCTTTTCAAAAATTTTTGCAATGTTTGAGACTAGAGATATAGGTCGATAATTTGATATTTCCTCAGGGCTGCCTGATTTAAAAATGGGTGTTACGATTGATTTTTTATAAATGGAAGGGAATATTCCACTATTCAAACTAATATTTATAATGTGTGTAATTGGAATGCTTAAAAAATTGATGTATTTTTTCAATATTTCTACTGTGACTCCATCAAATCCTGGTGCAGATCCACCTTTTAATTCATTTATTATATTTTTTATGTCATTTGTTGTTACTGGTTGGAAAACTGACAGATTATTTTGTTTAAGGCAATCCTTCTCGATATCATCTATTTTATAATTTTCATCGATCCGTTTAGCTAAATTTTGACCGACGTTAGCGAAATATTTGTTGAAGGTATTAGCACATTTTGTCGGTTCCCTTATGGCATCAACAGAGTTTTTTCCGATATAAATTTTTTTTATTAGATTTTTTTTGTTTTTTCGACTATTTATTTCATTTATCGTTTTCCAAATGTGTTTTACATTTTGTTTAGCCAGGTCAATTTCATTTTTGTAATAGTTTTCTTTAGTTGTTTTTATTAAAGAGGTTAATTTGTTCCTATATTTTTTGTAATATGTAAATATTTTTTTATCTTAAGGAAATTTCTTTGTCAGGTGATATAACTCTTCTTTTTTTCTAATAGATACGACTAAGCCATGTGAAATCCATGGTTTTATTTTTTTGAATTTTGCTTTAATATAAATAGTTTTAATATCAGTCGATGCAGTAATATAATTGCAGAGAATATTATCAAAAATATTTGCGCTTGTTTCAGAACATGTAGATTCTAATACGGGTCGCCACGTTTCCGTACTTATTTTTATACTTAATTTATTAAGGTTTAATGACTTTTTTGTAAAAATATTACTTTCTGAAATTTTGTGTTTATTATTAAGTTGTTGTATAGAGATACAAGTGTGATGATCAGTAATATTATTTTTTAATATTATCGTAAGTAATTTGTCGGTATGTTTAGTGTTGCACCATATATGATCAATACATGAAGGACGTTGACCCGTAATTTCTCTAGTATAATTTTTTATACATAATTTAAAATTCATTTCTGACATAAGATTGATAAATTCAGTTTCTATTTTGTTATTATTTTCGTTAGAAACATCTAAATTAAAATCACCAATTATCGTTATGTTCTGATTATTTTTTTTTGATAAAATAATGCTTCTTAATTCATCCATGAATATATACTCATTAGATCCGTGCGTTCGGTAAATTGCGATAATATTAAAGCATACTTTATTTACAGTTACATTAATATCTAAGCAATTAACTCGCTGCATAGGTACTTCTTTCACTGTGATGTTTGAATAACAGGATTTAACAAATACAACAATACCACTATTTCGGTTAATAGCAAGCTGTGTCATAAAGTAACTATAACTAGGTATACAAAATTTATTGTAATCGCTGGTGAATGCTTCAGTTAACACAATAACGTCCGGTTTATGATTTAATAAGTTAATTGAAAGTAAGAATTCATTAAAATTTCGTTTCATTGATCTAATATTTAAATGTAATATTGAGAATGAATTCGGTATTTTATCTACAATGTTATTACAATCATTTAAAGTGTCACAAATATGTTCCGCAATATTAAGAGAATCATCTAATTGTTTAGTGTAAAAATTATTCATATTTAAGGGGATAAAAAAATAAGTATGCAAAATGCAAACTTACTCGTATTCGATTCGCATTTGTGACATTGTAGACGTTTTTTCCGATGTTGATATCCTGTTATTTGCTGATGATTTAAAATTATATAAAAAAATTAAAAATACTTCTGATTGCATAATTTTACAAAAAAATTTAAACAACTTGTTTAATTGGTGTATAAGCAATAAACTGGCACTTAACATAAGTAAATGTCAAATAATAAGATTTTATAAAATAAAGAAACCGACCATTTATGAATAAAATCTTGACAAAATTATTTTAAACTCAGTAGAAACAATAAATGATCTAGGTATTATTTTTAACTCAAAACTTACATTTATTAGCCATATAACTAATATTATTAATAGAGCATTGAAGATTTTAGGATTTATTATTAGAATAACCAAACAATTTTGTAACATTGATACTATTCGCATTTTATACATAACGCTAGTGAGAAGCATTTTGGAATATAATTCTACGATTTGGGCTCCACATTACAATATCCATATTCAAGCGATTGAAAAAGTCCAGCATAGATTCCTTAGGTATATTAATTTTAAATTAGGCATTCCAAGAGAATCCGTGGACTATAATTTGTTACTAAACTGGACTAATCTCGTAAATTTATCAGATCGCAGAAAAATCTGTGATCTATTAATATTATATAAAATAATTCACTCGGTCTTGGATACCCCTGATTTAATAGAACTAATACGATTTCATTGCCCTGGTCGCGCTAACAATAGACTCACTCTACCGTTCTACTACGGGGTCCGCCAAATAACTTTTTTTTTTTGAAAATGCTATAAAAAAAAAACTACTGAATATTTTCTCAAATTTCTTTTTTTATTTATAAGTACAATCCTTCCGGTTAATAATGGAAAATAATTTCATTCAAATGGCTGCCTCGGCTGGCCATGCAGTAGCCTACACGATCGGTCCAATTTTTAAGCACATTATCGATTGTGTGCAGCTGTATTTCACCAATGGCTTCACGAATATTGTCCTTTAAAGCGTCAATTGTCTCTGGCTTGTCGGCGTAACATTTATCTTTGAGGGCACCCCACAAATAATAGTCCAACGGTGTCAAATCGCAGCTCCGAGGTGGCCAAACGACATCAGCTCTGCGGCTGATAATGCGATCTTCAAAAACAGGGCGCAAAACATCGAGTGTAGCTTCGGCTGTGTGGCACGTAGCGCCGTCCTGTTGAAACCAAATGTTGCCAATATCCTCCTCTTCAATTTTTGTGAACAAAAATTCGTTCAACATGGCCCGATAACGATCGCCATTGACTGTAACGGCCACTCCTTGCTCATTTTCAAAGAAAAATGGCCCAATTATGCCTCTGGACCAAAATCCGCACCAAACAGTGACTCGTTTTGGGTGTACCGGCTTACGACAATTGCCCGTGCCCCAAATACGACAATTTTGCTTGTTTACATACCCGCCAAGATCAAAATGAGCTTCATCCGAAAAGATGATTTTTTTGGCAAAATCGGCATCTTCTGTAAGTCGATCGCAGGCCCACTTCCAGTGGCCCACGCAGCGTTGTTCAAGCGTATACACAACCATATTCGCTCAGCGGAAGGATAAAACTAATTATCTGTCAAATCAGACATGAGCTTAGTGTTACCATTCACGAAATAAGCACTAGTTGAAAAAAAAAACTTTAGATGGCGGACCCGTTATAATAACACACATACATTATCACATTATTACTCACCAATCAGTCGATTACACATTTTGGGAAATGAACATGCTAACATCGGCGACATTTATTTCTTAAAATTAGCCCAATATAAACATTCACTCAAAAATTATTTTTCCAAAATGTAACTTTATATACGCAATATGGACATGTTGAAATGAAATGATGATAATTCTCATTGTTCTTTTTTGTTGTGATACACAAAATGATTGTATGTTATTTTAAAGTTTAAAACTACTATTATGAAATGATATTATTTTTCTTACTTTTGTATTCTATTATATGTTTTTTTTTTTTTTTTTTTGTTATAAGTTTTTATTCCAGTAAAAAAGAAAATAACATTTTCACTTACTTAACTAGAATATTGAATTTATACATAGTTTGTACATTTCATAACCTTAAATTACATTAGATTGCAGTACTAACATTTACATAACATTATATTACCATATGATATTATTCACTTTCACTACTTTGTTTTTTGTGAATAAACATGAATAAATTTTTTTTGAATTTGCACATACTTTTTTCGTTTTTGATATCATCTGGAAGGCAATTATATAAGTTGGCCCCCTCGTGACTAATTGATTGCTTACCGTAGTTAGTATGAATGGTGTTTAAACGTATGTTATCGTGTTGTCGTGTAAAATGTTTGTGTACTTGGGACGTTTTTATGAATTCTGTGTTTGTATGTATGAGTTTATTATTTATTTTGTATATAAGGAGACATATATTGTACTCGTATAGTTTTCTTAATGTTAGTAGTTTTGTTTCCAAATATAATTTTTTTGTGGATGTTTTGGATTCATAGTGAAATAGTTTTTTGATTAGCTTATTTTGAATAACCTGTAATTCATTGATGTATGTTTCATACGCATTTCCTCAGATTTCAATCAGGTAATTTAGGTGTGAGTGTACGAGACTATAATATAAACTTTTTTTTAATTTAATTGGTAATAGATATGATAACCGGCTAAAAACGCTAATTAAGTTTATAAAAGGCAGTATAGCCGTTTATGTATTTAAAATAAAATAAATAATTTACGTATATTAAATATTTTAGTTTCGTTCATTAGTTTACCTTATTGGACGGCTTACGTAGTCGTGGAGTAAGGCTTTTAAATAACACTATCAGGGGTCCTAGCATGGTCGTTTGACAAAGATTGATAGGATAACTTTCAGTAACTTCTCATCGTTCCCTATGACAACTGCAAACCGCTAGCGTAAAAGCAACCGTTGTCGTCGAATATTATTTATTTATTTATTTACTAGCTGGGTTACCCGGCTTCGCTCAGGACAATAAGATAGTGTTCTGGAATGTTGCACAATGATGTTCCCGATTCCCTATTCCTGATCATTCCACGACATACTCCGCCACTCCTTCCACAACTTTCTACAGCTCTATGGAACCTTCTATAACTTTCTGGAAGACTGTTCCGGAAAGTTATAGAAGGTTTTCGCCCTCTTGAAATTTCTAGAAGACTGTTCTATAAATTTCAAGAGGGCGAAACTTTTAGCCCTTATATTTTTAAAAGCAGGCCCTTTAGGTAAAAACGGATACCCTTATTCCCTAGGGGGGATAGAGATCTACCACACCATATAACTCCCTTGATCGAACCGGGACTCGTTTCTGATTTTTTGCGAGCTGCACGTTTTTTTGGACTTTCTTTTATAATATATGCCATATTCAAATAAATAAAATGTTACTCCTTACATGTCCTTTCCCGTTCGTTCCCCTCCAGCATTCCACTTCCACCTTCCCCACCACCGCTCTCCCGCTCCCCCGTCCCGCCAACCCCCCTGGCACTGCATTTCTTGACTCCTCTCCCGCCCGGCCCGTAGCCGAAACTTTTTTCTAATACTAACAATTTTAAAATCGTGATATCTTTCTAATTAAATATCTGAATTGAAAAATTCAAAAAGTTAAATAAAGGTATTGAAGCTGTCTTGAATATGAAGTAATTTTTTTTGATAAGGATTAAAACCAATATACAAATAAAGAGCCTTTTCAAGAGGCGACATTTAAATTAAATTTTTAAAATAAAATAATACTTATTGTGGCATAACCATAATAGTTAGACATATGCTGTAGCGACCTTTTTTGTAAATAATGGTGTGTTCTATAAAGTCGTATTACATTGTTTTATTCTATCATCAATAGTTTTCGCAGCGCACGCGATTTAAAGAATATTTTAGGTAATTTTTTTACACCCTGGGTTATATTATTGAAGTTTTAGTAAGGATGCATATATTTTTTTAAAATATAATATAGCCTATGTCACCCAGGGATAGTGTAGCTTCCCAACAGCGAAAGAATTTTTCAAATCGGATCAGTAGTTTCGGAGCCTATTCGATGCAAACAAACACACAAACAAACAAATATTACCTCTTTATATAGTGTAGTAGAAGTAGATTTATTTATTTACGCCCTAGTGGGCTTTTACAACAGAAATTAAAAACATAAAAAAATTAAACATCATAAAAGAAATGAAATACTACGAGTAATAAGAAAAAATCGGTAATAAGACCAGAAATACAATAAAGTGCAATGTGTAAAAGCTAGTTAGTAGGTATAAACAAACAATTATATGTGTATAATAATGTACGATGATAAAACAGAACTAAATAGAACAGCAAAAAAAATTAAAATAAAGTTGTAAATTACTGGTAAGATTTTAAATGAGAGGAGGTTTTATGAAAAGAACAAAAATAAGAAAAGTTAATTATTAACAGATAAAATAGAGATGATTTGTCTCTTGAAAATTGCAAAACTGTCAACACCAAATATATCTATAGATTCACAATGTTTATTTGCAAGGCTATGCATTCTAGGGATTGGTGAATTAATAGAATAGTTAGTATTGAGGGTATTGTTAAAATTGAAAATATCTTTATTGCGAGTTAGTCTAGCAGGTACATTAATACAGATTAATTCTAATAAATTAGGGCAGTCAACTAAAGATTTGATAATTTTGAATAAAAATAACAAATCAATTAACACTCTTCTATCTGATAATTTAAGGATTCTGGTTTCTGCGCGTAAGTTATTATAATTTATAAGTTCAATTGGAATTTTCATTTTAAAATTAATATACCGAAGGAATTTGTTTTGTACCTTTTCCAATAATTGAGAATGGATTTTGTAATATGGTGACCAAATGGTGGAATTGTACTCTAATTTGCTTCGTACTAACGAGCAATACAGATTTTTTAATGTTAATACATTTTTAAAATTTGCACCCATTCTCAAAATAAATAATAATTAGTTAGCGATCTGCGATCATTCTATGGAACGATGAGAAGTTACCGAAAGTTATCCTATGGGGACATCCATTCATTACGTAAGCAGTTTTCCTTCCAATCTAGACCCTCCCCCCACCCCCTCCGTGAGATAAAATTGGGCCAATTCGTTTATTTTTTTCAAGTAACGTGAAATGTTGCAGGACCCCCCCCCCCCCTCCCGTTTGTGCTCACGTAATTAATGGATGCCTCATATCAATCCTTATCGATCGACTGTGCTAAAGGGCCAAGTCACGGGTTCTAATCCCAGCGTGCGCAAGTAAATTGTATTTGATTAATTTGTTTTTTTTTTTTAATTTTTCGAAGAAAACTTCTTCGGAAAGGTTTTTCACTTTGTGATGGCATTATTTATTTTAATAAAAAGACAAACAACTTTGTTTACATCACTTTTATTGGTACACAATCAAAATGTTTCGTAAACAATGTTTACTTCATCAGGATCAAACGTATACTAAACTTAAAAATTAAATATAGATGACACATGGAAGGAAAGTGATGTAAACAAAGTTATTTGACTTTTTATTTAAAACAATATTAATTTGTGTTATTTTACAATTTAATCGTTTAAAATAATATATAATGTATTTTCGGCACGTTCCAGAGTGGTAGATACTTTCAGAATAGCCAAAATACCACCATTCAGAATTGAAACGTTGCTTTAAATGACTTAAGCTGTTTTTGGTAGCTAGATCTCAATATATATAGATGGGTTTTTAGTTAATGTGCATTGTTTGTGTATACAGGGATGTACGTGATGCGCATGGTGGGCGCCCTCTACTGCCTGATAATCTGCTTCGACGTGACGGCCGTGTGCGGCTCCCCGGCCCGCTCGCCCACCACCGCCGCCATCATGGCCCTGCTGTTCCTCGGGATGCTCGGCGTGCTTATGGCTATATCCCGCAAGCCGCAGAACAGGTACTCTTCAATTCTAGTTCCAGTTCTATGACAGTTCCATTCTAGTTCCATCCCAGCTCATTTCCAGTTCAATTCCAATTCCATTCCAGTTCTATTCCAGTTCCATTCCAGTTCCATCGCAGTTCTCCATTCCAGTTCCATCCCACTTCTAGTTCCATACCATTGTATTACATCTATTTTGTAATGTCTCCAATGTTCTCTCCAGAGACATTCATTATTTGTAAGTACTGGCGCCAGTATTCTCCAGTATAAAAATTTAAGTCACAGCGAATGTTTATTGACGTATCTTAATTTATAATTATATATCAGAGGATAAACGTCCTTCCTGGCTGAAAGCTAGGTTTGGTTATAATAACTCTGCACATCTACCTTCGGCACAACTCGGAAACGAGACCATGTGACCCGAAGAGCCCATAGGGAAAAAATTCGGTTTAGTGGCGAAATTCCTAAAAATACAAACTAGTTATTTTTATACTAACTATGGGCCGGGGAATACGAATCTGAAAGAATTAGGCGGCGGCAAGCAATATTAACTGAATTATACGACTTTAAAAAATTTTTTGACACCTCTAGGAAAATGGCCATTTTGGAAACATTCTGATTCCTAGAAAATCAAACTAGTTATTTTTATACTAACTTTGGGCCGGGGAATCCGAATCTGAAAGAATTAGGCGGCGGCAAGCAATATTAACAGAATTACACGACTTTTAAATTTTCAATAAACACAAGCCATCTTTAAAGCATTTTAACACATGAAAACCATAGAAACCATAGAAAAACAACAATTTAAGTGTGGCCATTAAACAATAATATCATCGAACATACCTTATAAATCAAACACATCTTCGTAAAGTAAAACTTTCCGACACGATAATTCTTCACATAACACATTAACCTGATGAATTATGACTATCTCAACGGCCGTATTCTTAAACCAAAAGTATGAAAATTCGTAGTCTTAAAAAGTTGTTACCTAGACCGGTCACCAATATCAATGTTATTATATAAAACCTAACCTAACCTAACCTAACCTAACCTAACCTAATCTAACCTAACCTAACCCAACATGGTTTGTGCCCCTTTATACCGCCTGCTCGCGTCAATTTAAAAAAACATCCCAGTTTTCAAGTAGTTTAGCGGCTACGCTAGGTTTGTATAACATGGTTTGTGCCCCTTTATACCGCCTGCTCGCGTCAATTTAAAAAAACATCCCAGTTTTCAAGTAGTTTAGCTGCTACGCTAGGTTTGTGTAACATGGTTTGTGCCCCTTTATACCGCCTGCTCGCGTCAATTTAAAAAAACATCCCAGTTTTCAAGTAGTTTAGCGGCTACGCTAGGTTTGTATAACATGGTTTGTGCCCCTTTATACCGCCTGCTCGCGTCAATTTAAAAAAACATCCCAGTTTTCAAGTAGTTTAGCGGCTACGCTAGGTTTGTATAACATGGTTTGTGCCCCTTTATACCGCCTGCTCGCGTCAATTTAAAAAAACATCCCAGTTTTCAAGTAGTTTAGCTGCTACGCTAGGTTTGTGTCACATGGTTTGTGCCCCTTTATACCGCCTGCTCGCGTCAATTTAAAAAAACATCCCAGTTTTCAAGTAGTTTAGCGGCTACGCTAGGTTTAGGTAGCATGGTTTGTGATACAAAAGTGAGTAAAATTTATAAAAAGTAAGTACTTAAATTATAAACATGTCATTTTACGTTATTGATATTACTGCTTAATGGCAACACTTAATTTTATGTGATGTAACATCTTTATTCTTTTTCTATGGTTTTCATGTGTTAAAATGCTTTAAAGATGGCTTGTGTTTATTGAAAATTTAAAAGTCGTGTAATTCTGTTAATATTGCTTGCCGCCGCCTAATTCTTTCAGATTCGGATTCCCCGGCCCAAAGTTAGTATAAAAATAACTAGTTTGATTTTCTAGGAATCAGAATGTTTCCAAAATGGCCATTTTCCTAGAGGTGTCAAAAAATTTTTTAAAGTCGTATAATTCAGTTAATATTGCTTGCCGCCGCCTAATTCTTTCAGATTCGTATTCCCCGGCCCATAGTTAGTATAAAAATAACTAGTTTGTATTTTTAGGAATTTCGCCACTAAACCGAACTTTAGCCGCCCATAGACAACTAAAGCAATGTGGGAACTAATAAGCATGACAATATACCCTAAAATATATTCAGAATCTTAACGTCGTAAGTAAAGAAGCCGTATATAAAAATATACACGCGACCCATGTATTGCACGGACCTACTGTCGAATTTGCCTTATCAATGAAAAGAATAAGAAGACAAATAATGTGGGAATTTTAACGACGTACGTGAAGAAAGCGTGTAAACAAATATGCGCCCGCTGCACGGCGTACTGGACGAACGTACGGTGGAATTCACCCTAGCAGGCATGGGGAGATTAGACCTTTCCACCGCTTCAATTTAATTAATTCTGAAGAACGTGTTACAAATATTGAAAATGTGCCATGATGTTGCACTGCCGAAGTTATTAATTTATCGTCTAGAAAAATAAAATATGGTGCCTACCGCTAACTTTATAGTTAGCGGTAAGCCCCAGATTATAGAAAACTAGGTTATAGAAAAACGGGTTATAAAGTTTTAAAATCGTTGTACGTAAAATATATTAATGGTAAGGAAAACAAAGAACTTTCATCCAAGTTAATATAGTTACGAATTCGCCGGTAGTGATTAAAAAGTGAGTTTTGAGCAAACAAAAATTATTAGAATTATGTACCGCCTTAATCATGGGCTAAAACATTACGTATTCCATGATACGTTACATATTCCAAGATACGTTACATATTCCAAGATACGTTACATATTCCATGATACTGTGGAACGATTTACCGGCCTCTGTGTTTCCTCCCTCCTACAACATGAGTCTCTTCAAGACCCATGTTAATTCCTTCCTTTCCTCAAAAAGACCCTCCACACAGCATCCTCAAAGATGACATAGGCCCTGAGGAAAATAATTTCCCTCAGGGCCTCCTGTGTGGAGTTAATGTAATAAAAAAATTTATATATTCCAAGACACGTTATATATTCCATTATACGTTACATATTCGAAGATACGTTACATATTCCAAGTAACATTACATAACGTTACATATTCCATGATACGTTACATATTCCAAGATACGTTACATATTCCAAGTAACATTACATAACGTTACATATTCCATATATTCCATGATACGTTAAATATTACAAGATACGTTACATATTCCAAGACTAATCAATACTAATATTATAAATGCGAAAGTGAGTTTGTTTATTTGTTACGCTTTCACACCCAAAACACTAAAAAATATTTTTAACAAACAGAAAGCTACATTATATGCGAGTAAAATAGGCTGTATCTAATGGTAAGCTCTGGCTTTACGATATTATAAATATTAATATATTATATTTATTATACGTTTTCTTTCCCTAACAAAATTGCTAACGTCAGAAGAAAAACAAAACAAATCGTTGTCGTAGAAACGAAGTTGATATATTTGCGGGAAATTTTATTTCAGGCGCGTCGTAGTTAAAAATGAATCGCCGAAATGTATGTACGCGCATAACTTCCGAACGACTGCACCAAATTGAATAATTCTTTTTTTTGTGTTCGTTATTATCAGGACAAGGTTTGTATAAAACTACTGGTGAGCTCTGGCATTATGAAATTTGTATAAAAAAATTTCAATCGGTGGCATGCGAGCTGTTTGAAAACTGAATGTACCGGGACTGAATGTATGGAATTCGGGAGGGGGAGGGGAACTCGGGTAGAGGGTTCAAGGAAGGGGGGAGGGGAACCAGGATGGGGGGTTGGGAACCTGGGAGGGGGGAGAGGAACTCGGGAGGGGGGAGGGCAACCTGAAAGGAGGGAGGGGAACTCGGGAGGGGGATTCGCGGGACGGGGGAAAGAGAAGAGACGGAGTGGGAATGCGAGAGGGTAAGGTGACGTGGGAGAGGAAGGGGAAAGGGACGAATGGGAAAGGACACGCAGGGAGAAACAATTTATTTATTAAACGGCATAGCAAGGCATGCCGGGTACCAGCAAGTAATTTATAAATTTAAAACGTTTATTTATTATGTACCTAGCGTGCAATGACGCAAGTTGTTTTTATAAAGTAGGTAAAATGGTCTCCCTCAACTGGCCTATCCTAGTCCGGCCCGCCACGCAATGTAATATCTCTTAGATTTCGCTGTTTTATGTTTCACTGAATTATCAATATCTACCTTATTTTCTAATGACTCTATTAAGCGGGAAAGTAGTTGTTGTGTGTTATTATTGACGGTGCCTTCCCCGCGCTTCCAGGAGCTCTGTGCTGTACATGACCCCGGGCTTGCCCTTCGTGCCCGCCATTGCAGTGGCCGTCAACATCTACCTCATTTTTAAGCTGTCCATCCTCACCCTCGTGCGCTTCACCATCTGGATGACACTCGGTAAGGAATACTACCTACTTCCACGCTTTTTATAATATAACTTTATTCGAGAAGGCATCTAGGGGTCACTATCAAATTGCAATGCTGAAATAAAACTGATGTCCTACGAAATAGATCTTCAGTTCAAGAAAGGAAAATTAGAATATATATTTTTTTCTTCATTCATTACATACAAAAATAGGGTTACATCATTAGTGGATTTTTCGACCACCATGCTAGGCTGATGCCCGTGTTATGGTGGTCGATTTTACATAATTTAGTGCAATGAAAATTAGACGTTCGTGTAATATTTGTGACATAAATATAAATATAAATAAATACAAAATAAATATAAATATAAAAACTCTGTCAAGAGTGCATTAGAAATGTATTAAATGACATATATTTTGTACTACTTCCCTCCTGTTATAATTTTTTTGTTGTTGCAAGATTACTATTTATTTTCTAGAAACAATATAATGGTATGATGAGGAAATCTATAATTGGTTTCTCAGTTTGGTAAATTAAACATGTATAAATTAATCCATTTTTAAAGTGTTGATTTCGCTAAAATAAATAATAACTAAAAGGAGTTTTAATTTTTAGTAATTTTTGTACAAATAAATTCATGTGTTCAAGCTATTTATACTGCAGTGAATTCTTATTTTAACAATTTTTGTCTCAGCAGAATACAAGTAAGGCAGTAGAGTGAGTAGAGTACATCGGACATATCAGTGGTACCGAACAGTTTAAAGTCATGAATGGAAAAGAAAATTGTAGTTCATTTTACGGCTATTTAAACGTTATATGCTATTAATCTACGTTCTTTGAAGAAAATCTTTAAAGAAATTTCGCCCCTTTCCGGATATCCATTGTTGGACACCGCATGCCAAATGAGTAGGTACCTAATTGTATCAGATCTTTTGATGTCGTTATTCATTGCGTTGAATATTTTAGGTGCGATGTATAAGTATTGTCTCTGTGAAAAATTACCCAAATTAAGATCAAATTGACCTTATTTTTGGTATACAGACAATCCCACGAGACACTTCTTGACTTGAAACTTAAGTTTTAAAGTATGAGTCTAAATAGACATCAAAAAAGTCACCGGAGACCAAAATTTCATTAACATTTTACTCCATATTCCAAATAATGTCAGAAATCACTGATCAAAGTACCTAAGTCAAAGTTATAAAGATGGGACGCAAAGTAGAATAATAAGACACATGAGATAAAGATGGGTTAAAAGTGTAAGAATTTGAATTACTATCTCAGGTGTAAATCTTACGACTGTGAGCGAGGGTTTTCAAATTAAACAATGAAGAGCTTTAACCCGGATAAGTTTGTCTATTAAGTATAGTGACATTTACGCAGATAAAATAATATTTTATATCTCGCATCTGAATCAATGAATGAATGAAATCATCTGTTGAATGAAAGTTAGACTTGAACAAATAAAGTTAAGACCTGCCCCCTAGCACAGTCCATCGATAAGGATCGGTAACTTCTCATCGTTCATCGTTCTCTAGCATGACTGCAGATTGTATGAAAATGTTTATATTACTGCGAAACAACTGGACTTTAGAGTTTTACTCGTGTTATTATTTAAAGAAAAAATAATGGAAGAGCAAAATTTGATAGTATTAAAAGCAAGGTTACTGTTGCAATTTTTAAAGATGAAGTAATATTGGGTGTTTGTGCGCAGGGTTCATTATGTACTTCTACTACGGAATCAAGAACTCGTCGCTGGAGGGCGTGGGGGCGCAGGACGAGGACGTGGCCCTGCCGGTGCCCGACCGCAAGCGGCGCAGCGAGCCCGACCCCAACAAGACGATCTTCGAGGGCGACGGCAACTTCAACATGGGGGCCTATGGAGGGTAAGCACTGACTACTAAGAGAAAGCGACAAGCCAAAAATGTTTTTTTTTAATGTGAATTCTTCACAAGAGTCCTACAGCTGCTCCCGTCTGAGACAATGGCATCCCCAATAGGCCACTTGCATCACACTTTTTAAAAAATTTCTCCGGTTAAGGCAAGTATTCTAAGACATTACGTTTTTTTTTATCGTATTTTTGACACCCTAGCGATTTTTTGAAAATTTCAATCCTAAAAATCAGACCATTTTTTATAAACCGGAAATACGGGACATAATTTTATGTATGCGAAAAAACGATAATTACATAGCCGAAAATTATTTAAAAAAAATAACGTTTTCCACACGAATAGCAATAAATTGTATGGGGTTCTCTTCGTAACATCTGTAAAAACACCGCCATCTTTATCAAAAAATCAAACCAAAGGATAAGTTCGCATAGAACAAACGATAAATCTAGTGAACGTTAAACGCAAATTCAAAAAATTGCCGGAAATCAAAGTTTTGCCATATAAAGAAAAAATTAATCAGTGTGGAATTTTACAAAATTAAGGGAACATAATCGGAGACGGGATATTTTCATGTAGTGACGTCACGAGCTCAAATAATGGATTTATTTATTTAAAAATAAGAAAAACTATACATTTCTTAAAATTTTTACTAACATTTTCGTAATCTTAGTAAAAAAATCAATCCACAGGATTTTTTCCAAGTCGTTATGAAATCCATGCAAGTGGCCTATTAGTATGTTGTGAGGCTGAAGGTATTGGGGAGGGGAAGGAGATAGGAAAGAGGAAGGTGGGGAAGTACCTGGCTATTCAGATCTGGTCACCAAACACGGCTAATGCCATTTCAAGCAACGTTTTAATTCTGAATGGTGGTCTTACACCAGGGGATACGGAGAGTATCTTTTACTCTGGAAAGTGCCGCAAATAAACTATCTATTATTTTAAACGAATAAATTGTGAAATAACACAAATTGTGAAATAACACAAATTAATCATAAATATATAAAAAGAAAATACTTTGTTTTAGGTCATTTATTGATATTTTATAGTCTACCGGTTTCGGTACCTCCGTACCATCCTCAGGACTGTTATAAAAATACTAACAAATACAGAGTAATATACACATATATATACAAAATTATTGAGAAAGAAAGAGACAGTAAATTAGAGCGGGACAGTGCGACAGTCGTGCGGGGGAGGGGAGTGTGGGATAACGGGAAACTTACTTATAATATATATATATAAATTGTTAAGAAAGAAAAAGACAGTAAATTAGAGTGGGACATTGCGTCAGTTATGGGAGGGAAGTGGGGGAGGAGAGTGTGGGATAACGGGAAACATACTTATAATAGGGCTGAATGTTAAATTAAGTTGATTATTGATGATGTCGGCCTTTGAATTAACCGATTTTTTTTTATTTCCAATACCTCTAAATTATTTAATCTTAAGCCTATCCCATTTTTGTGTAACACTTTAATACCCGTATCCCGGTTAAACGTGTGATCTTTATTAATTAAATGTTCTGCGTTGAGAGAGGTGCGAAAAAACAATAATTACATAGCCGAAAATCATTTAAAAAAAGAACATTTTCCACACGAATAGAAATAAATTGTACGGGGTTCTCTTCGTACCTAACATCTGTAAAAACACCGCCATCTTTATCAAAAAATCAAACCAAAGGATAAGTTCGCATAGAACAAACAATAAATCTAGTGAATGTTAAACGCAAATTCAAAAAATCGCCGGAAATCAAAGTGTTGCCATATAAAAAAATTTGGAATTTTACAAAATTAAGGGAACATAATCGGAGACGGGACATTTTCATGTAGTGGCGTCACGAGCTCTAATAATGGATTTATTTATTTAAAAAAAAAAAAAAAACTAAACATTTCTAAAAATTTTTAGTAACATTTTCGTAATCTTTGTAAAAATCTATCCACGCGATTTTTTCCAAGTCGTTATGAAATCCACGCAAATGGCCTATTAAGCTGTATTTCACCATTTGTCTCATATTTGTAGGATTTATAAAATAATTATTAAGAAATCGTAAAGTTTATAATCGCAGGAATCCTGTGTATTTTTTACTTGCAACTGCCGTGAAGGATACTTAATTCGAGTTAACATAGAATATTTTCGATTTCTGTATGTTGTCTGTGGTACACTTGATAATGATAGGTGCATATCTATGGAAAAAAGACTTAATTTTATCCGTATACAGCTGTTATAAAATTCGTCGGGAAAAAAATATTTACAAAAAAAAAAATTTTTCATATCATTCTGAATTAGTCTACGAAGTTCGGATTTGCGACATCTAATGGTCGTAATAAATAAAGCATTTCTTTTTTTTTTACATTAACTCCGCACAGGAGGCCCTGAGGAAAATAATTTCCCTCAGGGCCTATGTCATTTTTGAGGATACTGTGTGGAGGGTCTTTTTGAGGAAAGGAAGGAGTGATCATGGGTCTTGAAGAGACCCATGTTGTAGGAGGGAGGAAACACAGGGGCCGGTAAATCGTTCCACAGCCGAGCTGTTGAACTTAAGAACGAATCGTAAAAACGACCCGTTCTCATGTGACTAATGTCAACCGTGTACAAATGTTGGGCGCGTGTTTGGCGTGTTTCCCGACTATGCACCGGTGCCGAGGGGTTCAATGACGCTAGTTCCTCGGAGCATCTTCCATTGTAATATCAGTAGAACAAGGACAGCATTCCCACCTGACGCCTGTGCTCTAAAGATTGCAATCTTCCTGTTAAGATGGGAGAATCTATCAAACGGACCGCCCGTTTCTGCACAGAGTCAAGGATTTTTTTTAGGTATTTTGGAGCTCCATACCAGAGGTGGCTGCCAAATTCAACCGTGGGGCGCACTTGCGATTTGTACAGGGTTAGCAGTTGTGTACTATTAAAGTATCTGCGGGCCCTGTACAGTACGCCCAGTTTCTGAGAGGCTAACTCAACTTTGTTTTCTATGGAGCCCCCATACCTGAGCTGGTCACTTAGAGTTACACCAAACATATCAATGGAGGTCCTGTTCGGAAGAATGCTTCCATTGAAGGAGACTAGATTATCATTTCGATCCCTTTTAGACGTTATCAAACATGATTGGGTCTTTGAAACATTAAATTCGACGAGGTTATTCTTACCGCAAGAGAAAACACTCTCAAGGTAACCGTCCATTCTTTGCTTCAAAGCCCTCCGAGCTATTGGGGTTTGTGTGCTCTTTGGAGGCTTGTCAAACAAAAAGCTATCATGGACTGTACTGTCATCCGCGTAACAATGAATCGGTGCACATGACAAGAGGTCGTTGATGTGCAACAGAAACAAAGTCGGAGACAGAACCGATCCCTGTGGGACGCCAGCATTTATCGAATGCGTGGAAGAGGTGAAACCATCAGCAACCGCCTGAATCGACCTCCCCCTCAAAAAGTCGGCAATCCACGCACACAAGAATGCGGGAAGTCCGTAAGAACGCAGTTTGTTGATAAGCGCTCAATGCCAAACCCGGTCAAAGGCCTTGGAAATGTCCAGTGAAACCGTTTGGGTCTTACCAAAACCTTCCAGGCACCGTCCCCAAACATGCGTCTCATACGCGAGAAGATCACCGCAAGAGTGGTTCCTTCGGAATCCGTATTGACGGTCGTTAATAATTTTGTTCTTCTCGAGGTATGTGAGCAGTTTGTCATTGATCACACGTTCCATCACTTTTGACAGAACAGATGTGATCGCTATGGGGCGGTAGTTGGCTGGGTTGGAGCGGTCACCCTTCTTTGGAATGGGGTGAATGATCACTTTTTTCCAACCAGAGGGCACAGAGCCAGACTTCAGGGACATCTTGAAAAGCTTCGTCAAAATTGGAGCTATTTCTACAGCGCACCTCTGCAATATCAGGGCAGGTATTCCGTCAGGCCCGCTAGCTTTATGGAGTACATCCCGATGCCAGATCCTCAGTTTTTTCATATGAAAACTGCAATGAGGAACCGACGGCGGGGTAGCACCTTGATCATCGAGGGTCGAGTTTTGCGCGAACATTTTGCCTAATAAGTTAGCCTCTTCGGCGGCGGTATTTGCTAGAGAGCAGTCAGGTCTGGTAAAAGGTGGCAGACTGAGTTTGCAGAAATTGCGACGTATTGAGCCCGCAAGCGACCAGAACGCACTGCTGCCATATGGGCAGGCAGCCAGCTTTCTGCTGATCTGCATGTCGTGCTCGAATTTTGACCTGTTAATGATCCTCTTGCATTCCTTTGAAATTTTGTTATATACTATTCTGTTTTCATACGCTCGAGATGTGTTCTAGGCTCGTAAGCCGCGTTTTTTCATCGCACTGCTTCGGAGCATTGTCGACTGAACCACGGCTTTGAGCCCACACCAGTTTCTTTAACAGTGGATTAGATGAAGCCATCCATCGGCGGATGTGATGACTTCACCAATTTCCTGGGCACATCTTGAGGGATCCCAAGTCTGAAAACAGACAGCAAAGCATTGAATTGAGCCCGCAGACCAAACCAATCTGCTGATCTATAGTGCCACACTTTTGTCTTCAGCCGCTCGTTTGGTGGTCTGAAGGTTACGGGGATTGATGTTGTCACCAGGCAGTGGTCGAATGATCCTAGAGGCGCTGTGACCTCAATCTTGTAACCGTGTGGCACAGTGGTTAAAAACAGATCTAACAGATTGGAGCGGTGAGTCTGGACATCAGGAACCCTTGTAGACTCCTGAACCATTTGCTCCAGTCCGTAGCAGAGGGCAAGGTTCGTTATGAACATTGAAGTCCCCCAGGACCACAAACTCTGCTGTAGGGGAGCGGGGCAAGAGGTCATCAACAGTATTGCTTAGACGTTTGAAGAGTTCGGTTGTATCTGAAACGCTAAGGTTCGGTGAGCGGTATAAACACACGTAAAATCTTACCGTACTGGCAAGATTGACGCGCACCCACATTACGTCGAATCTGGAGTTCTCCAGATTTAACAATCGCACACAATTGACGTCAGCTCGGCTAAAGAGACAGACAACTCCTTTGGGTCTGAATTTGCCCATGAGGGTGAAACCCGGGCAATCCAGATAGGAGGCGTCTGTAGGCTCAGGTATCTGCGTTTCGGAAAGGAAGAGAAGGTTGGGACGTTGGGTGAGAAGGTGGTGGTGGACTGAATTTAAGTTTTTGTGCAGGCCGCGAATGTTGGTGAAGTTCACCAACAGTTTTGGCCTGCACCGGGGACTCCTGCTTCTCGCCGTTGTAAAGATGTTATTTATGTTTTTTTGTGAATTCATGATTGAGTTAAGTTTTTTTGTTTTGAAGAGGAGAAAGGAAGATCTGGAAAGGAAAAGGTATAAGGGGTGGGTAGGAAGCTGGGGATCGGAGTGTCCAGGAGTGACGGACGTATGAATCCAACCCACCCACTGCGGTGCAAGGCGATGGGCTGGGAGAGTCCGGCTGGAGATGTCGCCCAATGCGCCCCAAACACAACTGCTGGGTCCCCTCCAGTCACGAACCGGCACAACAGCAGCGGCAGGGGTTTTTGCACTCGTTGATGGGGCAGCCAACCCTCAGTCGTGAGCCTGAGGGTCGGGCCCCTGTACTACCGAGTCGGCCCTGACAACGGTAACCGGTTGTAAAGGGTCTCCCTCAACCAGCATCTCCCAATCCGGCCTGCCACAAGGTGGGCCGACACACCCACCATCAAGACCCAGACAAACATTACCCCATGAACCCGGGCACCCCTGCTAAGTCACCAAACATAGCGAACCACTTGGGGTGACCTGTGGCAGAGGCGTTGGTCATCCAATAAATGGTTCCCAGGGCGGCGGTACCCATACCCGATAGCTTCGTTTTAAAATAAATGGCTGGTCAAGAAAATGTTTTAAATAATTACAATAAATGTTTTACGGAAATGTTTTAGAAAATGTGGTCCATTTTTGGACCGCTACCAATCGCAGAAAAATAAAAGTGGTCCATTTTTCGACCATAATCGCTCCAGTGGATCGATCAAATTTAATGTTTCGTACTAGTTAATAATGTTTCTGTCTTTATATATACACAAATTTACATAAAATTAAGAACATGTTAACATGGTGTGTAATGATTGTTTTAGATACACCGACACTAACTCCAGCTGGGATAAGCCCGACCAGTACGAGAGTCGCGCCTGGGGCTCGTCCGGGGCCTGGGGCGAGCGTTACGCTCCGCAGCCCGCTCCCGCCTACTCCACCGTGGAACAGAGGTGATTCACATCCTACCACCCTCATCCGCTACCCAGCACCCAGCACTATGAACGGCAAAGCTAACGAAAAAAATCGCAGTTTCGTTAACTGCAATTCTAGTTCTCTCGGATGACAATGACAAAGTCGTTAATTTTAAGGTTAAGGACAATTCCTTATCCTTAAGTAGTAATGGAATCGCCTCTCTGTGCCATTTAACTCTTGTTAAGTGAAGGCATTGCCGCTAACTACGGCATGGTTTATCCACGTAATCCATGACACAGAAAATCTAATTTGGATTTTAGATTGAAAGACTAACTAACTAACTAACTAACCATCACGACGTTTCCCCGCAGGGGTAGGCAGAGAGGACGGACCGCCAAACAACTCGGTCTTGGCACACACTCTTTGCCTCACTCACATTCATACATCGTATCATACATTCTCTTCTATTATTCTGACTTTTGACATGGCCCGACTCAAGTATCTGATTCACTTAATCGTGCCATGTCTTCCTCGGACGTCCACGACTTCTTCTACCATTCACATTTGCGTCGTATATTCTTCTTACACTTCTATTTTGGAAAATCTACTTCTACAAACATGCTTGGTGGAAGTAGATTTTTAAATTTTTATAAGGAAAAACCTAATGCTGGCTACACCTGAGGCAACCTGTACTGAAAATTATAAAATCAGAATCAATTTTTGTTGTTACATAATAGCATTGTGATGCACTACTGAGTAATGCAAAATAATGTGATTTTGGTTTGAAAATAAGATCGCTTAGAAATATTTTAGATGCTTTAATTAAATACTGCGGGTAGTACATGTATTTGCCTGTGAAAAGATCAAGTATTTTTTGATTAAGTATTTTTGACAAAAAACAATGCTGCATATATTAGCAGTATTACCCGTATCTACAGCAGAAAATGAAAGAACATTTTCCACATTGCGTAGAAAATAGGTTAAATGGGTTGACTCTTCTGCATGTGTACAGAAACATGACTCCAACAGTCGATTCTATTTTATATTAAATGAAAAAACACACTTTGTAAAACACCACTTTATTTGAATTAATAATTATTTGACAGCCAACCAGGTTTCGCTTAGCTCAAGCTTCATCAGGGCTATTATATTAACTAAAGATAATTACATACAGACACATATATATACAAGAAATTCTAAAAAAATGAATGAAAGAGATAGCAATATCTATTTGTATTTCTTACTGGCAATATTGGTGCCAGTAATATATACAGATAGATAAGAGGGAGACAAAATTATTGCAGGATGGGTGGTTGGGGGGGAAGGGGGGGGGGGAAAGGGGACTTTTTCAGAAGAGGTTAACGGAATAAATTAAAAATGGGACTGTCAGTTAAATTGATTTGATTATTAATAATAATATTTGATTTGTTATTGACGGCTTTTTTTTATTTCAAGGGCTTCTAGATTGTTTAATCTTATTTCACATCCATTTTTATGTTATATTTTAGTCCTGGAGGTTTTATCGAATGAGTGGTTAGTTTCTAGTAGATGGTTCGCGAATTCTGAAAAAGCATTACTATTTAAACATCTTAGATGTTCTTTAATTCTTATGTTTACATTCCGGGCCGTTTTTCCGATGTAAAAAGCAGAACATTCGTTACAATTAAGTATATATATGCCAGAGTGACTAAGTTTATCGTCAATGTCTGTAGTGTTAATTAAATATTTACCTAAGTTATTGTTAGTGTAAAAGGCGGGCTTTATTTCCGGAGGGAATTTTTTTACGCTTTAACCCGTCAAATCACAGGAGACCCAAGTTGTCCCAAAACATCATATGCCGTTATAATAACAGGAGACCCAGATTGTCCCAAAGCGACCCTGCGTTATTAAAAGTTAGATATCTCTCTTCCTGTCATACAAACATTTGTGATTTCTTTTATATTAGAAAGCGAAAGAAATAATGCTTCTCATTGTCTTAGGATTATATGAGCTATGTTGTTTAGATATTTTACAAACCCGATCATAAGTGACGGTTTTATTTCGAGCCAATTTTTGACGTAACAAACATTTAATTTCAAAATAAAATTGTATGAAAGTGATAAAAAGTGAGGTGACTGTTTTATTACAAATTTTAATATAAAAATTAATCTGTTTTTAAAATTTTAAGTTTATTCTATTTTAAGTACTTTAATTTGAATATTCGCAGGTATGCATTTTTTAGCTAATTTATGTTTCCAATATCAAAATTTTAATATTTAGAAAGAAAAATGTTGATTTTCAATACACACATCGGAAAGATTATTTTGTCTAAATTATAGAAAAATTTTTGTTTTTGCAAAAGAGTTAAAAAATAACCCATAAATAGGAAAATTTAAGATGCATGGGAAGAACCAGGAATTTTGCGCGCAAATCTTGACAGGCAAAAGGTTACAGATATTATTTTCTTATTATTCGAAGGGTTAATGTAGAAAAGTTATTTGTAAAAAGTACTCTACGCCATTGGAATTGGTGATTTATATTTAAATTATTATTAGATTTATTAAAAAGAGGCGACAAGTCATTAGCTAGATCTTTAGTTAAGTGTGAATTATTCAGTAAATTGGATATTAGGGTTTTACATTCAGTTATAGGAACATTGGTAAATAAATTGACTACATCGAACGATATTAGTTTGGAGTTAGTGGGAAGAACCAGGTCCTTTAGTTCATCAATTAGGGTTAATGAATTTTTGATGGTATATTTTGGGGAAAACACATTGTCTTCTTGTTCTTTTATAATAAAAATTGTTTTCTTTTATAACAAAGGTATTCAATGACACCAATGTGTTTTCCCCAAAATATACCATCAAAAATTCATTAACCCTAATTGATGAACTAAAGGACCTGGTTCTTCCCACTAACTCCAAACTAATATCGTTCGATGTAGTCAATTTATTTACCAATGTTCCTATAACTGAATGTAAAACCCTAATATCCAATTTACTGAATAATTCACACTTAACTAAAGATCTAGCTAATGACTTGTCGCGTCTTTTTAATATTTGTTTAAACCAAAACTGCTTTCAATATAATAATGTTATTTATTAACAGAAGGATGGCTTAGTGATGGGGCTCCAACGAGTCCTCTCATCGCCGACATTTTTATGAATAATTTGGAAAATAATATTTTTGCTTCTAAATCACCTCTCTTAAACAATATTTTACTGTGGAGACGTTACGTTGACGACGTTCTTTGTATTTGGACAGGTACCGAAAGACAACTAAACTCATTTCTCAAAATAATAAATTCTTTTCACAAACAAATTCAATTTACTTTAGAAATAGGTACCAATTCAACATTAAATTTTCTAGACCTAACATTAAATATAAAATTGAGTTCGACATTTACCGTAAACCTACCTATACTGACACTACCATTCACAATTCATCCAACCACCCCTTATCCCATAAACATTCCGCTTTCCACTCCATGATTCATCGATTGATTACAGTACCACTAAACAGTAATAATTTTAATAAGGAATTATCCATAATTAAACAAATAGCTACAAATAACGGATATGAGACCAAACTAGTAGATAACATTCTCAATAAAAAATTAAAAAAATAGCATCAAATAAATTTCTTTTTAATAAATCTAATAATAATTTAAATATAAATCACCAATTCCAATGGCGTAGAGTACTTTTTACAAATAACTTTTCTACATTAAGCGTAAAAAAATTCCCTCCGGAAATAAAGCCTGCCTTTTACACTAACAATAACTTAGGTAAATATTTAATTAACACTAAAGACATTGACGATAAACTTAGTCACTCTGGCATATATAAACTTAATTGTAACGAATGTTCTGCTTTTTACATCGGAAAAACGGCCCGGAATGTAAACATAAGAATTAAAGACCATCTAAGATGTTTAAATAGTAATGCTTTTTCAGAATTCGCGAACCATCTACTAGAAACTAACCACTCATTCGATAAAACCTCCGGGACTAAAATATTACATAAAAATGGATGTGGAATAAGATTAAACAATCTAGAAGCCCTTGAAATAAAAAAAGCCTTCAATAACAAATCAAATATTATTATTAATAATCAAATCAATTTAACTGACAGTCCCATTTTTAATTTATTCCGTTAACCTCTTCTGAAACACTCCCCTTTCCCTCCCCCTCCCCCCCCCAACCACCCATCCTGCAATAATTTTGTCTCCCTCTTATCTATTTGTATATCTTACTGGCACCAATAGGGGGCCGTCTTTTGTATTGCTATCTCTTTCATTCATTTTTTTTAAATTTCTTATATATGTATATATGTCTGTATGTAATTATCTTTAGTTAATATAATAGCCCTGATGAAGCTTTAGCTAAGCGAAACCTGGTTGGCTGTCAAATAATTATTAATTCAAATAAAGTGGTGTTTTACAAAGTGTGTTTTTTCATTTAATATATAATGTCACACCACAAAGTATTTGCTTCCTTCGATAAGATTCTATTTTAGATAAACTGGCAGAAAAACCAAGGAAATTAGACATTCAACTGAATTAACTTTTTTATTTATTTAGAAAGTTTATCAGTAGTTTTATAAAAAAAATTTACCCAGAAAAAAAAATGATCAGGTCTATAAAAACTGGTTGAAAGTTTAAAATCTCCTACTTACAAACCACTTTTCGCTTAATGGTTTTGATGTATAATGTGGGAAATTAAATTCTTCGTCGTAAAACATTGAAATATTTGTGCCTGAGATAAAATAAAACAAGCTTTTTGATGATGTTTTTTCCTTGAATAAATCAAAACAGGCAGCTGGTGAACGGGAATTTAAACCTTTTCGACATCTACACAAGGAGTGTTATTGTTAGTGGCCTGATCCTGAATTTTACTCGACGTGGTGCATTCATTGCCTTACGATAATATTAAAACTTTTATTTACTCTTTTATAAAATTATCCATAATGTTTCCAGTGTTTCAAAGACTTGCATTATTTAACTACCACAATAGTTACATTTAGTAAACTACCATCATAAGCAAAAAGGCAGCACTATATATGTAATATTGCATGTTGTATAATGACGATGTTGTGCGCAGGTTCGATGTGAAGACCAACAACACAAAGTCTACGCTGGTGGAGAGCAAGCCTGGCAAGGCAGGCAAACCCGAGAAACCGCCCCCGCCCGCCGCGCCCTCCGTGCTGTGGCAGAGCGACGCCGCCGCCTTTCCCTCGTGGGACGACTGAACGCCCCGCCCCGCCCCGCCCCCACCACTCTCTCAACATTCACCTATCTTAGATAGATTTACAATTGTAATCATAACCTTATACAACATAATCTTAAAAGGCCAATACCGTGCAGATCGTCGTTTACCTCGGCTGACACATTTGCTGAAAATTTTTAAACAATATTTTGTAAAAAGTGTGATAAATTATTTCGTTTACTACTGTTTGAACCACAATGGTTATTGAATGCATTTATCTCTATCGATAGTATAAAAGGAAGTTACGTAGTAACAAAGAAAATTAATTTATTAAACATACACATAATAAAAACCTTCACATTACATATTTACAAAACAGCGCAACATCCAAGTTCTCGGTAACTACCCCAAACTTCCTGTGCTTCGTCGTTCCAATAACTTACCTAATAATGTATCGCTAGCTTGCAGGAGGAAGATAGTAGATACGAGGTTAACGCGTCGTCTAGTAGATATGCCGCTATTACTACTTCCAAAACTAAATATGTCACTAATCGATTCTTGTGCAAGAATATATATTCATTATAAGTCATAATTATTTAAATTCAAATTATTTTATTTTTGTAATAAAAGTGACGTAAATCTTTGTAAAAGTACATGTTAGAGATTGAGGGAACAAATCGAATGGTAAAAACATATTTATTATTTATATATTTACAGTAATTTACAGCTACACTGTGTAAACATTTATTGTTTTAATTTGAAATATAATTAATGATAATATTAATTATATTATATATTTAAAATTATTATTGAATGAGATGGCATCGAAAACATAATTTTAAAGCTACAAGGTTTACTTTAAAAAATAATACTTTTACTGTGTACTAACTATCTGTATGAAGAGATCAACGTTGAGGCTGTAATGCGATCTTCACCGCTGCCACGGGACTAGGCGATCTCTGAGGTTAGCTTCTGCAAATAATTTGGAGAACTTCTGCAACCCTAGCTATTATTTTGGAGAGTTTATAAGAAAAAAACAGGTAGAGGTACTTAGGGACCTTACGGCTGCGATAAGTAAAATGATAAGATACTGCTTTTCTAAATAAATTATCTAAATGAAAAATTAATATAACTAATTGATATTGGAGTCGGTCCCGGTAGGTAATACGTTCAACTGACTACCTGAAGACGTTGTAATTTGAAAATTGGAAAATAAGATTTTTTGATAAACTTTTTACAAATCCATCGCAGCAATGTTTTCGTCTCGTTTTCAAGCAATAAATTGATTAGAAAAGCTGTGAATTGAAGCGAGGACTGAGTATTGTGTGCTAAATATTTATCCTAAGGTAATGTAGCGGTTCGTCTTGTTTCCTGCCCGCATCGTTCACCCGAGTGCGATGTTTATAAGTTTGCACCGCATTGGAGTTATATTAACCCTCATTACTTATTTAAATCAACTTTCAATGTGCTTGTGCTTTTTCATTTCACCAATTCCGGTGAAAAATAACCCCTTTGGGTGCGTTACATAATTGACTTTGTTTATAATATTTTAAAATAATTATTTTGTTATAATTCATAGAAAATAGAATAGATTTTAATCACAACTTATATAGCATATTAATCATTTAAATAATGTATATTAATATTTACACATAAGAAACCTCTCGGCGCATGTAAGTTTTCACATTCACAATATTATAACTATTTTTAATTATGTACCTACAAAAAAGTATTAAATATAAAAAATACTCTGATAACCAAGGATGTGCTGCAGATTGCATGCAGAATTCCATGTAAACCATGGGACGAATTCACATTTTTAATCACAAATAAATATGTTTAGTAGGTGTAGATAGATTATAAACGTATATTCCTACAAAAATTTCAAACATGGGTATGAAAGCATTTTTAACAAATTTAATATCTGCCTTTCTACTATTCCAATACTTTTGCTGATAAAAGCGAGTCAAATCATTACTAATCAGATAGTGCAGAGAAAAACAAATCAGGTAGAGCTTTGCAAACAAAAGATTGCACTTTGTCCTCGGTGGTTTTTCCAGTTGACGCCGCCTCCTTTCTGCACAACACTTGAACACCTGACACATCAGGCACTTGTTTGCCAAACTCTACCTGTACATGTATCTCACAGTCCGTAACTTTAATGTATACTTGTGTTAAGCAAAATGGATATGGGAACTGCCCAAAGATATTGAAATACAAGAGATATACTATGATGGCAGCCCGACCGTCGGCGGACTATCGTCTATTGGGAATAGTTTGAATACGGAAAGAACTCGTTCATTTTGATGATTTTTTGAAAATGGGCAGTAGTATTAGTTAATAATATAGTTTGAATACGGAAATAATTCTTTCATTTACAGTTTGTCAAATAAAAGTAGAAAATATATGAGGGCGCCACCGTTGCCCAAATGGCAATACTAAAAATATAATCATGGTGTTAATCTAAAGCTGTGTAACATATTTTTATTAAAAATTAAAAAGGCATAAAAGTGAAAAAAAAAATTCATTGCAATACAGATACCCACTGATCTCAAAATTAGAATTGCATATAGGTATATTATTATTATACGTTTGCAATTTTGTGTTAACATAATGAAGAATAACGATATTGTAATAAAATATAATAATAATAATGATTTATAAAGCGCCGTTTTCGTGAAAAATCACCTCAAGGGCGCTGTACATATAAGCATACAATAAAATCACACTTTAGAAATTGTTCACATTTATTTAATAATAGCTTAAGTACCGAGAGTTGCCCGGGTTTTAGATCATGCCTCTAATTTTAGATCTGAATATATTTAACTCATTCAGATCTAAAAGTAGTGTTAGCTAAACTCACCATTAATGATTCTTCCTTTCCACTTACTGTTAAATTCAAATCTATGTTAAATTAAATGAAAGCCAATCACTTTGTAAAACACAATTTAATCAAATTGATATCATTTAGTAGGACCTTCACAATAGCGGTTCCTCGGTAAATTTTAGTTTTTTTTTAAATTTTTTATATGTGTATGCAGTGTTTTGTATTTTCAGTGTCATTGCACTTTTAAAGAATATTTGACAGATAAATTGTGTTGCCAGCCTAAAAATTTCTTAGTTCGATTTTTTATGTTTTCTACTCTAATTTGACAGACTATAGTTGAAGGTGTGCAATAGTATTGGCTAACAATATCGGCGACACCAGGAAACAGTCCCACCCAGTAAAAACTGCGGATAGCACATCTCTTGTATTTCAATTTCTTTGGTACGCCGCTCCGGTAACCTTTTATTGGATAACCAACACCCCTGCCATAGGCTCCCCAAGTGATTCACTACTTTTGATGATTTGGCAGGGGTGCCCAGGTTCATGGCGTGAGGAGATCGGGAGAGACTGGTTGAGGGAGACCTTTTTACCTCCAGCTGGAGCAGAGCAACCTTTTTTTCTCCAGCTGGACTCTCTCGATCTCGATGGATGGATTCACACATCCGTCACTCCTGGACACATTGACCCCCAGATTCCTACCCACATCTCATACTTTTTTACTTCCCAGAACTTCCGCTCCTTCCTTTCCCTAAAAAGATCCTCCTGAGTAAAACAATTTCCCTTTAAAAAAAATCCTATGTAGCTATGGTTTTTTACATTTTACATTTGTAGTATAAAATAAAAGATTCAAGCCGATTTCTATGTTTAAAGGGGGAATCTAAAGTTAATATCTAACTCTTTAACTTAACAACTTGTTTTGCCAATAATTTTATTGCACATATATATATACATTATTATAATATTATGTCTTGTTTTAATTAGAATAAAATATAGAATAATGAATGAAGCCAGCTCACTATTTTAAGAGCCAGTGGGATTTTTCGGATAATTAAGTTAATAAAATAATGAATATTTATAATTGTTATTAAAATCTCATATAACATTGACTTTTGGACATAGGTAATATTTAACGGTTGGTGCTAATGACCGAGGGTGTATGCGCTTTATTTGCGGAGTTTGGAGCACCCAGACGACATTACTCTCTTTCATTTTGTTTATAAAGAATATCAGTAATTATACTAATTATTATATTTAGTTTCATGTTTCCTGCACTGCCTCGCCCACGCACAATCTCTTTCTGTTTGTGTATTTTGTCTTCCTATCTTCAGTTTACCAACTTTCTGCATTGCGCATTATTCGACATATTGAAATTTGCAACCTAAAACTCTCATATAAAATAAGTACATACCTATATCTTCTGGGGTAATATTTAAGATTTTATTATGTATAATTCCGGATTGTTGATATTAAGAATATTTCACACTATGATCACATCATATCATTTTAAGTAGTGATATATCTACTTAAACATTGGTCCACACAGGGCCACAACAATAGACTAGTCCAAACAGGGACGCAACAACAAGATAGTTCACACCCTCTGAGATGGTGACATATGTCCACATTGTCCACACGGGCCGCAACAAAGGACTGGTCCAAATGATAGTTCACACCCTGTGCGATGGTGACACATGTCCACCGGGTCCGTGCAGGGCAACCACAATAGAATAGTTTAAACAGGACCCAACAACAAGATAGTTCACACCCTGCGTGATAGTGACACATGTCCACAGGGCACAACAATGGACTAGTCCAAATGATAGTTCACAGCCTGTACGATGGTGACACATGTCCATGTGGTTCACATGAGGCAACAACAATAGACTAGTCCAAACAGTGTGCAACAACAAGATAGTTCACACCCTTTGTGATGGTGACACATGTCCAAATGGTCCACACAGGGCCGCAATAATAGACTAGTTCAAATGATAGCTCTCACCCTGTGCGATGGTGACACACATCCACTTGGACCACGCAGGGTAGCAACAATAATAAATAGGATGCAATAACATGATAGTTCACACCCTGTGTGATGGTGACATATGTCGGCATAGTCCACACAGGGCAGCAACAATAGACTAGTCCAAACAGGGACGCAACAACATGATAGTTCACACCATGTGTGATGGTGACATATGTCCACGTAGTCCACACAGGGCAGCATTGACTAGTTCAAACAGGACGCAACAACAAGATAGTTTACATCCTGTGTGATGAGGACACATGTGCACTAGTTTCACAAAGGGCTGCAACAAACAGCACACTTGTTACAGAAACAGTGTTCTCGTGATGAGCGTTGGACCTATCTGCAGTGGTTTTGCTATGAAGAGATGTTATGTTGGTTGGAATGGTTAGCGGAAGAATGTTAATCGTGTGTTTTGCTATTGTTATACATAAACACCAGAATCCTTCGTGATCCCTAGTTAAACCAAATTTCAACTTTCTAATAGTTATTCAATGTTATTTAGTATAATAAACTGATTTTAATGGATGTATTGTATATTATCGTGATTTAACTTACTGCAAATATCAGTTGGCATGGGTACGCCCGTGCATGTGTTGAATATGGGAGCGGTTTAGATTTATCTTGTTAAAACCGTATCTTTAAAATAGGGCATCTAAAATAAGATCTAAATGATTATTAATAATTGTTGTTGCGAAACATGAAAATCAATGTTAACATTTACAATAAATAAATAAAAATTTGGTCTTATTGCAAAATTTTATTATTGTTGCCATTCTTTGTTACATTTTCCAGACTTAATAAATGAAGTGGTGGATTCCTAGCCGTGACGGCAAACATAAATGGTAAGGCAAATTCTGACCCTGCAATGACACACCTCATAGAGTAACAGTACGAGTGTGCCGCAACTGTATGTATATATCTGGGCTTTAATGCTACACATGTCTATGTCAGATTTCTGAATCGCCCAGGGACGAAGATTGTTCATCGATTTCTTGGCCTAATAAATGCTGGGTCAAAATTTTGTCTTCTACATTAGATAGACCACAATTTCATCAATCTAGAGCACGGTGATTTGACAGTTGACCCCCGAAATTAGAATTATCATAAAATTGCAAAATTTCATGCATTATTCACCAATGTCATCCCTAAAACCACTTAAAAAATAGCTTTAATAATAACTTGGTATGGATATCAAACAAATTTAAAATTATTTCACTGGTATATACAATATACAGACAAGTAGTTTTATCCTTGACGCATTTGAATGAAAACAAAATGATACTTTTGTTATTCGACAGTACATCCCCCCTTCACACTCCTTAGGAGACACTTAGTTATATTTTGTGCAAGCAGGTAAACAGAAACAGTACGCCAGGGGGCCAACTGTCATCGGATCCTAGAGGTAATCAAAGCATTCAAATAAGCGAGGTTTTAGAGCTCCTTCTGGTACCTAATTGAAATAACAAAACTGACGAAGGCACTTCTAGCATTAACCCCCAGAGAGGGAAATAAGTATTGGTGGAACAAGGTAGGTTATAAAAATAATACATTTTGATTTCTTTGATTCATTTTAATACTTATAAATTGGTAGCAGTTATAAAATTTCTCACACTACCACAACACAGTTAATTTAGAATTACACAATATATTCAAAGAGTACAAAACAAGTGAAGGGTTCAGGGATAAAACCACTTAACAGCAATTTTTTTCAAAATTGTATTAGTGGTGCCGTCTTGTAGATATCAAAGAGTACTATCACCAAGTGCGTTCATTTATGTGGTAGAATTACTTAAGCTGTAAAAAATTGCAATATAGTTTCGGTAAAAAAAAAAATTACTTCAAGCATTCAGGGGAAGAACCACTTAATTGCGCTAGCGGTTACCAAGGAAACCCCTTATCAACGAGATTATCAACGTTGATTACTGTGTTTTTCACTGTGTAGTTACATTTACTTTTTATACGGTGCAATTTTATGATTTCCGGGGAAGAATAACTTTATAGCAGTCTTTTTATTTTTTGTATATTTTGGTACATTTTTAAAGAATGTTTTTTTCAGTTCAATAATAATTGATTGTTTTCAAAATCTGATTTTGCATTGTTAAATGGTTTTACTCCGGGACTATTACATACGCAATAACATTACAGTGGGTTAATGAAACCAAAATAACCCATTGACAAAATCTACATAGAAAGAAAAAAACAAGTATTCATTGTTGTGTAAGGTATAAAATTGAATAATAAACCTAGGTATGGACTGCCTCTAAAAAGTAAAATCATAAATAAAGTGTGAATTGCACCAGAGTGATTGATTCCTTATGGGTCTCAGCACTGGAAAATTCCCTTTTCCTAATCAATCACATTTAATTGAGTATTTAAATTATAATAGAAAAACACAATAACAAAGACAATTAGTAGTTTTGCTCTGAGTTCTGAATATACGGAGTAGTAAAATAATATAAAATACATGTATATAATATTATGAAGAGAAATGAGCTATGTTCGTAAGTACCTTATTTATTACTATTTGTTCAGGGGGAATAGTATTTTATGTTTATTATTAATTTTGCCATGAAAGGTTTACATTGAAAATTATTAAAAAGTGTATAAGTTTCTAAAATAAACTGAAGAATCTTCTGCGACAAATGCATTAATGCCACCTTTTTTAGAATGAATAAATGAATATTAATGTGTTAATAAAGTTTCACGCTAGTTTGCTCAATGCGAGCATAAACGGAGTTTATCACAACAAATAGGTTAAGCGACCTTATACACAAACATTATTATTTTATGACATAAATTCAATTCAGACATTTTTTTTAATACAGTGAAAGTGGAACACAAAACCCTAGAGCTAATAAATGTCAGATAAGAGATGCATATATGTATTATACTGCAGTGCGAGGGAGAGTCCTGCTGGAGAGGTCAAAAGGTCTCCCTTCACCAGTTTCTCCCGATCCGGCCTACCACGCATTTGGTGGACTGACCCATCCACCACCAAGATTCGAACAAACCTCAAGAACCCAGGCCCCCCTGCTAAGTCACCAAACGTATCGAACCACTTGGGGTGACCTATGGCAGAGGTATTGGTTATCCAATAAATGGTTCCCGGGGCGGCGATACCATATGGTAATGATAAATAAATAAATGTAATAAGAGCAGAAATCAAGGAATCGAGAAAAATTACAAACTTGAAGAGTTTAGAAATGGTAGGTCTGATGATGAAATAAGAATATGAGCCCTTGCCCGGAATAATGTTGTATCCAACAAAACTATCAATGTTGAGTTATTGATGCAATAATGTTAGGCATATTAATACGCATCTTTTAAGGTAGGAATTATGATAATGAAAAATTTTTTAGGCCTGTGATAGCCTTTTAAAGTTTGTTTTGTGGAAGAATGTTGTAAAAACGCCATTCATCAGAATCACGGCGCATGATTTAATTTATGGGAATAAATGGAGAAAACGAACGTCTTATGGCTTCAACTAGAAAGTTTTCAAAGCCAAGGGGCTGAAAAATGCAGGGAAGTAGAATTTGTCCAGAAAAAATATTATTAAGCCTGCTTTTCAGCCATTGAAACAGTTTTGTGGAATAATGTTGTATGTTGATCTCAAGACAATATCTAGAAGGTAAATGGTTTCATTTATTCATAGTTTTTTGGCTTTTTCAGCTCAAAAACATATACATACGAAAATTGTACATTTATGTTTGAAGAGCATGTTGCTTTCTGTAAGGTAGGAAGAGTAAAAAAAAACATTTTGTGGAATAACGTTGTATGTGAAAGTGGTCATATACAACATTATTTCATAAATTCAGCCTAAATTCAAGTAATAAACTCAAAATTAATTGATTTTCTAGACGAATTTTCAATTAAAAGTCTTAAGAATTGTATGTTTTATGTATTTTAAATATAAAATGTTAAGAAACATAACTGGTTTTGTTTTTTCAATTTATCTCGAAACTAGAATATTGTTGGATACAACATTATTCCGGGCAAGGGCTCATGTATAGTCTCTTTTACATTGTTGATGATGTGTGCAAAATATTCACTTGAAAACAGTCTTGCTACTCTTATGTGTCAATAAATAGAATTTCAAGCCAGCATTTGACTCAAGAAAAAATAATTTTCAAACTAATCAGTATAATCAGTTCTTAACTTGTTACTAGCCGTTCAAATGCACCCTAGTTGTAATAGTAGCATAATTAATAATTACAATAAAGTAAAATAAATACATATTATCAAATCACAACTGAGAAAGAGAAATTCAACAAGCATTTTTATCAACAAAATATTATTAAAATTATGAGAAAAAAAATTAACAAAAAGTGCCAAATTTGCACAATAATTACTTAAGCTTAAAACTTACATAAATATACACATACCTTTGTGTACCTTTAGCATAAATAAGTACTTAGTCGTTATATAATAGTCCCCCTAAGTGACTAAGTAGTTGTAGTATTAATTTTAGATAAAATAGGAATTATTTTCATATACATATATCCTGCCACACTAAGCGCAGATGGCCTTAAGGTGATTCTTAAAAGAATTCATAATCTGCTCCTTCGCAGATGGCGATAGTCAAAGCTATATCGATAGTCTAGTCCGTAAACAAACCCAAATCATTCAAGAAAGGCTTACAAATATTGAAAATGACATTGGATTGAATCACCGATACATAACTTACAAAAAAGAGTGTGTTTAAACTATCGCCATCTGTGAAAAGTAGATTCAACAGAAATCAAAAAGCTTGATGAAATTTAATTTTTGCAAATTTGAGTTGTACCAATACAGATTTACAAAATAAAAAGCCAGTTCCCGGCCCTCTTCAAAAGCTTATTGCACATAGTACGGTGGCAAAATAGTTTTATGAACTACTTCTAAAAACGAGGCTTTTCTGAGAAAGCACTAAATAGCACCTGAAAAATTCAAAATACCTTTTACAAAGCATAATTAGGTTTAATCTAGATTCTGAATGAATGCAAGTAAGAGTAAAATGCATTTACTTATCTACCAGCAAAACATCTGACAAATAAATATTCCTATCTTACAATTAATATTTCCTCAAAATCAAAATGATTTAGTTAAAGGTGATGAGGTGATGGCAGAGAGAAATTATTTTCCTCGGGGCCTCCTTTGTGCGGCCCTGAGAAAAATAATTTCTCTCAGGGCTAATTTCATCTTTGGGGACGCTGTGTGGAGGGTATTTTTGAGGAAAAAATTGTAATGGAGTTAAAAATACCTCAACCTTAATTTTACCGTAAACTCCAATATCTATGCTGCCGTCGTAAGCAAAAAGTCGGCAGGGAGTTTGCGAAAGTCACATTCTATTGTACTTTTTATTATACCAGGTTGAAATAGTTAGTTATAATTGTAGTTTATTGGTTACCTCATAAATTTATTTTATTTGTGTTCTAATAATGTCTTATTTTATTTTTATTTAACATTTACAATTTTTTATGTTTTGGACTTTTAGTTTTTGTTATAATTTTATGTTATATAAAAAAAAACTTTTATTAGACCTTATTTTTATTATTAAGTTTATCGTAATAGATGTGAAAAAATCTCTTGATTTTTTTAAATAAATAATATAAAATAGGATTTCAAATTCCTAGCTGTCTTTTTGCTTATGACATTACATAACTATGTCTGGCTTTTAATTTAAACATATTTTCATTATGACACAAAACAGTAATATTCTTCCAGTAGCCCAAACGGACCATTCATATCAGATCTAAGATTTTCATCAGTGAGAAATAGTGACTTACAACCTTTTTGCACACAGCTGATGGGCCTGTGCCCTGTGCCAACTGAAGAAATAAACCATTAGAAGTGCGATCTTTACCCAAACTACTACAACAGATGATGCTAATTTACATTAGGAAATGAAATTAAATTATCTGCCTATATGAAGAAATAATTTCTAAATTTGAAATTAGGTATCTGCTTATAAGAAGATATAATTTCTAAATTTGAAATTAGGTATCTGCTTATATGAAGAAATAATTTCTAAATTTGAAATTAGGTATCTGCTTATATGAAGAAATAATTTCTAAATTTGAAATTAGGTATCTGCTTATATGAAGAAATAATTACTAAATCAGAAAGTATTTTATCACCAGAAGTAAGAAAATATTGAAGTTACACACTTCTAAGGGTATATCTGTTGAGTGGTTGTGGCAGACGTGTGTCTAGACTTGTGCGATACCGCACATGGAGACGAGGAGGGCGGCGGCGCGTGCCACGTCCCAGCCGCAGCTGTCCAGCGCGGCGGCGCACGCCAGCAGGCTCGGCGCTTCGGGACTGCGGCCCAGGTTGCGCAGCCACACCAGTTTTATCGCACGGTGCACGTCCCATGAGGCAAACTCCAACGTCAGAAGACACGTCTCTGGTGTTACCTGCAATTGGAAGTACATCTCTTACAAAACCATACTATCCAATAAAATTTATGTCTACGGTATAATATAAAAGGTAATCGGGTAATCAAAAAAATGTCATATTCAAAGACACTGAACCTTTTGTGGCTTAACTATGTAATTAAATTAAACATTACACTTTATTGTTTTGCACACTTTGTCAACTAGTTTCGGTTGCTTCGTTTTTGAATGTGTCATGTACATTGTCCTGGTGAAGATTTGAAGGTTTAATATACACTGTTCTGATGAAGGTTTGAAGGTGCAGTATACACTGTTCTGATGAAGGTTTGAAGGTGTAATAAACACTGTACTGATGAAGGTTTGAAGGTGTAATAAACACTGTTCTGATGAAGGTTTGAAGGTGTAGTATACACTGTTCTGATGAAGGTTTGAAGGTGTAATAAACACTGTACTGATGAAGGTTTGAAGGTGTAATAAACACTGTACTGATGAAGGTTTGAAGGTGTAATAAACACTGTACTGATGAAGGTTTGAAGGTGTAATAAACACTGTACTGATGAAGGTTTGAAGGTGTAATAAACACTGTTCTGATGAAGGTTTGAAGGTGCAGTATACACTGTTCTGATGAAGGTTTGAAGGTGTAATAAACACTGTACTGATGAAGGTTTGAATGTGTGGTATACAAGGTGTAACACGTACCCAAGGGATTTTAACTGACGTTTCCTGAGCATATTTGGAGTAAAGAATCTAGATGTCATTTTGCTGTCTGATGAAATTTTTTTTCTATTAAAAACAATAAAAATATTTCTCCCATCACACGCCGCAACTGACTAGTTAAAAGAGTAGTGCGTTTATAGCCTATCGGACACTTGATAAGTGTGGTTTCTCATTCTATCATCATACTACCACACGAAACAAAACGTATCGCTCACACACATCACGATGGTATATATTCCATAGCGGTGGGAACAGTAGCGCGGTGTAATTGAAAAACATATTTTTTGTTTAAAATAAAAAAATAATATCATCGGACACCAAAATGGCAAGTACATTTTTTACTCCAAATTTCTCGGGTACGTCCTGTTACACCCTGTATAATGTTCTGAGGAAGGTTGGGAGCAACGGACTGGCATAGTATATGTTTTTAATATTTACCAATGAGAGTACCTAAAAAGGTGGTGACTTTGTTAGTTTTCAACTTTGAAATAATTTTTTTTTTGTTTAAAAATCATTTATATCTAAAAAAAGTTTGTCATATTTATTGCGTAAGTTGTAACTATCAAAATATTATACGAAAAAAAAAACTATACAAACATTTAAGGACGTAAAAAAAAGTATCAACTAAATCAGCAAAATATTAATTTATTAACCGCTTATTATTGGATTAAACCTTAGGATCTATCGAAAATATGCAAGTTTTTCGTCTAAGACGAAATATCAGATTTACAAAAACTTTGTGTTATTTCCGCTTCACAATTAAAGCTCTATAATGAAACATTTCTGAACGTAGCCGAATAATAAAAACTGTTTTTGAAAGGTTATGAAATAAGTTTTCATATTGTTATATTACAAATAAATATTAACATTTGTAAATATTAAAATTTAGAATGCAAACATTAAAAAAATGTTAAAATGACTCATGTGATGTTTTTATGTGGAAACGGTACTAAAATCACATATTATGTAAAAAAACAATAGTTATTCTATCGTATAAACGTATAAAAAACAATTTATTCACCTCACTTTTTTATCATTTTATACAAGAATATTTAAATAAAAAAATAACAATGTCAAACGGCGTATAGGCGATTTGGCGAGTAAAATCTGTATCTAGCATATATCTGACAGAATAGGTCTTTTTATCTATTTCTATGGACAACTTGAATAGAGATGTGCAGCTTGATTTATTATGGACCTTCTACTTTTTGTTTTAGGGATGTCACTAGAACTATAACGGAGTTATACTGATTTTTGTGGAAACACACGCGTTGACGTGAAAACACGCTTATTGTACTTGACTGCTTTCGTTATATTATCGTGTATATCCACTTACGTATCGGAGTGGTTAAGAAGCTGGCAAGTGTGATAATATATAAATATATAATATACCTGATGATTCAAAACTTTGCACATTATTCTGACTTCATCTGACTCGGTTCCCCTCTGGCGCCCGCACGGCTTGTGATCAGCAAACTCCAGCAAGTCCTCCACTGATACTCGGTCTGGTGAACCTACAACAATTGATTTATTTTTCATTATTTTAATATTTGTATATTTTGCTACAATGCTGAACCCCCTTCACTGGAGGAAGTGTAGCAGGCAATAATATAGTTGAAAAACAACAAATCCCCCGGTTCAGACGAGCTAGTGGCTGAACTATTTAAATAAAGCAGCAGGTGGAGAGTTTACTCAATACCTGCATACCCTAATTCAAAAAGAATGGACAGAAGAACAGATGCCCGAAGAGTGGAGAATAGGAATTGTGTGTCCACTTCACAAGAAGGACGACCAACTCGAGTGCTGTAACTACAGGGGAATAACATTATTAAATACCGGTTATAAAATTATCTCCAACATCTTGTACAAAAGATTGCTCCCACCATGTCCGAGGAAATCATTGGCAACTACCAATGTGGCTTCAGGCCAGGCAAATCATGCACTGATCAAATTTTCTCCTTAAGACAGATCTTGAAAAAAACGCTTGAATACAATATCGAAACACATCACCTCTTTGTAGACTTCAAGGCCGCGTATGACAGCATAAATAGGAATGCACTATACAATGCAAGAGTGAGTTTGGAATACCGCGTAAGCCGATCAATCTGGTGAAATGAACAATGTCCCCAGTAATGTGTAGAGTCAGAGTTGGCAGTGATCTGTCTGAATCCTTTGAAGCGCTCCATGGGGTGAGACAAGGAGATGGATTGGCCTGCCTCTTATTCAACATAGCCTTAGAAAAAGTTATTCGTGACTCAGGCATTGAGATAAGAGCTTATGACAACTCTGTGCAACTATTGGGTTACGCTGATGATATCGACATAATCGCAAAAACTCCCGATGCTTTACGTGACGCCTTCATAAATCTTGAAAGTTCTGCTAAAAATATGGGTCTCACAGTAAACCAGCAGAAGACCAAATACATGGCCGTAGGATGCGCCCAACAAACCCCAACTTTCTCATGTGGAAGCCATAATTTTGAAACGGTACAATGTTTCACAGACCTAGGCTCCCTGATAACAAACAAGAATACTCCACAGAGGAGATCCAGAAGCGCATAGTGAACCCAAATCGCTGTTATTACCGCCTAAAAAATCAAATAAAATCCAGACTGCTGTCCGGAAACACCAAGATATTAGTGTACAAAACACTTATCAGACCAGTACTCACATACGCAGCTGAGACTTGGGTACTAACTAAAAGGAATGAGCGAGCACTGGATGTTTTTGAAAGGAAAATTTTGAGGCGTATCTTCGGACCGGTTTCAGAAAATGGATTTAGGCGCAGACATTATAACAATGAGCTGTATACTCTATTTAAGGATCTAAACGTCACAAAATTTATTAAACTGGGAAGACTTCAGTGGCTGGGTCATGTAGAGAGAATGACTGAGCATCAAGCACCAAAGTCCCTTCTGAACTCGAGACCGACAGGGCGAAGGAGCCTGGGAAGACCATGTTTAAGGTGGAGCGACAACGTCCTAAAAGATTTATCCACCTTGGAGATTGTTAACTGGAGAGAGCTGGCACAAAACCGTGACGAGTGGAGGAAGACTCTTGAGGAGGCCAAGACCCACCAGGGGTTGTAGAGCCAAGAGTGATGATGATATGTATATTTTTACAATAGGTATTTTTTTTTACATGTTGTACAGTGTTGTAAATTAATATAAAAATAGCCTTTCCTCAACATAGAGACAAGGCTCTTGTGTTTGGTGAGCGAATTCATGCTCAATTATATTTAATCATGTGAGAAAATAAATAATAAAATATTGCAAATAATAACAAAAAGATAAGTAAGAAAATTCAAGATATATCAATAAATAGATTTCAATTTCATTTATTACATATTAATATAATTTTTACCTTTAGCAAACATGCATGGCTCCAGTTCATCGATATTGTCTCCAAGACTGCGTCTCTGCCAATTAACATCACTTTGTTTGGAAACAGATGGCAGATCATCTATGTTGTCTCCAAGACTGCGTCTTTGCCAATTAGTATCACTTTGCTTGGAAGCAGCTGGCAATGCCTGATCGTCAGAAATATCTCCAAGACGGATTTGCTGTCTGTTTACGTCTCTCAATTTGGGAACAGGTGTCAATGCCAAAGATTGATCGCCACCTTCTCCTCCAAAACTGTGTCTCTGACTATTTTCATCACTTTCATTGCAAACAGCCGACATTGCCTGATCATTCAAAGAATTCACCTCTAAGCTGGCTACTGACAGAGTTTTCTCTAATTCACTTTGGTTTTCTAAGTTACCTTCTTCTATTTCCCCAGGAACATTTTCTTTTGAGTCTTCTTTTGGTTTAACCATATCAAGGTTTTGTAAATCAGTCTTTATTTTGTTGAAAAGCGCATTTCTGGCCAACTCACTGGGTGGTTGAGAAGAAAAGTTCACATTTCTTTTGGTCAAGTTTTGATCACTAAATGGATTAGTAGCCGTGTTACAAGAATCTTCAATTTGTGAAGCAAAAGGATTCAAACAACCATTCGGCCCGTCTATATATTCCATATTGTCTAAGTTGGTCATTTTATATAAATAATCGGCAACCTCTGCAGTCTCATCATTATCTGTCTGGTTGGACTCATTTCTATTTGAAGCACAGTTAGTGGATGTGTTTGATTCACCTATACCTGTATTCTTGGAGGCAGAGGTATTCAGTTCAAAGTCATCGTGGATTGCTGCGCCATCGCAACAATCAATAGAAGCAAAGTTATTTTCTAATTGAGCTTCAAATTTCAATGAATGGGTGTCAAACGAATCTTGGCTAGTGAATGGAAATTTTGTGAAAACATTTTGGTAGTGACCAAAGTTGGAATTTTCATATGGCGTGCTGAAATTATGGCTGGAAATAGATTCAGTGCGAGGATCTGCAGAGACGATTTTGTCTTTGTTGTTGGAGTTACTTTGGGGACTCTTCTCAAAGGAAGCCATCACACAGTATTCCGATAATGGCTGGTGGTTCAAGCGGTTTAGAGTTCTTTGCAAATTAGAATCTTGAATTATCAAAGGATATTTTCTTGTGTGACGTTTTCTCGAACTTTGCGATACGACAGTGCGATCTCTCGGAGGAAGGGGGAGTGCGTTCCCTGTCTCCTGTACCTGCAACACACACATTACAAGAATAATACACTTTGTAGTAACAAGCTGTGTTTTAACTGCTTTCATTGAATGCGTTTTTTTTTTTTTCGTTTTTTTTTACCAATTTTTGCATTAGATAAATGCAATTACATATTATGAAACTAATAGTAATGGGAACCCACTAAGGCACAGCCTGTTAGTGGGTAATATAGTTATATACATTTTATTGTTGTACCTAGAACAGTGTGCATATAAAGCAAAAACATAAAATTTAATAGTTTATTTGTACAAAAGAAGAATAGAAAGAACCATTAGTGTGTTTCAACAACTTTCATTGAATGAAAAAAAACACTTACCACTTTGTCTGGACTAGGCTCCATCTTGTTCAAGTTAACTGTCAAGAGTTCTGACAAAACAGAAGATGATTCAGCCACTTTAGGAGATCCCGAACTGAAAATGATATACTTGATACATAAATATTCAATAACGTAAAACGGACAAAATTATGATTGCCTGTCCCTCAATAAGAATCATACCAAAACGCAGGGTACTTTTGCTTATTCATTTAGTTTGATGTGATTAATAACAATACCTGTGGTGGTCGTGCTTGGAGGTCGGATGGTGTTCTCCGGCGCGAGTGTCGGCAGGAGCGGGGCCGCTGCCCTGCTTCTGGCGGATGTTGATGAGCGTGTTCACGAGGCGCGCAGGCTGCTCCACCAGACTCTCGTATGCCAGCTTGCCCTCCTCCGTCAGGCTAGACTAAGAGTTGGGAGAGGGAATGAAGGAAGGTGAGGAAAAATTAACAAAAAAATAACAAAAACAAATCAAAATTTTAAAACATAATAAGAATAATGCTATATAATAGAAAAATTAATAAATAAATAAAAAGTCAGGCAGCATGCTAAAATTATAATAAAACAATAACATTTATATGCCTACACAAAATAAAATATAAGAATAACTTTTAGATAAAAATAAATTTTACAAAAATTATTATATTGATGGTGAGCATAATGAATAAATAATAATTTGTATTGCAGTTGCTTTCGAACGGGAGAAAAATTATTGTGTGTTTATGTTTATAATGTAGGTTCTTCGCCACCAATTGTAGATTAATAAAAAGCATTTTTTAAGTAGTTAATACGATTTATTATAAATATGACTAGTACATGTTTTGGATTATATATTTTATGCCTAAGTACATAATAAATTAGTAATGTTTTAATTCAAGTCGTTAACGTAGTAATACGGTGTGAGTCAGTACGAATGTATGTTTGATTGATTTGCAATTTACTTAGAACACTGAGATAATGTGTGAGAAATGATACATGAACATTGTAGTTCTGATTGGGAATATATCCAGACCCGGTGCACTCAGACAGGCCACTCGTCACATCCTCCAACCAACAGAACCAATCAGACATTTTGGACTATTGTTTATAATATCATGTCATGCAACCAAGCCACTGTTTCTTTTGGTAAATATTCCAACAACTGTCGCACTTTTAAAAGGCACAGAATTTGGATATTACACAAATTTTCAACTGAATTACTACAAGAAAAAACTCTTCATTTTATTTATTTATCTATATAAAGTTTATTTACGCACGATTTTTCAATGCCTGTCTCACTACGATATTTCTCTGTGGAGACAGACCTAAAGGTACATAAATGTACATAAACATAGTTTTTTTTTTTTTACATTAACTCCACACAGGAGGCCCTGAGGAAAATAATTTCCCTCAGGGCCTATGTCATCTTTGAGGATGCTGTGTGGAGGGTTTTTTGAGGAAAGGAAGGAGTGAACATGGGTCTTGAAGAGACCCATGTTGTAGGAGGGAGGAAACACAGAGGCTGGTAAATCGTTCCACATCCGAGCTGTTGAACTCAAGAACGAGTCGTAAAAACGACCCGTTCTCATGTGACTAATGTCAACCGTGTACAAATGTTGGGCGCGTGTTTGGCGTGTTTCCCGACTATGCACCGGTGCCGAGGGGATCAACGACGCTAGTTCCTCGGAGCATTTTCCATTGTAATACCGGTAGAACAAGGACAGCATTCCCACCTGACGCCTGTGCTCTAAAGATTGCAATCTGTCTGTTAATATGGGAGAATCTATCAAACGGACCGGCCGTTTCTGCACAGTCAAGGTTTTTTTAAGGTATTTTGGAGCTCCAGACCAGAGGTGGCTGCCAAATTCAACCGTGGGGCGCACTTGCGATTTGTACAGGGTTAGCAGTTGTGTACTATCAAAGTATCTGCGGGCCCTGTACAGTACGCCCAGTTTCTGAGAGGCTAACTTAACTCTGGTTTCGATGGAGCCCCCATACCTGAGCTGGTCACTTAGAGTAACACCAAGCATATCAATGGAGGTCCTGTTCGGAAGAATGCTTCCGTTGAAGGAGACTAGATTATCATTTCGATCCCTTTTAGACGTTATCAAACATGATTGAGTCTTTGAAACATTAAATTCGACGAGGTTATTCTTACCCCAAGAGAAAACACTCTCGAGGTAACCGTCCATTCTTTGCTTCAAAGCCCTCCGAGCTATTGGGGTTTGTGTGCCCTTTGGAGGCTTGTCAAACAAAAATATATCATGGACTGTACTGTCATCCGCGTAACAATGAATCGGTGCACATGACAAGAGGTCGTTGATGTGCAACAGAAACAAAGTCGGAGACAGAACCGATCCCTGTGGGACGCCAGCATTTATCGAATGCGAGGAAGAGGTGAAACCGTCAGCAACCGCCTGAATCGACCTCCCCTTCAAAAAGTCGGCAATCCACGCACACAAGGATGCGGGAAGTCCGTACGAACGCAGTTTGTTGACAAGCGCTCGATGCCAAACCCGGTCAAAGGCCTTGGAAATGTCCAGTCCAAACGTTCCAGGCACCGTCCCCAAACATGCGTCACATACGCGAGAAGATCACCGCACGAGCGGTTCCGCCGGAATCCGTATTGACGGTCGTTAATAATTTTGTTCTTCTCGAGGTATGTGAGCAGTTTGTCGTTGATCACACGTTCCATCACTTTTGACAGGACAGATGTGATCGCTACGGGGCGGTAGTTGGCTGGGTTGGAGCGGTCACCCTTCTATGGAATGGGGTGAATGATCGCTTTTTTCCAACCAGAGGGCACAGAGCCAGACTTCAGGGACATCTTGAAAAGCTTCATCAAAATGGGAGCTATTTCTACAGCGCACCTTTGCAATACCAGGGCAGGAATTCCGTCAGGCCCGCTAGCTTTTCTAACATCAAGCCCTCGTAAGACTTGAAGTACATCCCTATGCCGGATCCTCAGCTTTTTCATACGAAAACCGCAATGAGGAACCGACGGCGGGGAAGCACCTTGATCATCGAGGGTCGAGTTTTCCGCGAATATTTTGCCTAATAAGTTAGCCTTTTCGGCGGCGGTATATGCTAGAGAGCCGTCAGGTCTGGTAAGAGGTGGCAGACTGGGTTTGCAGAAATTGCGACCTATTGAGCCCGCGAGCGACCAGAACGCTCTGCTGCCATGCGGGCAGGCAGCCAGCTTTCTGCTGATCTGCATGTCGTGCTCGAATTTTGACCTGTTAATGATCCTCTTGCATTCTTTTGCCATTTTGTTATATACTATTCTGTTTTCGGACGTTCAAGATGTGTTGTAGGCTCGGTAAGCCGCGTTTTTTCGTCGCACTGCTTCGGAGCATTGTCGACTGAACCACGGCTTTGAGCCAACACCAGTTTCTTTGACAGTGGATTGGATGAAGCCATCCATCGCGGATGTTATGACTTCACCAATTTCCTGGGCACATCTTGAGGGATCCGAAGTCCGAAAACAGACAGCTGACCACGGGAAAGCATTGAAATGAGCCCGCAGACCAAACCAATCTGCTGATCTATAGTGCCACAATTTTCTCTTCAGCCGCTCGTTTGGCGGTCTGAAGGTTACGGGGATTGACGTCGTCACCAGGCAGTGATCGGACGATCCTAGAGGCGCTGTGACCTCAATCTTGTAACCGTGTGGCACAGTGGTTAAAAACAGGTCTAACAGATTGGAGCGGTGAGTCTGGACATCAGGAACCCTTGTAGGCTCCTGAACCATTTGCTCCAGTCCGTAGCAGAGGGCAAAAGATGTCTCTCGTCCAGCCGAGTCCGTTGGTCCTGAGAACTTTAACCAAGGTTCGTTATGAACATTGAAGCCCCCCAGGACCACAAACTCTGCCGTAGAGAAGCGGGGCAAGAGGTCATCAACAGTATTGCTTAGATGTTTGAAGAGTTCGGACGTATCTGAAACGCTTAGGTTCGGTGAGCGGTATAAACACGCATAAAATCTTACCGTACTGGCAAGATTGACGCGCACCCACATTACGTCGAATTTGGAGTTCTCCAGATTCAACAGCCGCACACAGTTGACATCAGTTCGGCTGAAGAGACAGACACCTCCTTTGGGTCTGAATTTGCCCATGAGGGTGAAACCCGGGCAATCCAGATAGGAGGCGTCTGTAGGCTCAGCTATCTGCGTTTCGGAAAGGAAGAGAAGGTTGGGACGTTGGGTGAGAAGGTGGTGGTGGACTGAGTTTAAGTTTTTGTGCAGGCCGCGAATGTTGGTGAAGTTCACCAACTGTTTTGGCCTGCACCGGGGACTCCTGCTTCTCGCCGTTGTAATAACGTTACTTGATGTTATTGTGTTATTCATGATTATATGTTGTTTAATTAATTTTTTTTTTTTTTTTTGTTATGAGGGGAAAGGAAGGTCTGGAAGGAAGGTTGAGGGGTGGGTAGGAAGCTGGGGATCAGAGTGTCCAGGAGTGACGGACATATGAGTCCAACCCACCCACTGCGGTGCAAGGCGATGGGCTGGGAGAGTACGGCTGGAGAGGTCGCCCAATGCGCCCCAAACGCTACTGCTGGGTCCCCTCTGGTCACGAACCGGCACAACAGCAGCGGCAGGGTTTTTGCACTCGTTGATGGGGCAGCCCACCCTCAGTCGTGAGCCTGAGGGTCGGGCCCCTGTACTACCGAGCGGCCCGGACAACGGAAACCGGTTGTAAAGGGTCTCCCTCAACCAGCATCTCCCAATCCGGACTGCCACGCAGAAGGTGGGCCGACGCACCCGCCATCAAGACCCAGACAAACATTACCCCATGAACCCGGGCACCCCTGCTAAGTCACCAAACGTAGCGAACCACTACTAATAGTTACATGAATATTAAGGTTAAAAACATTTTAATTTCAATACAATCAAAATGAAATGTAATTGGAAGTGTGGGTAGATCCCATAAATAGTATGATCTTACAAATGTAGGAAGAGATGACATAAAGTAGTAAATCCTGTCAAATCTAATTACGGAAGTATCTAAGGATTCTATTATTTTTGGATACGTTTTGATAGATGGTAAAAGATGCATTAAAATTTCATAATTTCCCATATAAATTGATTCTTGTTGTTGAAACAAAGTTTAATTTCCATATTCTACACCTAAAAGTGCGGCAGTGGGGGAATAATTACCGTTCTTTTATTAAGAACAATGTAAAGATAGCAATATTTTCCAATAAATAAAACTCAAGCTAATCTACAATTCGGAAACATTTGCCATGATGATGGACACTGTAAGTCTGTCTGAAATGTTGGCCAAAGGAGGATGACGAACAACATGCCGGCATATTTTACCCCAAATAACAATAGGCTATTATTAATATTTGAATGATGAAAAGCAAAAACAATCCTTGATAACTGGGATTAATGACTAAAAATGATTTACCACCGATTAAAGGAGATTATAATATCATAGACATTCATTTAACACAAGAATTACGTAAATACGAAAATGTTATGAAATCTACAGAAATTTAGTTTGGCATAGAAAATTTTCGGGGCAAACAGACTTCCACAAGGGGAAAATACTGTTAATTACCCAAACAAAGTTGGGAGAAAACAGTTTAATTCTACCCAACTTTAGTGAGCAACAGAACAAGAAACAAACTTGACAAAGGGATGAGCGCTCAATGCAAACTCTTTTGGACAATGGTGATTAATGGTGACAATAATTTATTAATATCCCAAAAAGATGTGAGTAGAGATATTACAGAGCTGGAGAGATAAACAAACTGTGAGCAGGGCTGGACTAAGAGTCATTCCATTATTCTCCGCAGTTGCCACACACCAAAGAGTGTCCATATACATAATATCATTACATGTACACTTTCAAATCAAAATATGTTAAATAATGTCCCTCCCCATAACATATCATTATAATTAAATACATACTTATTTTATGTCTGATGATTATTCATTGTTAGACATAAGGAAGTAATGTAATGGAAGATGGATGACGGGTGAAATCATAATTTATTCATTATTTAAAAAATTACGTACGTAAATTTAACATTGGCAATTTAGGCCAACTGCTCAATACAATGAAAGATCAATAATACAGAAGTATTATTGAGGACGATTAAAGTATGCAGTATTCCTATTAAAATATCACAATAGACACATGACTTGTACACAAATTGAAGAAAAAAAAACTAAATTGCCCAATCTTAATCCGAAGCTAATTATGAATGAGAGGTAATTTTAAACAGGGCTGCTAAAGAGAAGTAAGACATTATTTGTGTTTGGTGTAAAATGTACGAAATACACAATATGCAAATTGACATTGCTACAACAATAATATCACATTTACAGGACAAGAAATGTTGACCATCTCATATTGCATACAAGCTTTGGCTCACGTTACCTGTAGAGCTGTACATTACCAAGAAGACAAATCCAACCTCTGAAGATACTGATTATTCCTGTGTGCTCACGGACTTGACATATAACTGAAGGGAACATTGTTGAAAGTGGCCGGCTTTTAGTCACTAGCCATCAATACGAAATAATAAAACTCCTCTCGGGAGTCGCTCAACCAAGTTTATAGACCACCACGAGATCATAAAGAATAAACCCTTCATAAACATACTCATTTGATCAAGGCTGAATTTCAATCATTAGTCTCCTGAACATTTGGAGAATTTGATTTTAAAGCCAAATCAAACTTTAATTTTCAATACCACCATCGCAAGTTACTTTCACTCTGCTCCGGATTAATAATTAGAATGTTTCCACGATCAACCACAGCTCAACCACTCAAAAATAATCTTAAATAGATTCAGTCATCGGTTTGACAATTTTCTAAATTAGTCAGTCGAATAAAAACATCACAGTGATTGATGAAAAAATGAAGAACTGATGGTAAAGTGGTTTGACATTGCTTTTGCTTTTTTTTTAATATTCATTTACTATTATGTAGTAAATGTATGTTATTCAACATTAAAACTTTTTAAAATGTACTATTTTGAATTGACATATAGATAAGATTAATCTAAATAAAAAATGTTGATTATTCTCATACTTAAACTTCCATAATGCTGCTTTTATCAGCGGGTTTAACTTCATCATAAATAGAAATGCAATAACCGTATGTAATGGAACCCCTTCCGAAAAACTGCTATAAAGTAGTTTAACAGGACTTATTGTATTGTAAATATTAAGTTATTTTACATTATTAATACATAAATATGTAAAACAATAAAAACCTCAGATATTAATTACTACAACCTTATTCTGCACATACATTTGCGCTGCCAAGCCACCAATTATGGCGTTTCCTTGGTTTCTTTCCCATAATTCCTAGTTCGGCATGCAAACCAGTAGTTTTACAGATATTCACATCTGCATCCGCAAATGCGGAATATCCGCATCAATTCAGACATCTGCATCTGCATCCGCATCCGCAGATGTGAACGTCTAATAATAATCTGCATCCGCGGATGTCAAAATGTTTGCATCCGCAACAACCCTGATGCAAACGCAGCCTTAGAAGGATGTTGACTTTGGGGAAAAGTAGAAAAATATTCAAAACCCAATGTTCTACCCAACTCTATTATCAAGTCAAATAATAATATAAATGGAGTTTCTACATTCAGTAAATACATTTCTATAACCACAGTTTTCATAAAACATGTTTATGAATTATTAAGTAAATAATTCCCCTCGTGGCCTGTGTAGTCTTTGGGGATGCTGTGTGGATGGTCTTTTTATGAAAGGAAGGAAAGGAAGTAAGTAAGGGTGGTGTTTTCTCTTTCTAACACTGTTTAGATCATATTTCTAACCATGATAGTAAGGGAGACACAACGATTTCTTTGATATCTATACGAGTTTTTCCAAAAACTGAACCAATAGACTTGATGGTTAATTGATATTTCTCTTAATTTAAATATTTTCAATTGTTATTACTAATTATACAGGTTGATGTACTTCTTATTGTATTACATATTTACTATATAAAGTGATAAGTGGAGCATTTGGTTCCTTAGAACAGACTCTATCTGCCCGTAGCTCGCTACAACAACTACAACTAACATAACAACACATAATAGCCATTCAACACATTTCAAATATTTTCACTTCGCTATTATTGTAAGTTTTCATGACATATTTTGTTCTTGTTTGTTTCTTAATGGTTTCCATTTTTATTCTATCGGACAGTCTTTTCCCTATCATACTTCTTTCCGTGGAGTTTTGGCAAGTTTCGAGCTTCTAATTGTGAATTTTTGTGAGTGCCTAAGTTTGGTAATCATAAGTAAGCACAGGAAGTATGCAGGTATCAAAAAGTTTTCGTTTGATAGTTATCCTAGTTTCACTTTTTTCATCATTTCTTTCAAACCCCAATATTGTTTCCAAGCATTTCCAATACTGTCTGTCTATTTCTTTTGTGGACAAATCTACAGGAGAAATTATTTGACCTAGGTATACATACTCATCCTCATAGTTGATCAGATGGTTATTGATCCTGATAGATGTCATAAAAACAATAAAGAAGCTGAAGTGGTCAGGCCACACAATCAGAGGAAGTGAAAAATGGTCAAAATTAGCCATGAATTGGTTCACAAGTGACAAGAGAAAACGAGGTAGACCATTTAGACGGTGGATTGATGACATCAAAGCCATAGCAGGTGGTACATGGACAAGAGTAGCTAATGATAGAGAGAAATGGCAAAAGTTGGAGGAGGCCTTTGTCAACTACTAGTGACATACAGACAGGGAGTCGATGCATGATAAGTGTTATTAATATTATAAATAATGTAATGTAATTTACTGTCTGAATAAAGGCTATTATTATTATTATTGTAAGTAATAATTAAGTAGGTTGATGTATGTAGTTCTTGTTTGCTGTACAAGGTGTTAAGGGATGTACTTGACTTACTAAAACCAGTGATTCCTAAAATTATTTGAGTTAAAAATTGAAATAAATTTTTGGCAGCAAAAAGATTTTTTTAAATTCTTCCATACGTCTTCACTAGCACTCAGCCGAGTAACTGTCTGACCCCTCATCCAACCCCAACTGTCCAACTTTTATGCTTTTAGTTGAAAAAAAAAAATACAATCAAAAATGTCAACCGGCTAAATATTTTTTTTAAATAATGTTGTGGAAGGAATTGGTCATTTGTTTAGACGCTTTGTAACTTCACATCATATTTTTTTTAATGATTAATATCTTTAGTGTTTTTGCAAAAAAGGCAACATTGTTTTGGCAAAAGTGAAATTGTGAAAAAAAGGATTGTGTCAACAATGTCGAAAATTTTATAAATAATTAGTCTTACCTAAGAAGAAAACACTTCCCAACCGTTAGACGGTGTTTTAGTTACAAGTTGAATAAAGACTGGACAATTTATATTTTTTAATTATTACTAATAAATAAGGGGGGTTAACGGTGGATATTACCGTTAAATTTTACGGGTAATTCGGTATTATTGTGAAATAATAACAATTGTGTAGAAAGAAAGAAAGCATAAACTGAAAACTGCCTATGTATTTGTACCTATGTGTTCTTTGCAGTCACCCTTCACTTATTAAAATCAGGTCAGTTGCATTCGATCTTCACTTTTCAGGCATTAAATCAAAACCCCAATCGAGAGTCCGAGGTTTAATAACAAGATGTTCTAATATCTAGATACAGCATTCGCAATATCTTCTCCACGTGTTTGTCCTTTGAGCGGCAGAGTCCAAGAAGTTCTTCTTTGGTACCTTGTGCTGACGTATATTGCACAAAGAGGGTTGCTTGTGATGTATCACTAATACCCCATGACTCATGAGTTGCAATTGATATTACGGAAGCCAGCTTTATATCTTTGACTCGCTGCTCTGTTACATCCGAAGGCATTTTGTAAATTCTGTCTTGAACTGTTTTCGCATATAGAGGCAATTCTTTTATTATTTTCGTGATCGCTTCTTTATTTTTAAAGTTGTAAAAAAGCTCTTTGAGTGCTTTCAGTTGAGCCGCAAATGTATTTGCAAAGAGTCGCTACTGCCGACTCCTGACTAAAGCATTGCTGGTGCAATTATTATTTTTGAAAATATAAACTAATGCTTCGTAAAATTGAATGGTTTTTTAGTAAAGCTTTTTTAGTATTATAAAATTTAAAAGGATCCTAAACCACTACAATCTCTAAATGCATAAAAACATCTCACTCAGTTTTAAAAGTTCTGCTTGTTTTATGTTAATAGTAAGTTATGAGTTATGACTAAAACAACATAACTTTGGTAAATGCTTGTCATCTCTTTTTACCTTCTTTATGTACTGCTGTTGTAACCTTCAAGTAATATCAGATAAGCTATCAATATACAAAACATTTTGGAAAGTGACGTTCGTCATGCAAAGTAATTGGCTTATTAATGAATCGAGGTGAACTAACAAAGCTCTTAGATTTTAAATAAATCATTTACGCAATCGAAAGACTTAAATAATTCATCTAAGATGCGATTATTTTATTCCGTTCGACCTCGGAGAAATGAAAGTGGTTGAAATATGACTAAAGATATCATTAACTAATTAACTCCCCTTCAGTCTCAAAAAGTACATGCGAAGAGCCAAAGTATATTAAAATTAGTATTTCAATTCAATATTGTTAATTTATTAGTATTTTTAATTTTTACGATGCCGTTTGACATTTAGGTATGTAAATCAATAGCCAGATCCACCAATGTTGCCATCGTATATCGATTTCTTATTTATTCCCTGTTAACATTAACTAATTTATTCCCTGTCAATATTTTTATTCATACCCAGTCGGTCTGGCTATCAACAGTGTGGCCGTGCTCGGCAAAACAGTATAAAATCATCAGTAGTTACTCCTATCGATTTGATATTGTAATGTTATCGATTTCACTGTCCTAGATCCCCTGAAGACCTTCATTAATAACACTATTCAATCCAATATAATAATTTAATAACCTGGGAAAGAAAGGCTCTCAAACTTTGTGGTTATAGAAATGTATTTAATAAATGATTATATTTTTTAATAGATACCCCCTGGGATGTAGAAAATACAAAACATCGTCCAAAATGAGAATCCCATCATATTGTTATACTTGGTAAATAAATAATAATTAGAAGAAATGTTGGCATCGAAATCTGATTTAGAGTCGAATAACAACAATGCCTTTCGGAAAAAACATTTAGACATACAAGGTGGGTAATAGTACGATAGATGAAGTTACATAATATTGGGACAATTTATTCATCTTAATGTAAATAGAAAAAATGCTTGAATACAAAAAATATTTGGAAAAACTAATTTATGAATAAAACATTCTGAAACTGAAACATTCTGGGCAGAAATTCTATTGAAGATTGGTGCGCCCGATTGCAAAAGACCTGCAGAAGTAGTGCAGGAATATGTAACAGGAAGTCGCAAATTCCCAATTTAAGAAATATTTTTGAGATGTACAGAAGCCTAAGACCCTGTTATTGTGGTTACGCAGTATTGTGGTGTGGCGGTGTTTGAGCAGACTAAGCGGGAAAAGCGATGTAAAACAATTGCAAAATAAACACTACCATTTGAAACCACTAGGGTCAGGAAAGGTGCAGAAAGTTACTCACGGCTAGGAATGCGTCATTAAATAATATATAAACAAGACGTCATATGTTGAGCGGAAAATTTAAGGGGCCGGACTTGGCGGAAAACCAATTGAGTAGTCCATTTTAAAGTCGGGATATTCTGTCAAGGAATCATTGCTGGAGTGAGAGGAAGAGCTGGAGGTGTTGTGGATTCGTTGGAGAGTGTGCCGGTCCACGGTGTACCAGTCCTTGGCTGCCGGGAAGTTGGTGCTCACCGCCGAGCCGCTGATGGCCTCGGGCCAGTTAAAGGCGGGGGGAGGGGCGGGGGAGGGAGACGCCCCGTTGGGATTGTTTAAGAAGTTCTGCGAGGGCGGGGGACTCTTTCCCGTCAGTTTGGAAACATCGAAATTGGAAGACTCTATTCCATAACCGGGGTGCAGGTGATGAGTGGCTAGAACTGGTTTGGGTTTGATTCTCAGTAGTTCTTCAGCAAACTCCCGATTATCTGATCTGTAAGTGGCTTCATTCATATGTGGCCTTATTTTCTGAGAAGTAATTTTTGCTTTGTTTCTCATCATGTACCCCACACTCGCGTAGTTATATTGGGCATCAAACGGTTCAAAATAACTTCCCGCATTACTTTTTAAAGGTCGTGAAGAAATGAATTCATTTGAGATGGGGTCATTGCCCCCACTAGCTGCCATAAAATTTTGAGGTACACTTCTAATACTAGAATTGGAGGTGGACAATTTAGAAGATATTTTAGTACCTGCTGTTTTCTGAGAGCTTTTACGATAGGATAATTGTCTGACGTGTTTGGATGTTTGGGCAGAAGTTTTATTCATGATCAGTCTAATGTCACACTCGGAGTGGCTAATGGAGTAGTCCAGGTTGACATCACTGTCGCTAGACGAGGTATCCACGTCATACACTCCAGGGTTGTATGACTGGCGCCGAAGGTTGCGGGCTTTGATGGACTTGGAACTCAGGACTTTCTGAACAGTGAAATTGGATTTGCAAGGATGTGGCAATACATTCCTTTCAGAGAAAGATAAGGCCCTAGGGCGATTAGTGTAATAATCGTTATTAGGGTTTGGAGTTTTGGGTACTTGGTAAGCGGAATGAATGCTCGTATTTGAATTATGCAATCCAGTATTAAAGATCATTTTACTGTCAAAACCGTAATTTTTAGGTGCTGCGACAACATATTTCTTTCCATCTATTTGTTGAACGTAAATGGAATTATCTTCGAAAACACTGTTATTAGGTTTACCATCATTTTTTTTTGCAAAATTATTATTACGACGTTGTGTTGGGTCAAAAACAGACTTCTTCTTTGAAAAACTGTCAGATTTTGGAATTCCTTGGAAGTTACTATCATACTGTTGGGCCAACTTAGTAGGTGGCTCTTTATACAAAACGCCATTCTGTAGACTGCGAGGACTATACACATCCAGGTCATGCTCGTACCCAGTGTTGGTGTTATTTGGCTCGTAGTCCGGCTCAATGACGATGTCGTTGCCGCTGGGGAATAGAAAGAAGCTGGCATTGGGAGACTTGACAGACTTGGGGGTCATGCTAGCGTTCCTCGTATTGAATTGAGGACTGGAAGGACTCCCCTTGGTCTTCTTGGAATTGAATATTCCCACTTTAGATAAGCTACGGTCAATAGTCTCCAGTAAGTCAAAGGATGAAGACTTAGTATTATATTCCTTCTCCACGGACCTACCCCCTTTAGGAGGGCCTTTCAGAGAGCTCCGGAATTCTGATGTCCTTTTACTCATTCTTTTCAAGGTGCCACTATCCTCTGTGATTACAAGGGGGGATTGTAAAATTTCTTCTTCGTCCGAGAAAACATTTTTTTTAGATATTCGGTTTTTATCATTACTTATGCTTTTCAACGAAGACTTTTTAGTAAGAGTATCGTTGTCTGAGATGGTTTTTTCATCGGAATGAATAATATTCTGCAAACTCTTGTGCTCAGTGGGAAGGTGATCCTTTAAACCGTGCATTATATCTTCGTAGTAGGATTCCTTGTTGGAGGGCGTCAATGTTCCCTGAGACATCTCACTGAGATCCGAGTAGGAGGTGATGTTCAGGGGCTTGGAGAGCAGTTCCCTAGACTTGGCAAAACAGAACTCGGCCGAAGCCTTATCCCACAAAGGCAACCTCAGGATGTTGTGTGAAATAGAATCTACATCGTTGCTCGTGATGGAGCTCAGTGACTGTAGGGAGCATTGCAACTTCTACACGCAACCAAACCAAATATATTTCAAATAATACACATTTCACAATGCAGTTTACAAAATAGGTATAATAAGGATGAAAATTAAAATTATAAATTATATTATGATAGTGACGTAGGTGAAGTGGAAAAGGAGAAGCATGAACAAAGGAAAATTAGATCATCACAGTAATGTTTACCAAAAACAAAGCTCTTAAAAGCATTGTTAAAAACTAAAATCTTTCCGTCAGTTCTAAGCTTGGCAGCTGTGCGTTAAGCCAGTGTAACAAACAGCTTAGCGTTTCTGTATTCTGTAGACTCCTGAGACTGACAAGTGTATCTCAACTATGTATGTTATTAGTAGAAATATCACTAATTATGACAGTAACAAACCACCGTTAAAGATGTCAACTACCAAGTAGTGTTAAGGATATAATAATTGAGTTATGGCATCCTACCTGAATATCAGGAACGCTTTGGGCTTCTTGGCTGAATGTGCATGTGCGCTTGTCCATTTTGTTCCCTGGAAAAATCACAAGTTTTTACAATCAAAGCAATAAATTCAAATAAAATACATCAGGTACTTACAGAAAAATCCTCTCTTATTATATAATAATGACCCAATGAAATTTGTCCACTAAAAAGTACACATAAATCTGTTGGTCATTTTTACAAGTTGATGCTATTCATATGACAATTTCAGTAGTCCGCCACATGCCTATACAGTGAAACTCTCTTAAGAAGTTTTCCAAGGGACCGGGGAAAAAAAACTTCTTAAGTGGGAAAACTTCTTAAGTGGGATTCAATTTTAGCCATTTAATAACTCGAGTCTGGGGCATACGTCATTCCAATGTCTACGTTAAATTGTTGTGAAAACAAGCTTACATGATGCACGGCAAATTTTGAAGTTTGATTGAAAAAAAAAAAAGTAATTATAATGCATCTTTTACCATCTCCTTGGGCATATTTAATCATGTTTTTATGAACATAAAAATAAAGCTAAATATATTTATTTGAAGGTTAAAATCCGATAGATTTAATCAAAAGTTTTTCGTGTTTTACAAATTCTATGGAATAAAAATTTTATACAATAATGCAGTAGAACTCCGTTAATTCAAAATCCACGGGACATCAAAAATAAAATTTCGAATTAACAATTCCCACATAATTCGAAATTTTACGGGTAAGTCGAATTTTCGCAGCCGTATACCACCGCGGACGGCCCTCTAATAAAAAAAATAAAAATAATAATCTAACAAAAATACAATATTTTCCGAGTAAATTAAATTTTCGCGGCCGATTACCATCGCGGCCATCCCTTTAAACTCAAAAAAATATGATATATTACCGCGTAAATCGAAATTTCGCTGCCTATTTCCGATGCAACTGGCCCTTTAAATTCAGATACTCGAAGTAAATTCGTAAAAATACGATAAATTTCGCGTAAATCGAAATTTCACGACCGAATCCCGTCGCGGCCGGCCCTCTAAATTCCGATAGGTACCTATTCGAAATAAATTCGCAAAAATACGATGTATTTCGCGTAAATCGAATTTTTGCGGAATCCCGTTGCGGCCGGCCAATATTCAGATACCTATTTCGAAAAAATCATAAAAAATCGATATATTTCGCGTAAATCGAATTTTTGCTGCCGAATCCCGTCGCGCCCGGCCATAATGCAGATACCTATTCCGAATAAGTTCATAAAAATACGATATATTTCGCGTAAATTGAATTTTCGCGGCTGAATTCGGTTGTGGCCGGTCATAATGCAGATACCTATTCGAAATAAATTCATAAAAATACGATATATTTCGCGTAAATTGAGTTTTCGCGGCCAAATCCCATCGCGGCCGGCCAAAATGCCGATACCTATTCGAAATAAATTCATAAAAATACGATATATTTCGCGTAAATTGAGTTTTAGCGGCCAAATCTCGTCGCGGCCGGCACTTATTCAGATACCTATTTGGAAAAAAATCATAAAAATTCGATATATTTCGCGTAAATCGAATTTTTGCTGCCGAATCCCGTCGCGGCCGGCCATAATGCAAATACCTATTCCGAATAAATTCATGGAAATACGATATATTTCGCGTAAATTGAATTTTCGCGGTTGAATCCCGTTGCAGCCAGGAATAATGCAGATACCTATTCGGAATAAATTCATAAAAATACGATATATTTCGCGTAAATTGAATTTTCGCAGCTGAATTCGGTTGTGGCCGGTCATAATGCAGATACCTATTCGGAATAAATTCATGAAAATACGATATATTTCGCGTAAATTGAGTTTTCGCGGCCAAATCCCATCGCGGCCTGCCATAATGCAGATACCTATTCGAAATAAATTCATAAAAATATGATATATTTCGCGTAAATTGAGTTTTCGCGGCAAATTCTCGTCGCGGCCGGCCCTTATTCAGATACCTATTTGGAAAAAAATCATAAAAATTCGATATATTTCGCGTAAATCGAATTTTGGCTGCCGAATCCCGTCGCGGCCGGCCATAAAGCAAATACCTATTCCGAATAAATTCATGGAATTACGATATATTTCGCGTAAATTGAATTTTCGCGGTTGAATCCCGTTGCGGCCAGCAATAATGCAGATACCTATTCGGAATAAATTTATAAAAATACGATATATTTCGCGTAAATTGAATTTTCGCGGCTGAATCCCGTTGCGGCCGGCTATAATGCAGATACCTATTCGGAAAAAAATCATTAAAAAACGATATATTTCACGTAAATTGAGTTTTCGCGGACAAAGCCCGTCGCGGCCGGCCAGTATTCAGATACCTTTTTGGAATAAATTCATAAAAATACGATATATTTCGCGTGAAACGAATTTTCGCGGCCGAATCCCATCGCGGCCGGCCCTAGTTCAGATGCCTAATCGGAATAAATTCATAAAAATACGCTACATTTCGCATAAATCGAATTTTCGCGCCCGAATCCCGTCGCGGTCGGCTTTAATTAATTTATTCTAAGAAAATTCGTTAAAATTACCACAACTAATTCAGATTTTACAAAATAATAATGCGAATTAGGACGATGTTTACCGCGTTTACGCTCGATTTATCGACATTTTACGGCATTTTACCGCCACGGCTATCTGTCAGATTCTGATTTACGAAATTTATTTTTTTGTTGTTGTTAAAATCGATGTTTTTCGAATCACTAATTTCGAATTTTGAAGACCCTTGCATGTCACATTGCTATTGTACCTGTACCTAGGGGTTACGGCATATGGCCCGGCCGGCGGCGGCCGACAAAGGGTCTGTTTATGGTCTCAGGTACTAGAGATCGCGAGTAATCTGTGAAGCCAACGTCCTTCACTTTATGACTTGGAAAAAGGTTCATTTTAGATATGTATTTTGCAGCACAATATTTCGTTTGTGTTGACATTACCGCCGGATTTCTTAAAACCTCTAAGAGCCCGTTCACACTTCCGTCGTAATAACGGAGGTGGGTTCCGTCTTTACGACGGAGGCCCTAGCCGCTGTAGTGGCTATATGGAGCTGTTCACACTTGCCGGATCCGGCGTGAAGACGGATCCGTTATTTTTTGCCGGAGAGTTCGCCTACGCAGAGTGTCCGTCGTGAAGCCGGAAAGGATCGCGCTGGCTCATACATTTCAATGGAGCTGTTCACACTACACGGCGGGACGACGGATCCGTTTTGAACCCCCCACACCCCGCTTCACACTTCACCACCGCCCGCTCCCAGACGCAAGCGAGCAGGTAAATTGTGTTTTTATGGGGCGCGCATTTGGCGTTTATAGTATTATTATATAATATATATGTTCGTTCCAGAATGCGATTTTTTTCTATTTAATCTCAAGAAAATATTTAGTCATATCATTCATATTTTTTTGGTCATTTTAGTTATAATAATTGCAGGTTGATTTTCGCGTACTTTCTCCTTTTCAAGTATGCAAACAAAATATTTTCCCACGGTTGAACAAATAATTTCAGCTATAATTGGGTGTACCCAAAATTTTCTTTTCACTTTTTTCCTTCTTTTTTATAAGTACCACATGACAGCAAGAGCTTCATCGTCGTCCATTGCGCAGTGCGCACGACCGTCTACTGAAGAATGATAAAATGTTTTGGTCGTTGTTTTCGTAGAGTAGGATCCGTCTTGAAAACGGAAGTGTGAACAGGGGCCTAGGGCTTCCGTCATGACGACGGAACCCCTCTCCGTTTTTACGACGGAAGTGTGAACGGGCTCTTAAGCGGGAAGCAGTTTTAGCTCTAAAACTTCTTAAATGGGAAAAAATCGAGTTTTTTGCAGTTTTTTGTATGGAATTTTCAAGGGACTGAAAATCAAAACTTCTTAAGCGTGAAAACTTCTTAAGTGGGAACTTCTTAAGCGAGTTTTACTGTATATGTAGACTCGAGCGCCACGCAACAGACACCGACATGTTGGTTTTGTGGATCTCGAATTAACAGGAATAATTAATAGCTACTTACCTAGGGTATCAGTAGGTTTGGAGTCAGCCTTGAGGGTGGCGGACGCGTGAGAGTGATTGCCGAGAGGAAAACGGAAGTGGAACTTGGACCTCTCATTGGGAGTGGTGGGGGTGAGGGGTACCTCTTCTGATTTGTGTTCCAGGTCTGTCATCGACCTGGTGACCAACAAACAAACATATTTAATTAATTTATTATGTCATCTTCGCTGGGATTCCTGTGCTGATATAAATTATATAAATTTTACTTTGGTTAAAAAGTAAGATGTGACGGAAATTTATTTATTATAAACGCACTGATAGGCTTTTACAAAGTGTATAATTTTTACATGGTTTTACTACCCGATACAGAGATATCGTAAAATATTATACAGTTAGGTACAGTTCTGAATCTCAACTATTTAAAAATAATAATTGGATGATTTGTGTAATGCCGTATTAGTGAAAAATTTATCAAGTTCACTTGATCATTCTATTCTACTATACACATTTACCTCGTTCCTTTTCCTTAAACTCTTTTCTTCATTCATCTGCTCAATAATGCATTCATAATTAAATAAACTAAGTAAAAATGGTCAAAAGGAATAAAACTTTCGAATAATAAAAGCTAATTCAGGTTTAATTTATTATTGTTTACAATTAATGGCAGTTTTGTCTACAAAAGTCATCGCCAAATCAAAGAATATTGTTGCCGATACGCATATAATTAAAACTATTAAAAATATCTAGCATAACTTAATAAACAGTAATTGATTTCAATGATAACATTAAAATTATTTTTCGAAAACCCTCGTATAAAAATAAATATTAAGCAGTTAAAAATTGATTCGTAAAACCGAGTGATCACTGTATTCATATTTGGGCCTACCGATATTATATTTTTGCACACAAACAAGGCATCATGTAGGAAGGTACAAGTATATGACAGTCCGTATCCTTGCCACAATCGTTTTAGAATATCTTTTTGACACGTTTCATTTACTTTACCTGTTCAAATTCAGCGGTCGAATTTCTTCCTTCCAGAGCATACGTATTCTATACATGAACCAACACGTAATGAAGAGTAGTTGGAATTACAATCGTTTTTATCTGTTTTGAGTACAGATAAAACTGTAATATTACCAAATAAATCACAAAATTATTTTTATTTATTTATTAGTTTGTATAGTTTAAATATTGTTTTAACCACTCAGCAACATAAGCAGATATACACGTTAATATGCCGACATCAGTTAAGTACAATAAGCGTGTTTACACGTCAACGCGTATGTTTATACAGAAATCGTCATAACTCCGTTATTGTTCTAGTGACATCCCTAAAACAAAAAGGAGAAGAAATTAATTATTATAAGCAATAATTATTAACCTTAAACACTCATCAACATTGAAAAAATCTCCCGAGAAAAGATAAATGCCGCCGACGGGACTTGAACCCGCGTCCTTCTGATATCCGGTCAACTGCTCTACCAACTGAGCTACGTCGGCTTATCTCCCACCCGCCAAATAATTCAATATATACTAGTGTTTCATTCAACAATTACTGCTTATTACATTTTTCACCTGAAAAAACAAAGTTGGTTGTTTTCAGGTGAAAAATGTAATAAGCAGTAATTGTTGAATGAAACACTAGTATATATTGAATTATTTGGCGGGTGGGAGATAAGCCGACGTAGCTCAGTGGATAAAAGAACAGTTGACCGGATATCAGAAGGACGCGGGTTCAAGTCCCGTCGGCGGCATTTATCTTTTCTCGGGAGATTTTTTCAATGTTGATGAGTGTTTCAGGTTAATAATTATTGCTTATAATAATTGTTACCCTTTGTGCTATGCATAAAAATCTTGTCTTAAATATTAGTTTACTAATTAAAAATAATAATAAAAAGGAGAAGCTCCATAATAAATCAAGCTACCCATCACTATTTAAGATGTCCATAGAAATAGATAAAAAAAATCTTTTCTGTCAGATACATGATAGACCGCCAAATTGCCTATCCACTGTTCGACATCGTTATTTTTTTATTAAATATTCTTGTCTCTATTCTTGAAATGATAAAAAATCGAGGTGACCAAATTGTTTATTATACATTTATAAGATAGAATAAATATTGTCTTTTATATAATCCATGATTTTAGTACCGTTTTTACATAAAAACATCACGTGAGTCATTTTTTCATTTTTTTATGTTTGCATTCTAAATTTTAATGTTTACAAATGTTAACCTCTTCGGGCCCAAGACCATTTTTTTTTTTTTAAACTTTTTTATACTATTTTCGTATTCTCTACCATCATATTTAGACCACATTTTTTTATTTTTTTTAATTGCCGGTTTGGGTGTAAGGGATGGTATCATATATGATACTTGGGGACTCTAGCTCTACAAATATTGTGTTTTTTTTTTTCAATATTTTTTTAATGCTAATAATTCGAGAATCAGATTAATCAAGTGTAATAGAAATTTAATAGTAATGTTTTTGTTTGTTTTTATGATTTTTTTTTTTTTTACAAAAATTGTGGTTTCAGACACTGTAACCTACCACCTAAATTATAAAGTGTAATTTGAAATAAAAAAAATAATAATAACTGTGGATGAAAAATAATAGATCAGATCAGTTGGTTGAATGAAAATTTTTGAAACAGTTGCGGTCCATGGAAAAACACAAATAAACCTGACACTTTTCACAAAGTACAAATGTGAATTTTTTACACCCAGGAAAACGAAATTTGGAACGATGCTTCTGCTGATCATTCATCATAACTGGCAAATAAAAAGCCTTTTTTGTCCTCAATTCTTTGTGTGGTAAAGGCTGCACAGATCGGTGTTTTCGAGGTCTCTCACAAATCTCAATACTATCATCATTTTCATCACCTACCAAATCTTTCGATTCTAATCCGGCTAGTAAAACATTTGTATATCCCATTTAAAGTCGTAGTGGTCCAATATCTTGTTCTTGGGAAGATGTTGTTGGGCTTGGAATTTTTGATTCCTACTGGATTAGGTTTACCCCGAATTATTTGCCTGCTCTTGAATTTACTTTGAAAGGGTATCATTTGTTTATCAACAGAAATATTTTTGGTTCTATTATTTTGTAGGCAACCTTTTTGAACCCGTAGTACAATTGGCCTGACCTTCCAAAAGCTGTCAAGTTGTTTTTCAGATTCTGACACACAATTTTCATCGACAAGTTTTAAGTTTGACCGTAAATTAAAAAATCTTTGGCGTGAAATGTTGTCAGCAACTATAGGGATTCTAGTTTTTTGTGCCCAATTCTGGCGGATGCAAGGAAAACCCAAAAGGCTGATAATCATAATGATTCCACTATTCCTTGCTCCTCACTATCCTAATCACCCACCCAACCATAGTCACATTCGAAATCGAAATCATTTGGATGCACAGGAAGTAGCAACTCTGCTTCGATTTCATCCTCAACCAACCCTAATATGAAAATAAAAGATGTCATAGAGGCCCGCGGTATCACCTATGATACTTCAGTTTAAAATGTCCGTAAATCTAACAAAAACGTCGATAGCCAAACATTTTTTTTTATTAAACGATAATGAATCGAACAAACTACAATTTTAATAACAATTGGATGATTAAAATAATAAAATAACTCCTTACCTGCATTTTTTCTCAGAGACATTTTGAAAGCTAAAAATCACGATGTTTCTAAGACAATAGTTCATTCAAACTAACTTCGAATCAGTCCAAATGCTCCTAGTCGGTAAGGTATGAGTCTTCATTATCAGATACTTTGGATCTATATTGGAAATAATGACTTAGAAATATTTTGTGAGCTTAAAACTGGGTATCATATATGATACCCAGGGCCCGAAGAGGATAATATTTATTTGTAACATAACAATTTGAAAGCTTATTTCATATCCTTTCAAAAACAGTTTTTATTATTCAGCTAAGTTCGGAAATGTTTCATTTATAGAGCTTTAATTGTGAAGCGGAAATAACATAAAGTTTTCGTAAATCTGACATGTCGTTTAAGACGTAAAAAGTGCGTTGTATCGGAGTGGTTAATACACAATATTTTTATTTTTTTCAAATACTTGTTTTTACATAAAATCGATTTCAAAGTACATTGATTTACGTGGTTTTTAAAAATAATTTTCCATCATTATTTACGCATTTAATAAAAAAATATAAATGTGGTGGTTGATATGTGTCCCATAAGAGAATATTTTTTAATATTTGTTTTCTTTTCTTATATGACAAACATTCAACGGTACAATAAACAGTTACAAAGTAAGAAAATATATATTTTTAAATATTTAATTTTAGCTTGTGAAAAAGCAAGTATCTAAAAAAATATGATGACATTTTTTTTTTTTGAGGCGCTGTGATTGACACAGATGATATTGAAAATACACAAAAATACGAAAAAAACATTAAATATTGAAAAATTCCTCGTGCGCTCTTAATGCACAACTCTTAAGAACAATCTGGGATTTGAAAGCTACCAAGAAAAGAAAACCGAATGTTCCACCTTTGTTACTATATACAGTTTTTTTAATTGTACTACAGTTTTGTTGCATTTTATTCTTACTGTTAAAACCTAAATTAGTTGTACAGTAAGAGACATCTATAGTTTTTATATCCAAGTTGATTATCCTAAACAAATGCCGCATTAAGCAAGCTTGTGCAACCTTTATTCGCGTGAAAAAGATGTTCTGCAGTCAAGATCTTAACTTTGGATTACCAATGCGAATGGTCAGATGCTAAATGGAATGGAAGCATGGAGCATGGACGCTTACTGAAGAACTAATTAGGCGACTTGAGGCATTCGAGATGTGAATCTACAGAAGAATACTTAAAATAGGCTTGGCGAACCCATCGCTCAGGGAGTGGAAACACAAACCTGCAATAGCCATCCCAAGCCAAGGTGTGAGCTACCGTGCTCAGGCTGAATGTCCTGGGGAACAGTGTCACGAATGGTGCCTCCGAGAAACAAGTCGCATCTCGGAGTATTTAGACCTTACTCCAGCACTCTGGGCTCTGCTGGAGTGGACCATCTATTTCCCTGGTAACTCGTGGGACAAAAAGTGGGGCCTTTGTGGAACCAAGGAGGAATGAAGAGGATAGATGAAGTCCTCTTCCCTCCTGGGGCCCTCGGAGAACCAAGGTGGGGTGGACTCTTCCCTTGTGGGGCCTTTAGGGAACCAAGGGGAGGTGGACTCTCCATCGTGGAACCTTTCCGGGAACTAAGGAGTGGAGAGGAGAGATGAAGCCCTCTTCCCTCGTAGGGCCTTCAGGGAACCAATGACGAGTGAAGAGGGGAAATGAGACCTGGGAAGACATATTGTCGAACCAGAAGATATAGCTTCATTTCCAATAACAACTGGTGAACTTCATAAAAGGGACTGGGTTGTTGTTAAAGGATTGAGGTAAAATGGGAGATAGCACAGTGGGCCTATGGTCTAAGTGCTCATGGGAACTAATCGTAAACCGTCTCCGCCATAAATAAAAAAATAAAAAATAAATAAATAAAATAGGCTGGATGGACGGGGTTACGAATGAAGAAGTTATGGTTCGAATGAATAAAGAAAAAGAAATTACTAAAACTATAAAAATCTGAAAACTTCAATACATGTGATGAGACATCCAGAGAAGTATGAGATCTTGCATCTCATAATGCAGGGAAAGATTGCTGGAAGACGGGGCCCTGGAAGGAGAACCTCACGGCTGAAAAAGCTGAGACAGTGGTTTGGCCAGTCTACTGTAGAGCTGTTCCGGGGCGCAGAAAACAAAGTCCGCATAGCCAACATGATAGCCAATGTCCGTTAAGGGGATCTTACCGCAATCGCAGCATATTTGCAGGTTTTTGATGCAGTTTTTAGAAAATTTCTATATTGTTTATTAGAAAATAATATTATGTTTTGAACAAATAAATTATTGTTCTAAATGGTAAAATAACAAAACGTGTTAAAATGTTTAAAACAATTGCATAAAAAAATATTTACGGAACCTCTAAAAATAGCTTAAAGTTCGATTATATCCTTTAATTCTAAATACAGGAGAATTATAAAAATATACATTATCACCACATCAATGTTTTCTAAACGGCTAGATAATAAAATTATTTTAAAAAGCATAAAAACAATGCTTATAGAAATAAAAACCGTTTTTCAATATTACGATATCCTCCCGCCATAATATAAAGCAGGAGACGAGTTGTTTCCCATTAGCATATGAGATGCGTTCACGGTGGGAGGATGTCAAATTTTGCAAGAAATAAATACGTAAATGTGGTGGCACTTGAGAAAAGGGGTCACACTAAAGGCTAGTCATTATGTTATCGTGTATTATTTCAGAACCAAGTTGACTTTTTTACTCGAAATTCCATTCCGCAGCCGTTTGCTACAACCAGCGGCATATAATGTTTTAGAGTGCCCTTTCACCAGAATCGTATTCCTAGTTTTATTTATTTACGCCCTAATAGGCTTATATATAAATTTCTAATTATAGTTATTTCAGTTGTAATAATGGTATATCGAATAAATTATGGTAAAATAAAACGAGTTACAAAGTTATAAAAAGTAACAAAATTGTAAAATAGGTTTGCAAACAAACAAAAAGAAGTCGACACACTCCTAAAAATTAAATAAAGGGTTAACGAAAAAAATTGTTGAAACCCATTTTATACATAACATGGGAAAATAAAATAAACAATAAAAAAGTGTGTGCGTGGAATCCAAGCGCGACAGAAGTGAAACTTCTTGTTTATTTATTAAAATTCGATTTACGCGAAATATATCGTATTTTTATGAATTCATTCCGAATAGGTATCTGAATTAAGGCTGGCCGCGACGAGATTCGGCTGCGAAAAATTCGATTTATGTGAAATATATTGATTTTTTATGAGTTTATTCGGAATAGGTGTCTGAATTATGGCCGGCAGTGACGAGATTTGACCGCGAAAATTCAATTTATGCGAAATATATCGTATTTTTTTACGAATTTATTCCGAGTATTTTTTATTTATTTAATTTAATTAGGACCGGTCTCGAAAATTTGATTTAGGTAATATATATCGTAGTTTTACGAATTTATTCCGAATAGGTATCTTCATTATGGCCGGCTGCAACGGGTACGGCCACGAAAATTCGGTTTACGCGAAATATATCGTATTTTTATGAATATATTCCGAATAGGTATCTGCATTATGGCCAGCCGCGACGGGATTCGCTCCTGAAATTCGATTTACGTGAAATATATAGAATATTTTATGAATTTATTTCGAATAGGCATCTGAATTAGGGCTGGCTGCGATGGGATTCGGCCGCGAAAATTCGATTTCCGCGAAATTTATCGCATTTTTATGGATTTATTTCGAATGGGTATCTGAATTAGTGCCGGCTGCGATGGGATTCGGCCGCGATAATTCAATTTACGCAAAATATATCGTAGTTTTACGAATTTACTTCCAATATTTAAATTTGAAGAGCCGGTCGAGGAGGTTATAAGCCGCAAAATTTTGATTTACGCAGAAAAATGCGATGTTTTTACGAATTTATTTCAAATATCTGTATTTAGTGGGCCGGCCGCGACGGGATTTGGTCGTGAAATTTCGGTTTATGCGAAATTTATCGTATTTTTACGAATTTACTTCGAGTATCTGAATTCAAATGGCCAGCTGCATCGGAAATAGACTGCAAAATTTCGATTTACGCGGTAATATATCACATTTTTATGAGTTTAAAGGGATGGCCGCGACGGTAATTGCCAGCGAAAATTTCATTTACTCGGAATATATCGTATTTTTGTGAATTTAGTTCGAATAGAGGGCCGCCCGCGGCGGTATAAGGCTGCGAAAATTCGACTTACCCACGGAATAAGTCGTATTATTACGAATTTATTCCGAAGAACCTACCCGAATTGGAATTTGCGGCCGAGAAATTCAATTTTCGGCGCTTGTTTTTTTTTATAAAATTTTGAATTACGTGGGAATTCGTTAATTCGAAATTTTATTTTTGATGACCCCTTGGATTTCGAGTTTACGGGGTTCTACTGTATTAAGATTATTTTTAGTATTCCTAACTGATATAATAATAATAAATTATGGCGTTTATACAGGGTGTCCGGGGATAAAGTGCATTAACTTCGGGATGTGATTCTACATGATGGTAGGAGTAAAAAAGATTAAGAACTTTTCCGAAATTCCCATACAAAAAGACGTACCTACTAAAAATCCTTAGTTTGAGGTACGATCTTACTTGCTGAGAGCCTGCCTAGCACGATTGTGGCAAAATTTATGGTTGTGATTGGTCCGTATCGTAACAGTGGAAAGTAATAAAGCTGGCCGCACACGCAGGTCGCATTTTATGTTTTTACTAGAAAACTACCCCTAAAAGTTGGATTTTCGAAAAAAGTATTTTATCTTTTTTTCTTATAATATCGTGGAGAATCAACTTCAGAAGTTGATGCACTTTACTAAAAAAAAGTCTTATGCTCTGTACTTTACATAATTTTTTGTTATATGTAACTTTTTGTAAACAATAATAATAATTATTGAAAATGACTGATATTTTATTTATCTTGCCAATATATTCAGATATAATTAGGATCACATTTTATGAAAATGATTCGTAATTAAATACCGTATTATTTTGACATCTGTCAATGAAGAACGTTCGGTCACGAGTCAAAAGCTACTGCCTGCAGTCTAGCAGTTTAGTTGATTGTATCGAATAATTTATCAAATAAGTTTGATCGAAATCTGATAAGAGTCATAAAATCATGAGCTCCTTCTGCAATAGGTAATGTTTCTATCTAAATTTACCTAAAACATGCACATTCAACTTAATAAACACAATTTGAAAGATGCGCATTATTTATTAAACGTTTCATGTTCAAACCTTACTCAAGGGCACTATCTAGTCTATATTTCTTTGCTGCTCTGACTGACAAGCGCGTAGCGGCCGCTGCGTGTTCCCCGTTCCAACTTACCCACTCCAATCCTCTCCACCCCGAAATATTATTTCGGTTTGCGTAAATTACCCCTTAATGTACAGGGCACAAGAAGAAAAAGAAGATTATCCTAATCTTGTCGGTAATACAGGTTCCTACAGCACAGATATATGTCGCTAGTAGTAGTGTTTACTTTTTGACCGACAGTCAGTTTTTGTCCCATGGTGGGAGCTCATATTTGTTTTAAAAAAGGACTTTTTTTTGGTACAACTTATTGTTCTCTTTTTTTTAAATAAAGATCCTAAAAATAACACCAGGGCCTTATTAAAGGTCTTTGTAAAGCTAGGGTAGGGGGTAGGGGAACGGGTCGGGAAATATATTGATACATGTTTTTAAGTGTCTTTGATCATGTTAGTTAATCTCAAAAGAAATCTTGTAAATAAATAACTCAGTAAAAAATCGCAGAGTGTTTAAATCAAAGAATGTTCTCGCATAATACCGGTTAAAATTTTTAAAAAGTTGGTTATGTTTTGTAATTTCCCTTAAATTAATCTCTGCTTTTGCACAAAAGTCTTCTTCTACATTTATTTTTCAATCTCTTATGGAGGTTATGTTAGTCCACAATAGTTACAAATACTTTTTTTACGTAAATTTGTTTCAAAATCCCTCTGAGTTGATACCAAAATCATTGCAACACTGATATACAGTAGAACCCCGTTAATTCGAAATCCACGGGACATCAAAAATAAAATTTCGAATTAACGAATTCCCACGTAATTCAAAATTTTGCAAAAAATAAAAAAAATCGCCGAAAATTTAATTTTTTGGCGGCAAATTCAAATTCGGGTAGGTTCTTCAGAATAAATTCGTAATAATACGCTTATTCTCTGGGTAAATCGAGTTTACTCAGCCGTGTACCGCCGCGGACGGCTCTCTATTCGAAGTATGAATTCACAAAAATATGATATTTTTCGAGTAAATCAAATTTTCGCGGCCGATTACCGTTACAGCCATCCCTTTAAACTCAAAAAAATGTGATATAGTACCGCGTAAATCGAAATTTCCCAGCCTATTTCCGATGCAGCTGGCCCTTTGAATTCAGGTACCTACTCGAAGTAAATTCGTAATTTCACGATCGAATCCCGTCACAGCCGGCCCTCTAAATTCAAATACCTATTCCAAATAAATTCGTAAAAATACCGCATATTTCTGCGTAAATAAAAATTTTGCTGCTTACTGCCTCCAGGGCCGGCTATGAAATTTAGAAATTCGAAGTAAAACTACGATATATTTCGCTAAAATCGAAATTTCACGACTGCATCCCTTCGCAGCCGGCCATAATGCAGATACCTATTCGGAATAAATTCATAAAAATACGATGTATTTCGCGTAAATCGAATTTTCGCGGCCGATTGCCATCGCTACCGGCCCTTGTTCAAATACCTATTCGGAAAAAAATCGTACAAACTCGGTATATTTCGCGTAAATCGAAATTTCAGGACCAAATACCGTCGCGGCGGGCCATAATGCAAATACCTATTCGGAATAAATTTATAAAAATACAATGTATTTCGCGTAAATCGAATTTTTGCAGCCGATTGCAATCGCGGCCGGCACTTGTTCAGATCCCTATTTGGAAAAAAATCGTAAAAATACGATATATTTCGTGCAAATCGAATTTTTGCAGCCGAATCCCGTCGCGGCTGGCCATAATCCAGATACCTTATCGGAATAAATTCATGAAAATACGATATATTTCGCATAAATCGAATTTTCGCGGCCGAATCCCGTCGCGGCCGGCCCTTGTTCAAATACCTATTGGGAAAAAAATCGTAATAACTCAGTATATTTCGCGTAAATCGAAATTTCAGGACCGAATACCGTCGCGGCCGGCCATAATGCAGATACTTATTCGGAATAAATTCATAAAAATACGATGTATTTCGCGTAAATCGAATTTTCGCGACCGATTTTCATCGCGGCCGGCACTTGTTCTGACAACTATTTGGAAAAAATTCGATATATTTCGCGCAAATCGAATTTTTGCAGCCGAATCCCGTCGCGGCCGGCCCTTGTTCAAATACCTATTGGGAAAAAAATCGTAATAACTCAGTATATTTCGCGTAAATCGAAATTTCAGGACCGAATACCGTCGCGGCCGGCCATAATGCAGATACTTATTCGGAATAAATTCATAAAAATACGATGTATTTCGCGTAAATCGAATTTTCGCGACCGATTTTCATCGCGGCCGGCACTTGTTCTGACAACTATTTGGAAAAAATTCGATATATTTCGCGCAAATCGAATTTTTGCAGCCGAATCCCGTCGCGGCCGGCCATAATGCAGATACCTTTTCGGAATAAATTCATGAAAATACGATATATATCGCGTAAATCGAATTTTCGCGGCCGAATCCCGTCGCGGCCGACCCTAATTCAGATACATATTCGGAATAAATTCATAAAAATACGATATATTTCGCGTAAATCGATTTTCGCGGCCGAATCCCGTCACGGTCGGACCTTTAAATTACTATATTCTAAGAAAATTCGTTAATAATACCACAACCAATTCAGATTTTACAAAATAATAATACGAATTAGGACGATGTTAACAGCGTAAATCGACATTTTACGGCATTTTACCACCACGGCTGATTCTAATTTACGAAATTATTTTTATTTATTATTTGCTAAAATCCATGTTTTTCGAATTACACAAACGAATTTTCGTGTGCGGGCAAAAATAAATTTAGAATTACGAATTTCGAATTAAAAAATCATTTTGTATGAAAAAATTTTCTGGGGACTTTTTTTTGGCAAAAATTTCGAATTACGCGCTTTTTCGAATTATCGGGGTTCAAATTAACGGGGTTCTACTGTACCAACAATAAAAGAAGCCACAGAGTGATTTGTGAAAAATATCTAAATTTAGGGACAAAGTAACCCACATTGACGGTGTGTTGGGTGTGTGGTTGTTGTTATTATTCTCCTATTGTTAGGCAATTGACTTTGTAAAATTATCATTATGTATTTTATTCTTATCAACTCACTTTGCAGTTAATTCGTTAGCCAGAGCAATTGCCGAGTCCAGCATCTTCTTGTCATGACCCGAGATTTGTTTCACAGATGTTTGCTTTTTCTTGGACAGTGTTGCCGTGTGGTTTAACCTGTAAAAAACAAATTTCACTTATTGTAACACATAATAATCAAGATGTAGACATAGAAATCAGTTGCATAAATCAATTATTGTATTAGCACATTATCAATGTACGGTATCCTGAAACACAATATTATATGCATAAAAATCAGCAGTAGGATAGAGCCTTGGGAAAAAAAAAATTGGTATATACACAATATATTTGTACAGCGCTCTTGAGGTGATTTTTCACAAAAGCGGCGTCATACAAATATTATTATTATTAGCTTCCATTTCTACTCAACGACAACATTCAAATTGTACACCGAGCGCAGTTGTTTTCTGTCATGCTTCAGAACTATTATTAAAAAAAGATATATTTCCTATAAAGAAATCTGTGTAGGTATTATAATTATTTTAAAGAATTACATGTGGGCATATAACATTTTCTTAAGTTGTATTTATCGCTTGTGACTGTATGAAGAAGTTGTGATCAATAAATAAAGCAGTTGGTGATGGTCACGTACCTCGAGCTCAGTTCGGTGAGTTCATTGCGGTGATTGGTTCCCTCGTGGTCCTGCGAGGTGGGGGGGACCTTGCTGTGTCCCCCCAGGCTGTGCCCCCCCAGGCTGTGCCCCCGCAGGCTGCGAAAAATGGACTCCATCTCCTCGAGGAGGGGCTGGCCAAAATCGGCAGAGGGCTTCTGGAAATTTAAAAAAAATTGTACAAAAATATAATATTTTACAGATAAAAAAATTATTTAGGATCCATTCACACTAATTTTTTTAAGACACCGAACAGATAATTCCTAAAAGTCTGATATACCAATTTGAAAGAAAACGCTTATAGTCAATCTACTAAGCCTCACAACTCCTAGTTTAAAAAAAATAATTTCTGAAAAATTGATTAAGGATGTTTAAGAAAGAATTTCGATATTTATAAACGTTTGATCAATTTCACAGAGCAAACTTCTAACGGTTTATCTCTAGAAAGGTTTGTTCCCCCTTAAAAGATATTCGCTTCTTCTTCTTTGTGTGCCTTATCAGGTCCCCCCGACGTTGGCGATCACTCTTGAAAAGGTTTCTCTGTCTTGCGCTGCCCGGAATAGCTCCTCCACACTTCTAATGCCGGTCCACTCTCGTATATTTCGCAGCCAAGACATTTGTCTCCTACCAGGCCCTCGGCGACCCTCTATCTTGCCTTTCAATATTAAATGGAGCAAGTGATACTTCTCCCCTCGAAGTATATGATCCAGATATGAAATTTTCTTGATTTTAATTAATGTAAGCAGTTCTCTATTTGTTCTAGCCCGCCTGAGAATTTCTGTATTGGTGATCATGTCGGTCCATGGGACCTTGAGCATTCTCCGGTGAAGCCACATTTCGAAAGCCTCTAACCTGTTCATGGTATTTATTTTCAAGGTCCATGTTTCACAACCATACAGCAAGACCGACCACACATAACATTTTAGCATTCTCTGCCTTAGTTTTAAGCTGATATTGTCATTGCAGAAGAGGGATTTCATTTTACTGAACGCAGTTCTTGCTGCTTCAATTCTGCACCTAATCTCTATATCTGGGTCAAGAGTCTCCGTGAGAATACTGCCGAGGTATCTAAATCTCTCCACCTTTTCGACATTACAACCATTTAACCGTATCATTGATCCAGAGTGATCTAGTCGTCCAAAAGTCATCCATTTAGTTTTATTGACGTTGATTGTTAGGCCCAGTTGCTCACCAGCATTATTAACAAGATCTAATAGGTCTTGGAGGTCACTGATACTGTCAGCTAGTAATACAGTATCATCTGCATATCTTATGTTATTAATGACAACTCCGTTGATCTTGAGACCCTTCTGGGTATTACTTAGGGCTCTTTTGAAGACATAGTTGGAATAGAGATTAAATAATAGTGGCGACAGGATACAGCCTTGTCGTACTCCACGCTGAATGGCGATTGCGTTAGATCTCTCATTCCCATGTCTTATTTTTGCTGTTTGGAACCAATACGATTTTTAATGAAATTCTGGTCTTTGGTGTCAACGTTACAATCAGCAAGCATTTTCATTAGGTCAGCATGTTTTACCCTGTCAAATGCCTTTTCGTAGTCAATAAAACAGGCAAAGACTTCCTTTCTTTGGTCACAACACTTTTGCAATAGTACGTCGACAGAAAATAATGCTTCACGCGTACCAAACGCATTTCTGAAGCCAAACTGAGTGTCATCCAAGTCCTGCTCGCACTTATTGCGTATCCTGGCATGTATTATTTTAAGTAATAATTAAAGGACATGACTCATCAGGCTTATTAATCGATAGTCACTGCACTTCTTAGGGTATTGTTTTTTAGGCAATGTCACGAAGGTGGATTTTAGCCAATCTTGGGGTATATTCCCTGTGTCATATATATAGAGTTAAATAACCTCAACAGGTAGTCAACATTTTCATTATCAAAGAGCTTCAACACCTCAACTGGAGTATCGTCTGGTCCGCACGCTTTTCTATGTTCTGAAGTCTTTATCGCATGAAGAATTTCTGATTTTAAAATCGATGGTCCATGCAATTGATCGTTAGGAATATTAATGTCAGGTCTAATATCTTTTAATGTATCATGAATATACTTTTCCCATGTTTGTAAAATATCTTTTTCATCCAATATCAATTTATTGGAATCGTCAACTAAACATGATGGAGTAATTCTTCTAGAAGTGCCTGCAATTTCCTTCAATTTCTTGTGAAGTTTGAATGCATTGTGACTACGACTGTACGACTCTAGTTCTTCACACTGTGACTTCATCCATTCTTCTTTGGCTTTTTTTAATTTCACGTCTAATCGTTCTTTGTAAGTTTTTATATTGTGTCTCATTATGTTTGTGTTTACGTCTCTCATCCATTAAGTTCAAAATGCGCTCAGTCATCCAATTCTTTTTTCTAATTTGCTTATCAGCTTTCAAATTTGTATCACAGGTTTCACATATAACTGACTTCAGGTTATCCCATTGTGTTTGTATTTCTATCGATTGATCACAAGGGAGTAGTCTAATATTATCGTTCAAAGTCTAAGATACCCTATTTCTGACCACTTCTTCTTGGAGTTTCGAGATATCCATTTTAATTTTGTTTTTGGGCTTTTTTATTTGTTTTAAGCATAAAACAATATCGGCAGTTAACAAACATGGTCAGAACCAATGTCCGCACCAGGGTACGTGGTGACTCTCTTTACATAGTTCCTGAATCTATGGTCTATTAACACATAGTCAATTTGGTTCCTGACAATATCATAGATTGTTCCATCCTGAGGTGATCTCCATATTCGCTTAAGCTTAATTTTTTTTTTTTTGACATTAACTCCACACAGGACGCCCTGAGGAAAATATTTTCCCTCAAGGTCTATGTCATCTTTTGGGATGCTGTGCAGAGCTTCTTTTGAAGGGGAAAAGGAGAGGAAGTTTTGGGAAAGAAAAGGGTAAGAAGACGGGGTGGGTAGGAATCTAGCAGTCATTAAGTCCAGGAATTACATATGAATCCATCCCCCCAACTACGACACAAAACATTGGGGTCGAAAGAGAGGTACTGACTGGAGAGGTCAAAGGGTCTCATCCAGCCTCTCCCGATCTGGCCCACCATGCAGTTGATGGGCAGTCGCATCCGCTACCAAGACCTAGTCAAACCTCACCCCATGAACCCGGGCACCCAAAATCACCTATCAAGCCTTGGGGTAATCTGTGAGAGGGGTTGGTTATCCAATGAGTTGTCCCCGGGCAGCGGTACCTGTACCCGCCTCTCAAATTATAATAATTTTGAATTACCTGGTCGTCATCATCAGAAATCTCCTGATATTCATGGGGTTGAAGTTCCGGATCAACATCCCCGTCATCGCTGTCATTGGGATGATTGGTCTCGGTGTTCCTTCCCTTGGCTGAATGGTGGCTGTCGCTTGGCTTCTTGCTTCCGGGCCACATAGCCTGCAAGTAATAGCACTGCATCATTCATAGTACATTATTGTCTCCTAAATTAATTGTTCTCTTTGAATACAATGAAACCCTCTTAAGAAGTTCCCTCTTAAGAAGTTTCGTGGCTTAAGAAGTTTGGTTTTTTCGATCCCTCAGCCCAAAACTTGCCCAATTTTTCCCAATAGGTTTTCCTGTTTAAGAAGTTTGTTTTTTTCCAGTTCCTTGGAAAACTTCTTAAGAGGGTTTCAGTGTATTGTAGATGGAAGCATTTCTGTTTGTAGCCGACAAGTGGAGCGAGTATGTTCAACAGACTTTATGGGATTACATAAGTCTTCACTTGTCGTATCAGGAAACATTGGAGCATAATCTAACACATATTTTATTCACACAGCATTTTATTAATTGATAATAATATTACCTGTGGCATCTGATGAGGGAGGGTATCCAAACTAAAGCTGGCAGAATTTCCTGTAAAATAAAATACTTTGAAATAAAAAAAAGATATATCATACTACCTTAAAAACAATTTGGTTGAAAAAAACAGTTTATTTTTATTGTGGCCATAATAATATATTACAAGCAATTGTGACTGAGTTGACACTATAACTGATTGTAGTATAAAGATTTGGATTTGAAGATTGAGAAAACTTGGGTTCGTAATGACCTGGGTCATCTACTGTTAAACTTTCAAGCATTCTTGGAGGCTTTGAATCAGTAGGGCTAATCATTGTTAAATGTGATGACTATCATGGAACGTACGGTATTTGGCTTCATCATCTTGCGCAGCGTGGTTGGCGGCACCGTGACGCGGGTGAGTCTCGCGCAGCAGTATGGGGTGCGCCGAGCTAACCGTGTTGTTGCCGGTGAGGTGCGACGGGGAGTTGGGGTTGATCAGCGGCGTCTGCTCCAAATCCTCCGACGGCTTGTACGGGGTCACCACTTGGCGAGGTAAGTGATTGTACTGAAATGAGTAACATACATCAATGGATGGAACAACTCTGTACAATTGCAATTGTACCAGTCACACTGTTGTTTGTTTTCCTCTACTAAAGTTCAATCAATCTATCGGGTAATATATATCAATCGGGTAATATATATCAGATTTTTCTCTTCTCATAATGTGACTCAGATATTACACACAACTTTAAACGATTGAAGTGAATAGCTTTTATTGGGAATGTCATGAATAAAACTAAAATTACAAGATTCTGAAAAATATTTCTAGATAATGACATTCATTACAACGCTGGCCGTTTCAACGCAGTCTATCCCATCAAGCAGCACTTTTTGAGCCAGTGTATGTGTTTTAGACTTCATTGATTGCATAAATGTGACATCCGTGTATGGGGACAGTTGCCGATAGATTACATATATATGACAGCCCCATAGATGAGGTTTGTTTGGCAGTTAAATGGACTATAAAAATTAGAATAGAAGAGCATTCAATCTAGTTACAATCACTGAGAATCTAGGAAAGACGGATGATTGATTGCTGTTACTTTCTTGATGATGCCATCCATGGATCACTTCAAACACAGTTAATTTTTGTTTTGGATAGCGCAAATCAAAAAAGGACACTTAACATGAGGATGCCCATTTGACCGTGTACGTCATAATAAACTGTGGGAAAAACTAAGGAAAAGAGCAGTTCCGGAAGATATAATAGCGATTCTTTCAATTTGGCACACGCAACAAGAAAATATTGTGAAATGGTCTGGGGAGCTTTCTAATCCATTCTATTTGAAAAGTGGCGTAAGGCAAGGAGGAAGCATGTCTCCGGTTCTGTTCAATCTGTATACCGATGATCTTATTCAAAAACTTAATGCCACTAAAATAGGTTGCCATCACGGACATACAAAATATATGGACTTGCCCTTACGTGCTAAAAGGCGTGATATTTCCCCCTCCAATTGGAACCATTTTTCGGAACCGGCTGGGCTTGCGAGAGCCCCGCGTTAATCTAAAAAATGTGACGTCATCATTCTTGTCCGGACCAGTGTCGAGCTCTTATCGTACATTTTACGCACGGATGTTGTATGTCTATGGAACACATACTATGACATCGAGATACATGGCGACGCGAAACACAAAGCAGCTGTTTACTGGGGTAAGTAAATCATGAAACATTTGTAAAAGTGTCTACGGAAACAAAATATTTGACTATGAAAATACTCAGAACCTTACTTTGCGAATTTGGACTTGACACATCTGTTCATAACGTGGCAAGCAATTCGCGCTCCCATATAAAAAGGTCTATTCATTCAAAAGCAGATTTTACTTTCAAGAACTAAATGGTGATATTATAGTGCGAGGTGCCTATATACTGTTAGATTGATTTATTGGCGAATCACAAGTCTCTTTACTCTCTTCGTCCCGCCATAGTTTGTTTTTACCCCTCATCTGTAAGTTCTCGTCTAGCTATTTGTATGTCTATGGTTGCCATATACATGGAGTGTGTGTGAACAACATTAATTACGCAGATGATATGGTTCTTCTTGCACCGTCACTAAGCGCATTACAGAAATTACTAAAAATTTGTGAAAACTTTGCAAAAAACCATAACCTGTTATATAATACTAACAAGTCAGTAGTTATGGTTTTTAAATGCAAAAATTAAATCATCCAAACACCCTCAGTATGGTTAGATGAAAGGAAAATGAACGTTTATCACAGCATTAAGTACCTGGGACACATCATCACAGACGACCTTAAGGATATCGAGGATATGGAAAGGCAGAGAAGAGCGATATCAGTTAGAGCGGGTATGCTGTCAAGACGTTTTTACCTATGCAGCCCAAAAGTAAAAAGAATATTGTTCAACGCTTTCTGTACCTCGCTGTACACATCAGAACTGTGGGTTGACTACACTGCATCCCAATGGAACAACTTAAAGGTTGCTTACAACAACGCATACCGTCAACTTTTCCGCCTACCGAGATATTGCAGTGCTACGGAAATGTTCCAGGAGGGACGAGTACACACTATCCGAGTACTTCTCCGCCACCGCATGGGAAGTTTATGGCGCAGACTACGCCAATCGAAGAATGCGATCATCACCGCCATGACTTCCTGGATGGAGTCCCCCCTGATGGCCCTCTGGAGACGGGAGACGACGATGAAATACCCTCCGTAAACAGTTGCATGAATTCATTTTAGTGTTTATTATTATTTCAGTTTCATATCTCATGTTTTTCATGCTTATTCATGATTTTATTTATGTGCTGTTATTTACTTTTAACCACTTATTATTTGTCTAATTTCTTTTGTTTTTTTTTTCAAAATATGGAATGTATTGCGTTGCACTACCCCTGCATATATTCTGAAATAAAATATTATTATTATTATTATTAATGTATCTATTGTTAGTTTGTATGCGGACCTCGGTGGTAGGGTACGTACAACATGACCTGGTTAACTTTGTTGCTGGTGGAGTCGCAAACCTACTTTATGTATTGTAAAACAATATTTGTTTTAAAACTATCAAAGTGGGTAAAAATAAAGCACCGCAGGTGAAAATTACTCTCAGATGGCGTTATTTTAGCCACTCTTGATTCAATGACAGGGCCTATCTATAGTTTATTGATCAATGTATGCACCTCAAGAAAGGAGACATCTCCAAAGTATGCACCGTCCAGCCCGACATGGCCAGTGTGTTTGACCTCTCCTTGAGGTGCCGAGATCATGTCACTCCGGAGCCGGCGTTTGGAAGCGGAGCGGTCCCTTATGAGGGAGTTGCGGATACTACTTCCAGCTCCTTCACCGGTCGATCTGGTGAAAACATTCTGAAAACAACATATTTATTATTTTTAAGATTTCTTATTACTTCTTTTTACACTTCTGCCATAGGTCACCCCAAGTGGTTCGCTACGTTTGGTGACTTGACAGGGGTGCCCGGGTTTATGGGGGGAGGTTTGTCTGGGTCTTTGCAGCGTATGCTTCCGCCCATCAACTACTTGTCAGGCTGGATTGGGAAAGACTGGTTTGGGGAGACCTTTACGACTTTATTCAGTTTTTTCTGGGCCATGTATGTAATTTCGATTAAATTATGATTTATAGATAATACAAATATATTTGTAATATTTTTACGTATTCTGACTAAAATTGTTACATATTTATATACACGGTGTCCGAAAACTCATGGTACAAGCGGGAAACTGGGGAATCTACATCACATAGAGTACCCAAATAAACAAATAGTTTTTCGATTTGAGCATTTTTACATTTAAAAAAAAAAAAAAATTTAAAAAAAAAAATTCGGCTACTTTAGGGTTGATATGGGCCTCCATATTATTATTATTGTATTTGGATTTGACATTTGCGAAGTTTGTTTCAAAGTAAATACGCATGAATTACTTAATTTACCTAAACTAAGAACCTAATAATCAATTTTGTATACGTAAATAGTTATTTCTTGTAGTAATTATTGAAATGAAGTGTGATTTCCATAAGGGGGCATCCATTAATTACGTAAGCAGTTTTTCTTCCAATCTAGACTCCTTTCAGCACTCACGTTACTTTTCAAGTAACGTGAGATTTTGCTGGACCCCCCATCCCCCGTTTTTCTCACGTAATTAATGGATGCCCCCTAAGCTGTGTAAAAATGCGGCGGCTTATGGATTACCTACTTAATAATTAACACAGGAAGGAAACTACTTACTTTATGTGCAATGTTCCTTTTGAAATCCAAAACACACAACATCACAAATATGGTTTAAAATTATCACTTATCACCTTTCTTAAAAGCACAGTTAGCACAGAGGGTTCCATGGCAACTCAGAATGAAACCAACTCAGAAACACCCCAGAAAGGTCATTAAAAGCTAATAAAAAACATTTAAAAATAGCCGGTAAACCTAAATGAACTTAACCTATTCAACTATTTTTTTATCATCACTATTAATGACCTCTCTGAGGTGCTACTGAGTTGGTTTCATTCTGAGCTGTCCGGTCACCAGCACAGAGCAAAGAGGTATTGGAGATATCTACGAACTTGTATTTGCAGGAACAGTTATCAAAGGAATGTCTTCGAAAAATAATTAAATTTCACTATCCTTCACAAATCACAGTTTCCTTACGATTATCAGAGGAATGTCTTCAATAACTGTCTAAATTTCACTGTTTTTCACAAACACGCACTTTGTTTTAACTAAAAATGTTTTGTAGCAATTCGATAAACGTCAAAGGTCACGAAACTATCCGCGCGCGAAGCGCTTTCAATACTGCGGTCTCAAAAAATACATTTCACCGATTACGAACAGAAAAGCGGCCATCTTTATTTGTGTTCCCGAGGATTATACGGAACCAAGTCAGAAATGAGTTTTTGATGCAGACTTGAAACTTGAAGTAAATTATCATGTTTATCAGTGGCAGAAAGATGGAAGTCCTATTATGAAGAAAAAATAGGATTTTCAAAATTGCATATGGATGCAAGTACCATGATGCAACAACTATCTTAGAAGCAAAAGTGTGTACCATGGACTTTATTTCTTTCATAATACACCACATGTCATAACAAAATAGTCCACTTCATTTAGAGGCAGTAGGTCTCAAGTCCATGTTTTTGTTTGACTCAAGTCAGCGTTTTTTTTGTAAACAATTATTTTTAATTTTCGTTGTTGGTTTTTGGGGTGTTATGCCGTGTTGCGCTACCTCCTTCTATAGCCGACGTTTCGGACAGCGTTGCAGTGTCCATCATCAGGGCAGATCCGGTAGATCCGACGATGTCACACATAGTGTCGCTTTTTCGTTTCAACCAGGTTCAAATCACAGCGGTGCTATTGAAGTTTTTACTTCAAAGTTGTTATAAAATTAATTTTTCGTCGTTTGCTTACTATTTCTCTTTGGTGTCGCCATATCGTATCAAACAGGTTTAAATCACAACGGTGCTAAAGAAGTTTTCACTTCAAGTAATTATAACTTCTTCTAGTCTTGTCATTATTTCGTTGGATCTGCCCTGATGATGGACACTGCAACGCTGTCCGAAACGTCAGCAATAGAAGGAGGTAGCGCAACACCCCAAAAACTAACAACGAAAATGCTTTTGGCCGTGAAAGTCTAAAAACTAATTATTTTTAAGGCTTTAAATTTCATTTCTTTTGCTCGTTTTTAAAACAAAACTAATTGATTTAATAATTACTTTTTTTTTAATCTATTAGAATGGATATCCGACGAAGTTATGAGACCATAGTTAGAGAAAAAATATTTTTTTTGCTCTCCTGAACATTTACCTTTTTCGACTTGCATCCGTATGCTTCTTGGGTACAGAATTTGGTTGGTGGGTCAAGGCCACACGATACTTTTTGCTGCCCGCGGTCAGCAAAGCAAGGTTGACAAGCGTTGCTGTCTCGTTTTAGCATCACTTTAAACAAACGAGACAGCGCTAGAATCCATCTCGTCGTGATTGGATCAGCATGCAGTCTCGTGCGCGAAATGTAAATCAGCTGTTGAACCGTGAAATGAGCGAACATTTTATTTTTATGTTGAATTAATTGATGGGCAATTTCAAAATTATGCTTTAAATACCGATTTCTTTGTTTGGTTTTCTTTTAAATTGTTTTTATTAGTTAGGTACTATGATCGTCCGTAATAATTTACAAGAAATTGACCAAAAAAAAAATCAACTTCTGACTTGATTTTCTCGAAAACGAAAGCTCAAATCAAAAAAAGTTATACCACAAAATCGACTCCAAATGGGATGGGGAATCCCCAGTTTCCCGCTTGTACTACGAGTTTCCGGACACCTTGTATAAATATAAATATGAATTATCAATTCAGTTGGCTCTCAACATTTTACAAATAAAAAAATTCAAATTTTTTTATTTTTTTTATTTATATAAAAAGAAATGTCCAATAATAAAGGGATAGTACTAAAATTTTTAAAAAAAAGTGGACTAATCCAGTGTCTCTCAACATTTTACAAATAGTGTTTTCAAAAATAATTTTTTAATCCATAAAAGAGAAATGTACAATAATAAAAAGATAATACTAAATTTTGACGGCCGGCGTAGCGCAGCGGTAAGACGCTTGACTCGCGCACCGAAGGTCGCGGGATCGAATCCCGGCGTGGCAAATAAATTTTATTTGATTTATTTGTGTTATTACACAATTTATTCATATAAAATAATAAATAGTATATTTGCGGCATGTTTCAGAGTGGAAGATACTCTCTGTATCGCCCTGTACCACCATTCAGAATTAAAACGTTGCTTGAAACGGCATTAGCCGTGTTTGGTGACCAGATCTGAATAGCCAGGTACTTCCCCACCTTCCTCTTCCCTATCTCCTTCCCCTCCCCACTACCCTCGGCCTCACAACATACCCCAATTGGGGATGCCATAGTCTTACTGGCTTCAGACGGGAGCAGTTAGGACTCTTGTGAGGAATTCATGTAAAAAAAAAAAAAAAAGCAAAGTCTCAATTCTGAATGGTGGTCTTACACCAGGGCGATACTGAGAGTATCTTCCACTCTGGAACGTGCCGCAAATATACTATATATGTTTTTAATGAATTAATTATGAAATAACACAAATTAACCAAATAAAATTTATTTGTGCACACTGGGATTCAATCCCGCGACCTTCGGATTGTGAGTCAAAAGCCTTGCCCCTCGACCACGGAGGCCGACTATAAGGTACTCATCTTTTTTTATATGATACACGTGAATGTTCATTAAAAACGTGTTTCCTTCTACAAAAATTGATTTCAATATTAAACAATCTCTTTTAATTCGGAAATTTAGAAAAAATCGTATTTTTCGCCGAAAAGCTGCGTAAATGAAAATATCATGGGCATTTAGCGCAACGGCCGTATTCGCATTTGCGAATTTACGTAGTGATTTGAAGTATGTAATGCGATATTTTGGTGTAGAAATTAAAATTTCGTGGTGGCGCGGCGTTACCGTCATGGACGGTGCTTGTCAGATGCAGATATGCCAAGTATTGGTTTGAGATAAGACGATATATTTCCGCGGAATTGAAATTTCGTGACCCCCAACATTATTTAAATAAATAATTTTATTTTTGAATTGCGTAGATGCCACCTTTTTCTATTTAAGTCAAGATTGATCCCAGCTGTTGACAGGATGCTTCTATCTCTATCGCACCTATTGTGATTTATGTGAAAGTGGAGAGGCAGGAGGATTAAAATTTCAGAATGAAAACGGTTCCATTTGACACAGCGACGTTATGCGATAATGGTCTTTAGAGTAGTGTATTTTAGAACTCATTATCTCATGTTTATGTCTCGGTTATTCCGGTGCATTGATAATGGTCATTTTTCAAATATGTAGGTGAAATGGGTTTTATTGGACCTTTTAGAGGCAGAACAAAGGACAAAGTCGGAGTGCTGGCATGACAGTAATATAACACGAAATGGGTTTTTTAATTTGGCAAGTTAAATGCTTTCAATTATATTTTGTGCTGTAAAAACTTTTTAAGAGGGTAATTATTTTGTTAGGGGAATATATTTTTGAACTTCTTAGGCGAGAAATCTTTTCTTGCGGGAAACATATTAAATGGGAACAAATTGCGTGTTTTGTATGGGAATTTTTCGGGTTGAAAAAACTGAACTCTTTAGGCGGGAAAACATATTAAACGGGAACTTCTGAAGCGGGTTTGACTGTATTCTATTTATAGCAGAATTGTGGCCTGAGACAGACGTATAATTGTCACAATAATACATACTAGACCACCTTGATCTAATGGTAGGTACATGAAAGCGAATCAGTGAATCAGCTTCAATATATCAGGGCTATCCAACTGATGATTTACAATTTTATATAAAAATATTAGATCAAAAAATTTTCTTCTGTCACCTAACTTCAACAATTTCAATGAATGTAATAAAAAGTCATAATTTATAGATTCTAAAGGAATTCCAAGTCTAAAATTAATACACCTCAAAAATTTGCGTTGGACTCTTTCAATGATATTAATGTGATTATTAAAGACAGGTGACCAAATTGTAGAGTTATATTCTAGAATGGTTCTAACGAGAGATGTGAATAGAATTTTTAATGTGTGAATATTTTTAAAGTCTTTGGAAATCCTTAAAATACAACCCAACATTTTCATTGCCCTGTTGGCTATAGAAGTTACATGAGATACAAAGCAGAGTTTCTGGTCAAAAATAATGCCTAGGTCAAGTATTTCGACTACAGAGATTAAGTCTACATTAGTGATATATGAGAGTCAAGTAACCTGATTGGCCGATGAGGGCAGGCTTGCCCCGAGATAGGACACCACATTCTGCGGGTTGAACAAGCCGGTGGTCCCGTTGGTCAGTATTCCCTTCCACTGGGTGGCAGCCGGACTTCCCCTTCAAAATAAATAAACAACAACATCAACATTCCGTCACATCTGGAAATAAGAGAACATCTCAACTGGAATAATGAATTACCCTTTATCAATGACCGTGATTATCTCTCCGCCCCTGTAGAATAGTTGATCAGCCCTTTTGGTGTTTGGATCAAATTCGCTTGTTGATACGGCTTGCACCTGAAATCAATTAAATGATTATGTACTCCTTCACATTTTACTTCTAGAACACTTTTGTTTACAACTTTATATTGAACACATTGGAGAAATTTACTCAATTCACTCTATACATAATAGGCTATTGTCTTTTTTACATTAGCCTCACACAAGGGCGTAGCTAGGATTTTGTTAAAGGGGGGGGCAGACGGGGGGGGGGGGGGGGTAGGGTGAGTGTGACAAGGGGTATGGGGGGTCACCAGCTCTGTGACGTTACATGAAAAAAACTTCTATGTCACACTAGGGGGGCAGAAGGGGGTCTCACAAATGAGACGATAGGGACAGGGGATGGGGGGGCAAAAATCATGAAATTCGTGTGACGTAATTTATGGATGGCCCTTTAGCTCATGTGGGCATTTTGTTAATGAGGAACTAACAAAAAATTTTGCTGACTAACTTGAGTATAAGTCCCAATTCTGTGTCTGAGGCCCTCAGGGCCCTAACCGTATTTTAAAATATAAGAAAAGAAGCAATAATAAAACAATTAAAGACACATTTTTTACTTCGAGAATACATATTTCTAAGGAAAGGGTTCGAGGGCCTCTATGGATTAAGTCATAAATTATAAATACCTAAACTGCTTGAAAACATTTGGAACTGTACATGGTTGAAGTTTTACAAATGCACGTAAAAATAATACATAAAAAAAGGAAAAGTAAAATACAAATAAACGTACAATCTTTAGTTAGATACGTAAGTTATGCGGGTACAAAAAAAAAGCTTTTCTAATCGATGTAATATTACTTTACGGTTTGTGAGAATCCCTGAATCTTCTAGGGGGGGGCAGCTGCCCCCCCCCCCCCCCCCCCCCCTGTCCGTACCTCGCTATGCCCTTGGCCTCACACAGGAGGCCTAGAGGAACATAATTCCCTAGAAGGCTTGTCATCTTTGTCTTTTTTGTCATCTTTCATGGAGGGTCTTTTTAGGAAAGGAAGTTCTGGGAAGAAAAAAGGTATGAGGGGTAAATAGTAATCTGGGGGTCAGTCTGTCCAGGAATGACGGGCATACGAATCCATCCCTTCCCCTGTAGTGCAAGGCGATGTGATTCCAAGAAAGTTCTGCTGGAGAGGTCAAAAGGTATCCCTCAAACTATCTCTTGATCCGGCCAAACAGGCCCGGACAAACCTCACCCTGTGAAACCGGGCACCCCTGCCAAGTCACCAAACACTTGGGGTGACCTATGGCAGAGGTGCAACTTATCCAATAAAATGGTACCCGGGGCAGCGGTACTCACACCTGCCTCCCAAATTGAATATAATATCCCCATTCCACGCTTCAATAGCTGTGATAAAATACAGCAATCTAAATTTTATGAAAATGATTCAAGCCTCATCAACTGGCAATATATTTAGTAAAGAATGTGCGATAGTTGATATCAATGGCGTAGATCGTGTTGATATCGTAGATCGTTTTGTTGATGATGTTGAATTGATGGAGTAGATTGTGTTGATGACATAGTGTTTGTATGGTATGTGTTTCGCTGCAGCCTATTTTTGTTTGCGTTTAAACTGAGGGTGATTTCGTCACGGCTTGTACAAATACCCAAAACATAAACACCCTGTCAGCATTTTAACTGACTGATGCAATTTCGACTTGTATTTTTGTAGAATAGGCGGCACGTGTAGGTATAAAATTTTCCAATTGAATTTCTAAGAATATCCGACTCAAGGTATTTCATTGCTTACGTAAGCCGAATCTTCTCTGCAATTATCGCTTCATTGTTCATCGGGCGAATGAGTCACCGTTGTGCTGACTAAGGTGTGTTGACGAGGTTTGTTGAAGTCGTTACCATCCTTCCAGGTTTTAACTAACCTCAGAGTCGCCTTCAGAATAGAAATTTTGCTTTATTATATTATAAATATAATATAATAAAGCAAATATTATATTACAAATATAACCGTGTTTAATGAATGGACCTGAATTGCCATGTACTTGCTGTAATTGTACATGAAGAAGTCTCACAACATAACCCAAATGGGAAAGATAAAGATAAGATCTTATTTCTAATATGAGTTTCATTGATCAATTTGCCTTTATTATTACTAATTATGACCTTAGACTCCTGATATTTTGCACATTGTGAAATAGGAGAGCAACTCTTTTCAGTAAATGGGTATTTTAAACCATTACACCTTCCTCCAATAAATTGAGCATTTTGCCATTGATTTCAAGCAAAACAAAAAAAACTAAAGTAACGATTAGTATAGTTTTATTCATAAAAAACACATTTAATAATGAACTAACCAATAAAACATGACGCCTTTCGAGATGGCAGTTCGTCTCACAACTTCATCTTGGTCCATTCTTTCACATTCATACGTAGTCAGTTACAGACCCATCTCTTATCCTTCCTATGACATGACCCGACTCGGATAATAGATTCACTCAATCGTGCCATGTCTCCATTCATCCGCTTCTCATGCCTCAATCATCTAACCGTCCCTCTCTGAATATTGTTCATCATGATTACATCAGTCTTGATTTCCACATTTATAAAATGGTCAAATGCGGAGATTACCATCAAATTTTTCAAATTATCAGCACAAATAAAATACACAAATAGTTGTAACTCAGATTTTTTTATTGTATTTTAAAGATTTTTTTTTATAAATTCTATTGAAAATCCATAGTTTTCGACAGTGTTACAGTGTCCATCGTCAGGGTAGACCAACATGGACATCATTATCATCACCATCGTCGACGTGGAAACTGTAACGCTTTCCGAAACTATGGTTAAAGAAGGACAAAGCGCAACACGGCGAAGTAACCTAAAAACAAATTATAATTCAAACAAAATAAGAATTATTATAACAAAACAAACTTATAATTCCATCATACTTTTAATAACGCATATAAGATTAGTAAACATGAAAGGTCTTATATCAGAATGATAACAGTGAAATTTCCAGCTATCTTTTTGCTTATGACAGCAAAACACTTTTGGCAGTGAAAATCTCAAATCGTATTCCTCTCCTATGTTGTCCTCCTGGAAGATTCGTCCTGTTGATTGTGGCCCAGTCAAGTTTGTGTTTGTCCCTTGGAGTTATCCTTCAGCAAGAAGGATGGTGATGAATTTCACCGAAATTACTTGTGTAGGGTAGTAGTTCTCTGCATATAATCTTCTTTGAAAATCTTCAATAAAGCAAGTGGCAGCAGAAGGGGGAAGTTGCATTTTGAAGATCCACTACATTCGTTGTGTCATCTCAGGTGGAACTATACTGGAGCATCTCATCCTAAACATCTGGCGGTGGCGGAATTCAGGAATGTTGTATGGTGGACGCCTGGGTTGTATTTGAGATATTTCATTTGCTACCATTCACTAAATTGCACAGGAACCACGATACGAGGTATTGCCTTAAATCAGGGTGGTGTCGGTTCTGCATATCTTTTCAGTTTGCGGGTCCTCTGCAACCAGTTAAAGAGTGAAAAATCAATCACTTTGATATTAACTACGCCATTAATCAGGCGACACGTGGCGAAGTAGACGATGATGGAATGAATGTGAGATGACAAGGCAGTAGGGGTCTCCTACATATCTTCTGTAAGCATATTTAATATCTTGGTTGACATGTCTTGACACACAGTGGATAATTTATTCATTGCATATGGTCGAGGCATGGTTAAAGCCATCTGCAAATCAATCGGGAGTTCATCAACATCTTCAGAATCTGGCTGGTTAACTTTTACTGGGATCAATTCACTGAAGGATGCGGGAAACAGGATGCCTGGCTTTGAATTTGAGTTTGCAGTCATCGCAGGGTGAGCTCTTCCTAGCACGACATCTGCGGGAATGTGAATTTCCTCGAGGGTATTTGGTATCTTGATATTGTGAAGGAGTTCTGGTTCGTCCACCATCTTCGGCAAGGATCCGTAGGGAGCAGCAAACAGTAAGGGTAATGCATTCAACACTACGATGACAACTTTGACAGTGATCTCAGACATATTGATGAACTTGTTCACTTGACAAATACAAAATTTCAACTGATGTCTGGGTTTACAAATTACGCATTTTATACCATCAAAAAATATTAAAATTCACACGGTTAAAAATAAATCCCAAATACCTTTTGATACTAATTTGCATTGTCATATCATCAAAATAATGTTTGACGACATTCCGCACTGTCATCAAATATCGTTTTGGATTGAGCAACAAGACAGAACGCGAAAATTAATAAAACATTATTTTTTTTGCAAACTTGTCAGTTATATAGTGTCAAGTATTGTTTACGAATGAGTCATTAAAAATACAGACGGAAAAAGTCAATATTTAGTACTAACTGAAAAACCTTTATGCAGTTTTTCGAAATCATAAAACTATGAAAACAGACACGAATCTATTGGTATTCAGAGATTATGTTTCCAAATCTTTAGATAAAGGCTACCAAGTAGGTTGCTCATACAATGATTTCTCAAAGGTCTTTGACACCGTAAATCATGCATCTTATTAAATAAATTGTCAACGATAGGTTTTTCTTTCCGGTTTCTTATATTCTTTGCCAGCTATTTTACTGAAAGAAAACAATTTGTATCACATGGAATATTCTTATCAAAATTATTTCTTGTATTCTCAGGAGTACCTCAGGGCTCTTATTTAAGACCACTCCCCTTTTCGATTTTTATTAATGATATAACAGAAATTATTCTGCATTCCAGGTTACTTCTTTTCGCTGATGATCTAAAACTTTTCTTGGAAATACAAACTTTAGAGAACTGCATTCGAATCCAATCGAACATAGATAGGATTGTTGACTGGAGTAAACGGAATCAGATTGAATTCAATATCTCTAAATGTTTCATTCTTTCTTTCACTAGAACGTTTCATACCTGGTTTTACCGGTATAATATGAGGGCTCTAAATTTAAAACGTGTCTCCACTATTTTTTTTTTCTATGTTTTACATATTATTAGAGAAAAATGTGTCCTTACTGGGGTACCCCGTTCTAAGGACACATTGTACAAGTTTTTTTGTTTGAATATATTACAGATGAAAATTATAACAGACGAAAGTTGAATCTAAAAAGAGTATAGGGTCTTACATTAACAGCTTCCTATCTTTAAATTTAAATAAAACAGAGTGTGTGTGAGATATCATTGAAATTTTTTTTCGTGTGTAAGGCTTATCGATGCCATTATGTATGGAATATAACATCCTTCAAATGTCTGCAACGGCTTTTCTGGTTGGAGCGCATACGAAATGTCCTATTTTCCATGACTCTGGCGCATAAATCACGCTGAATTTGACCGATGGCATGGGTCATGTTGGCTTTGAGGGCTGTGGTTTATGGCTTATTCGCATTGACCTGCAACTTAAGAGATCCAAGAGCGTCCAATGCATTCCGAAAAATGCACTGTTTGGTGTGGATTTTGGGCTGGCGGCGTCATTGGTCCATATTTCTCCGAGAACGTTGTTGGCCAGGCCATCACCGTCAATGGCGAGCGCTATTGGTTGATGATTACCAACTTCTTTTGGCCTGTATTGGATGATATGGACCCCGAAGACTTGTGGTGTCAACACTATACAAATAAGCCGAAAACCACAGCGGCCCTCTAAACCAACATAACCCATGCCATCGGTCAAATACAGCCTGATTAATGAGTCAGAATCATCGAAAAATTGACATTTCGGATGCGCGCCACCCAGAGAGGTCGCGGCGGACATTTGACTGATATTATATTCCATACATAATGGCATCGATAGGCCTATCAAACGAAAAAAAAAATTCTCCAAAATTTGATATCTCACACACACTCCGTTTTATTTAAATTTAAAGATAGGAAGCTCTTAATGAAAGACCCTGTACAATACAGGCATTAATCTTTGTTAGGTTACAAAATTGTATCTATATTCTTCCTTCCCATGTCCATGATCCATATTTTTATGTTTCTTTTAAAGTCGGTTATTTTTTTAATTGTTTTAATTGCAAGACGGAGTAAATTAAATAATTTCATAGAGAGGTATTGTATATTTCTTTGTCCAAATGTCATTTTAGTTGTAGGTTGGTGGAATGTATGTTGTAATGTAGATCTTGTGAATCGGCTCGAGTTTGTCTGTGTAAAATTATCCTGGTTTTTGAATGCGTACATTAGAATATCTTTTGTATATAATTGTTTCAGTGACATTAAATTCAGCGCTTTAAAAACATAATGTAACGTAAATAGTTCCGGGGAACCATTTACAGTATTATACATAAATAGGTAGAGCAAGCGAGTCTCCTCAGGATTGTGGATGGAAATACGGGATTCTCCCCAGCATGATTAGGTTTATCTTTTTTGTTTGAAATAAAAGAGTTCTTTACTAAATAACAATGTTAATTGTGTATTTCAAAAAAAACATATAGCCAGGGGGTTTCAATTACCCCAATACAACACCGGTAAGGCCGACCAAATCAACAATGAAACAAAAAGCAAATCGCATACCTGTTGGACCAAGTCATGTTTCCTAAAAATAATTCTAACACTCAAGAACGCTTATTTGAACTGTCGCCGCGAAGATGTGGGAAAGTAATCGGGGAGCGCATCCATGGGACGCAACTGCGCCAACTGCAAATCGCCAGCGCATATCCCGCTGACTCTGGCTATCCGGACAGCCGGGCAGCAGGTTCCACCGGATGACCAGGATTCCGACTGAAGTCATCAAGGGACTCTGGGCATTTGTCAAGCACAAGGCAAGATCCACGTCAAAGGCTTTCCGCCAGGAATTCGCCACAACTACTCGAGGCAGACGGCAGGCAAGGGCACAAAGGTGTTCCGTCGCGTTTCATGTCACTCTTCGACAAACGATTACGCGGATTTATCAAAATGCAAACATCGCGTGGCACAAGTAATTCACCCACCGACAGCCGTAACGCCCGCTTAATTACTCCGGGTCGCGTTTATCAAAAATCATCTTTAATGATCCGGCTCGTGGTTTTAAATAATAAAATATCAATATAAGGGATTATCCCATGTTAAAAACTTGTAAAACTGACACCTAATTGACGAGTCGAATATCCGTCGGCTGCCGTAACGGCGGATATTCAAAAAGTGCCGGAAACTAGAAACTAACGTTGCCACCCGCAAAAATAAAAATCAAAGGCGGTTCAACAAATAACACGAGCGGCCAGGTGAAAGTTAAATAGGTCACGAGAATAATTATTCGAATTTAATAATTATTATCATGACAATAATCTGTACTGTAGGGGTTCTGATGGGGACTCGGAAGTATAATTTTTAAAATTTCCTTTTGTGCTATGAGGACTGGTTTTATAGTGGAATCGCACGAGCTTCCCCATCCGATAAGACCATATTGTAGATGAGATTGGGCTAATGCGTAATAGATTTTAATAAGCTGTTCTTTGTTAGGGTTAGTTTTTTTAAATTAATTGCTCACATTTTCCACTCGGGAGTTCCAATTCAAGTTTTGATCAATAATTATTCCAAGGTATTTCTTATTGTAGATGAGATTGGGCTAATGCGTAATAGATTTTAATAAGCTGTTCTTTGTTAGGGTTAGTTTTTTTAAATTAATTGCTCACATTTTCCACTCGGGAGTTCCAATTCAAGTTTTGATCAATAATTATTCCAAGGTATTTCTTATTGTAGATGAGATTGGGCTAATGCGTAATAGATTTTAATAAGCTGTTCTTTGTTAGGGTTAGTTTTTTTAAATTAATTGCTCACATTTTCCACTCGGGAGTTCCAATTCAAGTTTTGATCAATAATTATTCCAAGGTATTTCTTATTGTAGATGAGATTGGGCTAATGCGTAATAGATTTTAATAAGCTGTTCTTTGTTAGGGTTAGTTTTTTTAAATTAATTGCTCACATTTTCCACTCGGGAGTTCCAATTCAAGTTTTGATCAATAATTATTCCAAGGTATTTCTTATTGTAGATGAGATTGGGCTAATGCGTAATAGATTTTAATAAGCTGTTCTTTGTTAGGGTTAGTTTTTTTAAATTAATTGCTCACATTTTCCACTCGGGAGTTCCAATTCAAGTTTTGATCAATAATTATTCCAGGGTATTTCTTATTGTAGATGAGATTGGGCTAATGCGTAATAGATTTTAATAAGCTGTTCTTTGTTAGGGTTAGTTTTTTTAAATTAATTGCTCACATTTTCCACTCGGGAGTTCCAATTCAAGTTTTGATCAATAATTATTCCAAGGTATTTTATTGTTTGTATTTCATTCAATTTTGGGCAGTTGCAAGGAATTTATCAGTTCACGTTTATACAGTCTTTATGAATTTTATGTTTAGGTTTGTATTGAGGTTATCTGTCTGTTTGTTGTGTATTTTGAATTTAATATATTTAGATTTTGTATCATTTAATGTTTGTGAATTTGAATTAAGCCATTGTTTTTACCCGATTCATCCCTTTTTCAGCTATGAAAGATCTTGGTATTTTGTTTGATAGTAGGTTAACTTTTCATGCTCATTTCATAATGACTTGTACTACACTGAGAATGTTGGGCTTTGTCCTACGCACTGCGAGAAACTTCAGAGATACCCGGGTTCTCGCAGTACTATACAATGCTTTGGTTAGGAGCAGACTTGAGAGTGGGTAGCTGGTTTGAAGCCCACACTAAGTGAAGTATTCCCTCATGTTGGAGAGGGTTCAGAAGAAATTTCTGAGATTTCTTTACCTGAGGAAGTATGGCTACTTTCCATGGCTCTACCCTACCCACTTTCTCTTGGGCATGAAGTATGAACCATCTACGGGTCAGAAGGGATGTGCTCATTGTAACACATTTCTTCAGATTGATTCATGGAAGGTTCGAAAACTCGGCTATCATGGAGAACATTATTTTCTATGTTCCCGATGGTTATTTCCGTCACCGACAGCATAGACTGTTTTATCTCCCGGCTTGCAGAATTAACTTGCCAATGGTTATGCCAGTCGGGAGAGCAGTCTTGTTGTTAAATAGAATCACTTCGAATATCGAATATATATTTAACATCAATGAAGCACAATTCAGACGACAAGCTTTGTTGCTGTTAGTATGATTGTGCTTCATTGATGTATAAATTGCTTAAATCTTAATATTTTATCTCTTTTAAATTTTTTAATTATGTAATGTTTTAAAAATGAATAAATTGAATTGAATTGAATTAAACGTTGTTAAAAAGTGAAAACACAAAGCTTTATATTCAAATCTAAAAGTTTACCATGAAATAATTAAAGTGTAAAACCATAGTTTCAGACCGCAATTTGAAAAAAAATTAAAAAACTTTTGAGATTATTTTATTAATTCTTTTTATATGAAGCGGCAGAAGAGTGAGTTGACGATACTATTTATAATAGACTAGCTGGTACCCGGCATGCGTTACTATGCCATTTAATAAAGAAATTGTTTCTACCGGCGTGTCCTTTTTCCCATTCATCCCGTTCACCTTCCTCCTCCCATTCCTCTCCCTCGTCCCCTTCGACTCTCGCGTTCACCTTCCTCCTCCCCTTCCTCTCCCGCGTCCCCTTCCCCTCTCGCGTTCCCACTCCTCCTCTTCCACCTTCCCTCTCCTCACTCTACTCCCCCTCCTTCCCCCGTCCCGCGAACCCCCCTTCAGAGTTCCCCTCCCCCCTCCCGTATTCGCCTCCCCCTTCCCGCGGATCCTCCTCCCCCCTCCCGGGTTCCCCTCCCCACTCCTGCATTCCATAAACTCATTCCCGTTACATTCAGTTTTCAAACAGCTCGCGTGACACATATTGCAATTTTTTTATACAAATTTCATGATGCCGTACATGTTATTCTGATGTATGAGCTATATTATTGTAAAGTTTCATTAGTAGTTTTTGCGTGAAAGAGCAGTGGCGTAGCTAGGCGTGGGCGAAGCGGCCCCTCGCCCACGGCCTCGCACATAAAGGGGCCTCGCGTGAGCGAGGCCCCTTTATGATCTCATCATCTTTATGTGCAAAATTTTATTATCAATATCGATCATCGGAAATTTTCGGTATCGATCTTTGCGTTCCCATCCCTAGACTCAGATTTTGACAGATCCTCTGCTTTCGTTCGATACAACCCGACCCGGCAGGCGTCATAGTAGTGTGTATTGCGTCGACTGATTACATTGATCGTGGGCACTGTACAGTTTTAATTAAACAAAACATTAAAGTTATCACTTATCACTAAGTGTATAATTTAACTTAACAATTAAATAGTGAGTGACAGGTGACAGTGAATTGTGGCTGAATCATACGAGTAATTAAATTAGTAGGTAAGTATATACATAATAAAATTCACATAACCTTAGTCTACTCGTTGTTATTTCTCATCAATTTCATCATGGAACCAACTGGGTAGTAATATTATAGTACCTAGTTGTTATGTATATAACATAGGTTAATTGTCGTTTTAAGTTAGTACTGGAATCTATGAAGCGGCACCTTAGCATTGTCTATTGTTTTTCATCCTGGCAACACCAGAGAGGAGCGGAAATGGGATGGTGGCACTTCCCGGCGGGCTTCCGCCCGCCGGAGGTCGAGTCGGGCATTGGAGATAATCGGGGAATATGAAGTGGATCGGTGCCAAATCATAGATTCGAGAAGTTCCCGTAAAGTTCGGGCGGTTATTATAGTGCCGTTACAAGTTTATTTGAGTTCCCGTTATGGTTTCGACCCCGCTAGTCGCGCTCCGGAAAAAGTGTTGTGTTCACACATGGCCGAATTGTATTTCGATTAGGAATAGGAAATTTCAATCTGGACAGTAAACGCCCCTGCCTTTAGTCCCAGAAACACCGTGGGCTAGTATGATTTCCGGCCAATATAATGTTCTACCCGATCTCCGCCAGGAAATCTCCTGGGGTATCAATTCACCATACACGTGCGTGACTCATCATTTGCAACCAACGCCAGCTTACTTCACCGTGGGACGTGGAGTAGCCTTATTTGCTCATGCTGCAGATGCCAGAGGGTTCCTGCCACCAATATAGTCAGCTTACTTCACCGTGGGACGTGGAGTAGCCTTATTTGCTCATGCTGCAGATGCCAGAGGGTTCCTGCCACCAATATAGCCAGCTTACTTCACCGTGGGACGTGGAGTAGCCTTATTTGCTCATGCTGCAGATGCCAGAGGGTTCCTGCCACCAATATAGTCAGCGCGCATCACCGTGGGACGTGGGCCGCTGCACCAACCTTAGTCACCGGGAAGATCCCTCATCGTCTAAACGATCGCGTTAATAGTCAGTTTACTTTAGCTTAGTTTTCGGTTATGGTCTGTGGGGGTAAGTTCTATCCTATCTGTACTATTACATGCAATATTTTTAAATAAACCTATATGGTTAGTCCATTTATAATTAACCTTATTTTATTTACAAAACCTGGTAATTCCTGCCTATGCCTGACATCTTAGAACATAATTCCCCGCTCTGGGAGGGGGGAACTCTGCTCTACCGCTGTGCTGGTCGATTTGGCGGGTCTGAGGCTGAGGATTCCTCGGGATCAGATCCTGGCGCGTCCGGTACTAACCGGCAAAGCCATTTCGACCACTCACTATAATTAAATCCCTTTAATAAATATGCCGACTATTTTGGGCGACTTTGACCCTAACATAGTGTCTACTTTTACTTTTGAATTGGGCTAATTTTGAACACTTTTATTTTACGTTCCTTGAAAGATAAAATAAATTAACATCACGGATGCGGATGCGAATGCGGAAACGAATTAGTCTTGCGTGAATCTAAAAAATGTGACGTCATCATTCTTGTGGGGACCATCGTCGAGCTCTCATCGGTACATTTTACGAAATAACTCTGCAAAAATGGTGACTTGTGCTATGAAAACGTGTAAAAATAGAATAGTCTATTTTTAAGAACTAAACTAACTAACTAACTAACCATCACGCCGTTTCCCCGCAGGGGTAGGCAGAGAGGACGGACCGCCAAACAACTCGGTCTTGGCACACACTCCTTGCCTCGTTCACATTCATACACCGTCTCATACATGCTCTTCTATTATTCCGACTCTTCACATGGCCTGACTCAAGTATCTGATTCACTTGGTCGTGCCATGTCTTTCTCGGACGTCCCCGACTTCTTCTACCATTCACATTTGCATCATATATTCTCCTTACACTCCTTTCCTCGTTCATTCTCTCTACATGCCCGAACCATCGAAGCGTTCCTTTCTTGATCTTACTCATTACGCTTACATCAGCCTTGCATTCTTTGCGGATCTCCGCGTTTCTCACACGATCATACATGGTTTTACCACACATACGCCTCAGGGATCTCATTTCTACAGCATTCAGTCTACTTTCATCCTTCCTCTGCCAGTTCCATGCCTCACTGCCATACATCAGGGTAGGTACCAGTACTCCATTATGGACGGCTAGTTTCGCGTCTTTGGACAGTTTTTTGTTGGTGCCAACGGCGTTCAGTCCTCCATTAATAGAGTTACCTGCATTCACCCTTCTTTCAATATCTCTTTCAGCCTTCCCATCTCTCGTAAACATACTTCCCAAATAAACAAACTCATCCACCTGCTCCAAGCATTCATCGTTCACAACTATATTGCATACTGTTTTCGTACTCTCTCTTTCAAACACCATGACTTTAGACTTACTTACATTCATCATTAACTCATTCTTCATACATACTTCGTTCATCCTTGACACGAGAGACTGTAGATCTTCCATACTGTTAGATATCAGCACCGCATCATCAGCATACAAAAGGCAACATACTTTCAGATTACTCAATTTCGCACCCAATCCCATCTCTTTCAATTCTTGCATACAATTATCCATGTATAGATTGAATAACCACGGCGACATTACGCAGCCTTGTTTAACACCTTTCGTGATGTCAAACCACCCCGTAAAATCGCCGTTCACCCTAATACATGCAACGCTTCCCTCATATAGAGACGCAATTGCCTGTATGAGATTCGTATTCACTCCATACTTGGACAATACCTTCCATTTTTAAGAACTAAATCGTGATATTATAATGCGAGATGCCTATACACGGTGTCCGAAAACTCGTAGTACAAGCGGAAAACTGGTGAACCTACATCACATAGAGAACCCAAATAAACATAAAGATTTTCTATTTAAGCATTTTTACATTAAAAATTTAAAAAAAAAATAATAAATGAATTTTTTCGGCTACTTTAGGGTTTAAATTTGTAACGGGCGGCGGGCAAAAATGTATTGCATTTGAAAGCGACACGAACGATTTTCAGCAACATTTCAGTGTACACGCTACTTGACTTAGTACTGGACCAATTCGAACAATCCTTGTGAGAGAAATTATTAGCATAGGTGTTAACCTACTTACATTATGTGGAAATGTTCCGAGGAAAGGTAATCCAAAAACTTAAAACACTGCACATCACAAAAAATACATTAATACGTCATAATTATTCTGCGTTGGTATTATTCCATTGTAATACACAATAATTAATCACTTTAAAATATGAAAATGACACAAATAATTCACAAACACACTTTGTTGTTTTTTTATAAAACAAAAAAAGAGTTTAATTAACAGAACGGTTAAAAGATGTGAACGACCTCAATCAAACGCGTGACAGCGGGAACTAACCTTGAACTTGCCCAAACAAAGCAAGGAAGTACGTTATAATAATGAACGGCCATGTTTTAAGGGCATTCCTCACGGCCCGATTTGTAGACACTTCAAGCAGGCACCCCTGCAAGCAGGCACTCATGCAAGCAGGCACTCATGCAAGCAGGGCAACAACCAAATTTGCAGAGAGTTCTTAGTTTTTGCGCTGTGCGTACGTGTTCGGAGCGCTCGCTGACTGACTTTAATGACTTTAAATTTCAAAATGACTATAATTTTTTTTACTCCAAATAAGCTCGGGTATCTCTGGTTAAAATCTCCTCGGGTACGTGCTGTTACACCCTGACAAATAAAAAAAGTCCAAATGAATAAATTACTTAGTTTTTACAATTTTTATTGTTTATAAAAACCGAATGTTTCGTAAGCAACGCTTATTTCTTCGGGGTTTTAATAATACTAATTTTTAAATAATAGACATAGAACATGATGTCAAGGAAAAATAACAGACATAGACTAATAATAAACATAGACAACGGTAACAATGGAAAAAATGAGAAAAGGTTGGTACAATATGGAACAATTTAAATGAAAAAAAATTTAAAATGTCCCACCTTACGTATTTTTCTAACTAAAATTACCGATAATGAAAAAAAATAAAAATACACGCATATTTTATTAGGCAAATTTATTATAAACATTATTAACCACTCATTTTATGTCGTTTCTTGCATAAAATTAATTAAAAAATTCCCACAATTTCACAATTTTTTTTCAGATTGTGGTCAGAAACTTAAGTTTCTTAAAAGTGTACATATTTTATTATTTTGAGGTTAACTTTTAGGTTCGAATTTAAAAAGTGGTGTTGTATATTTATAACACCGCACCGTTTAGATCACAGATTCTCAACCTTTTTTTCCCACCGCCCACTTTGAGAATATTTTTATTTCTAGTGCCCCCTATCCGAAACAGCCATAGGGGGCGTAATGGGATACCATGACATGGTTACATTTGCCACAACGGAGGAGGCGTAACGGTACACCACCACCACCACGACGAAGGGGGCGTAACGGGATATCACGATGGAGCTACATTTGCCGCAACGGAGGGAGCGTAATGGGATAGGGAAATTATTTTAGTGAATGGATGGCCCCTAATGGGATAGGGTGGGATGGGTTCCTCTGGGTTCCCCTACACCTGGGTACACCGCCACCACGACGAAGGGGGCGTAACGGGATATCACGATAGGGCTAAATTTGCCGCAACGGAGGGGGCCTAATAGGATCGGGAAATTATTTTTGTGAATGGATGGTCCCTAATGGGATAGGGTGAGATGGGTTTTTCTGGGTCTCCTACCCCCCCCCCCCCCTGAAAGTCTGAAACGCCCCCCAATAATCCTTGTATTCTACCGCCCAACTGAAGGTCTGAAAAGTCCCCAAAGGGGCGTTTTCGCCCACGTAGAGAACCTATATCATAGATTCTCAACCTTTTTTTGCCCACCACCCACTTTAAGAATAATTTTATCCTAGCGCCCCCTATCCGAAACAGCAATAGGGGGCGTAATGGGATACCACGACAGGGTTACATTTGCCATAACGGAGGGGGCGTATCGGTACACCACCATCACCACGACGAAGGGGACGTAACGGGATATCACGATGGGGCTACATTTGCCGCAACGGAGGGGGCGTAATGGGATAGGGAAATTATTTTTGTGATTAGATGGCCCCTAATGGGATAGGGTGCGATGGGTTTATCTGGGTCTCCTACCGCCCACCTGAAAGTCTGAAACGCCGTCAATTTTCTCCTTTAATTGTACCGCCCCCTGAATTGTCGCCCCCTTATCGCCCACGTTGAGAATCTATGGTTTAGATCTCGCCGCAAATAATTTTTGTGGGAAATATCACACAAGCATCTATAAATCAAAAATTTCTACCCAAACTTCTTTTTCCTTTTCAATGCATGATGAGTAAAATAATAATATTTATATCCTAATCGCTGTTCTGGTACAAGTCGCTGCCAACGACGTGTCGTAACATGTTCATTCCGGCAGATTGGTCGCAAGTTGGAGGCGGACCCTCTGCGGCTGACACGACAGAGAATTCGAAGAGGGTAAATAATAATACGGCAGGCGGTTCTGACTACTAACCACCCAATTTGCAGGAACTCTGCGGCAGATTCCCTGCATGCAGTGCCGTGTGAAGAGCCCTTTAATTATTAGTTCGTCCGTATGGTACCTGTTTACGAAATATCGAAAATGCTATCTCGTCTCTTCTTTCACGTGTTGATTGTACCTAGCGTAGAAAGAGATAGAGCTAATTTTGCATTGTTATTTTAACAGAAGCTGCGAATATGTAGTAACAGCTGTGCACAGCTGTGTTTGAACCGTGGAACGAGCGAAATTTTTATTTTTATGTTGAATTAATTGATGGGCAATTTCAAAATTATGCTTTAAATACCGATTTCTTTGTTTGGTTTTCTTTTAAATTGTTTTTATTAGTTAGGTACTATGATTGTCGGTAATAATTAACAAGAATTTGACCAAAAAAAAAATCAACTTCTGACTCGATTTTCTCGAAAACGAAAGCTCAAATCAAAAAAAGTTATACCACAAAATCGACTCCAAATGTGATGGGGAATCCCCAGTTTCCCGCTTGTACTACGAGTTTCCGGACACCTTGTATACTGTCAGATAGAGTTATTGACGAATCACATATCACCAAAGTTGTATTCCCGCTCTGCGTCCCGCTGCAGTTGGATTCTACCCCTCACCTTTCTGTTCTGGTCTAGTAAATATTCATATGTCTATGATTAACAAATTTTTTTAAAATTAATTTTGGGAAATCACTTTTTTTTGTTATTCACTGGCATTGTTAAGAATTTTAAAACTCCTATAACATTAATTTTTTTCACGGATTATTAAAATTTCACGCTTATAAGTTTATAACTTTATTACATATCTAATGATCTTATTTAATCAGATTTTATGTTTTTATATGCCCAATTATTTAATCTAACCCACATATTTAGGTATTCCACCATCGTACAGTTTACGATAGTTTATTTATAGTAGACAACTCCATTATGGGAGAAGTATGTGCCTGCGCAATATCTACGAAGCATAAATTTTCTATCGTTACAAAAGATTGACATTCTCATCTCAACTCACAATTTCAAAAAGTTTTTTTTGAAAAAAATACTGCCATGTTATTCTTATATTTAGGTACGTAAATTACAAAATGATTTACAGATATCATGTCCGGCCCGAGCAGAGATAGAGATGCACATCGGAAATGGGAATCTGGAACATCGAAGCGAAAAAGAAAAGCTGAGATGGCAGTAACTAATGCAGCTCTTAGTGCTAGCATGCAGAAATTTTTGAATCAAAAGAAAGTTCTTTCGACCTCTGAAACTGGAGTATCGGGAATAATAACTGATTGTCAACAGAATGAAGAGAAGTCTTCGCCAGAAGAAGTTCTACAAAGTGAATCCAACGATACTACAAATGACACTGAGCCCTGTGTTGGAACTTCTTTTGATATTGGCGAGGCCACTTCATCAGTTAATATTAGGGAGAATGAAGAGTCAGAAATTTGTAAACCCGAAATGAATGATCCAGGAAAATGGAGCATTCCCATAAACAATGCATACCGTCACGATTTAGTCCAATGTGGTCCTCAACAAAACCTACATATTAGCAATGAATACTATCCGAAAAATGAACATGGTAGACACTTTTCTAATTTTTATTTTACAAGGAAATTGAGCAATGGTGAAAATCAGCATCGTAGGTGGTTAGTTTATTCAACATCACATAATAAAGTATATTGTTTTAGTTGCAAACTTTTCTCTAGTTTACAAACACAAATGGTTGTAGGCTGTAATGACTGGAAACACTTAAAAACTATTCTTGAACGTCACGAAAATCAGAAAGAACACAGGAAAGGCATGGTTCAGTGGCTAGAATATGAAAAAGGTATTAAACATAGAAAAACGATTGATCAAGAAAACGAGAGACTCATTCAAGAAAGTCAGAAACATTGGTATAATTTGTTTGAAAGACTAGTTGATATAATAAATTTTTTAGCTTCACATAACTTAGCTTTTCGAGGTCATAAGGAATCTCTCGATCAGAATCATTTAGGAAATAGCGGTAATTTTATCGATCTGTTTAAATTACTATCTAAATACGATTTGACTCTTTGTGAACACTTAAATCGTATCAATGAAAAAAAACTAAATCAACACTATTTAAGTCCTCAAATTCAAAATGAACTTATTTTATTAATGTCACAAACCATTGTCAATGAGATTATAGGGAAAATTAAAGAAAGTAAGTACTATGCTATAATGCTGGACTGTACAAGGGACATCAGTAGAGTCGAACAAATGTCCGTTATAATAAGATTCATCAATACCTGCACCGGTACAATTGAAGAACATTTTCTTGGGTTTTTGGCAGTTTCGGAATCAACAGGAGAATTTTTAACAGAAACAATTCTCAAAGAGCTAGAAAAATATGAATTAAATATTCAAAACTGTCGAGGCCAAGGCTACGATAATGGCGCAAATATGGTTGGAATCAACAAGGGAGTGAAATCCAGAATACTGACCATTAATCCAAGAGCATTCTTTACGCCTTGTGGCTGCCATAGTTGGAATCTTATATTAGTAGACGCAGCCAACACATCATCTATGGCAAAGGTGTTTTTTGGGTTTATCCAAAAAATATATGTCTTATTTTCAAAATCCAGCAAGAGATGGGAATTACTGAAGGATACATTGAAGATATCATTGAAATCATTGTCTGATACAAGGTGGGAAAGTAGAATCGCTTCCGTTAAAGCTATTTTATTTCAATTTGATGAAGTAATAGATTGCGTAAATAATCTGAAAACTCAATCTGGAGACGCAGATACTCTCTGCGATTGCGAAGCAATTATTACTGAAATGCTTACTCTAGAATTTATTATTTCGATACACGTGTGGTATGAAATATTAATCCGTGTGAATAATATAAGTAAAATCTGGCAAAAAGTCACTATAAATTTAAAGATCGCTATTGATAATTTATTCAATTTTCGTGACTGGATCCAAGAATTTCGGGAAACAGGCTTTAATGAATGTATTACAAAAGCTTACGAGTTCATAGAAAAGAGCAGTTATGAGATTCCAACCACTTTTAAGGAGAAAAGGGCTCGCAGAAAAAAGAGAATGTTCAGTTATGAAGCTGCAGATGAGCCTATTGATTCTGCTGAAAGTAGATTTAGAATAGATTTTTTTACTACAATGGTTGATGCAATTATACAAGATACCGATACGAGATTTACAGCACTCACTCAATACTACAATTATTTTGGATTCTTGTATGAAATAAATAATTTAAAATCCTTGACAAATAGCGAACTTTTGAAACACTGCAATGACCTAGGTATTAACTACAACATGGAGAAAGCAAAGATATAGAATCCTATGAACTATACGAAGAACTGCAACTCTTAGTTCCTAACATACCTGAGTCTATTAAAGATAACAAAAATCTGATTGAATATATAATTAAAAATGAATTGCAAGACATTTACCCTAATGTTTATGTTGCGATTAGAATTATGCTGACTATGCCAGTAAGTACAGCATCCGCAGAAAGAAGTTTTTCGAAATTAAAAATAATAAAAAATTATTTGAGAAATAGCATGAAACAGGAACGGTTATCTGCTTTAGGAATACTATCAATCGAAGCAGAGTTAGCTTCAAAAATCGACTACAAATCCTTACTTACAGACTTTAGCAAAGCAAAGAGTCGAAAGGAATTATTTTTGTAAAAGATTAGACTATATAAATTAAAAAAAAAAAAAAAAAAAAAAAAGCTATATACGTAATTTTTATGTCTGTATAGATATGTGCACCTACGTATATATTGTGTGCTTGCATGCACCCATATCGAAAGAAAATTATGTTCATTCTTTTAACCTAATGCTAAATTACTTGTTTTACCCTTTCTATTTTCTACTTTTTATTTTTATTTTATTATAATGTTTTCAATTTTTAGCATCACTTATCTAGATCCATTTATTATGTTCACACTAGACTACGTATATCATACAAAGTAACAATACTCCGTTGGTCACCATGAAACAGACAGCCGCCTAGTATGGTGATCGAATATATCTACTTTATGTAAATTGTTGGTTATGTATCATGTGCTTTATAAATAAATAAATAAATAAAATAAACTCTTTTTAAATATTTTCTGCTAAATTATATTTTATTTTTGTATTCATAAAAAAATGGTAGGACCACTGTGTTGATGTATAAAACAGGTACTGAAAGAAAAGGGCCTCGCGGATGCGCCTCTGCCCACGCTCTGATTAGTCCACGCTACGCCACTGTGAAAGAGTAACAAAGACACAGAGATCCGTCTTTCGTTTAATATATTGTTCTGATGAAGAAACGTTTGCAGTTCTTGGACAATGGTTCATTTCACTGTTGGATTATGAGCACAACGCCATTCAACTTCCGCATCTTGATTGCCCATAAAACCTAGCTTTTCCCGCGGCTTCGTTCGCATGATATTATTCTCTCTCCCCACTCCACTCCTCCCATCCCCCCCCTCCCTCCATCCCCCTCCCCACAACCCTACCCCTCCTCTGGATAAATGTTGTCGATTCAAAATTAATTTAATACATGCTTCAATTCAAGTGGACCCGAGTCTACCGTACGTAAGGGACGAACGTCAAATGATTGACAGGAAAGTAGGTAGAACAGTTTATATGGGAATATTGTTGTTTTTACTATCTTCCTCGCAATTTTTCCATATTTTCTCACCGTTTAAACCTTCCCTGGACTACGACAAACATTTCAAAACCAAAATCAGCTAAATCGGCCCAGCCGTTCAGCAATAGATTTTTATATATATAGATAGATTCAAAGCGCATCCATATCCCTTCTCCACTTCTCACATCTACAAACATACTCACACATACCCATTATGCACATCACCCGGTAATTACTAAATATACATACCATAAATAAGACACTACAAATAAAAATATCATAGGTACCCCACCATGAAATATTACTTGTAAATTTTCTCATCATTGCAAACAATGTACTGTTTGTTTCTATATAAATAAATAAAAAATAAAATGACAATGAAATGAAAAAAATTAAACAAATAATAAAAGAAAAGCCAACTTTCTCTACTGACCTGCTCTGGCTTGCAATCAGGAAGCATGAGGAGAATCTCTGAGAACTTGGGGCGCTTCGTAGACTCGTGGTGCCAACACTTCTGCATCAGGGCAAAGTACTCGCGTGGACAACATTCTGGTTGCTCCAAGCGCTGCAATCAATCACAGACAAGGTTCAATACTGCTGCTTAATAGGCCACTTGCATCACTTTTTTTTTTAAATCCGGTTTAGGCAAATATTAAACATTTCTGTATTTTTTTTATCATATTTTCGAAACCCTGGCCATTTTTTGAATCGTTCAACCCGAAAAATCAGACCATTTTTTATAAACCGAAAAGACGGGACATAATTTTATAGGTGTGAAAAAACATGTCATTATATAGCCAAAAATCATTAAAAAAAACCGACATATTCCATTTCATAAATATTTTTAAAGTAAAACTTCTTTACGCACGCTTGACTTGGGGAGTAAGCTGGAGAATGCATGACGAGAGCACAACAAAAAGCGAGGCGAACGGTAGTTGAGAGGGAGATATAAGTTAGTGAAGATAGAAAGAGAGAGAGTTACGTTTCGTATATTAATTGTAGGAGCAAGAGAGAGCAGTGCCCGCACACATTTTATTTCTATCTCTATCATATAGATGGAGTAGAAGTTTTACTTCAGTTGTGTGGTCTAAATCAGTGTTCCGCAAAGTGTGTGCCGTGGCGATTACCGTGGTGATTATTTTGTGTGCCGCACCGCAACGTTAAAGCTAAGCTAGCACATTTTTGGCTGCACATAAAAAATGAGTATCCAATGCTTTCAAAGCGTGCTATTGCGATTTTCATACCATTTGCCATTATCTACTTATGAAAATTTGAGTTTTCAACTATCCCTACGATTACATAAACATAAAAAAAAAGAGAACGCCTGAGGACAAAGGGAACATTCAACAGTTCAAAACATATCAAAATTCAGTTTTCTTATATACATATATAGATTGTGATTATAAATTAGACCATTTAAAAGAAACCTAATAGAAAATATTCAATGTGGAGGGAAATTTGAACTTCCTAGGCGAGTTTAAAGGGAGGCTGAGAATAGTTCCGTTTTGAATGTTTAGGATTTTATAATATTATTTTTATAAATCCTAGGAATATGTGATAAACAACCAAAGATAGGTTAATTCATTGACTAAGTAGAACTATGATCAATTTGTATGACTCCATATAAAAATTCAGAGGTATAATTTTTTTAAGGTTGGCGGAAAATATTCAAAACGGTCATTAAAATATCACGAGCAATCCGAGGAAAAAAATAAAAAACGCGCCGTCGCTCCAGTGGATATATGACTAAATCCAATGTAATAAACTTGTACTTGTTGTAACTGCTAAAAACTCTAGAAAAAATTGGAATAAGAGGAAATGTGTTAAATTTTTTTAAAGATTATCTTAGAAATAGAAAAATATGTACCAAAATAAATAATACTTTTAGTAAAACAAAAAATGTATCTGCAGGAGTTCCACAAGGTTCCATATTGGGACCTACACTGTATATAATCTATGTAACTATAATGAAAAAACTTTTCTCTTTTGTTAAACATTTTGTATTTGCAGATGATACAGCATTGGTCATATCACATAAAGATCTAAAAACTGCAATTGAACTCATGCAAATTGACTTTAATCAACTTTGTAAATGTTCTCATGATGCAGGATTATTAATTAATGCCAAAAAAACCAAAGTAATGCATGTAAGATCACCTAATGCCAAATTCCAATTTAATCCTAATATTATTTCTCATAATTTTAATTGCATCCATAAAAATATTTCAACTAATTGTAAATGTGAAAGTTTAGAATTAGTTACGGAATATGTGTATCTTGGTGTTACCGTAGATTGTTTTTTTAAATAGGGATAAACATATTAAAAAACCTGTAAAAGACTCAGATCAATTGCTGGCAGAATGTACACATTGAAATTTTTCTTACCCATTGAAACACTAAAAATAATTTATATGTCACTGGCAGAATCCATTATAAGATATGGATTAACAATATGGGGAAATACTTCTGTAACAAAATCTGAAACAAGTCCAAGTTGTGCAAAACGCAATTGTAAAATTATTAGTTGTTCCGAATATTTTCAAACAGAGACATGATACACCATTACTGTATCAGAGTGCTAAAATTTTACCTGTTAAGGCAATACTATGGCACAAAATTATAATTCAGTATATATTTACCCAGCAGCATAAAGAGAAATTAGAACATAAATACAGCACTAGATTCACGCGCAACGACGGGTTAATAGTTCCGAAATTTGATAATGAGTACGGACAGAGAACGTTTGAATACAACATACCGAAAATATTTAATTTATTACCTGATACTATAAAGCAATGTAATTCTATGAATAAGGTTAAATATATGCTGAAAAATTGGCTATCGGAAAAAAAATATTTATACTTAGATTGATTTGTATGAATAATGTTGAATTTGTAGATATAAGATGTAAAATTATAACATTTAAAATGTATATGTAACTTAATTATAAGCACCTGCTGACAAGCCAATTAAATTGGCTTAGCAGGACTTGTTTGTGATAAAAAAAAAAAATATATACATATATAAATAAAAAAATAAAATAAAATAAAATAAAAAATTGTAAGTAATAATTATAAATATATGTTATAAAATTTGATTTTATTAAAATTAGAACCATTACGCTTCTAAGACAGCTACAGAATGCATAATATGTACGATGTTCACTTCGTAGCATCTGTCAAACCATCAAACCAAACGATAAGTTCGCAGAGTACAAACAACAAAGTTAGTGAATTTTAAGTGTCAAATTCAAAACTTCGCCGGAACCGTCTGGAATATAACAAAATTAATTGAATATTATCGGAGACAGAACATTTTCATGTAGTGACGTCACAAATCCAAAAAACGGATTTATTTATTAAAAAAAACACATAAATTTCTAAAAAATTTTAGCAACATTTTCGTAATCTTAGCAAAAAAATCTATCCACACGATTTTTTCCAAGTCATAAAAATCCAAGCAAGTGGCCTATTGTAAGGGAGGGAAATAACACGATTTTATTATGAACTAGCGCAGATGTGTAAAAAATCACAAGATTTTATAATTTCAAATGTAAAAAAGATATTAAAATATTATATTACAGGCAGGTACTTTATTGCATGCCTGAATTCTTGATACAATTAGTTTCAATTTTGAAGATGACGCTTAAATACAAAATAAATCTGAGTTCATTGAACTAGAGTTACAATCGCAGATAAACCCATAACCGAAATTAGTATTTAAAAAAATAATAATAGGACTTCTTAATATAGTTTTGTTTGGACCGAATTATGATAGCTAAAAATCATTACTCAACTGTATCACGACTTTTAAGATTTTCAAAAAAATTTATAATTTCACATAATTTTAAATATATTGTAGATTTTTTTAGAGCATTTCAGATTACGTTACAGATTGAGAAATCACTCATTATTTTGAATTCCATTATTCTAGGAGCATTCGTAAAATAATAAAAATGTATTTACTTGGAAATTAGGAGCATCAATGGCGACAAGTATTTGGTGGCCAGAGAAGGCTGCCCAAGGCTGGAACCCATAGGAGAACATCTCCCACAGAGTGACGGCGTACGCCCACACGTCGCTGGCCGAAGTGAAGCGCAGGTAGCTGATGCATTCGGGGGCACACCTGCAAGCCAAATGTTATAATGTCTTTATTTCCTTTTGAAATAAAGACATTATCCTTCGGTGTGCGAGTCAAGAGCCTTACCGCTGGACTACGCCGGCCGTCTAAAAACCAACAAAAAGCAGCGCTCGTGGTTGCTTATGTACTGGAAATTAAACATTGGCAGTATTGACTTTTAACCCAGTACAAGTAGCCTATTGGTCAATTTCACAATTTGATAGCATTAAGCAATGCGGCTTGTGCTGTTCAACAGAAAACGCCAAATAATGTATTTTGAAATTATTGGCTCACATGATAGTGGGGCCTATGTCATATTTGGGAATGCTGTGTGGAGGGTCTCTTTAGGGAAAGAAAGGAGAGGAAGGGTATGAAGGGTGGGTAGGAATATGGGAGTCAGTGTGTCCAGAATGATGGATGTATGAATCCATTCCTCCCACTGTGGTGTAAGGCGATGGGTCAAGAGAGGCTGGAGAGGTCAAAAGGTCTCCCTCAATCAGTCTCTCCTGATCCGGCCCGCCACGCAGTAGGTGGGCAAACAAACCCATCGCCAAGACATAGACAAACCTCCCCCCCATGAACCTGGGCACCCCTGCTAAGTCACCAAAAGTAGCGAACCACTTGGGGTGATCTATGGAAGGAGTGTTGGTTATACAATAAAATGTTTCCGGAACGGCGGTACCCACACCAGCCTCCCAAATTGACCGTTTATTACTATGTAATTGTTAATTGAGAAAAGTGTATTACTGATATTGTGAATTTTGCACATATTTTGGATAATTTTTTAATGACAAAGGTAAATGATAGACATTTTCATGTGATCTATGTTTATGTTCAGGGCATTGCCATTTTTTGACAATATAGTACCATCCAAAAATATTATTTCTTTTCTTTTCTGTATGAAATCGAAGTATGAAAATAATGATTGTGTAAAAAAAACATTTTTCAGATGGGTCCCCATACAATTTCCATTTGGGGATCTGTATAGAAAATAGCAACATGTAAAATGTCCATGATAAGAACTGGAATTAGTGCGCGCGTCTGTAACGTCACGAGTAGGTACTCACCAAGCAATTGGCAATTTGAGGTTGACATTGAAATTGGTCTGATAGTAGTCCTTGCCGACACCCAGCGCCCGAGAGAGGCCAAAGTCAGAAATCTTCACTTTGTTCTTCGTGAACACCAGAATGTTTCGAGCAGCCAGATCCCTAAAATAATAAATTTACATGTAATCGAAAACAAGCAAGTACATAGTGACAACCAAAACAGATATTTATTGTAAATAATATGGAATCTTACAGGCAAATCATTTTAAAGAGTACTTGTATTTCAAATAAAAGTATGTTAAACCAAACGCAATAGCCGACACAAGTTGGGCGTCCGCCATGCTTGGGTTTAGGTAGCATTTACAAGCATCTAAACGAATTCCAAATGCCAAGTGAGATTTGTGGATGCTTGGAGTTTATGGAGGCTTGCCGAGCCTTCGCAAGCGTGAAAAGGCACCATTAAAAGGGTATATGAACAATCATAATGTTTTTATTCTTCCAGTACCTTCACCACTACATAAGCAAGAATTCCTTTTAAATGATTTACCTGTACCAAAATGATACGTTTTTAGATTTTCACGGCCAAAAGCATTTTCATTGTTTATTTTTGGGGTGTTATGCCGTGTTGTGCTATCTCCTTTAGCCGACGTTTCGGACAGCATTGCAGTGTCCCAGTGGCGGCTCGAGCACTTCTTTAGTGGTGGGGATCGACATTTTTTACGTACTGTACCGTAATCTGACCACCCGTAGAATATAATATAATTTTTTTTTTGATGGTCTAATCATGCTAGTCGGATATATTTAACACAAAATAATATAAAATGTGTATAGATATATGCCAATTTACAATATAGTATGATAAAAATAAAGCTTTATCTTGCAAGATTATTATCAAATTAATTTGAACGCGAGCGATTCCCGCCCGTAACTTCGCAAACAAATGGTTCTGTGGGGATCCAAAGGATTGTCCCCTCGGGTATTTGAATTCACATACTAATGCGCATGCGCAGTTGCATACGATCGCGAAACAACGCAAGGAAAGTATAGGGATAGTTCAGATTGTCCCCCAAGTGCGCATTAGATTCTGCGCACTGAGAAATAGACCCGCTGTTTTTTGCGCCGTACATTGTTCGATGTACGCTCGTAGGGTCTTATTAAAATCCGGAATAATTGTATTATTTTATTTCTGCAAACGCTAATTACTTTTATGTTTAAAGAATTCATCCATTTTGGTGAAGACAAAGCATTGACTGTTTTTTCCTTTAGTAGTTTTTGAGTGTAACTGGTGGGGACTATCCCCATTGTCCCCCTGTGAAGAGCCGTCACTGCAGTGTCCATCATCAGGGCAGATCCGACGATGTGTCGGACACAACGTCGGATCTGCCCTGATGAAGGACACTGCAACGCTGTCCGAAACATCGGCTAAAGAAGGAGACAGCACAACACGGCATAACACCCCAAAAACAAAAAATGAAAAAAAAACTGTACCAAAATGTCTACAATTTAATATATTTTCTTATATACCTGTGTATCAGTCGTTTGTTCTCAAGATACGACATTCCTTCGCAAATCTGCAGCGCGAATTCGCACAAGGTCAAGACCGGGAAACTGGTTCGCAGGGAAATCTCCTTCAGACATTCTAGCAAGGACCTCAAGGGAGCCAGTTCCGTAACCTATGAAAGTACGGAGAACATATCTTTTTACATTATGTAAACAAAACAAAAAAGTTAAGTATTGGAATAGCAACAATATATGCTTTCTTATTCTGAATGTGAAAACATGTGTATTTAATATTTCTGTTATCGAGATATTAAAGATACATACATAATAATGCTTAAAATTTATTGTTTTTTTTTTTATATATGTTAATTTAAAAGCACATCAATGTTTTGCTGAACATAACAAAATTAAGGTACATAATGTATTATATAGGACGCTTTCAAAGTGGAGAAAAACCAGCAAAAAAAAATTTACTTGTTCAGTTTTTCCAAATCCATGTAATTATGTCATTCAATAAATGAAAAAAAAAAATAACTTTTACCACTAAACAATATATTACTACGCTGTTTCCTTAGGCGTATAGCTAGACCAAAAGAAGGTGCGCAGACTAGTTCTGGACCCCGGTCGATCAAGACCCACTGGCAAAGCGATTGGGTCAAAAAGTTTAGATACACTTAACAGATTCTCCAATAACACCTTGGATGGAGATTACTACTTTGGAATAAAAGATTCTTGATGTTTATCTGGTTTTATTATATACTTTGTGTATTACAATATTGACCTCGTTAGTCGACCTAACTAGGAGATGGCTATATGGATTCTGAACAGAGGGATCCAGTGAACACTCAGCCTGAGCTACTTGACCCTCTGTTGGTTCCCACAGGTACTAAACTACCTGCTATTGAGCGGAATCTAAGGAAAGCTCTTAGCACTGCCATCTATGTCTAAAAGCCGTAAGCTTTTAGATACACTACAATTAATAAATAATTTGTGTCCTTAAGGAGGTAATTAATTCAAACCAACTGACATCAACACACGATAGGCATAGACAAGCCACACAATATTAGAAAATCACAGAAATTTGACAGCTGATAACGCACGACGGACGCCTTCCGACATCTGACAGATTTTTCCTATTTTTCTTAATTGTCTCATAACGCTGACTTAACACAAAACGTAATACAAAACGACAGTCCCGAAAAACAATGTCGGATGTGCGATTTTTAATTTTTGCAGTGGAGCTTTTTTAAAGTATCGTTTCTGCGTGTTTACTGTTTATGGTATCAAGAAATGTAGTGTTGTTTTGATCTTTGATACTCATTTCATTAAAAAATCCAAAAATACAGACTTTTAAATCAACAAAATAAGCCAATAAACAAGAAAACAGAATGATTTTCAATTTTTGTCAGATCCGACATTGTTCTTCGGGACCGTCGAAAAGATACAGAATCGCCTTTCAGATGACAAACAACAGTTTTGATTTACAAACTTATCTGTGTAGACGGCCAATAGAAGAGAAAACAAATGAGGAAAAAAAAAGTCCCAATTTGTACAGAAGGAATGCTCCGACTGCACAGATAAGTTTTAACATCTTTAAGTAACGCACGCATAGAAATATGTCCAAATATTGATCGCATAAAAGTAAAGTAAGAATTGTCCCTAAAATAGCCCCAATACCATAATAATTGGGACGTTCACAAAACAATGGTTATAACTCTTATTAATTATACAGTTTAAGAATTCAAAGAGTCCCTAATAAATAGGGGGGTGAAAAGTGGTTTCTAGGGGTGGGGAAATCTAGGAAAAATTAGGACTTCGCAAGTCGAAGTGGGGCTATATATATATTTTTTTTTTGTTTGCAGAATGGAATGAAGCCAAATTCAAGGGCGATAAAGCCAATGGTTGAAAAGAATCAAATTTTGGAGATGTTCTCTTTCACCATCTGTTCTATCTCCTCCCCCCACCCCCACCTCAACACTTAGTAATGTATTTATGTTCACTCATTGTTTTCTAATGTTAAGTTAGTATGTTTTGCCCTGACGAAGAAACGGTTGTGCCGAAACTGGTCGATTCAAACAAAGAAATATTGTTTCATTTATAGAAAAATATTGTTTTAATCTTGTAAGTAAAAGAAAAGCAATTAGAAATAAGATTAATTAGACAGCAAAACACAATAGGGCATTAGCCTAGTATGGTAGTTGAAAAAAGACAATAAACGGTAACATATAAAAGATTATTAAATAATAAATATTAAAACAAAAACATACTTCCACATTCAATGAACTAAATTTTTCCTAGATTGCCCCACTCCCCAACAAAACACTTTCTACCTATTAAGGACTCTTTGGATTCTTGAACTGAGAGTTATAACTTAAGTTTTATAAACATACCAATTATTATATCATTCAGACTCATTGTAGCGTTATACTGTGAGACAATATTGAAGAAATAAAAGAAACACATGCAGTGTTTCCTTTAATTTCAACAATATCAAAATTATTTCAATAACGCTTATTATATTGCATGTATCAATAATATTGCAGATTTATTAAAAAAAATGCAAAAGATAAAAACACATTGAATTAATATTGTGAAACAAACTCTGTTAAGAGAATACAAGAAATAAGTATTTACATTGGGGGAGAGATGATCAAATATCTTTTGGTAAAAATCTTTTTTTTTTCAAAGTTTTAAATTTTCAATGTTTTGCCACCATGTTTAATCTTCTTAGTATGAAATGATGTTTGCCAAAAGGTTCCTCTTCAATCTAAATATGCACAAATTATGAAAATAACCCAAACTAAGAATCTAATATTATGTTTATATAATTTATTTTATTCCATCTTCCCCGACATAAATTGTTGTTTCTTGTAGTAATGAAGTTGTAGTAAAATGATATTTCAATCATTTGAGGGTACAGTGAAACTCACTTAAAAAGTTTTCATGCTTAAAAGGAACGGCGGTCTGTTTCATACAAAACTTAAATTTGGATTTGAAAAATACTTAATCAAGCTGAAAAATTATTTTTTTAATCAGTTGTAGCAAGTATCTAGTATGGATATGTGCTACTTTATTTATTTGTGTTTTAAATTATGAAATTTAGGCCATTAAAGGATACTATCTTTTCAAAATTTCAAAGGCAACTTTTGCAATTATTTGCGTGTTAACCACTTAGCAACGTAAGCAGATACACACGTTAATATGACAATAGCAGTCAAGTACAATAAGCGTGTTTTCACGTCAATGCGTATGTTTCCACAGAAATAGATATAACTCCGTTATTGTTCTAGTGACGTCCCTAAAACAAAAAGTAGAAGCTCCATAATAAATCAAGCTACCCATCACTATTCATGTTGTCCATAGAAATACAAAAAAATACCTATTCTGTCAGATACATGGTAGACAGACAAATCGCCTCCCGCCGTTAGACATTGTTATTTTTTTATTAAATATTCTTGTATGAAATGATAAAAAAGTGAAGTGACTTAATGGTTTATTAGACATTTATATGATAGAATAAGTATTGTATTTTACATAATCCGTGATTTAGTACCGTTTTCACATAAAAACACCACGTGAGTCATTTTTAATTTTTTTTTTATATTTGCAATAAAAAATTTTAATATTTGCAAATGTTAATATTTATTTGTAATATAACAATTTGAAAGCTTATTTCGTAACCTTTCAAAAACAGTTTTTAGTTTTAGGATACGTTCAGAAATGTTTCATTTACAGAGCTTTAATTGTGAAGTGGAAATAACACAAAGTTTTCGTAAATCTGTCATTTCGTTTAACCACTCCGATACATCGCGAATATGCACTTTTTACGTCTTAAACGACATGTCAGATTTACGAAAACTTTATGTTATTTCCGCTTCAAAATTAAAGCTCTATAAATGAAACATTTCCGAACTTAGCCGAATACTAAAAACTGTTTTTGAAAGGATATGAAATAAGCTTTCAAATTGTTATGTTACAAATAAATATTAACATTTGTAAACATAAAAATTTAGAATGCAAACATAAAAAAAATGAAAAAATGACTCACGTGATGTTTTTATGTGAAAACGGTACTAAAATCACGGATTATATAAAATACAATATTTATTGTATCTTATAAATGTATAATAAACAATTTGGTCACCTCACTTTTTTATCATTTCATATTTAATAAAAAAAATAACGATGTCGAACAGTGGATAGGCAATTTGGCGGTCTATCATGTATCTGACAGAAAAGATTTTTTTATCTATTTCTATGGACATCTTGAATAGTGATGGGTAGCTTGATTTATTATGGAGCTTCTCCTTTTTGTTTTAGGGATGTCACTAGAACAATAACGGAGTTATGACAATTTCTGTATAAACATACGCGTTGACGTGTAAACACGCTTAATGTACTTAACTGATGTTGGCATATTAACGTGTATATCTGCTTATGTTGCTGAGTGGTTAAGATGTAAAAAGTGCATATTCGCCATAGATCGGAGTGGTTAAGCTTATTTTATAAATGCCATTTTGTTTGAAATTTAATGATTAGTTGAAGTTGAAAGTTATCTAAACAAAAAAAAAACCAAAAATCAAAAAAACAAAAAACAAAAAACCATCCAACTGTAAATAGGGTTAGTTGATATAAAATAAAAACATTTGAAAAATATGTTTGCGCTTCCGGTGAAATGTGTATAGGACTAATAATCACTTGAGTACAGTAAGTAGATTCCCTAAGCCTTCTTATAACTGAATCAACAAGTCAATGCAAACACATATCAACAGTTACAATTAAAAACATCTATATACGCAATGTCTCTATGTGTTTGCTCAGTTGAAGGTAAAAGGTAAACAGAGGGGCATTGCCCCCGCGGAGTTGTTACTTGTAGTGAGGGCTACGAACCAGCATCAGCGAGTCCGGGTGGAGCACCACCCCGTAGAGACGAACGATGCTCTTGTGCTCGATGCTGTACATGATGGCGGCCTCCTTCAGAAACTCCATCGAGTTGCTGTGCATGCGCTCTCGACTCAGGCACTTGATGGCCACCTGGATCTGGAGGGAAAAACAAACACGCATCAAGCTACGGCAGACTCACATCTAATGGGGATGGCCTGGCGTAGGTAGTGAATTAACTGAGATATTAAGGACGGGTTGTTTCACTCATGTGCACCAGTGTACCAGGGATCAATACTGCAAGTGCCTTAGAGCAGATCCCATTAAAATACCTGCAGAACAGACTCAGCATGCCTACATTGCGTCAGTGCATTAAACAAGGCAATCGGTCTGTTAACATTCGATTGTCATTCAGACGGACCGCCCTCCTTTGCAAAGAATCAAGTAGGTTTATCAAGTATTGTGGAGCTCCAGCCTAGAGGTGACTCAAAAAATTTAATTGTAGGGAAAAATTGCGATTTGTACAGGGTTAGCAGCAACAATTGAACAATTCATCAATTTTCAAAGCTTATGAGGGAGCGGACGCGCGGATCGGCAGAGAGGGGGGACGATTGAAATGAAAAGGCGTCGATCGATGTATGAGTCAGTCTTTATTGCTGCTACGTAGCGACGGTGAATTTGGTGTAAAGTAACAGTGTGCAGACAGGAGCGATGATGATGAGGCTCGTAGGTGTTGCAGTGATGAAGGTCGGTGATGCAGTGGTGTAGCAGACCACGGGTCTGCATGTTGCCAGCATGTTGTTCCGCACCGTAGTGGTGGAGAAGACCTTGACGTTCAGGATCGACGCAGTGAGTCGCGAAGATGAGCTGCGGTGAACCTGAGGAGAATGAAGTCTCAGTGGCTGAGAAGTTGCTGCCTGCGTGACAAGAAGGTGAGGCAGGCCTTATGTCGCGGGCAATTGTGTCTCTCGAGCTAATGGTGCGATGGACCATGTAAGCTGCAAGATGTTGCGTCCTCGAAGGTTGATGATGCACCGGCACAGGTCCGGCACGTCACCGTGGACCTGGCGGTTACCGCACTGGAGCGTTATCACTTGATGCACTGTCTATGTGTTGGTGCCGTTACTGGTACAAGAGACTGGAACTGACTGACTGACTAGCGCTGTGTCGCTGCGCTTTATATAGCCGACCATGTGAGTAACAACCCGTAGCGCCAAGTAATATTGAGCGCCCGCGCAAAGCGGAGAAGCCTCTGGAACATTCCGTGGCCGTAAGAATGTGACGGCTGTGAGTCGAGGCCTTTCGATGCGCTTCCCGAAATATGTAGCCGTGAGCGGCGTGAAACAATACAACTGCAGGTAGATTGTGCATTTCGAGAATATGCCGGCTGTATCAGTGGCGGCGCAAGGATTGTGGCTAAAGAGGGCGACCGTTCTGGTCGCCACACTTATATTCAAGTTTGGTGAGAGTCCTATTTAAGTTCAGTTTTATTTATTTTAGAGAAAGTTGACAGCAAATCAGAGATTACAAAATAATACAATAATTAGATGTTAATTATGCCAATTATGAACTTTCCACTGATGGTAGTGAATGATAAAGTGTGACATTATAAAAGTTTTTTTTTTTTTTTTTTTTTTTTCTTTATTCATTATATAATTTGTGTACAGTTTTACAGTGATTCAACTACCACGCTAGGCACATGCCCGTATTATGGTAGTCGAAAAGTATTTTCTTAAATAATTTATTTTTAATTACAATATATGAAAAGAAGGGGGGGGGGGAGGGGGAGGAACATAGGAATAGGTGTTAATGCCTATGTTAACATGGGGCGTAAACTAATGTTAATTGGACGCCACCTATTTTTTTTAAATAAGGAAACAGGAAACCATTATGTTGGAATTTCAGGGATTGTGTGGACACTTTGGTGCTGGCATTCATAGGTTAGGTTTTGCAATAAAAAGATGTTTAAATTGATCAGTACAAATAGATAATTGTAATTGGAAAAGAGTTGCACAAAGAACAGGTTAAATCAATATATCCTAAGCTAGCTTTGGGCGAGAGGTTGGAATCATGATTAGGGCATTTTGAATCTTCACTTTATACCAAATTGCGGCGCCTTCCGGGTACTTTGACAACTGTCAAAGGTTATGCAGCTCGGGATGAGCGATGGCCTCAAATGTGATCATCCTTGCAAATAGACTCCATTGGTAGCAAAAATGGTTTATTTCTGAGGGTAGGTAGGATTACACCTTACTTGAATACTTGTAGAATATTTCTATGAATCCATTGATCTTCCCATGTCAGGATTATCCTCGCCGGGATATTTTGTCTGCCTATTTAATCCATCTTCCTTTTAATGTTGTAAATCTGGCGATCAAACTTTGATTCATCGTTTTATAGTCCACGGGTGCTCCAAGCCGTAGAACTTTTAAATAATGAATGACTTGCTTCCTTCTTACTCATTTCAAAACCGCCCGGTTATCCTCTGTTGAAAAAATCCCTCAACCTTGCAGAAAGGTGTTGCCAGTCATATCCCATAATGTTCCATATTTGTGGGGAAGGAGAAGTACCTGCTTAGTTACGATTATATACGTAACATAGGATTAAGAAGCAAAGGACGGTAATATATAGGGATTGAACTTCCTAGTTTGAGTCATGTTGCTTAGTGAGATTTCCTTTTATTTCACGTAACGTCGAGTTAAAAATGTGGTAATAATTTAAGTTAAATGAATGTGTGGATCTGTAGATAAATGAGTTATGTTTGGAGTTAGTCTTGCAAAGAGGGAGATTAAAAGTAAGCGACTGTCTACTGTTGCGATTTGGAACATGGAATGATAGGCGTTGAAGAAGATCAGGACTATTGATTATGTTATGTGTAATTTTAGATAACATTACCGAATCTGCTATATTTCTTCGACAAGTTAACGTGTGTATTTTGAAGAATTTTGCAGAGTCTTCATTACTAAGATGAGATCGAAAAGAGCGGAAATTGAGATACCTTAAAAATCTGTTTTGAACACTTTCAATTCTGATAAGTTTTTTAGATTTTCACGGCCAAAAGCATTTTCGTTGTTAGTTTTTGGGGTGTCATGCCGTGTTGCGCTATTGCTGACTATAGAAGGAGGTAGCGCAACACGGCATAACACCCCAAAAACTAACAAAGAAAACTTTCAATTCTATTTTTGTGTACTGCATGGCCTGGGTTCCACACTTGAGATGCGTATTCAAGGATGCTACGAACATATGAGAAATATAGTGTTTTGAAAGTAGTAAGGTCTTTGAATTGTTTACATGAGCGGATTATGAAACCAAGCATAGAAGATGCATTAGTCACCATGTGGTCGATGTGTTTATTAAAATTCAGTTTACTATCAAGTATAACCCCAAGGTCCTTACTTTTGAATTTGATAGATAACGGTACAAGATTAATTGAGTATTCATGGATAAATATGTTTTTATTCTTAGTAAAGCGCACAATGAAGCACTTAGATATATTTATTTCCAGACAATGGGCATTACAATACCTGCTGATACATTGCAAATCATCTTGCAGCTTTAGACAGTCCTCTATAGACTTTGTAGGTGAGTAGATTTTCATGTCATCTGCATACAGGATGGTTTGCGAGTTTAAGAAACATTTACCAATATCATTGATATCAATTTCTCATGTCACCTCAATATTGCTTATATTGGATGTATGGTTTCTGGCATCAGTTGGAACACTGGCAGGTAGATTGGGGGTTTACTGAAAACCTAACTGAAAAATTCTGAAAATAAATTTGCAACGCCTATTCCATTATCGGCTTTCAGTTCTCCGTGATACATACATTTTGGGACACCTTGGGATTTGTTAGAGGATTTGATGTGGCTCCAGAAGTTTTTCGGGTTTGAGGATATATTATTTTCCATATTGATTAAATAAATAGATTTGATTTTCCGACATAAATCTTTGTGCCGTTTACGAAGGAGAGAAAATGTGTCATAGTCAGCCTGTTTTTGTATTTTTTTTATATTTACTAAAATATTTAGATTTTTCCTTAGTTATCTTGATAAGGGCAGCATTGTACCAAGTAGGATATTTCAAGTTCCACGAAAATTTATGAGGAATATGAAGATTGATCAGGTGTTTCAACAACGTGTAAAAACCGTCAAGCGCTAGATCTATTTAAGAGTTAGAGAAAATGGATGCCCAGTCAGCTTTCTCTAGTGCGAAGTTAATTGATTCGTAATCTCCACGATTATAGAGAAAAACTTTCCTTTTCGCATTTTTCAATGAGGGGGTATCCTGAAATGGCGCACTAATGGACACAGCTTTATGGTGTGCGTCTTAGGGAACTAGCGGGTCGTGATTAGATTCGACGGAGATTAGTAGATTTGACAGGATCAGATCTAGTAGCTTGGGTCCATGATAGGATAACGAGCAAATCCGTTAGGTTATTCGATACTACATCTGATAACATGTTTAAAAAATTTTCGATTAAATATTGATGACGAGTTCCTCCGGGGATGTGCACGCAGCATATATGGACCAAACTGTGTGGTGTACTATTCGTGCGAATGGTGACCCAAATGTCTTCAGCACAAGAAGTCCATTCAGGTCGGGCGACGCTGATCAGCTCCTGTTTAATAGCTAACACTACACCACCACCAAGACGCTGCCCGGTGGAAGTGTGGTCGCGGTCTCTACGATATACATAGTACCGAGGGTCGAAAAGTTCATCATCTCTGATGCCTTTAGTGAGCCATGATTCTGTAAGGGCGATTATATCGTAATCGTTTGAAAAGGTATTTTGAAGGATCGTCGTTGTTTTGGTTCGCAGACCTCTAACATTCTGGTAATATATTGCTAAAGACATGGGGGAGTATTCAAGTAAATATTAGTGAGTAAGCAGTAAGTTACACATATAAATGATAGCTGCGATAAGTGAATTCGGTTATGGTAGTCATGCAATCTAGCGTAGAAAGTATAGCTAACACAATACTTTATTGGTGTGGGTGCATAATATAGTTTTAAATAATTATAATGTATAACTCTTGTAATACGCATCTCAAGCCCGGCTAATGATATTATTATTCTGATGTTGATATAATCATGATAATCTGTATAATTATCATCATAATAAAATATCATAAAATCTATAATCATAATATAATAATAATAATGTATAAGTCTTGTAGCAACCGGCCAAGTACTGTGAAGCAACCGACCCATGATGAAATAATAAAAGAACTTGAAGAGTACCTACTTAAATTTTAACTTTGAAATTTGATGATTTGTTTAAATTCTGTAGAACAATCCATCCTTAGATTGGTAAATAAACTAGTCCCAGTGAGAGCTCGTACAGACATCATCAAGTTTCGTCTTTTTGCTTTTCACACATTTTGTTTAAAAATGATAAAAACTGAAGTTAATAGAATGATGAAGTCACATACAACTTAAATAGGAAGTCTACTGCTTACAAAGCAAACTATAACATTTGAATCCTCTATTCTTATATCATAACAGTGACAAAAACAATATAAAGGCCCGTCTCTTGCGAGCTCCGCCATTAACTTTTGCCATGACTATCCCTCAACCATCACCATTAACATGATAACTAACTAACTAACTAACTAACCATCACGCCGTTTCCCCGCAGGGGTAGGCAGAGAGGACGGACCGCCACACAACTCGATCTTGGCACACACTCTTTGCCTCGTTCACATTCATACATCGTCTCATACATGCTCTTCTATTATTCCGACTCTTCACATGGCCCGACTCAAGTATCTGATTCACTTGGTCGTGCCATGTCTTCCTCGGGCGTCCCCGACTTCTTCTACCATTCACATTTGCATCATATATTCTCCTTACACTCCTTTCCTCGTTCATTCGCTCTACATGCCCAACATGATAATGATAAATATTGACAATTTTTGTTGTGTTTCGAGCTTTCCATGCTCGATGGAAAACATCCCATCCCGGGTGAAGCGGGAAAGCAGGCGGGGCCGGCGGGGGGGGGGATTAATTCATTTTTTCACAGGAGCCGAGCGATGCGGTCATTTAGGGAGAATAAACGGAATGACTTTTTGAGGTTATGGGGTTAATCAACGAGCTTATAATCACGAGTTTAAAATATTATTATGCCTACATCTATATATATAAAAATCTCGTGTCACAGTGTTTGTGGTCGCACTCCTTCGAAACGGCTCAACCGATTCTCATGAATTTTTTTTGTATATTTGGTAGGTATGAGAATAGGTTGTTAAGTATATTTCATACCGCTAGGTGTTTAGGGTGTCCCTATCCAGATTTTTATGACAATTTTTTTTTTTAATTTGAAAAAATACCTATAACCCCAAATTTTCACCCTCCTACCCCGACCCTCCCATTTTTTAATCGAGACCCTCCCATTTTTTCATCGCGATTTTAGTATGAACAAACTTAACCGTCGCGCGTCGTTTGTATTTCAAAAAGAACTAAATTATTTATGTTGTTAAATGACAGATGGCGCTACGTTCGCCTCATCGAACTTTCATTTATACGACAGAACAACGTTTTCCGGGTCAGCTAGCATAATATAATAATAAATAATATTTGATAATAAAATGACAATATAATAACAAATATTTATATAATTATTCTGTTTAAATCGAGAAACGCCTGAAATATCCTCTGCGAGGGAATGTTAATGGATGCGTTACATGTTTTTGTACAGCGCCCTTGAAGTGATTTTACACAAAAATGACAAATTTCATAAACAGCCGTATATATTGTTATTATTATATTCATGGCTTTTTGATCTGTCGGGACCGGAATATCTTTCACATCAGAACTCAACGTTTTTCTGATGTCTACGTAATTATTTACGCACTGGAAATTTTAAATGGTAACTTTAGGTCCTGCAATAATGGATATTAGTTGGAAATCTTTCCTGATAAATAAATATCTATTAAAATATCTGTGTTATCTCCCTGATGTAGAATCTCTTTTTCATCTGAATGCATTTTAACATGTATGTAAATGCCAAACGTCAAGCTTCAAACGTTCATTGCGAACTTCGCCAAAATCTTTCAACCGTGTATCAACAAACAGAGGAGACGGAAAACAAAAAATGTTGATAGTAATATCAAAGCAATTGTTAAAGCTTTTGTTAAGCAAGAGACCTGCCTTTATTGAAGTTTTTTTTCACTTTTGTCTCAACAAAGCGTGGAATGTTGTGTTGACTTTCATTGATAACAATAAATGTTATGTGTTCTCGATGAGTTATGTTATGAGAACTCAAGCAAGCAAATTCCTGTCGTACAAGTTACTGAGCAACTCAGCTTTTCCAATGTACAGGAGAGAAATAAGTCACTTACATGAGCCAGTATGTGTATTAGTATTAAAATAATCATTGTAATACTAGCTTTTTGCCCAATAGGCCACTTGCATGGATTTCATAACGACTTGGAAAAAATCCTGTGCATATTATTTGAGCTCGTGACGTCACTACATGAAAATGTTCCTTTAATTTTCTAAAATTCCACACTGATTAATTTTTTTTTATATGGCAACACTTTGATTTCCGGATAATTTTTGAATTTTCGTTTAACGTTCACTAGATTTATTGTTTGTTCTATGCGAACTTATCCTTTGGTTTCATTTTTTGATAAAGATGGCGGTGTTTTTACAGATGTTACGAAGAGAACCCCGTACAATTTATTACTATTCGTGTGGAAAATGTTCTTTTTTTTAAATGATTTTCGGCTATGAAATTATCGTTTTTTCACACCCATAAAATTATGTCCCGTATTTCCGGTTTATAAAAAAATGGTCTGATTTTTCGGATTGAAATTTTCAAAAAATCGCCAGGGTTTCAAAAATACGATTAAAAAAAAAAAAAATATGTCTTAGAATATTTGCCTAAACCGGAAGAAAATTTAAAAAAATGTGATGCAAGTGGCCTATTGCCTTTTGGCAACTAATTGGAAAAATGTATGAAGGAATGAGTGTGTTCCTACAAATGTATTAATATATGTATGTTTGAATGTGGATGAAGCTAGAAGTGTATGCCTATATATCTAGCTTTTTACCCGTTGCAGGCAACTAATTAGGAAAAGTAGTAAGTGATTTGATGTTTGAATATGGATGAAGCAAGGAGTGTGTGCCCACAAAGGGCACTGCGAGCTAACCGTTCAATTTAGTACACCTGCCACTTTGGTCGCCCAGATGAACACCCTCAGTTTGAGCCTGATCTCCCAAAAAGAGGCCTAGGAGCTTCATCACTGAGCCACTCGGGTTGTGTTGGTCGCTTTGCGTAATGTGGTTTGTTCCCCTTTCCTTGATAGGCATGTCTATCAATTTTAATGTCTATGGCTTATTGGAATGAAATTAATAGTACGCGGGTCGAAGAAGAAAGCACCGCAGTGTTACAGGTTTTAGACTTACGAGTTATTTGTTATTTTGTTTTGAAGATTTTTACTTTCCATGCACATTTGTTACTTATATTTTAATTTATCTGCTACTGGTTTCGACACAAACGTGTTATTCACTAGCAAACATAAAAGTTTTAAGTTTGCTAGTGAAGATATGTAGAAATCGGTAGCAGATAAATTAAAATTTAAGTAACAAATGCACACGGAAAGTAAAACTCTTGAAAACAAAATGTCTAGAAATTGTTACATAGTTAAAGACCAATAAATACAAAAAAAAGCTATTTGTTAGTTACCCTGTGGCCATCGTTGGTCCACACTCCCTGCTGCACCACGCCGAACTCGCCCACGCCAAGCTCCTTGTTGATGGTGATGCTCTCGGCGGGGATGATGTGCTTGTTGGGCGTGCCGGGCGATCGGCTCTCGGGCGCCTCAGACAGCAGCTCGGGCGCGCGCTCCTCCGACAGCGCGCCCAGCCACCCCGAGTGCTCGTCCTTCTTGCCCGGCCCCAGGAGTCTCTTGATGCGCGACAGGTAGTTCTGCGGGTAGTACTTGGTGAAGAACTTCTTGAGGCGCCGCTGCTCGGGGCGGGACATGCCCAGCAGCGTCAGGTCCTCATCCGTCACATACTTCAGCTGCGACGTCTTCAGGATCTTCAGCTCCGTCCTGCAACATAGCGAGCGCATGTCAATAAGCTGACTCCCTCACAGGAGCATGCCGCGGTGCACGCCGGGCTGTGGGTTGTGAGTCACAAGTATCATTTCGGTTGAAAACCAATAACAATCCCACAAGAGCGATTTATTTAGTGACAAGTCAGATTTTACAAACGATATAATACGCACAAGATATTGAGATGCATGAAAGCGAAATCTTTAAATCAATCATTGATTATAAATTTAATTTTTCTAATATACTATACATTTGCGAATAGATCGTCCAGATTGATCAGACATCTCCGAAAAATCGAAATTTGAGTTGAGTATGCAGTTATATGTAAAAGTGTACCCTCTATCTGGTACAATACTCAGATTACTTGTAGTAAATTAAACAATATGTTGATGTTGTCTGGGTCTCTAGTAAGATATTTCAATAAGTCATATTATATTAGTACGGAACTCCCGGTGTTATATGAAACAGACACATGTAACGTGTGTAAATATTATGGTGAGCATTCAGATATTAATTTAATCATTATCTCAAAACTTAGTATTTGGAGAAGTCTGACTAAATTAACTGGACGATCGATACATTGATAATAGAGGCGGTACCAGTGGAGGACCGTGAGTTTTCAGTGAGCTAGAGTGCTAAGATTGAAAAATATAACATTATTCAAAATGTGGATGCGGCGCATCCCTTGACTTAAAGAATCCTAAAGATCTTCATACAAAAAATAAAAATCATTTTCAGCTACAACAACGTCAATAACGTCATATTTTTTAATCTTAGCACTAAATAAAAGAAACTGTAAGGAGTAAATTTAGTTGGTCCCTCCCCCCGCGCTAGTGCTCGTCGTAGCCAAGTTTGAGTGGCTAGTTGTAGTACTATGCATTGAAGCGGTTATTTGGATATATGGCCAGTCAATAAAGGCTCAAAATGAGGCTAACCCAAACATTAATTCCTCCGTCGATGAAACCTTTGCAGTTACGTGGAGTATCATTTAGGGATGACGAATGACAAAAGATCCAACAAAATATTTAACGGGAAGTTAGTTATTTTGAGCAAAAACTGAAAAAAAATTATAACTCTCGCTGGAAAAGTATTTCTTTCGAAAACTCTTCACATATTGTTAGTATTAATTAATATCCACCTGATTAAATAGAAATCCAACAATATTTTTGTAGGGAAAGTGTTTTTATAAAAAGAGATTTGTTTTTTAATTCTATGGTTGCCGGGAAAATTCCTCCCTCCAATTTTTGGTCAAGGAGTACCTTTATATTGGTGTTTGCTTTATTTAATCAAGAGATCCAACATTTTTTTTCTTTTGGAAAATGCTTTTTTGATATCAGTCAAAAATATCGCCCCGGAAAAATCCTCCGTCCAATTTTTTTTTCGTCAAGTTTTTAGGATAGCTATGTTTAAACGACTGCTGCAAAGATCCAACAAAATTTTGAACGGCAACCTATTTTTTTTAATTAATTTCGATCGCACGCACATTTCACGTGACTTTTGTGTGAACAGGTGCCCACGGGGTAAGGGGAGGGGTGGGGCCAGTAGCATTATTCGGGACTCGGGACTACGCTACACGACACGGCCACGGATACTGTGTGTCCTGTGTAAAATTAACGAAGGGCATTGTTTGCATGGTTGATTGACAACGCTTCGTTTGTCAGTGTTGTGTTTTTAGTTTAGTTATTTGATTTGCGCTATGGCTGATAATTTGTGTATTCTGGAAAGTGATTGTGTTTTTAAAAAAAAAAAATTTAATGATGAAATAGTTATTGTTAAAGAACGAGGGCTCAAAACCATACGAGTGTAGTTTAAAAAGAGACGACAAAATCGCAACAGCGATAGAAATGGTAAACGAATTATCTGTGCACAAAAAGTGTAGAAAACAGTATATTAATTCTAGAGTTATCAATGCTTTTATCCCTTTCCGACCGGCTTCATACGAGCGTGAGTTTGTCTTTGAAAATTTTTTAACGAAAATTTATTCTGTTTTTGCGGGCGGACCCGGTGTCGATCGATCGTGCGGGAACTGCTCTTACCGCGTGAAGTTAGATAAACGTGTTTGAACTAGTCAGTAGCTCGAGAGATACGAACGAAGATGGCCGTTTTTTTTGACCCAGCAGTTGGCAAAGGTATGTTAATATTTTAGTAATTTTTTGTTAATACATTTGTAATATTGTGTATTATTTTAGAGCCTAAGATGTTAAGTAACAGTTTAAATGCACTTTTGTATAGTTTTTTTTTGTTAACTAATAGTTATTATCATTTTAATCTCTAACAGCACGATCGTAACATTCAGGGTTATGGTCAAATTTTTTGGTGATATATCTACAAATATTTTATTTTAAGATGATCATTTATCAACCACCTAATCGGTATTTTTGTTCATTTTAAGGATTCCCCATAAATGAGGATAATGTTTTGGAGATTCTGGGTGATGGTGACGAGTCGGAAATTGAAGATCTGGGCAATGATGACGAAGGGTTTGAGGCAGAGTGCGTTGACCTGTTTACGGATCTACATGAACCTATGGAAAATGACGATAATCCCCCTCCTCCTCCCACTTTATCAAGATCGAAGAAGCCAAGGCAGAAAAGAGATTCGGGGAAGAAATCGAGACGAAAGCGTACTTGGAAGCAAACACCATTTACAGATAAATCCCACGACTTCCCTGAGCTACCGAAGAACACTGTGAGGACTTCCATGGAATATTTTAGGGACTATTTCGACGACAATTTTTTTGAAAAAGCTAGTACATGTTCTAACTTGTACTACCTAAGAAAAACTGGCAGAGTACTAAACACAAACCCACCGGAGATGTCAAAAATTATTGGCATACATATCATTATGGGGTGTATACCTTATCCACAACTGCCAATGTACTGGCGTGCTAATATGAAGCTCTTGATGATCTCTGAAGTGATGACTCGCGATCGTTTCCTGGCTTTACGTGATGCTTTTCATGTGGTTGAGACTGATGCCGCTTCAACGGAAGAGGCCCAAAACCCACTATGGAAAGTTCAACCAGTAATAACAAGAATACAAAATGCATGTTCCAAGCTTGAAAGAGTTCCAGGTTATTATTCGATCGACGAGCAAATGATCCCGTTTACTGGACGATGTAAACTTCGCCAGGTGGTGAAGAACAAGCCTCGCCCTGTAGGATTGAAGAATTTTGTTCTCACGACAAGTGGTGGCCTCATGCTTGATTTTGCCATATATCAGGGAGCCAAAAGTACTTTCGGAGACACACCACTTGGCCTTGGTCCATCTGTAATTCTACACTTGGCCAAAAGTGTCCCCCCCGGCAGCTGTCTTTACTATGATCGCTATTTTACGACAGTTCCACTGATCAAACAACTACACGCTCAGAAACTACATGGCACTGGGACTATTATGCTAAATAGATTAGCTGAAAGAGTCAATATTAAATTTAAAAATGACAGAGTCATGCTTCGAGGAGAAAGCCAGCAGTTTGTCAGTGGAGAAACTGTACTTGTTAAATGGAAAGATAACAAATCTGTTCTGATGGTATCGAATTGCACTGGTGCTGAAAATAAGACATCAGTCAAAAGATGGGACAAAAGATCAAGGTCTTACATCGACATTTCAGCTCCAAAGATAGTGCAGAATTACAATACGCACATGGGAGGAGTAGACGTTCTCGACCAGCTAATGGAATACTATCGTACCTTCATTAAAACCAAAAAATGGACACTGAAAGTTCTGATCCATTTCGTGGACTTGGCTCTGGCAAATGCTTGGAGACTCTATAAAAATGATTGTCTTGCAAACGGAGTTCCCAAGACCAAGACTTTGACATTATTAGAGTTTCGCCTGGATGTTGCCGACGGATTAGTAAATAAACCTGATAAAAGGAGAAGAAGTGTCGAAACAGATGAGGAAGAAGGCGAGTTGCCAGGTAATAGGAAATACAGGCCAGCAAATCCACCATCTGTAGCTAAGAGATATGATGGATATAATCATCTCCCAGTTTTTGACGAGATAAGTGCTCCCAGAGTCTGCCGCTATGAAAATTGCAGAAGCCGTTCTAAAATACGCTGCGAAAAATGCAACGTGTATCTGTGTTTATCTCGAGGAAAAAATTGTTTTTATACTTACCACCAGAAAATATAATATTCAAAAATGTCAAGAAGTATGAAAGAATATAATTAAATATTGTTTTTTATTTTGAATTGTGTTTATTTTAGAGATATTGTACCGAAATAATGGTATGCGCACGATCGTGCGTATGTCAAATTATTCCTGAACCGCACGATAGTGCGTGTGCCTTTTCTAAGTATCTGGTCTCTGGAGATTTTAAAAATTATTTTTACCTGACCTAAGGGATAATAACTAAAAGCTTATTGGTATGGCGCATTGCTATTCCGATTTTTTTTCCACCGGTCGGAAAGGGTTATAAGGAGAAAAAAACTTGTTTCCAGTGAAGAAGCCGCGGTTGCAGAATTTCAATATGAAATGAAATGCATTTTCTGTGACAGTGATGCATCAGACGAATTTATTTGTACAGAAAATAAAAAAAATAGCGGCACTGCGGTCATATGTTCGTAGAATACAATTGCCGCAAACAAAAATGTCGATCGCAGATTTAGCAGCGCTACGAAAAGATACATGGGCGGACAAGGTATGTTTTAATTATTTTTATTTTATAATGTTCATTATTACGATCTCTCTATTCTTCTTATCTTAACCCCTCGGGTATTTTTAGTATGTAGTTAGTATTATACAGTCATTTTTACCGTGGTGCAAATACTTAATTATCTATATTTTCGACTAGTTTCGTTAATATAATTACATAATAAAGTTGTTTAGTACTAAGTTATTTTTATTTATTAAATAATAATAATAGTGATAATAATTGGCTAATTTATATAACGCCGTTTTCATGGAAAATCACCTCAAGGGCGCTGTACAAATAAATATATGTATAATAAATAACACCACAAAGTCAATCAATCATTTGAATTTATTATTTTTTTGGCTAAAAACATTCATTTAACAAGTCAAGGACTTTATTTATACGCCTTTTAAGATTTATTGATCTACCCTCGTACTAAACTGTTCCTTTGCATTAACAATTGTATTAATTTCTTATAGATATTGCGACGGATTCAAGACGTTGATTTAGTTTCTGTGGTTGCCAGATATCATCGAGCTTGCTATGATACGTTTTGGCAGGTAGAAATACCCCTAGAAGGTGATCGAAAATGAGGGCGACCAGAATCTTCTAATACTGATACCACAATGAAAAAAATTTATGCAGTTTTAGAAAACAATCGTGAAGAATGCCAATTCTCACTTAGGGATTTAAAAATGCTGTGTTTCGTGACTGCCCCGATGATAGAACCATAAAGAGTAAGTTGAGAGATAAATATGGTGATGACATTCTCATCACAACTACTGATGGGAAGCCAACGTTGATTTGTTTCCATGATACTGGACATAGAATCCTGCATAACACATGGTATACGTCAAAGGAGAATGATGTACAAAAAGAACGCTTAAGGATTGTACGCACTGCTGCTTCCATAATTTTAGAAGATATCAGATCGACTGTCTATGATACCTCTGTCTTTCCTCCACCTGAAAAATTTCTTGAAAATGTCAATGAAGATATACCCCATTCTTTGAAAACCTTTCTTGAAGAGCTCATTCTAAAGAAGAAACGCGATACAGATAGTGCTTCCAAGAAATGCCAGAAAATCGCCCATTCGATAATCACCGCTGTTCGACCCCGTTCATTTACATCGCCCTTACTGCTAGGTATCGCTACACTAATAAATCAGAAATTTGCTTCCAAATCGCTTGTCGATCTGTTGGCATCTTTTGGATTTTGTTTGTCGTACCACGAAGCTACAAACTTCCAAACATCGGCTATCGCTCACATTTCGCCTATCGAAAAGCCTGAATTCTGTCAATATGTATTTGATAATGCCGACCATAATATAAATACGATCGATGGCAAAAATACATTTCATTCCATGGGTGGTATAAAATGTTATACTCCTGCTTTGAAAACAAACTATGAGAGTGTATTACGTCTGAAAAGCATACCACCATCCTTTGTTATTGCTAATTTTGGTCATGTACCAGTAGAAACTTATCAATGTACATCAAAAGGTTTGCAGCAAGTCCTGATCCATAATTTTGCCGGAGACTCCGATATCAAGGATATATTGCCGTCGTGGACAGATTTTCTGTGGATATATTCCAAAAAGCAAGGCTTTTGTGAGATACCTGGCTGGAATGGTTTCCTGGAAAAATTCACTGCTGAAAAGAAATATGAAAAGTCTGAAATCGTTCCACTTCCATTTATCAACGCTACTCCAACCCAGTATGATACTATTTACACATCATTAATTATGGCTGTAGAGAATACCAAGTCCATCGGCATGAAAACTACTATAGTAACATTCGATCAACCTCTCTATCAGAAAGCCAAAGACATTATGACTTCGAGTACTGATCCAAGACTAAAACATGTAATTATTCGACTAGGGGGTTTTCATCTCGTCATGAGTTTCATGGGAGCCATCGGTTATATAATGAATGGAAGCGGCCGTAAAGAATTGTGGTGTACAGTATATGCACCTTTATCTGTGGATAAAATATTGTCTGGGCACTCTTACGCACGTGCCATAAGAGCACACATGCTTATTCAATTTGCTCTCTCAAAAAAACTACTTGACGCAATGAAATTAGATGATGAAGATATTATTACAATTGACGACATATTGTTGAATGATTTGTTCAAAAATGAATCCCCCAGTGAACTAGACCGACTTACACCTATTCTGGATAAATTTAGAAATGCTATGGAGGAAATTTCTATAAAGCGGCCAACTGCAAAATTATGGGTGCTCTATTTCAAAATGGTCACTCTTGTAAAACTATTCATAGATGCGGAGCGGTTGGGAAAATGGCAACTGCACCTTGATGTCATCAAGAAAATGTTACCATTATTTCACTCCTGTGGCCAGTATTGCTATGCAAAATGTGCCACCCTATATTTACAAGATATGCAAAATTTAGAAACAAAGTTATTACCCGAGGAATACAAGAAATTTGTAGGTGATGGCTATTTCACAATCAGACGATCAAATAAATTTTGGTCGGGGATATGGTCAGACATGACCATAGAAAAAACATTGATGCGTTCAATGAAGAGCAGCGGTGGCTTAACGCATGGACGTGGATTAACAGATAGTGTGCTGGCTAAATGGATTCTGGCTATGCCAACTATTTATAAAGTTTCGTCAGCAATCAAGGAGTTCTCTGGGGTTTGTTCTTCATCTAGCGAGCAACATGTCGACAATCGAACTTCGCGAATAATTCGGGATTCAAAGGATATCGAAACATTTGAAACCTGGTTTGAAAGTCATGATCCGTTTCCTTATTTGAATAAACTGATGTCTTTGAGTACAGGTATAACGGGAGGTAATGATATCAACTGCAATGACGCTCAGGATATTGGAATACATATTATGCAAAATACTGTAGGCAAAATTTTTTACGAAGTTTCATACACGAGAAAGGATAGAGTTTTATCCATCGCAGCTGTAAATTCATCCCTAAAAGTTAGGGGAACTAGAGTTGCAATAGAACCGAAAATTTTGAAGAATTGTTTTTTGCTAAAAAATCGCAAGAAGAACTTCGAAAATACCTTCAATACGAATTGGCGCCCTTCCCATTATCTTTGTTTGATGAGAATTGGATTAAGAAAAGGAAAAAAAGTCAGCTTTTTAGGATTTTTTCAAACCACTGGAAATCGAACCACTGATAGAAAATAGATTGTATGTTATAGATGGGGGATACCTTCTTCATAAGGTTATTTGTCGAAAAGGTGTAACATTTTCGGCTGTGTGTGATCAGTACGTAAATTTTATCAAGAAAAGTTTTGTATCAAAAGTTAAAGTTGTATTTGATGGGTACCCTGATCATCCAGAGGAGACCAGTACTAAAGCAGCAGACCGTCAACGACAAGCGCAAAACGTCAGATTTATGCAGAAACTTTATTTAGTGAGAGCACGATTGTCACTGTCACATAAGAAAGGTTCCTTTCCAATGAAAAAAATTTAAAAAAGATTGATAGAAATCCTGGTAAAAAAACTTGAAAACAGTGGCATTCATAGTAAACAAAGCCTTGAAGATAGATGCTGATACACTTATAATATCTACAGCACTCGAGTTAACAGAAAATTTTGACTCTGTCTTTATAGTTGGAGAAGATATCGACCTTCTGGTGATTTTAACGGGAAGCCCCAATAACAGAAAATCAAAAGTTTACCTACTAAAACCAGGAAAAGGCAATAAAATAAAAAGACGAGATTTTATTCCTGCAGTAGCTTCATAGAAGAAAGGCTTTCTGAAACTGTGTTGTTAATGCACATGTTTTCTGGTTGTGACACTACATCGGCAATGTTTCGTCAAGGCAAAAGAAAGTTGGTGGATTTGTTAAAAAAGAATCTAACATTGCAAAATCTATGTTCAGTGTTCAGAGATCCAAATGCCGAAAAAGAGTCGATAATTAAAGCAGGGGAAACAGTGTTCACATATCTTTATTCGACCAAATCTAAATGTAGAAACATTAATGTAGTTCGATATGTCTTATTTGCACAATCCACCCACTTCCGTCTTCCTCCTACTTCTGGCGCCGCACAGCAACATTCATTGCGAATTTACTACCAAGTTCAATGCTGGCTAGGGGAAACAAAAGCAGCCAAAGATTGGGGTTGGAAAAGTTCTGAAACAGGTCTAATTCCGATTACAACATTAGATGATCCAGCGCCTCAAGAAATTTGGTCAGTCATTTCATGTAAATGTAAAATGTATTGTAGGTACAATTGCACTTGTAAGAAAGCAGCCCTAAATTGTTCTGCCATTTGCATCAATTGTCATGGAAAGACGTGCACTGGCACAATTATTTTAGATGAAGCTGCCGAACCAGATGTGGACGAAGTGGATGTTGAAAAAACTCTTTCAGTTTTTACTGATTCCGATGATTCAGGTAAAGAAAATAATGAACCAGCAGTCCGTTATGAAATCAATATTTTAAATGATGAAAATAGTAGTGAAAATGATTTGCAAAGTGCACCACCATCTACTCAAAAAAAAATCCAAGTATGCAGCGTAATAGTTTCATCCGAAATAATTCAATAAACCTTTTTACAAACACAGAATTTTTTATATTAACAGCTTATTTAATTTTTTTTCTTGCAATCAACACATTTTTGTGGGGCATGCTATTTGTGATTCTAGATAGTATAAAAATATTTCTTATGATCTTATTGTGAAAAAAAATGTGTATTTTAAAAATGTAGTTTTATTTCTATAATAACAAAAATAATACCAACTTTAAATTTATACTTTATTATTTTATTGTAAGTATTTTTGTTTTATTTCTATGGTCAGTTAGTAAATGATCTTTAATGTTAGTTTCGCAAAGTAATGTTTGTAAAGTGTAAAACTTTTTTCATATTATAATATATTTTGATTCAACAATAAAACGATAAAAATAAAAACTGATCCCAATTGTTGTCATTTGTAGGTACCTATAATGTCTTATAATTAATATCCATGTCCTTAAATAGTAATATTATGTAAAAACTTCCTTCTTTTTCTGGCGCTGTGGGTGATTCTGGCGAATGTATGATATTTATAAGATGTTTTCAAGTATTTTTAAATGTAAATAAATATGTTAGTTATAAATCTCTAACTTTAAGTCATAATTGTAAATATATATGTCATTGAGCTCAGTTTCGTTTCAGCTTTTATATGTCTTAGTCATAAGTCACTAGCAATAAGTCTTAGATGTAAGTCACTAGTTATAATTGTAAATCTTAGTTGTAAGCCAGTAATATTATTTTATAAGGATTTATTTGTACAGCGCCCTTGAGGTGATTTTTCACGAAAACGGGGCTATATAAATTAGCCAAATATTATTATTAATATTATTATTAATTGTTTGTCTAGCTTGTAGTCTTTCTAGATTTTAGGCATGTATGGTAAGTTTGTACAGCGCCCTTGAGGTGATTTTTCACAAAAACGGCGCTATATAAATTGTCCAAATATTATTATTATTATTATTCAACTACAGTAACTAATTTTCGGTCACATAAATAGGCATCTGTCAAAATAATTAATTGGTTAAAATAACATTCTATTACGCAAGTATTTTAAAATTAAAATGAATATAGAAGCTTTATGTCTATTTCTTTGAGTTTAACAACGCTTTCGGAATTGCCTGTTTGTGTTGCTTTTTTTGAGAATTTGAGTTACGAAAAAAACCTCATTTACAATGCTACAATAATTTTAAAATATATATATTGAGTTATTTTATATGGCACTTCGCATAATATAAACCATTCGTAAAATTTAATATAATTCTATGATTATTATAAAACACTTTCACAGTAATCAAAGCAATTTTTGTTTAAAACATCCATTCTTTCATTGAGTTATAATATTCAATGCATTCTTCACACTTTCGGACACCCATAAAACACAAAAAACATCCAAATCGGCTTCCCACCCCTCCCCGCCGCGGCTTACCCCCCTGGCATATCCCGCGCCGATCGCCTCGCTTGCCCCCGTACAACTAGCCCCACCCCTTCCCTTACCCCGCGGACACCTGTTCATACAAGTCACGTGAAATGTGCGTGCAATCGAAATTAATTTTTAAAAATAGGTTGCCGTTCAAAATTTTGTTAGATCTTTGCAGCAATCGTTTTAACATAGCTATCCTAACAACTTGACGAAAAAAATTTGGACGGAGGATTTTTCCGGAGCGATGTTTTTGACTGATATCAAAAAAGCATTTTCGAAAAGAAAAAAATGTTGGATCTCTTGATTAAATAAAGCAAACACCAATATAAAGGCACTCCGTGACCAAAAATTGGAGGGAGGAATTTTCCACGCAACAATAGAATTAAAAAACAAATCTCTTTTTAAAAAAACACTTTCCCTACAAAAATATTGTTGGATTTCTATTTAATCAGGTGGATATTAATTAATACTAACAATATGTGAAGAGTTTTCGAAAGAAATACTTTTCCAGCGAGAGTTATAATTTTTTTTCAGTTTTTGCTAAAAATAACTAACTTCCCGTTAAATATTTTGTTGGATCTGTTGTCATTCGTCATCCCTAAATGATACTCCTCGTAACTGCAGGAATTTTTGCATACCTCAAACTCTTTATTGATTGACCTATAACTGAGGAAATCCCAACCAACATCAGCTTTTTAGCATTAACCTTACGACTGAAATGTTTTTATTATCAATTAATTCAGTGTTTTTCCTACGGCCTACCCTGATTAAAAACTGTGCATATAAACACCGCTGACATTGCAAATCCCCTGTGAGGCATAAAGAATTATATTTGCTCAATGACTATGAAAGCACCTTCTATTATTAGATTATTATGTGTGCTTCAACAAATTTTTAAAATAATAATGACTCGGTCTATTCAGAATATTGTATTAAATACACACCTTGTGGCGTGCATTCCTTGTGTAACAGTTGATTTTATATTAAAATACATATTGGCAATAAAATAAGCTATGTTTCCTTGTTACTCTTCTACTTTCAGACTTACTTTATTTGATCATAGTAATGATGGAGCTCTGCTTCAATCAAGAAATCAAAAAGGCTAATCCCCAAATCTGGAACAATAGAAATCAGAATCATTTGTATAAATTCAATAGTGTTCATAATATTACAAAATAAAATCATTTGACATATTGTGCAGCAGTTGAAATGAGGTGACAATATTTATAAAGAAAACTGTACATAGCTAAAAGCTATTATAAAGCAATTATACATGATAGTTGTTAGCATTAGTTTGTTAGCATGACTAGAAACAGTACACACCCATTATCCGGGGCTCAAAGGTAAGGGATAGGAGAGCGCAGTTAGATTTACATACCCAGGAACACATCAGATTGCTGAGAATCCAAATTAACAAAGCAAATTGAGAAGAAATTAATCAGTTCCATTACAAGAAGGGGTTGGATAGCGGGACAAGGGAACTAACGGGCAAATTCTCTCAAAAACACGTCCAGACACAAGCACAAGGACAGCGTTTGTAGGTGGACAAGACATGTTTAGGCTGAGGCTGATGTAGATGCATCCAATCAATAGTGCTGCACATGGGCAGTTCCGCCGGGCCGCGTCCATTTCCTACTTTAGTTATTAGCAACTTCTCACCCATATTGCCGAAGAACACGAGCCATCCACTATCCACTGAACTTAACTATTTATAATTAAACGGCTATTTTCGGAGGAATACGTTCGCGGAACAAGACTCAGTCAAACTTCAAACCATATTGAAACAAAGACTTTTCTAAAGCCAGCAACCGAACGTAATAACTGATCGTTCACAAACAAAACACGGCTCCCTACATCAAAATAAAATAAATGCCACAAAACATTGAACGCCGAATGTCAAAACATAAATCCTACGGAGACTTCCATCTTTGAATTCTGATTCCTGCGAAGCAAGATGAAGATTGTTATTCCAAAATAAACACAAAACGAACAGCTTCATAGAAACTGTTCTTTTTGCTCAGAATATTGAGAATAACGGGGTTAAAAGTGGCGCTGCGCGTTTCATCCGATTTCGCTTTTTTCAAGTACCTTATGAATCGTTTACGTTTCTGATTATGGTGAAAAGAGTAATCAAATTTCAAAATTATAAGTAGATATCAATCAATCAGTGTTGTCAACAGCGCTTGGCCTAATATCGCCGTTTCTCATACATAAAGTAGCCTAATGTAGCCGAATTTCAGTTGCAGTAGCCTAAAGTAGCCCAAACGCCAAATATCAATATGAATAAAATAAAATGTAATTTTGATCAATTTATTCATAACATATTTATAATGTGTTGATAAATAGGCCTAAGCTTAATACAAAACAGCGTAATGTATCTTAAAATAAAGTAAACTAATACAGCATTTTAAAAACAAAATTAACAAAATAAATTAACAAAATAAAGATGATTCCGATTCGTCTTCTGCTAGCAATAATAAGGCATCAACAAGACCTTCGCCGTCGTCAGTAGTATTATATATAGTTGCTGTGCTAGTGGGTACTGCCGGAACTGGCGCAAGATCCACCGGAGTTGCTTTTCTACCAGCGCGCTGGTAAAAAAATGTACGTCTGTATGTGGTAGTTTGGTGACCGGCCAAATCAGAATGAAACCAACTCAGAACCAACTCAGAAAGGTCATTAAGAGTGATAATAAAAAATATTTAAAAAATGGTTAAATAGGTTAAATTAGGTTAGGGTAACCGACTATTTTTCATAGCTTTTAATGACCTTTCTGAGGTCGTTCTGAATTGGTTTCATTCTGAGTTTGCATGGAATCAGTTTGGTGACCGACCAACTCAGAATGAAACCAACTTAGAAAGGTCATTAAGAGTGATGAAAAAAAAATATTGCTTGGTTGAAAGTTTATTTATATTTGCGTGAAATATTGTTTTTTTTCTTAATTATTTGCGATTCGGCTGATTTAAATAACTTGTCTCTGAAGTAGCCTAATAGGCGACCAGTCGCCTTTTAATTTTTTTCGAAAAATCGCCTACGTTGGCAACACTGCAATCAATTTGTTATTTTTTAAAAATAAATAACTTGGAGAGAGACCTATTAAAATATTCTAAAAAAATTGGGTTAGAGATTCTTTGAAAACACTTATAAATGAAATACAATCAAGTAACGCGAGGTTGTCAACCAAAACTTGTAAAACAATGACTTCACATTGTATTGCATTTTAATCACATGTTAATTTATTTTAAAATAACATAAAAAGTCGTTTATCGAAGATTTTCATTTTGTAAAAAGGTACCTACCTTATTTGATGGTAGTAACTTTTTTACTCATTCACTGCTTTAAAAGTGAAGTGACAGATCATGACAGATGACAGATGTCGTGTGTCGTGTCGCTCGTCGGCGGCAATTTATGGTCGGCGGTTGTCAACATTGATTGGTTTATGGTTTATATCAACGATACTCAACCTTTTTTCTCTTTGGGCTACATAGTATGTATTTGTAAAGTTACGCGGGCCGCAACACTATACTGGTATGACGAAAAAAAATCATCCCCCCCCCCCCTCCCCCCCAACAAAAAATATTCTTCTTCCCTTCTTCCCATTTTTCGATTTCATTTTGAAGACACTCCCGCTATTATGCGTATTTAAACGCATGGATCTCGAAACTACGTTTTTCGAGACGGTTGACACATATCTCAAGTTTGGTGTGAGCCTTTTCGATGCATTACTCTATCGCGCTAACTAGACCTACAACAAAATTCCAATTATTACTATTTTTAAAAAATTCGGATAAGTCAAAAAATCTGGGAAAAAAATGTCTTTTTATTTTAAACAGCTGCCATTTTGCGAAAAAAAATTTTTTGACTTTTCCTTAGTTCGGGCCATCGCAGCATTTGTTTGGATTAAGAATTACTTTGGTTTTTTTTTTCAGATTACTAGGAGGGTTGCAATCATGTCAAGCAGGGCGCATCATTTTTTTGAGACCCCCCACCGTGTAACTTATTGAATTTTAAATTCTTTTATTTGATTTTTTTTGTATGTATTCTTTAATAGTTTAATAAACATTTGATAAAATAATGGCTGTTAAAAATGTTTGTTTTTTTTATGGCACCTGAAAAAATACCTATAATTATGCTTCTAGATTAATAATAATAATAATAATAATAATAAAAGTTTATTCCAGAATGTATGCAGGGGTAGTGCAATGCAATACATTCCATATTTTGAAACAAAAAAAGGGTTAATGTTAAAAATAAAGTAAATAACAACATATAAATAAATAAAATAAAAAAAAAAAAAACGAATAAGCATGAACAACATGAGAAAAATAATAATAAACAGTAAAATTAATTCATGCAGCTGTTTACGGAGGGTATTTTATCGTCTCCCGTCTCCAGAGGGCCATCAGGGGGGACTCCAACCAGGTAGTCATGGCGGTGATGATTGCATTCTTCGATTGGCGTAGTCTGTGCCATAAACTTCCCATGCGGTGGCGGAGAAGTGCTCGGAAAGTGTGCACTCGTCCCTCCAGGAACATTTCCGTAGCACTGCAGTATCTCGGTAGGCGGAAAAGTTGACGGTATGCGTTGTTGTAAGCAACCTTTAACTTGTTCCATTGGGATGCAGTGTAGTCAACCCACAGTTATTGGCCCAACCCTGGCTATTAAGAACTATTCAAAAGCCATTTCTGGCAACGTTTCAATTCTGAATGATGATATTACACCAGGGCGATACTGAGAGTATCTTCCACTCTGGAATGTGCCGCAAATATTATTATTAGAATAACCCTTTAAACATATAATGCTACCGCTCTTTCTTACACACTAAATAACATCAGTCGAAATGTAGACATACGTTCACTGTGTTTGTGTAATCTGACACGCTAGATGATTGGACAGGTTGTAACTTGTACGTCATCATCTACACATCTGTCGGATCTGCCCTGATGATGGACACTGCAATGCTGTCCGAAACGTCGGCTAAAGAAGAAGGTAGCGCAACACGGCATAACGCCCCAAAAACAAATAACGAAAATGCTTTTGGCCGTGAAAATCTAAAAACATAAGAGAAAGTTTATTCATGAACTTATTCTTTGAATATCAGTGTTAGAATTAGTTATTTAACCGCTTCTGTGCCAAGAGCGAGATTTCTCGCATCCTTGGTCGTGTCCAGCAGGCCGGCCATAGAAAAATAGCGAGTTTACACGCTCTTCTTTGAGCCTCTGTATCATACATATGTCCCGTTTTTTATTAATTTAAAAAATATGGAACACACAGAGACGACATTGGGATGATTTTGATTTTTTTTTTAAATACGAATGTAAAAATGTTTTTTTTTTTATTAAAAGTTCACGACCTGCTGTACACAACTACACTTCTACCTACTGGCATTTAAAAGGTTAATGCAGAGTATAGTTGAACCTGCATAATCTGAACATTGCACTGATTTTTAATATTTTTATATGAATACCTTACAAGAGTCCCAGCTGTTCCCGTCTGGAGCCAGTGAGACTATGGCATCCCCAATTGGGATATGTTGGGAGGTTGATGGTAGTGGGGAGGCGAAGGAGATGGGGAAAAGGTAGGTGGGGAAGTACCTGGCTATTAAGAACTATTCAAAAGCCATTTCTGGCAACGTTTCAATTCTGAATGATGATATTACACCAGGGCGATACTGAGAGTATCTTCCACTCTGGAATGTGCCGCAAATATTATTATTATTAATATTAACTTTATATTATTTTAAATGAATTAATTGTGAAATAATGCAAATTAATCAAATAAAATTTATTGGCCCACGTCGGGATTTGATCCCGTGACCTTCGGATTGCGAGTCAAGAGCCTTATAACTCGTCCACGGAGTCCGGATTTGTTTTAATCCTAAAATATAAGCTCTCCCCTATGGCAGATGATCTGGAAAGCTCCAAGTAGATGGCGCCGGTGTGGTTGGATATCATTTGCAAAATATGACAGCTACGTCATACAGTTCAAACATATTGTTTTAAGGATTTAAAAAGATGAATAAAAATGGTGGTTGGAGTGACAAGGAGTTATTAAAAAAAATCAGTGTATGCATTTCACACTCGGTAGAAGTGAAATCTTCAGAAAACTAAAGAATTGTGTGGAGACTACGAAGCACTTTTTTATCAATGGGATGATTTTTTCCATATTTTTGTTTTCTTCTTCGGAGTTGCAAGATGTCGCTTTCTTTTGGGTTTTTTGACTGTTTATTTTGGAGTGGTTTGAAGATTGGATATTGATTGATTCGATCCTTGTTCCCCTAAATGTCTGGCCGCTGATGTTCATCAGGCGCTTTATACCGCTACAACAAAAGAAGACTTGCGTGGCACTGTGGATTTATCGTATTATATTGGAACCGAGTATCCGTAAATTAAATAAATATTTTATTGCTATCTTATTCTCTCGCAGGCTAAATCCTACAGATGTATGTGCCACAATGGTGCTAAAGAATAAGTGCTCACTTCAATAAATTGAGAAAAAAGCAAAAGTAATAGGGAAAAAAGAAGACTTGGTGTGTTTATAACCGCAACCTATTTCAAATTGTTTTCCTATGAATGTGTGTATCTACACCAGTAGCGTAGCGTGGGTATCAGCCGCCCGGGGCGGAGGAAAATTTTGCCGCCCCCCCCCCCCTATATACGTACTTCTTCAGGGAGGGTGGGGGGGTAGTGATCCTTGTTTTTTTTTTAATATTTATTAATTAAATCTGTATGCGGTGAATTAAAACTACACTCAGAACATGAAAACGGTTTTTCTTTGGTTCTGGCAGCACATAAATTGTCTGCAACTAGAATTTTATATTTGCACTTCGAAAAAAGTTATGTTTTCCTTCGAAATATGTCAGCAGATGAATACACAATTGGAATTTTACATTCTGAACAATAAACTGGCTTAAATTTTATCTGTATGCGGTGAATTAAAACTACACTCAGAACATGAAAAAGGTTTTAATTTGACTCTGGCGGCACATAACTTGTCTGGAAGAATTTTATTAAGCACTTCAAATAAGTTTTTCCTTCGAAATGTGTCGTCGGATGAATTTACAACTGGTATTTTACATTCTGAATACAAAAGGGGTTTTAATTAAATCTGTAAGCGGTGAATTAAAACTACACTCGGAACATGAAAATGTTTTTTCTTTGATTCTGGCGGCACATAAATTGTCTGCAAGAATTTTATAAAGCACTTTAAATAATATAATGTTTTCCTTCGAAATGTGTCGTCAGATGAATCCACAACTAAAAACATACATTTTGAACACAAAACTGCCTTTAATTAAATATGTTTGCGGTGAATCAAAACTACACTCAGAACATAAAAATGGTTTTTCTTTGATTCTGGCAGCACATAGATAGTGTGCATCTAGAATTTTATAATTGCAATTCGAATAAGTATGCACAAACCCGTCAGCTATTTTACTTTTCTGTGATAATAAATTTAAAATATATACACCGTGATATATACGTGGAAGAAAACCGTATAAGTGTAATTTTTTGTGCGCTCTCAACAGGGCGCACAAAGCCTCACGAATATAAAACACAAATCGACTATCAATTAGAGCTAAAATGATACTTGTGCTATTTACATTTTTATTTAAAAATAATGTATGTGTTAGAAATAAAAACAAAACGTCTGTCATTAATATTTTGATTTTAACAGTATATAAAACTTTAGAAATATGTTAAGAAACTATAAACTAGAAAAACTTTTAAGTCCTGACGCGAGAATCGAACCCGCGACTTCCCCAATCCAAATTTTTACAAGATGATTATTGATTGTGAAATTTTGCCGCCCCCCCCCGCCCCCCCCCCACGCTACGCCACTGATCTACACATACTTTTAATAGAAGATGAGAAATAAGTAATGCTGTTTCACCACTCGGACCCATAAGCTTATATTCATGATAATTCCAGTATTCTTGTGAAAGGCTACCAAAATTCCTAAAATTATAGACGGCACTTTGCGTGGATGGATGTGACCCTACCAAAGTGATTTTGACAAACTCCATCAGATGATGAGCCAATTGGATTGGCAAGAGCTTTGTAGCTTTGACAATGTTAATGAGGTACACAATTTTCATACATGTATAAACATATAATGTATTTGACGCTTGCTTCCCTAGGAAACCGCCCAACAAAGGTGGATGTAGATATCCGAAGTGCTTCTCTAGAGATACCATCGAGAACGTTGAAATGAAACACTCTCACCATAAAAAATGAAAAGCTACTGGTAACCAAAGTGAATATAAAAAGTTTAATAAACTCAAAATGTTAATAAAGCATTCCGTACTTATGTTAAATCTATGGAGAGTAATTTATTTGTAGATCCCAAGACATTTTGGAATTACGTCGGAAAGGATGGTGGTATAATAGATATCATGATGCATGGTGATCGAGAAGTTAGTGGAGCGGATATAGCCAAAGCATTTGCAACTCATTTCCAGTACTAAATCCCACTACTGCTGCCAAGTTTAATGTGAAAGGAGCCCAAAGCATTTATATATGTTGTATAGATGAATCAGATATTAAATCTTCGATTAAAAAAATTAAACTTTTTTTAAAAGGATGTGTTGAATTTTTAAAACTACGTCTGAGCTTTATATTCAGCCTCTCTTCAGAATGATAATAATAATAAAAAAAAAAGAAAGAAACATTCCCGGGTTACGAATAACCCAAAAACGTTTGCAAATCTCCTACTACCACCACAGAAAGCCGAAAATGTTGTTTGTGTTGTGATGGGGGACTTAGCCAGCTGAGGAATCGAACACGGGGCTCCCACTCAACCACTGACCGGTATATTTCCTGATTCCTGGAAAGTCTAAAAAATTTGTCCTATTTTTTAAAGTGGATCCATGACATCTGTGGAAAACTTCAGACCGGTGGCAATACTTTCTGCCCCGGCTAAGTTATTCGAATCGATACTTCATAAACACATGCAATTTCAGGTAGAGCCCTTCTTAATATCAGAACAGCATGGATTTAGAAAAGGTCGATTCACAGACACAAATCTATTAGTATTCGCAGATTATGTTTCCAAATCTTTAGATAAAGGCTACCAAGTAGATTGCTCAAACAATGATTTTCAAAGGCCTTTGATACCGTAAACCACGACATCTTATTAAGTAAATTTATTTATTTATTTATTACACGCCCTAGTGGGCTATTCTTATAGAATTTTTAAAAACTATTTGTATTAAAGTAAATACTTAAAAATTTAAACAATAAAGAAAAATATAAAGATAACGACAAAAAACGTTGAAACAAAACACCAAACAAAATACAAAGATAAAAATGTAAACAGAAACTAAGAATCCTCACAATTGAATTTAAAAGATTCTACAAAACAAAATAGTAGCAGCATAGAAGTTATTTGGTAGTATGTACCTACCAAACGACTTCTATGCTCTGGTCTATTTGTGTCTTAAAGAATAAAAGTGATAATAGTATAGAATCCCGCTATAGAACGACCTTCACCGAGATGTTTATTTGATGAAACGTATTTTATATTTAATTTAATATGTCAATAAATATATTGCATATGGGTTGCCTAACAAATTTTAGTCCAGGGTATGATTAATTAATAATTAAAAATTAAAAAAATTATAAATATTTCACCGGTTTGATTATTAGACAAATTCTATACCAATCGAAAGTATGAAGCCCATAGAATATGTAAATGTTAGGTTGCCTATTCTTTTCCGGTCACAACTCTCGGGTAGCCAGGTATAAACAGGTAAGTCGATACTAGCATTTTGCAACGGTCTGATTATTGAATTAAAATTAAATGAAATTAAAGATTATTTCATTATGAACACGGTGGTATAGGGTTGCCTGCGAAAAATCAGTCCAGAATTCCGGTTGTCGAATTTTGAAAAGTAAAATATTGCTGCGAGTGACTGTGTGCGACTGAGAGGTCCCAACCAACCATCCCATGCGATAGAAGAGGACACAGCATAGCAGCTGTTTGGAGTCCGTCCATTTAAAGAAAGAGAGTGCGCATGCTATTTGTTCTTGAAAATGAAAAGGATAGTCAAAGACACGTACATGCTGTGCATCATTTTGGAGTAGTTTATTATTAAAATAGTTATTAATTTTTATTTAATCAATTTATTATTTATGTGTGCCTATTTTTTAAAACTAACTATCTAACTAACTAACCATCACGCCGTTTCCACGCAGGGGTAGGCAGAGAGGACGGACCGCCACACAACTCGATCTTGGCACACACTCTTTGCCTCGTTCACATTCATACATCGTCTCATACATGCTCTTCTATTATTCCGACTCTTCACATGGCCCGACTCAAGTATCTGATTCACTTGGTCGTGCCATGTCTTCCTCGGGCGTCCCCGACTTCTTCTACCATTCACATTTGCATCATATATTCACCTTACACTCCTTTCCTCGTTCATTCGCTCTACATGCCCAAACCATCGGAGAGTCCCTTTCTTAATCTTACACATCACGCTTACATCAGCCTTGCATTCTTTGCGGATATCCACGTTTCTCTCACGATCGTACATGGTTTTACAACACATTCGCCTCAGGGATTTCATTTCTACCGCATTCAGTCTACTTTCATCCTTCCTCTGCCAGTTCCATACATCAGGGTAGGTACCAGCACTCCATTATGGACGGCTAGTTTCGCGTCTTTGGACAGTTTTTTATTACCACCAACGGCATTCAGTCCTCCATTAATGGAGTTACCGGCATTCACCCTTCTTTCAATGTCTCTATCAGCCTTCCCATCTTTCGTAAACATACTACCCAGATACACAAACTCATCCACCTGCTCCAAGTATTCATCATTCACGACTATATTGCATACTGTTTTCGTACTCTCTCTTTCAAACACCATGACTTTAGACTTAATTTTTGTGATACTAAAGTATATATACATCTTTAGCAAAAAAGAAGGTTATAGAAATACATATTTATTTATTTATTTACGCGGGTTCAAGTCCCGTCGGAAGCGTTTATCTTTTCTCTGGAGATTTTTTCAATGTTGAGTGTTTCAGGCTAATAATTATTGCTTATAATAATTGTTACCCTTTGTGCTATGCATAAATATCTTGTCTTAAACATTAGTTTACCAATTAAAAATAATAATACATATTTATTTATTTATTTTATTTTCGGGAAATCAACAGTTTACATTTTTCCAGTTTGAACATGTTTGTATAGCCAAAATAAAACAAATTATGGATTTCCTCCTTGTGACTTTACCTCTGATTAAACAGCATAATAAAAAAATAGAAATAAAAAATGTTTAATAAAGGAGTATGAGACCAAAAATTTTATAAAACCAAAGATTATATAAAACTAAGATTTACATAAAACATAAAAATATCAAAACATTGGTAACCGTAAGAAGCCATGTTGTACATATAAATTAAATAGTAATAGAATTTTAAGTATAAACGATAGAAACACAGACACATAACATACATATTCATGAAACATCAGAGAAATACCCTTTTAAGTATCCCTTATATTTGGTTAGTTCGGAATTGAAAATGTCCACCTTCGATAACACGCTATAATACTAATCTTGCAAATTTTATCTTTATTATTAGAAGACAAAATAAAAAACAACAATTAAAAAAAATACTTCTGTTTAGTGTAAAAAAATATAAATACAAAATTTAATTTTAATTATTCAGGTTCCGAGTCATCGGACATATAACTATGATCTCCAACTTCTGAATCTTCTTCGTCATCACTCTCCGTTTCAGTTCTTTCGACAATGTCTTCTATCTTTAAAGGTGTATGATCCCCAATAAATCCTACTGGTTTTAAATATTCATCTAAGAACTAACCGCAGTTCTCAGGCTGAAGTTTCACGCATATTCACACACATTCACTCGCAGCAATAGAGAGGTGCCAAGCCATAACGTTACAAGTGCCAGAAAATGAAATTTTCAGGAGACACAAAAAAACATTTTTAATGGAAAAATAAAAAGAAAAGTAATTGTTAAAAAATGTATTATAAAATTATCATTTATTCTTAATTATCTTAAACAAATTTTGTGCTCTGTCAAAATACGCAAATAATAAAAAAATATATATAAAAAAGTGAAAAGATCAAAACGTTTTAAGTGTTATATTACTTGCACATAACTCAACACTTTCAATATCTTTATTTTAAAAGGTTTTCATAAAACAATTTGCTTTCGCAACACGTTATGTTGCTACGGCAACACGTTTTCTCGAGAATTTTTGAATTTTTTTTTTTGACATTTTGAGTGAACTAAAATTTGCAGCTCAATCAGCTCCAAACCTCCAGCAGCTCAAACCTCCAAGATTATAGTCATTTCCCATGAAGATCAGCTAACGCTGGAATTACTGAATAAACAGCCCGATTTAAATCAACAAACTGCTGAAAGGAAAACTGATTGATAATTTTGCCTACACAATAACATTTATAATAAATACCCAATCTATAATGATAAGATGCCTTTATATGAATATCAGGGGAATGAGGACCAAAATTGATGAAATATACGAAAACATCCTTATCAACGACTACGATTTAGTAAGTCTAACGGAGACATGGCTGAAGGAATCTATATATGACCAGGAATTAGTGGACAGTCGTTACGAAGTTTTTTTGGAGGGATAGAATACACAAGTATTTAAAATAATTTAGTAAATGTATTTATTATAATAAACTTTTCATTACAATTATCATTTACAAAGCGGTTACCACTTATCAGTGCATTCCATTAGTCATGATTAGACATCGGATTATATGCATTTGCATATTTGCATATAACTCTCTAATTACGGCGTTAAAGCATATTTTAGCCTTTTTTTCCCAATCGTGCATATTTAGCGTTTGAAGACGCATCCATTATCCCTTAGCCCTCATCTCAACACATTTCCACAAGTTACCAGATACCATAGAGAAATTGGAAACAAAAAACCTTCCTCTATTTAAATCAATAGAAATACTGGAAACAATGATTGAACTCGCCAACGCTCTTCCCAATTCAATATCAGAAAAGATTCGTGAAAAGTTAGACGCTATTTTGTTTAAAAATCCGAGTCTTGAAGACATGAAGAACATTAATGCCTACATCAACGGCACAGGTCATACATACCCTGCATAAACAGGTATCTCCAGAAATGGCGCCAATTTTTTCAAATTTTGTCGGATGACGTCAGTTGACGTAGAGAAGTCGTTTTCGGCGTTTTGGTTGACAAACATAAATATTTTTTGCTCGAAAATTTGGAAAAATACTTAATTATATATTGTCACAAAAACTATGCATAATTTTAAGAATATTTCGCTGTTTTTGTATCGTCTTTAATTAAAATATATAAAAATAAAAATGGTTTTTTGATTTTGCACTGTGCATATTTTAGGCATATCAAGAGTTTTTAGTGCATATTTCGGCCTTTTTTAGTGCATATTTGCATGCATATTTTGGCACTTTGTTAGTGCATATAATCCGATGTCTAGTCATGATTATAGAGGTTTTACTGCATAATTACTGTTAGTCTAAGATCCCGCTATAGAACGACCTTCACCGAGATGTTTATTTGATGAAACATATTTAATATTTAATTTAATATGTCGATAAATATATTGCATATGGGTTGCCTAACAAATTTTAGTCCAGGGTATGATTAGTTAAGGTAACTTAGGTAAGTCAAAACTAGCATTTTGCACCGGTCTGATTATTGAATTAAAATTAAATGAAATTAAAGATTATTTCATTATGAAAACATAGGGTTGCCTGCGAAAAATCGGTCCAGAATTCCGGTTGTCGAATTTTGAAAAGTAAAATGAGGGGTGCCAAACCATAAAGTTTTAAGTGCCACACGAACTCAATTACGTTTTATTGCAGTAAAACGTTGTATGTGCTGGTGTTTACTTGCACTCTAAAGTTGAAGAGTCACTAACACTGTTTAGCCTTAACATTGTGAAACAGCATGTCATAACGTTTTAAGAGCCAATTGAGCTGCAAATTTTAGTTCACTCAAAATGTCAAAAAAAAAAATTCAAAAATTCTCGAGAAAACGTGTTGCCGTAGCAACATAACGTGTTGCGAAAGCAAATTGTTCTATGAAAACCTTTTAAAATAAAGATATTGAAAGTGTTGAGTTATGTGCAAGTAATATAACACTTAAAACGTTTTGTTCTTTTCATTTTTTTATATATATATTTTTTATTATTTGCGTATTTTGACAGAGCACAAAATTTGTTTTAGATAATTAAGAATAAATGATAATTTTTTAATACATTTTTTAACAATTACTTTTCTTATTAATTTTTCCATTAAAAATGTTTTTTGTGTCTCCTGAAAATTTCATTTTCTGGCACTTGTAACTTTATGGCTTGGCACCTCTCTTTTGCTGCAAGTGAATGTGTGTGAATATGCGTGAAACTTCAGCCTGAGAACTGCGGTTAGTTCTTAGATGAATATTTAAAACCAGTAGGATTTATTGGGGATCATACACCTTTAAAGATAGAAGACATTGTCGAAAGAACTGAAACGGAGAGTGATGATCAGAAGTTGGAGATCATAGTTATATGTCCGATGACTCGGAACCTGAATAATTAAAATTAAATTTTGTATTTATATTTTTTTACAATAAAAAGAAGTATTTTTTTAATTGTTGTTTTTTTATTTTGTCTTCTAATAATAAAGATAAAATTTGCAAGATTAGTATTGTATCGTGTTATCGAAGGTGGACATTTTCAATTCCGAACTAACCAAATATAAGGGATACTTAAATACAGGTCATTTTATAAGGGATAAAATATAAGGGATACTTAAATACAGGTCATTTAGGATACTTAGATACAGGTCATTTTAGTAACATTCTCCAGCCCTAAAGAGTCCTAAATTCTCCAGTCTTTTAAAATACATATTTTGATATTATCAACTCCACTTTTGCCACTAATCTTTTAAAATTTAATACTTATAGTGATGGGGGTAGCAAATGTAAAATCATGCAATGTCCAGTGTTTTAAATATAATGTCCTCCGCGAGCAAAGTCGTATCTTCTCCAAGCACAAACTTTCTAATTAAAGTGTTTATCGGAAGTGACCTGCAGGTAAGTATGTTTATGTATCCATTTGTAAATATTAAAATTAGATAGAACCTAAGAATTATGAATAAATTGTACAGCGCCCTTGAGGTGATTTTTCACAAAAACGGCGCTCTATAAATTATCCTTAAATTATTATTATTATTAAAAGGGTATTTCTCTGATGTTTCATGAATATGTTATGTGTCTATGTTTCTATCGTTTATACTAAAAATTCTGTTACTATTTAATTTAAATGTACAACATGGCTTCTTACGGTTACCAATGTTTTGATATTTTTATGTTTTATGTAAATCTTAGTTTTATATAATCTTTGGTTTTATAAAATTTTTGGTCTCATACTCCTTTATTAAACATTTTTTTTTTCTATTTTTTTATTATGCTGTTTAATCAGAGGTAAAGTCACAAGGAGGAAATCCATAATTGGTTTTATTTTGGCTATACAAACATGTACAAACTGGAAAAATGTAAACTGTTGATTTCCGGAAAATAAAATAAATAAATAAATATGTATTATTATTTTTAATTGGTAAATTAATGTTTAAGACAAGATATTTATGCATAGCACAAAGGGTAACAATTATTATAAGCAATAATTATTAGCCTGAAACACTCAACATTGAAAAAATCTCCCGAGAAAAGATAAACTCCGCCGACGGGACTCGAACCCGCGTAAATAAATAAATAAATATGTATTTATATAACCTTCTTTTTTGCTAAAGATGTATATGTACTTTAGTATCACATAAAAAAATTAAGTCTAAAGTCATGGTGTTTGAAAGAGAGAGTACGAAAACCGTTTGCAATATAGTCGTGAATGATGAATACTTGGAGCAGTTGGATGAGTTTGTGTATCTGGGTAGTATGTTTACGAAAGATGTGAAGGCTGATAGAGATATTGAAAGAAGGGTGAATGCCGGTAACTCCATTAATGGAGGACTGAGTGCCGTTGGCGGTAATAAAAAACTATCCAAAGACGCGAAACTAGCCGTCATAATGGAGTGCTGGTACCTACCCTTATGTATGGCAGTGAGGCATGGAACTGGCAGAGGACGGATGAAAGTAGACTGAATGCGGTAGAAATGAGATCCCTGAGGCGAATGTGTGGTAAAACCATGTACGATCGTGAGAGAAACGTGGATATCCGCAAAGAATGCAAGGCTGATGTAAGCGTGATGTGTCAGATTAAGAAAGGGACTCTTCGATGGTTTGGGCATGTAGAGAGAATGAACGAGGAAAGGAGTGTAAGGAGAATATATGATGCAAATGTGAATGGTAGAAGAAGTCGGGGACGCCCGAGGAAGACATGGCACGACCAAGTGAATCAGATACTTGAGTCGGGCCATGTGAAGAGTCGGAATAATAGAAGAGCATGTATGATACGATGTATGAATGTGAACGAGGCAAAGAGTGTGTGCCCAGATCGAGTTGTGTGGCGGTCCGTCCTCTCTGCCTACCCCTGTGGAGAAATGGCGTGATGGTTGGTTAGTTAGTTAGATTATAATAATAATATATCTTTATTGAACAAAAATATGCACACATAAATAATTAATTGATTAAAAAAAATTAATAACTATTCCTCTATTTTAATAATAAACTACTCCAAAACGAGTACGAGTCTATGACTATCCTTTTCATTTTCAAGAACAAATAGCATGCGCACTCTCTTTCTTTAAATGGACGGACTCCAAACAGCTGCTATGCTGTGTCCTCTTCTATTGCATGGGATGGTTGGTTGGGACCTCTCAGTCGCACACAGTCACTCGCAGCAATATTTTACTTTTTAAAATTCGACAACCGGAATTCTGGACTGATTTTTCGCAGGCAACCCTATACCACCGTGTTCATAATGAAATAATCTTTAATTTCATTTAAATTTAATTCAATAATCAGACCGGTGCAAAATGCTAGTTTCGACTTACCTAAGTTACCTTAATTAATCATACCCTGGACTAAAATTTGTTAGACAACCCATATGCAATATATTTATTGACATATTAAATTAAATATAAAATACGTTTCATCAAATAAACATCTCGGTGAAGGTCGTTCTATAGCGGGATCCTATACTATGTGTCGGACGTGTTAATCATATATATTTGAATTGTATTTAACTATGTAAAATGTTTGTAATTGTTTTATGCTTCGACAAATAAATCGTCAGAGTGGGGGAGCGAGCAAGCGAAAAGAGAAAGCGGCCGGCCAACTATGTGGCCGGCTTTCACTGGATTCTAAGAATCCTACACAGGGGCATTACGGCACAGCAACGGTAGGGTTGATATCGTCGCTACCATGACCATGACCCAATAAATAGGGGCTACAGACCCTGACCAAATCAGTTCTCCAGTAAAACTTACCTCGAAACCCTAACTCTGACACTGCATCCATTCGCCTTGTTTTCTTCTGACCATCACTTACCCTGGACCACGGAATATCTACCATCCTACGGACCAGAACTTACCTATCTCTAATCGGGACCTCTAGCTCTTACAGTTCTTGTGTGCCTCACCCTGTCTGGTACAATAGGCCACTTTCATGGATTTCACAACGACTTGGAAAAAATTGTGTGGATAGATTTTTTTACTAAGATTACGAAAATGTTAGTAAAAATTTTTAGAAATGTATAGTTTTTTTTAATTTTAAATAAATAAAACCATTATTTGAGCTCGTGACGTCACTACATGAAAATTTATTTATTTATTTGTAAGAAACAAACAAATTTTACATAATACATGTACAGTGATAAATATATAATTGAACTGGAGTCAAGCCACAGAGGTTTCTTATGCTAAAAGTACATCGGAAATGAAGTTTTATTATATAAAATGTCCCGTCTCCGATTATGTTCCCTTAATTTTGTGAAATTCCACACTGATAATTTTTTTTTTATATGGCAACACTTTGATTTCCGACAAAATTTTGAATTTGCGTTTAACGTTCACTAGATTTATTGTTTGTTCTATGAACTTATCCTTTGGTTTGATTTTTTGATAAAGATGGCGGTGTTTTTACAGATATTACGAAGAGAACCCCGTACAATTTATCGCTATTCGTATGGAAAACGTTCTTTTTTTAAAATGATTTTCGGCTATGTAATTATCGTTTTTTCGCACCCATAAAATTATGTCCCTTCTTTCCGGTTTATAAAAAATGGTCTGATTTTTCAGATTGAAATTTTCAAAAAATCGCCAGGGTTTCAAAAATACAATAAAAAAAAAAATAAAAAAAAATCAGAATATCTTAGAATATTTGCCAATACTGGAATTTTTTTTTTTTAAATGTGATGCAAGTGGCCTATTACATTACATAATACATACGTTTTGGACAGATTTATTTATGGTTACCTTGAGGTGATTTTTCACAAAAACGGCGCTATATAAATCGTCCAAATATTATTATTACACGGAGAAAAACTTTTAAAAAAAGAGTACAGAATTGCTGCTTCAAAAATTTGCCAACATGATAAATAATGAATTAAATTGTAAAAAAACATACATTAGTCTTATTTATAGATTATTCGAAAGCTTTTGATACTATTGATCATGGTAAATTACTTAAAATACTAGAAATTATAGGAATACGAGGAAAACTACTAAAACTTTTTGAAAATTACTTAAACAACCGATGCATGAAATTAAAACTCTTAAACTCTTTAAGTAAAAAAAAGAAGTTTTTTGCCGGCGTTCCTCAAGGTTCCATATTAGGTCCAATTCTGTATATATTATATATGTATCTTTTATTAAATTAATTTTTAGACATGTAAAGTACTTTGTATACGCGGATGATACTGCTTTAGTGATTTCTAGCAGTGATTTGCAAACTTGTATAGATCTTTTACAAAAAGACTACATTGAACTCTTAAAGTGGTCTCATGACTCTGGCTTAGTCATAAATGCCAAAAAAACTAAATTGTTACATATAAGATCCCCTAATGTTAAGGTATATATTACACCTGAAATAAAGACACATACATCAGATTGCTTACACAATGGTATTCCTGCAACGTGTACATGTGAAAATATGGAACTAGTTAAAGAATATGTTTATTTAGGTGTTATTATTGATTGCTTTTTCAAGTGGGATATACAAATAAACAAAGTTTGTGCACGACTAAGATCAATTGTAAGCAGATTGTATAAACTAAAATTTTTTGTTCCTATCTGCACACTTCGAATAATTTATTTAACTCTAGCTGAATCTGTTATAAGGTATGGAATAAGAGCTTGGGGATTTTCCTGTAAAACAAATATAGACCATGTTCAATCAGTGCAAAATTCATTGGTTAAATTATTGGCTGAAAAAAATTTATACAAAGAAAGGCATAATATTCCATACTTTTATCAGAGTCTCAAAGTTCTTTCAGTGAGAGCAATTCTGTGGTACAAAATTATATTTCAGCACATAAATAATCCTTTATATATTAACAGGCTGGAACACAACCATAATACTCGTTTTAACTTTAATGAAGGGCTAATTGTACCTAAGCATACAAATAAATATGGACAAAGAACGTTAAATTACATGATTCCCAGTTGTTTAAATATGTTACCTGCTGAAATTAAAAACTGTGCCCAAAACAAACAATTGATGAATTTACTGAAGACTTGGCTTATGGAAAGAATTAATTTGTATTAGCTTACAATGACATTATTCTAAAGACTTTAAAAATGTTATTTATGTTTTCAAAAATTTATTTTTATCTATATTTCTGTAAAAAATTCAATTTTATTTTATATAATTGTAAAAATGTAACTATTAAATCACTATTATAAGATCTTTAACGTAAAGAACCCGTTAGACAAACTGCTAAAAAGTAGTTTATCGGGACTTTTTGTCTTGTATTTGTAAAGTGTATAAAATAAATAAAAAAATAAAAAATAATATATAAAAGAGTAAATATATTGTTATAGATCACATTTATAAAGAACATAAATTCATTGGATACCACCTTTATAAGTAACTGGCGAGTACCCTGTCCTGCATGCGTAGCAATGTCCCTTAAATAAAAAAAGTGTTTGGTGTTTTAATTCTGTTTATTGAAGCTTTTTGGATACACAGAACTTTGAAGCCATCTAGTAAAAATAAATATCAATTATTTTTGGCAGATTATCTTTGCATTGTGTCTGATAACATTTTTCACACTAGAACGTGTGAGTATTTTATAACTAACTAACTAACTAACTAACCATCACGCCGTTTCCCCGCAGGGGTAGGCAGAGGGGACGGACCGCCAAACAACTCGGTCTTGGCACACACTCTTTGCCTCACTCACATTCATACATCGTCTCATACATTCTCTTCTATTATTCTGACTTTTGACATGGCCCGACTCAAGTATCTGATTTACTTGATCGTACCATGTCTTCCTCGGACGTCCACGACTTCTTCTACCATTCACATTTGCGTCGTATATTCTTCTTACACTGCTTTCCTCGTCCATTCGCTCTACATGCCCAAACCATCGGAGAGTCCCTTTCTTAATCTTACACATCACGCTTACATCAGCCTTGCATTCTTTGCGGATATCCACGTTTCTCTCACGATCGTACATGCTTTTACCACACATTCGCCTCAGGGATCTCATTTCTACAGCATTCAGTCTACTTTCATACTTCCTCTGCCAGTTCCATGCCTCACTGCCATATATCAGGGTAGGTACCAGCTCTCCATTATGGACGGCTAGTTTCGCGTCTTTGGACAGTTTTTTATTACCGCCAACGGCATTCAGTCCTCCATTAATGGAGTTACCGGCATTCACCCTTCTTTCAATATCTCTATCAGCCTTCCCATTTTTCGTAAACAAACTACCCAGATACACAAACTCATCCACCTGCTCCAAGTATTCATCATTCACAACTGACATATGTAGATAAATCATTACATATGTAGGTAAATATAATAACAAAGTCTTTGTTTTGCTTTTTTGTAGAAAAAAGGAAGTGTTCCATATCTTTTACATTTACATTTTTACTTACATATTGGTATGATGAACATGTCAGATTAATGTTTAAATAAGAATTTACTAATTGGTTTTTGTCGTTGTGTTTCTGTCAAATAAATGTTTTTAATTTGCTATGTAAACTATTTCCACTCATAAAAGGAAATTTTTTCTTCTAACAATTTCTATAATAAATAAATTTCTCAAAAATATTAAAACATACAAGTATTATACAAAATACAAGTGTGCAGTTCACACCGGTAGAAGCGAAACCTTCAGAAAATTAAAGTAGGTAAGAGTGGGGAGGCTACGAAGCACTGTATAAAGAGGAGACCGATTATTCTAACTCATTCTCTATAAATGCCATATGCATGTGTCTCTTTTTAGTGTCGCTTTTTCGTTTCAACCAGGTTCAAATCACAACGGTGCTGAAGAATTTTTCACTTCGAAATAATTGTAAAATAATTTTTTTCGTGGTTTGCTTACGCGTAAAACTGTACTTTTTTTTTAAATTCGAGTATTCTGTAAGTATTGTATTTTCCTTGTAATCTATTTCTCTACGCAAGTGGTGTTAAAACCATTCAATCTGGTATTAAATTAGATAGGCAAATATTAAAAAAACTCTTTAAGATAAAGTATTTTTGTAAATATATTTAAAAAATGATAGTAGGTCGGTGTCAGCCCTTACCACTACCTAGCGCATTCCACATGTGGCTTTTTGAAACAATAGTGTTACTCTGAATGCTAACGTGACCCTAGGCAAAGACATTAATACTGGACGCGGGGTAGAAATCTCAAAGTGGGAAGCCAAACACAATACGATTGTAGCTGTCTCTATTCCTAGTACTTTAGTACTAAACTGCTACGCGTCGAGTGAGGTCGTGTCTTACCAGTAAGTAAATTTCATTGCAAAGCGCCAAAATGCCCTCCTGTGTGATGAGAAAATGCTTAAATTACACGGCAAATAGTCGTAAAGGCGAAGGAATAACACTTCATTAGCAAGTACACGCAAATTACTTATTATTATCAATTATTATAATTATGACAGTTAATTTTATAATAATACGTCATTGTATTCTTTACCCTTCCCTGTCCATTGTGTAACCGAGTGAGAGTATCTTGTTATCTCAGTCACACCCGTGATGTGAAAGCAGTATTCGGCGAAGAAATTAATAAGCCGCCCTACTATAGTATATCTATGACATTCACACACGTAAATTCTTTGATTGTCTATCTTTATCACACGGGAATAAAGTTTTGAATTTAGAAATTATATTTGAAAACCGCTGAAAACAAAAGAGTGTTGCTTGCTTTCCACATTATATTGTGAGTATGTGAGACTATGGCGAGTCTATTTATAATATAACGTCATTGACCCTAGGCGGTCGGCTGTCACAAGCGCACGCCTCACTGGGCGTTGCAAATAATATTTGATTATTTATTATGAATGATGATTTTTTTTAATATTTCAGTTACTAAGCACCAAATCAATATTTTTTTCTTACAATAAGCCATATAAAAAATATTCACATCAAAATTTTTATAAAAAAACCCGAAATAATTTACAAATCCCATACAGTAACGCTGTGTAACAAGACGGTTTGTCGAGGGTATTTTTAGCATGGTATGGGAAAGGTTAAGGAAAATCGTAAAATTGACGGAGACACGGAATTTTATATGAAACCGTTAAACAGTTTGTGTATTGAATTATCCTTCAAAACTTCGAACGCGGTTTTCTCGAAACTACATTTTTCAACCAGCCGAGCGATTCTGTATTTTTTGTGGGATCGTTATTAGATAGCGGAAGTAATCTCTTGTCAGATTTGTGTGATTTTTATGTCTGTTATTTGCTTTTTCTATGTATAAAGTTCATTAAATGTATAGATAATCATGAGTACTTGCAGGAATTTGTGTTTAAATCGACCTAAACTAAAATATGTGACAGTAAACATGTAAAAATCACACAAATCTGAGAGGAGATAACGTCCGTTATCCAATAACGATCCCACAAAAGATACGGAATCGCTCGGCTGATTGACAACATTTTAGAAAAACTAATATACACATCTGATTTGCATGCACCAAGTCTTAAACTGTTAGAAAATCCAATTAGAGGGACCAATTCTATTTTTTTTATGAACGATGAAAATTTTCCATAAAAAATCGAAAATAACATTCGCTGGTCCGCCATTTTTTCTTTTTTTTAGACATCAAAATTCCCTTAGGTGGTGCCAAGACACTCGATTTTCGGACAGAAGGTATAAGACTTGGTGCATGCAAATCGGATATATGTATAGTTTTATATGTTGTCAACCAGGTTGAAAAACATGTTAAAAAGTTCGTCAAAAACGCGTTCAAAGTTTTTCTGAAGGATAATTCAACATGCAAACTGTTTCAAACGGTTTCACATAAAATGCTGTATCTCCGTCAATTCTATGAATTTATTTTAAATATTTTATGAGAGCATCCTTAAGAAGTGAATCTTTCAGTAAATAAAATTTAAAAAATTACAAAAAAAATTTACAGTGTTCTGGTACCTTAAAGCCTTGTTTAGGAATTGATCAAGGGAACATGGAGGCATTTGCCCCCCCCCCCCCCCTTAGTCCGCTACTGCGTGTTTCTGTAAACACTGTTGCACCAAACAAAACCCCATCCGATTTTTTTTTCTGGCTACGGCCTTGCTCACAAGAGTCCCAACTGCTCCCGTCTGAAGCCAGTGAGACTATGGCATCCCCAATTGGGGAATGTTGTGAGGCTGAGGGTAGTGGGGAGGGGAAGGAGATAGGGAAGAGGAAGGTGGGGAAGTACCTGGCTATTCAGATCTGGTCACCAAACACGGCTAATGCCGTTTCGAGCAATGTTTCAATTCTGAATAGTGGTCTTACACCAGGGCGATACAGAGAATATCTTCTACTCTGGAACGTGCCGCAAAATATGTGTTCTTCATGTTGTGTTATTGTTTACAAGAACGTTAAAAATGATAACCTGTTGACGAATAGCGAGTACGATATAAAACGGAAAATACTCCAATCTAGATATGTATAACTGATTAAGATGCAAATTCGTTGACTGGTTTCAACTATTAAACACTTTATTACGTGATTTGTTGCAAATTATTTTTGTTTAGTTTGGTTAGTTATATTGAGGAGCGAATTGGAGCGAATTTCACTGTTTATTTTGTGTACCACCTTTGACAGATGAAGCCATAGAAAAAAAAATAGGAAGAATGTTGCAAAATTGCATTAATAGAATGTTGCAATCGTGAAATTCGTGTGACTTAATTTATGGATGGCCCCTAACCTAGACCTCTTCAGCCGCTCTCTATCGACCCATCGCCTTGCACCGCAGTTGGAGGGATGGATTCATAAGTTCGTCACTCCTGGACCCCAGATTCCTGCCCATCCCTCACACCCTTTTCCTTTCCAGAACTTCCTATCCTTAAAAATACCCTCCACACAGCAACCCCAAAGATGACACAGGCCCTGTGGGAAATTATTTTCCTCAGGGCCCCCTGTGTGGAGCTCCCAATATGATAGGCCCTGAGGGAAAATAAATTCAATTACGGCCTATCATATTTGGTTTGGCTATGTGGAGGGTCTTTTTCAGGAAACGAAGTTCTGGGAAGGAAAAAGGTATAAGAGATGGGTGGGAATCTTGGATTAAGTGTGTTTAGGTCATCCACCACCAAGACCTAGACAAACCTCACCCCATGAACCCGGACATCCCTGCTAAGTTAACAAACTTAACGAACCGTTTGGGGAGACCTACGACAGGGATGTTGATTATCCATTAGGCTCCCCCACACGCACACTTCAGGCCGCGCAGAAAAGTCTCACGGTGGACTGCGCTGTAAATATATCGGTCTTTACTTTTCTGCACGCGGGACTCGGTCGCTCCGAAGTGTGCGTGTGGGAGGCACTATTGAATGGTTCCCGGGTGGCGGTACCCATTCCCGCCATCCAAATAGAATTATTATTGAATATACAAATGAAAATCTAAATTAAACTTGAAAACAGAAAATAAGTTTCAATCCGTATAACGTGAGGTTAAGAGAGTATGTACCATGCTGGGGAAATAAAGGACTTATTTCTTAGATTATATTTTGTGTTGACTGAGACCAAAAAAACGGACAAATGCATCGGATGTGCGCGAATCAGAAAATCTGACGTATGCGGCCGGCTAATAGCTGCGAACTTCATTCAGTGGCCGCCAGAGGGGGAAATATACAAATAGTATAAGTAAGTAAAAGCCTATTTAATTCCGCGCGCTGGCCTTCCACACTCTTTCGTCGTTGTACGCTTGTCGGGTGAACATCTTATTCTGCCACAGGTGAGTCCTCATTACCTGAAACTTATTAATTATTGCGCAATGTTGTCAAATAGTCTTTTGTTATAATTATCAATCGGTCACTGTGCACTTTAATTAAAATATAACATACGAAATGAAAGGAGTGATATGTGAACATTTTTTATAAATTTCTTGCATTTGATTTCAAATTAAAATTTAACTTAATATTTCGTTTTAAATCTTGGTAAATATTCGGAACAAACGTCAACGGTTAATACGCACTTTTTTTGATAAAACCTTTGGCTTCATGTCATCATAATTTTAAAAAACATCCCAGGTTTCGAATGGTTTGACGTTTGTTCCGAAGAATTACCGAAATCTTTTCAGTTATAACTTCCTCAATCCTGCTAGACATGGAGACCACCAAACAACGTCGCAAATCTTTAGGTTTGATGACATACCATGATTGAATATGAAATCGTTTCGATTAATTCTCTTTTATTGCTGGGAAACGAAAAACAAGTATTTTCAATCTAGACCAGAGATCTTCAATAGGATTCAAGTCCAGATTGTTCCCTGGCCAAGGTAGAACAATAATATGGTGGTCCTGTAACCATTTCAGTTGCTTCTACCACGGTCACCCTCGATCAAATCGTTCATGTTGGGCAATAATTTTGGCTTCAGAATCACATCTTGATGCCTTTTAGCCTTAATTGTGCCTCCTGCCACTACCTACTCCCAGTCGTCCAAAATTATATCTTATCATGCAAGCCCACACCATTGCACTAACAGGAAGTTTCAATGTCGTGGTAGTGCATTCTGGTATCACGTCTTCAACTTGATGACAACGAACAAATCTGATTCCATAACTCCCAAAAATGAAAATTCTGGTCTCATCACTCCATATCACCTTTGTCCAGTCTTCTGATGTGTGACATTCACCCCTTATGTGTGACATTCCATTTCAACCGCTTTCATCTCTGTTTCATGTTAAGCTTTTATTATTATTGCCTAATTTCTTCCCAAATGTTACATCAGTAATATCGAGTCCAGCACGCATTTTTAATTTTGTGGCGTAACCTTTGACTTTCGGACGATTTTGGGGCTGTTTTTGTAGTTGCGCTGTTTGCTGTGATGCCCACTGAAATCGTAGAGATGAAAATAGCGATCGCGTAAAGAGAAAAATGTGACCACTCGGCACATTTTAGCATCTTAGGAGCAATTTTAATAATATTTATAACTAAAAAACCATCATCACTTTTGTTTAAGGTGTGACTGATATCTGGTGACAGGACAAGTGACATGATGCATCGGTAAGTTTTTCTTCTCTTCTAACATTTTTATTTCAAAATGCATTCCAAGTCTGTTCTCATTTTTTACATTTGTCCAATTATGGATGCACAAATTTCATATTGAGTTAATGATTCAATAAAAAGTTATGATTCTATACTATTGTAACACATTCTTCCTTCTATATATCTTTAATTTTACCTTGAAATCGGTTAATATGGAATTTTTAAAATAATATTTCAATTGTAATATATAATATATTAAGGCTCCGTTCCCGGCCCCAAAAAGAAGAAGACGGAGAGATATGAAATTACGAATGTTAGAATAGCGCGCTAACATTTACAACGATAAAATCGATGCAAAAATCATGGAAATCTTTAATAAAACACGACTCGTTTAAAATAGAGCAAAAATCTCGCGATAATTGTCTTAAACAGTATTTAAAGAAACGCTGTGAATTTTTTCATACATTTAACTTGTAAAATAACGGAAACAAACGTGTTTATAATAATTTTTGGAGTATACTTTGCGATTTTATTCTATCGAGGGAATTTTATATAATTTGCGTTTGGGCGCGACTTATGTCTAGATATTATCTTACAAAATAACATATATATTTTTAAGAGCTTAAAAACTTCAAATGTTTAAGGGAGTTTGCAAGAAATCGGTAGAAATTCGAATACCGGCCTCTTAAGGCGGGCTAAGCAGAATCATGATTTCAATCCAATATAGCGACTGACGCCGCGCCGGCCGTTGTATCTGAAGTGTTATCTGTCAAAATCATTGTCTTCTCAAATCCAACATTATGATTTGTATGAAACGGGCCGAAAAGGGTAGCGCAAATTTTCCTAAAGCATTGTTTGAAGGATTAACATTAGATTTTAATTTGTATATATCATTGAGATAAAAATTTCAATTTAAAGAAAAAATAGGCTATCTTTGGTACATTTCCGTACTTAACTTATTATCGACCAAAATTGGAGATATAAGGTCCCGCACACGCACACTTCGGCGCGATCGAGTCCCGCGCCACTTCAGGCGCGGGACTCGGTCGCTCCGAAGTCTGCGTGTGGGGGGCACTATAATATTTTAACTCCGACTTTACATACTCGACATATTATTTTTTCTCTTAAAGATAATGACTTGAATGAGTGAAAAATAGACTTAATCATTACGTAGAAATGATTTCAGCATTGGACGTGGATAAACTGATGCATTATCTCCTTAGGCCCCATCATCACAAGACATAATTGGATTATGTTTGTGCAATTTCATTTCATTATCACGTTGTAACTGTCATATCGCATTTTTACATCAGATTAAATACAAAAACGCATGCAATCCAAAGTCTAATTTGTCAATCGTCACCATCGAACAATAATCTGCTATTTTTGCATAACAATTAAATTTCAACAAAGAAATAATGTTGAAAAATATTCGGTAATAAGATATCATTTCCAACTCATTAATGTATTAGGCATTTTCTTAAAATATTACCTACCAAATGAACCATTCCGTCACCTCTATTTGATACTATAATTTGTACTTAATATTTGGATTTTGGATTACGTAGGCACTTTTTTATTTTATTTTGACGAGAAATTATTTTATAAGATTGGTACTTCCGACAAATAATGTCATATTATGGTCATATTTGATTGTCCATCTCGTCAAATGCCGCGAAATTACGTAAAGCATAACTTTCAAGTCATATTTTGTGGGTTTATTTAGAGCTTTCGTGTAATTTATTTACCGAAACACATTCCCTGAACAATAAACTATCTATAAAAATAACATTACTTGCGTTTACTTTATGAATTAATAGCTTTTTCGATGTTTTATGATCTATCACGGCTCTGACTTTGACAGTTCCAATCGCCTGAAAAAATAACGCCGATACGATATCCCATAGATAATGTATTAAAAATTATTCCGAGAGGCTAGGTGTATTTCGGGTACCTGTTACGTCAATAACGAGAATGGTGCAAGCGATTCTGACCTTGTTTTTCATACGGTTTCTTTACACATAAAAGTTAAAGTCACATTAAAAAAAAAAATCATTGAAAATTTTTCCCGTTACCACTGGAGCACGAACGGCCAGGATTAGTTAAAAAATGAATATTCCGTATTATCCGTGCATCAAACTTCGACAACACGAACGTTCCGTATTATCCGTGAGGTGCCGTATTTTCTATGCATATTTACCAATGATTCCCCTTGTGCAATGATTTATTATGCCCTATTTGGCTGCATTTGTTGCAAGGTTAGGTTTGTTCTAAAATGGAAAGATTGTCATATTTAAATATTCTCCTTTAAAATAATGTACAATCACAAGTTTCAACCTCAAAATGGTAAATTGGTAAATAAATAATGAGAACGAGGTGAAGTTAGTTAGAAGTTAGAATCCTATCCAAATGATGTGACGATTTGTTTAACTTGTCTCCGCAATGGCAAAATCTTCGAAAGGCAAACATACAATTTTTTCTCTTAAAATTCAAATGCTTTGGTAAATATGCATTTGGTCCACCTCACGGATAATACGGAACGTTCGTGTTGTCGAAGTTTGATGCACGGATAATACGGAACGATATGGAATATTCCCTTTTTAGATTGAGGTACCCGTAGCATTACCCTTTTAGGGTGAATTGCCTTAAAAACAAATAAAAAATAGATTGAGGTTTAAACTACAAAAGCTACATGTCATCATAATTTAAAAAAACATCCCAGATTTTGTTTGGCAATGCTTTGTTTGGCAAAGCGAAGTTTAGCAACCTAGTGGGTTTGTGTAAATAGGATTGATTGTCTATGAAATAAAAACGGTAAATAATGATTGGTTTATTTATGGGTAGATACAAAATGGCGTTACCGCGTAAACGAATTAATTTTAACAAAATTAAAATGTTGCATATTTTTTGCATGTTTATTTGTCTCCCCCGACATAAATACCTAGGTACTTACTTTTCGTGATAATAAAGCTAAATCTAACTGTTTGAATAAAAAATATTCCGTATTAAAGAGTAAGCGGAGTAAGACATAAATAATAATAATTTTATCAATGTCTATCGGTAAACAGAATAGAAAAACTTGATATGAATATTTTAAGAAAATGATGAATTATAAGCTGTGTTATAATGATTTGCAATAATTATTATTTTGCCTCATGCCTTTGTACAAGTAAAATTGTAGATACTAATGAGTTTTGTTGTTTGTATCCAGTTACGGAAGAGAAAAGAAAAAACCCACCCGACATGAGGAGATGCTTGACGGGAACGAAAACCTGCAGTCGGTGAGTGTTGACATTTAATAATAATCCTCATTGCTGCACTATTCTGATCGTTCTGTCCTGTACACACACATCATCTTATAGGGATGTCAGTTAGATTCCCTCCCAACTAATGGCTAATTCTGATAACCTTGTGCAACCCACTCCACTCAGGTAAGTTCTTTAATAAATAAACTTGCTCGCGATTCAATCGGGACCTTCGTATGTAGTACAAAGTTACTTTTGTAGTGGTTTTTTCATAATTTTCACAACTCAACTGAATTCAGTGTTTTAAGAATTTTTTCACCCACTAGAATGCTAACCGATTAAAAGGTTTGAATTTTACTAAGTTCACTTTCTTGAAATCCCTGAGTGTGACACCTAAGTACCCTATTTTAGTACTGGGCCACCATACATGCATTGATTCATGATAAGATAAGTTAAAACCTTATTTTAATTTGAAGACAATATTAGCGAAACTCAATCGAAACTCAGAAAAAGATACGGTCACATCTAGACTACCTCTAGTTACGGACTCGAACTTAATCTTTAATATTATGAATGTGTTTGACGTTCGTCAGACATATGCAAAAACAATCCTTACTCATTTATACACAAATATACATAAATACTATGAAAAAAGATTAAATACTCAAAACATTTACTACAAATTCCCATAACTCATACTACTTTTGGCCAACGAAGCTTCAGATACCTTACAACAAGACTTTACAACATTATTCTAATTAGTATAAAAAAATGTGATTCACAAAAAAATTAACATAGAAATTTGGATAAAAAATAATGATAGAGCATTCGGTGCACTCACCCAAATTCGAAATTAGTAATGAACCAATGCTGTTATTATTGTACCAATGTTATTGTTATTATTAATGAAACCAATCAATAGTGTGATTATATTCTAATATAAGTGTAGATATGTTCACAGTGTTATAAATTGACGTAAAATTACTGCCTCAACACAGGCTAGCCTAGTGAGGCAGGTTACGAGAAACCTAAATTTATAATTACCTATAAATCTCTATTCTTTAAGTACCTACTGTTTATATGTATTTTGTTTTCTGTTATTAACTTTTGTACTTATACAACTTTTAAACTATTGTAAGATGTACTTTTTTTGTAGTTATAAATCTTTAAATTTTTGTTCAATAAAGATATCATCACTCGGTACATTAGATCGAAGATAAGGCTTGTGGAGTGCCTAGGTGCCGTTTTTAATCATAATATATTACAATAAACATATTAGATTGTATGAACAAGTTTGTATAAGAATGCCAAAAAATAGTAGGGAGATTTGTCAGATTTGAAAATCATATTGACAAGTAAGTAAGGTATTGTACATACACCAAGTCTAGTGTTGACGTATTTCTATGTCCACATTAAATTAATAAAAAAACAACAAACAAAACGATTGCGAACTAAGTTTAAAGTTTTAAATTATACTAAATTGAGGAACGCGCATCACACCTGTGTATTCTTATCTCGCAGAGTTGCGTATTTTAGTGTTTTTACTTCAAAACAAAACTGTCACCAAGTGTCAATCTTTTCGGAAAAAACTCGGCCATTATAAAATAAACAAGTGCCCTTTCCTGAAAACTTTAAGTGTAACTCAAGTGATTAACATCATATATTTAAAGTAAACACCTAACAATCACTTTTTACGGAGAACTCGCATAAAAAAACATCCAAAATGAATACACAATGCATCGTATGTCAAAAAAATATCGACAACCCATCAGACTTTGTGTGCTGTTGTCTTTGTGAAAGCAATTATCACCTCGGCTGTGCAGAAATTGTGGAATCCACCCGTCGTAGTGCAAGGAGCACACAATGGAAGTGTAAAAAATGCATTCAACACTTAAAAAATAAGCCAAAACAGACGACAAAAAATGACATATTATTAAATGATGAACAGCCATCTACCGGAAAACAACGTAATCAGGTGAATCAATCACCAAAATCTGCACCCGCCCAGTCGAAAGGCACAGATAATTTACCAAGTACAACCACAGATGGTGCATACCAAGGGCTACTTACATCTGATTTGTTTATTATGGAATTATCCAATTTTAAAAAAAGTATAATGGATTTTGTCGAACAAAAGTTTGACTCATATACTCAAAAGTATGAGTCGATTATCTTGCAAAACCAAGAAATAATAAAATCAATTCAATTTATATCGGAGGAACACGATGAACTAAAAAAGCGTATAACTGATATTGAAAAATCCCAGAAAACAGTCAATGCTGATATGTTGGTAATAAATAATCATAATGCTGTCCTTCAAAATACTATTACCCAACAAGAAGATAAAATTGACCGCCTAGAATACCTGACCCAAATATGCAATGTCGACATAAGAGGTGTTCCAGAATCAAATACTGAAAATAATATTGAAACACTAAAAAAAATTTCAAAAATTATTGACTATGGAGATATATCCTTACAATCAGAAATTACAAAAATGTATAGGCTAGGACCGAAACTGTCCGAGAAGAACCCCAGATCTTTAATAGTGTCTTTCAATAATATTAAATCCCTTGATGACTTCCTGAACAAAATCAAAGCATATAAAAAATCCACTACCACCAGAGCAAATAAACTCAATACAGCGGACTTGGGACTTTCGCATGAAGCCAAACGGATTTACGTGTCCGAACATTTAACACAAAAAGGAAAATTTCTACTTTCTCAAACCAAAAAATTTGCCAGAGATAATAACTACAAACATTCTTGGACGACTTCTGGGCATATTCTACTGAGACAAACGGACACCTCCAAAATTATTACGATAAAAAATGTCCTTGATCTTGATCGAGAAAAGCGTCAATCACTATGACAGATGATAAAAGGTAAATCAACCTCTACTGTGCTGCAAAACAATAATCATTCAGCTCATATCATTTTTACTGCAATTTTTTGTACCGGTAGTACCACTAACAACAATATATGTACCCAAAATAATGCATTTTTACTCACCTTATTAGTTTTTTCTTGTATCAACACAATTGTTGTGATAATTGCTAATCTCACTACTTATTATTCTTACTATATTTTATCTCCTTTAGCTGGAGCTCAAGTTTTTTCAATACTCTTTAAGAAAAAATTAGTTCATTCCGCAAATATTATTTTCCTTGCAAGTTTTTGTTTGAATCGTATCACTCTTAACAATGTATATATTCAAAAGAATGAGTTCTTACCTTATTTAGTATATTTCTCTTGTACCAGTATAATTATTATAATAACTGCTAATATTATTGTTAAACATTATTACCATACTCTACCTCATATCATCCACACAAACGCTCTTTTAATATTATTTAAGAAAAAAGTAGACCATTCTGTAAAAAAAAATTTCCTTGCATATTTTTGTATGAGTCATACAACTATTAACCATTTATATACTCAAAATAACGTATTCTTACTTTCTTGTATCAAGATAATTTTTATAATAATTTCTAATTATTCATACCATAGTTTACCTTTTTTGGCCAAAGCCTTTTTAATATTCCTTAAGAAATCGGTAGATCATTTCATACATATTTTTTCACTCGCATGTTATTACATAATTTACACTACCATTAACGATGTATGTACCCAACATAATGTATTCATACTTTTTTTAACAGATTACTCTAGTTTTAACATAATTACTGTCACAAATTGTAATATCATGTCTTATTACTTAAGTTTTCATTTTTTATATAATTTTCACAAAACGAAATGATTGATATTAATCTACAAATAGAAAACCATGGAAACATAATTACTCCTGAAACTAATGATACCTCAATGTGTATAGATATTCTAAAACCCTACAAACGATTAAAAATATTTTCAACTAATATTCGGAGCATTGACAAGAACTATAATAACCTACTTGTAACACTTGCCGGTTTGAATAATATTTTTGATGTAATAATTTTAACTGAATGTTGGATCAAATCAAATTACACTCACAAAAACATTGCAGGATTTACAGTTTTCAACACACAAAATAATAAAACGCAGTCAGATGGAGTAATTGCCTATGTGAAATCCGAGCTAGACCCGATTATCTCTGAATTACTCATCGAAAATGCCAACTGCCTTAAAATAAAAACCAACCAAACCACAATTCTTGCACTATACAGGTCACCTAAACAACAAAATACTTCAGCCTTCCTCAGATCCTTAGACTTGGCATTATTGAACTTTACACCAAACGAAGAGCTAATGGTAATCGGTGACATTAACATTGATCTACTTAAGCCCATGTCAACACAAACGCTTGATTATAAAAATCTAATGACTCAACACGGGCTTGTCTCTTATATCAATGCTCCAACCAGAGTAACAGACACGACCAAATCATGCATTGACCACATATTCGTAAGAACAAAAAAAAATGCGAAAGCAACTGTATATCAATCAACCATAACTGACCACTTCTCAATAATAATTGGCCTCATGAATAAAATACCCATTTCCAAAACATCATGTGATAATATAAAAAAGAAAAAGGTAAATTTCGAGGAACTAACTTCTAAACTTAAATTAGAAAATTGGCTCTCTATCCTAAATTCAGCAGACGTAGATATTGCTTTTAATATTTTTTCTGAAACCCTATTGCAACATATTGAGGCTGTCACCGAAGAATCCCCCTTGAACAATTCAAAAAATAAAAAACTGAAACCATGGATTACAGACGGCCTTATTTTTTGTATTAAAAAACGGGACAAGCTCCACAAAAACCTACATAACAATCCAAATACACTAGCCCAAATATTTTATAAAAAATACAGAAACATATGTAATAATCTCATTAAAATCACCAAAGAAAACTACTACAAAGACAAACTGTCCAAAGCCGGCAATAATAACAAAAAAATCTGGCAAATTATCAAAAAAATATCTGACACTGACCACCCAACACCATCAATTACTAAACTAAATATCAACGGACAAGACACTTCCCTAAAAGACCACCCTGATAGTGTGACCAATCACATAAATGAATATTTCTGTAATATCGGCAAAAAATTAGCATCACAAATTTTAAATGAGACTTCAACCAATGAAAATGCTCTTGCCGACAAAATCAATAAATCTGCTGGTAAAACAAATAACATACTTATATTAAACCCCACTAACTCTGCTGAAATTTCACAAACTATTAAACAATTAAAGCCCTCTAATTCATGTAATCACGATAAAATATCCTCAAACATACTAAAAACAATTGAACCTTTTATAAACAAACCACTAGTACATATCATTAATCTCAGTCTCAACAAAGGTGTATTCCCAAATAAACTCAAACTGGCATTGGTTCAACCAATTTTTAAGACTGGAACCCCTACAAACATTACAAACTATAGACCTATTTCTATATTATCATCACTGTCCAAAATCATGGAAAAAATTGTGAAAAAGAGACTTATCGACCATCTTACAAAATACAACATTCTATCGTCAAACCAGTTTGGCTTCAGAGAAGGGCTAAGCACAGATTCAGCTATTTTAGAATTAACATCTCATATAACGCAAGCCCTAGATAATGGTGATAAATGTTTGGCAATATTTCTGGACTTAGCTAAGGCATTTGACACAGTCTCTCGTCCAATCCTTTTAGCTAAGCTACGGCAAATCGGTATACAAAATAAGGCATTTGAATGGTTCAAATCATACCTAACAGATAGAAAGCAATGTGTTCAGTTACCGTCACTGAAATCATCCCGTCCAACCAGAATCAACTTTGGTGTACCACAGGGAAGTGTACTCGGTCCCATACTTTTTCTCATATACATTAATGATTTATGTAGATTACAAATTGATGGTAATATAATCACTTTTGCCGATGATACTGCCCTAGTATTAAAAAGTAAAACATGGGAAGAAACATTTCGTAGAGCGGAAATAATATTGCAAAATATCAAACAGTGGCTGGATGATAATCTACTTACGTTAAACATATCTAAAACGAAATATCTAACATTTAGCCTAAATAACCCAAGTTAATCCTCAATTAATCATGTACTAAAAATACATTCTTGTAAAGATCTCGTTAGATGTATGTGCAATCCACTGGAACGAGTAGATTCCATTAAATACTTGGGGGTTATAATTGATAATAAACTTCGGTGGGAAGACCATATAATAAATGTCACAAACCGCATACGGAAACTGGCGTATATTTTCAGATCTTTACGAAACATATTAAACAAAAATACACTAAAAACAGTTTACTTTTCTCTATGCCAATCGATTATATCTTACGGCATAATTGTTTGGGGAGGATGCTCTAAAACAATATTGGATCCGTTAATAAAAGCACAAAAACTGATAATACGTACTATTTACAAAGTACACTACATTCATCCCACGAAGGACTTATTTAGTGACCTCCAAGTGCTTAACATAAAATCCTTGTATGTCAAATACCTAGCTTCCTATTTCAAATTTAAATTTATAAAAAAATGTATTTTTGAATCAAACTACAGTACAAGATATTCCAAACAATCTAACTATGTATATTATTCCAGTTACAAAAACCTCAATGGCCCAGTCACAGTTTAACTTCCTTGCCCCGAAAATCTTTAATAATCTACCAATTGAAATAAAGACGGTAGACCAATATCACACTTTTATGAAAGCGATTAGGGATTTTTTGATGAATGAATGTAACAGTGCCAGTGGCCTGTTTCTCGTTCTCAGATAGAACAACTGTATTTTTTATATGTTATGATATGTATATGTATGTTTATTTGTGTATGTTTATACCTGTACGAGTATAGGTATGTGCACGTTTGTATAATATGTATGTGTGCACCGCATTCGTTGTGCTTGCATGCACACATATTGAAAAAAAGTTATGCACGTATGTTATATCTGTATAGATGTGTGCACCTACGTATATAGTTGTGCTTACATGCACACATAATGAAAAAAAAAAGTTATGTACATTTTTATAAACTAATGCTAATTTACTTCTTTTCCCCTTCTTATTTTCTACTTTTTATTATAATGTTTTCCATTTTTAGCATAATTTATACTAAATTTATATATTTACACTAGACTTCATATTTAACACAAAGTAACAGTACTCCATTGGTCACCATGAAACAGGCAGCCGCCTAGTATGGTGATCTTATATATCTACTTTATGTAAATGTCTTAATTATGTATCATGTGTTTTATAAATAAAAATAAATAAAATATATTATTATTATAATCTAACTAACTAACTAACCATCACGCCGTTTCCCCGCAGGGGTAGGCAGAGAGGACGGACCGCCACACAACTCGATCTTGGCACACACTCTTTGCCTCGTTCACATTCATACATCGTCTCATACATGCTCTTCTATTATTCCGACTCTTCACATGGCCCGACTCAAGTATCTGATTCACTTGGTCGTGCCATGTCTTCCTCGGGCGTCCCCGACTTCTTCTACCATTCACATTTGCATCATATATTCTCCTTACACTCCTTTCCTCGTTCATTCGCTCTACATGCCCAAACCATCGGAGAGTCCCTTTCTTAATCTTACACATCACGCTTACATCAGCCTTGCATTCCTTGCGGATATCCACGTTTCTCTCCCGATCGTACATGGTTTTACCACACATTCGCCTCAGGGATCTCATTTCTACAGCATTCAGTCTGCTTTCATCCTTCCTCTGCCAGTTCCATGCCTCACTGCCATATATCAGGGTAGGTACGAGCACTCCGTTATGGACGGCTAGTTTCGCGTCTTTGGACAATTTTTTATTACCGCCAACGGCATTCAGTCCTCCATTAATGGAGTTACCGGCATTCACCCTTCTTTCAATATCTCTATCAGCCTTCCCATCTTTCGTAAACATACTACCCAGATACACAAACTCATCCACCTGCTCCAAGTATTCATCATTCACAACTATATTGCATACTGTTTTCGTAATCTCTCTTTCAAACACCATGACTTTAGACTAACTTACATTCATCATTAACTCATTCTTCATACATACTTCGTTCATCCTTGACACGTGAGACTGTAGATCTTCCATACTGTTAGAAATTAGCACCGCATCATCAGCATACAATAGGCAACGTACTTCCAGATTACTCAATTTCGCGCCCAATCCCATCTCTTTCAATTCTTGCATACAAATATCCATGTATAGATTGAATAACCACGGCGACATTACGCAGCCTTGTTTTACACCTTTCGTGATGTCAAACCACCCCGTAAAATCGCCGTTCACCCTAATACATGCAACGCTTCCCTCATATAGAGACGCAATTGCCTGTATGAGATTCGTATTCACTCCATACTTGGACAATACCTTCCATAGCTTTTTCCTGTCAACTCGGTCGTATGCTTTTTGTAGATCTACAAAGGCACAGAAGAGTTTCTGGTTTTTTGCAAGAAACTTCTCAGTGAGCATACGCAATGAGAAAATCTGGTCCATGCACCCTCTTCCACTCATAAAAGCACCTTGCACATCCCATATTTTATCTTTCGTTTCCATTCTTACCCTTTCAATCAATATTCTACCATATAGCTTGCCGACTGAACTAAGAAGGCTAATAGCCCTATGATTCCCACATTCCATACGTGACCCTTTACCTTTGTACAATGGCATGATTACAGCCCTTCTCCAATCTAGTGGCGTGTAACCCTCCACTAAACATTGATTAAAAAGTTTGCACAACCATGTGAGAATAATACGGCTATCCCCCTTAAAGTATTCGGCAGCAATATTGTCGAAACCCACAGCCTTACCATTTTTCATACATTTAATAGATCTTTTTATTTCATCCATGCTGATTTTGGTAACATTCACTACATCATCGTTCACACCCGATTCACCGCTGGGATCACAGTCACCCGGGTTACTTTCGAAGACTTCTTCGAAATATTTCATCCATCTCTCTTTAATTTCTTTCTCATTCGTCAACATTTGCCCATCTTTCGATTTTATCACTTTCATGCTTCCGTTCTCTGGTCCACTCCGGGATCTTTTGACCTCCTTCCAAAACAGTTTTATGTTTTCTTGGAAGTGGTTTGTCATTTTGATTCCCTCTTCTTCTTCCAGGCGTTTCTTTCGTTCTTTCACCCCAACACTTACTCTTTTCTTGCATATCTTATATACTTCTTTCGCTCGATCTCTCTCTTCGCTTGAAACACTGCCAATCGCTATCAGACGTAACCATGCTTTCTTCTTCTCTGAGACCAGTGCTTTGATCTCATCATCCCACCATGCATCACCTTTTTTCCTACCTTGCTTACTTATTCCACACACATCTCTAGCAGATTCGCATAGACTCACCTTAATGTGGTTCCATGTTTCCTCTATGCTTAGACCTTCCATTTCCTTCTCATTCAATCTCATTTCTGCACAATTCTCATATTCACTTCTGACATAATCATTTTGTAGTTTTTCTATTTTGACTCTTGTTGGAGCTGATACCGTTTTCCCCTTAGAGCGCCAGCCGCGAAAGAGGTTTACTTTTGACACCACCAGAAAGTGGTCGGTTTCAACCTCAGCTCCTCTGAAAACTCTTGTGTCCTCGGTAACGGCTCTCAACCTAGAGTCAATTACTACAAAATCGATTATCGATCTTTTAATTCCTCTTTCCCATGTATACTGATGGATACCCCTATGATCGAAGAAAGTATTCGACACAAAAAGGTTCCACTCCAAACATACTTCAAGTATTCTATTCCCATTGTCATTCGTTCTTTTATCCCCAAACATACCTAAGGCCGAATCAAATCCGTCACGTCTAATACCGACCCACCCGCTCAAATCGCCCGCCATTATAATCCTTTCATTCAACTCTTTTAGTCTCATTACATCATTCAAACCAGTCCAAAAATCATCTTTCACTTTGTCACTTTCAGAATTAACAGGGGCATAGCAAATAATAAGAAACACCCTTGTCAAACCAATTTTGAATTGGATCCACATTATTCTCGGACTTACACATTCATATTGCAACATACATTCAACCATTCTGGGAGACAGTAGCGCTGCAACACCCTGACAAGCCCTCTCCGTATCTGGTCTCCCAGACCAGATGAGGAACTTATCATTATGCTGCAATGTACCGCTCTCTTTTTTCATACTCTCAATTATACAAAGTACGTCCAAACATTTGCCTTTCATTGTATCACATAATTCATTCATCTTTCTTTCCATTCCTCCTCTTATATTCCATGTACCAATTCGGCATTGCTCACGTTCCGTCCTCCTCTTTGCGCCACCGAAGGGTTGGCGATGTGATGGATAGCGAGTCTCATCGACACCTATGTATTATAATCTAAGGCCTTATTAAATTTATACGACGAGAATGCCAGCATTCTTATAAATACCAACCAGGAATTATTAGATTCCTGGTCAAATAAAATTCTTCACACAAAACACTTCAACTATCTCAACCAAACATATGTTGACAAACTTTCGTCAAACAAATGGTTGAGTATTGGATAGTTGAGCGCAGAAATAGAAGGATTTATGATTGCCATTCAAGATAGAGTCATTAATACTAAAAATTATAGGGAGCATATCATCAAAGATACAAATCAAATCGATGATTAATGTAGAAAATATAATGAATAACAGATCACTTTGTATATACACTATATTATAAACAATATCTACAATCTACATGTTTCGATAGCAATGTTATCTTCATCAGGATATGTTAATATAAAGAAAAATAAATGACAAACAAGTATAGACAAATTAGAATAAACATATAACATAGACAAAATATTAAAAAGTAGAGGTGATTAATTGCTTAAAAATCATAAAAATAGTTATACAAAATTAAATATAAAAATTATTTAAGGAAAAATAAAATTGCATTTAGATAATAAAAAACTTTTAAGAGCAAATAATTAAAATAATTAGTCTAAATCAAAAATAAATAATTATAATTATTGTAAGTATTAATAATAAAATAAATTTAAAAGATGGCTATTTTTAAGAAATTCCAAATTATATTCTATTCCAAATTCTTGTAATATTCAGAAAACTGTTTCTGAAAAAATAAGAAAATATACAGATTTAGGAAATGAGATTAAAAGAATTTGGCATTCTCAGAATATAAAAATATTACCATTTGTTATTTCGGCTACTGGCATTATACCTAGCTCTGTTTTATAAAATGGATGCCCTCAGCACAGGTGAGCTACCCAGTGAGGCCCACATTGCTTAATTTTATTTGAAATGTAAAATATTACACCAAATAAATAAATATATAGAAAAGGCAAGTAACAGCCGTAAAAATCACACAAATCTTACAGGAGATCACGTCCGTTATCGAATAATGATCCCACAAAAGATGTAGAATCGCTCAGCTGTTTCCTTTTCAGCAGTTTGCATGTTTTAATAGTTTTATTTTTTATTTATGTATTTGTAGAAATACTATGAACATAATTTACATGTTTTTTTTATTGCTTAAAAAAATTAAGCAGCAAGTTACGATGATTATAGCATTTTTATTTTATTTTTATGTTGACGAATAAATTTTCTACAGCGAGTTAAAATTTCCCATTTTTGAATTACCGCTAAAACGATATTTTGGGGCGTGGCTATTGCGTGACGTCATGAGCGCGGACGCTCACTAACAGTGTTTATTTATGCTGGTTCAGCTGGGCGTAGCTTGTGAGGTCACAATTCCATTTGCCAACTACGGGCCGTTTTGATTTTGTCAGTTTTAGATCATTTTTTAAATAAATAATATTGAATGAAAAAATAAAAAAAAACAAACATTTTTAGTATTATTAATATATCAGAAAAATAATCTTTAAATATTCCATACATTTTTGACAAAATCCCTCGTTTGTGGAAATACCCCATTGCTAATAAACAGAATCTGCAAATTTATTGCTGCTATGCATATATTTGCCATAGTTTTTATAATAATATTTAAAAGACTCGCTGTAATTGTTTTAGTGACAGGTTCATGATCTACTTCTATTGTGGCTCTATGAACACATTTAAATGTTCTAATATCATAACTAAGTAAATTTGTGGTCACGGTGTCAATGGATTAACTCTATTAACATTATTACATGTCAAACTACATTATCTATTAAAAACTATGTCAATACTAATAACATAGACCAACAAAAAAAAGTTTGTGAAAATTTACCAAAATCTTATGTATTTTTGGATGCTGAAACCGTATTTTATAGCAGTTTTTATTTAATACCCACCATTCTTTCACAATACGATATCGATTTAATATTTAAAAAAAATAGGGAAAATTTGATCTATAAAAATTGTTATTCATGGTTTTTAAAATTGAATTTATTTTTGCTTACAACCATGTTTACTTAAATTTGAATATTAGATGCTTATTTTTCTATATTTCCTCTCCCTTTTCTCTGTAAAGTTTCTTGCATAGCTTTTTCGCCGATGTGTTACGTTTTGTTGTTCTCTGTGAAGTGACCAACAGTAATCACCCATCATTTTGATATTCCACCGTCCCTGGTTTCTCCATCTCTTTTTTGTACTGATGAAACCGTTTCCCTTGCTCTTCACTCTCATCCAGTGGCAGCCAGCTATAAGGTGCGGAGGAGCGCCGCACTCCCAAAATATATATATTTTTTTTTTATTTATTTTATACACTTTACAAATACAAAACAAAAAGTCCCGATAAACTACTTTTTAGCAGTTTGTCTAACGGGTTCTTTACGTTAAAGATCTTATAATAGTGATTTAATAGTTACATTTTTACAATTATATAAAATAAAATTTAATTTTTTACAGAAATAAAGATAAAAATAAATTTTTGAAAACATAAATAACATTTTTAAAGTCTTTAGAATAATATGTCATTGTAAGCTAATACAAATTAATTCTTTCCGTAAGCCAAGTCTTCAGTAAATTCATCAATTGTTTGTTTTGGGCACAGTTTTTAATTTCAGCAGGTAACATATTTAAACAACTGGGAATCATGTAATTTAACGTTCTTTGTCCATATTTATTTGTATGCTTAGGTACAATTAGCCCTTCATTAAAGTTAAAACGAGTATTATGGTTGTGTTCCAGCCTGTTAATATATAAAGGATTATTTATGTGCTGAAATATAATTTTTTACCACAGAATTGCTCTCACTGAAAGAACTTTGAGACTCTGATAAAAGTATGGAATATTATGCCTTTCTTTGTATAAATTTTTTTCAGCTAATAATTTAACCAATGAATTTTGCACTGATTCAACATGGTCTATATTTGTTTTACAGGAAAATCCCCAAGCTGTTATTCCATACCTTATAACAGATTTAGCTAGAGATAAATAAATTATTCGAAGTGTGCAGATAGGAACAAAAATTTTTAGTTTATACAATCTGCTTACAATTGATCTTAGTCGTGCACAAACTTTGTTTATTTGTATATCCCACTTGAAAAAGCAATCAATAATAACACCTAAATAAACATATTCTTTAACTAGTTCCATATTTTCACATGTACACATTGCAGGAATACCATTGTGTAAGCAATCTGATGTATGTGTCTTTATTTCAGGTGTAATATATACCTTAACATTAGGGGATCTTATATGTAACAATTTAGTTTTTTTGGCATTTATGACTAAGCCAGAGTCATGAGACCACTTTAAGAGTTCAATGTAGTCTTTTTGTAAAAGATCTAAACAAGTTTGCAAATCACTGCTAGAAATCACTAAAGCAGTATCATCCGCGTATACAAAGTACTTTACATGTCTAAAAATTAATTTAATAAAAGATACATATTATATAATATACAGAATTGGACCTAATATGGAACCTTGAGGAACGCCGGCAAAAAACTTCTTTTTTTTTACTTAAAGAGTTTAAGAGTTTTAATTTCATGCATCGGTTGTTTAAGTAATTTTCAAAAAGTTTTAGTAGTTTTCCTCGTATTCCTATAATTTCTAGTATTTTAAGTAATTTACCATGATCAATAGTATCAAAAGCTTTCGAGTAATCTATAAATAAGACTAATGTATGTTTTTTACAGTTTAATTTATTATTTATCATGTTGGCAAATTTTTGAAGCAGCAATTCTGTACTCTTTTTTTTTTTTGGAAACCGTATTGATTAGTATCTATTATAGAAAAATCTTCTAAATATTTTATTAATTTTATTTGAATAAATTTTTCAAGAATTTTTTCTAAAGATGGCAAGATACTAATTTTTCTTTAGTTACCCAATACAGTGTGGTCACCTCTCTTATTTACAGGTCTTATGATGCTACATTTTAAGTCATCGGGGATTTTTGCTTGAAATAAGATTCTGTTTATAAAATGGGTTATAATTGGACCTAGGATTAAAATATGGCTAAATAGTAATAGACTCTTCCTAAACAACAATAAAACATTTTACCTACCTTTTTATAAAAACAGTAAAAACAAACCCCCCAATAACCTTAAAATTAGAATTCATAATACTAACTGTAATCAAGTAATATGCTCATCTTGCTCTGAAATTGTAAAAGTTGAAAAGATAAAATATTTGGGTATATGTATTGATACAAATTTAAATTGGCATTCACAAATAAATAATACCGTTTCTAAATTGAGATATCTTACATACATATTTTACAGACTCAAAGAAGTATTGAATATTGACAAATTGAAAATGATTTATTATTCTATGGTGCAATCTTCACTCATGTATGGAATAATAGGATGGGGTGGTGCCCTTGATACTTTTATAAAACCTTTACAAACAACTCAAAATTATATTATCAAAGTTATGTATAATAGAATTAAAACATTTTCGACAGAAGCTTTATACAAAGAATCTAAACTATTCAGTCTCCGTAAACTATTTATACTGCAAACTATGAAATATATCTTTAAAAACGTAAACAAATTCGAAAAAAATGTAAACAGAATCAACATTAGAAATAATAATGTATTCTATACCCCCCAAACACACACAAAACAAATGCAAACTCACAGTAGTTTTATTGGACCTCGTACCTTCAATAGTTTACCAAAACATATTCAAGTTGCAACAAAACTTCCGCATTTCGTAAAAGAGTTAAAATTATGGCTAAACCATACAGATGTAAAAACTCTATTTATTTAGTTTTATTTCACTTTATGTTTCTAAAAACTCTATTTATTTAGTTTTATATCACTTTTCTCACAAACTTTACACCTATTATTACAATGTACCTATATCATTAATAACACTTACACTTATTTAACCATACACTATTGTATACACTTTTTGTACAAAATGTTTTAAACAATTTTTTTTGTTTTTTTTTGTTTTTGCTTTATATACCCCTGTTTGTTTTTTTCTAGGTACTAAAAAAAAAAAAAAACTTTTTTTAAATATATTACCCACGCACAGGCTGCGCCTTAGTGGGTTCCCACATTATTGTTATGATTTTCAAATATGTAAATATAAATTGTAAAATATGGGAAAAATAAAGGAATTAAAAAAAAAAAAAAAAAAAAAATCGCTCATTCTGATACTATCAATTCCTGGAGAAGAACTCTTCATTTGTCTAACAATGCTTTCTATATCCGCCGCTGTTGCCCTCGGTAGGTACATGCTTTGAGGCATCGCCTCTGGTTCAAATTTAGTTGTCTTATGGTTGCACTTATGAAACATATTGTAAACACTTTCAGAGAAATAATCAACAAAATCATTAATTAAACCTTCTTTTGTTCGACCTTTCATCAAAAGCATTTTCATCACAGTCATTTTTACATTTAGTTCCTAAAATTTTATTACACTCTATAATGTCTGAGGTTTGTAATTAAACACAAAAGCCGATTCATTTATGAGACGTTTATTGACACTGTTAACAAGTTCAAGGTTATCTATCAAGTGACGTGACAGACCTGCCAACTATCAGAATGTGACAGCTGATGCATACTCTTACCAACATAACATCCTTTCCTCCTTCCATTTTTTTTTTATTTATTTTTATATAAAACCAAATAACAATGACAAGGAAACTTAAGAGTAATCACTAGGACTAAATCGTACAGGAGGTTTCACAACTCTGCCAGACCTAGTTATAACATCATTATTTCCACTAGTGCTGGGTAAAGGTTCAATAACAATTTTATTTTCCTGACTTCTAACGTCTAGCCATTTATCGGGATTCTCATAACTTGATTTTGACTTAAGACAACTTTTTTTTATTTGGTTAACATGAACCTTTTTCACCTCTCCTCCGATTAATTGAATTAAATACACCCATGAACTTAATTTTAATTTAACAGTTCCCTGAAACCATTTCATAGGACCTTTCACATGTCTTAAATAGACCAAAACATTATCATTTTCCTTAAACTCTTTCAATGTATTTTTTCTCGATTGTTTGACATTTTGTGATTGCTTACTTTTATTGACATGATTTTCTTCAGACAAAATATGTAGTGGTGTACGTGGCTCATATGAAAATATTTTAGCCATTGGAGATACACCCGTAACAGAAGTAGGAGTGGAACGATAACTATACAGACAATCTATTAGACGTTGAGCTGGCGACAAAAATTTAGAATTTTTCGAAAACATAAATTTAATTAATATTTTTTTGAAAGTTTGAACAGACCGTTCTGCTAATCCATTTGATTCAGGATTATACGGTGGACTAAATAATAATTTAATTGATTTTTCTTTACAAAAAATAGAAAATTCTTTGCACGAAAATGGAGGACCATTATCACAAACAATAGTTTTCGGAAAAGCGAATCTGGAAAAAACTTCACTTAATTTAGATAACAAATCTGAATATTTAGTATTTGTCATGTAAAAACATTCTATCCACTTTGAATATGAGTCGCAAACTAATAAGTATTTAGAACCTTTTAAATCAAAAAAATCCAAATGGACTCTTTCCCATGGACTTTCAGCAATAGGCCAACTATGGCGCACATTTTTGTTAGCATTTTGTACAGATTGACACATTTCACATCTAGAAATAACATCTTCAATATCTTGATTCATACCTAACCACCATACATATGAACGGGCAAGAATTTTTGATCTGACTATACCAGGATGACCATAATGTATTAAATTTAGGACTTTGGACTTAAGAGATTCTGGTATTACAATTCTGTCACCAAATAAAAGACATTTTCCTTTGACTGACAGTAAATTTTTAAACTTAAAATATTTTTTAATTTCTGGACTTGACAAGTTTTCAATCCAACCGATTGAAACATACTTAATGACTTTACATAATATATCATCTTTTTCAGAATGACTTTCAACTTCTGAGAATGGAATTAAAGGTGTAGACATGTATACAAAATTACATTCCTCAGTATTGAATTGTTGTTTACTTGGTAAACGTGACATTACATCTGCTTGAGGAATTTTCAATCCTTTTTTATATTCCAATTTATAATTGTACGCAGACAATATTATAGACCATCTTATAAGACGCGATGCTGCTAAAACGGGGACTTTTTTGTTTTCAGCAAATAAAGACAACAATGGAGCATGATCAGTATATATCGTAAAATGACGACCAATTAAATACTTGTGAAATTTCTTTATTCCAAAAATAATTGCAAGGGCTTCCTTGTGCAATTGACTATAATTTCTTTGAGCTGAATTTAATGTTGCAGACTCAAAAGCTATAGGAAATTCTTGATTCTTTACGACATGACTTAAGACACAACCGACACCGTATGCACTGGAATCGACTGTTAGACACAATGGTTTTGACGGATCAAATAAAACTAACATAGTTTTATCTGACAAAAGAGACTTACTATTTACAAATGCCTTTTCGCATTCATCAGACCAACACCATTTTACATTTTTTCTTAATAAATTATGAAGTGGTTCTAGCACTGTAGGACACATAGGAATAAAATTCCTGTAAAAATTCAACATTGACAAATATGACTTTAGTTGAGTAACATTTTCTGGACACCCAGTAGACTTAATTTTCTCAACTTTCGACAAAGACGGACTTTTGCCTTGACCTGACAAAGTGAAACCTAAAAATTCAAAAGAATTCACAAAAAATTCACTTTTTGACATGTTAATTTTTATATTAAACTCATTTAATTTTGACAAAACTTTATCCAAAGTATCAGAACACTCCTTTTCGTCTTTACCACCTACACAAATATCATCAATGTATGCAGCACAGTTCTTTATGCCACCCAAAACTGTATCAATTACCATTTGAAATACGGCAGGAGCCGATGATAATCCGTAAGGTAAACGATTATAGACATATAAACCATAACATGTATTAATTGTAAGTAATTCTTTACTAGAATCTGACACAGACAACTGTAAATATGCGTTTGTTAAATCTAATTTACAGAATACTTGACAACCTGAAAATTTATTAAAAATATCCTCTGGACGTGGAATAGGATATTGATCAATTCTCAATTGTGGATTGACTGTAGATTTCAAATCTGCACATAAACGTAATTTTCCATTTTGTTTAGGTACACAAACTATTGGGGAAGACCAATTACTATATTTTACTTTTGAAATAATGCCTTCGCTTTCAAGACGTCTGCTCTTGGCAAACTTCAGCACGAAGTGCGTAAGGAACTTCATATGCTTTGTGGAAAACAGGAGTAGCATTATTTTTTAAACTTAAATTCACAGAAAATTCTTTAATTGGTAAATCGTTATTAGTAATCGAAAAAGAATTTAAATATTTTTGTGACAATTTTTTGATAATATTTGATTTATTTTTCTCGCTGACAGACACTGAATTTACAGTATTATTATTCATATTTGACACTAAAGAACTTATGAAAGTATTTTCCCAAGATGGATTAAACACTTTTAACCAATTTCTACCCAGAATAGCATCAGACGATAGATTTTTTATAACCAATATTGGTAAATCTATTATAACATTAGAATCAACAACATTTACTTTTGCGATAAAAAATCCAAAACACAATAAATTTTGACTATTTGCTGTAAACAAATTACCGTAGAATTGCTTTAACTGACAAGTTTTGAATAATTTTATGTACATTTTATGACTTATTAATGTCGATGAACTTCCTGTGTCAATCATGAAAGAAATTTGGATACCATTTACAATTAAATTAATTTCCGCTGTATCAGACACTGACATATTTAATACATTTATATTATTGACACATTTTACGTGATTGATGATTGATTTTGCACTTGGACAAAATTTCGACGTATGACCGTAAATATTACATTTGTAACATTTCCACTTTTTTGACGGACATAACTCCGGTTGGTGAGTTATAAAACACCTCTCGCATCTTCTGGACCCTTGACGTGATGGAGATGTCGGCTGACTTGATGACCTTGAACTCCTTCGACCCAGATGAATTCGCCTACTCGGACTATGCTGACGTGAAGGGCGATCCTTTGAGACATGACATGTTTTTTTACGTGACATTTTTGACTTGACTTCACAAATTTCCGATGTATAATTTTCTTTGTGTAAAATTTGCTCTGAGCTCTGACTTACTGTCTCAATGTTCTTGACAATTAACTTTGCTTTTTCAAAAGTTAACGTTTCGTCTTCAGATAGTAATCTTCTAGTCATTGCATCGTTTTTTAAACCACACACCAATTTGTCTCTCAGAGCTTCGTCTAGAAAAGCACCAAAATTGCATGATATTGACAGACTTTTTATATCCGTAATATAATCATCGATTCCTTCGTTAGAATGTTGTTTCCGGTTATAAAATTTATATCTTTGGGCAATTGTACACTTTTTTCTTCATATTTACTCTTGAGTGTTGTTACCATATCGTTGAAGGTTAAATCTTCTAGATTTTTCGGATGCACTGTCTCTTTTAAAATTTTAAATTTTTCTGCACCGATCAACATACATAAGTAACCAATTTTTTCTTTCTCTGCGATATTAATAATCTTCAGATAAATTTGAATGCGTTCCAAAAACATATTGAAACTTTCGCAATCCGGTTCGAAATGAGGCACTGGCAAATTACTATTCGACATGTTGAAAAAATGTTTTTTTCCGCGGCGAAATCACTGTTAATTACTGACAATATTATTAACACACGATTTTTATTGTTTTACTGATTTTCTCGTCGCCAATTATAATGTCTGAGGTTTGTAATTAAACACAAAAGCCGATTCATTTATGAGACGTTTATTGACACTGTTAACAAGTTCAAGGTTATCTATCAAGTGACGTGACAGACCTGCCAACTATCAGAATGTGACAGCTGATGCATACTCTTACCAACATAACACACTCCTCCCATGTTTTTGAGTCTTGAAAATAGTTTTTGAATTTATCATTATAGTAAGAAGTTTTTAATTTAACTAATAATTTATTTAACACATTTCTAAAACATTTATATTCTTTCTCGTAATATTTGTTTGTTGGAGAATTTTTCCAGCGTTTATATAAATTATCTCTTTTTTTAATTTTACATAAAACATCGGAAGATATCCAATCGTTTTTCGCATAAGGCCGGGTTTTGGATTTTTTACTTATCACAATTGTGCTATTTTTATACAAGTCATCAAAATAATTCTGAAATTTTGAGTAAATAATAAAACAGTCATCTTCTTCTAAAAGTGAATTCCAATCATAATTTTGGATATTATTGTCGATATGTCTCTGCGAAAGAATCGTTATATTTTCAGTTTTGTTCAAGTTTACTTGTTCTATAGAATCTAACTGAACATTAATAGCCGTGGTGTGGTGATCAGCAATGTTATAATCACATACGCATGAGGAAATTGAACTCATACCTGTGAAAGCTCCAGCGGATTGTCTTCCGCTAATCCTTACAAAAAAATGATCGATACACAAGCTGTTTATTTTCTGTTAAACTATCACTTCTCTTGTTACATCATCTATACATTTTATTAAATAATTATTTGCAAGGATATTTTCATAAGTTATTATGACTGAATCGTTTCTATTTAATAAGTTTAAATTGATGTCACCAAAATATATGACACTTTCATTTGGGTCAATATTATTTTTAAACACAGAAGATATTTCAGACAAAAATGCTTGTTTATTGAGATTCGGAGGTCGGTATATAGCTAAAAGATTTAAATTTTTGTTATTTTTAAATGTCAATTTTCCAAAAACGTTTTCAAAATATATTGTGTCTATAAATATTTGCGAGAAGGTGAGATTATTTCTTACATATAACAAGATACCTCCACCGGATTTGTAACTTCTGCAATAGTGATATGAATTAAATCCGGGAATTTCATATAAACCAACATGTTCTGAGCGTATTGCTGTTTCACAAAGCATAAGTATGTCAATGTGATTTATACAGTTTTTAAAATAAGCATGAAAGAGATCCCAATACTTGCAAATTGACCTAATGTTTAGTTCTACACAAGTTAGATTATTTGTTTCACATTTTCTTGTAGTCAGCATTTGAATCCATTCATGCAAATTATTAACTTTACAATAATTTACATCTCTTTCATCATCAATATAACTAAAAGACATTTTTTATTTGAAAATATTCACCTGAAATTCTACCATCAGTATGTTTAGAGTGTAATAGGCGTGAAAAATAAAAAAAATATTTTTATAAGAGAGTAACATGTAACAATGTTATCAATATAAAGTGAATTTGTTTTAGTTATACAGTTTGATATATACATTAAAAGCCTTACATTCATTTGCTGCCAACAACAGTATAGTGAGAGTATACATATCACATACACATGTAAATTAAATTGATTATCTTCATTAATGTTAATTATCAAAATACTAAAATATAACAAACGATTCTTATTTAAAATATATTGTTGCATATTTTTTGATATGATAAAATTAATATTCAATATTTTGTTCAGCAATTGCGAGCATTTTTTTATATACCTTACAGTTGTTTTTGTCATTTGCTCTATGATTAACTGGAAATGACATTTTATATTTTTCATTTTGAATGCAACAGTTTTTGCAATTTGGTTGTTTATCCTTGTTCCCGCAATCACTGTATGAGTGATAGAGACCGCAGTAACTGCAAACAGGCTTTTCGTCCTTCTCTCTCTGCAGACATCTTGCAGTACCATGTCCGAAGTGTAAACAGTGGTAACATTGCATGACCGGATTTGCGTCTTCAAAAAAGATTCTTTGGTATCCGATTTTAATTTTATCTTTGTTAATGATTATTTTATTTTATTTTATTTTATTTATATTTGGGAAAGTTGACAGCAAATCATAAATTACACAATAATACAATTATAAAATGGTTAATTATGCCAATTATAAACTTTCCACAGATAATAATAGTAAATTAATGTGTGACATTATAAAGGAGTTAACTTAATTAGTTCATTTTTAGTTACATTATGTGAGGGGGGGAGGAGAAATATAGGATAAGGATTAAAAGGCTAAGGACGCGAATATATAGAGGGAGGGGTAGATTAAACTTCCGAGTTTGAGTCATGTTCCTTAGTGAGATTTGTTTTATGTCATGTAACGTCGAGTTAAAAATGTCAATGTGGTAATAATTTAAGTTGAATGAATGTGTGGATCTGTAGATAAATGAATTATGTTTGGAGTTAGTCTTGCAAAGAGGGAGATTAAAAGTAAGCGACTGTCTACTGTTGCGATTAGGAACGTAGAATGATAGGCGTTGAAGAAGATCAGGACTATCGATTTATTAATGAGTAAGCAGTAAGTTACACATATAAATGATAGCTGCGATAAGTGAATTCGGTTATAATAGTCATTCAATCTAGCGTAGAAAGTACAGCTAACACAATATTTTATTGGTGTGGGTGCATAATATAGTTAAAAATAATAATAATGTATAACTCTTGTAATACGCATCTCAAGCCCGGCTAATAATATTATTATGCTGATCTTGATATAATCAATAGTCTGTATAATTATCATCATAATAAAATATCATAAAATCTATAATCATAATAAAATAATAATGATGTATAAGTTTTGTGAAGTGCGCCTTAAGTCCGGCTAATGATATTATTATTCTGATGTGGATGTAATCAGATATAAGTAGGTATCCATATTTAAAGTGAGAACGGTTAGTAATATCATTCAGTACATACATTAGTAGAATTATTGTTAACATTAAATTAGTATAAAGTAAGTTGCTTACCACGGAACAAAAGATAATAAGAGTGAGAGAGACCGCTATTGTTCCTCGAGTGTTTCTAACTGTCAGGCGTGTAAGGGATCGCCAACTGGCGGTAACATGTATTCCACGTTGGTTCATGAAAAGTGTTGGTGATTTAAAAATGAATTAGAAAGTTTATGAGATAGGGTAAAATGGGAGAGAGAGGGTAAGTGTGATAGGAGTGGATAATGAGAGGGGGAAAATGTGTGGGGAAATACTTGAGTAGATAAAAAATATATTTTACGACGCGAAGAGCATGCAAATCGACTTAGGAAATTTTCTTGAGGTCCTCTTCCTTCGCAATTAATATGGGGGGCGAAGTAGGGTTTTTCCTCACGAATATCCTGCTGTTTTTCAGCCACGTGAATTTGTACCCCTTATCCTGAGCAAACCCCTTGGCACGAAAAAGCAGGTTATTATTATTATTCTCCGGGTTTCGCTATCTACTTCGACCACATAGTTAGAAGTGTCATTAAATTTATTTTTAATTATTTTCTTGATGTTGAAGACAGGTTTCTGTTCTTTGTTTTGCGACATAATTTTAAATTCTTCATTTTGTTCAATGATGTCACAAGTGAAGTCCTCTTTATCGTAATCATTAAATATTCCCTTGAAAATTAAAGTAGGTTTTTTTTTTATAATGTTTTAGTATCGATATCATTTATTACTTTTGAGATCTCCATTTGTAATTTATTCGCGTCCTCTTTTTTTAAACACTCAATGATGATTCTGTTTCGGGATATTTTTTTGATGCCTTCAATACATATTCCCAGTTTACTAATTTTAATATGTTTTTGTATTTTTTTTAGTATTGAGTCAGAAGTGTCACTGTTTGTTTTAGGACTAATCATTAGACAATATTTATTTTTTTTATTTTTTTGTTTATTTTGAGGGTAAGCATATGTTTTATCTCTATTAGCGATTTCTGTTTTATTTTTTTCTTCTGACATTTCAATTGCCAGGTGACCTAATAACGATAGTATATTCGTTGCTTTATTCGTCACAATAATTTGTTGGTCTTTACTGAATTTTTTGTTGGGATCTTGCACTGCGAAAAGTAGTTCATTAACTACCTCCTTTGCTTCTTCCATAAATTTGTGAAGATTGGCCATATTTATTTTTTCGCCACACTTACTCCACTTTACACTTTTAAATCAGTATTATTGCACAAATATTATTATCACCAGTTTGACAGTTTCAAATATTTACTTATTTTTAACTGTTTTTTGTAGAAGATATATTAGGAACTGATTATTATTTTTAATGCCAATCAATAGTGCACACTTTTTTTATTTAAATATTAGCTTCAGTCTTTGTTTTCGCCAAATATATTTACTTTGCGGAGCACTTAAATTGGGAGCAAAAAATTATGCAGCCTTTCACTGTAACTGTAACCTATTAACTAATGTATCTATTAATTTAAATGTAATCTATTCTAATTAATTATTTTAAATCTAAAAATTCCCGAGCGCCAAAAACATACTTATTTTCGACACGCCTCATCAAAGTTCACAATATACACTCGGTTATAATGCATACGTAATATAGGTGCCTACTGGACTGTGCGCATAACAAAGCAGATCGTTGTGTGCCTTTATTCAGAGTGGTGGTTAGTTTTGCAAAGCGATCACGGGAGTTCTTCCATAATTCTATAATGAGCCAAAATCGTAGGTAGGTTGAATGCTTTGCAAATTTTACGAAATCGCGGGCGGCGATCCAAAAATTTCCACCACATCAAAAGGAATGGTTCGTTCTGTAGCATTTTAAACGGGACACGTTTGTGTCATATTATTATCAATATCGTGTCTTTATTTTAATATTTGTTATGACAGTATATATTTCATTGGAGTTTCGGAGCGTCAGGAAGACTTTCGGATGTGTGATAAACTGAACATTTTTTATTATTGTAGAAAGCAATCACTTTGTGGTTTGACATATTTAATAAAATAAAATACTGTTTTGTTTAAAACCACGAGTTTTATTAATTTTTTGAACCGACCGGTTTCGCTTTACTCAAGCATCATCAGGGTACAAATTAATACTAAACAATAAGTCATAATGTGTGCTTATATAAAACAAAATATAGAGGGAGACAAAATTTAGAGGGAGACAAAATATAGAGGGAGACAACATGATACAAATATAACAAACACATCGACGGCCATAAAATACATTAACCTAAGTTCACAAGTAATGGAAAAAACAGAAAGATAATTATGTGACTAATGGGTTAATAATAAATTTGGAGAAACAAAGCATCAACTGGCATGGTGGTAAGGAGCACTGGGAATTTTTTTTTTTTTTTAATTTAATTAAGGGTTTATTGGAAACAGACCTAATATTGGACTACTTGATATGTCTAATTGATTATTAAGTATACTACTTTTGGTTTTTACAGCTTTTTTAATTTCTAGTGCTTCTAGATTGTTCAGTCTGTTACCATGCCCGTTTTTATGTAAGATGTTAGCACCGGTGCTATGACAAAACGTATGATCTTTATCGATCAAATGGTTGGCGAATTCTGAAAAACCGTTATTATTGAGGCAACGAAGGTGCTCCTTTATCCTAATATTAACATTACGTGTTGTCTTACCGATATAGAACGCCGAACAATTATTACAATTTAATTTATATATTCCCGAATGACGAAATTAAGTCATTCGGGAATATATAAATTAAATTGTAATAATTGTTCGGCGTTCTATATTGGTAAGACAACACGTAATGTTAATATTAGGATAAAGGAGCATCTTCGTTGCCTCAATAATAACGGTTTTTCAGAATTCGCCAACCATTTGATCGATAAAGATCATACGTTTTGTCATAGCACCGGTGCTAACATCTTACATAAAAACGGGCATGGTAACAGACTGAACAATCTAGAAGCACTAGAAATTAAAAAAGCTGTAAAAACCAAAAGTAGTATACTTAATAATCAATTAGACATATCAAGTAGTCCAATATTAGGTCTGTTTCCAATAAACCCTTAATTAAATAAAAAAAAAAAAAATTCCCAGTGCTCCTTACCACCATGCCAGTTGATGCTTTGTTTCTCCAAATTTATTATTAACCCATTAGTCACATAATTATCTTTCTGTTTTTTCCATTACTTGTGAACTTAGGTTAATGTATTTTATGGCCGTCGATGTGTTTGTTATATTTGTATCATGTTGTCTCCCTCTATATTTTGTCTCCCTCTAAATTTTGTCTCCCTCTATATTTTGTTTTATATAAGCACACATTATGACTTATTGTTTAGTATTAATTTGTACCCTGATGATGCTTGAGTAAAGCGAAACCGGTCGGTTCAAAAAATTAATAAAACTCGTGGTTTTAAACAAAACAGTATTTTATTTTATTGAACATTTTTTATCTCGATTTTCGTGCCAAAGTATCTACATACAATTTTCTGGATAGGAATCAACTGTTATTGAATTTGAATTTACAATCACGGCCGCTTTACAAATGATAATGGATCAATATTTATTTTACTAGAACTCTTTTACAATAATGGAATATGGAATGCTTTTTCAGTGAGTTGTTCCTCACAATCCTTATGACGTCTGTTTTGATTGAAAGATGTTGTTAAACTTTAAAAGATGTTGTTAAACTTTAAAAGATGTTGTTAAACTTTAAAAGATGTTGTTAAACTTTAAAAGAATTTAATCTATCTTAAGAAATACAATTAATTTAGACTCAATGTGTTGCATGCACCCAGAGATAATGGAGGATCGACCTAATTTACGAATAGGTAGGATTTTTTCATAATTGAATTTATTTTAATTAGAGTTGGTAGGCTTAAGATTTATGGGATATCTCTATGGGATGTGTGGGATTGCACTCACCTTCCCACGTCATTATTATTATTATTTTAGCGCACCACCTATTTTTATGAACATCAGCCGCCACTGCTCTCATCACCTAAGTTTTCAGGAAAAAAGTCAAAATGGTTGTGCAAGAAGTGGACTTTAAGGCTCATCAGGCAACCGAGAGTTTTAAACTTTTTTTATAATGTTAGCTACGATAAGTTTATAGTTTGGAGCTTTCACATTACCCAAAAACTTAATCACAACTTCTTTAAATGATATCCAAGCCTCCTTTCCCTTCTCATTCATCGTTGCTTCGAAGTTTGAATCAAACATCAATTTACGAATATCAGGCCTGACGAAAATCCCTTCTTTTAGCTTAGCTTTTGATAAATGAGAAGTGAAATTTTCCACACAAATATTTAAAACAATCACCATCTTTAACAAATTGTTTCATTAAGTCCAACTGTATGTGCAACGGGTAGAAGAATCTTCTCGGGGTCAACTAAAGTTTTATATAAAATGTTTTTTATACCAGACATCAAAGTTTTTCTTAAGGGCCATTGTTGTTTTTCAGACCAATGTTGATCCTTTGCTCTACTGTCCCATTCACATATAAAACACGGAAACCTTGTGAATCTCTTTTGTTGACCAAGGAGTATTGAGACAACTTTTAAATCCCCACAGAGCATCCAACCATGAGCTGTATACTTAATTTTCTCCAAAATTATATTAACATTTTCGTAAGTTTCCTTCATATGAACTGAATGTACCACAGGCACTGAATCATAAGTATTTCCATTATTTAATAATACACCTTTTAAACTTGTTTTTGATGAGTCAATAAAAAGTCTCCAATCTTCTTTTTTGTATTCAATGCCAAATTCATTCAGCTGAAAAAATTGAGTAAACTGTTCATCTCTTGTTCTATAATGGCAAATAGATGTTCCAGGTTCCAATAAATGTTTTTCTTTTAGTCTAGAACCAAGCAATTCTGCTTTTCCATTAGTCAAACCACTGCCATCTTTATTTTACAAGCCGTGCTGTAGACTTGGCGGGAAATCAAATTTCAAAGTAAAGAGGCCTATTTCCCCAAACAAAAACATCATTGCAACTCTGATTTTAAAGGTTCTATTAAGAAATGTTGGTGAATTTAATTTAAAGTGAAGGCTTTGATATTTCTTGTTTATAAATACTTTCCTTTTTACCTATGCAAATCGTTTTGATTCATATTAATGAATATATACTTACCTAAATCTCATGGGTAAAAAGTAAAATAATTATTGTGGGAAGTAGATATTTTAGAATTTCATGGATAAATAGTAAAAGAATTATTTGTATAAGTATATATTTTATTACATTATACACAATGAAATTATTTTCAATATATTATTATATATGGGTAGGAACATTGGAGTTTGCGGTGTAAAAATATGTTCTGTCATTTATAGTTTTTACATACCACTCACTGAGTTTAATTTTTATTTGCATATTTCTGACAAAATCACTATAATCCACTATCTTGTCACTTTGAAAGAAAAGTTCAACTTTTTCCTCGTATCGATATTTTATTTTTAACTTCCGATTATCGGGATTCATTCTTTCCGGTGCCTTTTTCTTTGTTAAATAACTTGGCAAACTTTTAAAAAGTACTTGGTGTAGCTCCGATAGCCAATTTTGGTATTTTAGGGTGAGATAAAACATCCTTTTTATCAAAATGATTGATGCAAACGGCAGCGAAAGCACCTGGAATCCAATTTTTGCGAGGAATAGCCCTGATCCATGACTCTCTGCGTTCTTCCTCCGCTGAAAATTTGAAGATAGTAACTGCACCTTCCTTCTTCAGAGAACTGGCGTAATTCGCTTTGCATCCCGGAACACAGCACGTATGAAAATAATATCCACTAATAAATATTTAGGTACGTATTTTCAAAACAAATAAAATTTCACTTTGAAAACAAATCAACAATTGAGTTGAAACGAAGTGTCATTTCCAAGTACCTACTAAAAACGTAGCGGCTTATGTATTAATTACCCTATTATTCTCTCAGAAAGCTCTACACGTGTTATTACATAGTACTATTATAATAATAATAATTGGACAATTTGTAGAGCGCCGTTTTTGTGAAAAATCACCTCAAGGGCGCTTTACAATTCATTATGAATTCCTAGGTTCTATTTAATATTTTTATTTACAGAAAGATACAAAAACATACTTACCTGCAGGTCACTTCCGAAAAACACTTTATTAGAAAGTTTATGCTATTAAGGTACGACTTTGCACGTGGAGGGCAATATATTCAAAACACTGGACATTGCATGACTTTACCTTTACCTCATCACTGTTGGTTTACCCTTATCACTGTTGGTTTTACATTTATATTTATACGAAGATTAATGCCAAAGTTGAGTTAATATTTATTTGAAAGACTGGAGAATTGTAAGAATTTGAATTATTTTTACAAAATTAGTTATTTACTATGTCGCGAGCCGTGAAGCTGAAGTTGAAAGGGTTTTTTTTTTTTTTTTTTTAACTTATGGATACGACTGTCTGAAAAGATGAGTTTTTAGTTTAGCTCTAAATTCCGCTGAATCTGTGATCATTCTTAACTCGTGTGGCAGTCCATTCCAGGCTTCTTTAGGTCCTGACACTCCGAAAGCACGCTCACCGAATTTAGTATCTGATGTGCGCTTTGGTTCCTTCAACCTTGGCGCATTTTACGCTCTTGTTTGATTTCAGGCGGAGGTTTTCTGTGGTACTCACTTTTGTGAATCAAACGCTTGTTTTGTGTTTGTTTGTCTGGTCGTAATTTATTATTCTTTTATTTACATAATCCTGATTTTTTATAAGATTTATATTGTGATCTGCTTGTTGGAACACATTTTTTTACGTAAGAATGGAAGCTACCTTCCTTTGTTCTTCTATAGAAATATTTGAATAATGGAACAAAAAAGAAAATAATAAAATTAGGTAGGTACTTGCCTAGAAGTAATTGCCCATAGAACAAGTACCTACTCAATAAGCATCAATTTTAACCATAGCTCCCCGACAAAAAGGGCTGAAATTAAATGAAAGTTCATTTTAGAACCCTATAATAGTTAAAATTGATTATTATTATTTGTGAGGATATTTTTTTTTTTTTTAAATTAGAAAGAATAAATTATTTTAAAAAAATAAAAAGAGAGCTGAAACTAGCTAATACACATATCGTAATCCATTGATTGTTGTAGTTAGTTTAGAAACAATAAAATAATAAATTGAAGTAAATCATTAGAAGATATGCATAAGAAAAAAAATAACACTAAATTATAAAATGTTCATCTTCTTGATCCTCGATCGATAGCCTCTGCAGTTCTTGTCTTCAAGAAAGATGGCTACTTTTTGATCCTTGGCCTTATTTTTTATACTGCTCTTCTTAGATGTTAGTAGTTTATTTTGATCCAGTTCTTCTAAGATGTGATAGCATCGTCCATTGGTAGAAGACACAATTTGGTAATGGGCATTTTCATAGACCCTTGCTGCGTCTTCAAGGTGACTATACGGGTTATCCCATCTTGTCCAGGGTGAGTGGCGATGACACGTCCCATCCTCCATAAATTTGGTGGTGCGTTGTCGTCTTTGATGATAACTAAGTCCCCAATCTTTAGTTGTCGCCGGTTCCCATCCGTCCATTTAGTCCTTTGCTGCAGCTCTCCCAGATATTCAATTCTCCATCTTGACCAGAAGCTCTGTCTTAGCTGGCTTAGTTTTTGGAAATTATTAAGCCTGTTTATGGGAATCTGTTGTAGGTCAGGTTCAGCTACAGCTGACAGGTTATCACCAATAAGAAAGTGACCTGGAGTAAGTGCAAAGAGGTCGAGGGGATCGTTGGATAGTGGAATTAAAGGCCTAGAATTTATGCAGGACTCTATTTGGTATAATAACGTACACATCTCTTCATATGTTAATGAAGAGACGTTTGCCACTCTTTTTACGTGATATTTCACACTTTTTATGTTAGATTCCCAAAGACCTCCATGATGAGGACCTTTAGGTGGGATAAAAACCCACTGAATAGACATATTAGTTAAGTAATTAGATATTTCCTTTTGAGAGACATATAAATTATACATATTTTTCAATTCATTATTCGCTCCAACAAATGTAGTAGCATTATCAGAAAACAATTTACTAGGTTTTCCACGTCTGGAAATGAAACGCTTTAAACAATTAAGAAATGCATCTGTAGTCAGAGCGGTGACTAGTTCTAAATGAACTGCCTTAGTAGAGAAGCATATAAATAAACAAATATAAGACTTGACTGAATTGGATCTCCTACTGATTCCAGACTTTATTAAGATTGGCCCTGCGTAATCCAGTCCTGTAACAGAGAACGGTCTACATGGTGACACTCTATCCTCTGGAAGGTCAGACATTATTTGATGACTTATTTTTGGACTGCATTTGAAGCACACAATGCAATTTTTAAGTATTTTTTTATGAGCATTTTTTGCCATTATAGGCCAATATTTTAGTCTAATAAGTGCTAGTAACGTTTGAGTACCTACATGCAAATTTTTAAAATGAAAATGTTTAATGATTAACTTTGTTAGAGGGTGATCGTGAGGTAGTAATATCGGATGTTTTTGTGCTTCATGTATTAGTTTTCCTCTGGACAATCTCCCACCTACATGCAATAAATCCATATGTATTAATGGGCTTAATGATTTGAGACGACTGGTTTTATCTAAGTTTTTTCCCGCCTTTAATGTTTTAATATCTTTTGAAAATGAATAAGATTGAGCGACTGTTATTAATGATTGTAACGACTTGTTTAATTCTATTATTGAAAGTTGTCCGCTAAATGTATGTGTTTTTCTTGTATTATTAATGAAACGTAGGATATAAGCAGTTACTCTTTGTAAACGCGTGAGAGAAGAAAAACGATAAAACAATTCCCAATCTTTATTCATACTGACGGTTAAATTTATTTTGTTTTTTAATTCTGGTGGATTGATGCAAATTTCCTTATAGTTCGGCCAAGTCATCGGTTAATTATTTTATTATTATTTTATTTCATAATCAAATTTCCTTAAGTTCGGCCAATCATCTTGAGTTAACCAATTAGGACCTCTCCACCAGATTTCTGAAGAAAATAGACTTTTAGCACTGGTTCCTCTTGATAAAATATCCGCAGCATTATCTTCGGAGTTGACATGCTTCCATTGACTGGTTTCGCTTCTTTCCTGTATTTCTGCAACTCTGTTTGCAACAAATGTATTCCATCGCGCTGGTTGATTTCCTATCCAGCATAGAGTTATAGTGGAATCACACCAATAAAATGTTTTATCCAAAGGTATAAGTAGGGATTCCTTTACTTTTTCAACAACTTTTGTTAACAGAACAGCACCACATAATTCCAATTTAGGCAAAGAAATCGTTTTTAATGGAGCTACTCTTGATTTAGCTGTGATTAATTGAGAATGCCGTTTTCCTGATTGGTCTGTGGATAGCATATATACGCAAGCAGCGTATGCTTTTTGAGATGCGTCACAAAATCTGTGCAATTGTATATTTACGGTTTGATTACATATAATTTTTCTAGATATTTGAAAAGAATTTACACCTTTTAAATCTTCTAAATATTTTTTCCAAAGCTTCAGAATTTCTGTAGGTATTTCTTCATCCCAAGATATCTTTTCTTGCCATAATTTCTGCATAATAAGTTTAGCATTCACGGTTACTGGTCCTAGCAAACCTAATGGATCGAAAATACTAGCAATCAGTGACAAAATATTCCGTTTATTATAAATAGGATGTGACGGTAGTTCCACGTGATATAAAAAACTATCTTTTTCGCAATTCCAAGCTAAGCCTAGAATTTTCTCTCCTTCTGGTTTGTCCAAAATTACCATATCAGTGGCCTGACCGGCCTCCGATGACAAATCAGAAGAATTAGACCGCCATTTTCTTAAGTTCATACCGGCCGAAATCATTATGGAGATTAACTGTTCTTTTAACAAATTACAGGATTCCACATTGTCTGCACCTGTAATTAGATCATCTATGTAAAAATCTTTCTCTAAAATGAGACTAGCTTCAGGATATAACCGAGCGTTTTCCATACTCAGCTGCTTCAAGCAACGCGTGGCTAAGAAAGATGACGGTCCCATACCATAAGTTATCGTATTTAACTTGAAATGGCCCATTTCCTCTTCTGGAGATGCTTGCCAAAGTATTTTTTGGAAGACGCGGTCCTCCTCTCTAATGTTGACCTGCCTGTACATTTTCTCTATGTCAGCCGTCAATGCCACTTGATATTTTCTAAAATTCAACAAATCGTCGCCCGAGTTCTTAATTGCGCAAACGACCATTTTATCAAAAATGAGTTTTAAATGCAATAATGTTAAGGATAAAATTTCGCGACGTTAGATACATAAAACATAGTTTTACGAGCCTTATACAATTAATTACAAGCTTTTTAAGATTTCAATGTCCACAAAAATATTCGAAAAGTGAGTTCTTAATTAGTCAAACTCCTTATTAGTTCAATCTCATTCGCCGCGAAATAAAATTTGCGGGCTAGATTGCGCAAGCTCCACCAATTGACCAATCACAGCACGCCGATTCACGATGCCCCGCCGCCATGTTTTTTGTTTACTTTGCACTGTTTTAGTTTTTGTGGCGTGTTACGCGGAAGCAAAAAGCATTTAATTGTATTACCAGTGAGTTTTTGAATAACGAAATCACAACAAAATGTCCAAAACTATTGACAAAAGTTCATACATACACAGCAGTGCTGAAATAGAGCGGTTAGTATTAGTTTTAAGTATCTTAATCAATGACGTTTCAGTTTTGTTTTACAGATGACAAGGAACTTTGTAATACAGCATGTTCATTTTTCGGTTTTAACTCAGACTCTCCTTTTCGAGAGTTTTTATTGTCAAAATTAGTTTTGTTGACTGCCATTTATATTAAGTTAGAAGTTCGATTCGAAATTGTCAGTTTACCCGTATTTGTATGAAGCCTTTGTTTGAAATTTAAGAATTAGTCCGATCATTAGGCAGTTTGTTGATATAATTTCTGTTGCAGTTCTGATTTTTGATAATCAGTATAAATATTTTTAATTCATTATTATCAGATTTTTTGTAGTTTTCTCACACAAAAATTTCAATAAATTAAAAAAATATTTTAATATGTGTCAATTATAGCTTTAGTATTTTTTATAATTATTATCCTTGCGTGACCTTTCCAAAACGTTCCCATTCCTGACCTGTTCCCCTCCCGCGTTTCCTCTTCCTGATTCTCAGATTGTTTGTATTTTTCTCACGAAAAAGCATTTTAATAAATTTTTAAAACTTTTAATGTGTTTCAATTAAACTTTATAATTTTTTTAAATAATTATCCCTTCACGTCCATTTCAAAGCACTCCCCTTACCGCTCCATTCCCCTTCCATTCACTCCCGCGTTCCCCTTTCATCTTCCGCGCCGTCTCCCCTCCCGCTCCCACAACCCCTCCCCCCTCCCGCTTCTACTTTCCCCGTCTCCCCACTCTTGTTTCAGTTGTTGACTCCCCCTGCTTCGTTCCTTCCCCCCTCCCGGTTTCCCCACCCCCTCCCTTCTTCCCCCCTACCGCTTAACTATGTAAAATACACACATTTTTTCAAACAATTCGCGAGCCGCCTATGTATTTTTTTTTATATGAATACCATTAATTATATATCACCCTAGTATTGATAATTATATATGTATAGAATTATATATACATATATATGAATTATATATCACCATTATATATAGAAACCTTCGCAGTTTCAGCACAACAACTAACCAAAGTTTCACCACAATCGGTTAAATTGTGTAGGAAATAGTAAGATAATTATAATGTTAATTTCATAAAACCAGAGCTCACGATTAAATATAGAGAGAGGCCTTCGCTGCCATGCATACAACAACTCACCAAAGTTTCACCGGAATCGCAGAGAATAATAAGGTAATTTTTATGCAAACTACGTAACGCCAGAGCTCACCATTATATATTGAAATCTTCGCAGGCGTACACACAATATCTCACCAAAGTTTCATCGCAATCGGATGAATGGTATAGGAAATAATGAGGGAATTTTAATGCAAATTTCACAACGCCAGATCTCACCATTATTTAAAGAAACCTTAGCGGGCGTGCGTAAAACAACACCCGAAAGTTTATTCGGAAACGGAAGAATGGAATATAAAATAATAAGGGATTTTGTGTGCAAATTGCATAAAGCCAGAGCTCAACTTTATATGTAGAAACCTCCGTGTGCATGCGCCCAACCACTCATCAAAGTTTCATTACAATCGGTTAAATAGTACAGGAAATAATAATGAAATTGTAAAGAAAATTTCATAACCCCAGATCTGACCATTACATATAGAGACCTTCGCTGCCATGCGTACAATAACTCACCAAAGTTTCACCAGAATCGCAGAAATTAATAAGGTATTTTTTACAAAAACTACATAACGCCAGAGCTCATCATCATATAAAGAAATTTTCGCAGGCGTGCGCACAATACCTCACCAAAATTTCATCATGCAAATTTAATAACACCAGAACTCACCATTATATATTGAAACCTTCGCGGGCATACGTACAACATCTCACCAAAATTTCATCGGAATCGGATGAATAGTACAGAACATAATGAGAAAATTTGTGTGCAAATTTCATAAATCCAGAGTTCACCATTAAATTAGAAGTCTTAGCGTGCACGCGCACAATAACTAACCAAAGTTTCATCACAATCGGTTAAATGGTATAGGAAATAATCAGGGACATACGTTTTTATATATATATATTCCACCACGAATTGTCGATATCAAAAATAGAAATATTGAAAATAAACTCATCCTGTATATAACTTGAGATGGTCGTTTGCACAATCAAGAACGGAAAATATTTATACAGAAGTTGATCGATCTCCATTTCACTGTGCGCAATCTCCATATGAATAATTTTGATTTTACATTTTTGCTCAATCTCCATTTTAAAATTTAAAAAAAAGTATCAAAAACGATAATTTGACACTTTCTTAAGAATTATTTCAACTTATGAGACCTATACCTTTACGTTAATAGCTTCGTCTTATACACCTATCATAATTTTTCATTGAAAAAATCAAAGAAAACCTCCTCCTGTAAAATTCACAAATGGTAGTTTGGACAATTAAGAACTCGGGCGACGAAATGGGTATATAAATCATTTTGTATTATTGGACCAACGATTAACGCCTCGTTTATTGATATCCCGCTGGAGGTTTTTGCGGAGCCGTCGAACACCACTCTTAGTTTGGTAGTGCTGCTGGTTTCCTTCTTGATTGCATGATGAGGTAAATAATAAGATTTTTCTTCATTTGAAACTGGTTCAAATTTTGTCATATGACCTAAGTTTTCATATTCTTCCATGAATTTAATGTATTGAAGTTTCAAATCCATATTAGAAGATAATTTCTTTTCCAAGTTTAAAAATCTTTTTTCTGCCATAGGCAAGGAAGTACCTATTTGATCTATACAAGGTCGGAATGGTAAGCTTACTTCGAAACGCCCATTTTCATCCCTTTTTTGGGTTGACTTGAAGCTCTCTTCACAAGCCTTTTCTTCATAATTTTGGTGCTTGATGGACACCAATTCCTCTTGTTTCAAAAATCTTTCAATTTGATTGTGAATCATATTTAAAGATAAGTGACACGAGGATGATTCTTGCTCTTTTTTTGTAGTGCACATTCTAATTGGCCCGGATAATATCCATCCAAGTTCAGTGCGTTGCAGCGTAGGTCCAGTTGTTCCTAATCTCAATTGATCAGTGGTCAGCATTTCCCAAAATAGTTCGGAGCCGAGTAATATATCCACATGACCGGAAGTGGAAAATTCAGGATCGGCCAATTTCAATCCTGGTGGTATGTTTGCCTCCCTTTTTGGAAAAGAGTTCTGCGGTAACTTGCTGGTGATTTCTTGTAATACCAAGCAAGTAACAAGTTTTTTGTAATTAGAGTTTATTGATGACAATTCAAACGAGAGGCTCTTCTTTACATTTGTTATATTATTATGTAACCCAGAGACCGGCATATTTAATGACTTGTACTTTATGTTTAATTTTTTAGCAAATCGTTCAGTTATGAAATTCACCTGAGAACTATTATCTAACAATACTCTCGCTGAATGAATAATTCCATTACTGTCCTTAACGTTCACCATTGCCGTTGATAACAAAATTGTTTTTTCTGCTTCTCCAAAAGTGGAATGGTTTGAGACTGGTACTTGATCTATGCCATTCTCAGTGTTTTGATCCTCTTTAGGGAAAATATGGAGTAATGTGTTGTGTCCTGCTTTATCGCAAGTTCTACAATTATTCTTACTCCTGCATTCTTTAGTTGAATGACCTACATTTAAACACTTGATGCAAGCTTGTAATTGCTTGATTTTCTCAAACCGTTCATGTTGGTTTAGTTTCAAAAACTGTTTACAGAAATAAATCTTATGATTTTCCTTACAAACAATGCATTTCAACCTTTGCGACAATAATGAAACTGAAGATTCCTTTTTGTAACTTGACGGTTTATGATGCGCGAATATTGGTTTGACTGTGGAACATGTTGCTTCCGATGCTTCCAAGACTATCGCTCGATCTGTTAAACATTTTAAAAATTCTTGCAATGTCGGTATTTTTTCTTTAGTTGGATATTGTTCCCAATAGATCCGGGTATTGGAATCTAACTTGTTGGCCAAAATATAAATTATTATTACATCCCAATACTCCGTGGGTAGACCTATGTTTTTCAATGAATTCAAATGTAATTGTGTTTGATCTAATAAACTTCTCAAGGCGACGTGATTTTCTTGTTTTAATTCCTTGAGCTTAAACAATGAATTTAAATGTTGATTAGCTATTACACGCTTATTTTCAAATCTATTTGATAAAACCTGCCAAGCTATTTCGAAATTGTCTTGGGTAATTTCAAGTGCGTTTAATATTTCTGATGCCCTTCCTTTTAAACAGTCACGCAAATAGTAATGTTTCTGAAAATTGTTTAAAGATTTATTATTACCCACTATCGTGACGAAAGCATCCTTAAAAGATAACCATTTCGAATAATCACCACTAAATTCTGGGAGCGAAAACGTAGGTAATTGAATCTTAATATTGTTAGTATCATCAATTTTTTCAATGATTTTTATGGATTTTTTTGCTAACGTCACTACTTGATAATATTGCAATTCAAAACACTCAAATGGGCTATCCTCTTCATCTGAGTTACTATCAAACTCTTCGATCTGAGATTGTATATTCTTAAAGCGATTTAACAGTGTGTTTACCTCCTCCAATCTTGTTTCCGTTTCTATTACATCAACTGAATCACTTAATAGGTAATTCTTAAACCGTGTTAATTGTGCTTTCAATTCACCATGCTTCTTCACCAGTGATTTTAATGTTTGTGGCATAATGCAGAATTTTTTACACAAACATACACATTAAATTATTTAAAATAACCTTTTGTTTGTACCACCTTTGCAGGAGCGAATAATAATTAGATTACAATAAAATAAATTATATTATTTATAATAATCAGTGGTAATCGTAGAGTAAATTATTTGGAATCTACCTATTGGTTAAATTATATTATGTTGACAATATTTATCTTGTTTGATTATATCACGCAAAAAGAGTGGCTCTTGGTGGCGAATTCTTCGCGTGATTTTACAAGTTATATTATAATGCCTTAATATGCCTTAATATGTAATGATGAATAAGAATGATGTAGACCAGACTTCTGGCTGGATGAGCTGGTTTTCATCTGGCTTCTCGAAGGACCATATGGCGCATTTTACGCTCTTGTTTGATTTCAGGCGGAGGTTTTCTGTGGTACTCACTTTTGTGAATCAAATGCTTGTTTTGTGTTTGTTTGTCTGGTCATAATTTATTATTCTTTTATTTACATAATCCTGATTTTTTATAAGATTTATATTGTGATCTGCTTGTTGGAACACATTTTTTTACGTAAGAATGGAAGCTACCTTCCTTTGTTCTTCTATAGAAATATTTGAATAATGGAACAAAAAAGAAAATAATAAAATTAGGTAGGTACTTGCCTAGAAGTAATTGCTCATAGAACAAGTACCTACTCAATAAGCATCAATTTTAACCAAACCTTCCGATAGCTGATGTTGCTGCTGACCTGAGGGTTGATTGTCGCGAATTGGAATTTTCTGGAATACATATTTCCGATAAGTAAGCCGGAGCCATTTTGTTAAGGGATTTGAATACCATCCAGCAGAGCTTGAACTGGATTCTTTCAGGACACTTGAGCCAGTGAAGATTTTTGAGATGCTCAGAAATATGGGAATATTTAGATACGCCGGTGATGAGTCTTGCCGCAGCGTTGAACACAGATTGTAATTTGTTGATTTGATATTTCGGGAGACTAGCATACATTCCGTTGCAATAATCTAGACGTGAAACAACATACGAATTGACTAGTAATTTAGTCGCCTCTGTTGTCAAGTTTCTCCGTACTGCTTTAATTTGCCTTAATTGAAAGAACCCCGTGCTTACAGTTCTGTTCACTTGAGTTTTAAGGGAGAAATCAGCGTCCAGATTGACACCTAGTAGTTTTATGCATGTTTTTGGAGTGATGTCACTTCCTGAAATGGTTATTGGGGAGTTATCAATATTATGCTGACGTCGGCTTGAGGTCATCCAGCGCGTGATTGCTTCTAGACACTCAGTTACGCGAGTTTTAAGACTGCCTATTTCCTCTGGTAAGCAGTAGAAGTAAACTTGCTGGTCGTCAGCGTAGCAGTGAGATAGAAGACCAAATATTTCGATAATTTTAGCGACATCATTTGTGAAGAGGATGAAGAGAAGTGGGCCCAGAACAGACCCTTGGGAAACTCCAGATGAAAGGGTTGCATATTTATATTGGTTTTTCCCCACTTTAACGGCTTGTACGCGGTTGACCAAGTAAGATATCAGCCAGTCTTTTACACCGCAGTTTAAGCCAAAGGATTCTTCTAATCGTTTAATCAGGAAATCATGGTCAATCGTGTCAAAAGCGGCACTCATGTCCAAGACTGAAAGGAGTGCCAGTTTACCCGACTCGATAGCGTAGATTATGTTATATTATCTAGTAAATTACAGAATTTCTAATGATAATCGGAACAGCTCCAAAGTCAGCATTATCTGCCATTATGAAAAATTGTTGAAAGCATTTATTACTATGTTAAAATCGTAAATATATTTAAAATATCTTACTTTAATAATCGTACATCACCAACGTATTGTTTTACTAAATGAAGTATAAATATTGCAGAAATGTGATGAAAAGTGTTAAATAACTTCTTCAATCAGTTGCACACACTCTTCTGACGCCTACAACATCCATACTGGCGCATAGAAAAAAGCTTCGACGAAGTCCCAAAAATAGGACTCTTTGAATGTCAGTTGGTTTTCTACAGCACGGCCTATAAATAAAGATGGCGGTGGTTAACTTTTTTATTTTTAGAGTTATATCCAGTAACATCTATACAGCAAAAATAACAATTGTCAAATGATTTTTTGTTCTCTCCATACCATGGGTACTGCAAATTTCACAAAATTACCACATGTGTAACAAAAAGCGTTATGAGAATTTTTATAATCGCGTTTAACCATTTTTATCTTTGAATAAGAAGCACATAAAATAAATTCTGCAATTTGAGGATATATTTACTGAAAGCAAACCAACAGCCAGGGTTGCCAACCGTTAAAAAAATTCCCTCGTACGGATGCAGCTAAAAATCTTGTACTTTGACTATCAAACCTCGTACATTTATTACAACTACTGGATTTAGGACTTTTTACTCAATGAAATAAACTATTGCAAGTTTCCTACTAAATAAAACATCCCTTTGTGTTGTATTAAAAAAAATCTTTATTATTACTCAAGTTAAATCACAAAAAAATAAATGTGAATCAAGATAACATAATTTACATCTCCTCTCCAAATATTATGTCAGGAATATCCTCACTGTAATCGTTTTTTCTGCCGTGTATTTTCTCTTTTGTCATGCGGCTATACATTTCTTCTGTGGGTTCAAAATTGACCCAGTTTCCAGTACGAGTTTAACCTTTTACGCTTTCTGCAGCAAGAAGTATGCCGTTCACTGTTTCCACAGTTAGCCGGTTTCTTATATCTATTTTAATTAAATTTACCTTACTAAAAACCCGCTCGCAGTCAGCATTCGCATGGGGTAGGGATAGTGCAGAAAAGGCAAAATGAGCTAGCTTGGAAGAGTCTTCGATTTTGAGTAATTGAGCCCAAAACTTATCTGGCTCACTAATTTCATTTATCCCTTTAGGATAACGAGCTTTTACATTAGGCAAATTCCTCCATTGATCATCGATTATTTGCTTAATTGCATGATCAGCTGGTGCGATTATACGGGGTACTACTTCCATTAAAGGCATAAGTGTAGGGAAACGGTTCCTAAAATTGTGGGAGAGCGCTGATGCAGGTTCAAAAACGTGTAGCTTTGACAGGACAGGATTTTCCATAGGTATTATCAAAATCTCGTACATAATTGTACGAGGTTGATAGTGTACCTCGTACGGAAAGCCACTAATCTCGTATTTGTACAAGGATCCTCGTACGGTTGGCAACACTGCCAACAGCTGTCAAATTTATTAGAACTACTAACCAAAAAATATTTTATTTCATTGCCAACCCGGATACATTATAATATGTTGCCAACTTAAAAATGTTTAAGAAGTTAAAAATATTTCATACACATTTTGCTAAGTATATAAAAATTATTTTTATTTAACCGCTTCTGTGCCAAGAGCGAGATATCTCGCATTCTTGGCCGTGCCCGGCAGGCCGGCCATAGAAAAATAGCGAGTATTCTCGCTCTTTTTGAGCCTCTGTATCATACATATGTCCCATTTTTTATTAATTTAAAATATGGAACACACAGAGACATCTATTGGGATGATTTTATTTTTTTTAATTTATTTTTTATTTTTTTTTAAATTTTTTTTTTTGAATAAGATTTAATAATGATTTATTTTGATTAAAAGTTCACGGCCTGCTGTGCACAGCTACATTTCTACCTACTGGCATTTAAAAGGTTTAGTGAAATGTGAAAAATTGGTGTGCGATATGACTTTTTAATTATTTTTTTCGTAATCATTTCACCAAATTACGCAGGAATTAGTAAAAATTATCAAAAAAGTTTTTTCATTGTTGGCCTGTTTAATTATTGGTATGGCTTTTTGTAGATAAAATTGTTTGACTTTAAACTCTTGAATAGGCCACTTGCATGGATTTCATGGCGACTTGGAAAAAAATCGTAATCGGATAGATTTTTTTACTAAGATTATGAAAACGTTAGTAAAATTTTTTAGAAATGTATAGTTTTTTTTTATTTTTAAATAAATAAATCCATTATTTGAGCTCGTGACGTCACTACATGAAAATGTCCCGTCTTCGATTATGTTCTATTAATTTTGTAAAATTCCACACTGATTTATTTTTTTTATATGGCAGCACTTTGATTTCAGGAGAATTTTTGAATTTGACATTTAACATTCACTAGATTTATTGTTTGTTCTCTGCAAACTTACCCTTTGGTTTGACGATTTTATAAAGATGGCCGTGTTTTAACAGATGTTACGAAGAGAACCCCGTACATTTTATTACCATTCGTGTGGAAAACATTATTTTTTAAAAAATGATTTTCGGCTATGTATTTATCATTTTTTCGCACCCATAAAATTATGTCCCGTCTTTCCGGTTTATAAAAAATGGTCTGATTTTTTGGATTGAAATTTTCAAAAAATCGTCAGGGTTTTAAAAATACGATTTAAAAAAAAAAAACGGAATTTCTTAGAATATTTGCCTAATCTGGAATTAAAAAAAAAAAAGTGATGCAAGTGGCCTATTGTTGGTACATATTTTGTTGTAGATAATGTTGTTTGCCTTTAAGTCCTCGATTTATCCTTATACTTTTAACTTATGTTTTTTGTTATCAGTAAATATCACAATTTTCATAAATATCGCAGTTTTCATAAAAAAATTATTTTCCTTTTTTTTTATTCATAAAAAAAGTGCAATATTGTGAATGCAGCTTTATTTGTCCTGATGAAAGCTGAGTTAAGGTTGTGTCAAAAGTAGGGCGCCTTGTTTGCACAAATAAAATGAAATTGTATCTATATAATTAAACGTAAAGATACAATTTCATTTCGCAATTATTGTTCCATCGCAAAGGTATTTATTTTCACCTACATTCCTTTTAAATTACAAATGTAAACTACACACATTTTCCAATATTTCATGCTAGGTACATACTATTTCGAGTAAATTAAATTTAATATGGTCTGTGTTGAATTCTGTTTATGAGCCTATAATTTAAAAATAGTTTTTTTTGGCACTTTCAGTTAAACTGCACAAGCCTCATAGATTCGTGCTTTCAAAATTTGTATGTACTGCATTAAAGTCAATACTGCAAACGTACATAAACAAGGTGGAGTGCGTAAATCCCTAGATAATTTTTTTTTATCCCTTCTGAACATTTTTGGAAATGGTTCATGGTTCTTCCGCAGTATCGGACTTGCACCGACTATATCATATATAAAGAACATGATGCACGCATTCATCTAATCTTGTTTTATACGTTGCAGAATCGTCGCAACAATTGTCGGGCACCCAATGTCCCTCCCAAAGTGGGCCCGAGCAACGTGGGACCCCCCTACGTCAGTTCCCGTTCCACCATGGGCAAGGAGTTCCCATCACAGCGCGGAATCTACTACTCCGAGTAAGTACACGACTACTATAATCTCTGAATCATAAATATGTGAATTCAAAATTAATAGATTTCATTGTTTTAACCACATTTATTGTTTATAAAAAACTGACATGTTTCGTGCTCACTTCCTCATAGTTTACTTATTAACCTGTTGAAAGTTGGATGGTGTTTTGAAAAACCGCGTGAAAATTACTTTGATGAGTTCGGGTCAAGTATCCACAAAAAAACAAAGCGATAGTTTTCTGTTTACCAGATTAACTTATTATTATTATTTATAACTTATTATTTATGAATATTACTTGATAATATCGTAAGAACTCTTTCCAGAATAGCTAACTAACTAAAAAAACATTAAAAAATTCCCATTTTGGAAATAATTTTCAAAAAATATATTCATATACTTAAATATAAATTGATTTTATTAGTTCTACACAACCTGAATACACACCAACATGATAAAACACAATTCAAAGGAGTTTTCAAAGAAATAATGACCTTTATACTCATTTGAAAATGCAAACATTACTTTGACAGTTGCCAAAAGCCACCCGCAAATTTAATTGAAAATTATTTAAAAATAATTCAGAGTAGCTACAATAATCAAATATTAACATATACATGGTGTCCGGAAACTCGTAGTACAAGCGGAAAACTGGTGAACCTACATCACATAGAGAACCCAAATAAACATAAAGATTTTCTATTTAAGCATTTTTACATTTAAAATTTAAAAAAAAAAAAAAAAAAGATTTTTTTCGGCTACTTTAGGGTTAATCAATTTTAAATATGAAACGGGCGGCGGGCAAAAATGTACTCTACTTGAAAGCAATACGAACGATTTTCAGCAAATAAAGTATACACGCTACTTGACTTAGTACTGGACCAATTCGAACAACCCTTGTGAGAGAAATTATTAGCATAGGTGTTAACCTACTTACATTACGAGGAAATGTTCCGAGGAAAGGTAATCCAAAAACTTAAAACACTATGCACATCATAAAAATACATTAACATGTAATAATATTCTGCGTAGGTATTATTCCATTGTAATACACAATAATTAATCACGTTAAAATATGAAAATGACACAAAATACTTCACAAACACTTTGTTTTAAAGTTTAATTAACAAAACGGTTAAAAGATGTCGACGACCTCAATCAAACGCGTGACAGCGGGAACTAACCTTGAGACCTTGAACCTGCCCGAACCTGCACAAACAAAGCAAGGAAGTACTTTATCAAAAGCGGCCATGTTTTAAGGGCCTTCCACACGACCCGATTTGTAGTCACTTCAAGCAGGCACTCCTGCAAGCAAGCAAACAGGCACTGCAAGCAGGGCAGCAACCCAATTTGCTGAAAGTTCTTAGTTTTTGTTAGTCTGACTTTAATGACTTTAAATTTCAAAATGACTTTAATTTTTTTTACTCCAAATAAGCTCGCGTATCTCTGGTTAAAATCTCTCGGGTACGTGCTGTTACACCCTGATTACATCTATAATTTTTGAATTATAAAATTTTTGCACGCAAAATAAAAAAAAATCCAAATGAATAGATTATTTAGTTTTTACCATTTTTATTGTTTATAAAAACCGAATGTTTCGTAAGCAACGCTTATTTCTTCGGGGTTTTAATAATACTATTTTTTAAATAATAGACATTGTGTCAAGGAAAAATAACAGACATAGGACTAATAATAAACATAGACAACGGTAACAATGGAAAAAATGAGAAAAGGTTGGTACAATATGGAACAATTTAAATGAAAAAAGTTTTAAAAATGTCCCACCTTACGTATTTTTCTAACTAAAATTACCGATAATGAAAAAAAATAAAAACACAAGCATATTTTATTAGGCAAATTTATTATATACATTATTAACCACTCATTTTATGTCGTTTCTTGCATAAAATCAATTAAAAAATTCCCACAATTTCAATTTTTTTTTTCAGATTGTGGTCGGAAACTTAAGTTTCTTAAAGGTGTACATTTTTATTATTTTGGGGTTAACTTTTAGGTTCGAATTTAAAAAGTGGTGTTGTATTATTTCTAACACAGATCACAGATTCTCAACCTTTTTTTCCCACCGCCCACTTTGAGAATATTTTTATTTCTGGCACCCCCTATCCGAAACAGCGATAGGGGGCGTAATGGGATACTATGACAGGGTTACATTTGCCACATCGGAGGAGGCGAAACGGTACACCACCACCACCACGACAAAGGGGGCGTAACGGGATATCACGATGGAGCTACATTTGCCGCAACGGAGGGGGCGTAATGGGATAGGGAAAATATTTTTGTGAATGGATGGCCCCTAATGGGATAGGGTGGGATGGGTTTCTCTGGGTTTCCTACCGCCCCCCCTGAAAGTCTGAAACGCCCCCCAATTTTCTCCTTGTATTCTATCGCCCACCTGAACGTTTGCTAAACACCCAAGGGGGCGTTTTCGCCCACGTTGAGAACCTATATCATAGATTCTTAACCTTTTTTTGCCCACCGCCCACTTTAAGAATATTTTTATCCTAGCGCCCCCTATCCGAAACAGCAATAGGGGGCGTAATGGGGTACCACGACAGGGTTAAATTTGCCAAAACGGAGGGGGCGTAACGGTACACCACTACCACCACGACGAAGGGGGCGTAACGGGAAATCACGATGGGGCTACATTTGCCGCAACGGAGGGGGCGTAATGGGATAGGGAAATTATTTTTGTGAATGGATGGCCCCTATTGGGATATGGTGGGATGGGTTTCTCTGGGTCTCCTACCGCCCCCCTGAAAGTCTGAAACGCCCTCAATTTTCTCCTTTAATTGTACCGCCCCCCTGAATTGTCGCCCCCTTATCGCCCACGTTGAAAATCTATGGTTTAGATCTCGCCGCAAATAATTTTTGTCGGAAATATCACACAAGCATCGAAGTTCCTTGTATAAATCAAAAATTTCTACCCAAACTTCTTTTTACTTTTCAAGCATGATGAGTAAAATAATAATATTTTTATCCTAATAGCTGTACTGGTACAAGTCGCTGTCAATGACGTGTCGTAACATGTCCATTCCGGCAGATTGGTCGCAAGTTGGAGGCGGACCCTCTGCGGCTGACCCGACAGAGAATTCGAAGAGGGTAAATAATAATACGGCAGGCAGTTCTGACTACTACCCACCCAATTTGCAGGGACTCTGCGGCAGATTCCCTGCATGCAGTGCCGTGTGGAGAGCCCTTTAATTATTAGTTCGTCCTTATGATACATGTTTACGAAATATCGAAAAAGCTATTTCGTCTCTTCTTTCACGTGTTGATTGTACCTAGCGTAGAAAGAGATAGAGCTAATTTTGCATTGTTATTTTAACAGAAGCTGCGAATATCTAGTAACAGCTGTGTTTTAACCGTGGAACGAGCGAACATTTTATTTTTATGTTGAATTAATTGATGGGCAATTTCAAAATTATGCTTTAAATACCGATTTCTTTGTTTGGTTTTCTTTTAAATTGTTTTTATTAGTTAGGTACTATGATCGTCGGTAATAATTTACAAGAATTTGACCAAAAAAAAATCAACTTCTGACTCGATTTCTCGAAAACGAAAGCTCAAATCAAAAAAAGTTATACCACAAAATCGACTCCAAATGTGATGGGAAATCCCCAATTTCCCGCTTGTACTACGAGTTTCCGGACACCTTGTATAACACCCCAAAAACAAATATCAAAAATATTACCTAGGTCCCCTAGATTGAATTGGCACAAGCGATTCTGACTTTGTCCTTCATACATTTTCTGGTAAATTTTCGTTAAGAGTGTCCACGCTTATTTCGAATAATTTTTAGAAAAAGACTTTAGATTCGCCTTAATTGCTATAAAAGGAAACTTTTTGCATTTCGGGTTGCGGAAAATGATGCATTTTAATTTTCAATTGCGTAAAATTAAAATTCACTTCGCGAACTGACACGATGTCAAATCGCTGTCACTGTTCTGTTGGTATCCCTGATTCATTGCAAAGAGCTAAATACTACTGTAGCCAACTTCGTGTGCTGCCAACTGTTTGAATAAAAAATATTCCGTATTAACGAAGGTTCGTTTATATAATATTTATTATTAATTTTGTTTTTCATAATTACGCGCCTTTTCATGTATCCCGCGAAATTGGCTACAGTCGTATTTAGCTCTTCACAATGAATCAGGGATACCAACATAACAGTGACAGCGATTTGACATCGTGTAGGTTCGTGAAGTGAATTTTAATTTTACGCAATTAAAAATTAAAATGCATCATTTTCCGCCACCCAAAATGCAAAAAGTTCCCTTTTATAGTAATTAAGGTGAATCTAAAGTTTTTTTCTAAAAATTATTCGCAATAAGCGTGACACTCTTAACGAAAATTTACCCATTTTCTTTATACATTAGGGTTAAAATCGCATTTTAAACAAAAGCAAATTCTTTTTTGGCCTGCCGGCGGGCCAGCTACAGTTGAGAAGTTAAACATGGTTAAAACAAAGAAATCTATTAATTTTGAATTAAAATGATGTCTGTTTGAAGAAATAAATATGTGAGCCTGGGGTGTGTAAATAACTCCAAAACTCTCTGGGCATAATACCCTAAAAATTATTTGATTGATGAATCTACTCGCGGATAAAAATATATCAACAGAATGAAAATCAGCACTAGTCTAAATGTACGCAAGAGACACTAGCTTTATAGAATATCTTCTGCTGCATAGGCAGCCTTTGGTTATTTTCCAGTCCGAGTTTGATTTACCTCGCACGATTTAGTAATATTTTATGACAGACACCACTCTCCAATAAGGTTAAGTTAATCTGAAGAGAGAAAAATTCACAATGATTCAAATTAGAATGATAAGCAAGTTGCGTTTTTGTTATGTTTCATTTATGTTTTTTTTAACATTTCAACAAATTAAAATGAAATACGGTGAATGATACAGTTATTGGCCGTTTAAGAAATTTTTCAACTTCAACACCGATTTTCTGTCTCAATAAATAACTTTTTTTTTAGAATAAGTTAACAATAATAATCTAAATGAAAATATGAAAGAGAATAAGACACAGAAAAACAGAAAAAGACAATGGTCGCAACTGGGACTCGAACACTATATATATTTCACTGATGGGAATAACCTTAAAAAAGTATGAAAAGAAAGTTTTTCTTATAAAAATTGAACTTTTTTTTAAACTTAATTTACACCTATATAGGTCGGTAATTTATTTATCAATTTTTGTTGATAATTAGTTTTTCTCGTACATTGACATATTTTATTTAAATATTTATGTAACGAAAAAAATACAGTTATTGGCCCCCTTGTCGCAGTTATTCGCCGTGACCTTCTATAGTAATTGGCCCCCCTATATGTTAAAAGAAGTTTGTGCTTTAAATCCCTGAATAAGTGAACTTAGTAACCTACCTTCTTTAGTGTAGTTTAGTTTAGTTCTTTAGTTTTTTTAGTTTTTTTATGTAATATAATAAAACTGGTTATTTATTGCAATAAAAAATAGTTTTAATATAAAGATATAAAATCAAAAAGTACAATACCGTACTACATGAACAAAATAGGGAAAAAGGCGAATGATATGCGAATAATGTAAGTGAAGCTAGATTTAGTTTAGTAATTGTAGAATATCTTCTGTGCCCATCATGTCGGAGCACATTGTGACTTCTGACATTGTGTCGAACTAATCACCAGCTACAATGAAACATATGTAACATAAGAACATGTCACCGTCTTCTTTATCAGGTACACGGTGAACGTGTTTTTTCGGTACACGAGTATAGTGTTCTTTGCAATCTTCGCACTTTAGGTACGAGTCTGTTTTAATACGTCTCTTACACACACGACACTCTTTTCCATCAATAATGAAATCACCGTCTTCTGCAAGATGAGACTTTGAAGTTTGAGCCGACGCGACATTGGATGCGATCGCTTGTTGTTGATTGTTGTGGATGCAGTAATTGGATTATTTTTCATTTTCTTTCTTTTTGTCTTTCCTTCTCTTCCAGTATTTTTCTTTTCTTGGAGTCTTGTTGTTCTTGCCGCTTTTCGCTCTTGCTATTTTTTTTGTCATCTTTAAGCTTCTTTTGTTTTGGTTTATTTTTTGGCTCCACATAAGAGGCCCTGAGGAAAATAATTTTCGTCAGGGTCTATGTCATCTTTGGGGATGCTGTATGTTTAAGGAAAGGAAGGACAGAAGAGTTCTGGGAAGGAAAAGGGTTTAAGGGTGGGTAGGAATCTGGGGTTCAGTGTGTCCTGGTCATCCCACCCCATGAACCCGGGCACCACTGCTAAATCACCAAACGTAGCGAACCACTTGGGGTAATCTATGGCAGAGGCATTGGTTATCCAATAAAGGTTCCCTGGGCTGCGGTACCCATTCCCGCCTCCCAAATTGACTACTTGGTACTGCCTTGATGAAAAGGAATACGGATTCTTTTCCTTTCTTGTAGATTCCTTGGGGCGGAATAGGTATTCACTTAATTATTTTATATCACAAGGAACACTAGAAATTTGATCTATATCTCAATGCTTTTAACTGTCTTGCCCTGTATTAGGATTTGATCCAGATTCTTGGGCATGAAGCGTAATCCATAATATTATTTTCATTTTTTGTACCAGTTTCATTAATATCATTAATGTAAAAAAAATCCACCTTATTAAAACATTTTTAAAAGTTTTAAATTTATGCTAATTATCTGTTCCTACAATTTTGCAAAACATGTCGTACTCCATAGTTTTTAGTTGCGTATTTGAATCATTTTCATGTATTTGTAGAGACCCATCGCGAGCCAATATTCGAGGTCTCTCTTTCGTTGGAGAAAGTAACGGTGTTGGTCAAAATTTTGATTTTTTATTCTAAATTGTAAAGAAGCTCTAGACCTTTTTCTAGTGCTACTCGACTCCTTATTTCTTCAGTGGCCTTATTTAGTTACTCAACTGTATACTTTGGTATTTTTGGCATGATGCGCGGACAACTAAAATTGATGAAAAAACATGGTATAGTAATTGGCATGTCGTGTTATTTGTTGTCTGATTCACTTCAAATTTACATGGGGAAGCCGTTTTTTCACATTATTCGTCTATTGTGAAAATGAACTAAATACATTTTTTCCCAAAAATCATAGTAATTGGCCGGGGGGCCAATAACTATAGCTTGCATGTTTTGGAGTGACAGTAATTAGCCACCCACTTAAAAATTCCAATTTTTACCTAAAAATGAACAAGAAGGACAGCAACGGCACTAACAATAAAGCATTTACATATAAAATCAGAAGGAATCACAAAAAAAAACACATTCTCTGACTATTATAGCTAAATAACAAAAACAACTTTCCTTAACAAAAAGTTAAGAAATGACAGCAAACTTAGCAGACACTCCGAGACAACGCCATTAAATACACTAGCGCCGCATGATAGTAAAATATTGAACTTGTGAGAGAAATACAAGGATTACATTACGAAAGTAATGATGGCCATAATGTCTTCAAATGCAGGTTTGAGCTGCGACTAAGTAACCTTTAGCAGCGAGAAAAGGTGCTCATCAGATAATCGATTTTTGACTGAGTTTTCCGCAATTTCATGGTCGAAAAAGTCTGTTCACAGACGTACAACAACCCAAACATCGCTATTATTTTCTGGGTGTGATCAATTATCTTTGGATATTCAGTTTTCGGCAGTGTTCTATAAAAATCTAATTTTTCTGAATTTAAGAACAATAGGCGACTTGCATGGATTTCATAACGACTTGGAAAAAATCGTGTGGATAGATTTTTTTTACTAAGATTACGAAAATGTTAGTAAAAATTGTTAGAAATGTACTTTTTTTTAAATATAAATAAATCCATTATTTGAGCTCGTGACGTCACTACATGAAAACGTCCCGTCTCCCATTATGTTCCCTAAATTTTGTTAAATTCCACACTGTTTAATTTTTTTTTTATATGGCAACACTTTGATTTCCGGTAAATTTTTTATTTTTCGTTTAACGTTCACTAGATTTACTGTTTGTTATGAACATAAAATTATGTCCCGTCTTTCCTTTTTATAAAAAATGGTCTGATTTTTTGGATTGAAATTTTCAAAAAATCGCCAAAGTTTCAAAAATACGATTAAAAAAAAATACAGAATGTCTTAGAATATTTGCCTAAACCGGAATTTTTTTTTTTTAAATGTGATGCAAGTGGCCTATTGTTTTGAATGGGGGCTGCACTGCATTTCAAACATTTCTAACTGCAATTCTGCAGGGACTTTCTCCGGGTCCACATTAAGCGGCATTGAAAAAACATCAAGCGATGACTGAATATTCTTAAAATCTTGAAATCCAGTTTCTGTGTGAAGTTTCTTCAACGCCTGACTGAATTCTTTCAGTTTGCTCTCACTCACTGGTGCCACGGATTCTAAGCGCAGAAAGTGAGTTAAATCATTTTTCTCAATGTAATTATAAAACAGAAAAAGCTGGTTTTTAAATGATTTCAGACAACTCCAAGTCTCATCTAAAAATTGGTTCCTTCCTTGCAATCTTTTATTTAATTTATTATAGTGTTCAAGCAAATCGGTAAAAAATTCAAAATCGGTACGCCAATCTTTGTTTCATCAGATCATTTCTCTCTTCTATTCTTTAAAAAATCTTGTATATCTTCTTTTTAATTAAAGATCGTCGGCGGGCCGGATGAAATGCTTTTGTGGGTCGGAGCTGGCCCGCGGGCCGTACTTTGCCCATCACTGCTCTAGACCAAGGATCAAATCCTACGAAATCCAAAAAAATTATTTATTTTATTTTTGTAAAATCAATATACAATCTTCAAACCATTCCAAAATGAACAAGCAAAAGAAAACACAAAAGAAAGCGACATCTAGCGACTATGAAGAAGTAAACACAAATACTAATAAGATGACCAAATGTATAGGAATAGGTGCACTGGAATTTGACGGCATAAATATGGAACAAATCATCCTTCACATTGATAAAAAAGTGCTTCGTAGTCTCCCCATTCTTCTTTTCTTTAGTTTTCTGAAGGTTCCACTTGTACCACGTGTGAATTGTAAACTCTGATTTTTTTTGATGTCACTCTATTTTTGCCTATTGATGGAAAGCCTTTAGGCGTCATTACGAACACAATTACTCGTTCCGAACACAAGATGTTCGGAATGAGTACTCACTCGTCAACTTATTTTTAAGAGAATGGGTACAAACTAATGGAGATGATGGTTTTCTTTTAGCGTCAGATCTCGCAGCATGGCTTACACTCGCAAGGGTCCGGAGGCGAACCTGGCTCGTGGTATGTCCGACGCTAATTGGAGGGCCCCCGGAAAGGTCCCGTGCTCCCACCTGCGACATCTTCCCTCCCTCCAGCCGATGCAGCAGCCGCCACGATTTGGTGATTACTTGTTATTATGCTCCATTCAACACGCAAGCAATATAGAATGCAATCCATTGTTAGCTCCATCCACTGTTAGCCAATTTAATGTAATTTGGCTCATTCTATTTTTTAGAAAAGTACAGTTTTTTTTTTAAATAAATAAATCCATTATTTGGGCTCGTATCGTCACTACATGAAAATGTCCCGTCTCCGATAATGTTCTATTAATTTTGTAAAATTCCACACTGATTTATTTTTTTTATATGGTAATACTTTGATTTCAGGCAAATTTTTGATTTTGACATTTAACTATTTACTAGATTTATTGTTTGTTCTCTGCGAACTTATTATTTGGTTTGACGTTTTGACAGATGTTACGAAGAGAACGCCGTACATTTTATGCCTTCTGTACCTGTTATAGAACTGTAACGGTAAAGGTGCTGATTTTAACAAAATCAAATTTTATAATATATTATTATTATTATAATCTACAAATACAAGTATATTACATTGGATTTAGTCATATATAGACGTTGAACATTATAATGATTAATGATCAATAAAATGGATCAAGGAAAGAAATATTTATGAGATGTAATATTTTTGGTATGCCTCGTAATTCTCCTGTGCTATTTGTGTGGAAAACTTTATAGTTTTTTAAAATGATTTTCGGCCATGTAATTATCGTTTTTTTCGCACCCATAAAGGCACCCTAAGGCGCATTTTATATTAGAAAATTTTAAAGTCATAATAATAATATTTGAATTGTATATAGCACCGTTTTTGTGAAAAATTACCTCAAGGGTGAGAGAAGAGAATTAAAAATTACCTCAATGCATCCATTTTATTTGGTCGGGTTTTATTAACCCCTCAGGCCTCGACTGTATTATGTCAGCGGGTCAAAATATTTCTGTTTCGCAATATAATCCTGTTTTTGGCTTTCCACATATTACTAGAATATTTCTGCATGTATTGGAAAACAAAAACCTGTTTTGAAAAGGTTGTATAAAATAAGCTTTAAAATTTTATAATTCGAAATAAACATGTAATTATTTTAAATTTGAAAATTTTGCAAGCTAACGTAAAAAGTTTTAAAAAAGACTCACCTTACGTTTTTTCTAACTAAAATCGCAGAAAACGAAAAAAAAAAACATACATATTTTAATAGGCAAATCATTACATAGATATTTTAAAAACTCAAAATGTTTGTGCACTTAGATATTTTAAACTACGCAACGGATTTTCATGCGGTTTTCACCAATAGATAGATTGATTCAAGAGGAAGGTTTATGTGTATAATACATGCTTATTATAGTAGAAAAAAGCCGAGAAATTCAAATATTTAATTCAGGCAGCGGGCAGCTGGCAAGCGGGTGGTGTGGATTTTATAAAGGTTGGGTAATGACATTGTATTTCGTTAGCCACAGCAACATGTGGCCGGGTCTGCTAATGTATTATAAACGTTATTGTCAACTCACTTTTTTGTCATTTCATGCGAAAATAATTAATTAAAAATTCCCAAAGTTTCATAAATTTTATTCACAGTGTGAAATAAAATTTTGGATTCATAAAGGTGTACAATTTAATTATTTTGCAATTAATTTTTAGATTTGAATATAAATCGTGGTGTTTTCTCTTTCCAACACCCTTTAGAACATATTTCAAACTATGATAGAAAGGGAGACGCAATGATTTCTATGATACCTATATGGTTTGTTCCATAAACTGAACAAATAGACCTGACTGGTTAAACATTTGTGTTTTTGTTTTAGTGCTGCTGAGATCCAATCCTGGAACTGGCGCCAGTTCCTTTTTGCAAACCATCACGGAGTCACCAGTTAAGTTCCAAAAGAAAAAGCAGGTTTGTGCGCTAATCTAATTGACTAACCATCGACCCTTTTCTTCACATGGGTAATACAGTGAAACCAGTTCTCTCTAAACCATTCCGATCTATCGCCTTTGTGCAAGTTTTTTGTCTTAAACGAACTGTCAGATCTAAAAAATATTTATGTTATTACCGTTTCGCAATAAAAGCTCAATAAATAAAATACTTCTGAACGTAGCCGAATACTAAAAACTGTTTTTGAAAGGTTATGAAATAAGCTTTCAAACTGTACTATTATAAATAAATATTAACATTTGTAAATATTAAATTTTAGAATGGAAACATAAAAAAATTGTAAAAATGACTCATGACAGGTTTTTATGTGAAAACGGTACAAAAATCACAGTTTATATAAAAAAAAAACACTGGTTATATCGTATAAAACGTATAATAAACAATTTTGTCACCTCAGATTTTTGCGATTTCATACAAAAATATTAAATAAAAAATTAACATTATGCAACGGCGCGTATGCAATTTGGCGGGTGAAAACTGTTTCTAACAAAATAAGTATTTTTTACCTATATCTTTGGACAACATTGAATAGAGATGTGTAGCGTGTTTTATTATAGATATTCTCCTTTTTAGGATTGTAACTACAACAAAAACAGAGTTATAACGATGTCTTTTGGACACACACGCGAAATCCAAATAAATGGAATATTTCTGAACATATGTATATCCGAAAACTAAAAACGGTTTTTGATAGGTGATAAGATAGGCTTTAAAATTTTATAAATCAAAATAAACATATAATTATGTAAATATAAAAATTTAGCATGCGAAGACTAAAAAGTTTTTAAAATGGCTCACTTTTCATTTTTTATAACTAACCTACTGATAATAAAAAATAAAAAACACATGTATTTTATTAGACACATGTATTATAAAAGTTATTGTCACATCAATTTTTTGTCGTTCCGTGTAAAAATAATTAATTAAAAATACCCAATGTTTCATACATTTTTTTCAAATTGCGATCTGAAAATTTGTTTTAATGAAGGTATACATTTTAATTCTTTTATGGGTAACTTTTAGATTTGAATATAATGTGTGGTATTTTTAACCCATTGGCCACAAACCCCGGCAGCCTGCCGGGTGTGCAACTCAGGTACTTAACCACAAACCCCGGCGCGCTGACGGGCTAGAGTAGGTCCGCCAAAAAACAGACACCGAGCACGACAGTAACATTTTTAATAAAATTTTGGATGCCGAACGCTCTGTGGTAATTATTCATTCATTTCATTGAATTGGCAATAATATGTTTTTTCCCTGATATTTGTGTTTCAAGTTTTATATGCAGCCTGCCGCCATTTCATTTCTTCAAAATTGCGAGCGGTTCTAGGCTTTTGGTAATGACCCTGAATGTCCCTGATTGCTTTGAGAACTATCATACTAAATTATTTTATTAGGTATCAGTATACAAGTACATAAAAAAAACAAAAAATTATTAACGTTCGATTTTTGAATATTATTTTTTTTGTAACTTTTCAAATAAAAATGTGAAAAAAAAACTTACGAAAAAAAGAAGGTTATATTTGTATCCTTATTTACACATATTTTCATATTTAAAAAAAAAAAATTATGTTTTTCTTTACCTTAATCCAATATGTAAACAATGATTTAGTACACCAATGCAGGTTTCAATTTTTGGTACAAAATTAATTCAGAGGTGAAGGCCAATGTTTTAGCTCATTAATTCTGTGGCCAATGGGTTAACACCGTTCATATCACATTTCTCACTATGATAGTAAGGGAGATGTTTTCTATGAGACCTATATAAGATTTTGGCAAAATTATCATAATCTCTAAGACTAGTTACGTAATTTTACCTGGACAGGACTTTTTCTTACTAAGTCCACATCCTCTACATAAAATCATCAATAATAAATTATTGATTAGAAATTTACGAAAAAATATACAAAAAATAGGTATCACCGTGGAAATCTAAACTTATGAAAATGTAGTAATATTTAAAAATAAAACCATGTACGTCTTTTTAAACACTTTACTTTGTTTGAATAGTTGAGCCTATATTAAAATTGAAAGCGTGCTCCTTACAAGCACGGCCCTCGATCTATCAGATTTTGAGATTCGCATAAAGAAGAAATTAAATAAATGACAAAATGCAATTTAACAATAATTATAAACATAAAAATGATGGTACAATTATAAAAATGATTTATCTGAACAACAAAAAGGTTGCCGCAGAAAACATATGGGATGTAAAGAACAATTAGTTATTGATTCTGTAATTCTAAAACAGATTCAAACCCAAAAGCGTAATTTACATATTTGTTATATAGATTACCAAAAGGCTTACGATAGTGTCCCGCACTCGTGGCTGATAAAAGTTTTAAATATATACAAAATTAACCCAATTATTATTAGCTTTTTGGAAAAAATTATGTCGTTTTGTAATACCGATTTGCTTGTAAATTTGAAAGATAAGAAAATTGTAGTACCGGGCATTTCAATAAAAAGAGGGATTTTTCAAGGAGACTCATTGAGTCCTCTTTGGTTTTGCTTAGCATTAAATCCTCTATCTAAAATGTTAATTGAAAGCAAGTTTGGAATAAAAATTAAAGATAATACAAGAGAGAGTAACGTAAGTAATAATTTCACATTTATTATTTATGGATGATTTAAAATTATTTTCGAATTTTGAACCAAATTTAGAGAAAATGATTAAAGTAGTTGAAATTTTTTTTAGATGATATTAAAATGACTTTTGGTTTAGATAAATGTAGAACGATCCATATAGAGAAAGGTAAAATTGTAGATGGAGACAAGGGTATATTTAGAAACTTCAAAATTGAAAGTATGAAAGGGGATGAGGTTTATAAATATTAAGGATATCCGCAATCAAATAGATTAGACCATACTTGTATTAAAAATGATATCAGGATTAAATTTAAAACTAGGATCAGAAATTTTTTTAAATGCAATCTATCTGTTAAAAATTTAGTAAAGGCAATAAATACTTGGGCAATACCTCTATTAACTTACTCATTTGGCATAATTAAATGGTCCAATATAGATTTAGATAGCTTAAAACGATTAATTAGAACTTTTAATTGCCATCATCCAAATTCAGCTATAGAACAAATTAATTTACCTAGAAATTTAGGAGGTAGAGGGTATCGTCAAAATAACACCTTTAAAACATAATCAGATAGAAATGCTAAGAAATTTTTTCCATAGGAAAGCTGATTGTTCAGAAATGCACAAAATAATTTGCAAGGCAGATAGAAATATTTTGCCATTAAATTTATACGACGAGAATGCCAGCATTCTTATAAATACCAACCAGGAATTATAAGATTCCTGGTCAAATAAAATTCTTCACCCAAAACACTTCAACTATCTCAACCAAACATACATATGTTGACAAACTTTCGTCAAACAAATGGTTGAGTATTGGAGAGTTGAGCGCAGAAATAGAAGGATTTATGCTTGCCATTCAAGATAGAGTCATTAATACTAAAAATTATAGGAAGCATATCATCAAAGATACAAATCAAATTGATGATTTATGTAGAAAATGTTTGGCTTTTCCGGAAACTATAGAACATATTATATTGGGATGTTCTGTATTAGCGCCGTCCGAGTATACATTTAGGCACAATCAAGTTTTAAAAATAATTCACCAAAGTTCACCGTAAAATAATATATAAAAAAGTTTAAAAAACAACTAATACTTTACATGAAAACAAAAGTAAATAATAAACAGTAAATATAGTAATCTTGAAGAGTTAATAGTAATTTAACATTTTCGTAAAAGTGAATTTAGGAACGCATTTCAAATTTAGGTGCAATGGTATTCATTGAACTTAACTACTAGCTGGAGGTTATGCTGCCGCTGTTGTAAACTGAGTGAGAAAGAATAACTGTCCTGTGTTTTCGACTATAGGGGTTCGTTTTAAACCGCTTATCACTCAATATTACTTTTATGTTTGAAAATGTTAACTTTGAAGGAAAAGATTCTTCACATGCACTCGATTTTTAGATTTTTGCAACCATATCAAGTAGACGGAAGATGGAAATAGTAACGGTAGACGTGATGTAAAACTGGAGCTTTAATGTATAACAGGGTGTTAAGGGACATACTTGACTTACTTTAAAAATCAGTGATGCCTGATATTATTTGGAGTAATAAATGTAAATAAAATTTGGGTCTCGGGTGACATTTTTTTTTTTTCAATTGAAACCATAAAATAAGTAGGATTTGGGCAGTTAGGGTCGGGATGAGGAGTGGGGCGATTACTCGGCTGAGTGACCGGTGATGACATGTGGAAGAATTTTTTTGTTTGATTATGTAAAAATTATTTTTAAAAAATTTATCAAAATTTCATTTACGATTTTTATTCCAAATAATGCCAGGAATCATTGGTTAAAGTAAGTCTAGTAAGTCCCTTGACACCCTGTACATGTACATATGTATTTTTTTAGATTAATCTGTAATCTTTGAAGCCAAGTTCTTTTTATTAACATTTTTATCAGTGTTATTTTACAGTGTCGTTAGGTATATTGATAGTAAATAATATCTTCTCAATGGAGACATTATTTTTGTAGTCAGAATAATAAAAAAAAATCATTTGATAGCACTCTCATAATAGAAACTACACAGAACTGTACTAAGTTTATATAGTATTACTTCTAGTACAAATGACACCCTGAATTAAATAAATTACTAAGTGTAATTTGTTAAAAAGTTTCTAAGGATTATTATTGATTATTGGTCTGGCATGTTCTCTTTGAGAATTTCCTCTTTCATATCTCAAAAGTTTGCTTCAAGCCAATCTCTACCTTAATAAATCTGTGTCACATTATCTTATCTTCGTCAAAGTCACTTATTACAATCTTGTTATTCTGTTTCCCTTCCCTGGGATCTGAAGAGGCGTCCTCCGGTAACTTATACTTAATCATGTCTAAATTAATTTAATTTTATGCAAGTCGAACCTAGCCTAATGAGGTTTGAAGCAGTCAGCGAGTTAATATTCTACAATCCGTTAAGCATTCAAGGTGTTAGAAATAACATAATGAATAAATAAATCTGGTCACCAAACACAGCTAATGCCATTTCAAGGAACCTTTCGATTCTGAATGGTGATCTTTCACCAGGACGATACTGAAAGTATCTATAACTCTGGAACGTGCCGCAAACATGCCACAATTATATGATTTTAAATTAATATATTGTTAAATAATACAAATTAAAATAACATTTGATTGAACCCACGCTCTTCCAGATCGTAGCCAACTTGACTTTCTAGTATCTTCTGTCTTTTTCCTTTTCATACAAGATGTTTGAGAAGGAAGATTTTTATGAACGGCTTTTCGGACGATCGTCCATGATGTGCATAGAATCTCTCCTTGGGACTAGTAAACCATAAAATTAAAAAAAATGTGAATAAGAAAGTCCAAATGAACACGACGATTTCACAATTGAAAAAATGATCTTCACTGAACCATTTAATGGCCACCTTCTTAAACCGGAAACGAAAAGTACAAACAAATTTCAGACAGACGAAATGCAAAACCGTTAAGTTGAAACAGGTTTTTTTTTTTTTTTTAAATTTTTGAAGACGGTTTACAATTAGTTCCCGTGAGTACAATGGGCCATAGGCCCATTTTACTCCCATTTTACATGTACCCGTCTCAGAACAGACACAGTCTAGTGAGGCGGGTTACTTTCTTGTTTGTAAACGATAATTTAAAACAATAAACGCCCAGGTTGCCGGCATTGAAAATTATTTTACCTCAATCCTTTAACAATAACCCAGTCCCTTTAATGAAGTTCACCAGAGTTGTCATTGGATATGTGGCTAAGTCTTCTGGTTCCACAATGTGTCTCACCAGGTATCTGAGCCTAGTTCCCACCAGGGCAGGACATTGCCACCACAAGTGAATTGGAGTCTCTTCATCCTCTTCACATTTTCTACATCTATTGGTGCTTTCCACTCCCAATAGCTGCATTTGTCTCCTGAGATGGCAGTGTCCCGTTAGTAATCCTACCAGTTCCCTCAGCGAGTTTCTGTCCATATCGAGTAGTTTTCTGGTCTATCTGGGGTCCGGTCCGTTTATGAGTACTTTGGATTGCCTCATTCCGAGTACCCTCTCCCATTCCTTCCAGTGCTGGGATTTGACCCACCTCTCAATATGTAATTCGGTGTGGCAAGCTACTCCTACGGCCGGCTCGGATCCCGTAAGTAGTGCTTTCGCCCCTTTCCTTGCTAGTTCGTCAGCCTGCTCGTTGCCCTCAATACCCTGATTTCCTGGTACCCATGTCATTATATTGATGGTAGCGGTTATTTTTATTGATGGTAGCGAGTTCTGTAAGAACAGTCCTGCATTCCATCACCAGTCTGGAGTTGCATCGGTTACTTTCCAGTGCCATTAGGGCTGCCTGACTATCAGAACAAATAGTTATGTTCTTATTCCTGTACCCGATACGTATACATATTCTCCTGTGCACAGGCCAAGATGGCTTTCATCTCAGCCTGAAACACAGTGCAGTGTGTTCCTAGGGGTATACTGAGTTCCCTCTTGGATCCCTGTAGACATACCCCGGCCCCCGTTCCTTCCTCCATCTTGGACCCATCTGTGAACCAGATTAGTTCCTGTCTGGAGGTTGGACCTGGGACCATGTCCCACTCCTCCCGGGTGGGGTACATCATATCAAACTGCTGTCTGAAGAAGTATTCAGCTAGTTTGCCGTCCTGCTTCATTCCAGCTGTCGGGCTAATTGCCCTCAGTCTTGTTCCAATCTCCGTATGACTGTTTTTGGGCAACTCACCTCTCCAATGACCTTTGCATTGTAACCTGTAGGCTGCCGCCATCGCAAAATAGGATTTGCTAGGCTCAGTTAATCTTTGCTAACTCGCTTTAACTCTCTGGATTGCTCTAAGTTTTGATTTTCTAAAAGTTCCAATAATATAAGAACATTATGTACTATTTTCAGTATATAGATTTTGATTTTGTCATTTGATTGACTCTGGACAGTAGAAGAAACTAAAATAATAAATAGAATTTTTTATTTATTTTATATGACCATATTTAACAAATAAGAGTAGATGCTAATCCATCCCACTTTAGTCAAAGAACTGGCAGTTTTTTAAGAATTTGGAGTGGATCGAAGATTAGCAGTTAAACATTAAATTGTGTCACAATATCTGTCATTCCTCAAAATATGATTTATTTCTACTAATGTAGATGCTCTTGTGCGGTATTCATGTTAAAAAAAGTAGATCTCGGATTATTAGGTTGACTTTGACACTGTGATTCAGTGCCAATAAATGTTTTGTAACCACCAGTTTAGTACAGTAAACATGAACATATTGTGTTTGTTGCAGCCTGGATTGGACCCAATGGGTAACAGCCACCACTTGGAATCCACTAAAGTGCCCCTGTTCACCGCCGAAGGAACTAACTGCTTCTCCAGGAATCCTCAAGAAGTGAGTCACCTTTATTATTCTACATATATTCTGACGGCCAGCGGTAAGGCTCTTGCCGTGTGTGGTGACCAGATCTGAATAGCCAGGTACTTCCCAACCTTCCTCTTCCCTATCTCCTTCCCCTCCCCACTAGCTTCAGCCCCACAACATACCCCAATTGGGGATGCCATAGTCTCACTGGCTTCAGACCGGAGCAGTTGGGATTCTTGTGTGGTATTCATATAAAAAAATATACAGGGTGTCCGGGGGTAGAGGGCATTAACTTCGGAAGAAGATTCTACAAGGGCTGTCCGTAAAATAAGAAATGATTTTACGCACGATCCGGTAACACTGGCGTGTAGCCTGGTTTCCCCTTGCCAAATCCCCACCATGCTGCACCCTCTGTGACGCTTAGTCTCGGCATGGCAGGTGTGAGTTACGCTCTTCATTTTTAAACTTTGCTTCAGTGAATCTGAATGACGCTACTGACGGATTGTTCCTTTGTCTTTGTTGTCGTATAGTATACCCAGGTGTCGTCCCCAGTCATAATTGAGTCAAAGAATTCTTCGCCATCGATGTCATAGCACTCAAGGAATTCACAGGCTGCTTCAACCCGTTGTGGTTTGTGATCTTCGGTGAGAATTTTGGGACTCACCTTGGGCAGACCTTGTGGTCTTCCAAATGTTCTGTCAATATCTTGTCAATAGTGGTCTTACTGATGTCAGGGAGTTGTTTCGTCTGAAACCGATGGTCATCCGGCACGCTTTTAAATTCTCTGCACCATTTGCGCACGTCTTTCGCACTCATATACTGTTTTCCATACACTTCAAGCCTCTGAGAATGAAAGTTTACCGGGGTCTTGAAAAAACCAATTAAAGAGCGTAATTCACACCTGGCGGGTGCGGCGAGTAGAAGTTCCATCGCGAACGGCTGCCATGCCGACACTAAGTGTCGCAGAGCAGCTACGGGGATTTGGCGTAGGAGAACTAGGCTACAAGCCAGTGTTGCCGGATCTTGCGTAAAATTGTTCCTCGAGACCTCAGCACTTTGGAGACTTTATTTTATGGAAATTTTTTCAAAATTCCAACTTTTAGGGGTATTTTTGTGGTAAAAAGGTAAAATTAGACTGGCGTGTGCGGGCAGCATTACTATTTTCCGCTATTGCCAAATCACCGCCCAATACGCTCTTCCAATTCTGCAGGGTCAGTGTTGAATTTGAATTAACATTTTTATTCGCGTAGTTATGTTTCACTTTAAAAACTTTATTGTTGTTAATCAAAACTTGTTGATTTAATGTGTCTTTATCTAGTGTGTATTTATTAAGACTGACTTAACCACTCCGATACGTAAGCAGATATACACGATAATATAACGATAGCAGTCAAGTACAGTAAGCGTGTTTTCATGTCAACGCGTGTGTTTCCATAGAAATTGTTATAACTCCGTTATTGTTCTAGTGACATCTCTAAAATAAAAAGTAGAAGGTCCATAATAAATCAAGCTGCATGTCCCTATTCAAGTTGTCGATAGAAATACATAAAAAGACCTATTTATTCTGTCAAATACATGGTAGATACAGATTTTAACCGCCAAATCGCCTACGTGCCGCTAGATATTGTTATTTTTTTTATTAAATGATAAAAAAGTGAGGTGACTAAATTGTTTATTATTCATTTATACAATAGAATAAGTATTGGTTTTTACATAATCCGTGATTTTAGTACTGTTTTCACATAAAAACATCACACGAGTCATTTTAACATTTTTTTTTATGTTTGCATTCTAAATTATAATATTTACAAATATTAATATTTATTTATAATATAACAATTTGAAAGCTTATGTTTCATTTATAGAGCTTTAATTGTGAAGCGGAAATAACACAAAGTTTTTGTAAATCTCACATTTCGTTGATGAAAAACGTACATATTTGCGATAGATCGGAGCAGTTAAAGGAACAACTTAATTCAGTGCGTGTTTCAGTGTAGACTTTTAGTAATTTTGTTATTGAATTATTGTGTCAATGCCTGGCTTTACCAACGAAGAACAGGCATTCATTATGTCTATGGGCTCGTTGATGGAAATACTGCTGCCACACGCCAAGAATATGCGCAATGTTTTGCAAATCAAAATTTGCCAAACGCTTGTGTTTTTGTTCAAGCTCATGCACTTTTTCGTGGATAAGGCCTAGGCCGAAGAACTCGAAATAACCATGCTGGTAATTTACCACTGGCGAACGAAGACTTGATCATGGCTTCAATCGAAAATGACCCCACGTTGTTCCTTCGTAGAATTTCTGCAATGACTGGTGTTCCGAAAAGCTCTATCTGGGATCTCTTCAAAAAGTACAAGCTTCACCCATTCCATTATCGTTGCGTGCAAGGCCTTCTGGAATATGACCCCGTATCAAGGATTGCGTATTGTCAGTGGATACTCCATAAGCAACTTGCGAATCCGAACTTCATTGGGAATATCCTTTGGACAGACGAGGCCCAGTTCAACAGAAATGGTGTGATAAACCTGCCTAACTTGCATGAATGGGCAGAAGAAAACTCACCCTCCGTAAGGCAGGTGCACCGCCAGGTTCAATTCTCTGTGAATGTTTGGGCGGGAATCATTAAAAATCAAATTATAGGACCACATGTGCAGTGGCGTAGCGTGGGTATCAGCCGCCCGGGGCGGAGGAAATTTTCGCCGCCCCCTTACTTCAAGCGCCGGTTGGAAGGGGGGGCGGGGTATGTGGAAATCCTATTTTTTTTATTACGACCTCATTTTATGCCATTTTTTTAAATTGCGTTTGACAAATATTCTTCAAATGAATATCATTTTTATAAATTCTACTACAAATTTATAACTGCTGTCGGAGATCGAGAATGGTATCCATGTAAAAGGATTTCGCATTTCGAATTTATACACCGTGTTTAGAACACATGGTTTTAATTTATGTTTGATTCTGCGTAAGAGTCCCCAAATAACAGTTACATAAGGAACAATTTTGCAGCATTTGGTATGCAACTTAAATGTAAAGCTTCACTCGGTACACGATAAATCTGCAACTTGTTATTTAATTTATCGTTGTATTCTGAACACAAAACTAGTTTAAATTAAATCTGTATGCAGTGAATTAAAATTACACTAAGAACGCGAAAATGTTTTCCTTTGATTCTGGCAGCACATACATAGTCTGCAACTAGAGTATTATAACTGCACTTCGAATAAGCGAATGTTTTCTTTCAAAATGTGTCAGCAAATGAATCCACTGTTGAGTTTTACATTCTGAACACAAAACTGGTTTAAATTAAATCTGTATGCGGCGCTTGCACTTCGAATAAAAGAATGGTCTCCTTCCCAATGTATCAGCAGATTCATACACAACTGAAATTCAATCTTTACATTCTGAACACAAAAATCTGTATGCGAGTTCCCAGCTTTAATTATTATTACTCTCATAATATGCGTATGATTTTCCTAAGGCTTGCAAAATTTGCAGATTAAAAAAATATAATTATAGACATTTATAAATTATAAAATAAAGAGTTGAACATTTTCAAAAAATTATTTTACCCTAAAAAAAATTACAACTGAATTTTATTTTTCTGATTTTTCTTTATTATAAATTAAAGCTTGAACAACGAATCACATAGTCAAACACACAAAAACATTTAAAAAATCGAGTGCAGTTAACACGCGGTAGAAGCGAAACTTTACCAAAACAATCTCAACCAATAGCCTTGAAAAGTGAGGTCATAATCAAACCGGCCAATGAGCGCAGACCTTGCGTCATTTCTATTTTATATCTCAACCAATAGGAGCCTTGATAGGAGTTTGATGCTTCGCAGGTTCTGCGGTGCATCATTTCCGTTTCACCCGAATTCCAAATTACAACAGGGCTATAGAAGTTTCACTTAAAAAAATGTGAATTAAATGTATAATACTCACGTCGCTAGTCACTCATGATCCAGTAATGAATGAAACTTTCTTAGAATTGTCAATCACATCACATTGCCCACGGACTTCTCTCAATCATTCTCACTGAAAATTAGTCATAAACAATCCAAGCACAAACAGATTCTCGGGCAATTCTTGCAATGAACTACAGAAGGTGTTGCCAGTCGCTAGAGTGATCGAGATGGTATTATCATACACTCATTTAAAGAAGGGGAATTCCCCGGTTTCGTCACGGAATAAGTAATGAAAAATTCCATGCTCATTTCAATCGGTCCGAATAGTAGGTGCGACAAAAATATGAAACGATACGGTTGAAATTTTTAAAAGATAGTATTATTACTTACTAGCTGGTTCCCAGCATGCGTTGCAATGCCATATTCAAAAAAATACATTGCTTTTCCCTGCATATCCTTTCCCGTGCTATCCCGTTCCCCCACCCGTCCTGCCCCTACCCTCCCGCGTTCTCCCTCCACCTTCCCGCAAACCCTCCTCCCGCATTCCATATATTCAGTCCCAGTACATTCAGTATTCAAACAGCTCGCATGCCACCTATTACAATTTTTTAAATTTAAATTTTCATTTTTCCTATACATATTATAAATATTGATTTTTGTATATTATAAGAACAATAAATCAAATTTGGTAAATAACATAGGTAACTATTTATAATTTATAAAATCCATAAACAATTCTTTTAATATGAAAAAAAACAGCTGCCTGCTAAATTCAATTTCATCAAACGCGTGAACTGTCAAACTTGTCAAGTTAAAATAGTCATTAAGTTTTCTGAAATTATTCAATTTTCTGCTCAATTTTCTTAATTTTTCTTTCCGTAAGAACCTTCCACAAAGTATTAGAAAACTTTTAAAAAAAGATGAATGAAATAGGTAAAGTCGTTGTGAAGATATGGCGTGACCAAGGGAAACAGGGATTCATTTTTATATATATAGATTGCGAAAATTTGCCGCCCCCCTTAAAAGTCCGCCCCCCCCGCCCCCCCCGCCCCCCCCCCACGCTACGCTACTGCACATTTTGCCTAGACTTAATTCAAGAGATTACCTGCGTACTGCATTTAATCTACTTAGAAGACGTGAAATGTGGTTTCAACAGGATGGAGCTCCACCACATTTCGGACTTGCTGTTAGTCGATACCTAGACGATCAATTCCCTGATCGTTGGATTGAACATGGTGTGCATTCTCCATGGCCAGTGCGGTCTCCAGACTTGACGCCCTTAGATTTTTTCTTTTGGGATGTGATGAAGGACAAAGCTTATGCCAAACAAGTAAATACAGTCGACAGTAGGTTTGTATTTTTGTATGGTAAAAAAAAAGTTGGAATTTCAGAAAAAGTTATTAATCTTTTTTACTCCTACCATAATGTAGATTCACCTCCCAATGTTAATGCACTTTACCCCCAGTACTGTATATTTCATATGTTAGCTTATAACTCCTTCATATCTTTAAAAGTTCATGGCACTTAATGAAATAAACTTAAAGCACACTTATTTGAAATCGTCTGATAGTATGTAACCATTTTTTCCAGACCTCATTCACCTCTACCAAGATGGCAGATTGGTTTAACTCTGGATATTTGTCCAGCACTCTGTTTATTCACAGGGGATGTAACTGGGAACTAGTCAAGTTTGAGATTTAATCTAAAATACTACATATTTATATATGTATATGCTTTTGACTTTCTGATATAGCAATGGATGAAATTTGCTTCTTTTACTATATTTATTACTACTTTTATTTGGTTATAATGATATTTTATATTGTGCATACATGAGTTGGTATTTTTGATTGGAAATTTGCTTCTTTTACTATTACTATTATTTGTTTAAAACGTTATTTTATATTTTGCATACATACATGAGTTGGTATTTTTGCTTCTGAAATTTACTTCTATTTACGGTGCTCCAGATTTTATGTCCGGGTTAAATCTTTCCCAAATGAAAGACTAAACCCTTCCACACACTTTTCCACAAATGAATATCTAGTAAATTCACGCAATGTAAGTGCACTATACACGGTGTCCGAAAACTCGTAGTACAAGCGGAAAACTGGTGAACCTACATCACATAGGGAACCTAAATAAACATAAAGATTTTCAATTTAAGCATTTTTAGATTCAAATTTTAAAAAATATATATCTAATAAATTTTTTCGGGTTCTTTAGGGTTACCGATACACGGAAATGTTATTTTGACAGTTCGAAGATGCTACTATAAAATTATTTATAAGCTGCAAAATCTTTTTTCGTGTCCATAGTTTATTTATTTTCACTTACTAAGTTATTCTTCCACCTCTTCTAGGCATTAAAATATGGTTAATTAACGTATTTACTTTGTTGTGGAGCAATTTGAATAAGCGGCGGGCAATAATTTACTCCAGTTGAAAGTAATACGAACGATTTTCGGCCAATTCGAATAAGCCTTGTGAGAGAAATTATTAGCATATTTGTGTTCCAACTTACATTATGTAGTAATGTTCCTTTTCAAATCCAAAAACCCTAGGCACATCACAAAAAACACATTAAAATGTCATTGGTACATCACAAAAACATAATAACAGGCGTTGGTATTATTCCATTGTAATACACAATAATTAATCACGTTAAACTACGAAAATATCACAAAATAGTACACAAACACACATTGTTTTAAAGTTTAATGAACGAAAGGGTTGTTGATAGAAAAAATGTCAACAAAACGCGTCAATCGCGTGAGCCGTGAACCGAAAACTGCATAAACAATAATACCCGAAAACACGTGATCGGACAGGTCCGAACATAGCCGCAATCTTCTAGCCTCTTCTCTCGCGTGTATTGAAATGAGCGAATAGAGATAGCTAATTGGAATGCGATACGTACAAGCTGCGAATGATTCTACTTCTTGAAAACTATCGCGCGTCTCTTATTTCACTTGTTTATTGAAAGGAGCTAATAGACAGAGCGGATTTTGTTATACTACAAGCTGCGAAAATATTACGATAATCTATTTAACCGTCGAATGAACAATTATTTTATTTTTACAGTGAATTAAATTTTGGGCGATTTCAAAATAATGCTTAAAATCCGGAATTCTTTATTTGTTTTTCTTTTCAATAGTTTTTATTAGTTAGGTACTATGATCGTCAGTAATAATTTGACCAAAAAAAAAAACAACTTCTGATTCGATTTACTCGAAAACAAAAGCTCAAATCAAAAAAAGTTATACTACAAAATCAACTCCAAATGTGATGGGGAATCCCCAGTTTCCCGCTTGTACTACGAGTTTTCGGACACCTTGTATAAGTATAATAAATACAAAATAATACAAGAACAATACGTCAATCCACCAGAAACATAATGGGAAAATATTTCACCGACTCCAGATATTTTCATATCAGAGGGTTCGGCTCTGATGAAATCCTAACTGGTCCGATAAATCCTACTGATCCCTCAATATAAATATTTAAAAAATCTTTCGTAATCCTACATGTATTTAAAATGACCGACTTTTGCAATATTATTTATCAATATTTACTATTATTATTATTTGGTTATAACAATATTTTATATTTTGCATACATGAGTTGGTATTTTTGCTTGGAAATTTGCTTCTTTTACTATTAGAAATTATTTGGTTAAAACGATATTTTATATTTTGCATACATGAGTTGGTATTTTTGCTTGGAAATTTGCTTCTTTTACTATTATTATTATTTGGTTATAACAATATTTAATATTTTGTATACATGAGTTAGTATTTTTTCAGAAAATGACAGTTTCTGCCAACATCATGGCCCTTGATGACTGGGGACCCTGGGGACAGGGGGCATGGGGTACCTGGGGACCTCCCGGGGCCCCCTGTGGTAAGCAGCTTCTATTATCCAGTTCTTATGCTATATACACAAACAATAAGAGAAGATTGATATTCACTAACAAGTTACTTTCCTTCCTAATTCAGCATCCAACTGGGACCTACAAAGAATCTGGCCCATTTTGTAGAGGATCCGAAGCACCCTGATGCACCCAGAACGTGTCTGTGAATAAGGCCGGTGAGTGGTCCCACTATTTTCTTATTACAAATCTTTATTTCTTTTTAAAATATAACAAAAACATAAAAAAAAAATAGAAAAAAAACAGAAACAAAAATATTATTATTTTAGGTTTAAATTATGATATTCTATGCGTGATTTAGTTTAAGAAATGTCTTGAAAAGATTTGTTCAATTTTTCATGAAATGATACACGAAATTTGATGCAAATACCATCCTATACATTGAATTTTGTAACGGCTTTAAATATTTATACATTTTTAGGTTTAAATTATGATAAATCTAAACCTGATAAAGTGTTCATATTTTTGAAGGCATAATTGATATTTGAATTATTATGGAATGTAGTAGGGCGAGGGGCTATTTGTTTAATCTTCAGTCTATCTTAACCACCGGTTTAATTTATTAGCTTTAACCGGTAGTTGACATTGAACTGGATAAATGTTGGACAAAAGCCCTAAATATTCTATTTTAGTGTTAATGTTATTAAAATGTTCTTGATTACAGTAACATTTTATTCCGTTACTAGACATAAGATCCAAACACTATTTACGGGTGTTTACTATATTATTATTGATGTTTTCAAGTTCACTTAAACATTTATCTTAATAATAACCATTAGATTTATGTAAAGGAAAGGTTAAAAAAAAAAAAATCCTTTATCCACTCGAGCGATCACGTTAAAAATTTAAAAAAGATTTGAGTGTCCGTGATTACTGAGCGTTCGATTTTGAAATTTCCCACCCACATTAAAAATCATATATCAGGATATTAATATGGAGACATGTAAACTGTTTATAGTGCTATACAGTCAATGAATCCATCTGTATCTTACCGTTTATTCCATATTTTTAGTGTTTATAAAAAATAAAAATGAAATAATAAACACACAAATACTGCGCGTTAGTTCCTTTCGTTAGTCATACTAGTCAACATTAGATACTATTTATTTCTGAAGGTTGTCTATGGCCTACTTGATAATCACAGATACAAATATAGATTAGAAGGCTCAATTTTTTAATTGTCAATCTGTTGAAATTTTTTTTTTTGAATTTGGTTCCGGGACTGTCAAAATTTAATGCACTAAATTAGGATATTTAATGCATTTTCCACAAATAACTGGCATTACATTAGAAAGATATAATCACTGTATACATTTATTTATTAGGTAATTTTTGGAGATCGCTGTCAACGGTTAATATGCACTTTAAAAAAAAAAACTCTTTTAATTCACCTTAATTACATTAAAAGGCAAACTATTTGCATTGGGGGAAGTGGAAAATATTTCATTCTAAATTTCGATTACGTAAAATTAAAATTAGCTTTCGTCTTGTGAGATTGTACGCCATTAGCTATTTCGCTGTCACTTTGGTATGTTGGTATTCCTGATACACTTGAATGTATAACAAACGGCTAGAAGATTTTGAAGGTACCACGAAATCTGGAAAGGTAAGTACTAAATTATCGGAGTTTTGGGAATAAAATGACGGAAAAAAACATGTTTTTAATTTCGGTAATTATTTTTTATAAATAATACATTCACTTTTGAATCACAAACCATGTTACACAAACCTAGCGTAGCCGCTAAACTACTTGAAAACTGGGATGTTTTTCTTGCCTTGACGCGAGTAAGCATTATAAAGGGGCACTTTCTTTTGTATCACAAACCATGTTACACAAACCTAGCGTAGCCGCTAAACTACTTGATAACTGGGATGTTTTCCTTGCCTTGACGCGAGCAGGCGGTATAAAGTGGGCACTTTCTTTTGTATCATAAACCATATCACACAAACTTAGCGTACGTAGCCGCTCAACATCGCAGAAATAGTTGACTTATAAAAATAAAATTTTAATGTCACAAAAAATTCAAGCTAATAAATTTTAATCAACGCACGCAATACATGTGTATTAGGTAAGTACCTACTAATTAGGCGGAATTTCAGTTTTATAACATAAAAAAAAACGCCCGCGCGATTTTGTCTCTAGCCGTTGGTTTCAAAATTTTCCATGAAGTCTGCTACGCTTTGCTCTAGCATCTTTTCGTACAGTAACAAGAATACCAACATAACAATATGACATTTGAAAATAATGTTTGACATTGTTTGAAAATTGACGGTCTCATTTCACAGAATGAAAGCTAATTTTAATTTTACGTAATCGAAATTTAGAATGAAATATTTTCCACTTCCCCCAATGCAAATAGTTGCCTTTTAATGTAATTAAGGTGAATCAAAAGATTTTAAAAAAAAAAGTGCATATTAACCGTTGACAGCGATCTCCAAAATTTACCATTTATTATTCTTATTTGACAATAAGAATAATCTCGATTCTAGCTTTATTAAGTTAAATAAATCGTTTTACAAAGACAGCCTGCTTCACAGTTTAAAAAGCATAAGGTGAAGAATTCTCACTGTGTTTAGAAAAAAATGGGGAAAAAAACTATTTTTTAATTCATACGAGTTAAAACACGTTAAATAGATATATAGTTGAATTAAAACAAACACTTACGCCATTTTAACAAGTTACTTTTGTTAACTTGAGAATAAACTGGAATTTAGATGCGTATAGAATCGTTCACAGGATGTTGATTTGAGACATTATTCATTGATAAATTGGGAAAGCTTTCTAATAAACGCAAATTGTAGATCGCGGGAAGGTTTGAAATATTTTTTTTTTTAAATTGCAGAAGGTAGATAAATTTGCCATATTATGGTAAGCGATCGCTCAAGTCTTTTGAAAACTTGCAATAATATGCCAAAAATCGCTTGAGTGGTACAAAGACAAAATAATTGTCAATGTTTTGTGGCTACTTTCCGTGTGAATTATTATTTTGTATGTAAAAAACATCGCCATTTCTTATTTTATCAGTAGTCAACATTTTGAAATAGCTTCATCTATAATCTTTAATTGAAATTCTGTTGTTAATAATTTGACTAAGAAAACAGCAAAAGTATTCTATTAAAAAGATTTATCTTTAAACTAATCCACTTGTATTTCAGGTATTATCAACCAACGGCGTTTGCTGCCACCAAGATACAACTCGCCCGCCAACAATTGATTATTATTTAGGATTTGGCTTCAATTGGGGACAGCTACTAATTTGCCCTCGATATTAATATGTACATTTTTTTAGATAATACACAAGAATTGTAGTTGATCTAAACACCCCTAGATGGGTATAATGCATGATTTACATACTAACCTTGCAAGTTTATTAATAAAAAATATATATATATATATTTTTTTTTTTTTTTTTTTCATAGGAAGCAATTACTTTGTGGTTAGACATTATATTATAAAAATAAAACACAAACACTTTGTATTTAACCACGAATTTATTATTGTATATATCGACCGGTTTCACTTCGACCAAGCTTCTTCAGGATATAAATAATAACTAAATGCTAAGACAGAGTTATGGCTAATATATAAGAGTGACAGAGGGAGAAAGAACAAAATTAGAGGGAGACAAAGTATTTGACATAGGTAAAGTGGATAATCAAGCAGTGGGAGGGAGACAATAATCAATTACTGGGAGGGAAACATCAATACACATCATAATCACAAGTAAATGAACAAACAACAGTTAACTGTAATCTATGAGATATTAAAAAGTTTGTTGTATTTTACATTAACTAAAGGACAATATTTCGATATATGATAATATTAATAATGAATCACGCTACAACACATAAATAATATCATGGGTTAGGATGGATTGCGGGAAATAAATTAAAAATAGGACTATAGGGTGTATTTTTTTGATTTGATAAGTTAATTTGATTATTTAGTAAGTATTCTGACATATTTGTATTTAAAGATTTCCTAATTTCTAATGCTTCTAAGTTATCTAAAAAATTAGTTATATAAAACTAGATAACTTAGAAGCATTAGAAATTAGGAAATCTTTAAATACAAATATGTCAGAATACTTACTAAATAATCAAATTAACTTATCAAATCAAAAAAATACACCCTATAGTCCTATTTTTAATTTATTTCCCGCAATCCATCCTAACCCATGATATTATTTATGTGTTGTAGCGTGATTCATTATTAATATTATCATATATCGAAATATTGTCCTTTAGTTAATGTAAAATACAACAAACTTTTTAATATCTCATAGATTACAGTTAACTGTTGTTTGTTCATTTACTTGTGATTATGATGTGTATTGATGTTTCCCTCCCAGTAATTGATTATTGTCTCCCTCCCACTGCTTGATTATCCACTTTACCTATGTCAAATACTTTGTCTCCCTCTAATTTTGTTCTTTCTCCCTCTGTCACTCTTATATATTAGCCATAACTCTGTCTTAGCATTTAGTTATTATTTATATCCTGAAGAAGCTTGGTCGAAGTGAAACCGGTCGATATATACAATAATAAATTCGTGGTTAAATACAAAGTGTTTGTGTTTTATTTTTATAATAATAATAAAAAATAGTTTGATCTAATAGTAATAAATCTATTTATGGCAATAAACACTTTAATAATTTAAAATATTGACAGTCTTACTAATAAACATTTTCTTTCTAAAATTTACACAACTGTTTATCATATATAAATGGTTGTCTATCAGTTTTGTAAAATTTAAAACACCAAGACTGATTTTCACCCAATATTTTCTTTTTTAATTGCTGTAAGTGATAACAATTTATTTTCTAAACAATGCAATTAAGAATGTATTTAAAAATGTTTTGTTATTTACCATATGAATATATTTAAAAATGTTTTGTTATTTACCATATTAAGAACATATTTAAAAATGTTTTGTTATTTACCATATTAAGAATGTATTTAAAAATGTTTTGTTATTTACCATATGAATATATTTAGAAATGTTTTGTTATTTACCATATTAAGAATGTATTTAAAAATGTTTTGTTATTTACCATATTAAGAACATATTTAAAAATGTTTTGTTATTTACCATATTAAGAATATATTTAAGAATAAATATTTCATAATAAATATTTCATTATAAATATTTCATAATAAATTGTTTTCTTTTTACATCCTTCGTAATGTGTCCCTTTTTTGTCTCCATTGCACTAGGTTGTCTCATGCAAATAGCATTATGTGCCTTTATGCTTTTAGGCTCTCTTAGGGCCTTCGCTTGTGGAGAAATCGAAAACTGGTTGGCAACTCAATTCAATTCAATTCACGGCGCAACTCATCTTTACAGATTTCACTAATTTATTATATCAGCTTGTTTAACAAAAATATAATTCATTAATAATTACCAACCTTAATATACAATAATAATTTATCAACCTCCTGAACAAAATGGATATATTCCTGCTCTGACATAGCGCAAATTCCTTAAGTCCTTGACAACTTTTCTTTAACAAGTTGCCTGTATGAGGACCGCCAATGAAATTCGCAAGTTCCTTTCCCATGGATAGCGATTAAGTCGCCAACTGGTTTTTTTTCAATTTCTCCATAGCTTTTATTAATTAAATGTTAGAAAGTAAATTTCACCCGTAAAAAGATATATAAAAAGTATGTAATTTATGGACCAGCGGATGATTTGATAATCCTCTTGTTGATGAGTGCAGGCCTGCAGATGATGCTTAATGAACTAGATAGAGAAAGTCGAAAGGTGGGATTAGTCCAGTGGCGGCCAGCCCTAAGGTGCGGCGGTGCAACGCACTCCCAAAATTTCTGCCAAACTAAAAATTCCCGAACACCGAATAACATACTATATTTCCGACATGCCTCATCACAGATCACAATACACACCTTGGTTATAATGCATACATAATATAGGTGTCTATGTATACTCGCTCGCGTAACAGATAACAAAAGCAGAACGTTTTGTTCCTGTATTCAGGGCAGAGGTGCATTTGCCAAAGCGATCACAGAATCTAAGAGAATCCTTACACAATTCTCCATGCGCCATAATCGTAGGTAGGTATAATCCTTTGCAAATTTAAATAGATCGCGGGTGTCGATCTTCAAATTTCCACCATGTCAAAAGGATCAGTTTGTTCAGTAGCATCTTAATCGGGGACGCTTTAGTGTCATTTTATTATTGATATTGTGTGTTTAAATTAAGATCTACTCTTTTTCAGTCAATGTTCCGCTCAGCATCGACCATCTCTTATTCTTATCTCTATAGCATTTAGCATTCCAACATAAACAATGAGACGCGTTGTGACAGTTCGCAGGTCAATACCTCATTGTTATTTGTTTTTTGGACGAGTCGGGAAGAGTAAAAAATGAGTTCCATTATTAATGTTGATTTTATAAAAAACAATGCGCTGAACTTTGAAAAACGGTTACTAATTAAAAATAGTGGACCACCACGGCCCATTTTAAATATTAAACAACAGTGCAAGTCAAAAACAAGAACATTTTTTCGAATTTTTAAGAAGGAGTTATATAATAAAGCAAATTGGTTGTGCGGATGTGACAAATTGCACAGTTTGCTTTGTTTTCCGTGCTTGGTTTTTGGTGAGGATTCAGTTTGGATTGAGCAGGGAGTGACCGATTTGTCACACTTGTCGGACAAGGTAAAAAAACTCAGTATTTCTCAAATTCACCTGAGGAATGTTATAAGCTTAGCGGTCTTAGGTACAGTTGATATTAGAAACCAATTAGATTCTAGCTATAGAACTCATATAAAACATTCACAACTTGTAGAAAAAAATCGTTATATTTTATCGAAATTAATTGACTGCATTAAATTCTGTGGGGCATTTGAATTGGCCTTGCGTGGGCACGATGAGACAAAGGAAGCTGCAAATCCAGGAAGATTTTAATATTTTAATGTTTTGATTAGAGTAAGTACCTAGGTATATGTAAAAGATTTTTAGCGCACCACCGATATTTTTTAGTACCAGCCGCCACTGGATTAGTCACAACACAGAAATGATCAAAGCTATGACAAATGGGAAGCAAGAACTATGATCGACTATGTGGATGAGTATGTATACCTAGGTCAAATAGATCTACTGTAGATTTCACCACAAAAGTAATAGACAGACATATTGGAAATGCTTGGAAACAATATTGGAGTTTGAAATAAATAATGAAAAACGAATGAATGAATGGGCTAAAAAAAACATTTGTTTACATTCATATTTGTATGGAAGGTCCTTCTAGTTTTCTTCTTTCTTCTATGTGTCTGCCATAGATTAGAATGGAAACCAATTTCGACACTGACTTACTACCTTTTGACTAAAGGTGGATTTATAATGACATGTCAGAACGGTATCAGTTTCATGCATTTAGTATGGTGAGATTTATATAAATGTCGTGTTGCACCAGAAGCGAAGCGATATCACCGGGGGGGGGACATGACAGACAAGTGTGCATGGGCCAGTGCTGTGTTATGTCACCACACACTTTACATGGGTCAGGGAGTGAAGGCAGATAAATCAGAAATCAAAGTTATAGTTTTTTTTACATTTATACCACATGAGGCCTCTAAGAAAATAATTTCCCTCAGGGAGTATGTCATCTTTGGGTATGCCATGTGGAGGGTGTTTTTGGTGAATAGACCCACGTTATGGGAGGGAGGAAACACAGAGCTCTTGACCTCAAGAACGATGTTGACCATGTACAAATGTTGGGCGCACCATTGGCTTGCCTCCCAAATATACAATGGTGCCAAAGGTATTAACAAAGCTAATTTCTCGGAGCATCTTTGATTGAAATACCTGTAGAAAAAGTTTAACTCTAATGATTGCAGTCCGTTTGTTAAGTCGGGTAAATCTATTAAGCGGACTGCCCATTTCTGCAAGTACCTTGAGGTTGCTGACTAGACGTGGCTGCCTAATTCAACAGTGGAACCCCCTTACACTTTATACAGGGTCAGCAGTTGAGCACTGCAGGCCTTGTACAGTATTGGAAGTTCAGTTTTTAGGAGACTAACTTTACTCTGGCTTCGACGGAACCCCCTCGTGCTTGAGCTGGTCACAGGGGTGGTCTAATATAATACGGACCATATTATAAATAATACAATAATAGACAAAATAACAAAACATACATAGAATAGAATAAAAACAAAAAAGAAGGGAAAAATATTATGAAAAATTATGCAAATATCCGTTAATCCACCTTCAGAGGGCCATCACAGAGAACTCCATCCAGATTCAGGCAACTATGGCAGTGACAATGGTATTCTTCAAATGATTGGCGTAGTCTGCACCATAAGCTTTCCAAGCAGTGGTGGAGAAGTGCTCTGAAAACTCACTCACAGTATCTTAGTATCCTTTGTTGATTTATTTATTTATTTATTTATTTACGCCCTAGTGGGCTTTTACAACAGAAATTAAAAACATAAAAAAATTAAACATCATAAAAGAAATGAAATACTATGAGTAATAAGAAAAAATCAGTAATAAGACCAGAAATACAATAAAGTGCAATGTGTAAAAGCTAGTTAGTAGGTATAAACAAACAATTATATGTGTATAATAATGAACAATGATAAAACAGAACTAAATAGAACAGCAAAATAAAATAAAATAAGGTTATAAATTACTGGTAAGATTTTAAATGAGAGGAGGTTTTATGAAAAGAACAAAAATAAGAAAAGTTAATTATTAACAGATAAAATAGAGATGAGTTGTCTCTTGAAAATTGCAAAACTGTCAACACCAAATATATCTATAGATTCACAATGTTTATTTGCAAGGCTATGCATTCTAGGGATTGGTGAATTAATAGAATAGTTAGTATTGAGGGTATTGTTAAAATTGAAAATATCTTTATTGCGAGTTAGTCTAGCAGGTACATTAATACAGATTAATTCTAATAAATTAGGGCAGTCAACTAAAGATTTGATAATTTTGAATAAAAATAACAAATCAATTAACACTAATCTATCTGATAATTTAAGGAGTTTGGTTTCTGCGCGTAAGTTATTATAATTTATAAGTTCAATTGGAATTTTCATTTTAAAATTAATATACCGAAGGAATTTGTTTTGTACCTTTTCCAATAATAGAGAATGGATTTTGTAATATGGTGACCAAATGGTGGAATTGTACTCTAATTTGCTTCGTACTAACGAGCAATACAGATTTTTTAATGTTGATACATTTTTAAAATTTGCACCCATTCTCAAAATAAAACCAAGAATTCTCATTGCATCACTTGTTATTTCATCGATGTGAATATTGAACTGTAGACTCTCATGGAATATGATACCAAGATCACGAATCTGTGATACACGAAGAAGATTAACACCATTCATATCATAGGAAAACTTAAGAGGATTTTTACCTTTGTAAAAACTAATAATCTGACATTTACCAATGTTTAGTTGTAAATCATTGACAGAACACCACGTAAATAGATTGTTCAGGTTCAACTGCAGAATGGCGCGATCATCATCATTTTTGATTGTTCTATATATCTTCAGATCATCAGCAAATAACAGAACTTTAACATTACTAAAAATATTAACTATATCATTAATGAATAAGCAAAATAATATCGGGCCTAAGTGAGATCCCTGTGGTACTCCGCTCGAGGCTGCAAATGTATAAGAAGTAAACGAATCAACCTTGACCGCTAAGTACCTTCCCAATAGATAACTCTTAAACCATTCCAAAATATTCCCTCTAAATCCCAACAATTTCAGTTTTCTTAATAAGATTTTGTGGTTTACTTTATCAAATGCCTTACTAAGCATTATTGTAAACGACTTTTAGCTTATGCCATTGAGATGCAGTGTTATCTACCCACAGTTGTGACGTACAACCCAAATCCCGAAAAAATAATAGGAGTAATGGCGTAGTTTTATTTTTCAATTTAAAAAAAAAATAATGATTAAGAATAATAAGAGTACATAGTTTGTTGTATTTCTTAGACATTAACTATTGTTATGTAACACGGTTAGGTACAAAGTAGTTACCGGGAGGAATTGTTTTTGGAAGGGCCACACTGACAGCTTGGACTGAAAGGTGTGCCTCTACCGATCGCCTGACCGCTGCGGGCACCCCTCGCCCTTCCCCCGCTCCCGCCCTTTTCCGCCCACGGTCCGGAGAGAGAGCCCGCGTGCCGCAGAAAGCAACGAGCCGCCAAACCAAGCAGACCCGCGCTTCTCGCCCAGTCCGTTTGCATTTAACGAACATGTAGATTCACGCGTGCCAAATCTATGGGCGGGGAGGAATTGTGCTGGTCCCCCGTTCCGGCAGTGGTTTTCTACTACGGTGGATTTCAAATTAACGTACGCTGTGTTCTCGGGCATTCCTTTGGAACTCGCTATGCTTTTCCTCGCTTATGGACCACGTGACGGCTGAGAGGGAGATGCCGTCCGCCCGACAAACGCAGTGAGTTGCCTCAATATCCCATTTAATTGTGTCCATGTAAATTACCTTGCACCTGCGCGATAAACCCAGACTTGGAGAGAGATAGATAGATTCAGGTTAGCCAATTTTACCCTGTTTTATAATCCATGTACGATGTAACCAACTATAGGATACAATACACTGCTTTTGTTACCTTGAAGCATTCTTTGATTTGAGACAGATCATGTGTGGAGTTTCCCCCCCCAATTAACCTTTTTTAGCTGCCAACTCGCGCCCTGAGTGAAGAGAGCCTTAAGAGAGCTTAAAGCCGGAACGACTGAGCTAGTTGCCGGAGGCAGGTTTGCCACAGCCTGGCACGCCTGTAGGATTGGCCTCTCCATCCAACCTTTTTAGTTAACACTATGTAACAGAGATTCGAATTTTGAACATTTGGCTGTCATCAGTTGTTTTGTTTTTCTCTCTTAAAAAAATAATCATTTTTATTATTTTAACTAATATTTTTATATATTTTTTCGAAGAAAACATCTTCGGAAAGGTTTTCACTTTGTGATGGCATTATTTATTTTAATAAAAAGACAAATAACTTTGTTTACATCACTTTTATTGGTACCAATATAAATGTGCTGAAGTAATAAAAAACATTAACAACAAGAAAACAGTTCTAAATCAAAAAAACCAAAATTATAACGTAGACTTCAAAATTGCTAAGAACATTTCAAAAACTGTGAAGGAAAAAAAGGTAAATATTTGGAACAAACGTCAACGGTTAATACGCACTTTTTTTTTTAAAACCTTTATCTTCATGTCATAATAATTTTAAAAAACATCCCAGGTTTTGAATGGTTTGAGGGCAAGGCAGGGTTTATCCTAGCGGGTTTGTGTAATTATGATTGATTGTTATGAAATAAATATTCCGTATTAACCGTTGACGTTTGTTCCGAAGAATTACCGAAAAAAATCTTGTTGTGACAAAGGCAGATAAAGGAAACAGTATTATTATTATGGATAAAGCTGTATGGAAATATTTGATCCACGCGGTATGATGCATTATTAATATGTTACAAGATCCGGCGCGTGGGTCTTTACCATGGGGGTTTGTACAGGAATAATACACGAGATTTTAACACTCAAGTTTATTAAAATAGTAAATACAATATCAGAAGGTTTTTAGATTATTTTAGGTTGTAATTTAGTTCGTAATATTAATGCGACAAAGAATTTATGATAAAATGACGAACTGTTCTGACCGGGGTTCACAAGGCAAGTAAATCTAGAAACTTCGTTCGCGAGTGACAGGTGGTCGGTTCGTAAACCGGCAGCGCGTGGCGCTAATGTAGCATATTGCCAGAGTGAATAATTTAAATTAAACAAATGTCGCATCATTACTACGAACACCACAGCTGACTACATAACCAAGAATATGGATTTTCTACAAGGAGACAATTTTGAAATTATTCAGAATAATCCTATTAATAAGTGTCAAGAGTTGGTGAAGGAAGCCGTGAAACGTTGTAAAAGTGACATATTTTTAAACTTGAAAAATAACAAAAAAATGATTTTAAGTAACCCACAGATTTTTTTTATTATTTTTTTTTTATTAGTGGCTATTTAGTTACAGGTTTTATGAGAATTACAAGATATATGATAAGGTATATAAATATTTCATCTGTTTGTTCTTAGTCCTCCTCACTAGGTGGTCCTGTGCTGAGGCGGACTGGTAGATTTCTTTGATTTTCCGTTATTTAGTTTCTATGATGTTTTTAATACATTCTCTAGTATGTCTGCATTAATTTCTTTCACCCATGTTTTGATTTTTTCCTTAAACTTATTTATCTTTTCTATCTTTTTCAGACTTGGAGGAAGGATGTTGTAAAGTTTAGTTGCCAGATATATGTGGTTTCTTTGGCCAAAACTTAAGGTATAAGAATATTCTTAGCATATATTTGGTTTAAATTTAGAATGTCAAAACACTTAAAAATATCTTTTGAGGGGGTTCTGATGGGTAATTTTAGTATGGTTTTTATAATGCTCTTCTGAGCAATATCTAAATGGTTAATATGATTTGCTGTAGCAGATCCCCATACTAGAATTCCATACTCAAGACGGGAATGACATAAGGCATAAAATACTTTTTTGATGTCTTTCCTAGGTAGTATGTTTCTTAGGTTTTTGAAGAAATATACAAGTCTCGTAAGCTTTTTAGTGATTCCCTTTATGTGTATGTCCCATCTAAGGTTTTCGTCTATTTCCACTCCTAGATATTTAATCCAATTTGCCTTTGTTATAATAGGGCAAGAGCAATGTAACTTATTGTTTGGACACTCGTGCATTTGAGAGTGTATTCTTTACCCGGTTGACCTCTTAAGTTTATTGAAAAGGCTAGATAATTAGTTTTAATTACATTGAGCGTAAGAGAGTTCATCCGAAGCCAATTTTGAAGTACAGTTAGTCCATGTTCAGCCTCTTTATAAGTGTCCATCCAGTCCTTTTCGTGGAATAACATAACAGTATCATCGGCAAAACTAATTATGTTTCCACTTGATGGGAAGTTTGGTAATTTCATTTATGTAGATGAGAAATAAGATTGGTCCCAAGACACTTCCTTGAGGGACGCCGTAGTTTACTGGAAGAGGATTGCTTTTTTGTTGGCCTATTTGTACTTGTTGTGTTCGTCCTGTCAAGGACGTCATCAGTAAATTTAGTGGAGTGCCAGATATGCCAATTTTTTTAAGTTTTGTGAGGAGAATTTTATGATCTATTGTGTCAAAGGCTTTTTTTAGGTCTATAAAAACAGCCAGACATTTTTTTCCATCGTCTAAACTTTTTATAGCTATTCTTGTAAAATGTTCAATGGAGTTCACGGTACTTAAATTTTCCCGAAATCCATATTGTGTCGGGGAAATTTTTATTATTAAATTCCAGAAAGTGAACGATTTGGCTTTTCAAATTTTTTTCTAGGATTTTTGAGAAAGTGCTTAGGATACTTATAGGGCGATAATTATTTATATCATTTTGCTTCCATTTTTATAAATTGGTAAAATTGAAGCATTTTTTAGACAAGAAGGAAAAATCCCCTTTGATATAGAGAGATTTATAAGGTAAGTCAAGGGGAGGATCAACTCATCTTGGAGATGTTTTATAGTTTTGATTGAGATAGGATCATTTCCTGAAGAAGTGTTGTTATCTAGTGAAGCGATCACTTTTCTTAGTTCGTTTGTAGTTATTTGGTTTAGATTTAGTGTGTTATCTTGGATTAAGTCTTCATTATTTTCTATTTCCTTTTCATTAGTAATTGGTTTTGTGATTTTATTTGCCAATTGCGAGCCTATGTTAGTGAAAAATTTATTAATATGTATATTCCAGAATTTTGTCAGGATGCTTTGCAAAAGAAGTAGGAATCATGTCAATGTTTAATTCTCCAATCATTTTCTTGTTGTAGGAGGGTTCAGAGTTAGTGATTTCTTTGATAATCTTCCATATTTTTCTGGAGTCATTGTTACATTCTTCTATTTTCCTTTTATAGTAGTTTTCTTTGGCGTTGCGAAAAACATTTTTACATATATTTCTGTATCTTTTATAGAATCTTAATTTGAATATATCGTAAGGGTATTTTTTAACTTTTAAATGTATTTCATCTCTTTTCCTTATACAGTTAATGATGTTTTGTGTAATCCAAGGTTTGATGTGCTTATTTTTATGGGATATCTTTTTTTCTATTAATGTGGTATTCGATAGTATTGTATGTTGTATAATTTCGTTAAAATAGCTCCAAGGCGAATTTGTATCATCTATTTCATAAAGGTTTGTCCACTCAGTATTTTGTATTTTTTTTTTTACTTCCTTCCAATTGGTTTCTGATATTTGCAGTAGAATTTTATGATTTTGAATTTTTCCTGTTTTATTTTTGTTAATGGAGAGAATTGTTTAGTAATGGTCTGTAATGGTGGATGTATATATGATGGCTTGAGTTTGTTTATTAGTCTTACTGAAAATATGATCGATGTAAGTTTTGCATTCATTTGATATTCGAGTTGGTTCATTTATGAGGCTTTTGAATCCATGGTAAGCAAGCGTCTGCATATAGTAAAAATTTTTTGGATGTCCATTTTGAAGAAAATCAATATTGATATCACCAATAACAAACACGTTATTAATGTTTTTGAGTAGATTTAGTTCATGAGATAGAGAATTAAGGAAAGGTTCTATGTTTTTAGTTGAGGGCGATCGATAAATTGCTAGTATGGCTGTATCATTTCCAATTGATAATTTTAGGCAGTTTGCATTATTTATACTGATCTCTTTAACATTAACTTCTATATATCTTCATTAATGTGTACAACTACACCATCACTTTTTCCCTTATTCATTAACGTTGAGTGAGGAATGTAATTATCAATTTGTAAAGCAGAGTATTTATCGGTTATCCAGCATTCGGTAAGTATAATTATGTCCCATTTTAATTTTAAGCTTTTTATTAGTACTTGTAGTTCATTGAAGTTTTTATTAATGCCCTTATGTTTTTATGTAAAATGTTAAAATTATGTTTAAGTGATGTTATGTTCTCTGGTTTAGATATAGTTATTTGTTCATCCATTTTGGTAAATTATTATTTTTGGTATGTAGTATATACAGACAAATTTAATTAGATAATTTTGTTCAGGTCATCTAGGTGTTTTATGTGTACATTTTTTTCATTCTGGGCCCTGCGTAGCATTATCTGTCCTTTTTTTATCCATACGTACTGATATTTTTTTTCTTTGGCTATTTGTTTCGCCTTCCATAAAATTTCTTTATGGTACGGGCTTATGTCCTCTCCAATAAATATCGAGTATATAATATAAATATCGAGATACCCAAACTTTATAGCTTATTAAAAATACATAAACCGGAAAAACCAATTAGGCCGGTGGTATCTGATTGTAATGCACCAACATTTAAATTAGCGTCAACTATAAATAATGTAGTTATGAATGCTAATGTATTTCAACCAACATGCACAGTTAAGAATTCGTTAGAATTAGTCAATTACTTAAAAGATTTGGAAATCCTTAACCACGCTATGTTGGTTTCCTTTAATGTGATTAATTTATTCCTAAATATTCCAATAGAAGAAAGTAAAACCATTATTAATAATTTGTTAAATTCTTCAAACTTGCTGAAAGACTTAATTAATGATTTAATTTTATTATTTGATGTTATTTTTAAACAGAATTACTTTCAATTCAATAATACAATATTTAAACAAAAAGATGGCTTAGCAATGGGTAGTAGTACGAGCTCTTTGATTGCAGATATTTTTGTTAATAATATAGAGAATAAGATTTATAGTAGCGGTGCGCTTTTACTTAAATATGTATATTGCTGGAAAAGATATGTCGATGATATAATATGTATTTGGTTAGGTACAGAAAGGCAACTGAACATGTTCTTAAACTTTTTAAATAAATTTTATAAAAACATTCAATTCACACTAGAAATAGGTAAAGAGAAGAGTTTAAATTTCTTAGATTTAAATTTAACACTAATAGGTAATAAAATAGATTTCAATATTTTCCGTAAAGATACGTACACCGATACTGTTATACATAATTCATCTAATCATCCTTTCACTCAAAAACTCTCGGCCTTTCACTCTATGGTTAATAGATTAGTTACGATTCCTTTGTCTGTTCCTAATTTTACTTTGGAATTAAATCTCATTAAACAAATAGCAGTTAATAATGGTTATTCTACTAAACTAATATATCAAATACTTAATAAAAGGAATAAACAGAAATTCTTAAAACTATATATCTACCCTTTTTCTAAACATAATAATAATCAATGGCGTAGAATTCTATTTGTTAATAACGATATGTCAAAAATAAATAGCAAAAATATTCCCAGTAATATAAAACCTGCATTTTATACAAATAACAAATTTAAAAAATTCATCCTCAACAACAAAGACAGCGACATCAAAACAAAAAAAATTGGGCGTTTATAAACTCGATTGTAAAGATTGTAATAGCTTTTATATAGGTAGAACAAATAAAAACTTTGAAGTAAGGGTTAAAGAACATCTCAGGGCATTAAATGGCAACAGCGAGTCTGAGTTCGCAGATCATTTAATAAAAAATAATCATAATTTTGACAAAAACCACGGACTTAAAATATTACATAGAGGCTGTAAGGCATCACAGATAAATAATTTAGAGATTTTAGAAATTAGAAAAAATGTAAATAATAAAGCAGACATAATTATTTATTTATTTATTTATTGTTTGTAAATATTACATAATACAATATAGTGAACTTAAAATGTCCAACTAGGCAATTGCCCGTTTTAGGACATTCCAGTATGATAATGTTTTTACATGTAAATTATAGTGTTGACTATTCTGTTGGTAAAATAAAACATATGTATATTCATATTCCAGAATACTTTCAGTTATACCACGACATTTTGTACTATTGTTTAGCTGACATAATAAACTAAAGAAATATTAATAGATAAAACAAGAAAAATGAATTTGAAAATGAAAATGAATAAAGAAATTCTGAAAAAAAAAAAAATAATAAGCAGCAAATTTTTATAAACCCTCTTTTGAACCTTTTCCCACTTAACCGGCCTTTCCCTGCTATGGCTTTGAAATCCCTAATTGACAAACTTTACCCACTCTTACCCCTCCCCCTCCCTCCTACCCTTTCCTTCCATCTGTAATTTATATTTAATTTTTAAGTTTAGTATACGTTTGATCCTGATGAAGTAAAGATTGTTTACGAAACATGATGATTGTGTACCAATAAAAGTGATGTAAACAAAGTTATTTGTCTTTTTATTAAAATAATATTTTTATGTTTTCTGGTCAATAAAGTGTAGTGTGTTGTTCCTTGAGGATTTTTTCTCCCCTCTGATCTTCCAGGAGTCACTTTTCGTCGCTGATTTCCAGATATTTATAACCTTTTTTTCACTACTGTCACTTTCCATACATATATATTTTTTTAATTTTGTGAACAATGGAGGAGGATTACCCTCCTGGACATCCTAAAAAGCCCCCAGATCCTCCCCCTGACCCCCCAGATGGTGAAAATATTGTAATTTCTGACAGTGAATCTGTCATTCTAACTTCCACAAAAAAAGGAAGTTTAGTCCCTCTTCCCCAATAAAGCATGACTCTCCTTCTACTTCTCAGTCTCCACCAGCTCTTCCTCAACCTCCTCCAACCAATTTTTACTCTACTCATTCCTGTGGCCCCTACATTGTTTATGCGCAAAAAACTGAGTGGTTACGCCAATACACATACCTACACATACACACACCTACATAGCACGCATACATACTGTTACTGCTTGGGATTGGTATTAATATTGTTGCAAATCCTGTCCTACCTTGTTCCAAAATCCGCACCTAAAAATATTATCACCACGTGCTCCAGTCTGCAATTAACAGCCCGCGCCGCAACATATACTATAATAGCCACTGTGCTCCCGCTACCTGTGAATCGACATTGACATAATTCCGCCGTGTTCCGCCGTGTAAACGAAACGCACGCCTATTGCTGTTTCTGTGCCTATTGGATGGGGAGAAAGCAGACAAAATTGCCAGCATACAAGTTCTTTATCCTGTTCGGTGAGTCCTTCCTTTTCTATGCAGCATATGTTTTTTTTCTCATTTCAAGCAGTAAACAGTAACACAAAACCAAGGTCCTTCGTCAGTCAATCTTCACACATATCAAATCCACTCTACACACACTATCTCATTCACTGAGCAAGATTCATCCTCTTGAATTTGGTAAATTCCTTTCAACCAACAAGAACCTTTCGATTAAGCCCGGAGGTGTAAAAGCCGAGGGTTGCTTCCGAATCTTTGTTGAATTCCTCTCAGGTTCAGCCGCCAACAACTTTATTAAAAACATTTTTATTACATCTAATTCTAAATTCAAGGCGTACATCCCAACTTTCAATGTCACGTATGGTCCTGGTCAGGGGTATCTCGACCGATCTGTCCATATCAAAAATTCTGTCTTCTCTTTCAACTCCCCAACATATCGGCAATCCCATAAAAGCCAGGAGGCTAAATTATAAGGACACCTCTGAGGGCAACGTTTTCTGAAAGCCCTCCCAATCTGTTGTTATCACATTCGAAGGACAATCTCTTCCCTCCCATATTTATTTATTTTTCAACTCCTTACCAGTTGAAATTTACACTTACCCCACCACCCAATGCTACCATTGCTGCCGTTTTGGTCATATCAAAGCTGCATGCAGATCCCCTCCCAGATGTTTCAAATGTGGAGAAAACCACACGGCTGACCAATGTTCTTCTCTCTCGTCACCTAAATGTTTTAACTGCTCAGGCGCTCATTCCGCCATTCACTCTTCTTGCCCTGAACAATGTCTCCAAAAAAATATTAAAATTTCCATGGCCTCTGAGAACTTGTCTTTTCTGCAGGCTTCTAAACTATTCCCGCCTGTCAAAAAATCATTTGCCGAGGTTTTATCCAGTAACTCTCCATCCAACCCTCTCCCCTTCTCCTCAACATCTTCTCGCTCAACTAAATTCACATGCAAAAGCCCTATCTCTAAACCGGCTCCTGGATATGATCAGCAACAACACAACTCGCTTCTCTTAAATCCAAATGGTTCTCCTCTTTCAAATGCCACAAATGGGTGTGCAAACAATTATAATTCGTCCTCAACAAACTGCCAAAAGCTTTCTGAACAACTCTCCCAAGATAATTCTTCATTTATACAAACTCTAATTATGCTTCTAATTGACCTAATTTCTTCTCAAACTAATTTACCGTCCAACGCTGCTTCTATTATTTCCACATTAAAATTATTTGTTCAAAATGGCTCTACAAGATGTCAGAATACTTCAGTGAAATAGCCGCAGTGCTGTTTCTAACAAATCGAATCTTCTTAACCTATTAAATTCAAACCTGGTTTCTGTGGCTGCTGTCTCGGAGACATGGTTTACTCCATACCTTTAATGTGGGAGGGTATTCCTGTCTTCGCGATGATCGCCCAGAAGGTACGGGTGGCGGTGCTGCCCTTTTTATTGAAAAATCCCTACCGTTTTTCCCAATAAATAATATCAAACCCCCCAATGTTGACTTTCAAATGGTTGCAACTAAAATAAAGGACAGATCTTTTGTTTCTATCTATATTCCCCCAACATCGCACTTCAATAAGCAAGCTTGGTTGCAAATTGTCCGTCAACTAAGCCCTCCTTTCTTTTTATTGGGCGATTTTAATGCCCATTCCCCCGTCTGGGGTTCTACTTTCTCTGATCGAGACGGTCGAAGTGTGATGGATTTCTTAGAAGAATCCAACCTTTTCCTTTTGAACGACGGATCTCCTACGAGAATCTCTCGCCCCAACACAAACCCCAGTGCAGTGGATCTCTCCATATGCTCTACAAATCTGGCACCTCTCTCTTCGTGGGTGGTGTGCCCCGACCCTTGCTCCAGTGATCATTTTCCGATCACCATCACTTATCAAACTTCTTTCCAATCAGACAAGTCCCATATTTTGACGAAGATTAAAACAAAACACACCAAACGGGATGAATTTAACTCGTATATGGATAGCTTTGTACAAAATTTACCCTCTACCGATATATTATCTGTCAAAGATGACTACGATAACTTTAAATCAATGCTCATAACTGCAATAAATTAATCAAATCCTCCCCCTAAAACCAAATCTCTCAAAAAACTCCCTCCGACTCCCTGGTGGGATCAGGAATGTTCCAAGGTAGTGAGAATTCGGAAAGCTAAATCTCTTTCCTATCGTCACAATATGACTATGGAGAACTATCTTATATACAAAAATGCCGAAGCCAATGCCAAAAGGGTATTGAGGTAAAACAACTTCTGCAGTTCAGTATCTCCGAATACTCCAATTTCGGAAGTTTGGTTTATGATTCGAAGATTTCGATCCTCCTTCAGTTCAACATCTCCTCGAGCGTCTCATTCTAAATGGATAAATGAGTTCTTGTACAAAATCGCCCCCCCTTCTGTACCTAACTTAGATGAAATAACTCCCATCCACAACACTCCTATGTCTGATCATTGGCTAGACTCTCCATTCACTTTAATTGAATTAAAAAATTGTTTATCAACAGTCAAGGACTCATCTCCAGGCAGAGATGGTATTCCTTATAGCACCTTATAACTCATGCAGCATGATTTCTTTTCTCTACAGAAATGGTCACATGATGCGGGTCTTATAATAAATTCCAAAAAAACAAAATTAATGCACATACGATCTCCACATGCCAAATTTACCATCACGCCTTTAATAAAATCGCATACATTTGAATGTATACACAATTCGTCACAATCCTGCAAATGCGGAACCATTGAACTTGTACAAACGTATGTATATTTGGGGATAACTGTAGATATGCACATGAAATGGGATACTCACATAAGCAACATTTGCAAACGCCTACGAGCTATTGCTGGGCGAATTTATTTATTTATTTATTTACGCCCTTTTTCGGGGCTTTTACATATACAATTTAAAAATTACACTTGATTAAATAAAATATAAATACTATATATTTCTTTTACCAATAAATATAAAAGGTATATATTTCTTTTACTAAGAAATATACAGTATTTATTTTACATAACTGAACTGCTTCAGTAACAGCATTTTGTATTTGTCTAAGGATAAATTGAAGATGTCCACAGACTTGGTAAAATTATTTCCCTCCATTAGTATTCTGGGCAAAGAGGAATACATATGGTAGTTAGTTCCAGAATTTTTGCACTGAAATAAATCCTGACTTCTAGTATTACGTAGAGGAATCCGGAAGCTTATTAATTCAAGCAATAATGGACTATCAACTAAATCATTTAGAATTTTATAAAGAAATACCAAGTCTGTGAAAATTCTTCTGTCTGATAATTTGAGCATATTCATATCATTTAAAATAGTGTTGTAGTTCAACATAATTGCTGGAATACCCATTTTAAAATTTAGAAAACGTAAGAATTTATTTTGTATTCTTTCAACAGCTTGTACATGTGTATTATAATATGGGTTCCAGACGGGAGAATTGTACTCAAGTTGACTTCTAACAAATGCAAAATATAACAGTTTAATACACTTTATATTTTTAAAATTTCTAGTTAGCCTAATTATAAATCCCAACATTTTTAAGCCCTTATTAGAAATTTCTGTTATGTGGTTAACAAATGAAAGATTTGATTGAAAAGTGATGCCTAAGTCTTTAATTTGTGTTAATGTCTCAAGAGTATTGTTATCAATGTTGTAATTAAAGATCACTGGATTTTTTATTCGAGAAAATCTTACTACTTGACATTTTGAGATATTTAAGTAGAGTCTATTTTCATTACACCAAATCAACAATTTGTTGATATTATCTTGAAGAATGTTGCAATGGTAAGTATTTTTAATAATTCTAAACATTTTGAGATCATCAGCAAAAAGCAAGAAAAATACATCATGAAAAACTTTTGTTAGATCATTTATAAACAAGATAAATAAGACTGGGCCAAGGTGTGAACCCTGTGGAACTCCACTTGTTGCATAAATTTTTTCGGACAAAGAGGATTTTATTCTTACAATTTGTTGTCTTTTAGTAAGATAGCTTTCAATCCAGGTTAATAAATTGCCATGTATACCAAGTTTTTCTAATTTCCAAATGAGAATTTCATGGGAAACTGAATCAAATGCTTTACTAAAATCAGTATACACAGAGTCTACTTGTAGTTTTTCTTTAAAAGCATTAGTTATAAAATTTTCATAAATAATCAAATTAGAAAGAGTACTTCTACCTGGCATAAATCCAAACTGGTAAGGTGATATTACAGGTTTTATTTGTGTAAAAAGTTTGTCAAGTATTAGGCTTTCAAAGAGTTTCGGTATGGTGGATTGAATGCATATTGGTCTGTAATTACAAATATCACTTTTATCGCCCTTTTTGAAAATTGGAGTCAAATAACTAATTTTCCACTTATCGGGAAAAATTCCACTAGATAAAGACAAATTAAAAAGTTTGGTTAATGGAAGAGCAATTACTTTGATACATTCTTTAATAAATATTGTAGGGATATTATCCGGTCCCGCAGATTTGTGTATATCTAAGGATTTAACTTTAGTAATTACATCAGAGAGACTTATGGTACATTGTGAAATATCAAGAGTTTCATCTAGAGTTGTTGTTGGAACAGGAGCATTATTTGAGTCTGTTGAATAAACACTTTTAAAAAATTTTGCAAACAAGTTCACAATACCATCAGTATTGTTGCTATGGCTGCCATTTAGGTGCATAATGCTCGGGAAATCAGAATCATCTTCTTTAAGTGATTTTGAGTATTTCCAAAAAGAACTAACATTATTTATTATCGAGTTTTGAATTTCATTTATATAGTTACGGTAGCAGGTCATAGACATTCTTTTACATGAGGTTCTTATATTTTTAAATTCAATGTAATCAGAATATTTTTGATGTAATTTATATTCTTTATGTTTAAGTTTTAGATACAAAATTACAATTACAATTACAAAATTAAATATTTTATGCCCATAAGTACGTTAAAAATTATTTATTTGTCACTTGCGGAATCTACTATCAGATACGGAATAACGTCTTGGGGAAACTCGTGCAAGACAAATATAGGCTACATTCAAACAATTCAAAACTCTTTGACTAAGCTCTTGGTAAGCAAAAGTATTTATGCACAAAGAAGAGACATAAAATTATTATATGAATCAGTTAATATATTACCTGTTCGAGGGATATTATGGTTTAAAATTGTATGCCAAAACGTATTGTCGGATTCAATATACAAAGAAAAAGTTGAACATGCACATGGCACTAGATTTAGTAAAAATGAGGGTTTATCCATTCCGAAAATTATAAATAAATACGGGCAACGGACTCTCACTTATCTTGTCCCTACCATATTTAATAAGATGCCAATGAACATAAAAATCGAATCAAATTGCACCACCGATCTCAAAAAAAAAATTAAAAAATGGCTAATTGATCAAAACTTTTTATATTGATAATTGATATTGTTTGTAATCTTATGTATAAATATGACTTTGCCTGTATAATATCTGTCTGTTTGTATATTTTATGTCTTCGTATTCTACTTAAAAGTTATTCTTCTGTATCTATTTTGCATATTGTGGTTTCTTGTTATATTTGTGCTTTAGTGTCATATTAATATTGTTAAATTGACCTGCTGACAAACTGCCTTGGCGGTTTAGTGGGTGCTTAAAATGAAGAATAAAAAAAAAAAAAAAAAAATTATCAAAAATAGTAATGATAATGTTCTAAATCACTTCTTAAGCATCTTAAATAAAATCTTCCAGACTGGCATAATGCCTGATGACTGGAGTACTCAAATAATCATCCCAATCCTAAAATCAAACAAATCACCCAATTCTGGATCCAACTACAGGCCAATTGCTCTTTCATCCACCCTCAGTAAAATTTATGAAAAATTAATTAAAAACCGGTTAGAATTTTTTGTGGAAAGTAATCAGCTTCTCTCTCCATCTCTATTTGGATTTAGGAAAAAAAATCTACGCAAGATAACCTTGCCATCATCAGTACTGATATTAATTTATCCATTTCTAATCATGAAGTATGTCTTGCAGTCTTTATATACATAGAAGGCGCCTTTGACAATGTTTCCATCTCAATCCTTAAAAAAAACTTTTAGGACTTAGCCTACCCCCCATGTTTGTGAAATTTATTATTAATCTATTTCTTGATAGAAAAAATTTCATTGAGCTACCAGATATTACTCCTCAGAGTAGATCAATTTGGAAGGATTTACCCCAAGGCGATGTATTATCCCCCCATACTGTATAATATATACACATACGATATGCACATCTCTATTCCCCTTCAAGAAAAAGTTATTTAGTTCGCAGATGACTTAGCTTGGTCTGGAACTTTCAGTCCAAAAGAGTCAGTGTGTCACCTTCTCAAACCGTCATAAAAATCCTCCTGTTCAAATTTTATTTAAAAACTCTCCAATCCCTAACGCCTCTGAAGTTAATTTTTGGAAGTAACATTTGATAGGAAACTTAAATGGTCTTCCCATATTCATAATATAGTATTTTATTTACTAATGATTCCAAATCTCCAGACTCTCCTAACTGTGGTATAGGTATTAACGTTTACCACAATAATTCTAATGATAGAATATTTTATTCAATTTCAAACCAATTTTCAATATTTTCTGCTGAATGCATGAGAGCACAGGCTTTTCTGCCCACAGTTTCCACCTAGTTTTTCCAGCTCAGTTTGATATCTATGATGACCCCGAGGAACTTAAACGTGTCAGAGGGTTCTACCTCCTTTCCGTAGAAGGTTGGATTGCTCCATCCCTCTAGTTTCCTTTTACGTGTAAAGATTACTAGTTCTGTCTTGTCTGGATTGACCGACAGCCCTGTTTCTTCACACCATTCTTCCACTGTTGCCAGTGTTGATTGTATGAGGCCTCTGGACGTGTCTGCATCCCAACACCTTTTTATGGTTGCGATGTCTTCCACATACCCTTGAGTATACAGGCCCTTGTTGTTGAGTTTCCTGATGAGGTTGTCCACCACCAGGCTCCACAGCAAGGGTGACAAGACCCCTCCCTGTGGACATCCTCGCGCCACCAATACTCTGAGGTTCACCTCACCCCTTTCCATCGTAAGAATCCGACCTGAAAGCATGTTCTTTAGCCACCTTCTGGTGGTTTTATCGAGTCCATGTCTTTCTGCCGCTTCATCGATGGATTTAATAGAGGTGCAATTAAATGCTCCCTCTATGTCCAGGAAGAGTCCTACTGCTAGTTCCCCGGTTGCCTGCGCCTGCTCCAGTTTGTATACCAACCTGTGCAGTGCCGCGTCAACCGACTTACCTGGTTGATACGCAAATTGTAACTCGTGGAGGGGCTTTTCTCTCAGTGCCCCGTCTCTTATGTGTCTATCCATTAGCCTCTCCATAGTCTTTAGAAGAAAAGAGGTGAGGCTAATTGGACGGAATTGCAATTTATCATGCAATGTAACAGAATTCCTACAGTGTGGACGCCTTCCGCGCACGAACGGTGCACACTACGCGCACAAACAGAGCATTTGAACTCGTGTGCGCCGCGAGTACGGTTTTTTCGCCGAACACGAAGGTGCGCGCAGTGTGCACAGAGAGCCAGTGTGGACGGGTTGTGTGTGTCTATACTGCAGAATGCGCGCAAACAATGGAGGTAGAAGACACAGCAACAGCTACGGCAGAGGCTAAACTTGAATCATGAAGTGAAGAAAAAGTAATGCAGTTGAGGCGTACATTACAAGAGAAATTTTGTGGAATCCACAAAATTAATATTTTTATAAAAAACATCAAGACTGAGCTATGTTCACTGCGCGCATGCCGGAAACAGATGCAAGTAGGATCATGCTCGGTTCATGCACGCGCTGCGTCCACACTTATGAAATAGTCCTTTCATGTTACATTGCATATTACGTTACAACAGTCTGTACCTGGCTTTACATTTTTAGTTCGTTGTTTATTTTTTATAACTTGTTATGTAAGGTTTTTGTTCTAAAAATAATGACAAAATGTAGTTGTTTTAAGAATTTAATTGGTACTCCGTACATAACACTTTAGCATTCCCATTATACAATACATAATAAATATATATAATCAACACTTAATTATTATAAATACCTAAGTACATATTTCTTAAATTCAAATTCAATTATTGAAGATAAATATAAAGATCCGTTAAATTTGGCAGTGAACCATAATTATTATTATCTCTATACTAGGTTCGAAACTAATACAAAAAAATCTATAATAGTTCTGTATTACATTTGAATGGATGAAGCATAGAAACAATTTGGCAGTCGGGATGGGTACCGCAGCCCCGGGAACCATTTACTGGATAACCAACACTTCTGCCATAGGTCACTCCAAGTGGTTCGCTACGTTTGGTGCAGGGGTGCCCGAATTCATGGGGTGAGATCTGTCCAGATCTTGGCGGAGGATGCATCTGCCCATCTACTGCGTGGGAGTCGGGTTGAGAGAGACTTGTTGGGGGAGGCTTTTTGACATCTCCAGTTGGACTCTCTCGACCCAGTTGGAGGGAGGGATTCATAAGTCTTTCACTTCTGGACACACTGATCCCCAGATCCCTACCCGCTTATCATACTTTTTTCCTTCCTAGAACTTCCTCTCCTTTCTTTCCATAAAAAGATCCCCGGCTTCCCCTAAGACGACATAGGCCTCGAGGGAAATTATTTTCCTAAGGGTCCCCTATGCGGAGCTAATGTAAAAAAATATTAAAAAAGTGTAATATTTTATCACTATGTACAAATGATTTTGCAACCAATCCCCCGTAGCCACCTATCAATGTCTGCATAATATTGTAAGTGAAGCACCGCCACTGAATATCTAAAGTGTGGCTCGGTACTCGCATGGCTTGTTTGCCTCACTTACCCAATGTCTTGGGTGGTACCATTGACCCCAATCTGCGCTATTTAATAGCTATTCAAAAATAGTATAATTTCTTTCTGAGCAAATCTATGTTCTAAAAAGTTTGTCGCATCAACTGTGTTAGGCTTTCCTTCGTGTGTGTGCAAAGGAATTATATTTTAAATATAATATTTTGGTCTGCCCTGTAAGCAGCCTAGATAATATTATATATTTTATTATAATACATCGAGACATAATCAGCAGAACAGCGTAAGCACCAATTACTAAATTATACAGCAGAAGTATAAAAAAAAAATTAACAACATAATTGATGCCTTCTTTGACGGCCTCCTTGGTCGAGGGGTAAAGCTCTCGACTAGCAATCCGAAAATCATAGGTCCAGCGTGTGCGATAAAATTTTATTTGATTAATTTATGTTATTTTACAATTTATTAATATAAAAATAATATACAGTATATAGTGGAAGATTCTCTCAGTATCGCTCTGGTGAAAGACTACCATACAGAATTTAAAAATTGCTAAAAATATCTTTAGCCGTGTTTAGTGACCAGATCTGAATAGCCAGGTACTTCCCCACCTTTACTTTAATATTCATAAATATTCATCCTAGACTTGCAGAAAAAGTCGCGTATTAAATTAAAATGGATAAATATTTATCCAGACACTATCTAGATAGCATTTAGTTCGGGTTGAATCTTGCAATCATATATAAAGATAGCAGCCAATAAATATGTGCGTTAAGAAAAATGAAGATAGTGTTGGTAGTTCTTAGTCGAAGTATGATACAGTTAAAAGTGATTGAATTGGAAATGGGTTCCATAGCTCAATCGGTAGAGCAGTTGGCCATGAATGCTAAGGTATCTGGGTTCGAGTCCCAGTGGAACCAATATCTTTTTCTGATTTTTCTGTCTTCAGATTTTGATTGAGTTTCGCTAATATTGTCTTCATTTAATTCAATATTATAATTTGAGTTTTTACTCATAAAGTTAAAATAAAAATAAAAATACGAATTTTCGTTAATTACAATAAATAATCTTTGATGACTGCCTATCTAGAGATGATAATACAATTATTTGAATTTTATCTTCAGTTTTAGAGATAGTAGCTGTTTTGCCATTGAAAATATTGAGTAAGCTCAAAATTTTCAATGCGATTGAATAATGACATTGAATCATTAAATTTTATAATAACATTTTTTTTTTTTCATCAATCTAGAGTATCTTTTTTTTTTTTTATTTCAGTTAAAAGATAATTACATTTTCACTCATTTAACTAGAAATAATTATACACATTAAGATAAATTAAATATTTCAATACAGCGCTATTCTATTTCATTATTTTGTTTATCAAGAATAAATATTAATAATTTTTTTTTTAATTTACCCATCTTATTTTCGTTTTTAATGTAATTTGGGAGGCAATTATATAAGTTGCCCCCCTCGTAACCAATGGATTGTTCACCATAGTTAATGTGGATGGTGTTTAAATGTATGTTATCATGTTGTTGTGTAAAGTGTTTATGTACTTGAGACGTTTTAATGAATTCTGTGTTAGTGTGTACGAGATTATTTTGTATTTTGAATATAAGGAGACATGTATTGTATTCATATAGTTTTCTTAATGTTAATAGTTTTGTTTACATATATGTATAATTTTTTTGTGGATGTTCTGGGCTTGAAGTTAAATAGTTTTTTGATTACCTTGTTTTGTATTACCTGTAATTCATTTATGTATTTTTCACATGCGTTTCTCCAGATTTCAATCAGGTAATTTAGGTGTGAGTGTACGAGACTATAATATAAACTTTTTTTCAATTTAATTGGTAATAGATATAATAACCGGCTAAAAAAGCTAATTAAGGGTGTAATTTTATCTTTTACATCTTGTATGTGTTGTTTGAAAGTTAAATGCTTATCGATGCACAGCCCAAGATATTTTACCTGTATCAGGATTTGCAAATCTCTATTATAAATATATAATCTATTTTTCCTGTATTGTTATTTTCAATTTTTAAAGGTACGTGAGAAGGAATTATTTTACGGGTTGAGCAATAAATTAATAATTTATTACACGGTTCAATTTTACAATTCTATTTGGTTGCTTGCAAATTGAACCGTGTAATATCGCTATAACCAGGTAATAAACCTTCCAATTCTTAAGCAGGGTCTTGACGCAGGGAACGATTGAGGGGACAATGCTCGAGAGCTTTGTGATGTCTGTCTTATAAATTGCAACATTCTGGTGATGACTTTTGTTAAATGGCTTTCTTTGAAAATATTTACTAATTGCAGACAGTATTTCAGATAGCAAAATGTTTCATGAAATATTTTTTTTAAATTAGCTCCACACAGGAGGTCCCGAGGAAAATAATTCCTTTGAGAATACTGTGTGGAGGGTCTTTTAGGAAAAGAAGGAGAGGAAGTTCTGGGAAAGAAAATATTATGTGGGTTGGGTTGGAATCTGGGGGTCAGTGTGTCTAGAAGTGACAGACATATGAATCTATCCCTACCACTGCGGTGCAAGGTGATGTTTCGAGAGAGTCTGGCTGGAGAGGTCAAAATGTCTCCCTCAATCAGTCTCTCCCCATCCGGCCTGCAGTGGGAAGACGAATCCGCCGCCAAGATCCAGATAAACCTCACCCCATGAACCTGGGCATCCCTGCTGAGTCACCAAACGTAACGAACCGCTTCGGGATTTGTAAACAAGTTCATAAAAGACACAGCTACTAAAAAAGTAGCAGGAGTGAGAGATAGAACTGTAATATTTTGTCACTTATGTATTATGCAGCATTGAAAGGTTTTCGTTAAAAATCATAATTTGTCAAAAAAATATTTTTTATGCTGTATTGCTGATTACGGCTCGATATATATTTTATTATAATATATGTGTTTTATTATAATATTACAAGGTATTTAGAAAAGCCGTTCTAACTTTATTTTTCTTCTTCCCAAGTCGGTTCTTCATTGTTGAGGGTGATGAGTCCCATTCCAATTTCCCTGTTATTTAAGGCTTCTCCACTCCTCATAGATCTATCCATCCATCTTGATCTCCCTCTGCTTCACTTTACCATTGACCATGAGTTTCACCAGGTGAGAGTCTTCAGTTTAATGAGCAACTGCCTAAAGAATCTTTTAATACACTGTAGGCAGACAGTTGGCAGTGTGTTAAGGATGTTGAGGGTGATGAGTCCCATTCCAATTTCCCTGTTATTTAAGGCTTCTCCACTCCTCATAGATCTATCCATCCATCTTGATCTCCCTCTGCTTCACTTTACCATTGACCATGAGTTTCACCAGGTGAGAGTCTTCAGTTTAATGAGCAACTGCCTAAAGAATCTTTTAATACACTGTAGGCAGACAGTTGGCAGTGTGTTAAGGATGTTGAGGGTGATGAGTCCCATTCCAATTTCCCTGTTATTTAAGGCTTCTCCACTCCTCATAGATCTATCCATCCATCTTGATCTCCCTCTGCTTCACTTTACCATTGACCATGAGTTTCACCAGGTGAGAGTCTTCAGTTTAATGAGCAACTGCCTAAAGAATCTTTTAATACACTGTAGGCAGACAGTTGGCAGTGTGTTAAGGATGTTGAGGGTGATGAGTCCCATTCCAATTTCCCTGTTATTTAAGGCTTCTCCACTCCTCATAGATCTATCCATCCATCTTGATCTCCCTCTGCTCCACTTTACCAGTGACCATGAGTTTCACCAGGTGAGAGTCTTCAGTTTAATGAGCAACTGCCTAAAGAATCTTTCAATACAATACACTGTAGGCAGACAGTTGGCAGTGTGTTAAGGATGTTGAGGGTGATGAGTCCCATTCCAATTTCCCTGTTATTTAAGGCTTCTCCACTCCTCATAGATCTATCCATCCATCTTGATCTCCCTCTGCTCCACTTTACCAGTGACCATGAGTTTCACCAGGTGAGAGTCTTCAGTTTAATGAGCAACTGCCTAAAGAATCTTTCAATACAATACACTGTAGGCAGACAGTTGGCAGTGTGTTAAGGATGTTGAGGGTGATGAGTCCCATTCCAATTTCCCTGTTATTTAAGGCTTCTCCACTCCTCATAGATCTATCCATCCATCTTGATCTCCCTCTGCTCCACTTTACCAGTGACCATGAGTTTCACCAGGTGAGAGTCTTCAGTTTAATGAGCAACTGCCTAAAGAATCTTTTAATACACTGTAGGCAGACAGTTGGCAGTGTGTTAAGGATGCCTAACTCTTGAATATATTTGTGCTTCTGGCTGTTGAATCCTGAGCACTTTTCTCCATCACTACTCTCGAGGGTGTTTATCAATTTTCTTTCGCTGGCTCTAAGTGTCCATGTTTCCTCACAGTATAGTAATATGGGGAAATCAGTGAACGGATAACAACTTTACTATTCAATATATTTTATAAACACCTTTATATTATTATCAAATATAAACAAATATACATATTTACAAGGTGTGATTTGTTTTTCGTGTAACGTTCCTACACGATGAAGAACTCGGGACAAGACAGTAAATCCTAATTTTATTTGTTTTGAGATTAATCAAAATGGTGAAATCTTTTGGAATAATTGCGAACGATGGTGTAAGGCACCACTCCGGGGAGAAAATGCCAATTGAAGATTTTTAAATTTTCAAATAACCTGGATCTCAACAGGATCTTTTAAAAATCCACATTTTATCAATGCTTCTAATTATATTTTTATTTTAAAAAAGAAAGAAAATCATTTCCGGGTTACGAATAACCCAACAATATTTGAAAATTTCCTACTACCACCACAGTATATGGAAAATGTTGCTCGAGTCGTGATGCAGGACTTAGCCAGCCGAGGAATCGAACACGGAACGCCTGGGTGGGATCCAAACACGATGCCCACTCAACCACCAACCGGTCAATTTATCACCACAATTATATTGCCCTCTCCCTAAATAAGTTGTTTTTTTTTAAATTAAATCAATGAACATGTGTGTAATATGTAACTGGAAATTATAAAATCGGTTTCCATTAAAATGATTTTAATTCAGTTCCTTCAAAAGGCCATATTAGGTAACCGCCTTTGGTTCGTTACGAGGGTTTACTGGCTTGCCCAAGCCCCTCATTCTACAAAAATATAAAATGTTGAGAACGAATTTAACAAGGAATATTAATTTAAATACTGGGTATTTCACTTCTAAAGAGTGCTACTACGAGTTCAGTTTTGGCTAATATGTATTTAAATAATATACCTACCTAAAAAGCTTTTTAAAGGAAAATATTTATTACATACAATATGTAGTGGCAAATTATCGTATTCAAATAATTAAAAATAATATTGCAAATAATATACTTCAAATCGACGCTGGAAAGGAAAAATGTTTAGAGTGCCATACAGCTGTGACATTAAAGATGAACCCACACAAAAAGCTATACTACCTTTTGCCCGTCGCAGGCAACCAACGGGTTAAAACACTAAGCGATTTGATATATGGACGGGAATGCAGCGAGGAGTGTGTGTTTAAATAAATATATGAAGAAAAAAACGATGTTTGAATGTAGACGAAGCGAGATGTGTGTGCATACAAAGGGCACCTTGTGCATTTTGTACACCTGTCGACCGGTTTAAGGCGTTCAGTACGGGCCTTTTCTCGCAAACGGGGGCCAAGGAGCTTTCTGCTCAATTTTTCACTGTACCATTCGGGTTGTGTTGTCGATAAGCGTAATTTGATACCCGTAATGCATAATTTCCTGTTGCAAAGAAGACTCCTACCACCGAGCCACTTTTTTCGGCGAAACTTTTTAAACGGTCCAGAAAGCTTACCGCTCAATTCAGTTCATGTGCTACTGAACCAATCCAACCCCCCCAGACTCAGGGCGTTCAGTATATCATCTAATTTAATTTAATTTAGAAAAACCAATGGAGCCTTATCTCTTAAAAAGGGGTCTAGAAGTTTACCGCTCAATTTTTTCACTCAGCCCTTTGAATTGTTTAGGTCGAGACGCGTAATTTGATATCCATCTCGGGTACTGTAAGATTCCATGAATTAAATATTTATAGAAAAATAGTTCCTACTTTCAGTACCTACCCACTGAGTACATTGATCTATTCTGATACACAATATCCGAACAGGTACGAATAATAGTTAGTAATTTGAATTTATTTGAAAATTTTTAAATTCGATTCAAAATTTAAAAAATTTTTGAATACGGAAATTTTGTGAAATTTGATATTTTTTTAATTTTTTTTTTTTTTTTAACTTAGAAATTTTTTAATTATTAGAATTTTGATATTTTTTGGATTTTGAAATTTTAAATTTTTTGGGAAAGTGTTTGGATTTTGAAATTAGAAATTGGTCATAACTTTTTGAAATTGGTCATCAAAATAACGTAACATAATTTACGGCCCCCATAGTCGAGGGGCAAGACTCTCAACTTGCAATCCGAAGGTTGTGGGTTCGAACCCGACGTGTGTAAATAATTTATTTTTGATTTTTGAAATTTTTATTTTATTATTTATTTAATACAAGAAAATACATTTTTAAAATACAAGTTTTATGCAGTCCACAAAGCTGTCACACATGACGGCTTGTCTGTAGGTTCTACAAAATAATATATATAATTTTTTTAATTCCATTTTTTTTAGTTTGTGTTATTTCGCAACTAATTAACAAAAAATAATATAAAGTATATTTTCGGCACGTTCCGGAGTGAAAGATACCCTCAGTATCGCCCTGGTCTAAGACCACAATTCAGAATTGAAACGTTGCTAGAAATGGCATTAGCCGTGTTTGCTTACCAGATCTGAATAGCCAGGTACTTCCCCACCTTCCTCTCCCCCCATCTCCTTCCCCTCCCCACTTCCCGTCTCACTGGCTCCAGACAGGAGTAGTTGGGACTCTTGTGACGTATTCACATTGAAATTGAAATAAAAATGTACAGAACAATTAGTTACAGGGCAATATTCAAGTAGGTACCTGCACCATTTGGCAAAAAAAAATTGGACCATCTTTAGTTATTTAAATTTATTCATTTTCTTGAAATGGCTTTAGCCATTTTTGGTGACTAGATCTAAACTGCCAGGTACATAAAACAAAAGCTAGTGCCGACCTCTTCGAAGGAGATTGAACCTTGAAATCATCTGAAATACTAAGCGCTGAGGTCCACTTTTGCTACACAGCGATGGGCTGACTATTCCCATACCACCCTCGTCTAGGCGCGCATTTGAGCGAGAGTGAACCTTGAGGTGTGTGTAACTCGAGGGGCCGAGAGGTCGTTTTCGTGTGACAGCGTTATCTTACATTCACCTCAAGCGAAAGTGAACCTTCAGGTGGGTGAAATGCAAAGGGCAGAGTAGTCGTTTTTCGCGTGCAGACAAAAGTGAGTTTCCAAAAAACCAGATAATACTATATGTAATTGTTTGTTTGTGCTTGTGTTCATAAAATCAAGGTTTCTAGATTTTCCCACACGTTCTGGGAAACTCTAGAAAACTTGATTTTAATGAACAAAAGCCCAAACAAACTGTAATGTATTGAAATAGCTTCTAAGTGATGCCGACAGACAGATACCAGCAGGGAAAGTGCTTCTATCGATTGCCGTTCAGATTCAATAAACCACTAGTGACTAGGTGACTCGTGTGACTTATATTGTAAATATGTTAACTTGTAATAAATCAGTTTGTTATCAAGAACCTATAGTTATTGAGAAGTACCCTCGCAGAACTAATAGTGTTTGAATGTAAATAATACCACACATTACACAAACAATAAAGCTTATTGTGTATTTTTATCTTAAATGTCACAGCTGTATGGTGCTTTAGCCATTTTTCCTTTCCAGCGTCGAAATATATTGAATTTTCTTCCTGCCGTTGTTGTAAACCTACTCCACTTGTACTAAATTTATAAAATTTTGTCAAAATTGCTGACACACTTTATTAAGCATATACATTGTATCTATATAATACACACATGTGATTTTAAGCATAATCTGACACTAAATAATAATCACTATAAAAATACTTACTTGGTATTTTCTAATAACAATAATAATTATATATTAATTATTTATTAAATTTTTGCCAAAATGGCTTCTCACTGATCAAGTACATATTATATTACATAGTCGAATTGCAGACTAAAATTTGTGCATAATATTTGTCCATCTTTCATAAAGTAACGAAGGCGGGTCTCTCAGTAAAGTAACAGCAGGAGAGGAGGATGTCACACTGTTATTGTTCTCTTCATTATGTTTATCAAAGGAACAATTGTTAGTTTTTTATTTATTTATTTGCATTAAATTTTTTTTTACCGAAATTGCTTGATAAAATTCATCAGATAAATTGGTAATTTATTTTATCTTTTAAGACGGTGCCTTTTCAAAAATAAAAAGGCCTCAATTGTGGCCAGGTACTATTACAGGTTGTGTGCAGTGTTGTTATTAATTCGGTCAGTCTTCACAAATTTCCAACAAATGTTATTATCAGATATGATTTGAGATTTTCATGGCCAAAAGTATTATCGTGATTTATTTTTGGGGTATTAAGCCATTATATTATCTGTTATTATAATTATCTGTAGCCAAAGTTTTGGACAGCATTGCAGTATCCATCATCATGGCAGATGTGTTATCGAAGATTGTGGTGAATTGTGAAGTTAAGTGATCAAACTTCACCACAATCTTCGATTGCACATCTGCCATCTGATCTGACATCTGCAAATACTTTTGGGGCAAGAGGGCATAATGCCCCAAAAATAATTTACTAAAATATTATTATAAATTTATAAACTTGGTTTTTGACTGCAGCCGCGATTACAATATTAATGCTGATGCTTTTTACAAATATGAAATAATTTCTAGACTATTGTATAGTTATGGAATTGTTGTCAAAGAATAATAAATTCAGATGCGACAGCTGGTAGCATGACTTGCTTGTGGTGGTTGGTTGAATATAAGATGGTAGAAGAGAGATGACACAATGTTCGTTAGTGACACTGGGTGTGCACCAGTTGGGCGCGCCACCAGTCGCGCACGTCGTGCACGGCGGGCGGCAGGCGCGGCCGTTCTTCGGCACCGGCCCCGGGACTTGCCTCCCCTTCCGAGCTGCCTCCCCCACCCCCTCCACCGCCTCGGGCACAAGCAAGCTTGCCTGTAGATGGGGCTGAAAATTGAAAATAAAATAATTGCATAATATGAATGACGAAGTTAGTCTTTTGCAGGAAAAAAGTTATATGTATTATTATTAATTTTAAAACATATTTAATTTTGGTTACATAATATTCTAAAAATAAAAAATACAAATTGCTTAACAAACATACAAATTTTGATTGTCTTGCGTGAAGTCTGGTCCAATGAACTCAAATTTTCTTCGATTTTAAGTGTCATTTTCAAAATTGAAACTAATTTGTCAAGTTTTCAGACTGTTCGGTAATTTTCCACGGGGCTGCACTTTTTTTGTTTTTTGCTTTGAAGAAATGTACACTATAACTATTTTTTTAACTAGGAACTGATTTCTTATGTTTGAAAACCTTATAAATACATAAGGCCTTCTAAGAAATAAAATATTTGGGTGTGATAATAGATAGTAGAAGACTCAAATTACCAATATTATAAATAGATTAAGAAAACTTATATGTATACATATTTATTAATTTAAGAAATATATTTAACCTAAAAATTCTTAAAAATATATACTACGCTCTAGCCCAATGTTTCTTAACCTGTTGTCCGCGGACCCCTGGGGGTCTGCAAATACATGTATGAGGGTCCGCAGCCCATCTCTGGACCATTTAACAATAACAAAAACAATAAAAAATCTCATAATTGCCATGTGTCTTCGTTTCGGGATTATTTTCCAGTAATCGGAAAAAAAAAAAATTAATACAAATATTTGTGATTGCGCTTTGAAACGTAATTTTAAAGAATCCTCTTTATCAAGTTTTTTGGTGAATGTAAAGAAACATTATAAGGAAATATCAGAAGAAGCACTGCTTTACTCAACCACACACCTCTGTAAAAGGCATTCTCTGCTCTTTTATATACTAAAAACAAATACAGGAACAGATTAAAAAGTGGAATCTTATTTGAGATTACAAGTTAGTAGTAACATCAACCCGAATATCACTAATTTAGTTGACTAAAAGCTGCACCAACCTTCACATTAATTAACAGTTAATTTTATTTTAATTTTATTTATTTATTTTATTTCTATATATTACAGTTTTTACCTTATTTTAAATATTTTTTCATAATATATTTTGAAAGCATTTTTACAAATTAATATTACATTTTATTATGTCGGGTGTAAGGTAGGTTTGAGAAGGTGAAACTGTTGGTTGATAATGTTGTATGTTTCGTGAAAACCTCACTAGGAGAACCTGTGCTGAGGTGTTTACGTGTTTATGATTCAGTGTGACAAGTATAGGTATTTATGTGTTGTAGTAGAAAGTTAGTTTTTTATCATTTTTTTTTTACATTTTAATGGTTATTGTACATGGATTATTTAGAAGAAAAAAATAAAGTATATATATTAATAGTTGGTTAATTCTTGAAAGATATGTTTATTTATTTTACTTTTTTTTATATTTTTGTTATGTTTGGTTAGGGATTAAGAAATTTTGTATAAAGTGAATATCTTGATTTTTGATCCAGGCTGTGATGTGTTTTTTGTGAATGTTTGTACATGTATGTGCAGTTAGTAGTTGTTTCTGAGTAATGGGCATATAATTAAAAAGTTTGGTTGTGTAATACTGAAAATGTCTTTGTCCGTATGTGGTGTGTGTTATCGGTATGTTCAGGGTTACATTTGTTAAGGACCTTGTTTTTATTATTGTTTTTGGTTGCATTGGAATATGGAGTTTGTTTTGGAGGAGGTGTAGCAGAGAAGATTTGGCATAAAGTTGTTTTATTGACATGACTTCTAATGTTTTGTATACTTCGCTTGAATCTGTGTAGAATGGTACTTGCAGGATTAGTTTAATTATCGCCTTTTGTATCTTTTGAATTGGGTCAATTGCTATATTTGTAGCACTTCCCCAAGCCAGTATTCCATATGTGGCAATGGATTGACAAAGTGTGAAGTATATGGATCTGAGTATTGTTAGCGGGAAAATGTTTTTTAATGGATTTTATTAGGTGCATGACTCGTTTTAGTTTATTTGTGATGAAGTTTATGTGGTCAGTCCAGCGTAAGTGTGTATCAATAATAACCCCTAGGTACTTTTTTTGTTTGACCCTTTCTATATGCTCGCATTGACAATTGGATAAAGTTTGTTCCACAGTCATGCAGAAACATGTCTACGTTTGATGGAGGTTAACCTCTTTGTGTAATACTATGTGTGATGTATTTTGTTTTGATTATATTAACCTTTTAAATGCCAGTAGGTAGAAGTGCAGCTGTGTACAGCAGGCCGTGAACTTTTAATCAAAATAAATCATTTTTACATCTTATTTAAAAAATAAATTAAAAAATCAAAATCAAAAAAAAAAAAAAAAAAAACCAAAATCATCCCAATGTCGTCTCTGTGTGTTACATATTTTAAATTAATAATAAAACTGGACGTATGTATGATTCAGAGGCTCAAAAAGAGCGAGTAAACTCGCTTTTTTTCCATGGCCGGCCTGCTGGACACGACCAAGGATGCGAGAAATCTCGCTCTTAGCACAGAAGCAGTTAACGGTAAGAGTATTACTGTTTAGCCATTTTTTAACAATTGACAAACTTTTTTCGGCTATTATGAATACATCTTTCCATGTGGCTGCTTGACAGAGAAGAACTGTATCGTCAGCGAAGGTCACGATTTTACCTTCAATATCAATGTTACACAGTTCGTTTATGTAGATGAGGAATAATAAAGGGCCAAGTACACTCCCCTGTGGGACTCCGTACGTAATTAAAAGTGGTTCACTTATCTTGTTATCAATTTTAACTTGTTGAGTTCGGTCAGACATGAAGCTTTTAATTAAGTCGAATTCTACTCCATTAATACCAATGTTTTTTAACTTCTTGAAAAGTTTTTCGTGTGAGATTCTGTCGAAGGCTTTACATAAGTCTAAATAAATTAAAATAACTTTTTTCTTAGTGTCAAGATTATGTGTAATGAAGTCTGTTACAGTAGCTATTGCATGTTCTGTGCTCCTATTTTTCCTGAATCCATATTTGTTTAACGACAGTATTTGTTTTGTTTCCAGATAGTGTTGAAGCTGTTTTAAAAAAGTTTTTTCCAGAATTTTTGAAAAGGTATTTATTAGCGTAATGGGTCTGTAGTTGTTTACATTATTTTTTTGTCCTGATTTGAAAATTGGAATAATAAGGCCTTTTTTTAGTAAGCTAGAAAAAAATCCTTCTTTTAAACTACGATTAATTAAATATGTGAGTGGTTCAAGTAGTTGTTGGCTTAAAGTTATGATAGTTTTAGAATCTATACCATCAGGTCCCGTAGTAGTGTTATTCTTTAGTGATTGAATTATTTTATTGATATCATCTAGTGTAATTTTTCGTAATTTGAAGTGTCTGTTAAAATTTTCATTGTTGATGTTAGATGTATTGTTTTGGGGTTTCTGAATATCTCGGAGAGGCTGTGTAATTTTGATATTTTCAGCTAGGCTAACTCCAATATTTGTGTAGTGTTTGTTGATGTAATTGAGGATATGTGTAGGATTGTCGTGAAAGTGTAGTTCTTTTTCATCAATGAGTAGATTTTTTATGGTATCATCTTTTTTCTTTTGTGAATATGAACTTTCCCTCAAAATTGACCATACGCTTTTAGGGTCATAGTTTGATGTTATCAGTTTGTTACGATAGTATAATTCTTTGGCTTTACGTATTATTAAAGAACAGATGTTTCTGTACCTTTTGTAGAAGAAATAAAGCGAGGTATCATTGGGCTCAGTTTGACTTGTTTGTGTAGTTTGTCCCTTTTTTAATGCTATTTATGATGCTTTGGGTAATCCATTTTTAAGTCTAAATTTGCGGTGTGGGATAGGTATGTATATAGTTTTGGTGTTTTGGGTAATGAGAGTTTGTAGATATGTTAAGAAAAAAATCCAGGCCTCTTCCGCCGAGTTAAATTTTGTAAGATGTTCCCACGTTTGATTTTCTAAACATTGATTAACGTAATCAATTTTTTTTTTTGTGGTGCTATTTTCGAAAATTGAGTTTCTCGTTGGCGAAGTCAGGCCTATCATAGTTGTGTAGTGATCTGTAATTGTGGATTCATATACTGCACTACATATTTGACTTTTTGATTTAACCATGAAGTGATCTATGCACGATTCCAAATCTTTGGTTACTCTGGTAGGAGTGTTAATGGTGCTTATAATGCCATGTTCTAGAAGCATCAGTTGGTAATCAATATTTGAGGGTGGCCATTAGGAAGTATGTTTATGTTTAGATCACCAGCAATGATGATGTTTTTGTGTGAAGTGCGTTTTTTTAGGTGAGAATCCTTCACCTTCAGGCAAGTACACGATGACCACTGGACCACCACCAGTCTTGGTATCTGTATCACCTTTTGTTGACAATATAAACTGTAGTGTTCTGTAGTATGTAATGTAATTGTGAATTATGCTGTTGATTATTATGATAATTAATATGATGGTTGGTATTGCTGTTGTATGTTAATCATTAACATATTTTATGTAAAAAAAATGTTTTTTTTTGTATTTGTCATACTAAAATAAATGGTCAGAAATTTATTGCTGTTTTTTTTAGGGGTCCTTGAAAATTGTGCTTGATTTCCTAGGGGTCCGTGGCTGAAAAGGATAGGAAACGCTGCTCTAGCCCATTCAATAATAATACGGTATCGTTGCATGGAGAGGAGCTTACAAAACCTCAATTCTGCCACTGGAAATTACTCAAAGATTAATAATCAAAATTATTACTAAGAAACCACCAGATTATTCAAACTATCAACTTTTTCAAGATTTTCAAGTCCCACCTCTAAAAAATACATATACAAAAAATAGGCTGCTTCAAAAACACAAAGATTATTCTAAGAAGTCGTACCATGCCAAGTTTCTTTCGGATTATCCGCGTAAAACGCGAGATTTCGTTATCGGGCGGTGAATTGCCCTCGTGCTAATGCCGGTTCGAATGGAGAACGATTATTGTTCTAGAAGAATCTGATGGATCGAGCCGTATAATATAACGTCACGCCCGTGATCGCTCTAACCACAGCTGTATTCCCGTACACAAGTGTATTCCCGTTGGGGATATATTTATCAATTTATGCGGAAGCTCGCTGAGCCTCCGAAAGACGGTGCCGTCAACATCCAATATTATTAATTCCCTGAAGGCTGATGAGCTTGTCCGAACTCCAAGGGGTCATGGGGGCCCTTCCTTACTAGGCGACCATCAGGAGCACAGGATTTCTCCGTCTCCATGAGGAGGCCGGTGGACCTTCTCCCCATCAGGGCTACAGCGGTGAAAGTTTAGTAGCTAGGACAGGTTAGGGAATGAATTATATCGGTCCCGGGGTGAGTTTTTTTACCAAACTTTATTTATGTGAAACATATGTGGATACGGTACAATACACAGTCATATAATTTCTCAATACCTGTTTCATTATAGAGAACCTTTTTAAATTAATCCTTTACAGGAGTGTCATAAAAAATAGATGCCCACGCCTTGAGTCTAGAAGGAGTGCTCTACTGCATATCGACATTTAAGACTATTTTAGTCGTAGATTGGCGTCCAAGGTTTGCTACGAACCAAGTTGATGTGTGGTATATTTACTCAGTCATGGGTAATATTTATGTAAACCTATAATGTTATTTATTTTTTATTTATTTCTTTTTTTTTCTTTTTTTTCTTTTTTTTTTCCCATTGTATCTTCATACATACAAAACTAAACGTAATTTTACATAATTTCTAAATCCTAATACAGTGAAACCCTCTTAAGAAGTTTTCCAAGGGACCGGAAAAAACCAGCTTCTTAAGCAGGAAAACCTTATATGTGGGAAAAATTAGGCCAATTTTGAGCCGAGGGACCGAAAAAACCAAACTTCTTAAGCCACGAAACGTCTTAAGAGAGAACTTCTTAAGAGGGTTTCACTGTAGTAATTTTACTTAATTTCTAAATACAGTAAGAGTAAATATAAGGTACAAGTAATGTAAAAGTTAGCAATAAGTAAAATATATAATAGAAAAGAGTAGGTAATGGGAACCCACTAAGGCACTGCCTGTGTGTGGGTAATATAAACAAGATTGCTATATATACATCAATAAGTATATGTAAAAAATGTAAATTTTAAACTCAAGGTTTAGAAATATAGTAATCTGTGAAAACATTATTTATTATTTGAGTGGTCAGTGGTTGAGTGGGCATAGCCCTTGGGTCCCACCCGAGCGTCGCGTGTTCGATTCTTCGGCTGGCTAAGTCCTCCATCACAACACAAGCAACATTTTCGGCTTTCTGTGGTGGTAGTAGGAGATTTTCAAACATTGTTGGGTTATTCGTAACCCGGGAATGTTTGTCTTTGTTTTTAAAAAAAAAAAAAAAAATTATAGTAAAATAAAATAAAATAGTGAAACATAAATTTTGTTGATTTTTTGATATGGTAAAGAAAGTAAATAAAGTTAGAATTGTATTGAAAAGTGAAACATGAAGGTTTACAAATAATTTATAGAAAAAGTGTTCCAATATCTGCATCATTCAACCATAATTTTAATTCTTTTACATAAAGTGATATTTTATCTACCATTTGAATGTGTTTTGGTAGAAGATTAAAAGTACGAGGAACCAATAAAGCTGCTATGTGTTTGCATTAATTTAGTATTGGTTTGGGGGGAGTAAAACATATTATTAGTTCTTTTGCTAATTCTATTTTCATTTTTTACGAAGCAATTTTTATTTTTATATATATATTTCATAGCCTGCAATATAAATAATTTGCGGATATTGAATATTTTTGTCTCTTTGAATAATAACTCTGTTGAGAATGTTTTTTTTATACATAACTTTAATAATGCGCTTTTGAGTGGTTTGTAAAGGCTTAATAAATGCATCAAGCGCACCACCCCATCCTATAATGCCGTAGATTATTGAAGATTGTACCAGGGAAAAGTAGATCATTTTCAATTTGTCGAGATTGAGTACTTCCTTAAGTCTATAAAATGTGTAAGTAAGATATATTAATTTCGAAGTGGTTTTATCAATTTGAGATTTCCAATTTAGATGTCTATCAATAGATATACCTAAATATTTAATATTTTCAACATTGACAAGTTCATTGCACAGTGAACATGTTTCTTGATTGCAACTCGTATTGTGGATTCTAATTTTAAGGTTATCGTGAGGTTTGTTTTTAATACTTTTATAAAAAGTTAAATAAAATGTTTTGCTGTAGTTTAAAATGAGTTTGTTACATTTTAGCCATGCTGAAACAAGTGCAATACATTCGTTTGCCTTAGAAAAAGATTCAATCCAAGAATTTCCGTTTACTACCATTGCCGTGTCATCGGCGTAAGAAATAATTATTCCTGGGATCACAAAATTACATAAATCATTTATATACATCAAAAATAGAATCGGCCCAAGGACAGTTCCTTGCGGAACTCCATTTTTTATATGTGCTTCTGAACTATAAAAATTACCAATTTTTGTTTTTTGTGTTCTGTCTATAAGATAGTTTGTCAGTATTTTTAATGTGTCTTTTTTGAAACCTGTTGAGTTATTTTTTTAATTAGTAATTTATGATTTACAGTATCGAAAGCTTTTCTTAAATCTAAGAATATAGCAAGACATTTCTTATTTTTATCGATAGATGTGTATAATTTTTTTGTTAAATCATATATTGCATCTTCAGTGCTTAGATCTTTACGAAAACCATTTATGGTTTTGCGATAGAATATTATATTTTTCTAAGTGTTCTATGATTCTATTTTTGATGCATTTTTCTAATATTTTTGATAGGTTTGAAACAAGTGAGATTGGTCTATAATTATCTAATTTATGGGTTTCACCAGATTTATGAATTGGTATTATGGTGGAGATTTTAAACTGTTTTGGAAAATGACCCTCTTTAAGGCACATATATAAGATATGTTCCAGAGGAGTTAAAATATGTTTTTTAATTTTTTTAAATGTATTACTAGATAATCCATCAGTTCCCTTAGAATTAGATGGTTTTTTAACAAGTTGACACCAAAACGTGGTGTTTATTGCCCAACCAATTATTCATGTAACAAGTTTTGCACAACACTACTACACGTATAATGGAGTGGTGTGGTTTAATAATCAACTAGCAATAGAGCTGAGATTAGAACCTGACTAGAATAAATTCAAAAATAAATTAAAAATAAAATCTTAAATAAAATTTAGCTACCTAGAATCACATTAAGAGTGTATGACCAGCAAATAAGAATTCCGATTTTGTCACCAGCGCTCTTACTTTAGCGCTCGCAAATAGACTTTTTTAGAAATAGATAGATTTCATTATAATCCTACTATTGCTCGTGTCTGGGTGAAACAATAAAATCACTTATTTTTTATTCAAAATGTAAATAAGTTTTTTTTTTACTTGTATTTCATGGTGAAAATTTTCTTATTTGGACCTTTTGTGACCAAATTTACCGAAATGATAACATCCAAATTTTGCTGGGAAGAGCATCACAGACACGTCCTCCCAAAGCCACGGTTTGGACCGGAACGAATTGGCTTGAATTTTCGGCTGCTATAAAGGTGACCAAACTCGAGTTGGTAAATTAATTAAAAACATATATTTCCTAAAATTATTGTTCTTTATAACAATTTATGATTCTTCAATAATGTCTAATCAAAATATGTGTTTAAAAAATTTGAAATATAACAAATAATAAATAAAATAAATAAACAAATAGACCAATTTTCGACATGAAACACTTGCCAGGTTTTTTTTAATGATTTTATTTAAACTAAAATAAAAATTGTGAAACATGACTTAACCAGATAATGTATTGATTTATAATACTGTATGATTATATGGTATGAATTCTGTCTTGTATAATAATATTTCTGGTTTTAAAATTAATAAATCTGAGCATCGACCAACAGTACAACTTTTTTTGTTATTAAAAAAATTCATACTAATTCACAAAATAAAACACTGCTTTACCAGTTAACACAACAATCTTTTGAAATCATATTATGTTTTTTTTGTAAAAATGTTTCATAAGTTCTAGAATTTGGTTTAAAAAAGACAAATTTTCGGTTGAGTCTAACCAAGCCCTCTTAACAATTAATTAACAACACTTAATCAACAATTTTTATAATTTTTTTATTTTTATTTTATATATTTTTTTATTTATTTATGTATATACAGTACAATCTCACTAGTCCGGCACTTCAATAGTCCAATACGTCCAGTAATCCGGCACCCTCCGCCCGCGCCTCACTCGCGTAATTCAAAATTTTACGAAAAAAAAATTTGTAAAAAATCGCCGAAAATTGAGTTTCTCGGCCGCGTAATACGAAGCGAATGCGTCTTCTATTCGAAGAAAATTCACAAAAATACGATATTTTCCGAGTAATCAAATTTTCGCGGCCGATTATCGTCGCGGCCATCCCTTTAAACTCATAAAAATGTATAGGTATGTAATGGCAATATATTCCATTTAAATTTGAATCCTGTAGTGTCAGTTGGAATACTTGGAATGTAATTATCAATTGTCACTTGTTTTATTTTCTATTATTTTATTATAAATAAACATAAATGTTGTTTCTTTGTTAAACTTTGCAACACAAGTGTTTTATTTATAAATCAATAGAAAAGAATTAAATCATATTATAAAACGACATTTTTCGTAACCACAAATGGAGAAACTTCAATTTGAATTTACGCTACTACCTGGAGGCGATGGCAAATCAAATATTATTAGCATTACAAAAATAGTCACAAGTGATGAAAAAGTGTTTACAATACCAGAAATGTTACAATCCGCCAGCCATCACAAGGAGATTATGAAAAGTGGTGCTTTTGGCAAAGTAAAAAATAGTTTAAAAAAAAGATACCAGGTTAGAAGAGTCTGGGTAACAATGACAGAAGAACTAAAAAAACATATGTAGACGAAGATGGAAACCTACAGTTCGGAGACCAATACCTCGAAGAATTGGAAGAAGAAAGTTTACAAGTACATCAAAAAGAAGATACACTGGGAAGATTGATGGTAAAATTAATGGAAGATAAGCAACAGAGCCTCAAAAACATTGCTGAGAATTTTGTTATAGAAAAATTCTGTAGTAAAAATACAAATGCAAGCCAGTGGATAGAAGTGTTTGAAAAAGAATGTTTACGATTTGATGTGACCATGGATGAAAAAAAAATAGAAATACTAAGATTGTTCATGGATAAAAGTTGTGTAGATTGGTATAGTTCCATGATTATTAAACTAACAATGAACTCAGAGTGGTCAACATGGAAAAACAAATTCTGTGAATCATTCGCAAACAAAGGATGGAACCCTGTCACCTACGCACTATTATTTAGATACAAAGATGGTTCTCTGTTGGATTATGCTATGAGAAAAGAAAAACTTCTATTGGATATGAGAAGATCAATCGACACCGGTACTTTGATAGATCTTGTTGCTTCCGGACTACCAGAATTCATACTTAACAAGATCGATAGAGAAGGATTACAAGATACTGTGGATTTATTTAATGAAATAAACAAGTATGAACATATGGTCAACAAAAAAAGATTCATGAATAGGAGAACATTTGGGAATGCAGAATATAATAAAAATGAGGATAAAAAGCCATGTAAAATTTGTGAAAAATTGAATAAGGGCACTCGTTACCACCCTGAAGCCACATGCTGGTTCAAAACAAAAGAGGATGAAAAATTTAAGAGAAATGCCATTAAACATGTAAACAATTCAGTGATAGAGACTGAGATAAATGAAAATGATCAAAAAAACTAATAGTAACACCATTAATCAAAGTCAAACTATTACTAAATGATGAATTAAAAATATACGGAATTTATGATTCGGGTTCAAATGTTTCTCTAATTAATTCTAGGTTTTTGAAACTAAAAAGAAAAGGAAACAATTTGAATGAAGCAAATTTAGTAACGATTAATGGTGTTAAAAAAACGAGTGGTTTGACAACGTTGAAGATTAAAATTTTTGAATTGGAGAAAAATGTTGATGTGTACATTATTGATGAACACAATTTTAAGTATGATTTTTTGATTGGATTAGACATGATAAAAGACTTCAAACTAATCCAAAGTGAAGACTTGCAAATATCACAGAAAATCTGCCTGAATAATACAAATAAAAAAGAAGAAAATTCTACAAATATGAAAACAAATACTGAATTTAAACATTCTGAAAATAAGAACATTATAGAAAAACACCAAATTAATTTTAATGAACATGTTAAAGAAGAAGATTTTAAAATAACAATAAATCATTTAAATAATGATCAAAAAACAGAAATAAATGAACTAATAGGCAAATACACATCAGTGTTTGCGAAAAGTAAATACGATGTTGGTACTGTTAATGGATATGAAGCGAAGATAGACTTATTGGTGGATAAATATTGTAGTAAGAGGCCTTACAGATGCAGCGTAGAAGATAAAAAGGAAATAGAAGAGCAAATAGCAAAATTAATAGACAATAAACTGATAGAAGAGTCGTACAGCCCATTTGCTGCACCTGTCACTCTAGCATTTAAAAAAGAAGAAAACAAAAGATCCAGATTATGCATAGACTTCAGAGACTTAAATAAAATAGTAATACCTCAAGCTCAACCATTTCCATTGATTGAAGACCTAATGACAAAGACCAGAAATTGCAAATTTTTTTCAACGCTGGATATAAACTCAGCTTTTTGGTCTATTCCGTTGCGGATTGAAGACAAAAAAAAAACAGGATTTGTAACACAGGAGGGGCATTATCAGTGGAACTGCCTACCTTTTGGATTAAAGACCTCTCCGGCAATTTTTCAGAGGATATTAAGCAATATATTGAGAAAATATAAACTAACCGATTTTGCTGTCAATTACATAGATGACATACTTATATTTTCAAAAACTTTTGCTGAACACATCGATCATTTAACAAAGTTGCTGAATGCAATCAAAACTGAAGGTTTTAGATTAAAATTTACAAAATGCACATTTGCATCAGACATGGTAAAATATCTGGGTCATATAATTCAGAATAATTCAGTCAAGCCAGTAAAGGATAATTTGATTTCAATAAAGAATTTTCCTATTCCAAAAACACAGAAGAATGTGAGACAATTTCTAGGAAAAATCAACTTTTATCATGAGTACATTCCGAAGAGTGCAATAATACTAGATCCTTTGCATAACTTACTAAGGAAAAACCAAAAGTTTATTTGGACTGATAAATGCCAAAATGCTTTTGAAACGATGAAAAACCTACTATGCTCACAACCAATCCTGGAAATTTTTGATCAAGATTTACCAATTAATATATATACAGATGCTTCTCTAGAAGGCCTTGGAGCTATTTTAAAACAAACACAGTCTGATGGAAAAGAAAAACCTGTAGCTTACTTTTCGAAAAAACTAAATGGCGCCCAGAAAAAGAAAAAAGCAATTTACTTAGAATGCTTAGCTATAAAAGAAGCAGTGAGATACTGGCAATACTGGTTGATAGGTAAACCATTTACAGTTTATTCAGATCACAAACCACTGGAAAACATGAATCTCAAATCTAGAACCGATGAAGAGCTAGGTGATTTAACATATTATCTTTCTCAATATGACTTTAACATAAAATATGCTCCAGGAAAACAAAATTTGGAAGCTGACTGTCTAAGCAGAAACCCAGTGCTGGAATCAAATGAAAATACAGATGAGCAATTAAAAATTGTCAACTTAATAAAATTAGAAGATATCTTAAAAGATCAGGTAAAAAATGAGAAGATACAGTGCAGAAGAGATAAATTGATATCGAAAAATAATGTTTATTACAAGAAAGTAAAAAAAAGAGAAAAAATAATTCTATCAGAAAAATTCAGCATAGACTTTATCAGAAATGTTCATACAGAACTAGGTCACATAGGAATTACACAAATGCAAAAAATGATAAGCTCATGGTACACAGCAGAAAACATGACAAATAACATAAAGAGAACCTGCGAAAGTTGTGCAGTATGTTTAAAGAACAAATCAAGAGGTGAAAATAAATATGGATTGATGTCCCACTTGGGTCCCGCAACAAAACCTTTTGAAATATGTTCCATTGATACAATAGGCGGTTTTGGGGGTTCACGATCAACAAAGAGATACTTGCACCTGTTATCAGATCATTTCACGAGGTTTGCATATATTTTGACGTCAAGAACTCAAAATACCAATGATTTCATCAAACTCTTAAACTCCACAGAAACTAATGACATTGGCATGATACTCTCAGACCAATACCCGGGTATCAATTCTAGAGAATTCAAAAAATTTTTGGATGAAAAAGATATTCCAATAATTTTTACTGCAGTGAACTCACCTTTCTCAAATGGATTAAATGAAAGATTGAACCAAACGCTGGTCAATAAAATTAGATGCAAAATCAACGAAAATGACTCAAAAGTAGCTTGGACAACTATATCGCATAATTGTGTAAAAAACTATAATGAAACGGAGCACACTGTTACTGGATATGCGCCACAGTACCTACTTGACGGCACAGATGTTACGATTTTGCCAAATGAGTTAAAACTTAAGAAGACCGGCATCGATTTGATTCAAGAGAGAAAAAAAGCTCTAGAAAATACTATGAAGTCACATAATTACAACAAGATAATTTACGATAAAACCAGGAGACACTTTGACTTCAAAGTTGGTGATACTGTTTTTGTGGAGAATGGAAACAAACTTAACAGGAAGAAGCTCGACGAATTGAGAATCGGACCATACAAAATCATAGAAAAATTATCAAACTCAATTTACAAGATAAACACTGGTCGAAAAAAATTTGAATCAAATTTTTTCCACATCTCGAAGTTAACTCCAGCACCTTTATTTATGAACCATGAAGAGGACATCGAAGATGAGTGAAAATTTTGCAGTAATTTTCTTTCCAGGGGGAGGGGAGATGTAATGGCAATATATTCCATTTAAATTTGAATCCTGTAGTGTCAGTTGGAATACTTGGAATGTATTTAATTATCAATTGTCACTTGTTTTATTTTCTATTATTTTATTATAAATAAACATAAATGTCGTTTCTTTGTTAAACTTTGCAACACAAGTGTTTTATTTATAAATCAATAGAAAAGAATTAAATCATATTATAGGTATATTAACGCGTAAATCGATTTTTGCAGTTGAATCCCGTCGCGGTCGGCCATAATGCAGATACCTATTCGGAATAAATCATAAAAATACGATAAATTTCGCGTTAATCGAATTTTCTCAGCCGAATCCCGTCGTGGCCGGCCATAATACAGATACCTATTCGGAATAAATTCATAAAAATACGATATACTTTGCGTAAATCGAATTTTTGCAGCCGAATCCTGTCGTGGTCAGCCTTACTTCAGTTACCAATTTTCGGAAAAAAAATCATAAAAATACGATATATTTCGCGTAAATCGAATTTTCGCGGCCGAATCCCATCGCAGCCGGCCCTAATTCAGATACCTATTCGGAATAAATTTGTAAAAATACGAATCTGGACCAGGAAAGTTTTATTTAGTATGATTTTTTCTCTATAATCCAGTAATTCGAACATTCCAATAATCCGCACCCTCTGGTTTTTAATAGTGCCGGATTAGTGAGATTGTACTGTATAACTGTACACATATGTGTATGTGTTATAATTCTTAATTTTTTTTATTCGAAGTACAGTTATGAAATTCTATTTGAAGACTGTGTTTAAGTATGTGTTGCCAGAATCAAAGAGAATCCATTTTCATGTTCTGAGTGTGGTTTTAATTCGCCAGGCACAGATATAATTTAAACCAGTTTTGTGTTCAGAATGTAAAATTTAATTGGTTTCATCTGATGACACATTTTGAAGAAAAAGATTTGTTTTATTCGATGTGGAGTTACGAAATTCTAGTTGCAGATTATTTATTTAATGCCAGAATCAAAGAAAAACCATTTTATGTTTTAAGTATAGTTTTAATTCACCGCACCGCATACAAACTGGTTTTAAATGATCATAATGATAAATTAAATAATGAGTTGCAGATTCATTGTGTACCGAGTCAAGCTTTAAATTTGAGTTGCATACCAAATGCAGCAAAATTATGAGAATTTGATTTTTTCTGCGTGTAACTCTTATTTGGGGACTCTAACGCAGAACCAATCGTAAGTTAAAACCTGCTGTAACATATCTATTTCGTGAGCAGGTACTGCGCAAAGTAGGTACTGTTTATTGTCTATTGATTATTATTTTTTTTTCTGATTTTAACTTTGTTGGTTGGCAAAACTGGAAGGAGACCGGAAAGAGATTCATTCTTGGAATCATGGCCGAGGACGTAACTTAGTGCTTGTTGGCGGCGGGGTTTTTTTGGGCGATTGGGTTGAAGAGTTTTTTTTATCCTAGTGCAATGTAGCCGGGAAATATTATTTTGTTATGTCACGAGAGTGTGTGACGACCCAAATGGCATTGAAGCTTTTTTATTTTTATTAATCCCTCGCCGGATGTCGTTGGATAAAAAATGATCCGCGTGCGGAAGTTAATTTGGACTGGAATCAACGGATGATGTTCTGCCCGCAAGGATTCTTTTGCTGTCTGTTTGTTTGGCCGGTGAGATTTGCTAACGCCGCCTGAGGGGTGGCAAATCGCCGTGCTTATTTTGTTGGGTGGATTCCCTTTAATGAAGCGGCTCTTCGACACGCGCAGGACCCGCAAGTATTCTTTTGCTGTCTGTTTGGCCGGCGAGATTTGCTCGCGCCGGTGAGAAATCGCCGTAGCTATTTTATTGGGTGGATTCCCTTTTATCGAGCAGCCCCCCTGCGACGCGCTGGACGGCGTTTTGGGATGGCTGTTTGCGAACTTGAGGCTTTTCGCTCTGCAAGAGGAGAATCACGACGACGTGACGTTTGCGGTATTAAAAATTAACTGTAATTTTAATAACTCTCTCTCTCCAAATCTGTTGCTAAATGCTCAAAGGTATTTATGTCCTTTTGTTAAGCCTTCTTTGGTGTTTATTTTCCTTGCAAAGTGCAATAAAGTATTATTATAATTTCACTAGAAAAAATGGATGCTTCATTTATATGCATGACCTCAAATCCCTGACTCCACCATCCTGAGAAGGATGTTCTTTTGCTCTGGGATAAGCTGTCGGATGACAAAGGTGGGTTACCTACTTTCTCCCAACGTTACACTGCTTTGCGTTCTCAACAAGGTTCGGTTGAATCGGTTCGTATATAAATAGGCCCCCCCCCCCCCGGCGCTTGAAGTACTCAAATAAGGGGGCGGCAAAATTTTCCTCCACCCCGGGCGGCCAACACCCACGCTACGCCGCTGGTTCCAGGTCTTGGAGGCGGATAACCAGGACATGCTGAACCCCAGATACCTACCCACCCCTTAAACCCTCTTCCTTCCCAGAACTCTCCTCTCCTTTCTATCCTAAAAAAACCCTCCACACAGCATCCCCAAAGATGACATAGGCCCCGAGGGAAATTATTTTCTGCAGGGCCTCCTGTGTGGAACTCATGTAAAAAAAAAATATATATATATACAGTTTCTGATCAATGTTACATGTTAGTAATCCGATTGTAACCTGAAAATGTAATTACTCATGAATGTATTACATGTATATAAATTATTATTTTTTTTTTTTTAAACTATGAGATTAAATAATAAAATGTATTTATGAAACACAAACCTTGTGGTCTTTTGGAGCTGGTGGGATGAGGGTCACTCAAAGTTGGCTGCAGAAATTTTCTTCCTTGACTGCCAGCACTATCAGATCTAAAATATTTCAAAAAACTTTTAGCTAAAAATATTTTTATAGCTGTGGTGTGTAGGATTAGTCATATAGTTTCAACATCCTTCAGCAGATATCATTAGTATAGTTATTTATAGATAGTTTTGTAGTGTCTCAAAAGATGTCAGTTAAGTAGTACCTTAGAAGAGTATCATCAATCGTCATTCGGGTCTAATGTAGGAACGGTTACAGATATAGTCGAAGGCATAGGATAGACGACTGGACTTCATCAGTATCACAAGTTAAATATTGATTGTAAACATAACGATAAATGTAAATAAAGCAACCTGTAATCTCAACATCATCTTATTTGGAAGTGGCCAAACACAATTAAAGTTTCTTAATCACTACAATAAAACACATTAAATTTTTCACATTCATACGTTATTCACACTTGTGAAGACCACTGGTGTTATTATACATTCACAATGTGAAAAACTTATTAAACATAACTACTAATTTCGGTTGTTGGTACATGGATGAGGTAATGTGAAATATTCCTGAATAATGCGTAATATTATTCAAGTTAAATAAACTTTTTTATGACAATTTGGACGTAACCTAAACTAGTGGCTGATTTTTGAAAATGTAAAAAAAAAATCGTGACCTTGACATACTCGAGCTCGTCAGATATTTATACAGACCGTTCAGCTTGATGTCCTTATTGTGCTGACCTATAAACTGACAATTATGTGGAGGGGTTTTCTTAATCTGACAGTTTTAAGTTTTTTTTTTTTTTTTTACTGAATAGAATTACAATGAATAAAAAATAATATAAATCTATTATAATGATAAAAAGAAAACGCTTAATTAAATTTCTTAAAAATTTCTTTACAGAATGAATAAACCAAAGCGTTGTACACGAACGCGCAGCTTAAGGGCCTCCGGCTCTGCAACAGAATATAAAACAAGCAAGCGCCCATCAACGTACGACTCGACCATAGACATATGAATATTACTAGGCCTGCCCTAAGTGATAAAAGCGTATTATTTCCCCCTCCCATTGGAACCATTCCATTGGAACCGGTTGGACTCGGGTGTAGCTTCGCGTGAATCTAGAAAATGTGACATCATCATTCTTGTGGGGACCATCGTCGAACTCTCGTCGGTACATTTTACGAAATAACACGGCAAAAATGGTGACTTGTGCTATGAAAACATGTAAAAACAGAAGTGAAAAAGATAATAAACCCAATTGTCGTATTACATTCCATAGGTAAGCATAATTTTACTTTATTTTAAGATTATTCATATCACATAATATGATAACACATACTATCACATCGAGATACATGGCGACGCGAAACACAAAGCCGATGTTTACTGGGGTAAGTAAATTATGAAACATTTGTAAAAGTGTCTTAACTAAATGCGGCAACAAAATATTCGACTACGAAAACATGCGAACCTTACTTTGCCACATTTGGACTTCGCAAAATTGTTCATAACGTGGCGCGCAATTCGCGCTCCCATGTAAAAAGGTCTATTCATTTAAAAGCAGATTTTACTTTTAAGAACTAAATGGTGATATTATAATGCGCGATGCCTATATACCGTCAGATTGATTAATGGACGAATCACATATCATTTCAATCATCTTGCCGCTCCGCGCCCCGGTATTGTTGGTTATTACCCCTCTCCTGTCTGTTCTGGTCTAGTAATATTCAAATGTCTATGGACTCGACAGTTAGTAGGCAGTTCTCAGCGCCGTCAGCCGCTGTACGCTCCACACTCAGTGATGATTTTAGCAGTGGCGGCTCGTGAGTTTTGGGTGTGCTAGAGTGCTGATATTAAAAAAAATGGCATTATTGATTCTGTTGTAGCCGAAAAAAAAAAATTTTTTTCTTTTGGATAACATTTTTTTGTATGAAAAATTTCAGGAAGTTTGCAGTTTGGCCGTGAGGCGCACGAATTTCCTGAAAAATCTTCATACAAAACACCAATTTTTGAAAAAAAAAAATAAAAAAATTTTCGCATGCGACAACATCCATGATGCCATTTTATAAATATTAGCACCCTAGCACACCCAAAGGTCACGAGCCGCCACTGGATTTTAGCTTCTTCGGCATGTAGATATCGTCAGATTATATTATTTCCGTGATCCTTACATTATTTCCTTCAAAATAAAAAAAAAATTAACCGCGCTCGAGTAAATCCACGTGATGTTTTTTTTTGCAACTTTGTGACTCGTTAATTTTCTTACGTCACATTCAAATCGTCAGATTATTGAAATGTAAACTTTTCTGCATGTAATTAACTTACAATACCTTAATCTGACACGCTCGAGTAACTACGGGATCGATTTTTTTTTACTAATCTGATCGGTTGTCCTAGCTGCACTCACCAATATAATGGGTTCATATATGGTGGTAGTCCATAACAGGGTCGGGAGGTATCTTCCCTTAGATAATCTGACGCGCTTGAGTAAATCCCAAAATCACTGCTTGGCCTCCCCTACTATAATGTAGTAATAAACAATTCTTTGTTGGAAATGTGTATTTTTTTTTAATGACTGCCAGATGCTTTCATCAATTAAACCGTCATCCGCCGCAGCAGCAGACAGGTATGATAAAAAAAAAAATTTAAAATGCATCAGCATGTAAGTAACTTTTCTGGAGAAAATAATACCACTGTTTATAATGACGGAACGGAAGACGGAACAATTTATAATGACATAATTTTTTAGCAAAAAAATAAGTAAGTTATTACGAAAATAGAATCAGCCGACGAAAATTTAACATCAGCACACCCACTGTTAATGGTGTAAATATGTTACTAAGACAATGCGCAAGGTTCTGCACTAAGTACGGTGGATATACTGTAGCGGCCTGTTCATTAAAATATTCTTTGTATGTCTATCCTTTTCATAAGTGGTGCTACATTTTTGGTTCCAATGGTATGAATATAATGTTTCATGTATTTTTATAATGTCATTAAAAAGATGTCTTAATTTTTCAAGTTTACTAATATTTGACAGGTAAATTTATTCTTTTAAAATAAATAATTAAATACTTTTAGCTGCACAAATTCTACAATTATAATATTCTGTGAATTTTCATGGATCTGCGAAAATCTTTGCATAGTATAAAGCAAAGTCGCTCCAGCTGTCTGTACTAGACATGGGCAGATTCATTCCAAGAAGTGAATTGATTCAGTCTGATTCCCCGGGCCTTTTGAATTGATTCCTTTTATTCATTCCTTTAATTCAATTAATTCCAAAAAAAAAAAATTAAATAAAGATGATATATGTATCCATACATATATTATCGAATACGCGGTTGAAGTGAAACCTTCAGAAAACTAAAGTAGACATTAGTGGGGAGGCTACGAAGCACCACAAAAAGAGGAGACCGATAGGCTACGAAAAACAGCACAAAGAGGAGACCGATAATACTATCTCATTCTATCGCGGACTACATCCTATAGATGCACATATTTGCCTCTTTTAAGTGTCGTTATTTTTCGTTTCATCGAGTTTCAAATCACAACGGTGCTAAAGAAGTTTTCACTAAGCATAGCACTCTTTTAGGGTGAATTAAGTCGTACTGAAAAATTGAACTAACGATGCGCGACGGGGTTAATGAAATATTTTAATGTGTAGATTTTATTTTGACAAAAAAAACTAATTTTTGCCAAGAAAAATGTATTTAGCAATTAAATCTTAAATTTAAACAGTTTTTGTGGTTCACCACTAAAGTTTTAGTAATTTTAGTTTATTTATTAAACTTATAATGGTTCCACTTCACATGATTTAATATAAATAAACTATAATGTCACATCACAAAGTAACTGCTTCATATGAACAAATTTATTTATTTACGAGTATTTTACAATAGCTGACCACAGCCGATTGGCTTCATAATATCTGCAAATTCACATATATTATATCTCCCAAGACCTGCATCTAAAAGTAGGTAGGTACTTGTATTCGAATAGCTTTGGTACGTACCAAAAAATAACCAACTATGTAATGAAATTGACGGCTTGGCCTGTGGAGAGGAATGAATGAACCGTGTGGGCGGATTCGCGGCGATCATTGGGGAATGAATTAGTAACTTTTGACTAGTGTCTGCAGTGACTCGCGAGCTGCAGACCTAGAAAAGTTAGCATTTCGGACAGCCTGGGATCTGAGATCGACTCGTTTGAACCGATCTTTGTCTCAACTGAAAAAGACGTTAATGTTAATTCCCGAATGGAGCGATTTGGACACAGTCCGCGTGCCTATTTCAATAGCGACAGACTAGGCACTCGGACCCGGGACGTTTGGGACCTCGGATTGACGGGGACAATACTGACTAGCGTTGGTCGGAACTCGGAATTGAATCGGCTGACTCGCTGCTGTATTTTACTTGTGCCGGGGACTACAATGATGTATCTACGCGTGTTTTTTTGAATCGCGGTGCGGGAGTGGGATAGGTACTTTATTTTAGGCAATTTCACGTCGCGCCGCCCATAGAGTAATATTTAAATACCTACGAAACATTATAATATTTAAATTGTTTACGGCATGGGTAGCCAACCTTTTCAGCAGCCTGGGCAGATTTTAGAAATGAGATTTCCTATCGGGCCGCACAACAAAATTTCTTTTATTATTCAAAGCAAACAAGAAATATATTGTTCTTTTAAGAAGATATAGCAAAAATGAGAATCAAACATATTTATTAGATAATAGTTAGACAATACAAAAAAATAATAATAAAAAATAAACAAAATACAATAAATTTTGGTAAGACGTCTGATTTTGTTTGTCAGAACTAAGTGTATCAATGTTGATAACGATTGATGTTGATGCTAAACGCAAACAGTTTTCCAAATACTCTTCAGTGATTCGTGTTTTCATTTGAGATTTAATATGCTTCATTCTACTAAAAAGCTGTTTACACATGTAAGTGTTTCCAAATAGCGAAATCATCGATAGAGCATGTTTGTAAAATGCAGGATATCCTTGTCCAAATATGTTTTGTAAAACTCTTCACAACGTTCCATTGGTAAAATTCCTGGCAATAAATTCACGTCTACGGAGAATGGCATTGCAAATGCAGCACAAAGCAAACAATGCTTTTTAAAATCTTGTAATCGGTTATGAAATTTGTGTGACATCTGGCTGCAATAACAATGTAGGAAAGTGAGTGAAGATTTTTATCCTTAACCACTCGGAACATTAGAGCGTCAAAAGACGCAAATATAATAAAAGCGGTTTTAGAGCGTCTTTTGACGTCAACGCGCGAGATTTTACTACTCACGGTATACGGATCACTAGTATATCACTAGTATACGGATTACCATGAAATAAAAAACGGAATATCGATAATGAACAACGCTACGCGTCTGTATTCAAAAATATTTATGGAACATAGAGATTAATTATCTGAACCGAATGGAACCTCCATCTTGTTTGATTGTCATTTGTTCAAGACATTGTTAGTTTTTTATTAAAATATTTTTGTATGAGATGGTAAAAAAAGTGAGGTGATAAAATTGTTTATTATACATTTTTACGATAGAATAAGTTTTTTTTTTTTACATAATCTGTGATTTTAGTACCGTTTTCACATAAAACATCGCGTGGGTCATTTTTACAATTTTTTTATGTTTGTATTCTAAATTTTAATATTTACAAATGTTATTATTTATTTCTAATAATACTATTTGAAAGTTTATTTCATAACCTTTTCAAAACAGTTTTTAGAATGAGGCTATGTTTCCCAAAACGTGATTTATGAAGCTTTTAGTAAAAATCGTAAATAACACAAATATTATCACGTTTTGACAGTTTTCTAAGGGACACATAATAAACAAAACGTCTATTTCTGAGAGGTTAACTGTTGTTCCCAAAGCTCAAGTTTCATTTGGAATTCGGAAATAAGAATTTAATTAATTAGTTGATCTTTCCCCTGTAGACATTTTCACTAACAACATTTAGGTGGCTAACTATATTGACCAGAAATGCAAAGTGCTAACCCACTCCTTGTCTTCAAATTCTCGGATACTTTTTGACTTGCTTGCGAAGAATGATTGTATTTCTTGCTTCAAATCAATCACTCTTTTTAACATTTTGGCACGGATCAGCCATCTTACTTCTGCATAAAATGTAACGTCATTATACTGTGAATCCAAAGACTTGAGAAACTCTTGGAACTGACGGTGGTTCAACCCCTTCGATTTAATAAAGTACACTGTTTTGATGACCACCTTCGTGACATATCTATTTTAAGGGACTTAAATTCTCCTGATGAATATAATGAAAATTTAATACAATGAAAATTTAGCAGCGAAATATCACCAACTTTGCAGGCCTCATTTTAAATCAATTATACTAAACCTTCGTGTTTCCCAACCATTGCTGGAGCACCATCTGATGTTAAGCCCGATAGGTTGTTGAGTTGTAACTAAAAGTTGTAACAGCTCCTGACAAATCTCGTGAGCAAGTAGTGTCCTTAAGTGGATACAGTGCTGCTAATTCGTCCATTTTGTTAAAATGGATATCAACACCCCTGCTAAAAATCACCACTTAGGCGGTATCAGTTATCAGTTAGGTCTGTGCTTTCATCCAATGCTAGAGCATGAAATATGAACTTAGATGCTCGATTTTTCAAATTATCTTCAATATGTTTTCCAATGTCGTCGACACGCCTAGTAATAGTTTGTCGAGACAAGCATATTTTGGAGAAATTCGCTTTTATGTGCACTAAAAGAAAAAAATGTGTGCATATGCCCTGCGGGCCACCAGTAGACACCCGGCGGGCCGCGGGTTGGCCACCCTTGGTTTACGGTACACATCATTCATTGAAATAATTTAACATTAAAATAATTGGAAAAAAATATTTATGGTACCATTAAAAATCATAGGATACAAGGCCAAAGATAAGAAATAAAGAGTCAAAATTCCTTTTGAAATTGAGAATCAGATGGAGTGTGTCACAAGATTGCATTTATTCATTTAATTCAGTCTTTTAATTTTGCCCATGTATAGTATGTACGCTTAGATCTTTTAACCTACGCAATGGACTTTCAAGCGGTTTTCACCAATAGATATAGTGATTCATGAGGAAGGTTTAGGTATATAATTTGTCAAGGTTTTGTGTAAATTGGTTGAAATATATAATATATAAAGGGAGCGGTCTGGCAAGCGGGCATCTGGCTGGAAAGCAGGCAGCTGGCTGGAAAGCGGGTGGTGTGGATTTGATATGCATGCAAATTAACAAATGGCGTTGGTTGTAAAGGTTGTGTTATGCCATTGTCAGTAGATGGCATTGTGTTTCATTAGCCACAGCAATGTGTGGCCTGGTCTGCCAGTATTTAATTATATCAATAAGTTGTGGGGGGAGTTTTATTTACCTGCTGAGTCCCTGGCTGGCCCCAGTGACCACGGGCCCCGGTTTCTTCCCGGCCCGAAGTCCCGGGCGAACATTGGTGGAGGTGGGAAGTTCCGTGTAAGATCCGATGGTGATAGCCGATCCTGACTGCTGCTCGTGGTGCTGAATGTTATCCATATTACCCTGAAAAAACCACAATATGTTAAGCAATCTGACATAAATCTTGGTGGGTTCAAATGTGGGGGTCAGCGTAATCATGAGTGACTTATGAATCCATCCCTCCCATTACGGTGTAAAGCATTGGGTCGAGAGAGTCGGCTGGAGAGGTCAAAGGACTTTTACCTCAACAGGCATCGCCACTACTTCCTTACTACAGAATTCAATTTTTGGCATTTTTTTATGAATTTATTTTTCATGAAATTTCGAATTACGTGGGAATTAGTTAATTTGAAATTTTATTTTTGATGTCCCATGGATTTCGAATTACCAGGGTTCTACTGTACTTGTAGATCTGTCCCGCCACACAGTTGGTGGGGAGGTGCACCTGCAACCAAAATCTGGACAAACCTATCCTCAGAAACTCAGTCACCCCTGCTAAATCACCAAACTTAACTTGCCACTTGGGGTGACCTATGGCAGAGGTGTTTTTTTTTTTACAATAATTCCACACAGGAGGCCTCAAGGAAAATATTTTCCCTCAGGGCTTATGTCATCTTTGGGGATGTTGTGAGGAGGGTCTTTTAAAGGAAAGGAAGAAGAGAAAGTTCTTGAAAGGATAATGTATGATGGTTGGGTAGGAATCTAGGGGTCAGTGGGTCCAGGAGTGACGGATTTATGAATTCATCCCTCCCACTGCGGTGCAATGCGATGTTCCAAAAGAGTTCTGCTTGAGAGATCGCAAGGCCTCCCTCAATCAGACCAGGAGAAACCTAACCCCATGGACCCGGGCACCCCTGCTAAGTCACCAAACATAACGAACCGCTAAGGGTGACATATGGCAGAGGTGCTGGTTATCCAAAAAATGGTTCCTGGGGCGGCGGTACCCATACCCACCTCCCAAATTGAATGTTGGTTATACTATGAATGGTTCTCGGGGTGGCAGTACCCAAATTTAATAATATTGCATTCTTATCAATCGTACCTTATTTCCTGAATCAACTCGAGCTAAAACAACTTGATCGTCAGCTTCTAAAGCAGCTTGAATTTCATTAGTGGCACGAAGTCCTGCCATCAAACTAGATTGTTGTTTCTGAAATCATACAAAGAAAGATATTTATTTATTTATTGTTTCTTTACATGTTATTTCTTTGTACAATTTAATTTTTAACCTCACTAGGACAAGCCTGTGTCGAGGTTAATAATTCTACAAAGTAGCAAAAAATAACACAAAATAATATGAGTATTGAAGAACAATATTGTTACAATAATGTGCAATTAAATTTCAGATAATGGTACCCAAGCAGAAGGCGTCTAGTACAACGCATTGTAAATATGTAGGGTGACCATAGTGTTGATATCTTAAAGATTTTTACAATATAATGTGGTATTAATGGAAAAATGATTTTTACAATATAATAACAATTGCTATAGATTTAGCAGGGCAAAGTTAAAAAAAAAAATTTTTACAATATAAAATGCTATCAAATTAGCAAAATGAAAAAAAAAAAAATTTACAATATAATAAGCTATTAATTTAGCAGGGCAAAGGTGGAAAAACAATTTTTACAATATAAAATGCTATCAAATTAGCAAAATGAAAAAAAAAAAAAAATTTACAATATAATAAGCTATTAATTTAGCAGGGCAAAGGTGGAAAAACAATTTTTACAATATAAAATACTATGAAATTAGCAGGGCAAAGATGGAAAAAACTATTTTTACAATATAATATGCTATTAATTTAGCGGGGCAAAGATGCAAAAAAAGTAAAATATAAAATACTATCAAATTAGCAGGGCAAAGATGGAAAAAACTATTTTTTCAATATAAAAAGCTATCAAATTAACAGGGCAAAGATGGAAAAAACTATTTTTACAATATAATATGCTATTAATTTAGCGGGGCAAAGATGCAAAAAAAGTAAGATATAAAATACTATCAAATTAGCAGGGCAAAGATGGAAAAAACTATTTTTTCAATATAAAAAGCTATCAAATTAACAGGGCAAAGATGGAAAAATAATTTTTACCATAATATTCTATTAATTTAGCAGGGCAAAGATAAAAAAAAAAACGATTTTCACAAATGGTATTCATTTAGAAAGGATAAAGAAGAAAGAATCGATTGATTGAAGAAAGAATCGTTCAATCTAAGTAAAGAAGAGTTGCAATATAAAATTGCAATATAATGAATCTTTAATAGTTTGATTAGGTTTTGTATTTTCATCCAAATCAAATTGTTTTCCTAAATCGACATCCGTTTTCCATAAATATTTTCAGTTGTAAATATTTTCGTCGCCTTTTACTCTACAACTTCTACTATATTTTCTTCAGATCATCTTCGTGTTTTATTCCCTTGATTTTTTTGCCTTCATCTTCCTTCATTAGAATGGATCCATTTTTAAACCAAATGTAGTTGTATTTTAATTCTCTTCCCTTTATTTTAGCTTTCCAAAGCAGTTCTTAAAAAAAAGGAGATAGTGATTCTCCTAGAAATATCATTTTCTCAGGGTTTGAAATCACCTTCTTGTTTGCTAGTAATTTTAATCTTGTTTCTAGATTTCTAATTTTTAGAAGAATTTTTTTCGGATGGCCTGGTCTTCTATCATATAGTCTTATTGCTGAGGTAATATCATCTGAACTTATTTTGATATTAGCATTTTCTATTAGTTTCATGGCTGTTATTTTGGGATTTTCATCAATATTTTCCTCAATTCCTGTTATTTCAACACAATCATCTAGATTTGACTGTTCTAAGCAAGCCAGTCTAGTTTCCAGATGCTTAATAATTAATAATAATCATTTTTTAAGCTTTCAACTTCTCCTTTAACCTCATTCTAAGTCTAAGCGAGTAATTATATCATCATATTTTTGACAGATAAATTCGGTTGTTTTTTGAAATCCTAACATTTTTTTATCAACGTTTTCCAGTATTTGAGTTTTTATTTGGTCTAGTTTCAAATCAACGTAAGACGCAAAATAAAAAAAAAATCTTCTTCTGGTTAATGTCTTGAGGTACAGCATTCACTTTGTTTTTGCTGGAGCTGGTTTTTTTACTCTAACCCATGGTGGCCCCAGCAGTATATTGTATTTCGGCAGAAGTAGTATGATGTTCAAGCGCGGTCTGAGACAGTGAAACAAGCAAGCTGTATGGTCAGTGTAGGAAAGATGGCGACGGTGTTGGCCAATCACAAGAGCTACGCTTAACTTTGAATTTATGTCAATTTCACTGTCACTATTTCCCGATATCAATTATTCGAAATTTACTTGAATAATCTCCTTGCAATGTGCACAATTTATATCACAATCAATTTATTTATTTATTTGTTTCTTTACATGGTACCTAGGACTAATGTTAACAATTCAGTTTATAACCTCACTAGGTCAAGCCTGTATTGAGGTTAACAACTCTACAATTTAATAAAATAACACAAAATAATACAGTTATTGAAGAACAATATTGTTTTTTTTTTTTTTTTTTTTTTTTTTTTTTTTTTTTTTTTTTTTGTTCATATGAAGCAGTTACTTTGTGATGTGACATTATAATTTAAAATAAAACAATAACTTTGTAAACACCACTTTTATACATAAAAGTGGTGTTTACAAAGTTATTGTTTTATTTTAAACAATATTGTTGTATGTTTCATGCAGATTATGAGTATAATTAGTACCTAATTAGCTGAAGGCGATAGTACATTACAATGAAAGCATGTAGGCTGTAGGGTGACCATAATGTTGAGATTTGACTTTTAGAAAAAAAAAATTCAAAGAATTAAAATGAGAAATATTTATTTATTTTTATATTCAATGTCTTGAATACTTCAAGATATTGATTGTGTGAATACTTGGGTGAATCTCGCAACTGTTAAGGATTGTATTGTTTACTAATATACAATATTTTGCAAAGTTTTTGACGAATCACTTTTACTGTTTGTTATTTTGATTCGGTAGATGGTAAATTACGATATACGTAATATATTTTTATTTCTCACCAAATTTACATCTAATGACAATGTCTTATTTTGTGTAAACTCACACTCGTCGCCCGAATCTTCTTCAAGCATCCCTCGAGCCACGTTCTGATGGTTTGCTTGGCCACTTCTTCCTCTATTAAATATTCAAACTCCTCTCTCGCTAACAGTTCTTCCAGCTGCAGAGCCTTTCTGATATCAACGGACCGGTAAGACAACATACTGGAACAAAAACACTTTAGATTAACACATTGAGGAACAATGAATTATGCATGTGTTGGCTCTAAGTGTCCAAGTTTCCACACTGTATGGACACTTAGGACAAGCGAAATAAAGCGGATAGACGCCCTCGAAATGTAGTGCTGGAGAAATGACAAATGTATCCATTCTGGAAGAGCTAGGCTTTGAACTGCGTTGCCACCCAGTTGGGCAACACTGTGAGACGGGTTAAGGAAGGTGATGTAGGAATGAACTTGTTAATGCAGGTCATGAAAAAGTCCAGATTGGAAGAAAGACAAATGATTGTAGTTGGTTTCAGTTGTGTTTTACACAAAAATATTTGGGATTCAAGAGTCAACTTACTTTATAACATCATGAAAGGTGACATCTTCACCATTGTGAAGTTTTTCTAATTCGTAGCACATGTATTTAAAAAGAAGCCTGTCCTTTTGTGGGTCGCACTCGAGCCGACCTTTTAGCAGTCGTAAAATAAACTTTACCTGAAACAAATAATTTTATTTAGAATAATTGAATACCAAGTTTTAAAAAAAGTGAAGGTTACTGACATCTATCGTGGCGCCTTGAAGCTAATTATTATGGGCAAATCTCTACCTGCACCGAACGATATAATCTCAAAGCTTTTGTAGTCGGTAAAGCAGACTTCAGTACATAGTAGGCTATGTGTTCACAGTAAAGTCATAATAAAAATGTCGTTTTGATTGTGTGAGTTTTTTGTAGTTATAAATACTGTGGTCTTCAGACAAGCTGCTTTTTGCCGATATTATAATTAAAAGAAATAATTTTAAATAATTTAAGAATTAACTACCCGTAGTATGAATTGCAAGTTAAACATGTTATTTTGTGTTATTGTTATAAATCATTGTTAGAATTCCATCATTGTTAAAGCTTTATGCTTGAGTTAAGTTATCGCTGCTTTTAATACAGTTGCACAGAAACAATTTTTTCACGGAATCTTTTTTAAAATTTTTTGTCGAATTATTGTCAAATACGTAAATAAAAATGGATAGTTTAAAGTCGTTGATTAACAAACGGGGGGTGTTGAAAGGAAAACTGACAAGATTCGGAGATTCTTCAAACTTATTATCAGTAAATGAAATAAAAATACGTTACGATAAAATTGAAAAAAATACTAGACGAATTCGAAATACTTCAGGAACAAATAGAAAGCCTTCCGGATTCCAATGAAATCGATAATAATTTGCAAAGGGAAAATTTTGAAAATCAATATTATTCAATTTTAGCGACGGCAAAGGGAGCTATCCAATCATTTGAAAGTCAAAAATTAGAAATAAAGTTACCCAACCTTCAATTACGGGAATTCAACGGCGATCAAAAAAAATTGGGTGAATTTTCTAGAAACGTTTAGAACATTGGTGCATAACAATGGAGTAGTAAATATACAAAAGTTTTACTATCTGCAATCCTGTCTAAAGGGGAATGCAGGAAAGATTATCGCCAATTTCAAGGTATCAGACCTGAATTATATATCAGCTTGGGAATTATTGCAACAAAGATTTGCTAATTTGAGAACTACTGTCCATAAGCACATCCAAGCTCTATTTCAATTTAAAGAAATGAAACCTTTCATCAATCAGGTAGCCATGAGTTACCTGATTGATGAAACTAATGTAAATTTAAAAGCTTTGCAAAATATCGGCGTGAAAATCGACCAGTGGGATGCCTTAATTATGTACATAGTTTCGAATAAATTAGATTCAATTTCGCGAAAGCATTGGGAACAAACACCACTGCAAGATGAATTACCCACATTACAGGAATTTCTTAAAATGTCTAACATCGCTTGCGCAAGTTCTGGAATTAATGTTAAATACGGAAATGAAAAAATTTCCTACCCACCCGAAGGCAAGTGGTAGCAACAATAATCCTAAAAAGGAATCGGTATTTTTAGCTGCTACCCACAATAATTGTGTTTCTTGTAACAAAAAAGGGCATAAAGTTTATTATTGTCAAATTTTTTAAAAATTAAATTCAAGGGAGAGAGCTGATGCAATAAGGAGGTACCGTGCCTGCTTCAAGTGTTTGAGGTTAGGACATACGGCCCAATATTGTATGATTAATTTAAAATGCAAGCATTGTAGCAGCGATAGCCACAATACATTATTGCACAAGGAGATGCATCCGAGCGATGACTCCAAGAAAAATGGTGAAGGTCACCCCGGAGGTGACTACCAAATGGATGCTGAACGAGTTTCAGTATCAAACCACTCAGCCTTAGCAAAGGCAGAAAAAACTATATTATTGTCGACTGCAATAACTATATTATTTAGGGGTGGTAGATCACAATCATAAAATGCATGAGGCACGAGTGCTAATTGACTCGGGTGCTCAATCAAACTTTATGAGCGAAAGGTTCGCAATGCAATTAAATTTAAAATGTGAAACTATAAACAAGCCTGTGTCAGGTATACACAACAACGTAACCCATATAAAGAAACGTGTTGCGATTCAAATGAAATCTCTGAAAACAAATTATAATCAAAATATCACTTTTTCGTAGTTAGTTTTTGGGGTGTTATGCCGTGTTGCGCTACCTCCTTCTATAGCCGACGTTTCGGACAGCGTTGCAGTGTCCATCATCAGGGCAGATCGGGTAGATCCGACGATGTGTACTTGTTAGTGTAGAGTGTGTGATTATTTACTTGGAAGCGATACCGTGTCGCCAGCTTCAATCCACTAAGAGCTGGTAGGTATTTCAGTAAGAAGGGAACTGTGATTTTAGTGAAAGCACAGTATTTACGTTAGCCTGGGGCCCGTCCATGTGAGAATTGCCGACGAAAGTGGCGCCATCGTTATTCTAGAATTAGAAAACAGAGTTCAAGTGGTTAAAGCAAAAGTAGCCAACACCCCAAAAACTAACTACGAAAATGCTTTTGGCCGTGAAAATCTAAAAACTTATCAAAATATCACTTGTTTAATATTGCACGAAATAACAACGAACTTACCCCAAGCAACAGTGGCCAGAAAAGATTTCAAGCTGCCGCCCGGATTAGAATTGGCGGACCAAAAATTCAACATCGCGGCGCCTATTGATATCCTGTTAGGCGCTGAGAGCTTTTGGGAAATACTAAAAAATGATCGGCTAAGATTGGATACCGGACCTACTCTTCAGAGGACAGAATTAGGATGGATCATCTCCGGCCCGATCAACATTCAGCATAGAAAAAGGCCAGTACCCGAAATTTGTAGTTTATCAATAAACACATTATCTAATCAAATTGAAAAATTTTGGAAAATGGAGGAGGTGAATCCTGCGAGATTTCATAATCATGAGGAGTAGGCGTGTGAAGCAGATTTCGTCGCCATGCTAGAGAGAGCGATGGTAGATACGTTGTGAGTTTGCCGCGCCGCCCGTGCATGGGTCAACTTGGTGACTCATAAAGCACAGCGGAAAAAAGATTCAAAGGTTTAGAGAAGAAATTTTTAATGAATCCTGAATTAAAATTGCAGTATATACAATTTATGCGGGAATATGAGCAATTGGGTCATATGGAAGTATGTGATAGATGGAAAAAGGATGAGCAATCCTATTTTTTACCGCATCACGCGGTCATTAAAGAAGCCAGCACCACTACAAAGGTGCGAGTGGTTTTTGACGGTTCGGCTAAATCGTCGACCGGAATATCCTATGATGCCCTAATGGTAGGAGCTGTCATTCAAAAGAATTTATATACCATATTGTTACATTTCTGAACACATCGATACGTCATGACTGCGGACATCGAGAAAATGTACCGTCAAATCTACGTACAAGCAGCAGATTGCAGCCTGCAGAAGATAGTATGGCGCGAATCACCAGAAGAGGAATTCCAGCATTATATAATTGAAGACCTTTACCTACGGTCTAGGACCTTCCTCTTTCCTAGCAACGAGATGTCTACGACAAATTGGTATGGATAATCACGTTAATTTCCCAGTAGCAAGTCAAGTCATAGAAAATGATTTTTATATGGACGATCTATTGACTGGAGGGGATGACTTGGACGTTTGTTTCAAGATAATGAAACAAACATGTAATATCTTGCTGTCCGCAGGAATGACCCTAAGGAAGTGGAGATCTGATATCTTGGATTTGTCATCTGGGTGTGGCCAAGGTGAAATTGCCAAACAGGGCAATAGTGAAAAGATGATCACTAACAATTCCAAGAATGAAAAAATACTAGGATTAATTTGGAACTAGCAGTTAAAAACCCGCTCCGCGGCTTTAGTTCGGCTTCGCCCGGTTTGAGTGTTTGTGACAATTTTATAAATCTGATAGGAACTGGTTTCTAAAATAGCCAGTTCCCCGGATCTACTCATCTAGTGTGATCAAGTGACCATTGACAGGCGACAGCTAGACACCGTCGATGACCCACCGAGACAAAGTAACAGTGAAAAAATAATCGAGACACGCAATGACGTTATATGTAATTTAAAACAACTTCGGCATTGCCGACGATCTTTCTTAATAGAAATGATACTTGAAGAATCAAAATCCGTAGCTCTTATACCTAGATGGGAATTAATCATTTGAGAATTGTTGACGGAAGTAGCGCCATCTCTGACGAATTCTTGAATTACAAATCGAAATACAATGGTAGCTTTGTGTGAAACTCCACGTACACAGATGTTATTTATGGCACAAAAAAGGACCAAATGGCAGGCCAGCAACCAAAGAGCCATAAAGAAGAACGATCTGGTCATCTTGATGGAGGACAATCTGCCTCCTGCATTATGGAAGTTGGCGCGAATATTAACAACTCATCCTGGACAGGATGGAGTAGTGAGGGTGGTTACCCTCAAGACTTCCCAAGGCACTTTCGTGAGACCAATCACAAAAATATGTTTGATGCCAATAGAATCAAACTTGTATCCCAATGCCCGACCCGCAAGCACGGACCTTCCCAAGGTCACAGCCTAGCTACAATCAGGGCTGAACCAATGCAACAAAACAATATTAATAACTATGGAGCATCGGTATCGGTGTTGTTGACACTCCAATATCCAGCCACTGGGGCTTCGAGTCAACAAAACGCCAGTTGAGAATCCTCTCGGCAAAACTAATGGTACTATCTGCCAACCAGGGCACGGCCACCACTTAAAATGATGTTCTACCCCTTAGTATGATGATCTACCCCCAAATGATGATCTACCCCCAAATGATGACCAACCCCAAGTGATGATGTAAAAACACTAATTTATGATGAACGCCGCTGGACCAGATAGCAGAGGGACTAACATACCCAGTGAAGTGTTTATACGTTTCTTGTCAGTGCAATAATTAGTGAACTAGTCGATGATGAACTTATAATCAGTCAACAGCAAAATAATGATTATATACTTATTTGTTACAATTTGTGAATGGTGTTGGTTAGCATATTTTGGTTTATTGTTAAGAATATTATTGATTATCATTTAGAATATTATTGATTATTATTTAGCATATAATTGATTATTATTGAGTTAAAACTCTCCAAAGAGGCAATGAGACATTATTGATTTATTTATTTTACAAATGTTAGTGTTCAAAAAGTGAACGTTACTGACATCTATCGTGACACCTTGAAGCTCCTTATTAAGGGCAAATCTTTACCTGCACCGAACGATATGATCTCAAAGCTTTGGTAGTCGGTAAAACAGATTTCGGTGCAAGTTAGGCATGTGTTCATAATAAAAATTTCTTTTTGATTGTGTGAGTTTTTTGCAGTTATAAATGCTGTGAACAGTTGAAAATAAATGATAAACTCAGTAGAAACAATAAATGATCTAGGTATTATTTTTAACTCAAAACTTACATTTATTAGCCATATAACTAATATGAAGATTTTAGGATTTATTATTAGAATAACCAAACAATTTTGTAACATTGATACTATTCGCATTTTATACATAACTCTAGTGAGAAGCATTTTGGAATATAATTCTACGATTTGGGCTCCACATTACAATATCCACATTCAAGCGATTGAAAAAGTCCAGCATAGATTCCTTAGGTATATTAATTTTAAATTAGGTATTCCAAGAGAATCCGTAGACTATAATTTGTTATTAAACTGGACTAATCTCTTAAATTTATCAGATCGCAGAAAAATCTGTGATCTATTAATATTATATAAAATAATTCACTCGGTCCTGGATACCCCTGATTTAATAGAACTAATACGATTTCATTGCCCTGGTCGCGCTAACAATAGACTCACTCTACCGTTCTACTATAATAACACACATACATTATCACATTATTACTCACCAATCAGTCGATTACACATTTTGGGAAATGAACATGCTAACATCGGCGACATTTATTTCTTAAAATTAGCGCAATAAAAACATGCACTCAAAAATTATTTTTCCAAAATGTAACTTTATATACGCAATATGGACATGTTGAAATGAAATGATGATATTTCTCATTGTTCTTTTTTGTTATTTTTTGTTGTGATACACAAAATGATTGTTTGTTATTTTAAAGTTTAAAACTACTATTATGAAATGATATTATTTTTCTTACTGTTGTACTCTATTATATGTTTATTTATAAAAGGCAGTATAGCCGTTTATGTATTTAAAATAAAAATAAAAACAAAATAATTCTCTTCTCTCTTGGAAAAACCACTAGTTATGGTCTGAGGACCTCTTTTAAAGTGCTTGCTGGTCGGGAACAGTTTTAATGTAAAATGTGATTACAACAAGAAATAAATCAGTTTGTTACCTGTGAAGAAAAAATAGATTGTGTTTTTATTCAAGATTTCCAACAAAAATGCCAAAACCAAACAGTTAGTAATGTTATCAGTTTTTTTTTTTTGTATAAGGTTTATGTTTTTTTTTTTAAATTTAGTTTTATTTGGGTTATTGGTTAGACTCCCGGACCCGTCAAGCTTAGTATTTGAGACATTTTGTATATTCTGAATCTATTGAGTTGTATTGTTTGTAAAATTTTGATAGATTATAGGTTGCTTTGATTTCGAAAACCCTGCTGGTTTTTCTCATCCTGTAGGAGGTAGTATGTTTTTTTAAAAAGTGAAGGTTACTGACATCTATCGTGGCGACTTGAAGCTCATTATTATGGGCAAATCTCTACCTGCACCGTACTATATAATCTCAAAGCTTTTGTAGTCGGTAAAGCAGACTTCGGTACATGGTAGGCTATGTGTTCACATTAAAGTCATAATAAAAATGTCGTTTTGATTGTGTGAGTTTTTTTGTAGTTATAAATACTGTGGTCAGTTGAGAATAACTCTCTTCTCTCTTGAAAAAACAACTAGAAAACAACTAAGTAATGGTCTAAGGACCTTTTTAAAGTGCTTGCGGCTCGGGAACAAGTTTTACTGTACAATGTGATTATAATGAAAATAAATCAGTTTGTTTAAACCAGTGAAGCATCGATTGTGTCTTTATTCAAGATTTCCAACAAAAATGCCAAAACAAAACACCAAGGATGTGATGATACCTACCTAGGTATAATAGAGTACTTCCCGAAATTAGAGAGGGATAGGTTACTTCTCGAAATTAGAGAGAGAACGGTGGATACACAACTGCCAGGTTACCATACTTTCAAATTCAGACAGTGTTGAGTTAACATGGTGTGGCAAAATTATGAAGTTAGTTACAGTTTCAAAATGTAGTTCCTGATTTCACTGCGGCAAACTTCTGTTGGTGGAACACCTTGCTGTTTGTTTTTAAAGTTAAAAATTAAAGTACATAAAGTTAAAAATGTTAAATGTTTTGAGAATTATTATGATTTGACATTGACATAATGCAGTAATGAATCCATGTGGATTTCAGAACAAACCATTTGCACTACTTTTAATTATTTTTATTGCTAATAACTTGCTGAAGATGTTGATTAGTGTTGATTGTCACAATAATAGTGACCAAATGTTTTTCAAAAATTCTAAATATACTAGCTTTTGCCCGTTGCAGGCAACTAACGGGTTTAAACACTAAGCGATTTGACGTGTGAACGCGTGATGAAGCAAGGAGTGTGTGTGTTTAATTAAATATTTGAAAAAAATAAATTATGTTTGAATGTAGACGAAGCGAGATGTGTGCGATACATAGAGGGCACAGGCAGTTGACTGCTCAATTTTGTACACCTGCTATTGGGCCACTTCGGTCGCCCGGTTCAAGGCGTTCAGAATGGGCATTTTCTCGCAAAAAGGGCCAAGAAGCAAACTGCCCAATTTTTTCACCGAGCCATTCAGATTGTGTAGGTTGATACGCTTAATTTGATACCCATAAGGCCTAATTTCCTGTTGCAAAGAAGACTACCACTGAGCCACTTTGGTCACCGACATTTTTAAAACGACCCAGAGAGCTTACTGCTCAGTTCAATACATCTGCTACTGAACCAATCCAGCCGCCCGACTCAGGGCGTTCAGTATTTCATTTAATTTCATTTAGAAAAACGAATAGAGCCTTGTCTCGAAAAAAGGGGCCTAAGAGTTTACCGTTCAATTTTTTCACTCAGCCCTTTGGATTGCGCAGGTCGAGATGCATAATTTGATATCCATCTCGGGTACTGTAAGGTTCCATGAATTAAATATTTATGGAAAAATAGTTCCTACTTTCAGTACCTACCCACTGAGTACATATGTAAATTTTTTGAAATTTGACATTTTTTTTAACAAAATTTTGTTTTGAAATATTAGAAATTTTTGAATTTTTTGAAATGTTTTGGATTTTAACATTTTTTGGCTTTTTAAATTTCTTGGATTTTGAAATTTTTTTAAAATTTTTGGATTTTAAAATGTTTTGGATTTTAAAATTAAAAATTTTTTAGGAAATTTTTTGGATTTTGAAATTAAAATAATTTTGAAATTTGTAAATTTTTTTTGAAATTGGTAATCATAATAGCGTAAAATTTAACGTAACATAATTTACGGCCCCCATAGTCGAGGGGTAAGACTCTCGACCCGCAATCCGAAGGTTGCAGGTTCGAACTCGACGTGCTCAAATAATTTATGTTTGATTAGTTTGTGTTTTTAAGTAAAAATAATATAAAGTATATTTTCGGCACGTTCCAGAGTAGAAGATACTCTCAGTATCGCCCTGATGTAAGACCACCATTCAGAATTGAAACATTACTTGAAATGGCTTTACTTTTGTTTGCTTACCAGATATAAATAGTCAGGGGGAAGTATCCCCACCTTCCTCTTCCCAATCTCCTTCCCCTCCCTACTACCTTCAGCCTCACAAAATACCCCAACCGGGGATGCCATAGTCTCACTGGCTCCAGACGGAAGTAGTTGGAACTCTTGTGAGGTATTCCCATTGAAATTTGTATTCACATTGAAAATGTACAGAACAATTAGTTACAGTGCAACATTCAAGTAGTAAACCTGCACCATTTGGAAAAAAATTGGACCATTCTTAGCTATTAATAGTAGGCGGCTGGTGGAGGCAAAACGAAGATTCCAGAGCCGCTCATTATTAAAGGCAAAAATTATAGTTATTTAACCGGTCAAATTTGTTTTATGGGGCCAACAAACAAAGCTATAAAAGATCTGGTTTTGGCCTATTTCAGCATATCGCTCGCCATACATTTTGCTTCCGCCAGCCGCCTACTAGTTATTAACAATATATTACCTCAGTAAAATTCTATGTTCCTGGTACATTGTAAACAGGAGTACAGCATTCTTTAGGTGATTTTTCACAAAAATGGCGCTATAACTTTTGTTTTATTATTTAGGAATAAAAATTACTTGATACTGAATTTTATTGCAATAAAAAATAAAAAAATACGAAGCCTGTTGATCAAGCATGCAGTGTATTAGGGCACAATTTATTATAAAATCAGTTTATCAAACCAATACTACGTTATCTGGATAGGTACCTACTCATTTACGCAAAAAAAAAACAATGTAAATTCTTATTATTCAGTAATATAATATAAGTAATAACCATCAAATTTATTCATAAAGTAAATAGGTAGGTACCTAAACTCTGAATATGTTTTCACATCACTAATTTGCATCCCTATCTGTGTAGTGTAAATGGACAGAGTCCGCCAAAACTGCATTACTCATTATTAGCAAAAATAAATTGATTAAAAAATAATAATTTTTTTTTAAATAAAAATTAATTTGCTTTTTTAAAAATATTTTTCTGGAAATGACATCGGTCAAGCGTCCAACTTATCAATTCACGAACGTAGCTAATTGGTAGCTCCATTTCAAATAATCAAATGTGGGGCAAATAATTTATAAACCCGTTTGCAACGGGTAGCAATGATTTCACTTGAAAAACTGCAAGGAATAAGGAAAGGAGGAGAGGAAAGCCAAGAAACTCACCAAAGTTCACCTTCTTCCTTTTCTCTTCGGTAGCAGTTACTGTTTTTTGTAGGCCACTGGTTTTAGTAAGTCTATCACAATACAATATTGTACAAATAACAAAACACGGGGTTGCGGGTGAAGGAAGCGGATCAAACAATACAAAATATGCAACGTGGACGGCGGTCAATAACACACATAACCCGTCGTAGCGGAGCGGTTTTTTACAGCGAAACACAAAACATGGACAAACACAGCAATTGTCGAGATGCGGGCTATCAAACAATAAAATTCTCGACAAATGCAATAATTATAACCGAACGGTTACAGCGGAGCGGTTTGACAACGAAAACAAAACACAAAATAACAAAACGTAGCTCTACTGTTTCTTGGCATTGGGTTGGGTTGGCAGGTAGGCAGGTAAGAAATTAGGAAATTGGGATAAGCAATTATTTCAGCTAATCATTGTATAATTTAAAAAAAAACATTAAGTGGCGCAAACAAGCATGCTATTTTCTTAATAAATAATTATTCACAACGATATACCATCGTATGGAAAAAAACGAAAATTCTAAGCATCGTATTTGAGAAATGTTTCCGTGCCGCTCAAACATTAGTCGTGATCGCCCGACTATATTTTCGAAAAAAAATAAACATTAAGAAATAAATCATTTAAAATAATAAAAAATTAATTAATAAATTTAGAGCAGTCTTTTTTTTACCACCGTGTGTCCGACAATATAATGATGAAACTTGATTTATAAAAGTGCCAACAGGAACAAATTTATAACACTTTAATAAGCTTACGTTCAAATTTGAATTTCGGTCTACTAATTTTAAAGATTAGGTCTATTTTGCAAATGTCATATTTCAAATTAAAATTGCAGAGTTGTTTTCATGAAATGTTATAAATATGACAGCCAATTAACTTTCTAAAAATTCCTGTGGATGTTATTTTATGAAATTTTCGTTACTAGAGGTGTTTTTCTGGAAGGTATCGCATTTGCAAGTCTAAAGGCCGGCGGCAAAACTAAAAAAAAATCGACCCCGATGAAACTGACCTACATCAACAATCTCTCAAAAGCAAAAGATCGTACCGATCTCTTCGTCGGAATATGAACCTTGAAGTGTTCCGAAATACAATGCGCGGAGGTCCATTTTTGCTAGACAGCAATCGGCTGAATCCCTTTTGAGCAAAATTGCTCCTTGAGGTGTGTGAAACTCGAGGAGAGCAGATAGGTCGTTTTCGCGTGCTAGAAATCTCCATGCCCTACCTCAAGCGAAAGTGAACCTCGAGGTGTACGAAATTTGTACCCCATCTTAAAGTCACCTCAAGCAAAAGTGAACCTTAAGGTGGGTGAAACGTAAAGGGCAGAGTGGTCATTTTTCGCATGCCAGACTCGACCTTAAATAATTAAGGACAATACATATATATATGTATATGTGAAAGTTCTACTTTATTTCAAAACAATATGTTTAACACAATATTATTACTACATCAACAATCATATACACTGTGATTTTGCAAATAATACTGTATCAACTCACTCGTCTAACAGGAATCACTCCCCTTTGATGAATGTCCACAATATTCCAGGTGTTCTGAAAGTTCCTGATGTCTGCGTAAGATAGAAGGGCATCTTCTTCATTAGAATAGAATAAGGAAAAGTTCTCCATGATGATGGCTGCAAAAAAGAAATACTTAAAGAATACCAATAACAGTTTGACATGTTTTCAACACACTCTCAGTCTTCGGGGTCGTCCATTAATCACGTGATGTTTTTTAGCAACTTTTTAACCCCCCCCCACCCTGGTGATATATGGTGAGGTTTTAAACTACCCCCCAGCCCATACCCAAAAGCATGTGTTTTTTTTTTACTACAAAGTATATTGAAATTTTCAGAATATTATCTTTAAATACAGGTATAATTTGATTAAATTTTGGAAAATTCAGCATAAAAATGTCCCGACAGACATTAAGGTTGCTGGTTTGACTGGCTTAAAAATAATAAAGGTAGGTGGAAAAAAAACATTGTACATGAAATATATTTAATGGACATTGTCCTCGGACCACAGACTAGCGAGACTTTCAAGACAGCACTAACAAGTGGATAAGCATCTTGAAAGTCAGCTGTTGACACTATGCCTTGTTGAAGATCAATGTCAGTTTCATCAAGACACTCGTCGTCATCATTTTTGCGCACTACGCAGAGAAATCTACAAAAAGATGATCTACTAAATGATCATTCACCCACTTTGTCAATTCTTCTTTTGTGGCATATTTTTATTTCGCATCAGCCCACAACTCATTAAATTCTTTCTGAGCTACACTAGGTTTTTTCCCCTTATTATACTCTGCAAATAGGTCTATTTACAGATCTCCTAATTTAGACATTGTTCCATTGTTTTAAGGCAAAACATACGCGGCAACGATTTAAGCATGTATTCGGCGTCAAAATCACATACTTACTGGCGACTGGTGAAAGAGTGGTTGTCGCAACGCGCGGGGAAATCATTGCCTGGCAACGGTAGATCAAGGTCACGCGCCGCTGTTTGGTTTAGAAATCGTGCGTTCAACGAAAAATAAATACACATGATATCTCATTACATCCCCCCCCTATCCTTGTGATATTTCGTGATTTTTTCCAAACCCCCCACCACCCCCCCTTTCAAGCCTCACGTGATTAATGGACGACCCCTTTAGGGGAAATAATAAAACATTACATGAAATAATTACAAGAATAACAAAACATGTACATGGCATATATATGGCGGTTAACTGTTATAATAAATTTGTGGGAATAATATTAACAGCAATAACGAAAACAACTGATGGAATAGGAATAAATATTTCAGATCAATGATACGGTGTCCATGTCCATCATCAGGGCAGATGTTGACATGATGATGTACACTATAGCACTACCCATCCGAAACGTTAACCAAGGAAGAAGGGAGCGCTAAAAAGGCATAATGACCCAAAAACTAACCATGATAATATTTTGGGAGTGAAATCTCAAATCATATCATTTCAGATTAAGATCAATTTGAATAGGTATCTGAAGTATATGGTGACCCAATAGTTGATCCCTCAACAGTTTTATTTACGGTGTGGATTTTTGTACTTATATGGTGGTATATACTGTATACAGAAGACTTTTATCTTTGATGCGTTTGAATGAAAATATGTTTTATACTTTTGTTATTTAGCGGTATATCTTCTCTGCACACCCCTTCGGGGAAACTTGTTAAATTTTGTGTATTTTCCCTAAACTGACTGCAAGTATGCCGGGGAACCAACTGTCGAGGGATCAACTGTCATGTTTATGTATTATAATATGAAAAATAATGTAATATCAACAGCTAAATAATTCAGTGACAACATTTTATGTCGCATTTCACACCTACATACATATTATAATATCGCTTTGGCACAGATAAGTACAGTCGCACATAAAATTGCATTGGTAGATTATGTCATAAGAGATTTACTGAACATTTTATAAATAGTACAATGTATACATAAAGAATGTAACAATTTAAAATTAAAAAGGTAAAAAGAGAGGATTCAAAGTAATAAGTAGTATAGTCTGTCAAATAAGAGTAGAAAATATAAAGAACAGAACTACTAAATTTTTAGGCTGGCAACACCAATTTACCTGTCAAATATTCTTTAAAAGTGCAATGACACTGAATGTGTAGAACACAGCAAACCACATTTAAAAAAAAAAAAAAATTTCTTCCTGATGTAAATTTGATTAAAATGTGTTTTATAAAGCGATTTGCTTTAATTTAATTTAACATGAATTTGAATTTAACAATAGATGGAAAGGAAGTATCACTAATGGTGAGTTTAGTTACGCTACTTTTAGATCTGAATGAGTTAAATATACTCAGATCTAAAATTAGAGACACGATCTAAAGCCCAGGCATCGCTGGGTACTTAATATAGTATTAAATAAATGTGAGCAATTTCTAAAGTGTGCTTTATATTTTATTACATTATCGTTATTCTTCATTATGTTTACACAAAATTGCAAAGGTATTATAATAATATACCAATATGCAATTCTAATTTAGAGATCAGTGGGTATCTATACTGCAATGCAAAAATATTTTTTCTACTTTTATGCCTCTTTAATTTTTTATAAAAATGTAGGTTACACAGCTTTACTTTAAAACCATGAGTTATGCGTTCAGTATTGCCATTTGATCAACAGTGGCGCCCTCATATATTTTCTACTCTTATTTGACAAACTGTAAGTAAAAAGTAAGAAGTATAAGTATTTAATGATACTGCATAGGATATGTATGTAGATGAAACACAGCAGGAGTGATTACATACAACATTGTTCTTACCCACGAGTAGATTCAGCACAATGTAAGTAATGATCACGTAGAAGGTGCAGAAGTATATAAGGGAGGCGGTGAAGTTACCGCAGTCAGTCTCCCAGTAGTTGTCCCGCGGGGTGCAGTAGGGTGGTGCCACCATGCAGTCATGCATGATCTTGTTCCAGTCTTCCCCCGTCACAATACGAAACAGCATCGCCACGCCGTGGATCGCCGTATTAAAGTTGGCCCGCCTTTCAAATACAAACATTTTCAATTTATTTAGATGCTATGCATTACAGAACTTATGATGAAAAAACATACTTTAAAATTACATATATACCATGTGAGCTTACCTTCCAATGCCTTCCCCGTATTTGACATTTCCAAAAACAATGGTCCCTGCTAGTGCATAAAAGAAGACCAGCAGGAACATTCCAAAGATAATGAAGAACGACTTGCAAACGGAAACTCCCACTGTGAGCATCAGCATCTTCAGGGTCGTGTGTTTACCAGTTATTGTGAAGAAGCGCAGAATTACCACCATGAAGCCGATGAAGTAAGATAGATCATTCTAAAAAATATAATGAATTATTATTACAAATTCAAAGCCATTAATAATATTGTAAGAAACCTGTACATTCATATTAAGTCTTGCACGCACACTCTTTATTACTCGATCGAGTAAAAGCGATGAGTAAGAACGAAAGCTCAAAGAGATCTCCTCACACGTTTAGTGAATGCCAAAAATTTTGAACCTACATGTGGAAGAAACAGTGGCTTACCCAATACTAACTTATTCGATGTAACAAACACATGCCCGGCCAGAGTTCCACATTGCCATATACATACATAGTGATACTTACACGAAACCGAGTAAAACCGTTGAGTAAGAATGAATATGTGTATAGTTCAGGCCTTATTGAACTAATTTTAAATGTACCTAAAGAACCGGCATCAGCATTTCTTATTTGACTGAAAAACATTGTGGAAAGATACTTGCTTCTTCCTAAAGTTTCTTCTAAATCAATGGATATTGGGAACCGTCTATGTTTAACATCTCTGTACTCAATCTTTCATCGCACAAAGCTATTGACTTGCCTAGGTATGCCTGATCACACTCTGATGCCAAGAAAGTAATAATTACGATATCATGATTGAAGTTAAGTTAACTATGGAATATCTTAAGAAGAATGATTAGGCAAGAGCAACCAACCTTTAAGGTGCAGTGTATGAAAATCCACATGCAGCCGGCCACCGTGACCAGCAGATCATAGCGGTTGCGGCGGCTCTGCCAATAGCCACGCGGGGTGAAGGCGATGTTCTTCAGGACCACTTCGGCCACAAACACCAGCGTCAGTAGAGCTGAGGTGAATGCCAACCATTCAGTGTGGGCTGCCTCTTTTATCCACTGCAAGTGTCATATAAATGGGTTGTATTTTTAATCAAATTCACTAAAGATGGTAATTTTTTTTTTTAATTACGTATTTATGAAAATATATCAACGATAACAAGCTTAGTAGATACTGAAATAGATGATATCTGATATCTTGAAGACTGCAACCATGAAAGACCCAGTGGAACTGCACCAGAATATGCACTATATACACATAAAGTATATTTCACTAATCCGCCTCTTGATTATCCTAAAACTACCATACATTGCTATTTTTTTACTACATGAAAGCACAAAAACAAGCTCTATATATAGTGTCAGGTGGGAAGATGAGGTCACACTATCTGAAAAACAGGGTAAAGGTGGCGATCTTTATTTTGCGAAAGTATTTCAGCAAAAAATGCAGACATAATTAGTCTCGACGCCACCTAGCGGGAGATTTAGTATTAACAATACCTCTCTCACAAAAATAAAGTTGGTTGTTTTCAGTTGGAAAAATGTAATAATGGGTAATTGTCGAATGAAACACTAGTACATATTGAATTATTTGGCGGGTATTAGATAAGCCGCCATAGCTCAGTGGTCAGAGCTGCTGACCGGCAATCCGAAGGTCACGGTTCAATTCCCGTTGGCGGCCAGTATCTTTTCTCGGAAGATTTTTTCAATGTAGATGAGTGTTTCAGGGTGATAATTATTGATTATAATATTTATTTTAAGTACTTATTTAGTATGTAGGTACCATTCATAAATAGAAATAAAAGCTATGGTAAAACAGATGAACATGTAAAACAGATGAACGGAGGTGTCAGAATAAAGACAATGTGCTTGTAATATAAAAGGTCTAATTATTTATTAAAAATGAAGATATTACAGTAAGCGTCCATCTACCCGCATTTACATAGAAAAATCCGTTGCGCGATCCGGAACGCCGGTATTTACCGGTGTCGACGCACGCAACGGATTTTTCTATATATTTACATAGAAAAATCCGTTGCGCGAGCCGGACCGCCGGTATTTACCGGTGGCAGATGGACGCTCATCTTAATTCGACAGTTTTATCTTAATCTTACACATTCAGAGACCATTTTACCAGTTAACAGGGTTTAATTGTGGTTTTAAAACATTTTCATTAGTCCCCTATGTATTCTGATAACTGTCACATTTGTTTCTGTTCCTAAGTTGTTAAGTTTACAAAATGGAATCTTCTCGCAAATATCCGTTATAATTTTTAGTACATTTCATTTGTATCTACTATAATCCACAGCTCTAGCTAATTGCACACTAGTCTGATTATGGGGGTGGCGGAATAGTGAGAGAGTACTTTATAGTGAATGAATCCAGATTAAGCAGTAAGAGATATATGGTCAATAGAAAGGAGTTGTTCAGTACCGTGACAGCCAGCAGACTGCTGTTGAGCAGCACGGCAATAGCGATGCAGCGTTTAAAGGCGATGTGCTGCGTTACATCGTAGGCAGCAGCGCGGAATCTTCGGCCGTCGGGGCGCGGCGGCAGGTGCAACGGCTGCGCTATCTTCAATCTCTTCTTTAGGTCACACCTGAATGATAATGAAATACATTTATAACACAAACACATTAAAACGTTTGTACTGTGTAATGCTTAGCTTCATTATTCGTAATGGCAGAGACTTATTTCTACATTAAAAATCTATTCTTCTCTGGTTCGAAGTCAAGTAAAATATAACTGTCATATTTGGTCCCCTCACTTTAAAATCTTCTCCGATTCCGTTTAAAAAATTCAGCATAAATTCCTAACATATATTAACTACAAACTCGGCCTACCTGTAGAAACAATAATCAGTGTGAAAGAATTAAAATATTAAAACTCTCAGATAGAAGACTTATTTCCGACTTGACTTTTATTTTTTAAATTGTTAATGGTATTACAGGCAGCCCTGGTTTATTAAGTTTAATTACCTTCCATGTACCAACAAGAACTACTCGATCTAAAATTCTTTTTAATTGCAACAACAATTACGACTGAGTCATTTAGGTACTTGCTTGTACCTAGGTTTCATGCAGTTGGAGTACTAGACTATTTTCCTGACTGTGTTCAACTACATACATGGAATATATTTACAATCAGGCTATAATAACATACCTCAAAAATCGTAATCAATGTTAGAATAATACCTACTACATATTCTTCTGCATGGGTTCTATATAATTTAATTAGCATTTTTTAATTCATGTTTATTGTTTTAAAAAATTATTATGTATGTCACATGTTTGTAAAAGCCCATATGGGCGATTATTAAAATAAATATTGTATTAATATTTACCATCTCCTTTGGTCGACTGTGAGCAAAGCAGTGCCCTTGTTTTCCGAGTAGTTGGCAATGACTACTCCCACAAAGAGAGTAAGTCCAATCATGCAACCCAAGAAAATATAAACGTGGATGTAAATTGCGTGTACCTAGAAAAAAAAAATAGTATTAATTTGAGAAATCAATAGAACATTACTAGTCACCATACAATACCTAATCCATGTTAGATAGAGAGCAAACAAGGATTAATAACTAAAATAAAGTTAACTTACTGGTCCTAAAGCTTTGATGAGAACATCTCTGACATCGAGCCATCCCTTGAACGAGAGGACTTCAAATAAAGCGAGCATTGCATCTCCAATGTTGTCGAAGTTAAACCGTCGAGGATTTGCCCTGAAATTTAAAGGTACATATGGGGTCTGACTTTTATTCAAGTTATCGTTTGCAGGAAAAGTGGAGCCAGAACCAAAAACTTTTTAACCTTTTACAAGTAATAATCAAAAAAAAGAGAAAAAAAAACCAAAACGATAATTTTTTTTGGGTTCTCTATATGCTGAGAAAGAGTCATCATTTGGAAATAATTCATTTAACAATCTTTAGTCAAATTTAAACAATGCAGTAATTGGGGAAACTTTAAGAGGAACAACCATTAAAAATTTCCGACATTTTAATAAAAATAAAAGCAATAAGTTATTAGTTCCCATAACCTGTTTATATAAATTAAATAATAATATCATAGAATATGTAAAGAAATAAAAATTTTAAATGGAGCTCTACAAATTAAACATAATATCAATATCTATCAGTGGTTGAGTGGGCATCGCGTTTGGGTACCACTCAGGCGTTCCGTGTCCGATTCCTCTGCTGGCTAAGTCTTCCATTATGACTCAAGCAACATTTTCCATATACTGAGGTCGTAGTAGGAGATTTTCATAACCTGGGAATGTTTGTCTGATATTGTTGTTAACTAAACAAAACTTTAGATCTCACATAGTTATTTTCTCTCCAATAAAATCTCTAATACATAATACTATATTAGTCTTGCTCCGTATAGCAAGTTCTCAGTTGTTGATTCTGCTTTGGTATTACTATTTTCATTCAATCAATTTGTAATTAACCATTTCAACAGTACTTACCAGACCCTCGGTACAAGCATTGATGGATATGTTTCATTGATACCGGGTTGCAGTTTCATTTTAGTGACAAACACACGTCGCATAAAAATTCCAACACAGTCTTCACGTCTTATTATTGTTGGATCATTGCAGCGAGCTAGCCTGTTGATATTTGATAAATTATATTATAAGTTCTGAACATAAGTAATAATTACTTATGTATGTCTTATGTAATTAAAAAGCAATGATTAAGGCTTACCTTCCTCCGTATAATTGCACACCGTAACTCGCAAAAATGAACATCAATAGAATTAGTAATGTTGATACCTAAAACAAAAATCTTAGTTAAGTTAGATTTAAAATAAATATTAGTTTGAACAACTAATAGCAAAATTTTCCATTGAAGAAGATAAAACTAATAAATACTAAGAATATGAAAAAGATACAGAAAAATAAAAAGGTAACAATTGCAACTGGGATTCTAACCAAGGATCTCTTTTATTACCTTAACCAACTCGGCCAATGGGACCTTTTATTTTTAAGTAATTTTTGTCAATCTCATATTTCTAATTATCTTCAACTAATTTTCCCATATTTTTGGATGCCACCTTTTTTAAATGATCAAAAAGTTTTAAAGAATTGGTTTGGAACCTCGATAGTGTCTTGAATACACATATCCGATTATTTATATGGGTTACCTTTTGACCTTTTCTAAAAGTCTAAATGAATATTCAATTTTTATTGGAATAACTCTTGATATAATAAATAGCTTTTGAAGATTATATCCATCAATGTATATCCATCATTGAAGAAGAAGATAATACTAATAAATCTAAATGAAAATATGAAAAAGAATAAGACACAGATATAAAAAATGAAGGTAACAAGAGGTATTCCTATAAAAATTGAATGCAACATTTTCCATTTACTGTAGTGATAGTAGAAGATTTTCAAATAATGTCACATTATTCGTAACCCGGGAATGTTTCTGGGAATTTGTGGGAATAGGCAAATTGCATCACATTTTTTTATTATTTTTTCCAGTTTAGGCAAAAATTCTAAGACATTCTGTATTTTTTTTTATCGTATTTTTGAAACCCTGGCGATTTTTTGAAAATTTCAATCTGAAAAATTCGGACCATTTTTTATAAACCGGAAAGACGGGACATAATTTTATGGGTGCGAAAAAACGATAATTACATAGCCGAAAATCATTTAAAAAAATAACATTTTCCACACGAATAGCAATAAATTGTACGGAGTTCTCTTCGTAACATCTGTAAAAACACCGCCATCTTTATCAAAAAATCAAACCCAAGGATAAGTTCGCATAGAACAAACAATAAATCTAGTGAACGTGAAACACAAATTCAAAAATTCGCCAGAAATCAAAGTGTTGCCATATAAAAAAAAATTAATCAGTGTGGAATTTTACAAAATTAAGGGAACATAATCGGAGATGGGACATTTTCATGTAGTGACGTCACAAGCTCAAATAATGGATTTATTTATTTAAAAAAAAAAAAAAACTATACATTTCTAGAAATTTTTACTAACATTTTCGTAATCTTAGTAAAAAAATCTATCCACACGATTTTTTCGATCAAGTCGTTATGAAATCCATGCAAGTGGCCTATTGTATTTCTTAAAAATAAAAACTAATAATAATTGACCCCTTGAGTGGAATTGGTTCCATTCACAAGTAGATAAATGAATTGTATTGTTACAAACGTTTAATATTCTTTATTCTGGAAGCTGTAGAAATTAAATTTCTAAGGCATACGTGTGGTAAAACCGTGTATGATCCTAAGATAAATGTGGAGATGTGCAAAGAATGAAGAATGATTTAACCGTAATGAGTGAGATTAAGAAAGGGACACTTAGGTGGTCAGGGCATGTAAAACTAATGAACTAAGAAAAAATAAGAAGTCGAGGACGTCCCAGGAAGACATGGCGCAATCAAGTTAATCAAATACTAGAATCGAGCAATGTCAGGAGTCATAATAAAAGTAGGGTATTTATGGTCCATCCATTCTGCCCAGTGGTGATATGACGTTATGTTAGTTAGTTTATTCTGGAGCTTGAGGTGTGGTCGCATACTAATTTACAGATTTTAATAAAAATTGGTGTCAAACCATTCACTCTCATAGTGATTAATTATTGCACGATTAGTTTTGATTAGTGTGATGACCGTGGCTGGTTATCCCATGATAATCTGGACTCCCAATATATGGATCCAGATTCCTCTGAATATGATGATCTCGGTACAGGTTGTATTGCAATAAGAAGACGTAGGTAGTCTGTTGATGTTTATTACGGGATTAGTGGTACTTCTAAGGAAGTCTGATGGTAAGAGGACGAATGGACAACAACCACACCCTTTTATATGTTCCTCATGTTGTCTCACTCATACACGCATGTCTCTTTCATACCGCAAGACATACGTTCACCACAATTAGTGATCAATTATTGCACGGCTCCCAGATGCTGCAATGTTCTTCTTCTTGGCTTTGGGAAATGTGGAGCGGAACTTACCAGCAAGATCTCCTTGAATCCTCGACACAGCTCATAGACCACTTTCCTCATGTGCGGAATTAGGGTGAATATTCTGAGTGGGCGGACACAACGCAACACCATCAACAGTTGGGCAGATGATCCGGGAGGAACATTCACTGGCATCCACCAAAGGAATGTTAAAGATACCTGTTGGAAATAATGAAGTATAATTTCTAAGTACAAGATGGAAGTTAAGTAAATTACATACTTGTGGTATGCAAACTGTTGCATCAAAAACTGCTTACGAATTACAGCTTCAGAGGCTCTTGAAAATGTACTGTAGATACTAAAGATTGAAACAAGACCACTGGGTTTTTTCTGGAATTGGGTGATAATATATGTATGTAGGAAAAACAAGGTATGCAAGGAAAAGGGATAACCAACGAGGTAATTATCACCCAATTCGTGTTTCGTTTTTTTAGTATTTACATTCCATTTTCAAGTGCATCTGAAGCTGTATTTCGTTTTCAAGCAGTTTTGGATGCAATACGAGCTTTTAATATTATAATAATTAAAGATTACAAAGATTAACTGAAAATGAACTTACCACATATATAAAGACATCCAAAACAGATGCAGCATCCTTCAAGTATGCTTTTGGAGTAAAAAATAGTCCATCAGCAAGGATTTTCAATGCCAATTCCAAACTCATAAATATCACAAAACCGTATTCAGCCACCTGCAATGATATTTTTTTTGTTGTTGAATTTGTATAGTTCATTTTATAGTGAAGTCGTGGAGATGCAAAACCCGCTTTGGAAAAATCTGCTCATTTAAAAAAAATACTTGGAAGTAAATTGAAAATAAAAAAAATCAACCCATAAAAGCAAAGCTGTAAAGCACAGTTGTGAAACAGTTTCGTATTTCCGCTATGGTCCTATGTATCGAACGGAACGACTTAGTTGCACTATCTCTTAGGCCGGCTAGTAGCCCACCAAACTGACTGCCAACAAAAGTTTTAAGTATTGTGGGTGGTGTGGTTAAAAGATTATACCTGCAGTGCGGGGTTATCCATGACTCTGTACAGCGGGGTCTCAAACATCATGGACAAGCAGGAAAGTGTTGTGACACATATCATAACCCAATCCAAGTATGTTACGAGGCCAAGGAAATTACTGAAAATTTAAAATACATTTATTTATTTATTTATTTACGCCCTTTTTCGGGGCTTTTACATAAATAATTTAAAAATTACACTTTGATTAAATACTATATATTTCTTTTACTAACAAATATAAAAGGTATATATTTCTTTTACTAAGAAATATACAGTATTTATTGTACATAACTGAACTGGCTCAGTAACAGTATTTTGTATTTGTCTAAAGATAAATTGAAGATGTCCACTGACTTGGTATAATTATTTCCCTCCATTAATATTCTGGGCAAAGAGGAATACATATGATAGTTAGTTCCAGAATTTCTGCACTGATATAAATCCTGACTTCTAATATTACGTAGAGGAATCCAGAAGCTTATCAATTCAAGCAATACCGGACTATCAACTAAATCATTTAGAATTTTATAAAGAAATACCAAGTCTGTGAAAATTCTTCTGTCTGACAATTTGAGCATATTCATATCATATAAAAAAATGTTGTAGTTCAACATAATTGCTGGAATACCCATTTTAAAATTTAGAAAATGTAAGAATTGGTTTTGTATTCTTTCAACAGCTTGTACATGTATATTATAATATGGGTTCCAGACGGGAGAATTGTACTCAAGTTGACTTCTAACAAATGCAAAATATAATAGTTTAATACACTTAATGTTGTTAAAATTTCTAGTTAGCCTAGTTATAAATCCAAACATTTTTAAGCCCTTATTAGAGATTTTTGTTATGCGGTTAACAAATGAAAGATTTGATTGAAAAGTGGTGCCTTTTTTTTTTTAATTTATTAAATAACAAAATACATTTTGTACAACAATTTGGGTAGACCCACAAAGCTGTCATATGGCAGCTTGTCTGCAGGTTCTAACAATTTAAACATTCTTAATATAATATCTAAGAAAATATTTGTAAATACATTTATAGTTTTAAGGAAACATTATAATAGATCACATAATATTAGATAATTTAACTTACATCTATAAATATATAAGATATTTCAATACACCTGCCTAATAACAAGATATGTAGGCAGCTATATTAAGATATTCAAAGATACATGGAGTTTTCGTTCATTAACCATAGTTTTATCATTTTAGGATATAGTCTCTCATTTTTTTCAAATTTTATGTTTTTATTGACTTTATTGAAAATCACTGGTATTAGATATTCAAGAGTACGGCTTCCATATTTATTTAATATTCGAGGAGTTTTTAGGCCCTTTCCTTCTCTAAATCTTGTGGTATGTTTGTGTACAAGTAAGTGTTTGTAAGGGCTTTCCCCCATATTATCCATAATAGTAGTGAACCAGTGGAGACCTTTTATATTAAGTAGGCTCTCTGAGCCATATAATAGTTTTAAGTTATGTCTCTGTTTGTAAATATTTGTTGTGACAATTTTTTTTATTATGGCAGTTTGTAAATTTTGAATATATTTGATGTATGTAGTGCTTGCATGTCCCCAAGTTCGAATACCATATCTAAGGATGGATTCGACCATAGAAAAATATATGTGTTTAAGAGTACAATGAGGCAAAATAAATTTTAATTTGTAAAAGTTACTAGCTAAGGATCGGAGCTGGTTACAAATTTTTGCCACTTGTTTATCCCACTTAAAATTATTATCAACAATTATTCCCAGATAAGTATATTCATTTGTAAAATCTATTTTTTCACAGTCACAAACATTAACAATTCCTCTATGTATACAGTCAAAGCTATGAGCGGTTATTTTAGGAACATTCCACATTTTCAAACTTGGTGATTTTATGTACATGCATTTGGTTTTTTTAACATTAATAATTAATCCTACATCATGAGTCCATTTGAGAAGCTCGTTAAAATCTCTTTGTAATTCTTGTACAGCTATTTTAGGATTTTCATTTGATACAACAAGAGCAGTATCATCAGCAAAAATGAATCGACGAGCTTTTTTGAAAATCTTACACATAGCAATTACATATATAATATATAATTTTGGACCTAGAATTGACCCTTGCGGTACTCCCGATTTGATGTATCTTGATTTACTAATTATATTTAAAATCTTCACACTCATTTTTCTATTTGACAAATAGTTTTTTAAAGAATAAGAGGAGTTTACCCCGGATACCTATAAATTCAAGTACTTTCATTATTTGTATATGGCTAAGTGTGTCGAAAGCTTTTGAGAAATCAATAAATAGAACCAATACAATGTTGTTTACAGTTAAGTTGTGAATTTATATGATTAGAAAATTTTTCGAGCAATTTATCGCAACTTTTTTTTTTGAAAACCATACTGGCATTCATCAATAATATTCAGATTATTTAAGTATTTATCTAAATTTATTGATATATATTTTTCTACAATTTTTTCTAATGCAGGTAGTAAGGAAATCGGCCTGTAATTATTTATTAAAGAGTGATTTCCATTTTTAAAGATAGGCCTTACAATGCTATATTTTAGTTCATCGGTAATATGGCCCGTATCAATTATTCTGTTAATTAAGTGGGCGATTATAGGACTAAGTAATTTAACATGGTTTTTTAAATCATACATACAAATTAAATCTATGCCTGGTGTCTTGGAATTTTTCATACCTCCGATAATTAATTCGATTTGCTTTGTATTTGCTCGTGGTAGATACATTGTGTGATTTGAATATTCCCGCGTGTATTCTGACGCTCGGACATCACATTCATGTAATAACTTATTTACCCCCTCATCAAAGACGTCTGCAAAATTTTCTGCCACTGCATCTGTCGATTTGGATTTTAAGAAATAATTTGAAATGACTTCATCACAACCGGATTTATCTTTCCTTCCTAAAGTTTTATTAATTTCATTCCATGTTTTTTTAAAGTCTTTGAAACAGTGATTAAATTTATAGTTATAGTATAATTTTTTTGTGTCTATTATTTGTTTATTTAATTTATTTCTGTATTTTTTTAAATCGATTTCATATTTTTTGTTGTTAGGTGAGTTTTTCCATTTCCTCCAAAGAGTAGGTATCTCGTGTTTGTATGTTTTCAATGAGGCTATCATTCATCCAAGTTTTTTGATAATTGCGATATTTTTTATTAAATTTTGTGATGTTACTTAGTTCGTAAATATTTTTAAATTTCGATTTCATTTCTTCGTACAATACATTTGGTTCAGATAATTTTAGCATTTCATTCCAATCGGTGATTGAGATAAATAGAATAACTTTTTTTTCAGAGAGTGCAGTATAGTACTCAGTGTGCGATTTGTCTGAAGTGTGTATGTCGTAGGTAGAGAAATAAATCGTCGTTTCAATTAGGTAGTGGTCAGCTATTATTGTTTCACATACGCACGAACTGATTTCTATGGTCTCCCTCTCTCTTATATAGATATGGTCTAGACAAGTAGCCGTTATATAGTTTGACAATACTGCTTCTCGAGTCACATCGTTAATAGTTTTGACTAATAATTAGGTTAATAATATTAATAATAATTAGGTTTTCGTATTGGATTACAATCGGTTCGAGTTCATTTAATATGTTTATGTTCATATCGCCAAGTATTAAAATGGATTCTTTAATGTCAATATTGCCCAATATAGTTTCCAGTTCATGGAGAAATAATTTTTTATTTGTGTTTGGAGGTCTATACATTGCCAATAGATGTATACGTTTATGTTTGTAAATAGAAATAGTGCCGTAAACGCATTCAAAATTAGTTGTTACTATATTTATTTTTTCGAATGTAAGATGATCCTTCACGTATACAATAATTCCGCCACCCAATCTTTTTGTACGACAAAAATAGTAAGAGTTGAAACCCGATATTTTGTATAGGTTTATATTGTTTTCATTTATCGACGTTTCACATAGCGTTATTATGTCAATATTTCGCAAGGAACTAGAAATAGTTAGGAGGAAAGTATCAAAATGTTTTGATAAGGATCGAATGTTAAGGTTAATGGCAGTTATATTATTAATTCCTAATACATGTTTATTTGACCAATTTTCAAAATTGTGAGTACGTTCATAATCAATTTCTGATATGTCAAAATCTCCGTTCAAATCACCCATACTGAATAATATTGAAATATGCGGGAATAGTATGTAAACATGTGTGAAGATTTATAAAGGCAAATTATAAATATCAATGTTTTTATAGCAGTAAGCATTAACAATATATTCATAGTTTGATTTTGGTTTTGATCAGAACATAGTCGGTTTAATAATTGACAACAATAAATATTTTTTCTACATGTACAAGTAAACAAAGGATAGGTTAACATCAACATACATTTCAATGTTAGCGTGTTAACACTGTGGTTACCGGACAATAATTCAGAATATAATATAGTTGGAGAAGAAAATTTTTTTTTGGAAATGAGATACTCATATTTCGGAAGTAGAAGACATATGTTAAGGGTCATCTTGAAAGTAGTGTTTTGATATATACAGTTGCTACATTTTCTTCCGAGTTTTTGTTTGGGCATTCCTTCCATTCATGATCCTTAGCACAATGTAAGCAGGTCGCGCTTTTATCTTTACTGAAACATTTCAGTGCAGTGTGTCCAAATTTCACGCAGTGGTAGCACTGTGTCAGGGGCTGGCATCTTCCACTCGTACTCTGTTGAATCCTATGTTTATTTTTTCCTTTTCAATGAGGTAAGACCTCAGTGCTCCGCTGGTTTCCAGTATATAATTAGTCCATTTTGTGATTTAGGTTTAAACATTTTTATTAGTTTTATAGTGTTTTTTGTATCATTATCCATAATATCTTTGATACCATCATTTTGGGTTTTTAAAGCCTCGATTATATCTTCTTCTGTCAGATCTGCCTGTACATTTCTAAATCTTTAATTTGTGTTAATGTCTCGAGAGTATTGTTATCAATGTTGTAATTAAAGATCACTGGATTTTTTATTCGAGAAAATCTAACTACTTGACATTTTGAGATATTTAAGTAGAGTCTTTTTTCATTACACCAAATTAACAATTTGTTGATATTATCTTGAAGAATGTTGCAATGGCAAATATTTTTAATAATTCTAAATATTTTGAGGTCATCAGCAAAAAGTAAGAAAAATACATCATGAAATACTTTTGTAAGATTATTTATAAACAAGATAAATAAGACTGGGCCAAGGTGTGAACCCTGTGGAACTCCACTTGTTGCATAATTTTTTTCGAACAAGGAGGATTTTATTCTAACAATTTGTTGTCTTTTAGTAAGATAGCTTTCAATCCAGGTTAATAAATTGCCACGTATACCAAGTTTTTCTAATTTCCAATTGAGAATTTCATGGGAAACTTAATCAAAAGCTTTACTAAAATCAATATAGATAGAGTCTACTTGTAGTTTTCTTTAAAAGCATTGGTTATAAAATTTTCATAAATAATCAAGTTGGAAAGAGTACTTCTACCCGGCATAAATCCAAACTGGTAAGGTGATATTACAGGTTTTATTTGTGTAAAAAGTTTGTCAAGTATTAGGCTTTCAAAGAGTTTCGGTATGGTGGATTGAATGCATATTGGTCTGTAATTACAAATATCACTTTTATCGCCCTTTTTGAAAATTGGAGTCAAATAACTAATTTTCCACTTATCGGGAAAAATTCCGCTGGATAAAGATAAATTAAAAAGTTTGGTTAATGGAAGAGCAATTACTTTGATACATTCTTTAATAAATATTGTAGGGATATTATCGGGACCCGATTTGTGTATATCTAAGGATTTAACTTTAGTAATTATATCAGAGAGACTTATGGTGAACTCACTGTGAAATATCAAGAGTTTCATCTAAAGTTGTTGTTGGAACAGGAGCAGATTTGAGTCTGTTGAATAAACACTTTTAAAAATTTTTGCAAACAAGTTCACAATACCATCAGTATTATTGCTATGGCTGCCATTTAGGTGCATAAAGCTCGTAAATCAGAATCATCTTCTTTAAGTGATTTTGAGTACATATTTCCAAAAAGAACTAACATTATTTATTATCGAGTTTTGAATTTCATTTATATAGTTACGGTAGCAGGACATAGACATTCTTTTACATGAAGTCCTTAAATCTTTAAATTCAATGTAATCAGAATATTTTTGATGCAATTTATATTCTTTATGTTTAAGTTTTTTGGTGATAAGCAGATTTATAAGTTCTTTGGAGTACCATTTTGGATAGGTTTTTGGCTTACATTTCATGGTTGGAATATACATGCGAATAGTCTTTTCCAAAACAGAATAAAATTCATTGGTAGATGTGTTGATAATATCATCATATTGCATAGATGACCAATCAAAAGAGAGAAGATAATTACAAATTTTCGCGTAATCAGTTTTGAAAAAATTTTGGTAACTGAACGATAGTTTAGAAGTATTAACATGTACATTAGAGATAATAACTTGTAGTGGAGGATGATAAACATCAGTGGGCACCATCGGTTCTTCAATTGCTAGTGAATCTAAGTTAGAAAAACATAAGTCTAGAGTACGATTAATTACATTTGGTATAGTATTTGCCTGATTAAGACCTAGGAATATCGCCATGTCTAGAATAATGCGTCCAGACTCACTAACACTGATATTATCGTCACTGTTCACCCAATTCACGTTTGGAAGGTTATAATCACCAGCGAGCAAAAAGTCGCACTAGGATTCCTTTTTAATATAACTTCCACTTCCTCACTATGGCACCTGTATACTTCATTGCTTGAATTCGGTGGGATGTAAATACACAATAAACTTTTTATTCCTGGAAACATTTACTTGCACGAAGATTTGTTCAAGATGTTTATGTTTAGTTGTAATTAAGTTAGGTTTGTATTTCTTGCTTATAGCGATTAAAACACCACCACCTCTGCTTTTAGCACTTGTCGATGAATTTCTGTCTAATCTATGCACATTATGATTTATGAAAACTAATTCACTAGAGTGAATATTTGGCTCTAACCACGTTTCAGTAAGTAGTACAAAGTCGTGTTCAAACATTGGTAGTGTAGACTGAAGTAAATTTAATTTGGTTTTTAGGCCTCTGACATTTTGGTAGTACAGGGGGCCTAGTCCCTATCTTTTACGTTTTGCTAACAGCCTGTTAGCTTAACTTGGTGGTTTGAGAAAAGTTGTCGCAACTGGCTAAAAATGGTAGTCAGTAACTTTTCTGTTTCTTTTCTGTCGGTCGCGACGATAAAATAAACTAAACCTTAACAAAAAGTTACTGACTACCATTTTTAGCCAGTTGCGACAACTTTGCTCAAACCACCAAGTTAAGCTAACAGGCTGTTAGTAAAACGTAAAAGATAGGGACTAGGCCCCCAGGTTGCAATTATTTGGTTGGTGTCTTTTAGAGGAGTTTTATAATGGCATAAAAATCGATTTTCTTTTGTTCAGCTCCAATTTTTCTCAAATGTACTGAGCATTCATTACTCCAAGCATAATGGTCAGTTGGCAATTGTAATTTTAGTTTCTCATGAATTTTTTTGCAGTTTATGCACTGAATATCATTTAAAAAATATAAATATAAAAATAAAATTTTAAAAATCTATATATTAAGCGTTTGTAAAGGTCATTTCATGAATATTCTCCAACCCTAAAGAGTCCTAAAATCTCCAAACTTACAAAATTAATATCAACTATACTTTTGTCACTAATCTTTTAACAAATGTAATACTAATAGTGATGGGGGTAGCAAATGTAAAATCGTACAATGTCCAGTGTTTTAAATATAATGACCTCTGCGTGCAAAGCCGTATCTTCTCCAAGCATAAACTTTCTAATTAAAGTGTGTTTATCGGAAGTGACCTACCAGGTAAGTATGTTTCTGTATCTATTTGTAAATAGTAAAATTAGATAGAATCTAAGAATTCTCAATAAATTGTACAGCGCCCTTGAGGTGATTTTTCACAAAAATGGTGCTATACAAATTATCCAATTATTATTATTATTATTATCGTAATACATCAACGGTTATAGTCTTACGACAAATCAGTTCCAATTTAAAAAAATGGCAATTAAATTAATTTTCTGTTAAAAGTATTACAATATTATGGGTATTTTATCGCTTATCTAAATTCTCCCAACAAACACTTCTAATTTGAAAACAATTCAAAGCAAAACTTCTTGAATTACAGACGTTACAGACAGAGTTACAGACAGAGGAATTAACACAAAGCAGAATTAGTGTGAACTTACTGCAGTGTCTTGTAGTGAACCTTCCTCTCTTTGCCGGTGAGCGGGTCTTTGAGGCGAGCGTCATAGCGCGCATACACGGCGCCTTGGCACAGCTTGCGGAAGCGTGACTCCCTCGGGACAGCCAGCAGGGGCGTATCGAACAGAGGGTGGTTCTCACGCAAGTCTTCCTCACGTTGGTTTCTACAGAACAACAGTACAACATGGAATACCATAGATATATATTTCAAAAAGCACCCTAGTTCCTAACCAATTAGTTATTTTATAGAGATTATTAGATTAGGTTTTAGTAAGATTCTAAAAAGTTAAATGGACATCCTTCGAAGCACCATTCCCACACATTCATAAGTATAAATACATTCATAAGTCCTCCCATAAACACGAGCTCCTAGAGCTCAATTTATGGAGTAGTAGAATTTAAAAAAAATTGTTGTATAATCCTTGCATATGTAATCATTTTTTTAATGTAAAAACTAAATGTCTTGAAATAAAATAAAAATAAAAATAAATAATTTACGACTTTGATAAGTTATGTTGAAGCGCTTACATATGCGTCCAACTTATGGTAACCAATGCTTACGGAAGTTGTTCAGTAGTTTCACTTACATAAGTTCTCACAGTGACTGCTATACACGTAATTTTATTAGCGGTAAGATTTCTTCCTATCAACAACGATTGGATACTGTCAAATTTATGCGATTCTGTGAAGGGCCCAAATAAAGTGTTGGAATCAGTTGAAATTAGTACTGTATCAAAATATAACTAGCCGTTGGAAACAATAGTTATACACAGAACACCCCGATATAATATGTTCTATAGTTTCCGGAAAAGCCAAACATTTTCTACATAAATCATCAATTTGATTTGTATCTTTGATGATGTGCTTCCTATAATTTTTAGTATAAATGACTCTATCTTGAATGGCAAGCATAAATCATTCTATTTCTGCGCTCAACTCTCCAATCTCAACCATTTGTTCGACGAAAGTTTGTCAACATATGTTTGGTTGAGATAGTTGAAGTGTTTTGCGTGAAGAATTTTATTTGACCAGGAATCTAATAACTCCTGGTTGGTATTTATAAGAATGCTGGCATTCTCGTCGTATAAATTTAATGGCGAAATATTTCTATCTGCCTTGCAAATTATTTTGTGCATTTCTGAACTATCAGCTTTTCTATAGAAAAAAGTTCTTAGCATTTCTACCTGATTATGTTTTAAACGTGTTATTTTGACTATACCTCTACCTCCTAAATTTCTAGGTAAATTAATTCATTCTATAGCTGAATTTGGATGATGGCAATTAAACTTTGTTAACGTAGTCCTAATTAATCGTTCTAAGCTATCTAAATCTGTATTGGACCATTTAATTATGCCAAATGAGTAAGTTAATAGAGGTATTGCCCAAGTATTTATTGCCTTTACTAAATTTTTAGCAGATAGATTGCATTTTAAAAATTTTCTAATCCTAGTTTTAAATTTAATCCTAATATCATTTTTAATACTGGTATGATCTAATATATTTGATTGCGGATATCCTAAATATTTATAAACCTCATCCCCTTTCATACTTTCAATTTTGAAGTTTCTAAATATACCCTCGTCTCCATCTACAATTTTACCTTTCTCTATATGGATCGTTCTACATTTATCTAAACCAAAAGTCATTTTAATATCACCTGAAAATTTAAAATATGTATTTAGTTTAAACCATTCCTAATCTAATGTAAACATGCATCCCTTCAAAAAGTAACTTTGTAATTAGTAAGCTATTAGAATCATTTACTGAAACACCAGTTTTTTATCCCGTATAATTTTCATAATAATTTTGAAATTAAAATATGTTTTTAGCTTTGACCATTCCCACTCCAATGTAAACATGTATCCCTCCAAAAAGCAATTAAAAAAATCCCATTGATCATAGATATGTATAATAACGATTTGACAATAAAATTAGTCCATTAATAATTCACATTACTTGTAAGGTTTTTCCCTAATCAATAGATATCGAAGTGAGCTACAAACCCAAAGTAATAAGCCCACTGGAATTACCAAAATACTTAGAAATTCGACAGTCTAAAACGACTTAGTAACAAAAATAATTCATTAAAATCCTTGTAGACTACCCCTCTCCCTCTCCCCCATATGTTATGTATATAAACCGTAGGCTAAGAATTATTTGTACCAGTCTGAAGATGGCTCTGACGAGCTGAAACCGGTTACGGTCAAATAAAATTAAGTGGAATAAAGTTTTTTATTTGTTTTATTATAATCTATGAAAGGTTTGGTTTGGTTTAAATTGGCTTCACAATAAAATTGTTTACTAAAAGTATGTGACGATAACTAGGCCTGCAATGAACTGAAATATTAAAGGACAGAGACGCCAGGAAATGATGGGTCTCCGAAACGAATAGGATAAATGGAAGAAAATGACGACGATGGAGTATTACCGTCGCATCTCGGCTTGCTGTCGCTTGGCCTGCAGCAGCTTGATGTCGAGGTCGTGCGGGCGAGCGCGGCTGCTGGTGACGCGTGGCGCAGCGCCGATGTCCCCATTCTCCATCAGGTGCTCGTATGTCTGCTTCAGCTTGATGGAGCCGGAGCGCACCGACCGGCGGATCGATCGCGACCCGAACCTGACGGTCCCAAAGTTGGAAAGTCACATATCAGACATCATCACTTTGTTGAATCAGTAATTTCATTTCCATATACATAGAGATAACAAAATTGTAATACATACATATGGCAACTTATCTGTGTAGGTGGATTCGACAGAGTTATTGGATTTATCGGATGATCTTACACAATATTAATAAATTTAGGGTTTCATATATTATTGTGGTTTGGTTCTAAAAATTACTAGTTAAAGCTAGGGTTTAGTTGAAATTAGTAGTTATATTTTTTGTTGTGTTCACACAATCAGAGATTTCACTTAGGGAAGAAATGGAGTTCTTTGGTTAATCTGAGGTTTATTAATACTTTGCGTATTACAAGTTTGACTGCGAGTAGTCGCCTTAACTAGAAGCTCGCTGGATTATATCTGATCAACGCCGTGTTTGTCTAAGCTCCTGCACCTCAGCCAGCGGCCCCCTGGATCAGTATCACCTAACTAATCTAGCTGCCATCTTGTGGACTTTCGGGAAAGCTCTTAGCACTGCCCTCTATGTGCGAATCATGTAATTTTTTACTAATTCAACTATCTAACATTTTTTAACCAATGTCCAATAGTTAAAAAGGCGATAAAAAAATTAAAAATTAATATAAGTTTAGCTAAACCCCGGCTTTAAAACTATACCTGGCAGAAACAACATAGAATAAGTATGATACATATTATATGCATGCTTTCAAAGTATTATTATCATTTAAATTTATTTTTATGTATATGATATATTATGCACATCGATCATTCAGTTGATTAGGCAGACATCCCCATCGCATCTCCATCTCACATCATGGGGTGAGGTTTGTCTAGGTCTTGGAGGTGAATGACTAGGACACACTGAACCCCAGATTCCTACCTACCAAACCCTTTTCTTTCCGACAACTCTCCTCTCTTTCTTTCTAAAAAAGAACCCTCTACACAGCATCCCCAAAGATGACATAGGCCCTGAGGGAAATTATATTCCTCAGGGCCTCCTGTAAAAATTAAATCTCCGAAAAATCGAAATTTGAGTTGTGTATGCAGTTATATGTAAAAGTGGGTTACCTGCCAACTCAGAATCGAGTCAACTCTTTGAAAAGTCATTAAAAGCTATGAAAAACATAATTTTCATATAGCCGGTAACCCTAACCTAACTTAAACTATTTAACCAAGTTTTTATATTTTTTTATCATCACTCTTAATGACCTTTTGAATGTGGTTCTGGGTTGGTTTCATTCTGAGTTGGCCGGTCACTGTAAAAGTGTACCATCTATCTCAGATTACTCATAAACATTACCATCTCAATTATAATGCAGAAAAAGTTGTAGTGAATTAAACAAAATATTGATGTTTTATGGGTCACTAATAGGATATTTCAAAATGTTATACTAATGTACCGGACCTTATGCCTCCTGGTGTTATTTTAGAGCATATTTAATATGTAAAACAGACACATGTAAATAATAATTGATTTATGTATGGCTTTCCGCATTATCTCAAAACTTAGTATTTTGAGAAGTCTGACTAATCAACTGGAAGATTGTTTGTTCTTCTTTAATATGAACTCTGAAACTTACCTTAAATAATGATTAAATTAACATTAATACAAACAAAAATGATAATATCTATAAGTAAGCATTAATCAAAATACACAAAATACCATAAGTACCAACAACAAAAATAGGGAATTGTTTAATTTTAACTATTGTAAAATACATAGGGACCAACTTCTTTTGATCGATGCGCATTTGCTTGGCACTGGTGACAGTTCCTTGGGACTTGAGGCCCCCGGCGCTCTTGGCCCCCACACCGCCCACCGCCAGCAGAGCCGAGTCTCCAAGCATGAGCCGCTGGTTGTTGGAGTCACTAGAGACACGAGTTTATACTTCAAACCGCCGGCAGTTGCAGTTGGGTAGAGGAAGGGATGAAGAGTTTGTTAATTTCCCTGACTCAGGATACAACGTTGCTTCACGTCTGGGACATCACTTTAAGGAACTTAAATTGTCGCCAAAAAATGCAACATTTTAATGACTTTCAACAAATACCGTAGAATAGTTATAATACCTCCAACTTTTGACATTTTCCACACTTTCTGACGGCAGTGTGCTACACAAGCGGCACGAGTTGTAGGGCTTGGCTTTCTTTGATACGTTTTAATGAATTTTATGGCATAGTTATGCCATGGTTATGCTATATGTAAATACTGCCACTATTTTACTGGTGTTGAATGTATTTTTAATATTCTAGGGTATTTGTTCCATTACCATAAAATTATTCTAATAGGCTACTTGCATCACATTTATTTTCTTTTTTTCCGGGACTAATATTCTAAGATATTCCGTTTTTTTATTTTTTTTTATCGTATTTTTGAAACCTTGGCGATTATTTGAAAATTTCAATTTGAAAAATCAGGCCATTTTTTATAAACCGGAAAGAGAGGACATCATTTTTTGGTGCGAAATAACAATAATTACATAGCCGAAAATCATTTAAAAAAAAGACATATTCCACATGAATGGCAGAGGAGAATAACAAGGCACATCAAAAATATTACATATACAAATAAAAATAAATCTTGATCCATCGTATTGATCATTAATCATTGTAATGTTCAATGTCTATATTTGACAATATCCAAATATTTTACAATAAAAACAGGTTATAAATCATTATTAAAATTAATTAAAGGGGAAGTTTTATCAACAATATGAAACATGTGAACAAGTATGAAGAACGTTCACATAAAATAAATTTAGTTGGTCTCTAGTATATAGTATATACCTATACCAAGGTTGGTTTTTGTTTTTGTAGTGAGATTATTTTGAATAGCCGAACATTGTGATTATATCCAAATGATGTGATTTAAATTATACTTGTAATAAAACTTGTAAATTATATTTATACTATAAAATTTGATTTGGTTAAAATCAGCACCATTACCTTTACGCTTCTGAGACAGCTACGGAATCTGTATGATGTTCACTTCGTAACATCTGTCAAAACGTTAAACCAAACAAACCTACAGACAACAAACATAAATACTTTTTATTTTTTGTTTATTTTGTGAAAATCAACAATAGATGAGGCAATCATGATCAGCACCCCTTACAACAACATACAACGCCTCGGAACAGGAATACCTAGCGAGGAGGACTGTGAACAACTGTTGTACCTTGTATTTTTATATTGTCCTTAAAAAAAATCAATAAGTTTGCATGCTAACAAACAATAAAGTTAGTGAATTTTAAGTGTCAAATTCAAAAATTCGCCGGAAATCAAAGTGTTGCCATATAAAAAAAATCAGTATGGAATCTTACAAAATTAATTGAATATTATCGAAGACAGAACATTTTCATGTAGTGACGTCACTTGCCCAAAAAACGGATTTATTTATTTAAAAAAAAAAATCTGTTTCTTAGTAGTATGATAGCGTAGGGAGTGAGGCGAACCCATCGCTCAGGGAGTGGAAACACAAACCTGTAATAGCCATCCCAAGCCAAGGTGTGATAGCTCACACCTCGGTAGCCCGTGCTCAGGCTGAATGTCCTGGGGAACAGTGTCACGAACGGTGCCTCCGAGAAACAAGGTCGCATCTCGGAGTATTTAGACCTTACTCCAGCACTTGGGGCTCTGCTGGAGTGGACCTTCTATTTCCCTGGTAACTCGTGGGACAAAAAATTGAACCATTCGAAAACTAGGGGCCTTTTGAGAACCTAGAAGTGGTGAGGCCACCTCTGTGAACTTCCTTCCTGGGGCCTGTAGGTGGAACCAAGAGGAGAAGCCGTGAAGATGAGAGCTGAGGCCACCTTCATGAACTCTACCCTTGTGGTCCTTCAGGGAACCAAGGGGAAGGGCACTCTTCCAGCGTGGGACCTTCGAGGAACCAAGGAGGAGTGTGGTGGAGAGATGATGTCCTCTTCCCGTGTTCCTCTTTAGGGAACCATGTAGGAGTGAGGAGGAGGGGCCTTCCCTTTTGGGGCCTTTATGGAACCAAGGAGAAGTGAAGACGAGAGATGAATTCTTCTTCCCTTTTGGGGCCTTTGAGGAACCAAGGAGGAATACTGAGGATAGATGAAGTCCTCTTCTCTTCTGGGGCCCTCGGAGAACCAAAGTGGGTGGACTCTTCCCTTGTGGAGCCTTTAGGGAACCAAGAAGTGGAGAGGAGAGATAAAGCCCTCTTCCCTCGTGGGGCCTTCAGGGAACCAAGGATGAGTGAAGAGGGGAAATAAGATCTGGGAAGAAACATTGTCGAACCAGAAGATATAGCTTCATTTCCAATAACAACTCTGGTGAACTTTAGGGACTGGGTTGTTGTTAAAGGATTGAGGTAAAATGAGAGATAGCACAATGGGCTTATGGCCTAAGTGCTCACGGGAACTAATCGTAAACCGTCTCCGCCAAGAACAAAAACAAATAAATAAAAAAAAATAGTAGAAAAATCTATCCACACGATTTTTTTCAAGTCATTATGAAATCCATGCAAGTGGCCTGCCTAGTTGTGGTTACCAAATAAATACTTTGCAAGCGTTTAGTAGGTCATTTAACATAAAGTTGATATTAGTTGATTCTGTAGATCAGTGGTCGTCACACTTTTCTGGTCAAGGGCCACATTGGACAATTTAAGACAGGGCGCGGGCCGCACAGAATTGGGGGGGGGGGGGGAATAATAGTAAAGACCGAAATGTTTTTTTTTTCTACGCAATGTGTGGGCTACCTCTGGCAACATGAAGGGCTAATATTTTTTTTATTAGTAGATTTTATGTATTTTTATTTTTTTTCTAATTATTTAATTTTCGTCAGTAGGTATTTGATATTTTTTGTATATCTGGTTGTGCTTATTATTCTTTTATTAGAGCTCACACATCGGGGGGGGGGGGAGGGGGGGGGTATGAGGCGCGCTCCGAAGTGTACGTGTGGTGGTGTTAATGGGTATGGATATCTACATGTAATTTTAAAAAAATTATATTTTCAAGATTTTTATTAGAAGTAGTACAAAATATTAATTATTTTAATTTAAACTATTGTGTATTTTAGGTATTATGATGTTGTATTTTTTTCATTATTTCGTCTATGTTGGCGTCCTTGGGACTCCATGCAATCCTTATTGCGCCTTCTAAGTGAGAGGAAAGGCGATTGCGATTTTTGTTTTTCAAAAAGCTCATTTTTGAAAATGATGCTTCACAGAGATATGTCAAAGGAAAAATCGTCAAAATAAATTGAGCGCAGTCTTGTAAACACTTAGGGTTGCTAGGCATATTTCTCCAGAACTCAACATACTCCTGCTTTTCACGACATTCAATGAAATAAGCTTTTTGGTACTGTGTCGAATTTTAATTCAATGATTTCGTTCATCAAAATTGTTTTCGGAAAACCAAACTGGTAGAAAAATTTCATGTCCTCGTTTTCACAGTGCCATGGTTTTTCTACAAGAATAAAACAGTTCTTAATAGTTCTGACATCATTAAATCTTTTTTTAATTTCTTCCAAATATTCCTTCAAGTAGGATACCATATCTTGAGAACTACTATCGGTAATAGACATGTCAGATCGAAGAGCAGCAACAGTTGGAAAATTGGAAAAGTCTCTTGCTTCGAGCTCATTTATAAGTAATTACAGTCTGGCTTCAAATGCGAATATTTTATTAGTCATTTGTCCGATTGTCTTATTAGGTCCTTGCAGCTCTAAATTTAGATTATTGAATTTCATAGTAATATCGGCCAAAAAAGCCGTCAGTGACCACCATTCATGGTTATGGAGTTGAGGATATTCTTTACCACTTTGTTGTAAGAATAGAATTATTTCTGTTTTTAAATGGAAGAACCGTTCTAGAACTTTTCCTTTGCTTAACCATCTGATGGCAGTATGTAGGACAACATCGCCATAATCAGCTTGTAATTCTTCAAGTAGTTCTTTAAACTTTCGATGATTAAGTTCACGCGCGCGAATGTAATTTATGATGTTTATAACCATATTCATTACATCCTTCAATTTGCTATTCGAAATTTGACATGCTAAAGTTTCTTGATGCAGCAAGCAGTGAATGGGCAGCAAATTTGGAAAAATCCATTCTTTCTTCATTAAGGCAATCAAACCATTGTTTGCACCCACCATTGACGGACAATCATCAGTGTATGAAAAAGTAAAAAAAAAAGTTTTTTTTTAAATATATAAAAAGAGAGCGGCAGACGACCACGACCTTGACTTGACTTTTACGACCACGGCTGTAGGTGGTCACTAAGTGACTGTACTCCCCTTTTCTCCACTTAACACAGTCGGAGAAAGAAGCCTAGTTTGTCCACAAAAAAAATTCTACAGAAGGATGAAAGTCATATTTTATGCTAGCAAAGCGTTCTACATACGGGCCACTTTCTGACATAATCTTTAGTCACAAAGAACTATAAAGCTCTTGTTGCCAATAATATGGGCGTGCTGCTCTGCAGAATATTATATGAGCTGTGATTTGTGTAATTACTTGATGATAAGGGCACTGTGATGTTTAACGTATTGAAGAAAGGGTATAAATACTTGATGATGATGGCCACAGCGGCCTTGCGCAGATCGATGGAGCCCTGGCGCAGTTTTGGCGCCATGGCAAGGGTGCGAACGGGGCGCTGCTTGCGGTACACGATCTTGCAGTCCCAGGCCGAGCCGCCTGCGCACTTCTTGCCTGACGGCCCGTCCAGTTCCTCCTCCTCCACCTCGTACACAAACTGCCGCATGAAAGATTCGCGAACCTGACCAACATTAAGGGTTCACTTTTACCACTTCTACATTATTATTATCTAAGCCCTTTATTCCACATACATGTCAAATAAACAGTGTGAACAAACAATATATTAAATCCTGATATGGTGTAAAGTTATACAATTATTTTGTTTTTTTTTACATTAGCTCCATCTTTGAGGGCGATGTGTAGAAGGTCTTTTTAAGGATAAGAAGGAGATGAAGTTTTGGCAAGGAAAAATGTATGAGGGGTGGGTAGGAATCTGGGAGTCATTGGGACCAGGAGTGAAGGAACTATGAATGAATCCATCCCCTCTACTGCGGTGCAATGTTGTGGGTCGGGTCTCTCCCGATTCGACCCGAAGTAGTTGGGCAAAGTAGTAGTTGGGCAAATACATGCGCCACCCATGAAAACAGACACCCCCGCTAAGTCACTAAGCGTAGCTTCCCACTTGGGGTGATCTAAGGCACAGGTGTTAGGTATCGAGAGGGTGTCTATAAACCTGTGTGGGAACAACTTGACAGAAAACAAGTTTATATAGAACATTATGTTCAGACTGACCTTCGGTAAATTGAAGTCACTGGGAACTTTATGAAGGCAGGTCATTTGAGGACTGTCGGGAAATTTTTCAAAAACTCTTAACCTGAACGGTAAACTCTCTTTGATTTCAGCACTTTGCTCTCTGAACTTCAGCTGCTTCAGTTTCTTGATATCTTCGTCCAACTCCAGATTGTCGAGGATAACCGCCACGAAGAGTGAGAGCACAATCTGTAAACAAACTTGCATTTTACTGTCTGGAATAGACGTAGGTTTGCCTAAAAACTAAAAACGGACTTACCACACCAGTGACATCTCAGAATCAAATTTCCAATGCCTATGAGCAAAAAGATGAGATACACAATGTACGTAGGTATTTATTTATTTATAGTATTTAAATATTTATTCATTTTGTTTTACAGTTTTTTTTTAGAGAAAATGTGTCCTTACTGGGGTACCCCGTTCTAAGGACACATTGTACAAGTTTTTTTGGTTGCAATATAAGTAAATACCTATGTTAAAATATTCCATAGGAAAATTATCAAGTTAAATCTAATAGTCCGTTTCCATGCTTGCCAAGCCTACGCAACCTCCACAAGCTCCAAGCGTACACAAATCTCGCCTGGCATTTGGAAGCCGTTTACACGCTTGTGACTGCGTCAGTACGCTACCAACACCCAAGCGTGGCGGACGCCGAACTTGTGTCGGCTATTGCGTTTGGTTTAACATACTTTTATTTGAAATACAAGCAAAGTATAATATTGTCTTGTACAGGGTGCGGCACGGAAACTTGCTGATTTGAATTGGACGCTGACGAGCGAGGCGTGATCAGAAAGGGGTGGGGAGGGTCTCATTGGAAAGAGGGGGTCTTGAAATTTTGTTACACTACAAGCCAGTTGGCATCGTGCGTTGGACAAAGGAACAGCGTGCGTTTGCCGTCGAGGCCTACTTTTCTAGCGGTCATTCGGTGGTCGCCACCCAACGTGCCTTCCGTACTCGGTTCAACGACTTCAATGGACTTCCAGAACTCCAGAAAACGTCGAGAGGGTGAGGGAGTCGGTTTTGCGCTCTCCCCGGCGTTCGGCGCGTAAACACGCTGCTGCCCTGGGGATTTCTGATCGCACAGTGAGACGAATTCTTCACAAGGAACTCCGGTTTCATTCCTACAAACTTGCTGTGGTCCAAAAGTTAAATGAACGCGATTTCGCTTCTCGCCAAACTGCATGTGAAACGCTCAGAAATTTGCCACACGTACCGTGACGTACCGTGGCCGGCGCGCTTCCCCGATTTGGCACCCTGCGATTTTTTTTTATGGGGATATCTCAAATCCATTGTTTATATCGACAAACCCCGGACCCTGCAACACCTGAAGGAAAACATCAGCCAAGCCATCACCAACATTCCCGTCGATATGCTCGAAAGAGTGGAGCGAAACTTCAAATCTAGGGTAGATCAGTGCATCACTAATGAGGGCCGTCATTTGCCCGATGTCATTTTTAAAACTAGTTAAAACATAAAATTCAGAATGTGTACTATACGATACAAAAAATAATTAAATCGATATACACGGTGTCCGAAAACTCGTAGTACAAGCGGAAAACTGGTGAACCTACATCACATAGGGAACCTAAATAAACATAAAGATTTTCAATTTAAGCATTTTTACATTCAAATTTTTAAAAAAATATATCTAATAAATTTTTTCGGGTTCTTTAGGGTTACCGATACACGGAAATGTTATTTTGACAGTTCGAAGATGCTACTATAAAATTATTTATAAGCTGCAAAATCTTTTTTCGTGTCCATAGTTTATTTATTTTCACTTACTAAGTTATTCTTCCACCTCTTCTAGGCATTAAAATATGGTTAATTAACGTATTTACTTTGTTGTGGAGCAATTTGAATAAGCGGCGGGCAATAATTTACTCCAGTTGAAAGTAATACGAACGATTTTCGGCCAATTCGAATAAGCCTTGTGAGAGAAATTATTAGCATATTTGTGTTCCAAATTACATTATGTAGTAATGTTCCTTTTCAAATCCAAAAACCCTAGGCACATCACAAAAAACACATTAAAATGTCATTGGTACATCACAAAAACATAATAACAGGCGTTGGTATTATTTTTTACCTATGCAGCCCAAAAGTAAAAAGAATATTGTTCAACGCTTTCTGTACCTCGCTGTATACATCAGAACTGTGGGTTGACTACACTGCATCCCAATGGAACAAGTTAAAGGTTACTTACAACAACGCATACCGTCAACTTTTCCGCCTACCGAGATACTGCAGTGCTACGGAAATGTTCCTGGAGGGACGAGTGCACACTTTCCGAGCACTTCTCCGCCACCGCATGGGAAGTTTATGGCGCAGACTACGCCAATCGAAGAATGCAATCATCACCGCCATGACTACCTGGTTGGAGTCCCCCCTGATGGCCCTCTGGAGACGGGAGACGATAAAATACCCTCCGTAAACAGCTGCATGAATTAATTTTACTGTTTATTATTATTTTTCTCATGTTGTTCATGCTTATTCGTTTTTTTTTTTTTAAATTTATTTATATGTTGTTATTTACTTTATTTTTAACATTAACCCATTTTTTGTTTCAAAATATGGAATGTATTGCATTGCACTACCCCTGCATACATTCTGGAATAAACTTTTATTATTATTATTATTATTATTATTATTCCATTGTAATACACAATAATTAATCACGTTAAACTACGAAAATATCACAAAATAGTACACAAACACACATTGTTTTAAAGTTTAATGAACGAAAGGGTTGTTGATAGAAAAAATGTGAACCGAAAACTGCATAAACAATAATACCCGAAAACACGTGATCGGACAGGTCCGAACATAGCCGCAATCTTCTAGCCTCTTCTCTCGCGTGTATTGAAATGAGCGAATAGAGATAGCTAATTTTGTTTTGGAATGCGATACGTACAAGCTGCGAATGATTCTACTTCTTGAAAACTATCGCGCGTCTCTTATTTCACGTGTTTATTGAAAGGAGCTAATAGACAGAGCGGATTTTGTTATACTACAAGCTGCGAAAATATTACGATGATCTATTTAACCGTCGAATGACCAATTATTTTATTTTTACAGTGAATTAAATTTTGGGCGATTTCAAAATAATGCTTAAAATCTGGAATTCTTTATTTGTTTTTCTTTTCAATAGTTTTTATTAGTTAGGTACTATGATCGTCAGTAATAATTTGACCAAAAAAAAAAAACAACTTCTGATTCGATTTACTCGAAAACAAAAGCTCAAATCAAAAAAAGTTATACTACAAAATCAACTCCAAATGTGATGGGGAATCCCCAGTTTCCCGCTTGTACTACGAGTTTTCGGACACCTTGTATAAAGTACTTTTTCTTTTATTGACTTTTCAAATCAGCAAGTTTCAGTGCCGCACCCTGTATTATAAAAAAAAGGTTATTTCAACAAAAATTATATGTTTTTTTATTGTAACAAATAATAAATCATCAATAAAAGATTATTTATTTATATTGACTTTTTAGGTAAATCCAATAAATTAAATTAGTGCATTCAAATTATGTACTTATAGATTTTAATATGTCAGGCATGCCTCTTACGTCATACATATGTCTCGTAATGTTAATTATCGATATACTGCATGGAGCAAAAACGGCATGCATTCGCCGTCAGTTCGGAAATTACACTGAGCGTTTGCCGAAGCTTGCCGCTGGATCCGACCCCGACTGGATCGGCGGCAAGCTCTTGCAAGCCTACGCAAACCCTACGCAACCCTACGCAAGCCAAGACAAAGGACCTGTTTCCACGTTGGCGTTTGTGGAGGTTTGCGTAGGCTTGGCAAGCGTGGAAACGGGGCTTATAAGAGAGTACAATTCAGCATTCATATTTGTTAGGTTGCAAAATTTTATCTATATTTTTCCTTCCCATGTCCATAATCCATATCTTTATGCTTCTTTTGAAGTCGGTTATTTTTTGACTGGTTTTTATTGAAAGAGGGAGTAAATTAAATAATTTTATAGAAAAGTACTGCATATTTCTTTGTCAAAAGTCGTTTTAGTTGTAGGTTGGTAGAATTTATGTTGTAATGTAGATCTTGTGAATCGGCTCAAATTTGAAATTTACTTTATTCATTACTTACAAAATAGGGTTACATTATAAGATGATTTTTCGACCACCACGCTAGGCTGATGTCCGTGTTATGGTGGTCGATTTTACATAATTTAGTGGAATAACAATCAGACATTCGTATAATATTTGTGACGAAAATAAATATAAAAACTCTGTCAAGAGTGCATTAGAAATGTATTAAATGAGTACAAAACTGCATAAATATATTGACATATATTTTATACTACTTCCCTCCTGTTATAATAATGTAATATTTTTTAGTTGCAAGATTACTGTTTAATTTCTAGACACAATATAATGGTATGATGAGGAAAACTATAAATGGTTTCTCAGTTTGGTAAATTATACATGTATAAATTAATTAATTGTAATCTGTAGATTTCCCTAAAGTAGATGATTACTAAAAGGAGTTTAAATTTTTAGTAATTTTTGTACAAATAAATTCATGTATTCAACCTATTTATACTGCAGTGAATTCTTATTTTAACAGTTTTTGTCTCAGCAGAATACAAATAAGGCAGAATGCAAATAAGGCAGTAGAGTACATCGGACATATCAGTGGTGCCGAACAGTTTAAGGTCACGAATGGAAAAGAAGATGGTAAAAAGTATTTAGAGTAAAAAAATTATATAAAAATATTTTTTTTATTTTACGGCAATTTAAATGTTATTAATCTACATTATTTGAAGAAAATCTTTAAGGAAATTTCGCCCCTTTCCGGATATCCATTGTTGGATACCGCAAGCAAAATGAGTAATTGTATCAGATCTTTTGATGTCGTTATTTAATGCGTTGAATATTTTAGGTGCGATGTATGAGTATTGTCTCTGTGAAAATGTGGTTTTTGTTTTTGGTATTTTGCATTTTCCATGTGTTGAGTAGCGTTTGTGTATATCTTTTTGTTTGGAATTTATCAGTCCATTTTTCCATATATGTATAAGAGCTATTTTCATATACAGTTGACGAATGTCTAGTACTGCGAGCTTCTTGAAAAGTGGCTCTGATGGATGAGAGGGGGAACATTTGAAGATGATCCTTAGCAAAAGTTTTAGAACGGTTACTAGAGGGTAGAGAATGGATGCTGCACAACCTCCCCATCCTATAATGCCGTATGTTAATATAGATTGGAATAGAGCAAAATAAACACTTCTCAGAGTTTTTGCATCAAGAATTGATCGTAGAGAGTAAAAAATATGGCATAACTTACGGAGTCTCTGTGTTATGGAGCTAATTTGGGCCTCCCACCGTAATTGGTAATCTATAATGACACCTAGGTACTTTATTTAATTCGACGGTTTAAGTATTGGGCACGAACAGCTATTTATAAGAGGTGGTGGGGAAGTGTCTAGATTTTGTGGGCAAGTGTGGATGATTAGTTTAGGAAGGTTTTCTGGGAGAGATAATTTTCGGATTGAAAAAGGTATGTATTGCGTTTTTTGAACATTTAAGGTAAGGAGGTTAGAGTCTAACCATTTTTTTTAATTATGTTCAGTCCACAATTTGCTTTCTCAATTGATGGTTTCCACGTTTTGCTTGTAAATATGATAACCGTGTCATCGGCGAAAGATATTATATTACCGTCAATATCCAAGTTTAATAAGGAGTTCATATATATGAGAAATAAGAGCAGACCTAAAACACTTCCTTGGGGCACGCCGTAGGATATTGGTAAACATTTACTCCTATATTCTTGATTTGACTGAATGACAGTTGTTTGTGTTCTTTGTGTGAGGTAGTTTTTAAACCATTTCAGCGCAGTACCTTCTATCCCAATCTGTTGCAATTTTTTAATTTTTTAAGAAGGATATGGTGTGAAATAGTGTCGAAGGCTTTAGACAGATCTAGAAAGACAGCAAGTGGTTTATTGCCTTTATCGAGGTTATCAGATATCAGTTTGGTAAAGGTTGCAATTGCATCAGAAGTACTAAGATTTTTGCGAAAACTGTATTGATTTTTTGAGAGGATTTTATTGTCTTCGAGGAACTTAAGGAGTCTCAGTTTTACTACCTTTTCAAAAATTTTGGAAATTGTGCTTAACCACTCAGCAACGTAAGCAGATATACACGTTAAAATGACAACATCAGTCAAGTACAATAAGCTTGTTTTCACGTCAACGTGTATGTTTCCACAGAAATCGTTATAATTCCGTTATTGTTCTAGTGACATCCCTAAAACAAAAAGTATAAGCTCCACAATAAATCAAGCTACCCATCACTATTCAAGTTATCCATAGAAATACATAAAAAAAACCTTTTCTGTCAGATACATGATAGACCGCCAAATTGCCTACCCACTGTTAGATATTGTAATTTTTTAATTAAATATTCTTGTATGAAATGATAAAAAAGTGAGGTGACTAAATTGTTTATTATATATTTATACGATAGAATAAGTATTGTTTTTTTTATATAATAGGTGATTTTAGTACCGTTTTCATATAAAAACATCGAGCGAGTTATTTATACCTTTTTTTAATGTTTGCTTTCTAAATTTTAATATTTACAAATGTTAATATTTATTTGTAATATAACAATTTTAAAGCTTATTTTCTAACCTTTCAAAAACAGTTTTTAGTATTCGGCTACGTTCAGAAATGTTTCATTTATAGATTATTAATTGTGAAGCGGAAATAACATAAAGTTTTCGTAAATCTGACATGTCGTTTAAGACATAAAAAGTGCATATTCGCGATATATCGGAATGGTTAATAGCGATATAGGCCTGTAATTATTTAGGGAAGATTTGTCACCTGATTTGAAAATGGGGATGATTGAGGCATGTTTAAGAGAGTTTGGAAATATACCTGATTGGAAGCTTAAATTAATAATATGTTGCAGAGGGGTGGCAATCAGGGTTTTTAAATGCATCATTCAGTTTATAAAGATTTGACCAATCTTCCTGAGAGACCAGCTCAAAAAGTGTGGTGTAGCATATTTTCTTTTGTGGGATTTCATGTGGTGGTGGTTTGTGTATTTTGTGAGAAAGAGATGTTATGGTAGCGTGGTGGTCTGTGACAGTGCATTGGTATACGAGAGATTAAGTTTTTAGTTGACATTTTGAAAATACATGATCAATACAACTTACAGACGAGCCAGATACTCTGGTGGGTGCTGTGATGGCTGGGACGAAACCTTGAAGAGTTAATAGGTTTAAATAATCACTGGTTTGAGGATGCATGGAATTAATTATATTTACATTGAGGTCACCGATAATAAGTATATTTTCACAATCATTCACAGAAGATAAAGATAGGCTTAGTGAATTTAGAAAAGGGGTAATGTTAGATGTGCCTGGTGATCGATATATAGAAAATATGGTTATGTGCTTATCTATGACCATTTTGAGACAGTTAGAGTGATCGATTATGATTTCATTTACTGTGTGAGATATGTGATTTTTTATGTATATGATAACTCCATCGTTTTGAGTTGTGTTATTCTGTGTGTTATAGTGGGTATAGTTTATTATATTTTTGGGGACGTAATTGTCATTGATCCAGCATTCACTTAAAATGAGTATGTCAAAGTCAGAGTTTAGGTCTGTGAGAACTATCAAAAAGTCATTAAAATTTCGGTTTATGTTTCTGATATTCATAGAGAAAATTTTTAGGGCCGATTTAGTTAATATTTGTTGAACTGCAAGAGCACTATTTGTTTCTATACATGGAATTAGAGACAGATTATCCAAGTGATCAGCTATTTCTACCATTTGTAATATTTGTAACAAAACACAGTCCTAAGTCCCATTAAATATAATAATGGATTTGACATCTCAATAAAGAATTTTAAATAAAATAATAATACATAAAAGTAGAGGTTGAAGTAGTAGACAGATTCTGCAAATTCATATAAGAGGTTGAAGTTAACATTGAATGCAGTGATAATAACAAAGTTTGTGTTTGAAGATAATGCGTTTGAGCTAGAAATATTAAATAATTTTGAAGATAATGCATTTGAGATAGTAATATTAAATAATATTTAACTATTGTTTATACTAAAGACATTAAGAAAATCTAAAAATGTATAAAAGTAATATAATAATATAAAAAAGTAGCTTTTGTAGTTTTGTTTACACATTACTGTGTGAGGGAGACAGAAGATGTTTATTTTTGTCATTAATAATAATGACAGGTGTTCCAACGTCTTTACGTACGTACACTTGGCCTCCCCTGGTCCAAGCAAATTTGTAAGAGTTCTCGTGCGTAGCCTTTCGTGCAAGAAACCATAGTCTGTAGGGGTTCTGATGGAGACTCTAAGTATAATTTTCAAAATTGCCTTTGTGCTATGAGGACTGGTTTATGCTTCGTCCAAAGGAAAAAAGTCATCATTTTCTTGCATCTCTCTCATGCACCGCACCGTGACGTCTCCTTAGACCTTTTAATACTACTCGTACTAGCCGTGACGATCATTTTGAAAGTTAGGATTATAGTTATTTACAAGGATAATATTGAAGTGTGTGAATTCCAAAAATTAAAAAAAATGTCAAATGTCAATGCGCTGAGAGTTTTGCTTTCGTTCTTAAACATACAATGCTGCATGCACCAAATAACAACAGTTGAAAATTAGACAAATGGTGAACGTATGTCTGCACCCCCCCCCCAAAGGAAATGTACAATCATTATCATACATCTCCCTCACACGTAAAAATAAAATAAAACACAATTCCCATCGCAAAAAAGTAGTACTTTGGAGGAAATAGTCATACGTATTTTGTGTGTTTCACCATGATTTAATGTGTAAGAAAGAGCTGCAGCATTATAGCGATAAGGAACATATGTTTAATGCCTTTTTTTTGCTGTCACGGTAAATATAAATGTTTTATAATTACCGTGAAATGTCACGGTAATTATAAAGCGCACAATGGGTTAAGGGGGGAAAGCAATTCACTTTAGGATGGTATTATTTATAAAGAATTTTAAATGCAAAATTCTACTTACAAGAGTCACAAATAGGTGATAGAGTATGAAGTACATGGCGACCAGTGGAGTCAGGGTTTGACTTGTCCTTATCATTGTCTCATCCATTACTTCTACCCACGCTTCTTGGGTCAAAATTTGGAACATAGACATGAAAGCCTACAATGGTAGAAATGACCAAATTACAAATGACATGTATAGTTATTCAATAATTGCAATAAACTACTGGTATACACAATTTTGTTATACTTGAGATTTTCACGCCAAAGAATCATCGTTATTAATTTTTGAGTTATTATGCCATGTAGCGCTTCTTTCTTCTATAGCCAACTTTTCAGACAGCGTTCAGAGTTCATCAAAAGGAGAGATGGGTAGATTGGGATGAAGTTTTTTTTCTTTATATGAATTCCACAGGAGGCCCTGAGGAAAATAATTTCCCTCAGGGCCTACGTCATCTTTAGGGTTGCTGGTGGGTCTTTTTGTGGAAAGGAAGGAGTGAAATGATCCTTTATCAAGTGAAAAATGTCAGATGTGTACAAATGTTGGGTGCGCATTTGGCGTGTTCGCAACTGTACACCGGTGCTGAAGGGATCAATGACGCTGGTTCCTCGGAGCCTCTTCCATTGAATTACAGGTAGAAAAAACCAGTAATTCAATGAGCACAGGCGTTGGGTGGGAAAAGACATCACTCCCACCCAACGCATGTGCTCTAAAGATTGCAATCCATTTGTTGAGGTAGAAGAATTTAAACGGACCGCCCCTTTCTGCACAGAGTTGACAGTTTTTTTTCAGGTATTTTGTGGCTCCAGACAAAATGTGGCTGCCAAATTCAACAGGGTTAGCAGTTGTGCACTATGTGAGTGTGTTTATATAATCTAGAATACTGTGTTACCAACGTCAATCCTCTTGATGTGGTTTTAAAGAAAATGCAGAAAAAATTGTTTATCGCAACAGCAAATTTTTCATGTCTCCGGAAGCCTAAGCTAAAGAGATAGTCATGCAAATAAAAAAAATGAAGTTTGTACATACCTCTGGAAAGCTTTCAAATTTAGTGAAGTCACATAGGAAACAGAACAACTGCATAGATATGGAAGAACTAATGATTAGTAAGCACATGGTGAATATTATGAGACTTCCAAGTTTCTTTCCGGGCCCGAAGATCTTGTAAACAAATCCCTCCAACAACGGCGAGGCCTTGATGAGTCGCACCACTCGCAGTACCTGGGGAACCCACACACTTATTTTAATTTTAATTACTGGCAATTCAGGTGTTTTTTGAGATAAAATATTCTGACAATAGTAAGTTACCCGCCTCACTGGATGATGTCTAAGGTAGTACATACTTTACTTATTTATTTTATTTCTGTAGAAAATATTACAACATTACAGGTTATATAACATTACCAAATTCATTCATTGTGTATGAGCATTCTCGATTCATACTCACTGTTTGGTTTCAAAGAACATGTTGAATTTTTCTGATGAAATATTTGTTGAACGGAACACAAAATCGTATTAATTATATAACTACACACGAATGAGCATAATAAAGTTATGTACCTGAAAGTATGTGAATCCAGAGAGGTACAACGCTGGAATTACATGTAAAGTAGTTCCAATAGCCAAAAGTAGTTCAAATTTGTGAATAGAATGTTTGAAATATCCTCTCCATCCAAGGCACCAAATTTTAAACAGAGTTTCCAAGTCTAAAAATATTGTGAAGGCAACCTAGAAAAAAAAATTAGTACGCATTAGACTGTCTGTTTTTGAACTGTAGGTAATAATTATTAAAAGCAATTACTAAAACTAAACTACACACTGAATTACAAAAAAAAATTAAATGTCATAAGTCAGAAGACAACCTATCTAAAGTGAATGCAAGATATTATTAGTATATATCAAATATTAATGGATTGCTATGAACAGAATCACAAAGGGTCAACAGGACATGCATAATGCGGGGTGACACAAGCAGAAGAACTGAAAGGTCTCTGTACATGAACAGCATCTCCAAGGGTTAACAGGACATGCACAATGTTGGATGACACAAGCCGAAGCACTGAATGATTCAGGTGCACAAACAGAATCTCCAAGGGTCAACAGGACATGCACAATTCCGGATGACACAAGAAAAACCACTGAATGGTCTCTGTCAAAATCAGATGATACAAGAAAAAGCACTAACAGTCTCTTTACATGGTACCTACTAAAATTTTGTTCACGACCTACTTCAATATAGTAATAATTTTCATAGAAAACTCTTCTGGGACGGCCATCATGTTTGAAATTCATTGTTGCTGTTACAATCCCATTTGCAAGTATAACAGTCATTACAAGTAAGCGGAAGTATGCGGATCTTAAGATTTGCTGGCACGATTCTGGAGCAAGCCCTGAAAACATATTAATAATTGCAGCGTGTTAGCACTCCCCGGTGATAATGCTATCGGTCTCCAACAAGCTCCAAATTATATTATTTCTGATACATAGTAATAAAAATTAATTAATAATAATTAATTTGGAATCCTCAATATCAAACATATATTTATCGCATTGAAAATATCCAGAAACAATTTATAAAACACCTATCGTATCGCTTTAGTGATCATCAATTTGACCCTATCGCCTTATATAAACGCAGAAAAATCTTTGATGCATTATTCTTATACAAAATCATGAACTGCCTTGTTGATTCATCATTTCTGTTAGAAAATATTGCATTTCGTTGCCCCAAACAAAATACCAGATCAAACGACTTATTTAGAATACCACACAGTAAATCAAAATACGCACAAAACTCTGTAATAATACGTATCTGTGAAACTTACAATGCCTTACGAGATGTAGACATTTTCAACCATGATTTGAAATCATATAAAATGCAGCTTAATATATTAATAACTTAAAATACTTTTTTTTTTCTTTTTTGTGAAAATTTATAATATTATTATCCGTAGTAAATAGTATAACTATGTTTGTTAATAACTTTACTTTTTTCTTTATTATGTTTTATGTTTTTCTTTTTTATGTTTTTCCTTATTATGTTTATTTTTTGTCACATAAGTTGAATAGGTAAAAATACTATATCAAAATTTTAACATAATGGAACTTAATTGGTCTACAACACATGAATGTTCTTTGTTATTTTATCATTTTGTATGACTGTTTGTTTCCTAAATAAATAAAAAAAAAAAAAAAAAAAAAAAAAAAAAAAGTGACAATTTCAACTTGAATAACTCGTAAGTCTTTTAAGGCAAAATTACTAACTTAAACAACATTGTAAGTTATAAATGTAAATGCAAAGAAAATAATGTGACACTAATTGTTAATTTTGCAGGTAGTAAAAAGGCTTTCCGCAACGAGCATACTTCTTTTGGATTAGCGGTGCAATCTTTTCTAGGATGATGTAAATTGTAACCAAGCCGTAAATTTAACTTACGAGTGTAAAGCTAGCCATAAAAGCAGATTGTGATTATTTGTGTACTTAAGTATGGATGATTGTTATTCTTGTTATGAGAATGTTACACAAGCTTATCTAAAACTCTGGAAGACCGAATGAACTGAGTAAATAGTTGGGTACAGAAGATGTCAAGACTTACCCCCGTGTTTGTTTTCATCCAGAGTGATGAGTCTCCACCCGGCATCATCTCCTGTGAGGATCTGTGAGGCGGTGCTGTTCTGAATGTGCCCCCGGACTCCCCACATCTGTTGGAACTGAACTCGGATCTCATTGAAGGTCTCCGTAATTACGGCAATAAACACATTCTTCACCAGCCAAGCTAGGAAGAAGATCATGGTGCTGGAAAATACACAAGAATTTGTTTAACTCTAAAGATGACACCAGTAATTCAAGCCTAACCTGTCAAAGTCCCAAATCAATCTACCCATACTTCCAATAATATCAAACACATTACAACTAGTGGGATACTACCAATAAGCTGGTGACCAGATGACTTAACAACATGCAACTTCGTCACCTCTTTTGAAAATTCATTTAAAGTAATGATAAAAAAAAAATTTTAAATTGGTTGAAAGGTTAGGCTATGGGCTATTTCTAAAATTATTTTTTTCATACCTTTTAATGACTTTTCAAAGGAATGTTGATTTGCCACTTTGTTGAGTTGTCATAGAACCCAATAAGTTACAGGCATTGAAAGAAAGAGAGGACGATATTGAGTTTTTTTTTTGGTTTACAATAGCTCCACACAGGAGGCTGTGAGGAAAATAATTCCCCTCAAAGATAATGTCATCATTGGGAGTGCTGTGTGGAGGATCTCCCAGGAAAGGAAGGAGAGGAAGTTCTGGGAAAGAAAAAGGTATGAGGGGTGGGTAGGAATCTGGGCGTCAGTGTGTCCAGGAGTGACGGAGGTGTGAATCCATCCATACCACTGTGGTGCAACTCGATATTCCAAAGGAGAGTTCAATAGGTCTCCCTCAACCGGTCTCTCCTTGTCTCTGACCCAAACAAACCTCGTCCCATGAACCCGGACATTTCTGCTGTGATCGAATGTAGCGAACCATTTGGGGTGACCTAAGGTAGTAGTGGATAATCTTTATGTTAGTATTTTTTTATTTTTTTTATTCTTTGCGGAGACGGTTTACGATTAGTACCCGTGAGCACTTAGGTCATAAGCCCATTGTGCTATCTCCCATTTTACCTCAATCCTTTAACAACAACCCAGACCCATTAATAAAGTTCACCAGAGTTGTTATTGAAAATGAAGCTATATCTTCTGGTTCGACAATGTGTCTTCCCAGGTCTCATTTATGTTAGTAAGTGCATGCTTGTTTTGTTGACAAACCTGAAGTATAGTGCCGCTCTCCAAGCCGGCAAGGAGTCAATGGCCCGGTACATAATGAACACCCATCCTTCCTGAGAAGCAGCTTGGTATACTGTGAATATACTGGTTGCTGGAATATAAATGTTAATATTATAAAAGTGAATGTGCGTTGGTTCTTCTTCCATGTTGCAACGGATTAGTGTATAATATTATAGCCATTGATATATTATTTCAGCAAGGGTACAGTTGGAGGACTGCTAACTGCCAATTGACATATGCTACTTTTCATCCCGGTAAAACATTTCATTCCCGTGGGAAAATTCTTTGTACAGTAAATTTTCCCTTATACCTACGAGCAAAGCCGCAAGTAAAAGGTTGTAAATTATATTACAGAAAAAAATTTCAAGATATAATCAAATTAGTAATGTATTCCTCAGATCTCACATATAATTGTAACTCATTTGGCAACCGATTTTCTCACATTTTTAAAGTCAATATTAACTGTCAATACCTTCATCCAGGCGCAACGAATGAGCCAGTCAAGCGCCAACAAGTATCAAGCTATAAGCAATAGTTACACACTATTAAATATGTCCATATAAGTTACATATGACTTTATTTTGCCAGTTTGGATGCGTGTTGTGTGTTGTTTGGACTGTCTGGACGTAGTATTGACGAAACAACTAACTATCTCCAGGGACTTTCGGATTCATTTATTCGCAAATCACTGAAAGGCAAACTCCCACGACCACCGCACCGCCCCGCTCGTGTTAGTTTCTTCCCCTCACCCTCAACGACATATCTCTTGTTTCTTTGATCTGTGGTACTCACTGAATTCTTCAAACCCATTGAAGCCCATAATATACTTGGATAGGTGGAGCTTCATGCATTTCATTCCTGTTGGACATTGGTAGCCAGACCCCGGTTCCGGAGAGCAGAATGTGTCAGGGATGGCAATCGAATTGATTGTAATGTAACTAGAATAAACAAAAAAACTCATTAAAACATAAGTGGTTCATAGTTCATACTGCAGATACACATACACAGATATGTGGTTTTTTTTTTACTTACTCTGGATGAGTTGTATTTAAGACACAGTGGTTTTTTAACTCTCCGAAGAATTGTACTCCCAATAAACTGTACAGCGACATGAAGAACAGAAAAAATAATGTGACATTGTAGATCTGTTGACTCGAACGTCTGTAAAACAAAGAATTGTTGTAATGTACAAAAACAATACTAAAAACTAGGGAATAATAATTATAAAGCATGGAAAATCCGAATTATGATACATAATTGACATTCAATAGATATTATCGATAGATTCAATTAATTCCACAAATAGCTGTTTTAGAATGAGCTTTAGCATTTTAGATTCAGCTATTTTGTAACAACCAAACTAAACACTTCTTCTTCTTCTTTGTGTGCCCTATCAGGTCCCCTCAACGTTGGCGATCACTCTTGAAAAGGTCTCTCTGTCTTGCGCTGCCCGGAATAGCTCCTCCACACTTCTAATGCCGGTCCACTCTCGTATGTTTCGCAGCCAAGACATTTGTCTCCTACCAGGCCCTCGGCGAGCTTCTATCTTGCCTTTCAATTTTAAATTTTTATTTTATTTTATTTTATTTGTGTACAAAAATTTACAACATTACAGATATTTTATCTAATTAATTGTAATAGTACTATTTTCACAGTGAGAATGTAGCGCCAAAAACCTTACAAACTCATTGAATTTTTCGAAGAATATGTCGAAATTTTTATCTAATATATTTAAATAGCGTATCGCTCTTCCCACGGGCGAATTCGGGTACAGATTTGTACGACTCAATCGGCAATATAATATGTTATGGCGACGTGCCCGAGAGTGAGACTCTGGTACAAATAAATTGATTTGCGCCAGAATCTCACCGTTAGAGACGAGGCCATTGATTAATTGAAAGAAGTATCTAAGCAAAACATCTACGAGTTTCTAGAGAATGGTAGTTAGTCATACCTAGAATAAATCTCGATGGATATAAATATGGATATGTTCCATAGAGGCGTAAAAAAAAAACGAAGGAATTTTTTATGAACTCATTCAATGTTTAAAATATAGGATGCTTCAAATGCGGCCCAGATAATACATTTGAGGTGTATAGATGCAAAGGCAGCAATCTCCAAAATATCGAAAAAAAAGTTATGAATGCAGTTCCATAGAGATTCATTGGTTAGTTACAAACTCAACTTATTCCCATCAAAATCCGAGTTTGAAAATACGTATTAAAAGCAAAGGCAGCAATCTCCACGTACTTTTCAAAGCAAACATAGCATTCTCCATTTCGGCCAATCAAATTCATAGGAAGTGTCACGTGACAAGATGGCCGCTCCATACTAAAGTATCATTTGGTGCTGATTTTTCTATGTGAGTTTTTGATGTTTTGAAGTATGTAAAAGTGTGTTTGGAATAAATATTTACGATAATTATTAAAGGTGGATTGTCACCCGACCCTAGCATTATCAAAAGACGCCCGCAACCTATTATTAAGCCTGAAAATTGGAAATGAAATGTTACAAAAATATCAAGAAACGTTGCTGTCACATTTCATTTTGGCTTGGAGGAAAGCATTATAACTCACAAAAATATTTAAGATAATCTATTTATTTTTCACTTTTTATTTCAAAAATACCTAGTATCAGTTAGATAATAATGAGAAATAAGTATTTTTGTTTCCGGAAATGGAAAATAATGTATTTTAGTAGCTATTTCATTAAAAATCAGACAATTTGACATCTTTTCTTCATGCCATGTTTGATGTTTTAACGGCCTCCATAGTCCCGAGGTAACACTCACAATCTGAAGGTCGCGGGTTCGAACCCGGCGTGCGCAAATAAATTTTATTTGATTAATTTGTGGTATTTAAATAATTAATTCACTTTTTAATAATATGTAGTGTGTATATATTTTTTATATGAGCTCCACACTGGAGGCCTTTTCCTCAGGGCCTATATCATCTTTGGAGATGGTGTGTGGAGGGTTTTTTTAAGGAAAGGAAGAAAAGGGAGTTCTGGGAAGGAAAAGGGTTTAAGGGGTGGGTAGGAATCTAGGGTTCAGTGTGTCTTGGTCTTCGGCCTCCACGACTTAAACAAATCTCACCCCATGAACCTGCTAAATCACCAAACGTAGCGAACCACTTGGGGTGACCCATGACAGAGGTGTTGGTTATCCAATAAAGGTTTCCGGGGCGGCGGTACCCATTCCCGCCTCCCTAAATATTTGCAGCACGCTCAAGACTGGAAGATACCCTCACTATCGCCCTGGTGTAAGACCACCATTCAGAATTGAAACGTTGCTTCAAATGACTTTAGCCATGTTTGGTGACCAATAGCCAGGTACTTCCCCATCTTCCTTCCCCCATCTCCTTCCTCTCTCCACTAACTTCAGCCTCACAACATACCCCAATTGGGGATGCCATAGTCTCAATGGCTCCAGACGGAAGCAGTTGGTGACTCTTGTGCGGAATTCATATAAAAAAATTAAAAATATATATTTTGACACAATAAAATTAAAATAGTTTTTCAGGCTAGTTTTTATTTTCCTCATTTTCTATTCTTTTTTTTCTCATATTTTTGTTCACTTTCTGAATTTTAATTATTCAGAATATTATGTATCATCTTTTCTCATATTTTTTGCTCCATGCATAATAACACCTGTTTTCTAGAAAAAAAAATGTTCAATAATATCTTCAAAAAGTTTTTTTTGCAATTACCCCTTATTGAGTTATAAAGTATTCCTTGAAGCCAGTCAACACAAAACCAAGATGGCGGTTTTTTGGGAAGGTTTGTAGCAAACACAGCAATCTCCAATGTTGTATGAAGCAAAAGCAGCAATCTCCAACACTTGGTAGCAAAAGCAGCAATCTCCGGATTAAAAAGTTATTTATCTTTTTATAGGCGTGCATTAAACAAAATCGGATGATGCAAATAATCTATGATGTCAAACTGCTATTTAATGTAATTTTTTCAGCGTTCTGTGAAATTCCATTTAATATGTACAAGTTTTTTGCCTTTTTCTCAAAAACACAAAAGTGGGAGATTGCTGCCTTTGCATCTACACACCTCAGTTCGACTCCAGTACACTTAGCACCAGTGAGTTGTAAAGTAGCCTAATTGTTAGTGGGTTTTGAAATGAGCATGAATTGCGAATGACAAAGCCCAGCAGTTTATATGCTCTGTTGCATAAGTCATTTGTGTGCTGGTGGAATGTCATTTTGCTGTCAAAAGTAACCCCTAGATCTTTTATTTGACTAAAGCGATGAAAAATGTTACCGTTAATTGAATATTCAAATATGATCGTCTGTTTTGCCCTTCTGAAAGAGACTACATTGCATTTAGGTGCACTGAAGCTTAAGCAGTTAATTTTAGCCCAGTTTGCGACACAGGAGGAGGACACAGTCAGCGAGATTTTTTTTATGCGGTAGAGTTTTAGGTCATCAGCAAACAATAAATAAGAGGAATGAGCCAATATCGTTGATGAACAACAAAAATAAAAGCGGTCCAAGAATTGATCCTTGCGGGACTCGAGAAAAAACCAGGAATTCAGCAGAACGAGAACCCTTATAAAAAACGTATTGTTTGCGATTAGTGAAGTATGAAGCAAAAAGTAATAAAAGTTTTTTGGAAAAGCCAAACGTAGCTATTTTTTTTAATAGGACATCGATATCGACCTTGTCAAAGGCCTTTTCAAGGTCAAAGTATGTAACATCTACTTGGTTTCCTTGGTCGAGAGTTCTTGATAGTAAGTCAGAAATGCATAGTAGATTTAATGATACTGACATCTGAGGTCTAAACTCATGTTGACCATCCTCAAGAAGAGGTTTGACATGGCTGTACAGATGCCGATGAAGGATTTTTTCAAATATTTTCGCTACAGAGCAAAGAATTGCAACCGGCCGGTAGTAGCGGATATCGAAATGGAGCAAGCGATACTTCTCCCCTCGAAGTATATGACCCAGATATGAAATTTTCTTGATTTTTATTAATGTAAGCAGTTCTCTATCTGCTCTAGCCCGCCTGAGAATTTCTGTGTTGGTGATCATGTCGGTCCATGGGACCTTGAGCATTCTCCGGTGAAGCCATACATCGAAAGCCTCTAACCTGTTCATGGTATTTATTTTCAAGGTCCATGTTTCACAACCATACAGCAAGACCAACCACACATAACATTTTAGCATTCTCTGCCTTAGTTTTAAGCTGATATTGTCATTGCAGAAGAGGGATTTCATTTTACTGAATGCAGTTCTTGCTGCTTTAATTCTGTACCTAATCTCTATATCTGGGTCAAGAGTCTCCGTGAGCACACAGCCGAGGTATCTAAATCTCTCCACCTTTTCAATTACAACCATTTAACTGTATCATTGATCCAGAGTGATCTAGTCGTCCAAATGTCATCCATTTAGTTTTATTGACGTTGATTGTTAGGCCCAGTTGCTCACCAGCATTATTAACAAGATTTAATAGGTCTTGGAGGTCATTGATATTGTCAGCTAGTAATACAGTATCATCTACATATCTTATGTTATTAATGACAACTCCGTTGATCTTGAGACCCTTCTCTGTATTACTTAGGGTTCTTTTGAAGACATAGTTGGAATAGAGATTAAATAATAGTGGCGACAGGATACAGCCTTGTTGTACTCCACGCTGAATGGCGATTGCATTAGATCTCTCATTCCCATGTCTTATTTTTGCTGTTTGGAACCAACACAAGTTTTTAATGAAATTCTGGTCTTTAGTGTCAACGTTACAATCCGCAAGCATTTTCATTAGGTCAGCATGTTTTACCCTGTCAAATGCCTTTTCGTAGTCAATAAAACAGGCAAAGACTTCCTTTCTTTGGTCACGACACTTTTGCAATAGTACGTTGACAGAAAATAATGCTTCACGCATCCCAAACACATTTCTGAAGCCAAACTGAGTGTCATCCAAGTCCTGCTCGCACTTATTGTGTATCCTGGCATGTATTATTTTAAGGAATAATTTAAGGACATGACTATCAGGCTTATTAATCGATAGTCACTGCACTTATTAGGATATTGTTTTTTAGGCAATGTCACGAAGGTGGATTTTAGCCAATCTTGGGGTATATTCCCTGTGTCATATATAGAGTTAAATAACCTCAACAGGTAGTCAACATTTTCTTTATTAAAGAGCTTCAACACCTCAACTGGAATATCATCTCGTCCGCACGCTTTTCTATGTTCTGAAGTCTTTATCGCATGAAGAATTTCTGATTTTAAAATCGATGGTCCGTGCAATTAATCGTTAGGAATATTAATGTCAGGTCTAATATCTTTGAATGCATCATGAATATACTTTTCCCATGTTTGTAAAATATCTTTTTCATCCAATATCAATTTATTGGAATCGTCAACTAAACATGATGGAGTAATTCTTCTAGAAATGCCTGTAATTTCCTTCAATTTTTTTGTGAAGTTTGAATGCATTGTGACTACGACTGTACGACTCTAATTCTTCACACTATGACTTCATCCATTCTTCTTTGGCTTTTTTAATTTCACGTCTAATCGTTCTTTGCAAGTTTTTATATTGTGTCTCATTATGTTTGTGTTTACGTCTTTCATCCACAATGTGGGTAAACGGGGGGAACTCGATGTTGAGGTGTCGGGCTCGGTGATCCCCAGAGTACTAGTATCCGAGTCGAGGACCCCGGGTAGACTGCATGCCGTTTACCCATAAAACTAGGCCGAGCGCTTACCGAGTCCATGTCGCATGGGTAAAAGGTGCGTTGAGCCTAGTAAGGAGAGATATGCAGTAGAGGTGCGGCTGTGGGCGCCTCGACCTTGACTTGTATCGGTGTGCATACAACACAAGTAGCTGCGGGGGGATGGAGCCCTACCGGACTGGCTGCCGGTACCATCCCATAAGGTGTCGGCCTCGCAGGGGCAGTGCTTTGGGACCGTTAGCGGTGAGTGGGGATGGAGATATGGTGCTCGTGGAGCCAGACATGCGCGCATGTGTCTTAAGTGGGGGAGGCTTGGATTCCTCATCCCCGCCTGGGTGCCCAATTGTTGCTCCTTTGAGCTCAGGGTATCCCGGGTCAGGCTCATCCACCTGCCAAAGGATAGTTTAGAGCTAGTGGCGTCCTAACAGCGCGGAGCAGCGTGCAGGGATTGTCCGGAGTCGTCTAAAGTACGTGCGGGCTTATAGTCTGGTCTTCGGGCCAGTCATCCCCGTACGCTTATTCGGCGGTCTTGTAAGCGGATGATCTGCCGGTTTCCTGGCGTAGTCAACCGAGGCTGGACGGGCGTGCGGCAGTTGCCCCCTCGACTCGCTCTGAGGAGCAAGGGGGGTGCGGCTCGCGCGGGGGGCGCCGAGTCCAACAGGGCTCCCCGCCGGGAGGGGCCTCACCGGCCCCCCCGGACCCCCCCGGTCGGCTGTCGTAACTATGACTCTCTTAAGATGGGTTGAAAATGTGGTCAGTCATCCAATTCTTTTTTCTAATTTGTTTATCAGCTTTCAAATTTGTATCACAGGTTTCACATATAACTGACTTCAGGTTAACCCATTGTGTTTGTATTTCTATCGATGGATCACAAGGGAGTAGGTAGCCTAATATTATCGTTCAAAGTCTGAGATACCCTATTTCTGACCACTTCTTCCTGATAGAAAAAAACTAATCACATATCTCAAATCAGCATGAAATTTCCTGTCAGATTTGGCTACTTTCGTTAAAGAGACAAAAAATGTGTTGACCAGTGAAATCAGTCGCATGGAATATTTAGCTACAGGTAAAATGTATTATTTAGATGACTTACTTGAAAATCTGATTGATCCTCGACTTGGGCATGGAGAACTTGAGGAACACCCGGAGGAAGCGGATCATGATGAGAGGTCGAGGGGCTCTAAGGATACTCAGATAACTGAAGCGCGGCACCACTCCGGGCATCTCGAACATCTGTAGGATTACTGACACCCACAGGAAGAACACCATCGAGGCGTCGAACTGGCACCAGTGGTCCTTCAGGTACGGCACTTCACCCTTGAACAAAAAAAAAAAAACCTAAGTGAAACCTTCAGAAAACTAAAGTAGACAAGGGTGGGGAGACTAAGAAGCACTTTTTTTATCAATGTGAAGGATGATTTTTTCCATATTTTTGTTGTTGAAATCCAGTGCACCTTTTCCTTTACATTTGGTCATCTTATCAAAATATTTGTGTTTTCTTCTTCGGAGTCGATAGATGTCGCTTTGATTTAATCCCTGGTCCGCTAAATGCCTGCAGAGGTTGGTCAGGTGCTTTATATCACTATACCAAAGGAGACTTGCTTGGGACTTTGGATTTATCGTATTGTATTGGAAGCGAGTTTCATGAGTTAAATAAATATTTTATTGCTATTGTAGATGTATCTGTTTGAATCTTTTTAGTGTCGTTCGCTTCGGTTTCATCGAGTTTCAAATCACAACGGTGCTAAAGAAGTTTTCACTTGAAAATATTATACAAGATCTGAGCAACATCCATTAAAGCGCCCCGGAGATGAAAAATATCAATTATCAATGGTTACTTCAATTTACATCATACATGTAGATGCGATTGACTTCCTTTTATAAGTTGTTATTGACAATTGAGACTTTCTGTTGACGGGGGAATGTGTGTATTTTGATTGTCAAAAGCGGCATGATTGTTATGCTGTGCAATTCCAAATCGTTCATTCAATAATTGCTCTATCGTGAGGGGTAAAAATCTACGGCTACATCTATTTTGGAAAGAAAACCTTTCAACTAAATTACTACAAGAAACAACTATTTGTGCTTGGATAGACGGCAAAAGTTGCATTTAAATTACAATTTTATTGGTTCAAAACATAGTTCAAAATGAAATGATCCCTTTGCCACCATTTTGGATTTTATTTGTATGGATTGATATTTGCGAAGTTTTGTTTCAATCTAAATATGCATGAATTACTTAGATAACCCCCTCGGGCCCACCGTCTGCTGTGGGTGGCTTAAAAAAAGTGATGTGATTCCTGTATTATTATTAGATACAACTGGGTTACTAGAGACCCAGCATCTCCTACAACAGACATAAGATTCTGGAAAACAATATTAAAAAAAAATATATATAACTTTCTTTTGTAGTTTTTTACAAATAAAATTCAAAAAAAAATTAAATTCAAAACACTTTTTCCCTGGGTCCGAGGAGGTTAACTTAAAAGCTACTCGACAAAACCACTTGCACTTCTTTAACGTGTTCAGAGTTATGGAAAGTAAAATCAAAATATTATCATTGAATTCGCACACTTTAGGTACTCACTAATCTTATTTACGCAAACGTCAACTGTTGCGAAAATATTGCAAAGCTCCGTCAATCGAACTGTACACTGTCAATGACGTAAGCAGTGTAAGCACAACATCGACCATTGACATTGATCGTGTCCTTTTACACAAACAAACAAACTGCACAAACAAACTTATGCACTTTATTATTATCCTATTTGTTTGTGCCAATACGAGTTCGGTCGTTCGGTGACAGTTCATGACAGATTTATTTTTATTTTACCGCCAGAAAGCATATGGTTTTATATTATGCGTCACTGGATTTTCCAATTTAGGTATTTAGTATTTACTTTTAAAAAATTCCTTGCACTTTGAAAATAAATCGAGAAAACTTAAGATTCTTACTTATTTCTGGCACAAAAAAAACTTCTCTTACTTACTGAATTCGAAATTAATTTCTTGTAATTTATAAAAAAAATAAACCCAAATTGTCTCATATATTTTTTATAATTCGGCGACAATCGGAAGCACAATCCTCTTGTCAGTGATGCAAAGGGATTATCACGATTCAATTAAAAGTAGATACTTAACTTTATTTTATCGAAGGAAACGAATACTTTGTGGTGTGACATTATAATATTATATATTAAATGAAAAAACACACTTTGTAAAACACCACTTTATTTGAATTAATAATTATTTCACAGCCAACCAGGTTTCGCGTAGCTCAAGCTTCATCAGGGCTATTATATTAACTTTAATTTAATAAGCAAAACCTGGTTGGCTTAGCTCAAGCTTCCTAGCTTCACTAACCAGGTTTCGCTTAGCTCAAGCTTCATCAGGGCTATTATATTAACTTAATTAAAGTCAAAATAATAGCCCTGATAAAGCTTGAGCTAAGCAAAACCTGGCTGGATGTGAAATAATTATTAATTCAAATAAAGTGTTGTTTTACAAAGTGTGTTTTTTCATTTAATAGATTGTTAACTAATTTTCGTTGTATATTACCCATATAAAGCACTACCGACCGATCATATTATATCACAAACACTGTACTTTACTTATACAATAAATATTTATTTTATTTTTTTATTTGGTATAATATCTTACATTTCATATATAATTATGCAATGTCGGCCTCACTGGGTAGCTCACCAGTGCTGAGGCCTCCATTTTATAAAACAAAATAAACTAAAAATTAAAATTTATAATTAAGTTAAAATTATAAGTAAAATGAATTGTTTTATTGCTTAAATAAAATTAAAATCGGTATGTATTATGTGTTTGTGAGTGATGTGTTTTTTATATTGGTTTTATGTGTTTTATTCTTATTTTATTATGAAATTTTGGTTATATTGTCTTATTAGTTCTTTAATCCATTTTGTAATTTTGAGTACAAATTTATTTTTGTTTCTTACATTTTATTTTCAAGGGTAAGACTGTTGAATGCTTTTATAGCATGATATTTATAGTGCCTTTGTCCAAAGCTTGTATTTGCCGTCGGAGTTTTTATGTTATTTTTGTACGATTGTCTAAATGGCCTGTTAGTGATATTTTGAGATTGTTGAAATTTGTTTTTCTGGTCAAAAATGTAGTTTAGCAGGGTTTTAACATATAATTGGCGTATATCTAGTGCAGTGGTGGGCAAACTTTTTTCATGAGGGGCCAGAAAGCTTTAGGAAATTTCAGACGAGGGCCAGGAGTATTGCCAAAATGCATTTTGTTCTAAAATCTATACTTATAACAAAACTTTACACACAAACGCTAATATAAGTTACAGATTACAATTATTTAACTTTTATTCGAAGGCCCTGCTATGGTAGGTATGTCAGACATGTGCAATTGTTTTTGATTGGCCATAATGTCTTTAAATACAGGTTTGAGCTGCGATGAAGTAACCTTTAGCAGCGAGAAAATGTGCTCGCCAGTAATCGATTTCTGACTGAGTTTTTCCGCAATTTCATGGTCGAAAAAGTCTGTTCGCGGACAGACGACGCAAACATCGCTATTATTTTTTGGGTTTGATCAATTATCTTTAGATATTCAGTTTTCAGCAGTGTTCAATAAAAATCTAATTTTTCGGAATTTAAGAACAATTGTTTTAAATGGAGGCTGCACTGTATTTCAACAAGTTCCAACTGCAGTTCTGCAGAGAAATTCTCCGGGTCCACATTAAATGTCATTGAAAAAACATCAAGCGATGACCGAATATTCTTAAAATCTTGAAACCTAGTTTCAAATTCTGTGTGAAGTTTCTTCAACGCCTGACTGAATTTTTTCAGTTTGTTCTCACTCACTGGTGCCACGGATTCTAAGGGCGGAAAGAGAGTTAAATCATTCTTCTCGTTGCAGTTTTCAACCATATTTGGGGCTCCATCTGTAGTTACATTGCATAATTTTGAAATAGATGCATTTAAATTTTGAAGACCTCCGGAAAATTCGTTATAAATTATTTGGCCCATCGTTTTTCATTTCAGTGATTGCAAGCAAGCTAACTCTTCAGTAATATTGAATTCGTCGTCAACTCCCCTAATGAAGATCAATAATTGAGCAGTGTCACTTCTATCCGTACTTTCATCCATAGTCACAGAAAAATATTTAAACTTTTCTATACGTTGCCTAAGTTTAGAAGACAAGTTTGATGCAATAGCATCAATTCGCGTTATTATTTTTCGCGATAAGCTGACAGACTCAAACGCTTTAGATAAGTTTTTTCTGGGCATAAAATGTTGCTTATACTCACCACGCAATCTTTTAAAAACACTCCTTCTGAGTATGGTTTGTTGTTTTTAGCTATTTTATAAGCCACAACATGTCCCGCCAATGTAGAAGCCTTCTGTGCAGTATTTTGCTTTATGGACGTATTGCAATGCTCAGGCAGTCTTTTCTTTGGGTTTTCCGCATTTACCTTTCTTTCTGCATCACTCATAGAAGCATATTTGGTTTTAGCATGTTTGGTGTTAAAATGGCGAAATAGGTTAAAATCTTTAAATACCGCCACTCCTTGATTGCATGTAAGACATATTGGCTTACCGTTATATTCTGTAAAGAAGTATTTCCAAGCCCACTCTTCTTTAATTAGTCGACACTCAGAATCGACCTTATCTTTTTTTAGTGCGTTACACTTGCAAGCAAGCAAGAACACAAACAACTTCAAAACAAAGTTACCTTACTATTACTACAGCTTTGCTTGCAAGCAAAACTGTACCACATGTTGGGCTCGATCGGTGACAGTTAACTACGTGGCTAGTCTAGAAAAGGCTTCTTTTTCAAATTCAAATAATTTACTTTCTACAGTTGGCTATAATAGCCCGCGATATTTATATTTTGACGCCGATGAGCCTTCTAAATTAATAGTATATAATAGGCCTTATAATTACGAAAGATCGTCGGCGGGCCGGATTAAATCCCTTTGCGGGCCGGAGCTGGCCCGCGGGCCGTACTTTGCCCATCACTGATCTAGTGTGTCACAACTGTTGAATATTTGGTCTGTATCAGTCCGTCTATGTTTTTTAAGTATTATCTTTAAGATCGTGTTCTGCGCGATTTCTAAGTGATCGATATTATTATTTGTACCTATGTTAATATTATATTTACATTATATTATATTTTTTCACATTAGCTCCACACAAGAGACCCTGAGGAAAATAATTTCTACTGTGTGGTGGGCCGAATTTAAGGGAGACCTTTTTACCTCTCCAGCAGGAATCTGTCGACCTTGACTAATCGCCTTGTACTGCAGAGTGCAGTGGGAGGGGTGAATTGAAACGTCTGTTACTCCTGTACACACTCCCCCAGATTCTTACCTACCCCTCATACCTTTTTTCTTCCCAAATCTTCCTCTCTTTGTGGATGATTGGGAAAGGAAAATTAGTTACAATGGGATTGGTTTATTTATGGTTATAATTCTCAACGGAAAGGCGCCGCAGGTGAAGCGTTTACCATTTTTTTTATATCTGAGGTTTTCCTCAATCTTTCCCTATTGTGGCACGTGTGTGGTGTGGGTAAAGGGAGTGGAATAAGAATTACCAGATTCATAAAGCGCCGCAGGTGTAAAATTTGTAGGTCGAAGAGCAAACCAATAAATGCTTTCGACTTTTAATTTTCAGAAAGTCAGTGTTCCAACATAGTTGACAATCTTTTAATATTTATTACGGGTGTTTATGTATTAATATATGTTATCCTATGGATTAGCTATTAGGGGGGTAGTGAAATACCCCCTTATTATAAAATTAACATATTGTACAATTGTCGCTTTTTGGCGGGTATGTGATCGTACTGCTTACTAATATAATGAATTCTAATGTCGACATATTTTTCTATTATTGCTTTAAGTAAATTAATGAGATGGTTCGATGTTGGTTAAGGCGTCAGTTATAAACTTTTTTTTTTAAATTTTTAAGTTCACCAATATGCCCCCCTCTGCCGACTCCCATGGTTCGATGTTTCGTGAACACCTCACTACGAGAACTTGTGCTGACGTGTTCCCATGTTTTAGATAATCTTCGTAAGTAAAAACACAGCATCGTCCTTGGGATTCTCAAGGAGAATACTGTGGTTGTACCTAAAAAGCCTCAAGGGCACAAGGCTATTTATTACAAGCGCCTTGGCTCCTTGGCGCTTGGGCAAGAGCGCACAGCTCCAATTATGCATGCATAAAATCCCAAACCCTCTGAAGAAGAAATTCTAAACTTCTAACGAATTGTTTATTATGTAACATTTCAAGAGATGCTTAACCCTACGAACAGAACAAACAATTCTTTCAAGTAGGTTCGCTTTCGCTTTCGCCTGAGAGAATGGTTATTTCTTTTGAAAAAATTAAGATACCTTTACTACGTTTTTCGTAAATAGCATTAATTATACTTTTTATAACTCTGTAACATACCTATTTGCAGGAAATAAGAGGCTTTTATTATTATTATTTATTTAAGGTCCCAAACATTCCATATTAAAGCCACATGTATAGCTCTGGGTGCCCCCAAATGGATAAGGGTAAACCAAATCCACCAATATTCTGAAATCCCCCTTTTAAAAAAACACATCTCAAGTCTCGCGGAAACATTTCGCTTCAACCGGATCACTCGCAACCGGAACTCATCACGTGACAACATCACGTGACGCGAATGATGTGTGTGAACGTGAACACTCAAATGAACAGTCTTTCACTCGCGAATTAGTCGGCCAAGAATCCGAGAATCGAGAATGTTCTGGCATGGCCGGAGCGGCATAAACGTCAAAATACTCCGTTTTGTTCGCTTTTCGAAATAACTCCTACACGTCTCACTGTTGTTTCTCCCTTACTATCGTGGCGAAAAATATGATCTGAACGGTATTAAAAAATAACGCTCTACATATTCAATCTAACAATTAACAACAAAATAATACGAATTTACACTTTTATGGAACCAAAGTTTACGATCGAAATTTGAAAAAATAATTATGAAACTTTGTGATTTTTTTATGAATTATTTTTATATGAAACGACGAAAAAGAGAGGTGATAAAAACGTGTATAATTCATTTGTCTAACAAAATAAGTGTGTGCCTTTATTTTTTTTTGTCCCTTCAATTTTAGTTAGACTAAACGCAAGGAGAGTCATTTTTAAAACTTATTCGAGTACTGATATCCTCCATTCAAAGCTCTGGAAAAACTGTAACTCTGATTTGGATTCCTGGACATGTTGGCATAGTGGGTAATGATATTGCTGATTCCTTGGCAAAACAAGGAGCGTCTAACCCTACCGTTACCCTCGAAAACCATATTCCCCTATCTCTGCTATCTGATATTTTTTCCATCCTCAAAGATAGATCCCGCAATGCTTGGACAGAGTATTGGAATATTGCTAGTCAATCCAATTGCCTGCTACGCATCAATACAAAGGATTATCCAATCAAAACCATGGTTTCAAAAATTCCCCCATTTTTCCAAAAAAGAAATTTCCTCCCTTATTCGAATGAGAATCGGACATTGTTCCGTTCCTTCTCACCTTTTTAAAATTCACGTCCTTGAATCCCCAGATTGTACGTTCTGTGGTCTAGATGTGGGAACTTTAGATCACATATTTTTTGGTTGTCCCTCTCTAAATAAATATCCTCTTTTCTATGAAGCGTTATCTAAAATTGCCTCCCCTCCATTCAATATCTCATCTCTTCTAAGTCTCAACTCTACTCCAATATTTCATATAATTCTTAAATTTGCTCATTTAAATAAAAATTGATATATAAATTCACCTTTCCTTTCTCTTTAATTTTGAATGATGGCCTAGAACACCCTTGAAGGGTGAAAGACAGAAATAATTGAAAAAAAAAAAAAAAAAGTTTACATTAAAAATTATTCTATTTAAAAAATTACATTGTTATTTTAAATAATTAATTTTGGAAGCATATTTCATCACCTTTCGAAAACAGTTTTTAGTTTTTGGATACGTTTATAAATATTCCATTTATATGGATTTTATTGCAAGCCGAGGCCTATTTTGGAATAAAAAAATTTTCATGGGGCAAAAATACTGGTAGATATCTGCTTTCAGGTTATTATTTAACCATATGATCATTTTATGGTGTTGATATTTATTTACTGTTTACAAGAATCGCCAATTTCTCGTAATTTAGTTCGACGTTATCAGAAATGTCAATTTGAAATCGTAAATATTCCCGAATTAGAGGTCAGCGCTCGACGACTTTGTAGTGAGAATGTCGAGTGAACCGAAGGAACTCAAGGAACCGTCTGAACACGCGGTGAAACCAGAACGGAACATTTCATCGAGTAAAACCTTCTTCCGAGTGAAACGTCTGAATTCACCTTAAGATAATGGGCGGTTGCACGGGCGGTACACTTACCTTGAGAATTCCTCTGATGTGCATTTTGGCAATCATCTCCGCGGTGAAGAGGAAGGTAACGACTACATCGCAGGAGAAGGTGAAGTATTGTAATGGCGGGAGCTTCTCAAAGGTCTTGGGCGTGTTCATCGATACGGACATCAGGCTGACGAGCGCGCAGAACCGCATCAGTCTGCGAACCCATAGCTGCAACAACAACACATAACTTTTTACGAGAAGAAGAATGAACTCACCCCATGAACCCGAACACCCCTGCTAAGTCACCAAACCTAGCAAACCACTTGGGGTGACCTATGGCAGATGTGTTTATTATCCAGTAAATGGTTTCCGAGGTGGCGGTATCCATACCCAATACCCACATAAATTACACTTTTTAATGTTCAACTATGAAGATTTCTCGTTTTTAGGACACCTACGACTTACCTACGACTTTGTTTTTGTTGCACATCAACGACCTTTTCATTGTTACGCGGATGACAGTACAGTCCATGATAGCTTTTTGTTTGACAAACCCCCAAAGGGCTCACAAGCTCCAACGGCTCGGAGGGCTTTGCAGCAAATAATGGACGGTTACCTCGAGAGTGTTTTCTCTTGGGGTAAAAATAATCTAGTTGAATTCAATGTTTCAAAGACCCAATCATGTCTGATAACGTCTAAAAGGGATCGAAATGAAAACCTAGTCTCCTTCAATGGAAGCAATCTTCCGAACAGGCCTTCCATTGATATGCTTGGTGTAACTCTAAAACCTTTATCATATGAAACCATTCCGTTCGTGTACTCGATGACGTAATTTTATCGAAAAAAATCGCTGACTATTTCCATGACTGCCCGGCTCCTGCCAAGAGACGCACCGGCAGACCAGCTTTTTTAAGGTTTTCTAAATGTCCATTATCACTACAAAGTAGTTTCATCCGTGTACTCGATGACGTAGGGTTTACCTATCTCGTCTCCTAGTCTAAAACGCATGCCCAACATATATACACGTTTGACGTTTGTCATATGAGAACGGGTCGCTTCTTCGACTCGTTCTTGTGTTCAACAGCTCGGCTATGGAACGATTTGCCGGCCTCTGTGTTTCCTCCTTCCTACAACATGGGTTTCATCTGGACCAATGTTCATTCCTTCCTCTCCTCAAAAAGACCCTCCACACAGCATCTCAGATAATATAAGCCCTGAGGGAATTTTATTCCTCAGGGCCTCCTGTGTGGAGTTAATGTAAAAAAAACAACTCCTGCTATGTATTATTCTATAATAATTACACGTATTTAAAATAAATTCCAAGAAAAAATTGTGCACCGAGACAAGTTCACTTTTAAATATGTTAAATTAAAAATATTTTAACTATATTCTCCCGTCAGTTTTAAAATGGGTATTCCAGATTTTTTTTAACTACAAAACTCTTTAAAAAGATATGAATATTCCTGAATTTTCAGAGAGTTTGATATTATACCAATACTGGCCAGTTGCTTCACATAATTGAAATTACAACAGAACTTTAACAAGATCCTTAAAAATTAAATTTGATGAATTGAACAAAAACACAACAACACAACACAACAACACAACAAAACAACAAGACAACAACACAACAACACATCTATACAAAAACAATACAACAACACAACAACACCAACAACACGACAACACATCAACACAACAACACAACAACACAACAACACAACAACACAACAACACAACAACACAACAACACAACAACACAACAACACAACACCACAACAACACAACAACATAACAACACAACAACACAACAACACAACAACACAACAACACAACAACACAACAACACAACAATACAACAACACAACAACACAACAACATAACAAAACAGCAACACAACAACACAACAACACAATAACACAACAACACAACAACACAACAACACAACAACACAACAAAACAACGACAAAACAGAACGAAAACACGACAACACAACAACACAACAAAATAACAACCCAACAACACGACAAAAGAACATAATATCTTGTAAATAATAATAAAAAAATCACGTTGCATTGTCTCACTTCCATTTTTCAGTAGTGGAAAATTTATAATTGCCAAAGTTAACTACTTTTATTATTATAATGTGTACCTATTTTAACTTTACACAAAAAAAAAATAATTTGAGCAGAATAATATATTTCGTGTATATTGTATATACCTGTATTATTTGTAAATTTTGAAATAGATTTGTGATGTTTTTGAAAATTTACAACAAAGGAATGAAAAAGATTAAAAATTCAAAAAAATATTAAAGAATGCACGAATCGAAAAAATCTATTCTTAGATTAAAATTAGGTAGATAAAGTAGTGTTGCAGTATTTTAGAAATTTACAAAAAAAAGAATTTAAAAAATTTACAATAAAATTGCTAACTTTTTCAACCAAAGGGACTGGTTTAACCTTATGTGAGGGGAATAAAAGTTGATCCGTTTGTTCCATGGAAAGAATGGCACTGCCTACTTGGTGAAGGCAGGAGAGTTGATTGAGTGGCGGCGCCGCACGCCGCACACAATGCAAACTGCAATACTGTATAATAGTACTTGTAGCGATACAGTGACATTGCACGTGGGCGGGTGTCCATGGCACATGGTGACAGGTGGACGGGTGACGTGCGGAGGGGCCGACGCACACACTGCACACCACGACACACAGGACAGAGTACGTACCTTGTTGACCCATTCGATGTCCGCGCTCTCGTTGAGCGACTCCTCGGGTCCGTAGTCCGCCAGAACGGGCTCTCCCTTCAAACTCTGCTTTCTCCCGAGCATGGCGACGCCTAACGACGGTTAGGCCTCCATCGCATCCTTTTCTCTTTGTATATCACTTCAACAAACGACTATCAACTCTTGCACCGAAACCAAAGGCGTGACATCTTACCCTGACCAATAAAGGCAGGTTTGGTAGCATGTTTGGCAAGTATAACTAAAATTCAAACAGAACATAGATTATTGCGACTAGACTAACAAAACACAAAAAGGCAATCAATGGTGAAAGAAGATTTCCTTGTACACGACTTTGGGAAAAGGGAGTGTAAATACGCGGAAAGTCCACTGGGCTGTCTTCTCTTTGGCCCTGAAGGAGAGGGCGGATTGCGCAATGCGCGCGCGCCGCGGCTCAGAGCCGAGAGTGACAGGGAGTAGGGAGTAGGGAGAATCTCCCGCAGACCACATTCTCATTTTAGGACTCCAAACAGTTCTCACCCAATATCGATCCGGACATCACAAAACTTTACACAGTATCTGTGTCATTGGAATTCAATTCAACGAATAAATAATTATAAACGAATTACGCGAGTGACTTATAAAAACAACATTGTGATTCAAAAAATTATGCGGAAGATTAAGTGACTTATTGAATTTTCATAAAAATAATTTTGAAAAAATTAAAATTATTGTATAAACAAATTATTATAAGTGAAGTTGCTACCAGACAACCCAGTATTAAATAACTTTTTTTTTAATATTTTGCCACTTTACGCCACTGAACAAACAGCATCCTTCGAGAAAATTTGTTTATATTCATCTCATCTTCGCAAGGTTTATAATGTCAATATCTAACTGAGTGAAGGCGTCAGTTTAAAGTTTGGACGATGGGTCCTACCAGTAATCTGCTGCTGAGACAGGTAAAACCAAATAATAATGTTTTCATTTAGCGAAAATAATGAATCATTGATTCTTTGTTTAGTTTAAAATATTGTAAATGAAAGCGCATAAACGCAAAGCAAGCCGTTTGGCATATTAATTTAGCGTTTTAGTGGATGCTTCATGAATGGGATGCTGGACAGATCAGCAGAATCGGGGCTTGCTGGGCTGGGATGTGTGAGGTCCGTCCCCTGCGCGTGGGGCCCGCGTCGTTCGGAGGGGACGCAGCATTATTAGTAAAATCTCTGCCTCGCGAAATCAGTGCATTGGTTCAGTGTTCAGTTTAATCTCGGTTCTGTCGGCCTCTGTTCTGTCGATGCCTTTGCCTTCACCGATGGTTCGTCTCCAGTTTCTCTGATCGAGCGAGGCTATTGTGTTGGTTCGGTTGTTGACTGTTTTCCATGTAATCTTGGCAGTTGTGCGCTGCAGATTTTATAACGTGTGAATAGATGTTGCTAAACACCCAGCGGTAAGAAATTACAATTATCTTATTTTTAAACGATCGAAGATGAGATAACAGAACAACTAAATAGCTTATTATTTGCGCAATTCATACCTATATGTACCAAAGTAGGCTGTGTTGTTTAGGCCAGATTTGAAAAGGTGCTAGCATACGTTGCGTAAACAACCCTTAAATATATACATATTAAGTCTAAGAAAATATTATTTGTATTGTTTGGAGCACGTTTATTAACAAAACTAAAATGTTTAAACCTGTCATACTGATCGTATAATAACAAAAAATTAAATCATTAGAAATACATATTTATATGAACGCGTGTAAGAAATGTGGATATCCGCAAAGAATGTAAGGCTGATGTATGCATAATGAATAAGATTAAGAAAGGGACCCTCAGATGGTTTGGGCATGTAGAGCGAATGAACGAAGAAAGCAGTGTAAGAAGAATATACGACGCAAATGTGAATGGTAGAAGAAGTCGTGGACGTCCGAGGAAGACATGGCACGATCAAGTGAATCAGATACTTGAGTCGGGCCATGTCAAAAGTCAGAATAATAGAAGAGAATGTATGAGACGATGTATGAATGTGAGTGAGGCAAAGAGTGTGTGCCAAGACCGAGTTGTTTGGCGGTCCGTCCTCTCTGCCTACCCCTGCGGGGAAACGGCGTGATGGTTAGTTAGTTAGTTAGTTAGTGTAAGAAACAACTTTTAAAAAATACACTTACAGCTAAAACTATCTGTTACAGTTTTCATCGATTAACTTCTTTTCTTTCTTATAAAATTATTCGTAAAATAAATTGAAAAAATTCACTTTTGCGCTTGAAATCGAGCGTTTCTAGACTCCATTTGTTAAGCAATTTTTATGCCTATTTAGGTATTACCTACCTATGTATATTCATGGCGTTATAAGGCACATTAAGAATACATACATTTTTGTATGTTTACATTATTTCTGTCAATAATGATGTGTGTCTGTAATTAATGATAGAATCGGTGTATCAGCCTGTGTTTTAAATTAAAGTATATCTGTGAGTGCGTTGGCATGAATAACTATTGACAGGCCTAAAATATATATTTTTTTAAACTTAAAAAAAGTAATAAAAAAATCTTTGTTATTAATTTTTGTGTTATTTTTCCGTGTTGTGCTTCCTTCATATTTAGCCAACGTTTCGGACAGCATAAGACAGTGCACGTAACAATAACGTAAGGCAGATGTGTACCTGTAATTAGACATCTGCCTTGACGATGAATACTGTAGTCCGAAACATTGGCTAAATAAGGAGGTAGTGCAACATGGCATAATAACCAAAAAAAAACTATAATAGGTACTTTTGGCCGTGAAAATCTCAGATCATGTCTGAATTATAAAAGTTAAAAAAAATAATAAAAAGTGCCTACCTAAATTAATATAAAACATTTTCTGAATAAGTTTGTTAGTTAAAAATTTGGATCTAAGTATTCTTTTCCTATATTTTATATATCGTCTATCTTTTTTTAAAATGCATAAGAGTTCCAACTGCTCCCATCCGTATAGAACTAGTGAGACTGTCGCATCCTCAATTGGGGTTGTGAGGCTGAAGGTAGTGAGGAGGGGAAGAGGAAGGTGAAGAGTATCTGGCTATTCAGATCTGGCCACCAAACACGGCTAAAGCCATTTCAAGCAACATTTAAATTCTGAATAGTGATCTTATACCGGGGCGATACTGAGAGTACCTTTCCCTCCGGAAAGTACTGCAAACATACCTTAGGTAAACTATTTCGAATGATTGCGTTTTGAAAAAAAAAACAATCAAATAAGATTTGTATTCCCATATTCCCAACCCGGGATTTGAACCTGCGATCTTCGGATTGTTAGTCGAGAGTTTTACCCCTCGACCACTGAGGTGGTCTATATTTATATCTAATATTTCCTATGTCGTTTTTAGTCATGTATACCTTATCAGAAAAGATGAGCTCTTATGCCTGATAATAAAGGGAGCTACGATTCTTACTTAGGTTTTTTTATTTTATTTTATTTTATTTGAAATACATACATATGACAGATTTACAGAAGAAAAATACAAGGAACTAATTACAATAACGTAATTTTTTGTTACAAAGAAAAACATTTCTCGTGTTTAAATTGGGGGGTCGTGTCATTACATTAAAAGATAAAGAAAAAATAAAAAAATAATTTTTCGAAGAAAACTTCTTCGGAAAGGTTTTCACTTTGTGATGGCATTATTTATTTTAATAAAAAGACAAATAACTTTGTTTACATCACTTTTGTTGGTACACAATCAACATGTTTCGTAAACAATGTTTACTTCATCAGGATCAAACGTATACTAAACTTAAATTTAATTTTTAAGTTTAGTATACGTTTAAGACCGTCAAATCCCGGAGCAGAACCGCCTCGCTTTTTGATATAGTTTTTATAACTTTAGAAGGACTGGTTGTTTCAAAATGTTTTAGTTTATTTTCTGTATTCGGAGTTTTTTCAATAAAAATATATATTTTTTTAATTGAAATTTTTTCAGCTAAATTCTTTCCAACGTTTGCGAAGAAATCGTTGAATGCATTTGCTCCTTTTTCAGGTTCTTCGAGACAATTTATTATATTATTGTTTTGTATTATACTCTTTTGGTATTGTTTTTAGTTTTATGTTTATTTTCCAAAATTTCATTAATTATTGTCCTTACTGTCGTTTCCCGAGTCATCAAGTATGACTTTAATATATTTTTCTTTTGTGTTTTTTATAAGAGAAGCTAATTTATTTTTGTATTCTTTAAAATGATTATTTAAATTTAAGTCTAATGGTTTTTTTAAAGTTTTTTTGTAAAGCCGTTATTTATGTCTAATAGACACAACAAGTCCATGTTTTATCCACGGTTTGATTTTACGAAATTTTGCTGTGTTTCCTTTACGAATATGATTTTTTAATCTATTTTCAAACATTTTACAGCACTCGTTGACATCATCATTTCGTAGTATATCCAACCATAATTCAGAGGACAATTTATTTTTAGAGATTCGATATTAATGACAGTTATTTCTTTATTATTACTAACAGTTTGTCCGTTATGTTATGTAGCAAAGTCATATTGTAATGGTCGGTAATTGAAGTTTTTATAATACCAGAGTTTATATTATTAATATCCTTAATGTTAGTGAAGATATGATCAATGAACGATGGACGTTGCCCATTGACGTTTCTAGTTTGAGACTTTATGCATGGTACATAGTTTGTTTCGGCCATCATATTTAGGTAATTATCTTTATTGCTTGATATACAGTCGTGCGATATATTTAAATTTATGTCACCTACCACTATCGCGTTTGCGTTCCTAAATTTTAATAGCACTTGTCTTAATTCATCTACAAACAGACAGTAGATGACTGCGTTCTATATAGAGAGATAATATCAATTTTATGATGTAATACTTAATTTGTACATGTAGGCAGTTTGTTCCGTTCATTTTAATTTCTTCCACGCATAGTATTATATACAATTACAACAATAACAATACGGAGAGTGTACACGCATTATTTTAATCCCAACAAAATCATCTAAAGCAATCCCAAAAAGTATTAAAATCAAAGTGTTTCACTGAAATATATTAAACTAGCTGGGTTACCCGGCTTCGCTCAGGACAATAAGATAGTGTTCTGGAATGTTGCACAATGATGTTCCCGATTTCCTATTCCTGATCATTCCACGACATACTCCGCCACTCCTTCCACAACTTTCTACAGCTCTATGGAACCTTCGAAAACTTTCCGGAAGACTGTTCTAGAAATTTCAAGAGGGCGAAATTTTCAGCCCTTATATCTTTAAAAGCACGGCCTTTAGATAAAAACAGATACCCTTATTCCCTAGGGGGGATAGAGATCTACCACACCATGTAACTCCCTTGATCGAACCGGGACTCGTTTCTGAGTTTTTGCGAGCTGCACGTTTTTTGGACTTTCTTTTATAATACATGCCATATTCAAATAAATAAAATGTTACTCCTTACATGTCCTTTCCCGTGCGTTTCCACCTTCCCCGCCACCGCTCTCCCGCTCCCCCGTCCCGCCAACCCCCCTGGCACTGCATTTCTTGACTCCTCTCCCGCGCGGCCCGTAGCCGAAACTTTTTTCTAATACTAACATTTTTAAACTCGTGATATCTTTCTAATTAAATATCCGAATTGAAAAATTCAAAAAGTTAAATAAAGGTATTGAAGCTGTCTTGAATATGAAGTCATTTATTTTGATAAGGATTAAAACCAAGATACTTATAAAGAGCCTTTTCAAGCGGTGACATATTAATTAAAATTTTAAAATAAAAGAATACTTATTGTGGCATAACCATAATAGTTAGACATATGCTGTCGCGACCTTTTTTGTAAATAATGATGTGTTCTATAAAGTCGTAGTACAATCGGTTCAGCAGTTTCGGAGCCTATTCGATGCAAACAAACACACAAACAAATAAACAAACAAACAAATGTTACCTCTTTATATAGTGTGTTAGATCAATACTGGCTTAACGTATACGAACCATCAGAACAGTATATAGTGCATTAAAAGTGTATAAAAGAACGATTAGTGCAATCAAATGACAGTTCTTAGAAGCCCCCTCCCGTGCCCGCACCTGCACCGCCGCGGCCGGCGACAGTACTTACACGCCTTACCGAAAATCCAGGGGTATACAACTGTTTTACTCAAAGTAAATTTTTATTTTTTATTTTATTTATTAAAAATGGCTCTAAGTGATAAAGCTTCGCAGTACATTACTAAAGTAAATGCGATAATCAGTGGATTGATCTCAATTGTTCATGATCCAAATAATAAATTTTTGAAAGAAAATATCGTAAAAATAATACCAAAAACTACCGAATTAATGGCAACGATTGGTGAATTGGTAGTTGATTTTGGAGTAATGCAAGGTGAATTGAATTCAATGAAAAATAATACCCAACTCACGACGCCAATCGGGACTAATCCGAAGGACATAAATATGTGTGATATTGTTACCGAGATGGAAGAGAGGGCAATCAGATCCAAAAATGTCATATTGTATAACGTCCCTGAGAGCTTGTCAGAAGAAAAGGCTGTCACCATTACGGAAGATAGAGACAAAGTTTCTTCGGCTGTAAAAACCGTTGACCCCTCATTAAATCTAACCAACGTCAAAGTATTCCGACTGGTTGCCAAAAAAATAGCTAACAAAAATCGTTCAATAAAATTGGAATTTACTGAAAACATCGCACCGAGAATTCTCCTACGAAACAGCATAAAATTTAAGGACGGAATAAAAGCGAGTAATGACTTAACTATCCTCCAACGGAATCAATTGGTGGAGCTAAGAAAGCAATTATTGTTCCGTCAAGAGAATGGTGAACCAAACCTTACCATAAAGTACATAAACTCCAAGCCAACTATTGTTACAACTATTCCAAAAAACGACACAACCAAAACAAATTGAAGTGCTATTACCAAAATGTCAGAGGCATGAAAACTAAACTTAAGGACTTTAAAATACATGCCCCGACACTGCAACATGACATTCTCATTCTAACGGAAACCTGGCTGGAACCATCCATCAACTCTGCTGAGCTTGGTCTACCCCACCATCATATTTACCGGTCTGACAGAAGTCAACATACCAGCTCTAAATCTAGAGGCGGTGGCGTCATGATAGCTGTCAACAAGGCTCATCCTTTAAAACTTCTGAAAACCAAAAATTGTAATGTGGAGCAAGTTTACATCTTACTAAACGGTAAAAATCAAAAAAATATAATAGGCAGTGTTTACATTCCACCGTCATCGGACATAAGTGTATACAAAAGTCATTTTGAGGATATTGAACAACTTTCGTACAAATTCCCAAACAGTAAAATCACTATCATCGGTGACTACAATTTACCAAAAATCAATTGGGGCACCCGCGACAATTCTACAGTATCACAAAACCCTAGCCTATCTGAAACAGAAAAAGAAATAGTTGAATTATGTGATTTCCTTAACCTAGTTCAATTAAACAATGATGAAAATATTAAAGCCTTTTATGATCATCTATATAAAGCCATAGAAAAGTTTGTTCCGATTAGTTATAAATTATCTTCAAATTTCCCTAGCTGGTTTAGCAAGGACCTCATTAACAAAGTAATTGAGAAGAAAAAAGCCCATAAAATACACAAAGAAACAAAAAGTCTTTCTGATTTTACAATTTTTAGCAAGTTATATAGAAAGATTTCAAAAATATATTTACATTTAAAATACTTTATTCAACTCTAGTTAGAAGTCATTTAGAATATAATTCTCCCATATGGAACCCCTTCTACAAAACACATGCAATTTCCATTGAAAGAATCCAACACAAATTTCTCAGATCAATAAATTTTAAATTAGGAATTCCTGTGGATGAAATTAACAATGATTCTCTTTTACAAAAAATGCGACTGTTATCGTTAAAAGATAGAAGAAAACTTAATGATCTAATTTACTTATTTAAAATAAACAATAACTGGTTTGACTCCCCTGAACTAGTTTCGTTAATAAACTATCATGTACCTAGTAGAACAACTCGACTCAAAACACCTTATTATTGCAAAAATACTCTCAGTAATGCAAAACAAAATTCAATAATACATCGTTTACATACTTTAGGTAATGAATTTGCTCATATCGATCATGCCGAAAGTCTGTCATCATACAAAAGATGCATTAAACAAAATTTGTCTGCTAGTACTACCACATAATCATAAAATAATCATGTAACCATAATATGTCCTACCAGTTACGCACTCTAATATCATGGATTAGAAACATATCATAGGTACTTTAAAACTCTTTTATGTTTTTTAAATTATATATTATCTAATTTTTTTTTGCTCCTAAGAGCATTTCTTACTCTTTACTTTTTTATATTTATAACTTTTGAGCTTTCTATTATTCTTAAAGATATCTTGTAGTCTATACATTTTAATTTTTACTATATTATTTCCTGCATTTAAACTTTTTATTTAACTTTTTACTTTTACATTATACTTCATATTTTATGCTTTACGTTATACTTTCTTTTTATACATCTTACTTTTTTATTACTTATTACCTAAACTCCTTTTTTTACCTTTTGTTTTTAGATTTAACTTTACATTTATGTGTTACTTTCTCTATGTTATTGTATTATAACATATATATCTATAAATATAATTATGTTAATGGTACATATTGTGCCGTATGTTTTTGAAATAAATAGTATGTCACAATTATTTTGTACAAACATAGCGATCCCACTGTTTTTGTTTATTCGGCTTGCCGTAGATACGAAAGTATATCCAGGTATATAATACGTCACTTCGCAACTCGAATGGGTTTCCGTTAACACTATACATGCCGGCTTTTTGGGAACATTATTAATAGTAACAAGGAATTCATCTATGTTTCGTTCAATACTTCTTATATTTGTATGTAAAATTAAAGGGCCGCCGTTGAGGTCGTTTTGATGGATACAGAATTTTTGTTGTATGTTTTTTTATTAATATTATTTTTTTGTCTAGTTCGTTTTGTAAATAGTCTGCCATTTTTATTCATAATCAATTCGGTCCCTTGCTACTTTAAGCATTTTGTCTTTGTACGGGCATAAATTGCTAAATGCTTTGTGATCCGTTTGGTTTTTTTCACCGTATTTCTTGTTTTCGGACGTGCAGTTTGCGCAAATTGGTGTTGCTTCTCTTTCAGGGCACTTGGCGAAAGCATGGTCACTTGTTTTATATTTTGGAATTTTTAAGTTGCCACGTGATCGTGATCGGTTACTTATTATTGTGATTGTTGTTATAGTATTGAATTGATCTTTGTGTGTTTGTAACAGTGAGTTTTTTTTGAAAATTTTATTTAAACTAAGAACCCTAAAGGAGTTAAATAACTGTTTAGTTAAAAATATAGATGGTTTTCGTAGAATGGGATGGGGAGGGGGGGGGGGGGGATTTGGAAATCCGATTTTTTTATTACGACCTAGGTATTCATATTTTTAATTTTTGCCGATTTTTTTGATTCTTCCAACGAAAATCATGTGTATAAATTCTCCATAGTATAGTACACAGTATCCATGTAAAAGGATTTCGCTTCTCGAACTCTTTAGTTAGGTTTTAAATAACGATTGACTCTGTCCCCAAATAATAGTTACACCCGGAACAATCAATTTCTCTGAATTTTGCAGCATTTGGTATGCAACTCAAATGTAAAGCTTCACTCGGTACACGATGAATCTGCAACTCGTTATTTAATTTATTGTTGTATTACAACTGCAAATCGAATAAGAGAATTATGTGTCATCAGATGAATCCAATTGGAATTTTACATTCTGAACACCAAACTTGTTTAAATTAAATCTGTACCTGGCGAATTAAAACTACACTCAGAACATGAAAATGGTTTTTCTTTGATTCTGGCAGCACATACATAGTCTGCAACTAGAATTTTATAACTGCATTTCGAATAAGAGAATGTTTTCATTCGAATTGCGTTAGCAGATGAATCCACAATTGGAATTTTACATTCTGAAAACTGAATAATAAGAAAAAAATATCTATAAACTTTGGCCTGTCAAGGTTTGCGCACAAAATTCCCGGTTCTTCCCATGCATTTTAAATGTTCTTTTTTATTTGCAATTTTTTTACCCTTTTCCAAAAAAAAAATTGTTCTGAAATATAGATAAAATAATTTTTTGTTTCTAAATATTACAATTTCGATATTTAGCTCAAAAGAACACACCTGCGAATATTCGAATTAATGTACTTAAAATGAAATAAACTTAAAATTTTAAATACAGACACCTTTTCTTTAAAAAAATGTAATAAAACTGTCTCTTCACTTTTTATGGCATTCATACAATTTTATTTTAAAATTAAATGTGCGGGACAATTTGCGTCTCCTGTGATTAGACGGGTGAAATATTAAAACTAAACTCAGAACATTTAAATGGTTTCTCTTTGATTTTGTCAAAATGGCCGCCCCTGGATTTTGTTACCTCCAGAAATAAGCTTCTCCCCCGGTACTCCGCTTCTATTCCATGATCTTGATGAGTTTGCTGATAGTCTTGATTAAAGGATGCCGCTGATGGGCGCGGATTTACTGATCTTGATGATTTACAAATACGGCGAACCATGGGTATTTGATACGTCGACCCGCCACACCCACAGGGACGGTGACCGAGGTCACCCGTGGCTGGTCAAAGAATGACCACCAGTCCTGCCTTGTGAATTCAGTTCTCAGTAACACCAACTGAGTACAGATAAATATATGGCAATGTTGCCAATATAACAATTATTGAATGTTTATTATGTTTATACCTAAAGGTATGAAGATAATAAACATATATATTTACAGAGATATATTATAAGTTACATTATTTTTATGTAACACCATCCTTTCTTTTAGAACCTTTCCAATTATTGTTGAATAGGATTATTGTTCATTATTTTTTTCGAGCTCGGTGATTACTTTTTTTGAAGTTCAATTATTTGTTCTTGGAAATGGTTTTTTTTCTCTTTTCCATGCTTCTTCTAGTAGGTAGTTGAATCGTTTGTTCAAGGTTATTTCTAATTTTTGTGTCCTTTACAGTCGAAATGTTTCTTAGTTCACTTTTAATATTTTCTATTAATGTTAGTACATCCATTTTTTACTTGGGTTGTCGTGCGGAAGCACGATGCATGTAATTGACTACTCAGTTCTCATGTACGTTTTAATACTCAGTACTCATGTACGCTATGAATGTAATTGACTACTCAGTACTCATGTACGTTATAATATGTTGTAAGTTATAGTATGTTGTAAGTTATAATATGCTCTAAGTTATAATATGTTTATCTATACATTTAAATAAATAAATAAAAATGCAGAAAATTCCTTTAACATGTTTTAAAGGAGTTTCTTAACCACTGTTTTATTTGTAGTTACATACTTACAAAAGAAAGTTCATTTTGTTTTTATAAAATTTGTTAAATTTAAATGGTTGATTTTTGCACTATTCCAGAAAGTTGGTGTGTAATCAAAGAGTGGGCAGAAAAGTACAGGGGTCGGAGGAAGGGAGACAGATCTCGGGGGAAGAGAGCGAGAGCATGTACGAGATGGAAGATGAAGAAAGCCCGTCGGCCTCGGACCACGAGGAGCTGCTGCGGGCGGGATCCAGCTCGCCCAGCTCCGAGGAGGAGCAGACACACACCTGCTCGGCCAAGGACGCGCCCGAGCAGGCGGCAGAGCGGAGCGCGCGCTCGCCCGGCGTTCTGGAGCTCGCGCTGACGGGCCTGGCGCTCGCTCTGTCCGCCACAGCGCTCATGGTGCTGTTCCCGGGCTACGCGCGCCGCATGCACGCCACGCCGCTCATGTACCTGCTGCCGGCCAGCGGCTGCGTGCTCGCGCTCCTGTTGGCCGCCGGCCTGTTGCGGCGCGTGGCCCGCGTGCACGGCCCGAACCTCTCCGCCTGCAGCGCGAGCGCCCGGTGCCCCATCCCCTTCAGAAGGTGAGACATTCATTCTCAAAAGCTAATTACTTGAAATTGTTGATTATTATAACGCTTTTTTAAAATAACATCAAGGGCACTTCAAAGAAGCTCTCAAAATAATTTTTTTTTGTGTTTGTGTTTTGTAAATTGGTCCCTTTGCGATTGAACATAACTTTGCGTACATAATCCATAACGTAATACAATTTTATACGACAATCGGTGCTATAAAATAGGAAGTACTTGACTTATTGTAAAAAGTGTTTCTCAACTTTTTTTAATGTAAAAAATAAAATGAAATTTATGTTACCATGATTTATTTTCGGGGTATTGTTGCGCCACCTCCATCTTTAGCCTCCTTCTTTTCAGTGTCCACAATTAGGGCAGATGCATGGGCGTAGGCACGGTGGGGCAAGGTCCGAGTCGTGTTTTCAAATTTTAGGAAACTTCATAGGATGATTTTTCCTCCTTCTGTTCATATTCTTTGTATTTATAAATGAATATGTTATAAAAGCCAATTTTTTTCGGTACCTAGGCACTCTAGATTTTTATTTTTTGCCCTACCCTAAATCAAAACCTGGCTACGCCCATGGGCAGATGTACGTTGTGTTAACACAGGACGGATGTGTAATGATTACACAACTGCTCTGATGATGTCCGAAACGTCGACTAAATGCGGTAGTGCAATACCCCCAGAAATACAAATCAAATCTGAACAATAAAAAGCTTTAAAAAATAATAATATGTTCCTAAACTTTTAAAAACCCGTTTCCAGAAAAAGTTTGTTACTAACAATTTTTGGTCAAGTACTTTTTTCATGTTTATTTTAAAAAAATAACAACAAAAAAATCACCCCGTCGAATAACCGACCAACCCCTGACTCCGATCCTAACTGTCCACACCTACTGATTTTTTAATGTTTTTAAATAATAAAAAAATGTCACGGGAGTTAAAAAATTCGTTAAAATGTTTAAATTCAAATAGTGTCAGGAATCACTCGTTAATATAAGTCAAGTACGTCCCATAACAACCTGTATACAAGATGTCCGGGAGTTAAGTGCATTCACTTCTATATAGAGGTGATTCTACAAGACGGTATAAATATAAGTCAAGTACGTCCCATAACAACCTGTATACAAGATGTCCGGGAGTTAAGTGCATTCACTTCTATATAGAGGTGATTCTACAAGACGGTATAAATAAAGAAGATTGTAGTTTTCTGGTTAAAAAGTTAAATTGTTCATATGGAAAATTTAAAAATATGTTTTACAATTCTACCATCACGTAGAATCATCTTTTGAAGTAAATGCACTTTACCCCCATTTACCTGTAAATCCTTATTGTAAAACAATGTTTTTTCTTGTAATATTATTATTTGCGTGTTTTTGTGTATGTTTATCCGCTTGCGACCCATTTAATTACCTAATCGTATTATTATTATCTACTTTTTAGCGGTTGCGACTGATCCCAATAATCTGAGCACATTAACCGTTGACTTGCGACCTGCCAAATAATCTAAATCATGCGTTATAATTATAATATAACTATTATTAGTTTAAAACATGTCGGTGCATTTCCTATTTCATATAGAATTAATACAATATTTACTGTCAATTAATTGCGACCTATTGTTCTGCAAAACCATTAGCTCAATTACCTGTGACAAAGTAAATGTTGACGAAAGACAGGTCTAATAGTAAACAAAGCACAGTTAAAATTCATATTAAAAGCTTTTTAATGGGAATTTTCTAAAACTAAATAATGCTTAGTTACGCAGTGCAACAAGTAGAATACACAGGAAAAGGGTTAAATAGGAAAACTTTGTTTTAAAGCAGTGATGATCAATCGAGTGCCAATTTTTGAACCGCGAAATTTTGTCTTCATTATAATATATCGCATCATATATACCTACTCGTAGGTTCCAGAAACATCACATAATACACACAAAATCCTTAGTTATATCGACGACTCGAATATTATTCAGAGACTCTTCAATTATTAATGGTTATGTTTAGTACTGGAGATTGAAATAGATAAAATACATTCACCACAAGTTGGTACATTTTTAAATTACTTGATACAAGTAGTATACAATGATACAATGAAAGAATATGCGTTTGGTGTAACCCATCAGGTCTTGACCGTATTATGTCAGAGGGTAAATTTCAAATAAATGGAACATTTATGAATATATCCGAAAACTAAAAACGGTTTTGGAAAAGCGATGAAATACGCTTTCAAATTTTGTGATAATAAAAATTTTATTTTTGAAATATAAAATTTTTGCATACGAACATAAAAAAATTTAAAAAATGGCTAGCCTTACGTTATTTCTAACTAAAATTTCTGATAAAAAAAACTCTTACATAATTTATTAGCCAAACGTTATCGTCAACTCACTTTGTATCGTTTCATGTAAAAATAATTAATTAAAAATTCTAAAAACGTAATTTCTTTTCAAATTGCGGTCGTAAACTTCATAGAGGTGTACATTTTAATTATTTAGCGGTTTTTAGTGATTTCAATACGTAAAGGTATAATAAAATTATTTTCTCTTTCTAAGACTGTTTATACCACATTTATAACCATGATAGTGAGGGAGACACATCGAATCATGGAATCTGAATGATTTGTTCCGACAACCGAAAAACCAGACACACGGACCAAATTAGAAACAATACTGATTGAATTTTAGGAGAAAAACCCGCGTGGAAAATACAACTGAAGGTAAAATAAACAGTTAAAAAGTGATTCCGTTAGTGTAATTTTACAAGAGCAAACAAGGTTGATAATATAAAACATTTTATTCACAATCTAATCGTTACTATAAGTAACCCGTTCCTAAATTATAAACCATACATATTCAAATGATATTGTAGGTATCTACTAATAAATAAATATTTTTCAGTTATAATTGCTAATTTACAAACATGTAAAAATAAAGTTGTGAAATCCGTGTGTAAAAGTTGACCCAGGTCACGAATGGTAAAGATGGTCCATACATATATAAGAAGTAGGTGCGGCTATCACCGCGGTAAATTGTTAAACGGTTCCCAGCGGGACCGTCGCGTATTGGGGCTAATTTGCTGACAATTGCAAATTGCACATCCTGCAGGACCGCTAGTTCCAGTTGCAGTTGCAGCTACAGCTCTCAGCCACCGGCCACTGAGAGTGAGAGTGCAGCGCGGTGACCGTAATTACTGCATCTACCATCTACTTGTACCGGGTCAGACCGGGCTACTGCACTATAATAATTGAACCGACACGGGCTACCTAGATTACCAAATCTGGGGCGCTCTGACACTAGTGACACTCGACACTCCAATTCACAAACTTTAATTAAAAAGTATCAAGGCTTGAAACTAAACCAAAATCTAAAAGAAAATTAGCATTTAAGTGATAAGCAATACAAAATCATGTGATTTTAGTTTGAAAATTAGATCGCTGAGCTTAGATATATTTTAGTAGAACACATATTTGTCTTTGAAGTAATCGAGTATTTTTTTATTAGTCTTTTTATAAGCCCAGTAAAAATAAAGTATCAGCCTTAAAAAAACTACTTTAAAGTTCAAAATCTCCTACTTACGAATCCCTTTTCGTTTATGATTTTATTGTATAATGTGGGCAATTAATTTTTTCAGAAAATTTTCGTAAAACATTTAAATATTTGGGGGGGAGGGTGTGGGGAAGGGTAGGAGGGTGGGGTGGAGGGGTTGGGGGATTGAGAAGGGGGAGGGAAGGAAGGGGGAGACGGGTATAGGAGGGGGGAGGGTTAGGGTTGGGGGAGGGGTGGGGGAAGGGGATGGCGGGAGGAGTAGAGTGGGGAGAGGGAAAGTGTAAGGGAACTCGGGAGGGGAAGGTGAATACGGGAGGGGGGAGGGGAACTCAGGAGGGGGGAGGGGAACTCAGGAGAGGAAGGGGACGCGGAGGAGGAAGGAGAGTAGGAAGGTGAACGGGACGAATGGGAAAGGACGCGCAGGTAGAAACGATTTCTTTATTAAATGGCATAGCAACGCATGCCGGGTACCAGCTAGTCTATTGTAAATTGATGATAATTCAAGACGCAATATTATCTGGTAAAAGCCCCGGGGGTTGACTATGACGCAATGGTTTTAATTTAATATTTGAGTTTTTGCGAAAATGTAACCCACCCCCCAGAAATCCGATGGCGCCAAACCGTCTACGAATGATTGATTATAAAACGCTGTCCGTACTTTAAGCCTTGTAGGCTTTACGACATATTGAGTTACGAAAAGGGGAAACTTGGTGATTTTGATTTTAATTTTTTAGGTCAGTCTACAAGAAAGCTCAGAATTTTCTATAGGATTTAGTTTAGGAGAGTTTGGTGTCTAATCTAACCAGTTATGTAAACGCGTGTGTGTTTCATTGGCAAGCGTGCAAAACCGTCAAATCAACATTTTATTTGAGAATTGGGTTAAAATTCTTTTCTGATTACCAAACGGCAGTAAGGGAGACATTTAGGGTGTAAGAAAGAGCTAAAGCATTATTATGATAACGGGATAGGTTTTTTGCCTTTTTTGTGCCGTTGCCGTGCCGCCGCCGTAGAAAAACTGAAAAGTCAGAAAATTCTAGAACGATGAGGTCACGTACGATCTCTCTTATGAAGAGATTAGAAAGCAATTATTTTAAGGATAAATCTTATCTTTTTTGTTTTTGTTTTTATTATTATGAAGTTAAAATAAATTATTTGGCTTTCTTAACTTAAGTACAGAGTATATATAATGTAGTAGTAGTAGTATATAGGTATATATAAAGTAGTGTATAGTATCGAAATAATATTTTTAATTTTGTTCTAACAACTTAAGTTTAAATAGTTTTTTTAAAGGTATTTATATTCTTCTCCATTTTTAAGTTATCTGAAAGGAGATTGTATATGTGTACACTCTCTTGGCCAATGCTTCTCTTGCCACTTTCAGTCTTGACAGTATTTGTGTACAATTTCTTATGTTGTCTAGTATAATGTTCGTTAATATAATGTTTTGCCTAGTAGTCTAGTATAACGTTATAATCTCCAATCTACAGCTAAGAACTTCAAGAAATCGGTTTTTGTCTCCTCTAATCAATCTCAATTTTGCAGATGTACGGTGTGCACGGTCAATATGCGTTCATGCTATCATTGTCAAGTGCGATTTATGTTTTTAATTTACCTTTTTTGTACGAAACAGCTTGTTTCTTATCTATCTTGGTACGAGAGCACAACAGAATGGAGTTTGCAGGAAAACACCTCTTCTTCTTCTTTAACACGATTTATTAAATGCAATAAAAATACAATTATTACAAAAGGGTCTATTTACCCTTTAATCGGTTGATCTTCACGATCACACCACACTGACAAATATCGAAGTCTCTACTTCGATATCTTTATCAGTTTTTTACAATACTGAACTGTAGATACAACATGTACCTCCCAGTTCAATCTTAACAACGATACTGACGCAAAGGGCCTATTTTTCCTTTGCTAAATTGAAGATACACCTCGTGTACCTTCCAGTTCCACTGTAATAACAACACTCACGCAAAGGGCCTATTTCCCCTCTGCCCGGTTGATCTTCCCGATCACACCGCACTGACAAATATCGAAGTCTCTACTTCGATATCTCTGTCAGTTTTTCCAAACTCAACTGAAGGACATCTCATGTATCTTCCAGTTCAACCGTCACAATCACACTCATACTCTCTTCTAAACGTCACCATAGAAAAACATACAAATACAGATAATTAATATGGTACATTAAATGTGAGAACAGAATATTTCAACGGTTCCCACAACTGGATTTTAAAACCTAGCAATAAAACAATTGCTCAAAAGTCACCGAAAAGGGCCACCAATAAAATTAAATCTAAAACACTTAAGGACAGACAAATATTCCAAATATTACTATAATAAAAGATCCTCTTAGTTTGGGCCATAAAAGGCCGACAGCAAACACTTTCCCTTGGGGCTGCCATAAATAGTTATAGGTGCTATTTGAGGGTCCTATTTGAAATGTACTAATACCTACTTCAAAATAAAACAATTTAAATATTAACACTTTCTTCCAAATCTTTGCAAAGCAATGCATTTATATGATACCAGGCAGAATACATATTATTTCTCAAGGTTGGGACCTTACTTGAAGAAACCGTGGGATAATATTTTGTTTGCATATTTGAAAAAGAGAAACTCCGTGTAACTAAAATAACATGAATACTACGAATAATTATTTTACTGACTAAATAGGAAAAATCGCATTCTGGAACGAACACAGCTGATTACAGAATTGACGCATTACGATATATACCGATTTGAAAGAAAACAGGTGTCGCCAATTTACATAAAACCTAACCAATTGATGATTTGCCCAAGAAAGAAATATATATTTTTTTTTTTTTTTTTTTGAGTAAATTTTTTTACAATAAGTTTATTTCATTCTAATATTACATATTTTATATACTCTCCTAATAAAGCAAGTGTTTGTGATTAAACTATTGGGAATTCACATAACTGCAAATATGAAAACGAATACACTTATGTCGAATCGGTAAAAAGAATGCTATTGCTATAACATTATGTCTTAGCAATATTGAAATAAATTTCCCTAATTCCCATGATTTTTCACCTGAATACATTAAAAAATAATTTCGTCTATTTTAGCCCTCTGACCCAAATATTTCGACTATGTAGTCAGATAGGGTGTGCTGTGCATTTCTGTCGATCAAAAAAATTTACTGATGTTGCTAAAAAATGTATTGCCCCAATTTTATTACGAATTATTTGTGTCTCGTGCATCTCTTTGTATTTTTTTTGATTTTAGCGAAATTTTATATTAGGTCCTTACATATGAAATTGGCGTTTTGTATGGGAGGAACTTCGTATGGGAGATTATGGGAGTTTTGTATGGGAGCTTTTTCACCTTCCCAATTTGCTTCAAGTAGATTAAAACAGTTTTATCACTAACACCGCAGCCTGCAGCTAACTCGGACGTGGTTTGCGATGGATCCGCTTCTACAATAGCCTCCAATTCTTCATTATCAACTTTGGTCTCCGACCGTCCACGGGGCTTGTTTTGCAGGTCGAAATTTCCAGAACGAAAACGTTGGAACCAAAAACGCACCGTGTTTTCTTTTGCGGCACCGTCACCATACACATCATTAATCCTTCCAGTCGTTTCTGCAGCACTGGTGCCAAGGTGGAACTCGTACTCGTAAATAACGCGATATTTCAACTTTTCCATTATGTAAACTAACTGACTAAACTGACGCAAAGAAAAAAAAACAATTAAGGAAAAAACAAATGAATTATAATTTTCTAAACACAAATACATGAGTAAATAGCTGTATAAATTTGAATTTGGAATTCCTAACCAAAGAGAAGATATTTGAGATCAAAGTTGCCAGTACGGCAAAACGCCAATTTCATATGTAAGGACCCAATATTAGGTTATAATTTTATGTTTTTATTTTAATTTGTTTTGTTTTTTAATCTTTTTACGTATGTATCTATTTGTGTAGTTTTTACTCGTATATCTGGATTGATCTTACGTAAGTGAGAACATCTGAAAAATCCCAATATAATTAAATATATGACGGCCTCTGTAGTGGAGTGGTTTCGGTCCCCCCCTAAGATTCTGGAGGTCGCGGGTTCAAATCCTAGCTTGCGCAAATAAATATTATTGGATTAATATTTGTTATTTTACGAAATTAAAAATAATACACATATTGTAAACGAACATTGGTTTAAATGGCTTTAGCCGTGTTTAGGGAGCAGTTCTGAAGAGTTCGGTACTTCCCCACCTTCCTCCTCCCTGTCTCCTTCCTTTCCCCATTAAATTCAGCCTCATAACATACTCCAATCAGGTATTCCATGCATTGACTGGTTCCAGACGGTTGGGAACTGTTCTTGTTGTAAGGATAAAGGTAGTGGGGAGGGGAAGGGGACCTCACAAGAGCCTCAACTGCTCCCGTCTAGACGTCTGGCTCTAGGCCAGCGGGACTATGTCATCCCCAATTGGGGTATGTTGTGAGGTTGAAGGTAGTGGGGAGGGGAAGGAGATGGGGAAGAGGAGGGTGAGGAAGTATATAGCTATTCAGATCTGATCACCAAACACGGCTAAAGCCATTTCAAGCAACGTTTCAATTCTGAACGGTGGTCTTATACCAGGGCGATACTGAGAGTATCTTCCACTCTGGAGAATGTTGCAAATATACTATACTAGCTGTTTCCCGGCATGCGTTGCAAAACCATATTTTAAATAAATAAAATGTTACTCCTTGCATCTCCTTTCCCGTGCGTTCCCCTCCAGCTTTCCACTTCCACCTTCCCCGCCACCGCTCTCCCGCTCCCCCGTCCCGCCAACCCCCCTGGCACTGCATTTCTTGACTCCTCTCCCGCGCGGCCCGTAGCCGAAACTTTTTTCTAACATTTTTAAACTCGTGATATCTTTCTAATTAAATATTCGAATTGAAAAATTCAAAAAGTTAAATAAAGGTATTAAAGCTGTCTTGAATATGAAGTAATTTATTTTGATAAGGATTAAAACCAAGATACAAATAAAGAGCCTTTTCAAGCGGCGACATATTAATTAAAATTTTAAAATAAAAGGATACTTATTGTGGCATAACCATAATAGTTAGACATATGCTGTTGTGACCTTTTTTGTAAATAATAATGTGTTCTATAAAGTCGTAGTACATTATTTTATTCTATCATTAATAGTTTTCGCAGCGCACGCGATTTAAAGAATATTTTAGGTAATTTTTTTACACCCTTGGTTACATTATTGAAGTTTTAGTAAGGATGCCTATTTTTTTTTTAAATATAATATAGCCTATGTCACCCAGGGATAGTGTAGCTTCCCAACAGCGAAAGAATTTTTCAAATCGGTTCAGTAGTTTCGGAGCCTATTCAATGCAAACAAACAAACAAGCAAACAAACAATCAAATCTTTCTTCTTTATATAGTGTATTAGATTAGATGTTAGATATTATTTTAAATGAATGAAATTGTGAAATAACAAAAAAAATAATCAAATAAAATTTATTTACCCACGTCGGGATTCAATCCCACGACCTTCGGAATGCGAGTCAAAAGCCTTGCCTTTAGACCACGCCGGTCGTCAGACATGGTAACCAAATATTGCTAAAGCCATTTCCAATCTGAATGGTGGTCTTTACCGGGGTGATATGCTGTATATTATTTTGAATGAATAAATAGAGTGAGTTAGTTGTGGTTGTGAGTGGCAGTGAGTGATGCGGTGTGATGTGTCATGTGACACTTGTTGACAGGTTGTGCGAAGCGGGGCTGAGCTACGGCGCAGGCTGCCTGCTGGTGGCGTACTCGCAGGTCGAGGGCCGCGTGCCCTGTCACCTGCAGGACCCGCTCAAGGCCGTGGTCGTGCTGCTCGCGCTTCTCTACTACTTCTTCCTCTGCAAGAAAAGTAAGTACCTACCCTCCATCCTTTATCTCCTATATACATATATTCGAACTTATCGGAAGTTCAGAATATAATAGCCTCAACTGAGTTCCATGCCATATCGAGAATAATAAAATTTATTAAATCATGTAAACATTAGAGAATTTAATGATAATGTATTAATATACTAACCATATATTAATTGTATGACCCGGCGAACTTATATACTAATCAATAACTGTTGTGTTAACTTATAAGCTGAATTAAATTCAGTGTTTTTACTAAGTTAAAAAATAACACAATGAAGCAATTATCGATGTGCAACTGTCCGTGTTTTTTTTGTTAGTATCGGAGATGGCGTTGTGTACTTGCGGATTTATAATTTTTGGTATTTTCTTACTTTTCCACTTACGCAAATTGCGTTTCATTTTCTTTATACGTGTGAGGGAGATATATTATAATTATTGTATTTTTTCTTTGGAGGGGTGCAGACATAAGTCTACCGTTTTCCCATTTTCGACTGTTGAAATTTAGTGTGTAAGAAAGAGGGGCAGCATTATAAGTTTAAGATCAAAAGCAAAACAATCAGCGCATTGCCATTTGACGTTTTTGAATTTTTGGAATTCACTCACTACTCAATTTTATACTTATCACAATATTACTGCAGCTCTTTCAAAATATGAGAATTCGTTCCTTACAAAATGTACGAGGAAAAGAATTTTCTTCCTAATTTATTTTTTCGTGAATTTTTCCGATGTTTTAATAGCTATTCTGCTATTCGGGGCGGCGACAAATCCAAAGATCATAAAAAGTTCTCGAGTTATTTTATTTTGGTGTAACTGAAATGAGTTAGAAGCCTTGATAATATACATGATATAAAAAAAAATAAAAATAAAATGCTTGCAGAAATTAATAATAACATTATTAAATTATGATTTACTTTTAAAATTCGAGTGTAGTTTACACGCGGTAGAAGCGAAACTTTATCAAAACAATTTTAACCAATACTTAAAAAGTGAGGTCATAATCAAAGCGACCAATGAGCTTAGACTTAGCTTAATTTCCGTTTCATATCTCAACCAATAGGAGCCTTTAAAAGTGAAATAGTTATCAAAGCGGCCAATGAGCGCAGTTGATGCGTCGCAGATGCATTAATCGTCATTTCCGTTTCATCCGAAATCCAAATCACAGCGGGGTTATAGAAGTTTCGCTTAAAAAATAAATAGATAAAGAGAATTAAACACCCGTCTTACTAATTAGATTCTTACACGCTGCGCTCGGTTCAAAGTTGATACTTACACGAAATTCCCTCGATAAAAAATAATCTCAAGGAATGCCCCTAAAAATATTTAAAAAAAACATTTCTGGTTCTGTAGATACTTCAAAATATTGGGGATAATAGGTACCTAATTATAATGTGAAGCAATAAGACTATTGAGCGACAAGGAAGGCGCCGCGCCGTGCCAGCGGAATCTTGTTTACTGTCTTTTGAAGTCCCCAATGTTCTACAGGGCGGGCGGGGAGACATTAGGGGCGGTATTGAACGCTTGTTGACAGTCAAAGATATTGAAATTCAAAAGAGATTATGCTATGGTGTCCGCCGGACTGTCGGCGGACTACTACCTATTGGGAACAGTTTGAATAAGAGCCCGTTCACACTTCCGTCGTAATAACGGAGGTGGGTTCCGTCTTTACGACGGAGGCCCTAGCCGCTGTAGTGGCTATATGGAGCTGTTCACACTTGCCGGATCCGGCGTGAAGACGGATCCGTTATTTTTTGCCGGAGAGTTCGCCTACGCAGAGTGTCCGTCGTGAAGCCGGGAAGGATCGCGCTGGCTCATACATTTCAATGGAGCTGTTCACACTACACGGCGGGACGACGGATCCGTTTTGAACCCCCCACACCCCGCTTCACACTTCACCACCGCCCGCTCCCAGACGCAAGCGAGCAGGTAAATTGTGTTTTTATGGGGCGCGCATTTGGCGTTTATAATATTATTATATAATATATATGTTCGTTCCAGAATGCGATTTTTTCTATTTAATCTCAAGAAAATATTTAGTCATATCATTCATGTTTTTTAGTCATTTTAGTTATAATAATTGCTGGATGATTTTCGCGTACTTTCTCCTTTTCAAGTATGCAAACAAAATATTCTCCCACGGTTGAACAAATAATTTCAGCTATAATTGGGTGTACCCTAAATTTTCTTTTCACTTTTTTCCTTCTTTTTTATAAGTACCACATGACAACAAGAGCTTCATCGTCGTCCATTGCGCAGTGCGCACGACCGTCTACTGAAGAATGATAAAATGTTTTGGTCGTTGTTTTCGTAGAGTAGGATCCGTCTTGAAAACGGAAGTGTGAACAGGGGCCTAGGGCTTCCGTCATGACGACGGAACCCGTCTCCGTTTTTACGACGGAAGTGTGAACGGGCTCGTAAGGAAAGAATTTGTTCATTTAGAGCCCGTTCACACTTCCGTCGTAATAACGGAGGTGGGTTCCGTCTTTACGACGGAGGCCCTAGCCGCTGTAGTGGCTATATGGAGCTGTTCACACTTGCCGGATCCGGCGTGAAGACGGATCCGTTATTTTTTGCCGGAGAGTTCGCCTACGCAGAGTGTCCGTCGTGAAGCCGGAAAGGATCGCGCTGGCTCATACATTTCAATGGAGCTGTTCACACTACACGGCGGGACGACGGATCCGTTTTGAACCCCCCACACCCCGCTTCACACTTCACCACCGCCCGCTCCCAGACGCAAGCGAGCAGGCAAATTGTGTTTTTATGGGGCGCGTATTATTATATAATATATATGTTCGTTCCAGAATGCGATTTTTTCTATTTAATCTCAAGAAAATATTTAGTCATATCATTCATATTTTTTAGTCATTTTAGTTATAATAATTGCAGGTTGATTTTCGCGTACTTTCTCCTTTTCAAGTATGCAAACAAAATATTCTCCCACGGTTAAACAAATAATTTCAGCTATAATTGGGTGTACCCAAAATTTTCTTTTCACTTTTTTCCTTCTTTTTTATAAGTACCACATGACAGCAAGAGCTTCATCGTCGTCCATTGCGCAGTGCGCACGACCGTCTACTGAAGAATGATAAAATGTTTTGGTCGTTGTTTTCGTAGAGTAGGATCCGTCTTGAAAACGGAAGTGTGAACAGGGGCCTAGGGCTTCCGTCATGACGACGGAACCCCTCTCCGTTTTTACGACGGAAGTGTGAACGGGCTCTTAGTTGATTTTTATAAGGTGTGCGTGTACAGTAACAATATAGTTTGAATACGGAAACATTGGACATCTATCCTCTGGAATCGCAACCCACACAGCATCCCCTAAGATGCCCTCAGGGAAATTATTTTCTTCAGGGCCTCCTGTGTGGAGCTAATGTTAAAATATATATATATATATTTTTATAAATTTATACCTACATATATATATATAAGTATTTGAACTTGATTGTAAGTGGTGAAAAAGAAAAGGTAGGCCTATTTAATCTTAAAACGTATATTTTACAGATAACTTGTGAATACTGTAGGTACATGATTTTACAGATAACTTGTGAATACTGTAGGTTTATCTCCCTAAAGGACTGACATATCGTGAAAATATGGAAAGCTTTCTCACCCAAATTTCTACACTTACGTTGCAGTTTCCCTCGGACAAATTTATTATCTTAGGTGACTTCAATCTCACTGAAATTTCATGGAGTAAGTCTCCCACTAACACGTCCTTTATACCTAGTGATCGCTTATCACCTATTAGTGCTTCATTCATTGACTGCATGCATTTTTCTGGATTGTATCAATATAATGGAATTCCAAATACTAATGGTCACTTTCTCGACCTTGTCCTATGCTTCTATGCTTGTGACGAACCATTAATTTTAGAAGATTCTCATCACACCTCCTTAACGATGGAAGTTATATTTTCTGAACCCGTTACACTAGTGGAGGAGCTTAGAAGGGCTTACGTCTTTAGGCGCGGCGATTATGAGCAAATTAATACATCTCTCGATCAGGTAAACTGGCGTGATCTTCTCTCGGTTGGTGATATGAACACGGTTTTAAAAAAATTCTATTCACTTTTATATCAACTTATAGACGCCTATATTCCGAATAAACTATGTAGGAATTCTAAATACCCACCATGGTATAATTCGGCCCTAATTAAATTAACTAAAGAAAAGTACAAATACTTCAAAAAGTTCAAGACTTACAAAAACTCCTCAGACTATGCCTCTTTCTCTCTTCTAAGATCACGTCATAAAAAACTTAATTGGGAATGCCACAATAAATATTTAACTCAAATCGAACATGACATATCCTCCGACCCAAAAAAAGTATGGAATTACATTAAATCCAAGTCCAAATCCCATGGTGTTCCAAATATTATGACATTCAAAGACGAAAAAGCTGAAAATGGGTCTAACATCTGCAACTTATTCTCTAAATATTTTATTTCTGTCTACAACAATAACGCTCGAAGCACCCAGATTCTACCGGATAACCCCAACGAGCCCTGTGTTGCTAGCATTCATAATATTGACATCGACCAGCATCATATACAGAAACACCTTGAAGATCTAGATCCCAAAAAAGGTGCAGGCCCAGATAAAATTCCCCCTATCTTCATAAGCAAATGTGCGCGCAGCCTGTCTAAGCCACTATCCATAATTTTTAGTCGCTCCCTTAAAGAGGGGATAGTGCCAAACACCTGGAAAACAGCCTTTATAACTCCTATCTTCAAAAATGGCCAAAAATCTGACGTCGAAAATTATAGAACAATATCAAAGCTCTGCATCTTCAGTAAAGTTTTCGAAAAAATTGTGTATAACCAGATGTTTTCGGCCTTGAGATCATCACTCAATATCAACCAACATGGATTTATGAAGGGAAAATCTACAACAACGAACTTAACGGAGTTCACCGAATTCTTACAAGACAATATGGACCAGCGCATACAGGTAGATGCAATATACACAGACTACAGCAAAGCTTTTGATTTAGTAATTCATGATATATATATTTATTTTTTTTTTTTTTTTTCCATTTATTTATTACAGAAAATACATTATTTATACAGCAAAAATAACATATAAAATATAATATTTATATTTCAAAATAATCTTTTTTTTATACAAATAAACTATATAATAAATTTTCACTGATTTTTTTATTTTTTTTTTTGTATGATATTTCTCTTCTATAGAAGCAGACGCTTGTGATTAGAAGAGGGACGAGTATCGGGATGAAAAAATATTTAAAATATATTAACAAAATATATTTTGAATCTTTTTATTTAATTGTGGTAGATACTTAAAAAAAAACAAATTTACAAGTTATATAAGTTATGATGATAAATTTTATCAATTTGTTATTTTTACTTTAAATTGCTCTTTAATTGCTTTTAGTAGGCATTTATCGTCTTCGATTGTTCTTATTTTTTCAGGTAGGCTATTGAAGTATTTTTTTCCTAGATATGTGTAATGATGTTGTGCAAATGAGGTGTTACATTTTTGTGTTGGAAATATATGCTTTTGACGAGTACGACTTTCAGTTAAAAAGCTATGATTTTGTTTTTCTTTTATTATTTGGATTATTATATTTTTTCGAACTAGATCATTAAATTTTAATACTTTAAATTCTTCAAAAATAAGGTGAGTTGGATAATCTCTTCGTTTTTTCAATATAATTTTTATAATTAGACGTTGCACAATTTCAACAGGGAGTAGATTTGTTTTGTATGCAGCTCCCCAGCTTACTACAGAGTATTGGAGATTTGACTGTACTATAGCATGGTAGACTGATGTTAGATTTTCTAATGAGAGAAAGTTTCGGATTTTTAAAAATATGTAAATTAATTTCCTTATTTTGTTAACGGTAAGGTTGATTTGATCTTTCCAGTTCAGGTTTTTGTCTATTGTTATTCCTAAGTATTTGATTTTATTCGAAATTTTTAATGTGGAACAGTTTATTTTACAGTTATTTTTTTTGTGATCTTTAGAATTGTCATGTATAATTATATCAAAATTTACCGGAACGTCCTTTGATTTTATTGCAAATGGTATAACGTGAGTTTTTTCACTATTAAGAGATAGTAGATTTATATCAAACCAGTGTTTAAGTATGTTTATGTCTTCTGTTGCTTTTTGTTTTACAACTTGCCATGTGATTCCACTTTCAATAAGTACTGTATCGTCGGCATAAGAGGTTATACTACCATGAAGTGACTGTGAGAATATACCGTTTACATATAAGATGAATAATATAGGACCTAGCACAGTACCTTGTGGAATTCCATATTCAGATGTCTCTTCGTCGCTATAAATGTTATTTATTTTGACACATTGAGGGCGATTTTTAGGTAGCTTTTTATCCAATTTGCTACGTTTTCATTAATGTTCAAATTATCTAATTTTTTCATAAGTTTTTTATGGGATATCAAATGAATCATGAAAATGCTTTACTTTGCGTACGTACGCAGTTCTCTGGAGTACGCCTCTCAAATCTGGAATCCCAAGTACATATGTCACATAGAAAGGATTGAGAAAGTGCAAAACCGATTTCTACGATACCTTGATTTTCGGAGCTATCGTCCTCATCTAAGCCACGAAGAGTCAGCTACGTTCTTTAAGATATATTCTTTGGAAAGTCGAAGAAATTTGGCAGACGTACTATTTCTACGAAAAATAGCTACCTCTATGATAGATTGCCCGGAATTACTAGAAAGAATTCAACTAAGAGTGCCCATCAGACAAACAAGACAAAACCACGCATTATACATTCCTCAATGCAACACTAACTCTAAACAAAATACATTCATTCACCGCGCTTCACTCATCTTTAACATGACATACAGTGAATTCGACTTATTTAACACAGCACCTAACATTTTCAAATCTAAAATGAATAAATAACATTTACACATACATACCACTATTTACACAGAATAGATCCATCCCTTTCCCCTCCCTTCCACCATCCCATCCACATAATCTAATTTAACTATTTTTCTTTATACCTACGCACTTAATAATTTAATATACATCAGTGAAAACCTGTTATTGGTTAAATTTTTATTCATATGTATTTCATCAAACATTATTGTTATAAACTGTTGGTTTTCCAAATAAAATAAAATAAAAATAAAATGACCAAAAATACGCATTTATAAATATGACGTTTGTACAAAAGGTAATTCAGATTTTTTGGTGTTGTATAAAAATTACAATGTTTTTATGAATTTTCAAACAAATCGAAACATCGAACTCGTCACGAACAGTTTGCGCGATGACAGTCCGTGCGCAAGAGAGCGGCTACCCTAGGGCTTCAAAAAACTATTGTGCACTAAATATCGAAGAAGGACCTTAAATTTCACCCTTTTAAGATTCTAATGATTACAATTTACGTAATTTTTTCTGCGATACAATGTTAGAGCGATTTTGTACGGTAAGCACTATCTTTTGGAGTAATGCAGCCCATTTTCATTTAAATTGAAGTGAAAATTGTCGTAATTGGTCACCTAAAGGGGTCTCCACACGGTACAGCCGCAGTACCAACTGCCGAAGAAATGTAGTTGACTGTAGTCAAAAGCGCCAGCCGTATTGTTATTATAATAACAACACGGCTGGCGCTTTTGACTACAGTTCTGCGGCAGTTGGTACTGCGGCAGCACCGTGTGGAGACCACTTAAAGGACAGAACCCACGTTTAAAACATCAACAGCCACTTCACAGTCCCAAAGTGACGGTTTGGTGTGCATTGTCAAGCAGTGGAATAATCGGACCCTATTTTTTTTTTAAATTGTCGAGGGCAAGCCATTACTGTGAACGGGGTTTCTTATCGGCGCATTTATTTTTTGCCAAAAATGAGAGAACATCCTGCCTCCACTTCACACACATGGTTCCAGCAAGATGGCGCAACGCCTCACACTGCTAGAGAGACGATGGCGCTTCTTCGTGATGTCTTCCCTAAAAAACTGATTAGCCGTTTCGGTGACATCCCCTGGCCACCCAAGTCACCAGATCTCATTCCTATGAACTTTTTTCTATGGGGGTACCTCAAAAATGAAGTGTATGAAAACGACCCTGCGACCATCTCTGCACTAAAATAAAATATCGTTCGCGAAGTTAATTGCATCCCGACGTCACTTCTCCAGCGAGTGGCATGAAATAATGAGGCCAGATTCCAAGAGTGTGTCCGACGTGATGGTCTACATTTAGACGAAATAATTTTTAAGAAATAAAATCCGCACTTCCCTTCTCTGTAATAGGTATTGAAATAAATGTATATCCTTAGCAGTTTATTTTTAATTTAAATTTTAAATCGTAATTCTGCCACCGGACACCCGTTATGCCATTATTATTGCTTCAATATTGGTTATTGGGATGTAACCTATTTTTTAATTTTTCGAAGAAAACTTCTTCTAAAAGGTTGTCACTTTGTGATGTCATTATCTATTTATTAAAAGAAAATAACTTAGTTTACATCACTTTATTTTTTGTACACTATCAACATGTTTCGTGAACCATGTTCACTTCTTCAGGAATAAAAGTATACTAAAGTTAAAAAATTAATTATAAATTACATAATATGTAATATTATTCAACAATAATCTATACCTGTGACTAGTTCATATTAACTTGCTCCGTAGTAAAGTGTATTTTAAAAACTATAACGCTCAAATTAAATAGTTACTTGGAGTATTACGTGTTAGTACTACAAAGTTCTAAAGTATTTTTATAACATCCGAGCGATTTAAAGTTTCTTCCTAATTTAATCAGCAAAACTACATAATACAATTTGCTTTAACGCGGGTAGTACGAAAAATTCAAGATGCATTGCCGAGTGTGCTCAGTAACTATACTTACAGGTGAGCTAAAATTCACATGCGCCGCATGCAAAGGCACATTTCATTTAGCTTGCGGAGGTATTGTCGAGAATACATACCGTAGACTCAATCAAGAACGGCGATCTCAACAAATGTGTAAGCAATGCAATTCAGCGACACCCGGCGCTACTAGCCCACTGCAGACAAACAGTGATACTGAACCTTTGGTGCAGAGTAAAAAAGTTACTGATACTAGTTCAGCGCCCGCCGTTCAGATACCGACAAATCTAAAAGATATTCAAGATCTAGTCATGAACAAGACATCTAATCTGGAAAAAAAACAAAATGATATTCTAGACCAAAATAACAAAATACTTGAAAGTATTCAATTTATGAGTTCTCAATATGAGGATTTCATGGCTAAAATCCGTGATATTGAACTAAAGAATGATGAACTCACTAAAAAGAACTCAACCTTGGAAGCTAGGATTTATGTCTTGGAAAAATGTGTGGACATGCAGGAAAGGGAACTCAAAGCGAACAACTTAGAAATAAGAGGCATTCCTGAAATCAAAGGAGAAAACCTGCAAGACGTTTTATTCAATATCTGCAAAACAACAAAGTCCTCCACTGATACAAAGGACATTGATGCCATTCATCGCGCAGCAAAAAAAAACAACAATAGTCATCCGATAGAAATCATTGTTAAATTCAAAACGAACATAGCAAGAGAACACCTGTTAACAGACGTAAAAACTTTCAACAGAAACAAACAGAATCTAGAAGACAAATTGAACACCTCAAACATCGGTATAGCTGGTTCCTGCTCGCCAATCTTCATTTCAGAAGAACTAACATTTCGCGGTAAACAGCTGTGGTACAAGACACGAACAGCGGCGAAGGAAAAACAATATCGCTTTGCTTGGATTAAACGGGGGCAGATTTATCTTCGTAAAAACGAGGGAACTAATGCCATTATTATCTCAGACGAAAGCAAATTGGCTGCGCTTTGATAAATTTGAATTAATGGCTATTCTTTCGAGGTATGTCTTGACCCGTGCTTTTATGTCTCGCTCTCATTCTTGTATCATTTACTACCTTTCTGGAATTCATTTAATATCACCCATTTCCTGCTACCTTATTATTATTATTGTTTTTGCTTCTTGTTATCTCTTTCATACTGCATCTAATTACACTATTTATACTATATTACTATATATTACTGATATTTGTATAATTTACTACCGTTCTGGAATTAATCTGATATCAAGCAATTCCTGCTACCTTTTTATTTTTGCTTCTTGCCATCTCATTCATAGTACTACATATAACTACATCATTTGTACTATATTATGTATATTAAGCACATTTACCATTGTAACTACATTTGGAATCGCATTTAAACACATGTTACTCAGGAACCAACTTCTATACAACACACAATCAACACATATATATGATTCAATTAAATTATGATACCGGAAATGATTCCGGTATAGATCTTAACATGAATGTCATTGATGATCTGAACAATCTAAATAACTATAAATGGTGCGCTTACGGCGTTAAAATTATACACCAAAATATAAGAAGTATCTCTAATATTGACGATTTTTTAATTTTTCTTGATCAATTTAATTACCAATTCGATGTTATAATTTTATCGGAATGCTGGCTTAACAAAGATTACACCTCAAAAGTTATTCACAATTATTCTGAACACCACACAAACATATATCTCAATAAGTCTGGCGGTATCGTTGTCTACATCAGAGATGGACTTCAATCTCAAGTTGATGAAATATTCTTATCACAAGCCAATTGCCTGAAAATTGTATTGAATGATAACCTATGCATTTTTGCAATATATAGATCACCCTCTTTTCAAAATATTGACACCTTTCTGAGTTCACTCCAATCAATTATCAACAGCTCAAAAAATATGGAACGACAAATAATTATAGGTGACCTCAACATCAATACGATTACCGAATACCACCGCCAGTCCAACGATTACCTATGTCTGCTAACTGAAAATGGGTTCATTCAGGCAATTATCAGCCCTACTCGTGAGCAGGGCAAGAGTAAATCTTGTATTGACCACATCAACGTCAAAAAAATTAATCATGTTGACTCATTTGTCATTCACTCCACAATCTCAGATCACTATACAACTGCACTATGCCTTAAAAATAAACCTCCTAATCCTGCTAAAATTAAACATGTTGCAAGAATAAACTATAATAACTTAATTGAGGACTTGAGCTCAGAAAACTGGCAAAATGTTCTAGACCAATCTGATGCCGACTCATCAATGAATGAGTTTATTACTAAATTACATTCATATATATCTAAACATACAAGCAATAAACTTGTACCACATAAGCAAATAAAACTTACGCCATGGATCACCCCTGGCCTTATTAAATCGATTAACGTTAGGAACCAACTTCATGAAAAGGCGAATAGGTGTCCTGAGAATATTATAGTACAAGCTCATTACAAAAAGTATAGGAACTTTTGCAAGAAACTAATAAAATCGGCCAAAGAAAATTATTATAAAAAATTCATTTACGAAAATAACTGTACTCCAAAACGTTTATGGGAAGCATTTCGCAATATAACTAAAACAAAAATAAATAAATCTTCCGATATTAAATCATTGAACATCAATAACGTGAACACCTCAGACCCAAAAATCATTGCGAATTTTGCCAACAATTATTTCACGTCAGTGGGAGTCACACTTGCGAAAAAAATTCTCAAAAATCTTAATACAACAGAATCTGATCTCGCAAAGTCAACAATCTCTGATTTCGATCATAAACTAGACAATATCCATACAACTGCAAACGAAGTCATTAAAATAATTGACGAACTCAAGTCATCGAATGCTTGTGGTCCTGATAACGTCTCATCAATTCTGTTAAAAAGTACCAAATCCTTCATAGCAACTCCAATCGCGTATATTTCCAATCTAAGCTTCGATTCAGGAAAATTTCCAAATCATTTAAAACACTCTATTGTTATACTGCTTCACAAAAATGGAGATAAATCGCAGATACACAATTACCGGCCCATTTCTTTGCTCAATTCTGTCTCGAAAATTATTGAGAAAATTGTAAAAAATCGTGTCAGTCATTACCTCGAAAAAAATAAAATCCTTTCCAATAGACAGTACGGCTTCAGACCAGGACTGAGCACTGAAAATGCCATTACAAACCTGACGAAAATCATCTCCAACAATATTGATAGAAGAAGAAAATGCATTGCGCTCTTCTTGGATCTAGCCAAAGCGTTCGACACTATTTCACACAAAATTCTATTGAAAAAACTTCAGAGTATTGGCATTCAGGGTCAGCTACTTAAAGGGATGTACTAGCCACGGCCGAATTCGAAAACTGTCAAAATGTATTAATTATTACATCGCTAGATGTCGGTAGTAATGCCATCGCGAATTTTAAAACTTCAACATTCAACTTGTGTTATGTTATGACGTGCACAATATTTTTAAATATCGAAGTAAAAACCAAACCAATAACAAAGTGTGTTTAATTTATGGAACTTATTATTTTGGTAGAATATTTAGTATGATCCTTTTTACGAATGTTTCATTATTTGCTTGTTGATGGTTTTTTCCCATAGTTCACGTCAATCGTATACACTCGCGCAGCTCCCATTATAAACTACCGACGCGACGTTTGGAATCTCGTGGTGCATTTATTGTTATTAAGTTTATTTTGTAGAACTCCTTAATTACTTATTTCTTATTTCTTTTATATGTTCAATAATATTATTATTTAATGTATAAAAACAGTTTATTATAAACAAGTTCTGCTTCGTAATTATGTATTTCGTATTTATGCATTGTATAAATAATTTTTTAAAAGTAAAACTTCTTTACGCACGCTCGACACTTGGGGGTAAACTGGTGAATGCGTTACGAAAAGTGTGATGCGAACGGTAATCGATGCGAACAGTGATCGATGCGAACGGTGATTAATGTTATTAAAAAAGGAAACGAAGCATGCAAAAGAAAACGGGGCAACTTTTGCCCAGCGAAAAAAAGACGCCTGAGTGTGTACTACTGTGTGAAATGCAACAAACCAAATTGTCTGGAATGTCAACGTCTATGTCACCCCAATGTCATATGTTCTTTTATAAGATAAGTGAAATTTTATTTCAGTCGTGTGGTCTTGCACAATCGTTTTTTATTTTTTTTAAATGTTCAATAATATTATTATTTAATGTATAAAAAAAAGTTTATTATAAACAAGTTCTGTTTCGTGATTATGTATTTCGTAGTTATGTATTGAATAAAAACAGTTTATTATAAACATATTCTGCTTCGTAATTATTCTCGTGGTTCACATTTGGAGTCGATTTTATGGTGTTTTTATTTTTGAACTGCCAGGCTGCTGGTCGGCAGACCAAGGAAATCATGAATGGGATGATCTAGATCAGGGGTCTCCAAACTTTTAAGCCGGAGGGCCGTACTGATTACTCCAGAGAGTCCCAAGGGCCAAAACCTATAATTTTAATTATTTCCAATTTATTTTCCTGCCATTATCTATAATTTATAGACAATTCGCCGAGCACGCGCTCTGAGCAAGCACACGTGTGCTAAATTCGCTAGTTCAATTACTAATTGTGTTATATTGTTTTGTCACGACTGCGACGCTTAACGACATCTGGTGGTTAAGCCTCGATGACACACGGCGAGTTTACAAGCTACTATCTACTAAGTTTAAAATCGGGTGAATCGGCGAGTGAGATTGTCATGATGACACACAAAACTGTCTACTCGCTCAGTAGCTCGCGTCATTTTTGTAGGAAACTGGACTCGCACGTAGCTGCTAGCGCCAGTAGCGGAAATAACGTCATCTAATTCTTCAGACAGTTGACAGTCGAAATCAGCTGTTAATTGGCAGCCATATTGGAAACATAAATAAACCAATATTATAATCAATAATTATCAGCCTGAAACACTCATCTACATTGAAAAAATCTTCCGAGAAAAGATACTGGCCGCCAACGGGAATTGAACCCGTGACCTTCTGATTGCCGGTCAGGTGCTCTTGACCACTGAGCTATGGCGGCTTATCTAATACCCGCCAAATAATTCAATATATACTAGTGTTTCATTCGACAATTACTTATTATTACATTTTTCCAACTGAAAACAACCAACTTTATTTTTTGGCGTTGGCGTTGGCGGCCAGTATCTTTTCTCGGAAGATTTTTTCAATGTAGATGAGTGTTTCAGGCTGATAATTATTGATTATAATATTTGTTATCTACCCTTTGTGCTATGCATAAAAATCTTGTTTAAACGTTAGTTTATCAATTAAAAAATAATTATAAATAAACCAATCACGAGTAGCGGGTAAAGTTGACGACCTTTCAACTTTTTTCGTAGATTGTCAAAAATCTGCTAGTTAGCAAGTAACACGATAACACTGAGCGAGTTTACTAACAGATTGTGAATTTCTCAGATAGTAGCTTGTATACTCGCCGTGTGTCATCGAGGCTTTACAAGCGAAAATAAACGTGTTAGTGTGTTTTTAAAAGACATCTATGTAACGGTGTTTTGGTTTGAATTTGTTTTTTGGGTGTGATTTACTATGTAAAGTATGGCAAAGAAGCTAAAAGTAGACCGTGAATGCAGAACATTCCAAGATCAATGGAACTTTCAATATTTCGTAATGGAGTCCAGTAAGAAAGCACTTTGTTTGATTTGCAATGAAACCATAGCAGTTCTCAAAGAATATAATATTAAACGTCATAATGAAACGAAACATTTTCAAAATTTCTCAAAATGTACAGGAAGTTTGCGGACAGAAAAAATTGAAGCTTTGAAGCGTGGATTAAAACCGCAGCAATCTTCGTTTACGAAACTCAATGATGAACAAGAGGCTGCAACTCGTGCCAGCTTTCGTGTGGCTCTTGAATTCGGTGAATTCAAGAGCCACACGAAAGCCGGTATTCGGTGAGCAAGGTTTTAGACATAAGCTGTCGCGGGCCTGATTGATGACACTGGTTCTAAGATGTCGCGGGCCGGATTGATGACACTGGCGGGCCGGATGCGGCCCGCGGGCCGTAGTTTGGAGACCCCTGATCTAGATTACAGTTTTTTGTTAGTTTCGATCTTGTGTTCGATGTAATCGATGCAGCAGGGCATGCGAAACCGATATGAAACGGACGAGGTTCGGAAATTTACGTCGTTTTACGGATGAACACAGCTCTTACGGCGACGGTGCGTTGGTTGTTCGAACTTCCAACTAGTATGGACTATTTTGGCAATCTTAAAATGACTATTATTATTATAAATTTGTACAAAAATATGGACACGCGACAGCAGTGAGGGGCACCGCGGCAGGTTTTGGCTTATTTAAAAAAAATATGGCATTCTTATTTAAAACTATAATGAAATAAAAATAATAATTCAGAAAAAGAAAAATTACAATTTTTTTTTTTTAAAGTCGTACCCAAAAAGCTGCCAGGCTGCTGGTCGGCAGACCAAGAAATTCTTAAATGAAATGATCTGGACTATAGTTATTCATTGGTTTAATTCGTGTACTCGATGACGTAAAATTTACTATTTTTTACCCCACTTTGACGCCGGCTGCCTGCGAACGTGCCAGGCTGTCGGTTGGCAGACCTGCTTTTTTCTCATTTTCTAATCGACTTTTATTATTCTCGTTGTTTTGATGTCGTAATTTTTTCGAAAAAAATCACTGACTATTTCCGTGACAGCGCGGCTCCTGCCAAAAGACGCACCGGCAGACCAGCTTTTTTAAGGTTTTATAAACGTCCATTATCACTACAAAGTAGTTTCATTCGTATACTCGATGACGTAGGGTTTACCTATCTTGTCTATTATACTTAATACTAATACTAATCATATAAGGTAATTTTTGTATCTACTACCAAACACAGCGTACATAATGTACCTACGGAGAAATGTTCGACGAGTGAATGAATGTCCACGACACAAACAAATGAACTAATACGAGACTAATACTGATATTCCGAAATACGTCACGCTACATATATTATAGCTGTGTGTGTGTACGCAGCATTGAATTCTCACACATACTTGCAAAACGTGCCCGTCGCCACACGCATGGAACAATATGAACATCGCACAAACCATTTTCGGAAGTATAACGCACATGAAATGTTATATTTTAAACGATTTATACAATATGGCGGTTGAAAAAATACAATTCGACAAACTTAGACTAAAAAAGAGAATTTTCGAGTACTTCCTGTTTTTGTAGCTTACTGAGTTTACTGCAGTGGTTCAAGTGAGTCGGTATTCTATGTTTAAAGCTATTAATAAAACATTTCGCCCGTATTTTCAAAATATATACGCTGTCAAACGAGGAGCGTACAGATTCCCTACCTGCCAACGGGAGATTCTAGCCCGGAATGAATAGAAGCTACGAAATGTGTTCGATTTTGGTGAAAAATGAAGTATTTATTTAATTATCAATATTCACAGATATCATAACGATAATAAGAGGCCGTACTTTTACAGATGTGTGTATTATGTATATATTTTAAATTTAAAATATTGTGTAAAATCATTATTTACGCGATAATCATAGACTAAAGTTTTAAAAGTGGGTTGAATGGTGTATCAATGTTTTTATTTTTCATGGTCAAATGCCTACATCGATTACAAAAAAAAATAAACAGATTGAAAAATAAAAGTCCATTATTTGGTAACAAAAAATATCAAGTCTAAGAATGACACACGAAAGGTAGTATTAAGCCGTTTTAGAGAGCCGTTTTTCAGCAAATTACAATTCTGCCCCTATAATATACTCTTAAGTGGTTAGGTAGTTATCTAGAAAATAGGAGCCAAAGAGTGAATATTAACGATACTCTAAGCGATCCAGCTGATATTAACTTTGGTGTACCTCAAGGAAGCACTCTAGGACCACTTTTATTCAATATCTATATAAATGAATTATGTAACAGTTCATTTGCCGATCACATCATCACTTTTGCCGATGACACAGTATTATTATTTGAAGGCAAAAATTGGAATGAAGTTCATTATAATTCAGAAATTGGTATTAACAAGGTAAAACAATGGCTAGACAATAATCTTCTCACTCTTAACACTGAAAAAACTAAATTCATCCGCTTCAGTGCAACTCAAGCGGGACAACCAAGAGAAACTCAAAGAATTACTATACACCATTGCAATGACCCAAACACTTGCAATTGCAATACCTTAGAATATGTGGATAGCATAAAATATCTAGGAGTTATGGTCGACAAGAATCTGAGATGGAATGAACATATCGACTCAATTGCCACAAAGGTCAGAAAACTCACGCATCTTTTCATGTCTATAAGAAATATTCTCTGCACAAAAGACCTGAAAGTAATGTACTATGCCATGTGTAACTCGTTACTTGAATATGCATCTTTAGGGTGGGGAGGATGTACCAAATCAATACTGGACCCCTTATCCAAAGCACAGAAATCTCTACTAAGGGTCATCCTAAAAAAACCTTTTAGATACCCCAGCAATGATTTATTCAAAGAGATAGGAGTTCTGGATGTGAGGCAACTATTCATAAGAAAAGTTATATTATACACACAAAAATATCGTCACCTCTTCCCATCCGTAGAACACTATCACAACACCCGACACGCAGGGAGGAATCCAATTGTTCCACTTACTACTATGACATCCCTTTCTCAAAGACAATATTCTTACCTAGGTCCAAAAATGTTCAACCTTATACCCGGTTCTTGGAAATTGAAAAGTGCAAGCGTCCTGCGTAAATTAGTCAATGATTGGATTCTGAACTTAGGGAGAGTCGAAAGTGAACGTATGCTATTTAACTGATAAGCAAAATTACCTAACTTTCCTGTTCACTAGACTAAAATTCCTAAAACACTTAATTTAGTTCTGATTTTGCTTCGCAATGTTTCGACATCCTTTTTGATGTTTTTATACCTGGGATTTATGGTTTTGCGCCCCTGAACTTGAAGCCTGTCTGCTGCATGTACTCGTAGGTACATCACTGCTGTAAGGCACGTCACATGCACGTCGCGTACTACTCTGTGTTGAACTTGGTACCTTACAGCGGTAATGATTTATGATTTAAAATAAATAAACAATATACAACACAACATGTATGACGTACGAAGTATTGTACCAATTTCACCAAAGTAGCACTAAATCAGGTACTATTTACTTATATTCATAGTTTCTGTTTCATAGTTTATATTTCTATCTATATTTATAGTCATTGTTTTTATATTTTAACAGGATTAGTTGAAGACATGAGCGCGGTGTATATTCGTATTGTCGTATAATGTAATATGTTCTGAAATCATGTTTTTGATCTGTTAAAATAATCATGTTTGCACATAATTTTTTACACGTTGTAGTTTTAACGCAAAAAAAAATCGTATAATCAATACATACATAAATTATTTTTAATATTGTAAATTTTAATATAGTTTCTCCTACAAGTGTACTGTGTATTAATAGTTCACATTTCTAAACACAACCTAACATAACTTCATATCTTTATGTTGTAAATCTTATTGTAATTCCTCCATCTTGTTATCAGGTACCTGGTTTACACTTTTTCAATACTACGAAGTTACATATTTATCTCATACTCTGTAAATCTGAATACACTATTTTTTACCAGGTTAATTCGGTAAATCCGATTATAATATGTGCTACCAGATTACTTTTCTACTTTGTCACAAGAAAAAAGATATATGTGTGTATGTGTGTATATGTGTGTACATACACATATACATATATATATATATATATATATATATATATATATGTGAAGCGCATGGTTTGAGGTCATTTATTCTACCTTGCCGATACTTCAGGGACATTTGTATACTTTGAGGACAGGCCCAAAGTATCTGACCCCGAAGTATCGTTTTGCATTATATATGTAATGCATAGTTTGAAGCCATCTTCAAAATTATACACAACGCATTCTTTGGGCCATAAGTTGTAAAATATGTAATAGATGTCACTAGCGTATCGTTCTTTGATTTTGGAATTTTCGATTGGAAATGAACTTTGCTAAGAACCTAGATACATACCTACTTTACGTTTATATTCTTTTTTAGTTTATTTATGTCGGAGAAATTTGCATTTTCAGAACAATTTTATTTTTTTATTTAGTTAAATCATTTTTTCTCATTAGATATTTATATGAATAAATTAACATGGTATATAAAAAAAAAATTAAATAATCCAATAAAAATATTTTATATTTTGCTTTGTGCAAATAATAATCTCGAAAGCACAGACGCAATATGGGCTTGCTGTGTCTGTTCTACAGATATTTCAATGGAGCCCGCTCTAAGGAGCTTGCAGCATTGATCCCCGGTGCACCGGTGCACGTGCGTGAAACTCGACGACGCGGGCAAAACACCCTTGCACAGTTGATGTTGGCTTTATGAGAACGGCTCGTTTCTTCTATTCGTTTTTGTGTAAGTCGGCTCGTATGCGGAACGAGCTAACGGTATCTGTTTTTCCTCCCTCATATAATCCGGGCCTCTTCAAGACCCGCATTAACAAATCCCTTCCTACAGCCCCTACCTTAACCCGCCTCACAACGCTGCCCAACCGGTTGGTGACATAGTTCCCCTGTCTATACAATGTAAGGACGGGGGCTCTCTTGTGAGGTGTCACATAAAAAATAAAAGTTTTGTATGATTTTTTTTATACATAGGTAACATTAATAAATGACTTTTTTTAACATTAACTCCACACGGCCCGGAGGAAATAATTTCTCTCAGGGCCTATAATATCATCTTTGGGGATGCTGCGTGGAGGGTCGTTTTGAGGAGAGGCAGGAGTGAACATGGGCCTTGAAGAGACCCATGTTGTAGGAGGGAGGAACCACAGAGGCCGGCAAATCATTCCACATCCGAGCTGTTGAACTCAGGAACGAGTCGTAGAAGCGACCCGTTCTCGCGTGACAAATTTCAACCGTGTAAATATGTTGGGCGCGCGTTTCCTGACTATTTGCCGGTGCCGGTCAAGGGTTTTTTGAGTTTCTTCAGGAATTTTGGGGCTCCACTCCAGGAGGCTGACATATTTTATTATTATATAATTTAATTAATCAATTTGTTTCAAAGTATATATAAATGAGGGCACACACACCAATACACAACCTAGAAATTTGTCATTCGTCATAATACAACCTGAACCTACAACCCGCGACAGGAGTGGAGGTCGTAGGAATCCCCAAACAAAAACATCCCAAAGATCAGTTTGTAATACTGGTCCAGATACTACACTTTGATCTTAGCCAACAGGCCGAGAAGAGAAGTGCTTGGTAGTGATGAGTCCAAAAACGACAAACACGTTTGCACAACATGTTTGGAATCAAAAAACGCCAAAACTGTTTTCTATAATCCTTACAAACAGTTTTTCCGTTTTGTCGACTCTTCTATCTTATATCACGAAAGCGCGAGAGTGGATGAGACAGAAGACAGAACCGCTACAAACGAAAAACATTATCGTACCCTCTCGCACTAATGTCGTAATAATATGTGAGAGTGTGATAGGTCTATTGCAAGCGAAAAACAGTACTTCTTCAATGAAAAACAGTATCTTACCCTTTCTCACTAGCGCCTTAACATTATGCGTGAGTAAGTAATAATAATAATAATAATAATAATAATAATAATAAAAGTTTATTCCAGAGTGTATGCAGGGGTAGTGCAATGCAATACATTCCATATTTTGAAACAAAAAATGGGTTTATGTTAAAAATAAAAATAAAGTAAATAACAACATATAAATAAATTTAAAAAAAACGAATAAGCATGAAAAACATGAGAAAAATAATAATAAACAGTAAAATTAATTCATGCAGCTGTTTACGGAGGGTATTTCATCGTCTCCCGTCTCCAGAGGGCCATCAGGGGGGACTCCAACCAGGTAGTCATGGCGGTGATGATTGCATTCTTCGATTGGCGTAGTCTGCGCCATAAACTTCCCATGCGGTGGCCAGTGGCGGATTTGCAGTCTTGGCCGCCCTAGGCCCCAGGCCATGTAGCCGCCCCTTTCTCAGTACCCATCATATTGACCAGGAGTATCCAAACTTTTCAGTAAGTTCCAGTAAGTTCCTAAGGTCAAAACCGTTTTAATTTTCCTGCTATTATCATTCATAGTTGCTGCGTGGCGGGCCGGATCGAGAGAGACTGGGTGAGGGAGGCCTTTTGACCTTTCCAGCCGAACTATTTTTACCCATCACCTTGCACCGCAGTTGGAGGGATGTATTCATACGTATGTCACTCCTGGACACACTAACCCCCAGATTCCTACCCACCCCTCATACCTTTTCCTTTCCAGAACTTCCTATCCTTCCCTTCCTTAAAAAGACCCTCCACACAGCATCACCTAAGATGACATAGGTCGTGAGGGAAAATATTTTCCTCAGGACCTCCGGTGTGGAATTAATGTAAAAAAATACGCTTGCTAAATTCGCTAGTTCAATTACTGTATAATTGTCGCAGGCCGCCGGATTGATGAAATTGGCTGACCGTTGTTTAGAGACCCCTGATATAGACTATAGACTACATAATGAATTTATTTATTGACAACTTTTGTCGAAATCGATTCAGAAATTTAGTTTACTCTAATAGCTGCTAGTTTTTTTATATTTTCTAAGGTTTCAAGGATTTGAATAAAACATTTAAAACAGTTTTAGGTTTAATTTATTTAACAGTTTCAGGTTTATTCTCATACAATAATATATAAGTGTTTCGTGTTTCACAGTTACAATTAGGGTTGCCAGATATGGGCTTATCTTTTCCTGGACATTTCTGGGGTTACAGACGAAGTTGGGGTTTTAGAGTCGAAGTCGAAATCCAACTAAAAATGTTGGCTGTTGGATGGGCAATAGAAAAAAATATTACTAAATTACTAGTTAGGTATTTTGTATTTTAAAAGAAAAAAAGCAAATGATTATAAAACATACCTTTATTTTTTGTGAAATCTATTAAGTAACAAACTGCATACATACCAACCATACCATATACAGTCAAGGATAAAAAGTTATAGTTAGTCAATAATAATAATAATATGTTAATAATTGAGCAACTCTTTAAGACTTATTATTTATTATTAAACTTTGGTAGAAAAACAACATTAGGTATTATATATATTAAAAAAAGTTAAAATAAAAAATTGAGCATCTCTTCAAGGCTTATTAATAAAACTTTGGTAAAACCTCAACATCGGAGATTATTAACATACATAATACAGCCATGGATAAAATGTTATAGTTAGTCTCCAAACAAATAAAAGAAATCAGCACCTCTTTTAAATAAAAATTAACTTAAGGTACATATTCGAATATAAAAACTAAACTTAAAATACAAATTAAAACTTTGGTAAAAAAAATTAAGTAAAGTATTATCTAACATAAAAAAAAAAACTGAATTCAAACTAAAATTGAGCAACTCTTTAAGACTTATTATTTAAACTTTGGTAGAAAATCAACATCAGGTATTATATAAATATATTTAAAAAAAAATCAAAATAAAAAATTGAGCATCTCTTCAAAGCTTATTAATAAAACTTTGGTAAAAACTCAACATCGGAGATTATTAACATATATAATACAGCCATGGATAAAAAGTTATAGTTAGTCTCCAATCTCTCCAAACAAATAAAAGAAATCAGCACCTCTTTTAAATAAAAATCAACTTAAGGTAAATATTCGAATATAAAAACTAAACCTAAAATACAAATTAAAACTTTGGTAAAAACAAATTACGTAAAGTATTATCTAACATAAAAAAAAACTGAACTCAAAACAAAAAATGAGCAACTCTTTAAGACTTATTAATTAAACTTTGGTAGAAAATCAACATCAGGTATTATATAAATATATTTAAAAAAAGTTAAAACAAAAAATTGAGCATCTCTTCAAGGCTAATAAAAATAACTTTGGTAAAAAAAATCAACATCTGGCAGTTACAATTCTCGTCTCCACTTAAGTGCAGCAAAATCATTAATTAGATCTTCGCACTCCAATTTTCTTAAAAGATCTGCTTCTATGTTAAGTAAAGCAAGATCGTTCAGCCTTTGCTCCGTCATTGTTGTGCGTAAATAATTTTTTACACGTCGTAAACAAGAAAATGATCGTTCTCCAGAACAGTTACTGGCGGGAGTACACACACACATTCGAAGAGCAATATCCACGTTTGGATAAATGGTTTGAAGATCTTCAGTTCGTAACCATTTAAACAAACTGACAGCACTGTTGCGATCCTCATTTTTCACACTGCAGTGTGCGCGAAAATGGAGACATTCTTCTGAAAAATGAGCATCTAAATCACTAGAATAAATCATTTGCAATGATTTTGCCTTTTCTTCGACTTCAGTCGGGCTTAGTTTTGTCAACTTAGTAATAAAATTAAATTTGTTATAAAGTGATTTGTAAGCACCCAGTCGTTTTTTTAGTTCTTCTGATAATGAATCGATGATTACTAAAAAAGTAGTAATTCTAAAATTTTCACGGCCGTTTTTTTGTTGCATCTCTTCACCTGTACTAGTCTCGCCAGGAAGTAGCTTAGGCTTTCGAATGCGTCGAAAATCTCTTTCATATTCCTGTAAAAAGGACAGTTTCTTGGCTTGGTTTTCGAAATCATCGAAATTATCCCGTATTTCGCCAATAAAACGAATAAGTACCTCATACAGTTCTATGACAATGGTTATGTCAATTTCCACACTCTGAAGTTTTTTACTTGTGGCGTTAATGCGATTTAGTAAGAATCCCCAAAACACAGTCATGATGGCCGTTTCAAAGCGTTCCAGCTTTAAACGAATACCTCTTGCTTCGCAAATAACGGCTTTCTTCTGTTCCGTGTCTGTTTCGATGGAGACTAACGCTTGATGGATTTCATGCCACGATTCGCGTAAACTTTTGCATGCATCTGCACGAGCTGACCAACGAGTCATTGATAGACTTTTGACGGTGAAATGGGCTTGTAGGAGTTCCCAACGCTGAGTTGATGCTGCGAAGAAATTATACAACTCTTGGAGTAGAGAAAAGAACGAACAAGCCTCTTGGCTGCTTTCAGCTGCACACTCACCTACTAAATTGAGCGAGTGTGCTGAACAGGGAACATACTCGGCAAGGGGAGAAAATTCCTTTATTTTAGCTTGTAGGCCGTTGTATATGCCTGACATGTTAGCTGCGTTGTCATAAGATTGCCCTCGGCAGTTTGAAATGTCGATTCCCAATTCAATTAAAGTTGAGGTTACAATATTTGTCATTTGTTGTGATTTATGGCCTGTGTTTGGAATGAACATGAGGAAACGTTCTACAGGTGATCCATTAGGCAGGACATATCTGATTACAAAAGTGAGCTGGTCTACGTGAGATATATCCGGCGTCGAGTCGATGATCAGAGAAAAATATTTCGCTGTTAATATTTCCATTACAATTGTCTTCAAAACTTTGTTTCCCATAAGCCGAATGAATTCTTCGCATGTTGTTGAAGAGAGATAACTCGTATATCCTGAGCCTGGATTCCCACAACGTGTAATGTGTTTGGCTAAGAACGGATCGAACTCAGCGATAAGTTCTAAAGACATCAAAAAATTTCCATTGTGAAATGAACCAAATTTCTCGTCGTGTCCTCTGAAAGACAAACCACGTGATGCAAGCGCTTTTACACATGCAACTACTCGTTTCAAAACGTTTCTCCAGTAAATTATTTCTTCATCTAATTGTATTGTTAATGCGTGGTCAATGCGACCTAGCGTGTTGCTTCGTTCGTTCATAAGCAGGACAGATATTTTGTGAGTAGACGAATTTTCATGGGTCGATACTCGGTAATTGGAATTTTTCCAATCATTAAAACCTTCCTTTCTATCAAACTGACTCTCCCCGCCATTAAAAAGAAGACAAGGTCCACAAAAAACATGTCCAGTACTTCCGGAATATATTAGCCACTTTCGCGGAACTTTTTCGCCATTTAGAAGTTGACGTTCGAATAAATTTTCTGACAACTGTCGCACCTTATCTTTGTAAATTCGCACACTCTTAGAAAAATTATTTTGAATGTTTTGATTAGCTCCGTTCTTACAAATGTAATCACGCGTGAACTCGTCGATTGTCCATTTGGCTGGATCGTCGCTGATTTCGCACAGTTCCTGATCCGGATAAGGCTGCACTCCTGGTACTAGTGGAACATCTTTGGCTTCTTCCTTTAATCCACTTGCCACAACGATAGAAATATCTGCACTTGAAGACACTAAAGAAAAATCAGTTGATATAACACCGCTACCACTTGGAACGTCGCATGTTGGATCAATGACATATGGTTTTCCAAAGAAATCGTCTAATTTCCGCGTTTTTTTAATTACATCCTGTTGTTTATTATCTTTTTCTTTAGCTCGCTTGCGATACTCAGCCCCACTTAACCTTTTCTTTCCATCCATATCTAATTATGCGAAATAACACTTTTAACGTGAGGTATCGTCCACGTCCTGTAAAATATTTCGATTTTTGATAATATTGCAGTACATACATACACGTCGCGTCGCGAATACCTTTACGAAATTAGAAAAACGCTCATCCCCTCGCTGCAATTGCTGTACGCACACTGAACGACTGAACTGACCACTGACCACTGACTGCTGTCGCCTGTCGCGAGCGGGGGCGTATTTCCAATCCCTACCGCCTTTCAGTCGCGATAGGGTTTGTTACACTGGAACGATTTCGATTGAAAAATGGACCACGGACCACTTTTATTTTTCTGCTATTGATTTTGGTCCAAAAATGGACCACATTTCCTACCATTTTTACACGGAGCTATTGCAATGCTTTATCTATTTTGACCATGATGTCACAAATCCGAAATCCGTAGGCTACTTTAGAACAATGTTAAAAATAAATAAAAATCCTTTGCCTCTTAATCCTATTCCTATGTTCCTCCTCCCCCCCCCCCCTCCTTTTTCATATATTTTAACTAAAAATATATTTTTTTAAAGAAAATACCTACCCTTTATAATGTCACACTTTATTATTTATCATCAGTGGAAAGTTCATAATTGGCATAAATAACAGCTTATTATTGTATTATTTTGTAATCTCTGATTTATTTATTTATTATAGCTTTTGTAAGGTGATTTATGCATAACAATACCTAACGCGGTTCAGTCACTAGCGGCACTAGCGCGACTGAATCCCGGTAGGGATTGGAAATACGCGAGCGGGCGAGCGACGGCGCATGATAGGTGTGGCGAGGGCAGCTGCGGGGCGGGGGGGGCGCGCTGTGTGCTGTGTGTGAACACGCTCTTGCATATCGCTAGCCATATATTCCAATTGGGAATATATAGCGAGCGATAGGCCGAAATACGCCATCCCACGCATATTATAGCTGTGTGTGAACACGCTCTTATGAAACTTCCGAGCACGAGCGCGAGACCCTTGCGGCTAGCAATGACGTTCTCGTACGTAGAATATTTAGGTACTTAGAAAGTAATTTCTTGTTATGATCTGTGACTTTTTTGTCGCGATTGGCCGCCCCTAATATCTGGCCGCCCTAGGCCCGGGCCTATTAGGCCTAAGGGGAAATCCGCCACTGGCGGTGGCGGAGAAGTGCTCGGAAAGTGTGCACTCGTCCCTCCAGGAACATTTCCGTAGCACTGCAGTATCTCGGTAGGCGGAAAAGTTGACGGTATGCGTTGTTGTAAGCAACCTTTAACTTGTTCCATTGGGATGCAGTGTAGTCAACCCACAGTTCTGATGTGTACAGCGAGGTACAGAAAGCGTTGAACAATATTCTTTTTACTTTTGGGCTGCATAGGTAAAAACGTCTTGACAGCATACCCGCTCTAACAGATATCGCTCTTCTCTGCCTTTCCATATCCTTGATATCCTTAAGGTCGTCTGTGATGATGTGTCCCAGGTACTTAACGCTGTGATAAACATTCATTTTCCTGTCATCTAACCATACTGAGGGTGTTTGGATGGTTTCGTTTTTGTTTTTAAAAACCATAACTACTGACTTGTTAGTATTATATAACAGGTTATGGTTTTTTGCAAAGTTTTCACAAATTCTTAGTAACTTCTGTAATGCGCTTAGTGACGGTGCAAGAAGAACCATGTCATCTGCGTAATTAATGTTGTTCACACATACTCCATGTATATGGCATCCTATTTTCGTGTCATTAAGTTTTTTAATAAGATCATCGGTATATAGATTGAACAGAACCGGAGACATGCTTCCTCCTTGCCTTACGCCACTTTTCAAATAGAATGGATTAGACAGCTCCCCAGACCATTTCACAATATTTTCTTGTTGCGTGTGCCAAATTGAAAGAATCGCTATTACATCTTACGGAACTGCTCTTTTCCTTAGTTTTTCCCACAGTTTATTATGACGTACACGGTCAAACGCCTTGCTTAGATCTAGAAAGCAGGTATAGATTGGCGTTTTCCTTAGTTTATAATAGCTGATGGTTTCTTTTAGGGAATATATTGCCATAGATGTTGACAGTGCAGGTTTGAATCCGAAGTGGTTATCTTCTGTTTTTAGATGGTCTGTTACAACAACGGATAAAATTTTTTCAAATAATCTCGCCACGGCGGTTGAGAGTGAAATTGGTCGGTAGTTATTGATCACGGATGGATCAAGATTTGTTGATTTAATTATGGGAATTATTACCGTTTTTGTCATTTCATTCGGGATGTGCCTGTAACGCAAAATATTTGAAAATAGTTTTGCTAGGATGAAATGAATTGCTGGTCCAGCATACTTAATGTGTTCAAGAGCTATTGAGTCATGTCCTGTGGCTTTTCCTGCTGCCATTTCTCTTAAAGCTCTTTCGACCATACACGGAGTAATACTGATAGCGGTGGTACTACATTCAGTTTTCAAGCAAAAATTTATATCCAGAGATTTTTCTGCAGCTTCTTCACCCGCCATAGAGAGTAAATTACGAAATTCATTGGCGATATTTTCCTTTCCTCTTACTCCATTAACACAGAGAGGAGTTTTCATATTCGTTTTCAATTCTGAAGATGTTTTTTGCCAAAATTTATGAAAATCTTTATTTATTAGTGAGGTGGCAATACCATCCATTCGGTTTTGTATTTCTGTCTGTTGACATTTTTTCAGAGCTACTTTGAAAATCGTTCGGTATTTCTTCCTGTCTTCGGCCACCGGCCCTGATAGCGGTTTTCCGGCTTCGAGCCATGAAAGAAAGGCGCCTCTGGATTCTGCGTATTTGGCTGCAACCATATGATTCCATCCCGGAATGTTTCTATTTTTTCGATTTGGGTTATTGAATGTGGTGGAGGCAGCATTTCGCAGTGCGTCTACAACATTTTTATACAGGGAATTTATTTGATTTTTGTGTATTTCAGCGGTTGATTTTTTATCAAGTTCTAATTGGGAGAAATCTTGAATTATGTTTAGAAGTTTGTTATTGATAGCTTCAGTGTATCTCATTATATCAACATTAGATTTCGGATTCCATCTAGAAGGATCAATTATATTATCGTTACACGATTCCACAAAGGCTGGTAAGAATTGAAGGTTTAGATTTATAATCATTGGCAAGTGATCGGACCACACCGCATCATATAGGACATTTACGCTACTTATAGCATTTTCCAGTGCTTTTGTGACGACGCACAGTGGCTGATTTTGATGATTTGGCGCGACATCGCTCTCGGCGCTCGACCATTTGGCAGTTCATTGATGTTTTTGAAAGTATTAATAAGGAATACCACTTATTTTTTGTTAATTCTTATTATTTGAAATGTTGATAATGATTTTTAATGCTTTTATAAAAAGTATCATGTAACTTGGGCGCTAAGTATTGTATTTTATAGATTATAATTCTTTAATAAAAATACAGTGAAAGAAAATATAGTTTAAATAATTCTTAATAATAAAGATAATAAAAATACAGTGAAAAAATTATAATTTACAAAAAAAAAAAAAATATTATTATTTTGTAAATTATAATTCTTTAAAATAACAGATAATAATACAGTGACAATTAAATATTTATTATATAATTTAACACACCTAGATACAAAATGTGATTTCCAGTAGTAACCCTATATTTATAATTATTTGGGAAAAACTGTTTAGGTGATTAACGTTAACTTAGAACCATTGAAATCTCTAATGACACTGAACCTGATAAAAATCGAAGGAGAAACCCAATCATTAGGCACAACATTATTAATTGATGTACATAGCAATAATACTCGTACTTAGGATTTTCCAGACAGTGGAGAATAACAGTTTAATAATGGGGGTAATTAGCGTAATTCACACCCTATACGAATATTTTAACTCCCGCTAATAATGTGTAAAATCAAATTGAATGCATTTACGAAAATTTTATAGTCGGCACCATAATAGTTCCATGGTCGGCACGTACTTAAAGAATATATAGGTAGGAGTTGAAGATTGGATTCTGAAAAAAAATTGACGAAAATTACAATAATTTCTTAAAAATGCAATTACTGGAGTGGCTGGCTATAGTTGGTGATGATATTTTTTTTCCATGTACAAAAAAAATCCAGCAATAATATCCAATTAAAATTGGAGTGAAGACTCGTAAAGGTTTTTATTCCTACTCCATTAAAGTTAAAAAATTTGAAAAAAAGTTAGGAAAAAAAACTTTAACTTTGAACCAAGGCAACATATATAATTTATGAGAAAATACTTTTTAAAGTTATTTAAATAAAGGATGTATCTTGAAGTATATTTTAAGTATTGAAAAAAATGTATATACAATGATAAGTACACAAAAAACTTGATTCCGCATTCCTTCAAAATCACCTACAGCAGTGTAAACGAGAGCCCAGTGTATCCCTGTTCTGCGACTAATTACAGAATAATTAAGTTTCAAATGTTAATTTAAATTGACAGTGAGTAATTGTAAATAACTTAATATTTTTTCTAATGGTACGCAGAACTAAATATTACATTAGTTGATCTTTTTTGACATATCGGAGACAAAGATTGGATTCTGAAAAAAAAATTGACGAAAATTAAGTACAATCATTTCTTAAAAAATGCAATTACTGGAGTGGCTGGCTATAGTTGGTGGTGATATTTTTTTTCTATGTACAAAAAAGATTCAGCAATAATATTCTTTTAAAATTGGAGTGAAGACTTGTGAAGGTTTTTATTCCTACTCCATTAAAGGAAAAAAAATGGAAAAAAAGTTTGGAAAAAAAACGTAAACCTTGAACCAAGGCAACAGATATAATTTATGAAAAAAAAAAAATTTAAGTTATTTAAATAAAGCACATATCTTAAAAAATATCTTAAGTGATTTTTAAAACTACTTTTTTTGTATAATAAGCACACAAACAACCTGATTTCGCACGCCTTCAAATTCGCCTAGATACAGTAGCGTAGTTGCGCGCCCGAACATCTCAGTTCAGTGACTAATTACCGAGTAAGTATGCTTGGGATGTTATTTTTAATGTTTTTTTTAATGTCAGTGGTTAATTGAGAACACATTAGTAAAAAAAAAATCATTTCGGGAACATGTCGATCTGGGGTCAACGTCGCGCCAGCGCTCAAATTTCAGCCACTGTGCGACGCAGTGATCTAACCAACTTGTGGTGCTATGGGCATCACTCACATACGTAAAAGTATCACAGTTCATCAGCTTTGTATCGGCGCAAACGTACTTAAACTCTTCGCAGAACTTTTCCAGTTCTCGGCCGAACAGACTTTTGGGATCTGCATTAAAATCGCCAAAGATAATCGCACTGGACGAGTTCCTTTCATTGATTATTGCGTTTACCTTACCCATGCAGTTTGTAAATTCCTCAAGATTTTCCGGTTTATTTGTCGGCATATAAATTGAAAAAATTAATATTTTCCCACTGTTAACAGTTACTTGTATTGCCGCTATTCTTGGTTCAAAGCATTCCACAATGTCGACTGAAAGTGAATCCCGCCATAAGATGGCAACTCCACCATAAGGTCGTCCAATTAGAGGGCCATCAGCTAAATTTACGGCTGAAGTTCCATATCCTGAAAATTGGGGATGAATTTTTGAGAATATATTTATTTCAGTTGGTAGAGTCCATGTTTCCTGGAGCAGTATTATGTCATTTGTTTCACATAAATCTTTTACAAAATGCTTTGTCCGTCGAATCGACCTACAGTTTTGAGATAAGATCCGTAGACAGTTTTTATTTTTATGTGGATCCATTTCTAGAAGTCTTATTTTCTGTGTTCAGCGTAGAGATCGGTTTTTTAAAAATAAAATTTCGTACTATTATACCCGGTGGCCATATTTCCTCTTTAATGATTTCTTCGAATTTTTCGATATTAAATCCAATTTTAAAAGTGGCAAACTCGCCTGACTTTGCCATAAATTTATCTATTTTACAGTGTATGTTATGGGAGATCAATAGCCCATTTATTTCATCGGTAGTTGTTTCGGGATAGAATCTGGAGGCTATTATATATCTCTGTTTTGGAAGGACTTTTAAACCGGAGCTCTCGTTTTTTCCTTTAAGAAGAGGCACCTGTTATTTCTCAGAAATAGGAAAAAAACATTAGCTTAACGTTTCACACTTAAGGCCAATTACGGCAAAGAGCGAGAAGGCAATCCTGTTATTTTTAAAAACAAATTGAAATTGAAATCAAAAAATTGCACGGCTGTTCCGCTGTTTTCCGTTTTACCTTCTGTTCTGTTGTTTACTTACAAAACGAGTAAACAGAATAACGTCAAACGGATGGACTTCGCCAAACGGCTCGTGTAAACTATTGCCTGAATATTACATATTACTGCTATTAGACTTTCTTTCAATCTTATCCAATACGTTTACCATCGTTCCATTTTTTCCGGATTCCCACATAAGGAATCAAAAATCATAGTCAAGTTGTACAAATAGAAACCAACAAATTTTCAAAGGAGAACAAATATATTTATTTATTTTAAAAATAAACAACAAGATAAATCAAAATTTAAAAAAAAAGGAGAAAGATATGAAATATTAAAAACTAATTAAGCGGCATTACTTAATTAAAAATTAAATATAGGTTAATAGTTAGAAAGGGGTATACGTGGATACATACATTTCAAGAAATAACTTATTTGAAAGGCATTTTAATCCCTTAATAAAACACTTGATAATCATTTAAGTAAAATTAGGCACATTTCTTTACGTTAGTTCCATTCGATTTCCAGCTGTTTGAAAAATAACAGGATTGCCTTTTCGCTCTTTGCCGTAATTGGCCTTAAGTGTGAAACGTTAAGCTAATGTTTTTTCCTACTTACTAGAAATAACAGGTGGCTCTTCTTACTCACACATAATGTTAAGGCGCTAGTGCGAGAGGGTAAGATACTGTTTTTCATTGAAGAAGTACTGTTTTTCGCCTTCATACCTCTCACTGGACAATGGGATATTTAACGTTCGTAATTTTTACGAGATGCGTAGCTACCTATTACCTATTTATAATACGTACCTATTAAATATCTATAATACGGCCTATTAATACTTATGTTTCCAAGAACCTCCTAATTACTGTTCAGATAAACCTGGTAAACTGCATATAATAATTAATAAATGAGCCTGCAAAGTTTCCACGGACGGCAGCTTTGACAAATATTTTAAAAACCCATTTCGTTGTAATTTTAATAGCATCAATCATACTTCCTATAAACAATGAAATTAAAATTTATTTCGTTTCCAAGATATTTACATATCGGAGTAAACCTGGTAAGTGAATAATGGTAAAACTGAAAAATGAATCCGGCCGCTTTGAAAAATATATTTTAATCCCATTTACATAGTGTAATTTTAATGGCACTTAGTCAGGGTTTTATTGTTATGGACAGATACAGATACTGGATACACCCCTTAGTTACGCTACTGATAAACTGCTAACATAACAGTGCTACTGCTAACTGCTACAAACCTATTGCTATTTCATACAACTGCCCAAAAAACAGCCTGTTTTTTTCCAACAGTTTGGGAAAACAGTTGGCGTTTTACAAATAACAGCTCGTTTTCATTTTTTAAAAAGAACAGAAACGCCCACCACTAGTGCTTGGCAGCAAAATTGGAAAGCCGGGTTTAAACGTACATTCTGAAAGCGTTCGTGGCGAGATGCGAACGGAAGTGGCGCCATCTTTGAACGGCAATATATATTATAATTTTATTTGCTTGAATGATTGGACACTGGACAGCCTTATTATATTATAAACTAGCTGACCCGACGAACTTCGTACCGCCTCAGAATCAATAACTGTTGAATTATATTCATTTTTTTTATTAATAAAATTTCATAATTACACAATTAAGCAATTATCGACGCGCAACTATCCGTAATTTTGTCAGTATCAGAGATGGCGTTGTGGATGGATTTATATTTTTTGTGATTTTCTTACCTTTTCAACTTACGGGAATTTGGGAGGCGGGTACGGGTGCCGCCGCCCCGGGAATCTTTTATTGGATAATCAACACCTCTGCCATAGGTCACCCCAAGTGGCTAGCTACGTTTGGTGATTAACAGGGGTGCCCGGGCTCACGGGGTGACTTTTGTCTGGGTCTTGGCGGCGGATGCGTCTGCCCACCTGCTGATCTTTTGACCTTTCCAGTCGAACTCTCTCGCCCCTTTGCCTTGCACCGCAGTTGGAAGGATCGATTCATACGTCCGTCACTCCCGGACACACTGACCCCCAGATTCCCACCCACGCCTCATACCTTTTTCCTTCCCAGAACTTCCTATCCTCCCCTTTACCCTCCTCACAGCATCCCCTAAGATGACATAGGTCCTGACAGAAATTATTTTCCTCAGGGCCTCCTGTGTGGAGCTTACATATTTAAAATCCGTTTCATTTCTAGTCACTAATAATAGGCCACTTGCATTGATCTCGTAACGACTTGGAAAAAATTGTGTGGATAGATTTTTTTACTAAGATTACGAAAATGTTAGTAACTTTTTTTAGATATGTATAGTTTTATTTTATTTTTAAATAAATAAATCCTATATTTGAGCTTGTGACGTCACTACTTGAAAATGTCCCGTCTCCGATTATGTTCCCTTAATTTTGTAAAATTATTTGTAAATTTCAAATACTTACGTATTTTGTATTTGTATTTCAATTATTTCCTAAAAATGTATTTTGTAATTGGTATTTCAATTACCTGATGCTGAGGTATTTTGTAATTTATATTTCAAATACTTATGGCTTCAAAATACATTTAAAAATACATTTAACGATCTTAATAATGATAATGAAAAAAAATAAATTGACATAGATAATACATAGACTAAAAACGCTAGAATCCAGAGCAAGATATGTTAATATTTATTTGTCGTTTTCATCGTTCGCGGTATTTATTCATGAATACGTGAGTTTATTGATAATGGATGAAAAAGATTATTTTTAATATTTAATTATGGAGACAATATTAGCGAAACTCAATCAAAAATCTGGAGACAGAAAAATCAGAAAAAGATATTGGTTCCACTGGGGCTCATTCCGAAACTAACTGCTAACTGTACCTCAGATGGGCACAGACACCGTCTACGATTGATTGTATTTCGAGTCGAAATCGTCGAATCTGTCGAAATTTTCGACAGATTATGGGTGAGGTGTCACGTTGCGCACATATTATTTATTACGAATATTACTTTGAAGTTTTGTTTTTGAAGAGCAACGAGTTATTTTGATATCAACTTTGATAGAATTATTGTCTGATATGGACGAAAAATATAACTATATCTTTCATCGGATTTTTCGGAACTGGCGGAATATCATTATCAATATAATATAATGAAGCGCGCTAAAAATTGGATATACCTATGTATTTTTAAATCCGTTGACATATTTCCGGAATACATGTATAATAATAACATATATGTATTAAAGCATAATTATACATAGGTACATACCTATCGTATAATTTATCATCCGCTTCCTTGAAAGAGGTGTAATAAAATATTTTGTAGGTAAGTCGGTGCCAGTCACGGCGCGCTAGGGCTAGGTTTATTATACCTACTGACTTATGCATATGGTTTCTGTTTCCGCCACGCAAGTAATTTTTGTTTAGGCAAGGAATATTACCTATTTTTTGACAAAATATTTTTCTTGCGATCTACGATTATTTACATTTTTTTTTTAAATGCCAACTTATGTATTAATCCTTTGCGCAGGAATACGTAAAATCTTATCAAAATATTTCAAGTATTTTAGTTGATATAAGGAGGATAGTAATTTTGGGTACTACCTTCGGCCCCACTTGGCTGCGGAAGAGTTAAAAAACCCTCCACACAAAATCCCCAAAGATGACATAGGCCCTGATTGAAATTATTTTCCTCAGGGCCTCCTGTGTGGAGCTCATGAAAAAAAAAATTATTGCAAGATTCAACCCGAACTAAATGCTATCTAGATTTTTAATATGCGACATCGACATTTAATACATACAATTTGAGAGGCGTAATTAGGGTACCAGGTACCACCGACCCAGGAACCTTTATTGGATAACCAACACCTCTGCCATAGGTCACTCCAAGTGGTTCGCTACGTTTGGTGATTTAGCAGGGGTTCCCGGGTTCATGGCGTGAGGTTTGTCTAGGTCTTACAGGCGGATGATCAGGACACACCGAACCCCAGATTCCCACCCACCCCTTAAAAACTTTTCCTTCCAAGAACTCTCCTCTCCTTCCTTTCCTTAAAAAAAACTCCACACAGCATCCCCAAAGATGACATAGGCCCTGAGGGAAATTATTTTCCTCATGGCCTCCTGTGCGGAACTCATATAAAGAAAAAAAATCTATTGACCTTTTCTGCAAGTCTAGGATGAATATTTTTATTTTTATTCACAAAGTTAAAAATAAAAACAAAAAAACATTTTTAAGTTAATCACAGTAGAGCGCACTTGAAGTGAAATAATACAAAACTGCGCACAAATGTCATATTATTATTATTATCTGTATAATATATTTTGCTTATTTTTTGTTGTTGTTCACGCATCCGGTCCAAGGCGAGCAGAAAGTTTGTTTCAAACGTACCATTTCAACTGTAGATAGGCGACCTTTATTACGCGGTGCCTTCAGAAGCTAGACAGGGCACATTCAAATAACACGTGATATTCTGCGGAAGGACTCCGTGCTCCGTTGCAGAAGAAGAATTCTTACGGTAGTATAATTATTATTAATAATAAGAATTAATAATATATTATTGTAACATATTGTATTGTACTTCTTCTAACATAAAAGATAATTTCGAAAAAAAAACAATGAGTAGAATTAACAGGTACCTACCTACTTACCTAACAAGTAATAAATATATTTGGAAATATTATAAATATAATAGGTACGTATTTTCAATTTGGTAGACCAGCATGGGCACCGCCACCACCGCCCCGGGAACCATTTATTGGATTATCTACACCCCTGCCATAGTCCGCCCCAAATGATTCGCTACGTTTGGTGACTTAGCAGAGATGCCCGGGTTCATGGGGTGATGTTTGTCTTTTTCTTGATGCGGTGGATGTGTTAGCCGACATTATTTGTGGGGAGGGAGGGAGGGAATTTTGACCTCTCCAGCCGAACTCTCTTGCTCTTGACCCATCGACTTGCACCGCATTGAGAGGAATGGATTCACAAGTCCGTCACTACTGGACCCACTGACCCCCAAAATCCTCCCAACCCCTCATACTTTTGGCGGGTATGGGTACCGCCGCCCCGTGAACCAATTATTGGATAACCAACACCTCTACAATGGGTTACCCCAAGTGATTCACTACGTAAAGTCAGCTTACGTAGCAGGGTGTCCGAGTTCATAGGATGGGGTTTGTCCGGGTCTTGGTGGCGGATGTGTCTGCTCACCAGCTGCGTATGTATGAATCTGTCCCTCCCACTGCGATACAAGGCGATGTACCGAGAGAGTTTGCTGGAGAGGTCAAAAGGTCTGTCTCCACCAGTCTGTCCTGATCCGGCATGCCACGGAGTTGGTGGGCAAAAGCATCAGCCGCCAAGATCCGGACAAACCTCACCCCCTTGGCGGCCCTTGGTCCTCTGCTACGAGTAAGTCACCAAACATAGCGAAACACTTAGTGTGGCCTTTGTATGGGTCTTTGTTATCCAATAAATGGTTCCCGGGACGGCGGTACCCAAACCCCCAAGCTAATTTGAAATGACTTTAGTCGTTTTGTTACTAGATCAGAATAGCCAGGTACTTCCCCACCTTCCTCTACCTATCTCCTTCCCCTCCCCACTTACCTCGAGCCTCACAACATAACCCAATTGGGGATGCCATAGTCTCACTGGCTCCAGGCGGGAGCACGTGGGACTCTTGTGCGGTATTCACATTAAAAAAAACTATGGAACATGAAGCAATATTATACTACGACAAAGATATACATATAGTATAACTCTATGTACTACGAGCATCATGTTATTACCGAACAACGAAACCGAAGCTTTTCGTATGACAACATTATAATATAGGATATTTTATAAAAAATAGCGACATTAAAAAGAGACAGACACATCCATTTATAGGAGTTAGCTTGCGAGAAAATGAGAAAGTATAATCGGTCTCCTCTTTGTGCGGTACTTCGGTAGCCTCCCCACTCTTGTTTACTTACATAAGTTTTTAGAAGGTTTCTCTTCTATCGCGTGTGAATCGAACACTCTGATGTTTTTTTGTAAATACCTACAAACATAAGAGTCACAACTGCTCCCAACCGCCTGGAGCCAATTGGGATACGTACGAGTATGTTGTGAAGCTGAAGCAAGTCGGGAGGGGGAAGGAGATGGGGAAAAGAACAAATTATTTTTCATTAAGTATTCCCAAAAAATGCATTATTTGTTAAATTAGAACGTTTCCTATCGTTTTTTGAGTAGAAAAATAATTGTGTTTTTTGTGTACTTCAGAAAAAATATAAGCGTAAAATACATTTTTTTATTATTTAGAAATGATTTTTTTAACACAGGAGGACCTGGGGAAAATAATTCCCTTTGGGACCTATGTTATCTTTGAGGATGCTATGTGGAGGGTCTTTTTATGAAAGGAGGAAGAAAAAGATATGGGAAAGTGAAATTTATAAGGGGTGGGTAGGAGTTTGAGGGTCAGTGTTTAAGAGTGACGGGTGTATGAATCTATCCCTCCCACTGCATTTTTAGAAGCAGTAACTAGCAGTTACGAGAGATGAGAAGGTTGATAAAAATATTGAAAGAAGGGTGAATGCAGGTAACTCTATAAATGGAGGACTGAACGCCGTTGACACCAACAAAAAACTGTCAAAAGAAGCTAAACTAGCCGTCCATAACGGAGTGCTTGTACCTACCCTGATGTGTGGCAGTGAGGCATGGAACTGGCAGAGGAAGGATGAAAGTAGACTGCATGCGGTAGAAATGAGATCCCTGAGGCCAATGTGTGGTAAAACCATGTGCGATCGTGTGAGAAATGTGGAGATCCGCAAAGAATGCAAGACCGATGTAAGCGTGATGTGTAAGATTAAGAAAGGGACGGTCCGGTGGTTTGGGCATGTGAAGCGAATGAACGAGGAAAGAAATGTATAGAGAATAAATTATGCAAATGTGAAGAAGAGGCAGAAGAAGTCGAGGACGCTCAAAGACATGGCACGACCAAGTGAATCAGATACTTGAGTCGGGCCATGTCAAGAGTCAGAATAATAGAAGAGCATGTATGAGACGATGTATGAATGTGAACGAGGCAATGAATGTGTGCCAAGAGCGAGTCGTTTGGCGGTCCGTCCTCTCTGCCTACCCCTGCCGCAAAACGGCGTGATGTTTAGTTAGTTAGTTAGTACCTAACTAGCAGTTTTTGATGCTAGGCTCTGCGGGGGGCGGACAATCCGGCAATAGCTTTGTAATAAAATCCACGTACTTTCCCTCAGGGCCTATGTCATCTTTTGGGATGCTGTGTGGAGGGTTTTTTAAGGAAAGGAAGGTGAGGAGAGTTCTGGGAAGAAAAAGGGTTACCGGGGTGGGTAGGAATCTGGGGTTCAGTGCGTCCTGGTCATCCGCCTCCAAGACCTAGACAAACCTCACCCCATGAACCCGGGCACCCCTTCTAAATCACCAAACGTAGCGAACCACTCGGGGTGACCTATGGCAGAGGTGTTGATTATCCAATAAAGGTTCCCGGGGCGGCGGTACCCATTCCCGCATCTACTAATGTCACATAACAAAGTCGGTATTTGCTTCTTATTAAACATGTGTAATAATTACCCACGGGGAAATCTATATGTAATTGCTTTTTGTGATTACCTTCAATTTTATACTTAACTGATTTATGTACCTAACCTGTGTTGATTTCCCTAAAATAAAACAAATAGGAATGACAGTTTACAGAATAATTAAACCGATAAACAAAAATTTAAAAATTAATTTACCTGAGAATAAACGTGTATTACCTATGTTACGCAATAAATATAATTACATATTGATAAAAAATAATTATATTTGTTGCGTAACAATTATTTTTTACTAATATTATTAACTTATAATATGTTACGCAATAAATGTAATTATTAATAAAAAATATATTTTAATAAATAATTAAATGCGTAAACACCCCTTTCATTGTAGAAATATATTTTGTAAATTGACACGCTGTAAAAGCATTGTTCAAACGGACTGTCCCCGGGCCGCGCTTTTCTACGAGGTGGCGTGGCGCGTGGCACACTCGGACGGCACGTGATATATGGCCGATGTAACAGTAATAAAACGAAGGGCCGCAATTCGGCTCTCGCTGCATCCCGCATCCGCATGAACTGTACATCATAATTATGAAGTTATTCATTGATATCTTATTAACCGCCTGTTTAATTATATCATTTTTAAATACTTGTTGTCGTGTTTCTTTTTTTTTAATGTAACCAAAACGATTTTTAAACCAGATAGGTATATTTATGTTTGAAATACTGAAGTTGCAAAAAAGCATCTGCAGCCAAGACCCCAACGGACCTCACCCCATGAACCTGGACCCACTGTTAAGTCAACACAATGCCATCTACTTTAATAACGCCATTGCCTAACCTTTATTACCAATGCCATCTGTTAATTTGCATAAATGTCAAATCCACACTACCCGCTTGCCAGCCCGCTGCTCGCTGTGTTCACCAATTTACACAAAACCTTGACAAATTATATACCTAAACCTTTCTCATAAATCACTTTATCTATTGGTGAAAAACGTGTGAAAATCTGTTGCGTAGTTTAAAAGATATAAGCGTACAGACAGCGGTAGCGACTTTGATTTATACTATTATACGTCAATGATACTATGTAATAAAGTTATAAGATACGCCAAAATCATAAAAACCAGAGCCAATTCAGTACTTTCATGAAGATATCCGTAAACTGGGTACTTGAAAATATAAAAATCCGCAGAGATACTCGTATCAAAAACATATTAATTTTGTTGATCTGTGTAATTATTGGTTAATTTTTATTTTTTCTTACATTAGCTCCACACCTGAGAAAAAATCCCTAAATGCCTTTGTCATCTTTTGGGATGCTGTGTGATGGGTCTTTTTAGGGAAAAGAAGGAGTAGTTCTGGGAACGAAAAAGATTTTTGTTCATATGAAGATTATGAAGCAGTGATGTGACATTATAATTTAAAATAAAACAAAACTTTGTAAACACCACTTTTATTTTTATACTTTATGCCGACCGGGTTTCGCTACAACCGTAGCTTCTTCAGGGCAGTATAATACTTTACTAAAAATAGTTACATGTATAAAAATTCCATAAAAGTCCTATACTAAGATTGTTCCCTATTGACAAAGAACACGCTCGTTCCCTTCCCAATTCTCCTTCTACAGTTATGCCGTCTTCCTATCCCACTTGATGAGTCCATCCCAATCTGTTTGTTAAATCATATATATTATTATCTGTAACACACATGACTAATTTCGAACATCTTTGATTTCGAAAAAATTTGTATGGCTTAGCGCCTCTATAGTAGGTATAACTCTATGATTATGTTTATGACTAATGAGTCTAATGACTAATGAATGACTAATGACTAATGACAGCTTTCATTTTTGTTCTTCGCGCTATGAGAAAAATGGTGAAATGCGAAGTTGTAAATTAATTAATATTAAATACTTTCTAAAATTATTTTTCGATCAAAATTACTTATGATTTGTCAATAATGTCTTAGCAAAATAAGTATGTAAAAAAATCTAAAATATATTCGTTTGTAAGTGCGCAAATAAATAAACAAACTGACCAATTTTCGCCAAGAAACACATGTACGTATATATTTTTAAATAATTTTATTTAAAATAAAATTAACCATTTGAAACATAAGTATGCTAGATAATGTATTGATTTATTTTACTGCATAATTATATGATTTGAAATGGGTGTTGTATAATGCAAAATATTTTTTGAATATTTAACAAATCTGCCAACGACCTATGGTATAACCTTATTATACTAAAAATGAACATTTTTTCTCAAAATTTAAAACATAACTATGCTAGAAAAAAGAACAATCTTTCGAAATCAGTTTACTTATAATTTTTTGTCATACGTCTAAAATCTGATTTAAAAATGACATATTTCTGGTTTTCTCTGGTTGGTGAAAATAAATTTGTACAGGTAGGTATAACAGTAAAAAAATCACACTTGATACACGCGACGCTACGTGTGACAAGTGTGTTCCTGAAGCATCTAGGTTCTTCCATAGAAAATATGTGGGTATTGAGTCGACCCGAGCAGCCGTGAAACATCCAAACGTTCCACGACATTATCACGTGATTCCACGACATTATCACGCCAAAAACGAATGCTAATAAATGCTAAAATAAGACCGGCGTGGCGCACAGTGATTATATTTTTAAATTTCTTGGCCAATATTTTCATATGATTTTGAAAGTCGTTATTTTATTGGTCAAATTTCTTACATTCTCAAATATGATTGTATAAAGACTGTTCAATGCAATAAAATAAAAATGATTTGACGGAGAGAGAACTCATTTTTATAAACATTTAAAACAAATAAAAAACATTTCAAATAGTTGTTTTTAATATTTATATTGAGCGCATTTTAATAAACAGCACAGTTAAAAAAATATATTTAACCACAATTAAAAAAATACTATGAAGACATTCGATACTTTAAATTTTAAATCATGAAAAATCTAAAAAAAAACATTTACTTTAGGTACATTAGTAAGTACAACACATTTGTCCATTTGTTTCTTGTTAGAGCATATTTTTTATTTTTCACAGTAACTGAATAATTTCCCTCAGGGCCTACGTCGTCTTTGGGTGAATTTGCCATGGAAAGGTTTTTTTAGAAGAGGACAGAGTGAACATGTCTACTTTGAAATGTTACCAATCCGAGATCGGTAGCCACTAATTAAAGCATTTTTGCATATTAATTCAGGATAACTAATTTGTGGAATACGAAAATCAATCAAGTTTGGCCAGGAACTTGCATAAATAAATCATAGTGCGATAGCAATAAACAGACCCCACCCTCAGAGTAACAATATAGAGACCCCACCGTGAGTCGATCACGCGTAGCCCGTAATGATTTGGAGACATATTATTTAATACAGCGTTTCCCAAACTTATTCCCGTAACCCTTAAATTGTTATATTTGTACAGGGATATGCAAAATTTTAAATCACTTAATTTTGCGTATTGTTTAAATAAAACAGAATAATATCTACACATTTTTTAACCTACCTTTTTAACGCGATAATTTGGACATGTAGAGCGGAGAAAGGTAGGGTAGACTGGGGATGGTTGAAACACTTTTACTTTAACTAGGTGTAGTAATATTTCTTTTGTATTTATGGATAAGATGTTTACACTAGATGTTCTATGATCTATCTAGTTATCAAATTAAATTTATTGGATGGCCACAACTCGAACAGGTAAGCTACAATAACCACTTAAAGACGATGGGGAAATCTGTCAATTATCCCCATAGTGTGGACGATTGAAACAGTATGTGGTGATAATTGAAACACTCTAAATATCTTTGGAATAATTGGAGTAATTTTAATCAATGTTAAACATTTTCATTATTGAAACAGTACTCAATGAGATCACGAATAGTGATTAAACAAATCACAAGTATTTTAAAAACTATAAACATAAATTGTCTTGAAATATATTTTTTATTATTTGTATTTAAGTGCTCTTAGTTATACTAACTATGAGTATTTGGCATAATCAACATAGTTTTACTGCGATATTATCCTGGAGCAGAATAGAACGGTATTAAAAATAAGTTTTTTGCTTTCATACAAAAGTGCTTTTTTCAACCATCACACTGTTTCAATCATAACAATGTAGAATTTACCTCTGAATAGAGAGCATTTTTTCTGTGTAAAATTCAAGAATTAAGAAGTCGAAAAAATATGTGTAATTCCCACGCGGTAGAAGAGAAACATACAAAAAACTAAAGTAGACAAGAGTGGGGACTACGAAGCACTTTTTTTTATCAATGTGAAGGGTGATTGTTTTAATATTTTTGTCCTCCGATTGCAGTGCACCTTTTCATTCTATTCCGGCCGTCCCATTTTTGTGCCGTGAATCTGGCCTTGCCAGGTTGTACCGTGTGGTCAAATCAAATGCCAGTTGTCTTAAATCTTTTGACGATAGCCCGAAATAGGTAAATGTCGGCTGTTTTTGTAGCGTAGTTTGCAATCTCAGTTTCTTGAGAAGGGAAACATACTTTCTTCATATTTTTTTTCTCTGTTGTTAACTTTTTGTGCTTACATAATTGATAAAACAATGTATACTATTAACGTTGATTTTTTGAAAGTTATAAATTCAAAAAAAATCAATAAAGAAATCAGAAAGAGGTGATTTTTCACAAAAACGGCGCTTTATAAATCAGCCAAGTATTATTAAGTATTATTATTACGAAATTGTCACGTGAGGGTGTGTGACGTTGAATGTGGTCGAATGAGATCGACTTCATCATCCAAAATCACAGAAGTTCACTATTCAAGATCACAGAAGTACATCTAGACTTAAATACATAGTGATTTTATGACTTTTTTGAATAATACATAATGATTTGAATTTCTGACCTCTTTTCATTATAACTTTTAAATTTTCTCTCAGTGTGGACGATTGAAACATGGTTATGATTGAAACGTTGCAATCATCCCCACACAAATTGTTTCAAACATCCCCACGCTGCATTTTCTACTTCAAAATCAAAAATAAGCCTTTCAAATAGACATTAACGCCACGCAAATGCATTATAAATACTCATAAATAGATAAAGAAGATAGTGTAATGAAACATTCGTCAAGCTGCGAGAGTAAAATGAGTTATAAGAAAAACAAAAATGTCTTAAATACCTATTTACTTTTTAGTGCGAAATCCAATAATGTCTCCTATGCACGATTGAGTCACTCGCTGACTAGTGAGCTTTTGTAGAAACATCCCAACACACCTGATGGAGTTTAGAGTGTTGTGTCACACTCTTAGGTATTATAGTTTTCGAGTAAATTGAGATGTTTCAATCATAACCTGTTTCAATCGTCCCCAGTCTACCCTATTTCAGGAGATTATATAATTTTTTTTTATTTTTTTTTTTTTTTTTTATTAAAAACATACAACGAAGTTGCACTCCCATGAGTTATCAAAACTCATTAAGGGATCGCCAATTGGTACTTTTGAGAAGTTAAACCCAACTCAACCCAATATGTAGACACAATTTATGAATAAAAAATTTACAAAACATTTCACAGAAGCAACAATACGGAAGATTGATTTGCGATACAAGTCAGGGAAGATAGAGGAAGTCATGGCACGATCACCTGAATCAAATTCCTCATTTTACAGTTTAGTACAGGTTTAGTAGTTTGACGGCCTCCATAGCCGAGTGGTAAACGGTAATGGTAAGTGGTTCGAAACCCGGCGTGCGCAAATACATTTTATTTGATTAATTTGTGTTATTTCACAAATTCCTCATTTAAAAATAATATAAAGTATATTTGCGGCACATTCCAGAGTGGAAGATACTCTCAGTATCGCCCTGGTGTAAGACCACCATTCAGAATTGAAACGTTGCTTGAAATGGCTTAAGCCGTGTTTAGTGACCAGATCTGAATAGCCAGGTACTTCCCAACCTTCCTCTTTCCCATCTCTTTCCCCTCCCCGCTACATTGAGCCTCACAACATACCCCAATTGGGGATGCCATAGTCGCACTGGCTCCAGACGAGAGCAGTTGGGACTCTTGTGTGGTATTACATACTAAAAAAAAATTATAAAAAAGGATGCACATAATATTATACATTGCATTTGCATACATTGCATACATTGCATTAAATATTGCATTTCGTTGCCCCAAACAAAATACCAGATCGAACGATTTATTTAGAATACCACACAGTAAATCAAAATACGCGCAAAACTCTTTAATAATACGTATCTGTGAAACTTACAATGCCTTACGAGATGTAGACATTTTCAACCATGACTTGAAATCATATAAAATGCAGCTTAATATAGATATTAATAACTTAAAATACTTTTATTTTTCTTTTTTGTGAAAATTTATAATATTATTATCCGTAGTAAATAGTATAACTATGTTTGTTAATAACTTTACTTTTTTTCTTTATTACGTTTTATGTTTTTCCTTATTATGTTTATTTTTTTGCCACATAAGTTGAATAGGTAAAATAACTATATCAAAATTTTAACTTAATTGGTCTACAACATATGAATTTTCTTTGTTATATTATCATTTTGTATGACTGTTTGTTTCCTAAATAAAAAAAAAATAAAAATCTCGGAGTTAATTTTTTTAATTCACTACTTGAAAAATTAGAAACGTAAATAGTAATATAAAAAAAAAAATTAAAACTCAGCTTAAAAATTAAACTGAAAATTTAAACTGAATAAAATAAAAAATAAATAAATAAATAAAAATAAGAAAAAAAAATTAAACCAATATAATAACTTTTCATGGGTTGAAATTAGTGTTTGTCAACTTTAATAGGAGAGGGGGGGAAGGGGGGGGTGACACCAACCGCGTTATCCATGTACTTATGTATATTATGTTATTAGTTATTATATAAAATGTGTTGTAATTTATATATCTTCACCGATATTCTTATAATTATTTATATTCTTCTCATAACAGAATCACTAAGTTGAATAACAAATCATTATTATGCGGATTGCTTCGGTAGGTAGGTATGTGCACGGCTGTACGCACTTCCGAGTTCCGAATAAGATGCTAATAGGCAGTTAGAAACTAGAAGTCTAGAAGACGCACAATGTATCACAGCTGTGCGGGTGAGGTGTAGGGATTGGTCGAGGGCGGGTGGGGTTTCCGGCCGGCAGTGTGTCACCAAGTGTGTGTGCGCTTATTGTTTTGATTTTCGTAAGTGTGTGTGAACTTGGTTCGAGCGGGACAAAGCAGATATTATGAAATACCTAAACGTTCTGCGTTCGGTGCGAAATCTATCCTCTTAACATAACCTATTTAACCAAGGTTTTATTTTATTTATTTACATCACTTTCAATGACTTTTCAAAGGGCTTCTGAAATGCCGCGCGTCTGAGTTAGCCGGTCACCATATTAACTACGTGTTTCGCAATCAATGATTTCTTCATCAGGATAAAACGAAAAATATTTAGACGCGATTTAAAAAAAAATGTTCACTTATTAATTAAGTTATTTGTTTATTGAATTGAATTGAAACGTTGCTTGAAATGGCTTTACCCGTGTTTGGTGACCAGATCTGAATAGCCAGGTACTTCCACACCTTCCTCTTCCCCATCTCCTTCCACTCCCTAATACCTTCAGCCTCACAACATACCCCAATTGGGGATGCTATCAGCGTTGCCAACTCTACGTCTTTTTACGTAGATCTACGTATTTTAGGTCCTTCCTGAACATCTACTAACTTCAGTCCAGAATCTACGTATTTTTTGTCAAATTGTACAAATTTGCAAAGTAACATAACTCATTAGGCTGAAGAAGCATATTTTCCGTTACTTTACGGTGGCGCCCCCGTCTGCGGGGCAAACTATGTGGCGCGGACTCCAACAAACGTTCCGTTTCATACTAGAGTCCGCGCCGGGGTTGGGATGTCTAGGGAAATTACCCTAGATCTAGGGGAGAAAAATATTTTTTAGGCAAAAGGGAAATCAGCACAAATCTAGGAAAATTTTAGCTTAACTTTTTTTCTTATTGGAGTTGTAATCTTCTACTTCCCGGTAAAATAAACAATTTCAGACAAAGACATCGCTAAGTTATTTTTTGCTAGTATTTGACCTTCTGGTAGTTGCGGAAGTGGAAGAAAATTGAATCCATTAACCCCCCCCCCCCCCCCCCCCCCCCATAAGAAAAAAGTGGGTCTCTAAAAAAAATCTCAAATTGGGCGGTGGGCAAAATTGAGAACCAAGAGTGAGAGGCAAGGTTGAGAACCTATGATAAATCATTAAAAAAAAAATAATTTGCAAAAAATGCATTAAAAATAATAGATACATTTCAACTTAATTACTACAAGAAATAACTAATTGCGTTCACCTACCCTAACTTCTATATTTCACTCAGAAAAAAAATACGTAGATCTACTAACTTTTCATAATCCAAATTATACGATTCTACGTAATTTTCAAGTCCGATCTACGTCTTTTTCAAAAAACGGGTTGGCAACACTGGATGCTATAGTCTCACTGGCTCCAGACGGTTGGGACTTTTGTGCGGTTTCACACATAAAGACGTACACAGTATATACAGTATGATACAGTTAAAGGTATGTTAAAATATGACCTTGCTATTGTAACTATTATGTATGTCCATAGAATATCATTAGGTAATTTCGCCTGAGATTGTTCTTAAAACTTAACTACATTATACTAATATAAGGGAAGAAAGTGTACCTAGCGTGACTAAAGAAACTGGAAACGACTGGCGAAAGTGTGTAGTCACGCTAAGTACCTACACTTTCTTCCCTTTTATTAGTATAATCTAGTTAAGTTTTAAGAACAATCTCAGGCGAAATTACCTAATGATATTCTATGGACCATAATAGTTACAATAGCAATGTCATATTTTAACATACCTTTAACTGTATCATACTGTACTGTTTTTTTTTTATTTTTTCATAATATATGTAATACCGGACAAGAGTCCCAACTGCTCCCCTCTGGAGCCAGTGCTACTATGGCATCCCCAATTGGGGTATGTTGTGAGGCTGATGATAGGGGAGGGGAAGGAGATGGGGAAGAGGAAGGTGGGGAATTACCTGGCTATTCAGATCTGGTCACTAAACACGGCTTAAGCCATTTCAAGCAACGTTTCAATTCTGAATGGTGGTTTTTCACCAGGGCGATACTGAGAGTATCTTCCACTCTGGAACGTGCGCAAATATACTTAATAAATTATTTTAAATGACTTATTGTGAAAAAACACAAATTAATCAAATAAAATTTTGCGCACGCCGGGATTCGAACCCGCGGCCTCCCGTTTCATTGTCCTGAATCCTACCACTGGACTATGGAGGCCGTCGTCTTTATGTGTGAAACCGCACAAAAGTCCCAACCGTCTGGAGCCAGTGAAACTATAGCATCCCCAATTGGGGTATGTTGTGAGACTGAAGTTATTAGGGAGTGGAAGGAGATGGGGAAGAGGAAGGTGTGGAAGTACCTGGCTATTCAGATCTGGTCACCAAACACGGGCAAAGCCATTTCAAGCAACGTTTCAATTCTGAATGGTGACCTTACACCAGGGCGATACTGTGAGTATCTTCCACTCTGGAACGTGCCGCAAATATACTTTATACTATTTTTAAATGAAGAATTTGTAAAATAACACAAATTAAATTTATTTGCGCACGCCGGGTTTCAAACAGTCAAACATACACAGTCAAATAAATAAATGAATCTCTGGCTTGCCATTGAAGTAAAATCATTTATTATTTCATAGTGCTTTCACACAAACGAAGTAGGTATTTAAATCCGTAAGTCTAAACTTAAACTTTAGGTTGCACAGTTTACACCCGCGCTGTGCAAGCGGGTTCCCTACAGAGCAGAGCATCGGACCTTCCCATATACCTACTTACATATATTTGTATATTATAGTTAAAACAACTCGTCAAAAAATCTCGATACAAATTATAATATATATTGCCGTTCAAAGATGGCGCCACTTCCGTTCGCATCTCGCACACGAACGCTTTCAGCAGGTAAGTTTAAACCCAAAATTTCCTAGCTTCTTCGGCCTGTTGGATAAGATCAAAGTGAACTAGTGAAGTATCTGTTTTACTGTTTTTATAATTCTTATCAGCTCAATATCTGATAGTTCGCGCAATGCGGGACCGGTATATCAAACTGATTTTTGGAATGTGACGACTGACGGGATTTTCGGGGGGCTTGCCCCTTGCCCCACTCCCTACTCCTAATTATGTATCAATATTCAATTGGGACGAAGTTCTGGGTTGTGTGGTGTACCGGGTACCCTCATTTACATATACATTTAAACAAATTAATAACAAAATATATATCAGCTTCTCAGTAGCCGGGCCTACAAGGCCTACTGTACAGGGCCCGCAGATAAATGAATTTGGCAGCCACCTCTGGTGTGGAGCTCCAAAAAACCCTTGACCTGCACCGGCAAATAGTCGGGAAACGCGCCTTTTTGACTTTTGATTGACTTATTTTACAGAGTTCCTAAACATGAGTTTACTGACTCTAACATAATTATAAATGGATTATCTAATGATACTTTACTTTGAGTTTATTTTTTAGGTGTGATTTTTAATGTGATTAACTACTATACTGCGGCTGTATGCAGGTTTTTATTCCTTCCGGAGGACTATCTTTGGTTTTTTGGGGAAACGCGCCAAACGCGCGCCCAACATATGTACACGGTTGAAATTTGTGACGCGAGAACGGGTCGCTTCTACGACTCGTTCCGGGTTCATCAGCTCGGCTGCGGAATGATTTGCCGACCTCTGTGGTTCCTCCCTCCTACAAAATGGGTCTCTTCAAGGCCAATGTTCCCTCCTGCCTCTCCTCAAAATGACCCTCCACACAGCATCCCCAAAGATGATATAGGCCCTGAGAGAAATTATTTCCTCCGGGCCGGGGAGTTAATGTTAAAAAAAAGTCATTTATTAATGTTACCTATGTATAAAAAAAATCATACAAAACTGTGACACCTCACAAGAGAGCCCCCGTCCTTACATTGTATAGACAGGGGAACTATGTCACCACCCGGTTGGGCAACGTTGTGAGGCGGGTTAAGATAGGGGCTGTAGGAAGGGATTTGTTAATGCGGGACGTGAAGAGGCCCGGATTATATGAGGGAGGAAAAACAGATACCGGTAGCTCGTTCCACATACGAGCCGACTTACACAAAAACGAGTCGAAGAAACGACCCATTCTCATAAAGCCAACATCAACTGTGAAAGGGTGTTCTGCTGGCGTCCGTTGAGTTGCACGCACGTGTACCGGTGCACCGGGGATCAATGCTGCAAGCTCCTTAGAGCAGGCTCCATTGAAATATCTGTAGAACAGACACAGCTAGCACATATTGCGTCTGTGCATTAGAGATAATTATTTGCACAAAGCAAAATATAAAATATTATTTTTATTGAATTATTTCAAAGCAAAATATTATTTTTATTTAACATTTTAAAGTTTGTTCTTAATATACCATGTTAATTTATTAATATATTAGGTCTATTGGTTAAATCGACTAGTTAAGTAGACTTATAAAAAAGCAAAAATATACCTTTATCAGAAACAAAAAAAAAATGGCCAAGAATTACAAGTACGGTTTATGCTTGGCGACAGTCGACACTCTTCCATGCCATATGTCTATGGTTAAAACATTGTAGCTATCTAAGAAAGGAAAAAAAGGGTTTCTAAATTTGCAAGCCTATGATTATTTTCAAATTGTGTAGGTATACAAGGTGTCCGGAAACTCGTAGTACAAGCGGGAAACTGGGGATTCCCCATCCCATTTGGAGTCGATTTTGTGGTATAACTTTTTTTGATTTGAGCTTTCGTTTTCGAGAAAATCGAGTCAGAAGTTGATTTTTTTTTTGGTCAAATTCTTGTAAATTATTACCGATGATCATAGTACCTAACTAATAAAAACAAATTAAAAGAAAAACAAACAAAGAAATCGGTATTTAAAGCATAATTTTGAAATTGCCCATCAATTAATTCAACATGAAAATAAAATATTCGCTCATTTCACGGTTCAACAGCTGATCTACATTTCGCGCACGAGACTGCATGCTGATCCAATCACGACGAGATGGATTCTAGCGCTGTCTCGTTTGTTTAAAGTGCTGCTAAAACGAGACAGCAACGCTTGTCAAATGACCGCGGGCGGCAAAAAGTGTCGTGTGGCCTTGACCCACGAACCAAATTCTGTACCCAAGAAGCATACGGATGCAAGTCCGAAAAGGTAAATGTTCAGGAGAGCCAAAAAAATATTTTTTCTCTAACTATGGTCTCATAACTTCGTCGGATATCCATGCTGATAGATAACAAAAAAAAAATTATTAAATAAATTAGTTTTGTTTTAAAAACGAGCAAATGAAACGAAGTTTTTAGATTTTCACCAAAAGCATTTTCGTTGTCTGGCGACACGGTATCGCTTCCAAGTAAATAATCACACACTCTACACTAACAATTACACATCGTCGGATTTACCGGATCTGCCCTGATGATGGACACTGCAACGCTGTCCGAAACGTCGGCTATAGTAGGAGGTAGCGCAACACGGCATAACACCCCAAAAACTAACAACGAAAAAGCCTTAAAAATAATTAGTTTTTAGACTTTTACGGCCAAAAGCATTTTCATTTGTTAGTTTTTGGGGTGTTATGCCGTGTGGCGCTACCTCCTTCTATTGCCGACGTTTCGGACAGCGTTGCAGTGTCCATCATCAGGGCAGATCTAACGAAATAATGACAAGACTAGAAGAAGTTATAATTTCTTTGAAGTGAAAACTTCTTTAGCACCGTTGTGATTTAAACCTGTTTGAAACGAACAAACTACACCAAAAAGAAATAGTAAGCAAACGACGAAAAATTAATTTTGTAACAACTTTGAAGTGAAAACTTCTTTAGCACCGTTGTGATTTAAACCTGTTTGAAACGAACAAGCGACACCAAAAAGAAATAGTAAGCAAACGAATAAAAATTAATTTTGTAACAACTTTGAAGTGAAAACTTCTTTAGCACCATTGTGATTTAAACCTGGTTGAAACGAAAAAGCGACGACATCGTCGGATCTACCGGATCTGCCCTGATGATGGACACTGCAACGCTGTCCGAAACGTCGGCTAGAGAAGGAGGTAGTGCAACACGGCATAACACCCCAAAAACTAACAACGAAAATTAAAAATAATTGTTTAAAAAAAAAAAACGCTGACTTGAGTCAAACAAAAACATGGACTTGATTGAGGCCTACTGCCTCTAAATGAAGTGGACTATTTTGTTATGACATGTGGTGTATTATGAAAGGAATAAAGTCCATGGTACACCTTTCTGCTTCTAAGATAGTTGTTGCATCATGGTACTTGCATCCATATGCAATTTTGAAGATCCTATTTTTTCTTCATAATAGGACTTCCATCTTTCTGCCACTGATAAACATGATAATTTACTTCAAGTTTCAAGTCTGTATCAAAAACTCATTTCTGACTTGGATCCGTATAATCCTCGCGTACACAAATAAAGATGGCCGCTTTTCTGTTCCGTGTTAGTTCTTTGTATTACAGTAGTGTTCGAAACGAATGTGAACAAGGTTATTATCATTTTTTTAATAATGTAATAATTAGATGGAAAAAAAATAGTATACAGCAAATTTTTTCCCCATCAACTACTATCATTCAGACAAGTGCTTAGCCAAAAGTCCCCGCCCCTAGCCCCCCTTGCTTTCCCCCTGTGCCCCACCAAACACGAAAAGTGTAAGTGTTTCGTAAATCACGTCTATCTCCATTACTAAACAACATATCGGATTGAAATTTTTTGTATTCTCTTTGCTGTAATATTGTCTACAATTAATGTCAATCACAACGGTGCTAAAGAAGTTTTCACTTCAAAGTAATTACAAAATAAATTTTTCGTCGTTTGCTTATTATTTCTATTACCTAAGTGTCGCTATTTCGTTTCAACCAGGTTCAAATCACAACGGTGCTAAAGAAGTTTTCACTTCAAAGTAATAATTAAATAAAATTTTCGTTGTTTGCTTATTACTTCTATTAAGTGTCGCTTTTTCGTTTCAAACAGGTTCAAATCACAACGGTGCTAAAGAAGTTTTCACTTCAAAGTAATTATAACTTATTCTAGTCTTGTCATTATTTCGTTTGTTTTAGTGCACTAAAGCTATGTACAAATCGCGAACGTGAAATACTCGTGTTAGTGCGGGTTATTCATAATGGAGCTAGTTTACACTTCCATTCAATAAATAAAGTTATAGATTTTAAACTGAAATACTATGGCATTTTTAGTTGCTGAAATCTTGAACTGATACCCGTAAGCCTAATTTCACTTCTTCAGTAAAACCAAAATTTAAAACAATTGAGAAAAAATACAATTAACTAGTATAAACATCAATTGGCGGCAATGAATCGGCTGCCGCGGAGCGATGCAGAGATGTTGCACCAAACATTCACGGTTGATATCTGACATTACCTAGCCATAAAGTACACATTAAAATTAATATTATTTTACAGCTCATAGAAAGGGCTACAATCTTTGTAGGAAACATTTTTTCATAAAATGTCGGCCTGAAAAGTTCTGTGACAAAATGTAAAATAACGTACCAAAAAAAAAAAAAAATTACCTTTTCATACGAATTACAAACAAACGGTAAAAGTTACGATGAAAGTTAACTAGACATTAATTGTAGACAATGTTACAGCAAATCCTCTCCTTCCTTTTCTTAAAAGACGAGAAAGTGAGCGCTTCCATAAATTAAGGTGTACCGTATTTAAACAAGAAAATCGGTTACTAATTTAATTTTTTTTTTTAAGTTATTGTTTTGATTTAAAGTGTAAAAACGAGCAAATTAACCACAGAATTAAAAAAAAAACTTTTGCAATACTAAATCGTAAATGTTGTAAGTTAGAATATGAATGTTAAAATATTTTTTTTTTTTAAAAGTATTACTAATGTTCAGCGAAAACTGAATAGTACTGCAGTTCATCACCACAGCACGTGTCAAGTCTCGACAGCGCTGTGTTGATGAAAATGATGAATATTTGGCAGTTTGGCAGCGGCTGCCGGCAGCTGCACTTGTGCGTAGATATGGTTTCGTGACGTTTGACATTTATCGAATTATTAAAAACATTTTGCATTAATTTGTCATTAAAATAAAGTACGTGTTTGTGAAGTACAGTGAAATTTAGAGGTTATTGATAATTCTGTGATTTGTGAAGTACAGTGACATTTAACTAGGTACTTACCGGCTATTTTAAAATGATTTTTTCTTAGCTTATGATCTTTCTGAAGTGTTTCTGAGTTAATTTCATTCTGAGTTGCCATGGAATCCTCTGTGCTTGAAAAGTGATCATTTTAAACATTTGTGATGTTGTGTGTTTTGGATTGCAAAAGAAACATTGCACATAATGTAAGTAGTTTCCTTCCTGTTTTAATATTAAATGGGTAATCCATAAGCCGCCGCATTTTTTAAACAGTTTTTTCAACAATTACTACAAGAAACAACTATTTACGTACACAAAATTGGTTATCAGGTTCTTAGTTTAGGTAAATTACGTAATTCGTGCGTATTTAGTTTGAAGTCAAATCCAAATGCAATAATAATAATACGGCGGGTTTGTACCTTTTAACTTGGAATGAAAATCGAATTTTAATGCATATTTTTCCGTCTACCCCGACTGAAACCGATGATTTACTTTGTATTTTACTTTTCAAAATTAAAAGTGTAGCCGATACGGCGGGCACCCCGGAAATACACCAGAAATACACCAGAAATACAATAACGAATAACCCTAAAGTAGCCGAAATTTTTTTTTTTTTTACTTTTTTTTTTTTTTTGCAAAAATGCTCAAAACGAAAAACTATATGTTTATTTGGGTACTCTATGTAATATAGATTCCCCAGTTTCCCGCTTGTACCACGAGTTTTCGGACACCGTGTATATTAATTGAAAGATTTGACTTGAGGACGAAACTAGACATTTTTTATCATCATAATTATTAGAGTCATCTAGCGACAAGATTATAATGACTTTTCATTATTGCAATAGTAGTTTCCTACTTACCGTAGGTCTCAAAGTATGCTTTACGTACACGAAACACCTCTTTGTGTAATGCATTCTTTGAGACCACGAGTCAGTTTATACATAAGGCATAGTTTGAGGACAGTCCCCAAACTATCGTGTATATCGAAAATCGAAATGTCTTCAAACTATGCGTTAGATATATGTTTCGATATATATTTAAAACGGAACATCATAGACGTATATAGCTGTGTGGGGGTGGTTTTTAAGGGCGGCTGCAACAAAATGGCGAAAAAAAAAAAGTGTATAAAAGTGTATATAATTAGGCTCAAAGTATGCGTTACACAAATATATATATATATATATATATATATATGTATATGTGTATGTATGTATATATATATATTTGAGTGTATGTATGTACATATATGTATATGTATGTGTTTGTATGTATGTACATGTGTGTATTTTATATACATCTTCTTTATTGCACAACTCAGTTTCAGAGAAAAAAAGAATTTTTTGTTATTTTTTGTTTTTGTTATGAATTATGTACATTTCATGAATAATATGAACTAAACATGTCAATTTGTCTGTCCTGGAACGGGAAACTTTCCTAGTTGGACAGGCAAAACTTCCTTATATGTAATTTATACTCACTTTGTATCTATGTATAATAAATAAATAAATAAAAAAAAAAAAATGTAATATCAATTCCTATCTCCTTCTCTCCGTATTATGGAGAGAAGGAATTGAAGGAGGGGGAAGGGTTGACAATGGTGGGAGTTTCGAAGAATTGGGGATTACCATGCTTTTAGAAGTAAAAGGCCGGTTAAGTGGGAAGATATTTAAAACAGGGTTAACAATTTTTTTTTTGATTATTAATTATGTCAGCTTTGGAATTAACATTTTTTCTTATTTCTAAAATTTCTAAATTATTGATTTGCGATGTTTTATATCCTGTATGTAATATTTGAAGACCTGAATTTATGTCAAAGCTATGATCATATTTTAATAAATGGTCTGCGAACTCAGAATCGCTATTGCCATTTAGTGCTGTGATGTGCTCTTTAACCCTAACCTCAAAGTTTCTATAAGTTCTACCTATATAAAACGAACTACAATCATTACAATTGAGTTTGTAAACCCCTGATTTTTTTGTTTTAATTTCGCTATCTTTATTGTTGAGTATATATTTCTTGAATTTGTTATTTGTGTAAAACGCTGGTTGAATAGTACCGGGAATATTTTTACTAATAATTTTCGACGTATCGTTGTCGACAAATAAAATTCTATGCCAATGTTTATTGTTATCTTTAGAAATAGGGTAAATATATAATTTGAAAAAATTATGTTTAATTTTTTTATTTAGTGTTTCATCTATCAAATTAGTAGAATAGCCATTATTAATTGCTATTTGTTTTATGAGATTTAATTCAAAATTATAGTTAAGAGCTGACAAAGGAATCGTAATTAATCTATTAATCATAGAGTGGAAAGCCGCTAGTTTTTGAGAAAAGGGATAATTTGAAGAATTATGTATAACAATATCAGTATACGTATCTTTACGGAAAATATTGAACTCTATTTTAGTACCTGTTAATGTTAAATTTAAATCTAAGAAATTTAAACTCTTATCTTTACCAATTTCCAGTGTGAATTTAATGTTTTTATGTAATTTATTTAAAAAATTTAAGAACATGTTCAATTGTCTTTCTGAACCTAACCAAATGCAAAATATATCGTCGACATATATACACAGAATTTCGGAGGCAGAAAAATGAAGACACTTGTGGGGAATTTGATATTTTGCTCTCCTCAATGTGGGGATTTTGAATATTTATTGCGGGTATTAGAACATGAGCCTTGGCAACCCTGCGTCGTAACTCCCGCTCTCCGCTTTCGTTGTGTGTTTTCAAATGGTGCTGTGTATTTAGGGTTGCCATCTCTAAATTTTGGCAACCAGGACAAGACGCGTGAAAACCCCGGATCTTAGATCCCAAAACCCGGACATGTCAACAGGTTTTTTTTAAACATAGTCAGTATAATAAAAAACAGTTAAAAATGTCGTAAATCATCTTTTTATTTATTTTCAGACCTTAAAATTAAATTTAGAGTCTTTTATCATCATTTTAAATGTACCTAACTGGAATCTTATTATAGTTTGTTACAAATTGTTTTATTAATCAGTTAGAGTTTTTTTTATTCTTAAAATAAAACAGAAAATTATTAAAATACTCTGTCATGAAAACAAAACCTTATTAAAATATTAAACCTAACAAAATTCAATAATTTTTTTAAACAAAAATCTTATGACGTACTGAGACCATTTTAGTATTCAGAATTTTTGAGGTAACTCTTTTAACTCAATAATAATTATCTTCTTTAAATTTTTATCAATTTACACAACAAAATATCTCTTAACATAGGTAATATGAACTAAATTCAGTTTTCTTAAATCTTATGCAACAAAACTGAATTTTTAAAAAGTTTAGACTTACTGTTAATGTAAGCTACATTATTAATTTTTTAAAAACATAAAATAACCAAAAACTATACTTATTTTTATCACCTTAAAGTTTTAATCAACAGCCATATTGTTATTTTTTTACGTAATAAAAACAATCATAACTTTAACTACAAAAATGAAGAGAAATCATTGCACTCATAAGTACATTATTTGATTATCTAGCTATTAAAGCTTTTTACTCAGCCTATTGCCTTTTTTACTTTTCAGTTTTTTTGAATTTATCACTCTTTCCGATAGCTTTTAGAATATCTTCACTTTTTAAAAGGAATTTGTAAAAATCAATGCAGCTGTATTCTTGGAAATTGAATTCAATTTGAATTACTGACGAGATTGTTTCGACGCTTAGTAAATTGCTTTCTTTTGTCCATTGTTGTGTATTAATGAGAATATTCTCTCGACGTTGGCATTATGAGCCGGAGTGCAAAAAAAAAATACTGTGCAATTTTCAGCAATTCCGAATATAAATTCGCATTTGGTGTTTTAAAAAATTGTACCCAAAGTTGATTTGAATTTAAAAGCTTATATTATTCAGTTAGGTTTGGTGAATTTATAGGCTTTTAGCCGTTTTGGCTAAAAGCCTTTAAATTCACCCACTCGTCAATTTATTTTGCGTTGTCAATATCTATGTTCTTATCTTTTAAATAAAGGACAGTGTCTTTAATAGGAGTCCATTCTGTGTTGCTACTAACTTTCGGCAAAAACATCCAGTAAAATTTCTCAAATTGTTTTAACGCTTTCATCCATTCTTCAATGTACGTTTTGATTTCCTTGTTGAAATCATGCGTGCATTTTTTAAACTCTTGTTTCGTGTTTTCATCTTCTTTATTTATAATACTCTGAACATTCAACTGCACGAAACTTTCCATAATTCGGTCATCTAAGCTTTTTGTTATGGATGCATCTGGTTTCAAGGACTGAATTATCACTTTTCTCTAATTTATGTATTTTTGAGTGAACGGCGTGCATAATTGAGTGTATGAGAAACAAGTATGCCTCCGAGCTCTGAACATTCAACTGCACGAAACTTTCCATAATTCGGTCATCTAAGCTTTTTGTTATGGATGCAAGTATGCATCTGGTTTCAAGGACTGAATTATCACTTTTCTCTAATTTATGTATTTTTGAGTGAACGGCGTGCATAATTGAGTGTATGAGAAACAAGTATGCCTCCGAGAGAGGATTTTCAAAAAACTGTTTAATTAAAACAGGTGGCCTTTCTATGCTTTCAAAATAATCGTTAAATGGACGGTAGAGATTCAGGAGTCGCTCGATAGCTGGAAACGGGCTTAGCCAACGCGTCTTGGAATGATAAAGAAGCTGTTTATATTCGACCTCAGCTGTTTTACAGAATTCTTAAGAGCTTCGGTTCGGACCTACTGTGTAAGTGGCAAAAACATTATAATTTTTTAAGATGATGGATTCCACGTCTAATGGCAGTAAATCACATCCGTGGTGCACTACATTGTTAATGACACATCCACACCAACCATGTTTGGGTTTAGATTTTCTTTAGCTTGTGGAAAACATTGTTTGTTCCATATCGTTCTATTCCACCGAAGTTTGTATCGCAATTATCTCCAGCAAAAGCAATACATCTAGACAAGAGGTCATGCTGGCGAAGCTGTGTTATTATCAGTTCAGTGATTGTGTCAGATGCCTTGTTTTTCGTGATTTCTATTTCGAGCACCTTTGTAGTGATTCCGTTTTTTTTACATCAAAATATTGAATAATCAACGGGAATAATTTTGTGCTTCCGTGATTACTAGCATCAGTAGCCACGCTGATGAAAGGCACATCTTGTAAATCACTCTTAAGTTCTTCAACCGACAAATGGCTTAGCACTCCGGTGGCTATCGCTATTGCTTTTGTTCGATTGCATGTAACTTTTTATGCAGTATCTGGCCCCGAAAATATGTCGCAGTTGAGAGGACAAGTGCAGTCCAATGATTTGAAAGACATGACAATGTGATGTCTTAGGTACTGTATGATAGACTAGTGCGCCTTCCGCTGCTGGAATAAGGAGGTCCTCCGCCGATGTTGATCTCACAAAATATGTTGGTATATTTGAAGTACGTAAGTAGGAAATTTGTTTTGTGTTTCTGCGTACTTATGTTTATGCTCATTTATGTCTGTGACGCGTTTGTTTGCGATTGAAATAATCGTGGAACAAACGGTACAAAACTCTTCCCAGTCATATTTTAATTTTTTTAACATCTGAAACTTAGTTTGCAAATCACTGTTAAATAAGCATTTAAGAAGTCGAAGTGCGCACCGTGGCAACTGCGACAGGAGGGGCGGTTAATTTAGCGAGTCGGTTCGTCGGTTGATCGCGGCGTGCGGGCACAGTTCGTGTGTCGCGGGTGGCCCAAGAATTTAAACCCGGACTACAAATGAGGCCCCGCCCGGACGCTCCCCGGACGCCCTCTAAACTAGGACAAATCCGGGGAAACCCGGACGGATGGCAACCCTATGTGTATTAAACATATATGTTGGACTTGACCTTGAAACTTCAAAAAGCGGGACCAAATTCTTATAGATAAAGCTGAATTATAGATAGGTCAAACTTTGTGCTGCAACCATGGAAAACGAACTTGAATGTCATAAATTCGTATTTTAATTTGCATTGTTGACGTCGCCGATGGGCATTTTTCATTAAACATCGTTTAAATGAATTCCAGAGGTGGAAAAATGGTTTAAATGTGTCCGCAATAGGCCACTTGCATCACATTTTTTAAATTTTTTTCCGGTTAAGTCGATCCACTAGTACAGGAAAAAATCGAAATCGGAATTCACGCCCTTTTATGGGAGGAGTTTAAAAATACTTGAGAAAAAGCTTTTGGAAAGGTTGGAAAAGATATTTGAGAATTTTTTTTTACATGTTGATTTCGTAAAGGCCTGTAAAAAACATTAATTCCTTTTTTATGCATTGTTTATTGTAATAAAACGGAATTTTTAAATTGATTTCACGAAAACAAGCAGCGCGGACCCTAACACGTTGTTTCTCCGCTCTGTCAGTAGGAGTAATGACAGTCGTTCTTCGGTGGACGGTATAAGGTTCACTTTGAAATAACAAATTCGTCGACTGCCGTATTGTCGCCGTGATGTCAAAAATACCAACGCGAAAATGCATATTATATTTTATTTTGTGAGGTTCGGGCGTAATTTTTTTTTCGCGATAATTATATAAGAAACTGAATTTGCCACATTATGCAATAAAACCATATCCGAAAAAGTGTTTATAAGTAGGAGAGTTTTCAGTTGAAAATGTTTTTTATAGACCTAATACTTTATTTTTTTCTAAGCTTATTAAAAGACTTATTAAAAAAAATGACCGATATTTTTAACGGCCAAGGTATGTTGTATACGCAGTATTTAATTGAAGCATCTATAATAAGCATCAAATTTTCAAAAAAAAAACATACGAATTTGTATGATTTTGCATTATTTAGTATGGCTTCATCTTAAGGCAAATATTCTAAGACATTCCGTTTTTTTTTTAATCGTATTTTTGAAACCCTGGCGATTTTTTGAAAATTTCAATCCGAAAAATCAGACCATTTTTTATAAACCGGAAATACGGGACATAATTTTATGTGTGCGAAAAAACGATAATTATATATCCGAAAATCATTTAAAAAAAAGAACGTTTTCCACACGAATAGCAATAAATTGTACGGGGTTCTCTTCGTAGCATCTGTAAAAACACCGCCATCTTTATTAAAAAATTCAAACCAAAGGATAAGTTTGCATAGAACAAACAATAAATCTAGTGAACGTTAAACGCAAATTCAAAAATTCGCCGGAAATCAAAGTGTTGCCATATAAAAAAAAATTAATCAGTGTGGAATTTTACAAAATTAAGGGATATAATCGGAGACGGGAAATTTTCATGTAGTGACGTCACGAGCTCAAATAATTGATTTATTTATTTAAAAATAAGAAAAACTATACATTTCTTAAAAATTTTACTAACATTTTCGTAATCTTAGTAAAAAAAATCTATCCACAGGATTTTTTCCAAGTCGTTATGAAATCCATGCAAGTGGCCTATTGATCCAGAAAACAGGTATTACATTAACATTCGGCTAATTTATCTATAAATCAATTTAAGGTTAAATGACGGTAAATTTTCGATACTGGTGTCCACGCGTATCTGGTTTATCATTATTAAGATCGCTAAATGTATTTGAAAATGTATTTTGAAGCCATAAGTATTTGAAATACAAATTACAAAATACCTCAGCATCGGGTAATTGAAATACCAATTACAAAGTACATTTTAGGAAGTAATTGAAATACCAATTACAAAATATATTTTAGGAAGTAATTGAAATACCAATTACAAAATATATTTTAGGAAGTAATTGAAATACAAATACAAAATACGTATTTGTATTTCAAATACATATTTCAATTACAAGTATTTCAAATACTGCTCAGCCTTGTGTGCTATTATCGAATGTTTTTCTGAAAATAAAAAGTATTTAAACATGTACCCCCGAGTTATCATTTTTCAAGCAGAAAAATGTAATTTCGTTGTAGAAAACCAAAATCATTATTTGAAATTGTTTTCCTTTTATAAGGAGTTCATATTTCAAGTATTTTAGGTTTTTTACTAACGCTTGATTTTTTTCCTGAGGATAACAAGTTTCCATCTGACAAAGCTCCCTGCTGAGAAAATGAGCTGTAAAAAATGGTGTAAAGCTCATTCCCTCAAGCTTTGTCAGAAAGAACGTTCAGAAAACATTCTTGGGGAAACTAAAACATTTTTCTGCTTTCAATCAATTTTATTTTTAAATAGTTTATTTGGCTAATGAATTAATGAAGTAGGTCGAGTGCAATTATATTATCTATGGTGACAAATGGCCTTGAACTTTCTCTATGTTATTATTGTTATTGTCTTTGGCGGACCAGTCATTTTCCGTGGTTAAGTTGGTAACAGAGAGATGACAAAAAAAAATACTATGAGAAGGCCCGAAGATATCGATCTTGGGTTTAGTATATTTATGTAAAATTATGTTCAAATATCCTCACTATTGCATTACTTTACTTACATTAACGTTAATTAAGTGGAAGGTGGCGAAGTTTATTATTTATTGTGAAAAATCGATGTAAGTGGTTTTTCACCAAACACGAATGGAATCTTATAAGAGAAGAAATCCGACACGGAACCGCGGTTTTATACCAACAAGGTAACTTGATTTTTCTCTCCTTTTACTTTTTCCACTGAAATGATTTCCCCAGGGCCCATGTCATATCGTGGGATGCTGTGAAGAGTCAGAGTGGAGGGACTGCCTCTTGGCCCTCACCAGCCTACCTATGTTGTGTTCCTATGTTCTGTGGAACTTAATTTTTCCTAAATATTTAACCAATCGCCGATCGCTACACTTTTAATAGGCAAGGTTTATTGAAATTACACTTCGTTTCAACGGCGCGGGCGTAGCACTACGAAGTAATGCAAAATCTTGTGATTTTGTTTTGAAAATTATATCTGTTCATATGAAGCAGTTACTTTGTGATGTGACATTATAATTTAAAATAAAACAATAACTTTGTAAACACCACTTTTATTTTTATACTTTATGCCGACCGGGTTTCGCTACAACCGTAGCTTCTTCAGGGCAGTACAATCTCTACTAAAATTAATTTACATGTGTGTTTATAACTAATACATGATTAAACCAAATGGGCCGGACTCCTCAAGTAACTAATTCTTAAACTTAACTTAACTTAAAGCTAGTTCTAACCGTGAAACTTCCACTATGATAAACATTCGTAATAAATTAAAAAATGAACAACTAATACTAACTAAAGCAGACAAAGGCAATACTGTCATTATATTAAATAAAAGTGATTATAATTCTAAAGTGCAAGAATTTATTAATACGGACAAATTTGACATTCTACCTAAGGACCCTACTACCAAATTCCAAGAAAATATTAAAAGTGCTCTAAGATCATGTAAATCCCCAATCTTCCAAGACAACTCGTATCAACAAGTAAAATTTTTTACAAAAAATCCAAAAGCCCCTAAATTATATGGCTTCTTAAAACTCCATAAACTTGCCAAACCAATCAGGCCGGTCGTATCAAGTTGCAATTCCCCAAATTTTAAAATAGCATCATTTATCACTAATATATTCAATAACTCAAAAGTTTTTACTCCAAAATACACAATTAGAAATTCCTTTGACTTGATTGATGAACTTGAAAACTTACATATCCCCAATAGTGCAAAATTAGTCTCCTTTGATGTCGTTAACCTTTTTCCAAATATTCCCGTAGCCGAAAGTAAAAATATACTGTCTAAATTACTACAAAATTCAAAGTTACCAAATAATTTCTCTAAGGAATTATCTCACCTGTTTAATATATGTCTGAACCAAAACTATTTCCAATACAACGAACGTTTTTACCAACAAAAAGAAGGCCTGGCCATGGGGGCACCGACATCCCCGCTAATCGCTGATATATTCATGGACAATTTAGAAAATAATATCTTCAAATGTAAATCACCATTATTAAAAAACTTACTTGTATGGAAGCGCTATATTGACGATGTGTTCTGTGTTTGGTTAGGAACTGAACGACAACTCAATTCCTTCCTGCTATTAATTAATTCTTTCCATAAACAAATTAACTTCACAATAGAAATAGGTACCAATTCTACATTAAACTTTTTAGATCTTTCATTATCAATAATAAATAATAAAATTGAATTTAAAATCTACCGCAAACCGACGTTCACCGATATAACTATTCACAATTCCTCTAACCACCCCGAATCCCATAAACATTCAGCTTTCCATTCCATGGTACACAGATTGGTTACAGTCCCTTTATCAAATACCAACTTTGCATTAGAATTATCTACGATCAAACAAATCGCAATAAATAACGGTTACAGTCCAAATATAGTCAACAACATTCTAAATAAAAAAAATAAAAAATTATCCACAAGTAAATTCTTATACAACAGTCCACCTCATAATAATAATATACCAAGTAATAATAATCAACCTTATCAATGGCGTAGAATCTTGTACATAAATAATTTCTCTAAAAACAGCGTTAAAAACCTCCCATCAGATATCAAACCAGCATTTTACACTAATAATAGTATAGGTAAGCATTTAATGAACGGCAAGGACAAAGATAATAGTCTATCTCACTCGGGAATTTATTCACTTCAATGCAGCGACTGTCCTTTTTTCTATATAGGCAAAACAGCACGCAATATAAATACCCGTGTCAAAGAACACCTTAGATGTTTACACAGCTCTGGATTTTCGGAATTTGCAAACCACTTGATCGAAAAAGACCATAAATTTGACAAAAATACAGGCGCCACACTAATTCATAAAAACAACATCGGTATTAGGCTAGACAATCTGGAAGCACTTGAACTAAGGAAAGCCATAAACACTAACAGTAAGGTAGTTAATAACCAACTAAATTTAAATAAAAGTCCCATACTAAGATTGTTCCCTATTGATAAAGAACACGCCCGTTCCCTTCCCAATTCTCCATCTACACCTATACCTACTTCCTCCGTTACTTGAGGAGTCCGGCCCATTTGGTTTAATCATGTATTAGTTATAAACACACATGTAAATTAATTTTAGTAGAGATTGTACTGCCCTGAAGAAGCTACGGTTGTAGCGAAACCCGGTCGGCATAAAGTATAAAAATAAAAGTGGTGTTTACAAAGTTATTGTTTTATTTTAAATTATAATGTCACATCACAAAGTAACTGCTTCATATGAACAAATATTATTAGCAAGTACAGCTATTAAAGCAAAAATGTATAAAAACTTTACTGTGAAATATAGAGTTATGTGTGTCGATATATACTTTTACAAACAGTGTCTAAAAATGAAAGTTTTTCCTAATTATCTAAATGCAAAGTTTAAATATATGAATAATAATCCAGCCATAATAAAATCATCTTTATTTCAAGCAAAACTTGCATGGTTAAAAGAAGATCTTAAAAGTGCATATAAAAAGCGAAATAATATCAAATTAACACTAAAAGTTTTACACATAGAGTTGGTGAACGAACTACATCCGGTTGAATGGGATTTGTTTGACGACAAAGCTCGAACCTTCGCTTCTACTAAAGCCTACAAGAAACGTGAAATTATGAACAAAAAACTGAAAAACCTAAATCTTTCTCAACATACAAATAACAATGAAACTGTGAAATACACCCATCAGTTCTTTGATCGAGTCCAAAACCTCTCAGCGGTTCAATTCCAGCCAGAAGAGTTGACCCTGTTATCTAAAGGCCTGAAATATAATTTAGAATATAGTAAAAATAACATAATTAGTGCAGTAGAAAACGTTGCCGTGGACATTGAAACTGCGTTATATAATAAACCCGGACCACCTCTATATAAAAGTGCAGAAACAATAAAAAAACTAGTTCCTAATCTTAAAGCTAGTTCTAACCGTGAAACTTCCACTATGATAAACATTCGTAATAAATTAAAAAATGAACAACTAATACTAACTAAAGCAGACAAAGGCAATACTGTCATTATATTAAATAAAAGTGATTATAATTCTAAAGTGCAAGAATTTATTAATACGGACAAATTTGACATTCTACCTAAGGACCCTACTACCAAATTCCAAGAAAATATTAAAAGTGCTCTAAGATCATGTAAATCCCCAATCTTCCAAGACAACTCGTATCAACAAGTAAAATTTTTTACAAAAAATCCAAAAGCCCCTAAATTATATGGCTTCTTAAAACTCCATAAACTTGCCAAACCAATCAGGCCGGTCGTATCAAGTTGCAATTCCCCAAATTTTAAAATAGCATCATTTATCACTAATATATTCAATAACTCAAAAGTTTTTACTCCAAAATACACAATTAGAAATTCCTTTGACTTGATTGATGAACTTGAAAACTTACATATCCCCAATAGTGCAAAATTAGTCTCCTTTGATGTCGTTAACCTTTTTCCAAATATTCCCGTAGCCGAAAGTAAAAATATACTGTCTAAATTACTACAAAATTCAAAGTTACCAAATAATTTCTCTAAGGAATTATCTCACCTGTTTAATATATGTCTGAACCAAAACTATTTCCAATACAACGAACGTTTTTACCAACAAAAAGAAGGCCTGGCCATGGGGGCACCGACATCCCCGCTAATCGCTGATATATTCATGGACAATTTAGAAAATAATATCTTCAAATGTAAATCACCATTATTAAAAAACTTACTTGTATGGAAGCGCTATATTGACGATGTGTTCTGTGTTTGGTTAGGAACTGAACGACAACTCAATTCCTTCCTGCTATTAATTAATTCTTTCCATAAACAAATTAACTTCACAATAGAAATAGGTACCAATTCTACATTAAACTTTTTAGATCTTTCATTATCAATAATAAATAATAAAATTGAATTTAAAATCTACCGCAAACCGACGTTCACCGATATAACTATTCACAATTCCTCTAACCACCCCGAATCCCATAAACATTCAGCTTTCCATTCCATGGTACACAGATTGGTTACAGTCCCTTTATCAAATACCAACTTTGCATTAGAATTATCTACGATCAAACAAATCGCAATAAATAACGGTTACAGTCCAAATATAGTCAACAACATTCTAAATAAAAAAAATAAAAAATTATCCACAAGTAAATTCTTATACAACAGTCCACCTCATAATAATAATATACCAAGTAATAATAATCAACCTTATCAATGGCGTAGAATCTTGTACATAAATAATTTCTCTAAAAACAGCGTTAAAAACCTCCCATCAGATATCAAACCAGCATTTTACACTAATAATAGTATAGGTAAGCATTTAATGAACGGCAAGGACAAAGATAATAGTCTATCTCACTCGGGAATTTATTCACTTCAATGCAGCGACTGTCCTTTTTTCTATATAGGCAAAACAGCACGCAATATAAATACCCGTGTCAAAGAACACCTTAGATGTTTACACAGCTCTGGATTTTCGGAATTTGCAAACCACTTGATCGAAAAAGACCATAAATTTGACAAAAATACAGGCGCCACACTAATTCATAAAAACAACATCGGTATTAGGCTAGACAATCTGGAAGCACTTGAACTAAGGAAAGCCATAAACACTAACAGTAAGGTAGTTAATAACCAACTAAATTTAAATAAAAGTCCCATACTAAGATTGTTCCCTATTGATAAAGAACACGCCCGTTCCCTTCCCAATTCTCCATCTACACCTATACCTACTTCCTCCGTTACTTGAGGAGTCCGGCCCATTTGGTTTAATCATGTATTAGTTATAAACACACATGTAAATTAATTTTAGTAGAGATTGTACTGCCCTGAAGAAGCTACGGTTGTAGCGAAACCCGGTCGGCATAAAGTATAAAAATAAAAGTGGTGTTTACAAAGTTATTGTTTTATTTTAAATTAAAAAAGAAAATTATATCGCTTAAAAATAATTTAACCCTCCGCCCGTCGCGTCTTTTTCGCCCGGGAAACGATAAAGCGATACTTAAAAGAGAGAGACACATACATTTACAGGTTTAAGCCCTCGAGAGAAAGAGATAGTCTAATCGGTCTCCTCTTTGTGCGGTGCTTCGTAGCCTCCCCGCTATTTTCTACTTTATATTTCTGAAGGTTTCACTTGTACCGCGTGTGAACTACTTACTCACTTGTAATTTTTATTCAGTCTTCCCCTATAAAACTATCTTGTGCCGCCATTTTGGATTTGCAGTGTGAGGTGACGCTTGCGTTTGCGAAAAATACGCACAAATTGCTTAGATAAACCAAAATAAGAACCTGTTAAAGCAGGATTAATAAAAACGGAGTGGAATTTGAAATAAACGTATTTTTATTTCCACAGTTATAAATACAATATTCGGTAGCAGAACGTGGTTGTGTTGTGTAGTGGACCAGTGTTGCCAACAGAGACTAAAAATAAACACGCTGAACTAAATATTTTTAACTAGAAGTTGTATCTTGCAGCAATTTTTGAAACAAAGTGTGGTTTTCACAATATATGCTTAAAAGCGAGGAAAAAATTATTATGTTTTTGATTTGATCCGAGATGATCTAAACATTGAACCACTGCTACTCTTCATAGAAAAATCGCAACTGAGGTGGTTTGGGCATGTACTAAGAATGTCTGATGACCGAATTCCGAGGAAGATACTGAGTGCGATTCCAGAGGGTAGACGTCCAGTGGGCCGCCCCAGACACAGTTGGGCGAGGCAACTCCAGAAACTGTGTGAGGAGAGGATGGGTCTACCATGGACGGAGGCCGAACGATCAGCACAAGACAGGGACGTATGGAGGAGCCTAGTCGATGCAATGGGTCCCCGACCTGAATAGGACAAGGGAAAGAAGATGATGATCCTAAACAAAGTTTTGGATCGCAATTTGAAAAAAAACAGAGTGTGCAATTCACGCGTGGTAAAAGTGAAACCTTCATAAAATTAAAGTAGACAAGAGTGGGGAGGCTACGAAGCACCGCACAAAGAGGAGACGGATTGTTCTACATTATTCTCTCGCAGGCTAAATCGTGTAGATGTTTTGTTTGTTTCTTTTTAGCGTCGCTTTTTTGTTTCATCGAGTTTCAAATCACAGCTGTGCTAAAGAGGTTTTCACTTTAAAATTATGTAGCTGTGCTCCGAAAGAGTTGACAAAGTTGCATTTCAGTAGACTGAAATGTTTTATTTCCGTTTTGAAGAAGTGAAGGTTTTCCAAGAAAGTGATGTTATTATAATAAACCGGAAATCAGAAGGACACGGGTTCGAGTCCTGTCGGCGGCATGTATCTTTTCTCGGGAGATTTTTTCAATGTAGATGAGTGTTTCAGGCTAATAATTATAACTTGTAATAATAATTGTTTTAAATCCTTGAAATCTACGTTTATATTGCACAAACAACGAATCAAAATTGTCAATATTTTGGTTATTCTCTGGAAAAAATTATTGTATTTTTTTTTATATTTTTTTTTAATAAACGAGATTAAAAGTAAAATGACGGTTTTCTGGCAGTTTACTTAAATAAAAGTTTCAAATACAATATTCCTAATCATAATTTTATCTAATTTCTAAATTGGTTTGGCGGCTAAAGTTATTAAAGCCTTATTATACTTACTTATACGTCCGTGGATTATGTGGGCCAAAGGTGTGTCGTGATAATTAAAATGAAAGATATTAAGTTCACTGACTTAACATGACAACATTTATTGTAATAATTTATGAATACAACACGAATTTATCAGAAGGATTTTTAGGTATGGGCGGAATGACAATCTAAACGCTAGCGGTTGATCGGAGCACGCAAAGTAGAATGGTTTGCCGTGCCAGTCAAATGGAACTTAAACGGAACTTAAAAAATATTTTATTTACTTCTTCAATCTTTGCAAAATAAGTTTGTGGCATTATTTATTATTTAATTAATAACTGATAATTTGTATAAACCACTTTTTAATAAACAATATCGACGTGTTTCAATAACAATGTTATCTTCTTCAGGATATATGTTAATATTAATTTAATATTAATTTATTATTATGTTAATATGTATTTTTGAGAACCTCAAAATTTTCCAAATTTTCTAACTAAGGGCATTACTTATATGTTGCCTAAAAGCGAAAATATTAATAATCCATCTCCGTATAGACCCATTACATGTTTACCGACAATATATAAAATTTTAACCTCTTGCTTGACAGATTTAATATACACTCATTTAGATGAAAAAAATGTTTTATCTGAACAACAAAAAGGTTGTCGCAGAAAACATATGGGATGTAAAGAACAATTAGTTATTGATTCTGTAATTCTAAAACAGATTCAAACCCAAAAAAGTAATTTACGTATTTGTTATATAGATTACCAAAAGGCTTATGATAGTGTCCCGCACTCGTGGCTGATAAAAGTTTTAAATATATACAAAATTAACCCAATTATTATTAGCTTTTTGGAAAAAATTATGGCATTTTGGAATACCGATTTGCTTTTGAATTTGAAAGATAAGAAAATTATAGTACCGGGCATTTCAATAAAAAGAGGGATTTTTCAAGGAGACTCATTGAGTCCTCTTTGGTTTTGCTTAGCGTTAAATCTTCTATCTAAAATGTTAATTAAAAGCAAGTTTGGAATAAAAATTAAAGGTAATACTAGAGAGAGAAATATAATTTCTCATTTATTATTTATGGATGGTTTAAAATAATATTCGAATTCTGAACCAAATTTAGAGAAAATGATTAAAGTAGTTAAAAATTTTTCAGATGATATTAAAATGACTTTTGGTTTAGATAAATGTAGAACGATCCATATAGAGAAAGGTAAAATTGTAGATGGAGACGAGGGTATATTTAGAAATTTCAAAATTGAAAGTATGAAAGGGGATGAGGTTTATAAATATTTAGGATATCCGCAATCAAATAGATTAGATCATACTTGTATTAAAAATGATATCAGGATTAAATTTAAAACTAGGATTAGAAAAATTTTGAAATGCAATCTATCTGCTAAAAATTTAGTAAAGGCGATAAATACTTGGGCAATACCTCTATTAACTTACTCATTTGGCATAATTAAATGGTCTAATACAGATTTAGATAGCTTAGAACGATTAATTAGAACTACATTAACAAAATTTCATTCCCATCATCCAAATTCAGCTATAGAACGAATAAATTTACCTAGAAATTTAGGAGGTAGAGGTATAGTCAAAATAACATCTTTAAAACATAATCAGGTAGAAATGCTAAGAAATTTTTTCCATAGGAAAGCTGATAGTTCAGAAATGCATAAAATAATTTGCAAGGCAGATAGAAATATTTTGCCATTAAATTTATACGACGAGAATGCCAGCATTCTTATAAATACCAACCAGGAATTATTAGATTCCTGGTCAAATAAAATTCTTCACGCAAAACACTTTAATTATCTTAACCAAACATATGTTGACAAATTTTCATCAAACAAATGGTTGAGTATTGGAGAGTTGAGCGCAGAAATAGAAGGCTTTATGCTTGCCATTCAAGATAGAGTCATTAATACTAAAAATTATAGGAAGCATATCATCAAAGATGCAAATCAAATTGATGATTTATGTAGAAAATGTTTGGCTTTTCCGGAAACTATAGAACATATTATATCGGGATGTTCTGTATTAGCGCCGACCGAGTATACATTTAGGCACAATCAAGTTTTAAAAATAATGCAAAAGTCGGTCATTTTAAATACATGTAGGATTACGAAAGATTTTTTAAATATTTATATTGAGGGATCAGTAGGATTTATCGGACCAGTTAGGATTTCATAAGAGCCGAACCCTCTGATATGAAAATATCTGGAGTCGGTGAAATATTTTCCCATTATGTTTCTGGTGGATTGACATATTGTTCTTGTATTGTTTTGTATTTATTATACTTATACATACATATAGTGCACTTACGTTGCGTGAATTTACTAGATATTCATTTGTGGAAAAGTGTGTGGAAGGGTTTAGTCTTTCATTTGGGAAAGATTTAACCCGGACATAAAATCTGGAGCACCGTAAACATATCCTGAAGAAGATAACATTGTTATTGAAACATGTCGATATTGTTTATTAAAAAGTGGTTTATACAAAGTTATCAGTTATTAATTAAATAATATTTTATTTGGTTGATGGGTGTCATTCCCTACATTCCTCCCCCCCAGTTTTGTAAAACGATATATATATATATATATACATATAGTAGATGCAAAAATAGCTTATTTAATTCTATGTGTTCCAGAAAATATAATGAAAACGTCACATGTAGATGTGGCGAGTAGAGTTGAGTCATAATTTGGTTTTAATTTAACAATTTGTTATTATATTTTCTGAAATGCATTAAATATAATTACTTAAAATTAACATACATTGAAAATACTTAAAAGTTACTGCGTCAACAAACGTTTTGTTTGGAGCAAGGAATGTTGAGTGACTTATGATTGACTTTGAATCATTATTTCAGGCTATTTGAGCTGAATGAGAATGTACCTATATATCAGGTAAATATAATACAGAAATGTCTAAAATTATTCATACAAAGTAATTTTCCTATCACTGAAATACGAAAAATTCTCTTATTACTCTAAATGTGGTAAAGGTAAATATAATACAGAAATATCTAAAACTATCAATACAAAGTAATTTTCCTATCACTGAAATATGAAAAATTCTCTTATTCTCTAAATGTGGTAAAGGTACATGTTCTTATTTTATTCCTATTTAAAAAAATATAAGGTTGTGTTCATGAAATTTGAGTTTTATTTATTGTCTAAACAAGATTAGATATAAAATTTATTTAGTAACATTAATATGTGTTATATTGAGTATGTGGTCAATATAAGATATTAAGTTCTGTTAATGTTAAAAGTGTTAAAATGACTATGGCTAGGTATATGGTTTATCGCGTAATATACGACGTTTGACCTTTGCTTACAACTAGTTACATGGTTCTCATGATTTTTTTAAAATGAAAATTTTCATTAGTTCAATGGTTCATCACTTTGATGACCGAGATATATTATGTAAAAAAATAATAGTAATAATAGTACTAGAGCTCAAAATTTCATTCAAAATTGTAGACTTTAGTATCAGTAATTCTAAAAATATATGGTTTAAGCTATATATTGTATAAATGCATTTTAAAAATCTATTTTGTTAACCATTTTAATTTGATATGGGATCTGTAGGAAGGAAAATAATTAATTATCTCTTATTTGCCAATTATTTGCTTTCGATCTGTCGGGAAAATGGACTCTGCGACCAGATCTTATTCTTTTGATTTCTGGGAGTGGTTCCTGAACAGAGGTGGAAACTTCCTTGTTGGCACTTCCTTAATCCATGGGCGCTGGCAGGTGTTGGCTTGATGTTTTCAAATTTTCTCTGCAGCGACCGACATAGGTGTCGGGTTCTTCCCTAGGTGTTTCGGTGAAGAAAGCACAGGGTAATCTTAATGTTCTACCATATGTGAGTTAAGCGGGGGAATATTTTAGTGGTCATATTGAAGTATCAGGAATCACTAATTTGACGTAAGACGAGGGCGGAGTCATCTTTTGCCTTGCAGTGATCGTCGTTTTGACTCTGCGCTTTCCCTTCAGTCTGTAGTCGATTGTAGTAGGACAGTTAATCTCTTCGATTTGAGATAGTTAATAAAACATGGTCAGAACCAATGTCCGCACCAGGGTACGTGGTGACTCTCTTTACAGAGTTCCTGAATCTATGGTCTACTAACACATAGTCAATTTGGTTCCTGACAATATCATAGATTGTTCCATCCTGAGGTGATCTCCATGTAGAAAGCCTTCTTTTCGGGAGTTTAAACCAGGTATTTGAAGCAACCATATTTTTATCCTGGCAGAATTCATACAGTCTATCATCTCTTTGATTGCTTATGCCTAAGCCATATTCACCAACTATATGAGAGCGGCGACCTTCACCATATGACAAAATTGACTTCTCCTCCTTTCAAACTTTGCAATGTACTGGCTAGTGAGTCATAAAAAGATTCCACATCACCATCATATCTCACTTCTGCTGTTTGTGCATACACTTGAATAATATTAATGTTGATGGTTTGACAGTGTAATTGTAATAATATTATTCTGTCCGAGATGGGTACAAAATTCTTATTTTACATACTTCTCTATGACAAATATAGCAACTCCGTTTCGACGATTTCTGTCCTGTGGGTCACTTCCTGAGTAGTATAGATTTCCCTTCTCATGTTGGTGTATGCCGCTGCCAGTCCATCTCAGTTCACTAATTTCAAGAATATCCACTTTTAATCTTTCCATTTCCTGTATCGCATTATACAATTTACCGCTGTATAAACTTCTAACATTCCATGTTCCTAATCTTATCTTTGAATTCACTATTTTGAGCGGGGAGATTCTCCGCACCCCTGGTTGAATTAAGAAGACGGGTAGTATTTTGTAAATATCTGAAAACCAAATATAATCGTAAAAATTATATTTGAAATAATTGACAGGCTTGTTTAATGTCAACTTTTTTGCACTCCAATTTTCATGGACTGTAACAAAATGTTTTCAAACGGGTTCAATTCCCGTTGGCGGCCAGTATCTTTTCTCGGAAGATTTTTTCAATGTAGATGAGTGTTTCAGGCTGATAATTATTGATTATAATATTTGTAACAAAATGCATTAAAAACTTAAAAAACCTAGCTCTACACCCTCACATTGCAGTTCACTTGTAGGTGTAGTCATGATTTCACTGCACTGCTATTGTAGTTGGTCGTATCCTAGGGGTTGGGCAGCCCAGGACTCGGGGCCATTGGTTGGTTTTTCTCCATAGTGATTTGCTGGGAAAAGATACTGGAGTGTTTTCCCGTTGCCTTCTCCAGGGATTTTTCTGTAGGGGTTACCTTCCCTTAGCTGAGCTGATCCGGTTTTATGGCTCTCCTTATCTGCTACGACCACGATGTTAGGGTCAGTGGTCATATTGCCCGGGACTCGCGGGATCATAAAGACCAGTCTAGGACGCTAAGGAGTAGGACTTACTGGAAATGTTGCTGATGTTATTGCAAGATGGCGCATCACGGTATTTTATAGGCTCACATCCCCCAGCAGGAAAATGTTCCACCTTGGCCTTCCAGTCATTGAGCCCCAATATGGTTGATGGGTGTCATTCCCTACAATGTTCACGAGATCTTCAAAAATATGAAATATTCGTATATATGTATAGCCACATCTTAATATATAAAACAAAGTCGGGTTAGTTACACCATTTATAACTTAAGAATTTCTGGACCGATTTTTATGATCTTTGATTTGTTGGTTTTTATCCGTCCTGAAAAGCAGAATAGCTATTAAAACATCGGTAAAACTCATGACAGAAAAAGTTATGAAGATAATGCCGACAATGCATATAATGCCGACCCTCTTTCTTTCAACTAAATGTCAACGATCGAAAATGAGACAAACGGTGAACGCATGTCTACACCCATCCAAAGGAAAGATTCCATAATTATAATAAATCTCCATCACACCTATAAAGAAAATGAAACGCAATTCCCGTAAGTGGAAAAATAAGAAAATCCCTAAACAACGCCATCTCTGATAATGACAAAAATAAAATACAGGCAGTTACGCATCGATAATTGCTTCATTGTGTAATTTTTAACTAAAATAATTGAATTTATTTCAGCTAATAAGTTAACACGACGGTTATTGATTTTGAGGCGGTAAGAAGTTCGCCGGGTCAGCTATTTTAAAATAATTTGGAAATATTCGGAAAATCGATTATAAATTTCAAGTTTATACAACCTGGCTGGTAAACCAATGAATCTATCCATGAACTATTGTATATGTAAGTTTCTATTTTACGTTTCATTAGTAAGGTTTTCAAATATAAGGTTGTTTTCAATTGTTTAACATTTTTACCACGTTTATTAGTAAGGCTGGAATCAAAGATGTTGATAACGAAGAAGGTTAGCAAAAAGATTTTTCTTTAAAAGAACTGCCAAAAATAGTTGATAAATTGATTGTTTTAATATCTGCACAAATATTAGATAAGTGTTTGAAACAAGAGCTCCAGAGCTCAACTTATGGAGTAGTAGAATAAAAAAAAAATGTTGTTTAAAAAAAAATAGGCCGGCCATAGAAAAATAGCGAGTTTTCTCGCTCTTCTTTGAGCCTCTGTATCATACATTTGTCCCGTTTTTTATTAATTTAAAATATGGAAAACATAGAGACATCTATTGGGATGATTTTGATGTTTTTTTTTTGTTTTTGATTTTGATTTTTTTATTTTTTAAATAAGATTTAAAAATGATTTCTTTTGATTAAAAATTCACGGCCTGCTGTACACAGCTACACTTCTACCTAGTGGCACTTAAAAGGTTACCTAAGTATACCTAAGAAGCAACCACGCAAATCAAAACGAACAAATATTCCCGGGGCACGTTTAAAGGATAATAATAATTGTGAATTGTAAAGTAAATACATAGTTTTCTAAGAGACAATTTCAACCTTTTTGAAAAAGTTTGATTTAGTCTGATTAAGAAGAAGGGAGGAAAATTTGAAGGATATTGTAGGAGGTTGAAACCTGCCTACAGCTGCGCAGGAAGGACTTTTTCGTTTGAATTAGTGTAAGGACTACGATTCGGAATAATGAAGGAACGACTGAAGAACATGATTATCTCGTTTCGCTGCGAGGTTCATGCACTATATGGATTCACTTGAGGCAACAAATAGATTTTTAGTCTAGAAACCTGATGTTTTGCGAATCTTGCAATACTTAGTTTTAATATAGTACTTAACTCTATTGATAGCCCATTCCTTTTGAAAAGCAAGGTCGTGGTTATGACATTCACATGGGTTCAACCCAAAGCAAGGGAGAAAGGGGGGGTGGGTAAAATTTACCAGAAAGTTTTTTGGGAGCTCTAATTACCACAGCTCATTATTTAAAAGAAATGGTAGGTACATATAATATTGTTGTATTTTTTAGGAATACATAAAATCAATAGGCCACTTGCATGGATTTCATAACGACTTGGAAAAAATCCTGTGGATAGATTTTTTTACTAAGATTACGAAAATGTTAGTAAAAATTTTAAGAAATGTATAGTTTTTCTTATTTTTAAATAAATAAATCCATTATTTGAGCTCGTGACGTCACTACATGAAAGTGTCCCGTCTCCGATTATGTTCCCTTAATTTTGTAAAATTCCACACTGATTAATTTTTTTTTATATGGCAACACTTTGATTTCCGGCGAATATTTGAATTTGCGTTTAACGTTCACTAGATTTATTGTTTGTTCTATGCGAACTTATCCTTTGGTTTGATTTTTTTTAATAAACATGGCGGTGTTTTTACAGATGTTACGAAGAGAACCCCGTACAATTTATTGCTATTCGTGTGGAAAACGTTATTTTTTTAAAAATAATTTTCGGCTATGTAATTATCGTTTTTTCGCACACATAAAATTATGTCCCGTATTTCCGGTTTATAAAAAATGGTCTGATTTTTCGGATTGAAATTTTCAAAAAATCGCCAGGGTTTCAAATATACGATTAAAAAAAACAAAATTCGAATGTCTTAGAATATTTGCCTTAACCGGAAAATTTGTTTAAAAAATGTGATACAAGTGGCCTATTTGCACAATTCTATTTTTTCCTACGCGATACTGAGGTAGATAGAAGGGGGAGGGTTTAAAACCTAAACTCCCCCCTCACTTTCTGAAAACTTCACCCGCCATAACACAGGGACATCCCTAGCATGGCGGTTGAAATAACACAAAAATAATATACAATATACAATGTACAATATTCTTATATTAAATAAATAAATAAATAAAACTTATATTCGCCTTTGTTGGAATGCTATAGCTTATGCATGCATGCCTTAAAACTTCAGCCTTGGTCATTACCGATTTGTTCAAGATGCCACACGGCTGAACTAATGTTTTAGCACATTATAACATTACAGGAGGAATGGTGCTATTAAATTAAGTTTCTGAAACAGTAGATATTTAAAAAAAAAAAAAAAATTTAAATTTAAGGCCCCGCTTCAAGAAGCATATGTATAATTACTCTATAAATAACATTTTTTGTACCTTGTCTTCCCAAATGGAATGTTAAAATAAGAAACATTGTACTCGAAATTGATGATTTTTCTGTCACAACATACACATATTATAATGCATGCTCATTATAATTTCAGTGCTGGGTCTTCGAAAGTTATTTGCGGCATCCGTCATGGCTGTCGGATTGTTCATCGCTGCCGATTATGGACTCTGTGACGAGTTCAAGTGTCGCGGCGCTGAATCTCGAATAGGTAAACTGAAAACACACACATAGATTAGTAGATGAAGTAAGTGAAGGGGGATTTGGCTCCATCAGATTTCCACCTGTTTACTCTCATGAAGAAGTGGCTTAGCGCTCAACACTTCGATGATGATGAAGATCTTAAAAATGTCTACTTTTCCAGGCGGCTGAGTTTCATACGGAACGAATTTGCAAATTGGTGAATCGCCATGACAATCGCTTGAGTTGATCTGGCCACTGGCACTGTGTTGAAAAGTAGACTATTTTATATCACTCAAGCGCCTCAGATTTTTATACAGACGGTTCAGTTTGATGTCCTTGTTGTGCTGACCTATAATCTGACAATTATGTGGAAGGATTTTCTTAATCTGACAGTTTTAAGTTTTTTTATTTTATTTTTTATTACTGAATAGAATTGCAATGAACAAAAAATAATATATACCTATTATAATGATAAAAAGAAAATCGCTTAATTAAACTTCTTAAAAATTTCACTTATTAAATTTCTTTACACAATGAATAAACCAAAGCGTTGTACACGAACGCGCGGCCTAAGGGCCTCCGGCTCTGCGACAGAATATAAAACAAGCAAGCGCCTATCAACGTACGACTCGACCATAGACATATGAATATTACTAGACCTGCCCTAAGTGATAAAAGCGGTCTGCCTATATTTAAAGAGGAAAGATTTGATTGTTTGTTTGTTTGCATTGAATGGGCTCCGAAACTACTAAACCGATTTGAAAAATTCTTTCACTGTTAGGAAGCTACACTATCCCCGTGTGACAAGGGCTATATTATATTTTCAAAAAATTAGGTCTCCGTACTAAAACTCCAATAACGTTACCCAAGGTGTAAAAAAATTACCTAAAATATTCTTTACATCGCGTGCGCTGCGAAAACTATTGATGATTGAATTAAATATTGTACTAAGACTTTGCAGAACACATCATTACTTACAAAAAGTGTCGCAACAGTATATGTCTAACTATTATAGTTATGCCACAATAAGTGTTTTTTTATTTTTAAAAATTAATTAAAATGTCGCCGCTTGAGTCGTAGTAATTTTTCAAATCGGTTCAGTAGTTTCGGAGCCTATTCAATGCAAACAAACAAACAATCAAATCTTTCCTCTTTAAATATAGGCAGACCACTTTTATCACTTAGGGCAGGTCTAGCAATATTCCTATCTTTATGGACTCGACAATTAGTAGGCAGTTCTCAGCGCCGTCAGCCGCTGTACGCTCCACACTCAGTGATGATTTTAGCTTCTTCGGCATGTTGAAATCGTCAGATTATAATATTTCTGTGATCCTTACATTAGTTGTCCTTCAAATTAAAAAAAAAATTAACCGCCCTCGAGTAAATCCACGTGACGTTTTTTTTTGCAACTTTGTGATTCGCTAATTTTCTTACGTCACGTTCAAATCGTCAGATTATTGAAATGTAAACTTTTCTGCATGTAATTAACTCACAATACGTTAATCTGACACGCTCGAGTAACTACAGGGATCGATTTTTTTTTACTAATCTGATCGGTTGCCCTAGCCGCACCCACCAATATTATTGGTTCATAAATGGTGGTAGTCCATAACAGGGTCGGGAGGTATCTCCCCTTAGTTAATCTGACGCGCTTGAGTAAATCCCAAAATCCCTGCTTCGCCTCCCCTACTATTATGTTTTTAATGGACTATTGTCCGTAAATTAATAAATAAATTAATATAATATTAGAGATAAGCAGAACAATGTTCCTAATTGTTCCTGAGTATACAGAGTTGGTGAATGTTTCAGAAAGCAGTTGGCAGTCCCGCGTTGGATGGACCGTGGTATATCTGTTTGGCCTGGGACTGTTCACACTTCACTTCACTCTAATGGAGGAACACTTTATCCAACGTCCAGTGGTAAGTTTAACTGTACTGTACCATAAATACGGTATACCACTATCACTATTTTTAAACCTTCTGAACTACTTTGGTAATTTTTCAACAAAAAGTAATTAATTACACATTCTCGCAGAAAACAACGTGTTGTGATGCGACTGCGTAGTTTTATGATAATAAGGTTTTTGGTAGTCATAAGTCTTAACGTTATGTTATGACTTATGACTTATGAGTCATCTTATGACTCACGTTTATCGAGGATGAATATTAACTGTCAGTAGCCGAATAGTTACAAACGTCTGGTTTCCACTATTATTTAATTAGCCTGAAAATAACACCACAGGAAATCTTATTGTAGGGTTGTTTGCTAACAATTTGTTTCCAATATAAAATGATTGAAGTCAAAGACGATCAATGCGTTATTTATCTATATAAAGTGTTTTATCTGTGCCGAGGCAGGCATTATATTCCTGGAAAATATAATGGTATAATTTGCATTATCTCTTCTGTCTAAGTGATGTAAATAATAAGTTGTGGTAGGTAGAGGTCCCAAAAAACTTTCTAATAACTTTTTCCAACCCCCCCCCCCCCCCATGTGACTCCTATCACGCATCGCGCCCTTGATTGAAGTGATGTATGAAGTGACTATATGTCCTCAGGGTGCCCTATACGTGTCCCTGTCCGGCTCGCTTCTGTCCACGGTGTCCCGCATCGTGTCCCGCGAGGAGGAGGGCGGGGAGGCTTTCCGCAGAACCAGCGTGGACTTAGCCTCCACCCTCCCGACACATCACTCCAACACTCAACCCAGTGGTAAACACAATTATTTTTTTCTATTTTTTTATTTATTTAATATTTGTATGGTTTTACAATAAGTGTACTTTTTTTACGTTTTAAACAGAGTTGTAAATGAATATAATAATAGCCTTTCCTCCCCATAAAGAGACAAGGCTATTGTGAATGTAATATATAATATGTAATCCTTTGAGTTCCTAAGTAAATAATAATATTGCATTTAATAACAAAAGATATGTAAGAAAAACTCAAGATATATCAATAAATAGATTTCAAGATTTAAAATAAATATTAATAATAGACAGGAACTCTTACAGAAGTTTCAGGTAATTTTTAAAATTAATGTTGGAATTCATGATTATTTTTGATATTTTTTAGATAAAGGGGGGTTGTTGAAATAATTTATACCGAGAAACACTAGATACAGATAGGTATTTTAAAATGTGCTTGGTATAAAATTTTGGGAATTTAATGTTGTTCTGATATCTTGCAGATATATTGAAATGTATATTATTTTGCTGTATTTCTTTGAAAGTTTATAGTGTTAAATATTTATATGTATATATTGTCTGTTGTAAGTACATTGAATATTGAAAAGATTTTTTCAGCAGAAAATATAGACAGTTCTTAAACGACTTCGAAAAGGAGGAGGTTATCAATTCGACGGTATTTTTTTATTATTTTTTTTATGTTTGTTACCTGTTACGAGGGTTTTTCGCCAAGTAATACATTTTAATAAAACAACTTTAGTGTTATAGTGATGATCAGGTACCCACAGATTTTATCCCGTAGGAAGCGCCAATTCTGGACGGGTTATGGTTCCCGTCAAGAATACCTGTGGTTCCCAAATATGCTCAGGGGGTGGATTCTAAACCATGATGTGTGTCGCTCTCCAAAGGAATGGTGTGTCAGGTACATAATTTAAAAGGCAGAGTTGTGAGAACAAGCTTATAATTATTATAAAACAAATGGCAATCAGGGTTTTTAAATATGTCATTTCACTTACCCCCATGAACCGACCTCCTTTATTGTGTATACTATCGCTAGCTAACTAATAAACTGTCCATCTAGTGGCTGCCAGGCCCAGGCAGCATTTTCCCCATGCAGGATCTGGATGGCCCTCACGAGGCCGAGATCTGGAGACAGTTCCGCCGCCAAAGTTGAAACATCAAGCGGCCTTACGCCGCGATCAAATTAGTTAAGTCTTCCCGCCGCCAAAGGGAAATCATCAGGGGGCCTGTCGCTAGAAGAATTATGAAGGAGGGAGACCGCCCTCAGTCCAGACGAGAGTCAAGGTCGGCGTAAATTTACTTCTCCCTCACAAAGAACGGCAAATTACATCACGGGCTAACGGTACACCGGTCATCCGTCAAAACAGGGCTCTGTCCCAAGGGTGATCGCACGTCTTACATCTCGATTCAAATATATCCCGGGTTTTCTAGCACGCCTGCCGCCATTTTACGTTGCAGGAAACTCGACTAATCCCAATACAGAGATTCAATCCTTCCGAACACACAATGCGTACCCATTAATACTTTCACCGCCCGACCTTATTTAAAGTTAAAAGGAATTATTTTCCCGTACAAATACTAAGTTTCTCACAAAAACTCTTGACTGTCGCGTGGTTAGACACGGGGCCCAACTCTCCCGAATCTACCCACGCAAGAAGTGACGTATATCGCCGGAACTGTCTAGATGTCGCCCCAGGCCGTCGATCAAATCAAAGCTGGCACACTAATAATTAATAACAAGTTCCTACCTAATTACGATTTCGACGGGTAGGGTTGTTAGGATGCAGTACAAATAATAAAGATGTTAATAATTATATTTAAAGTAATACGGATTTGTACTGCATCATAACATTACCCCCCTCGCCACCAAATGTTTGCCCCCAAACATGTAATTCACACAAAACAACCTGATCCTATGCTGTCTAGATCGGTCCACGGGATTTCTAAAACAGTAAAACAAAATTATAAAATACAAGCAAGCAGTGAGCAGTAAAATTTGGAAAAGTAAATGACAAGAAAGAAAAAAAAAAAAAATTAGATTTGTCAACAACTTATTTCGAATGGGTGTTTCGCAACTCCAGTCGCACTCCATCAAGCTTAAGGCCGGATGGCCAGGTTTACGAAACAACCATTCTTTTTATAATAGGCTTACGAATAATGATGCTGGGAAGCATAGAAAGAAGCGGTGTAACGCGAACGGAGTCCTCAAGCACTCGCCGTATGAAGTACAATGAGTGTTGAAAACCGAACTAAGCCACGAACTGCCGTTAGCGTTACAACTGCAATACAATAATACAACTTAAGAAAATAAGGACTTAACAGTAAACATAAGAAATAATTAAAATCTAACACCTTTTGAACCAACAACGACACTTAAATGCCTTAAGGCAACACTTTCCTTAAATAGGTTTTTAAAGAAGCCACATAGGCATCACTTTTTAGGATGGAAAACCAATCCTCACATAACACTGCCTCTACTTCTCCATAGGAGATAAGAAAAACACTACGTTGATTACCTAACTATCCTATCTAACTAGGTCGCATGGGGGTGCATACCAGAGAAATGGCGTAGTTAATACAGAGTGTTAAATTGTCAACAACCATCGCATAAGAATGGTGCCAATGTAATAATGTATACATCCATCAATATAGAAGGTGCAATCGGGTCAAGTGATATGCCACTATCATCAGTATAAGAACCGTTAATAGGTTTGACGCATTATTTTAATGAAACTTTCCATGTTATAAATTAATTAATTATATAAATAAACTATAAAGAAGAGTAACAAAATGAATAATGAAATTTGATTATTCTAAGGGTCAATCCAACCATAACCAAACTTACTTATAACTAAATACAATGAAAAATTTTTGCAATTTTTAAATGTTATTTATGCAAGAACAACTAGTGTGTTCACCAAAATGACTATCAAGAGGTCAATAAGTAAGCAACAAATACAAATTAACAATATTTTGAAAAGAAAAAAAAAAGCTCAGAACACAAGGAAAGGTTTCGCAACATCTACATATGCTCTGGACTCTTTAATAAAATTAGATACAAAAAAAAATTATGACTGAAGTGACTTAAAATGTGGAAGGAACGGAGTTGGCACGTCGTTCCACATTATAAGCTTGTCCTAGACTAAAAGAAAAAAAATAAGGAAGATATGTATCTTGTTTCATTAGCAGGAAAGCTAATTTTTATTTATATTTTATTATTGGAAAGTCTAATTTAATTACTAAATTTAATATTTATGTGCACCGTTTGATGCGGGCTTAAAATTTGAATCTTGGACCTGTCGAGACATCTTTTGTAAAGCCATGTCACTATATGCATATCAATATTAATGATGAAACAAGAACAATCAGCGTTTGTACACATATAGTGGAAAACAAGGCTTCCTTATTTTGCCCATCTTGAAACGAAGGAGACAGTCGGGTTGTAACTACTTGCATTTCAAAATGTATACAAACAAATATTACATAATACGACAAATTAACCTAAGGCACTTATTTAGAGAGAAATGCTGTTATGCTCTTGTAAAACAACATACACGATTCAGAAGAGCATTTAACTGACTATTCATCTGTTCACCTGAAGTCTATTATACGCATAATCTGTTTATAACTAAAACTAATGCTCATAAGGTATATTTCTAATCCATTCAATTCGAGTACTATTACCGGAGTTGATGGTTATGTTTCAAAGGAGTAACTTATGAAATAAAAATATTAGATTTATAAATACGCCCACGCGGAGTAGTTAACACGAATTTCCCCGAAATGAACCTAGGACAGGAGAAGAGACTGTCAGAACGCTAGGAATTCTTCAACCCGGTTGATCAGGCCTGGCTGAAATAGAAATTGGATTAAATCCTCCATGTTTATGGTAAAAAAAATTACACGTCAAGTGTGTGACATTAAATTATTGATTGAATTATTTACCGTTCTTACTTTTTTATTATTTAATATCGTTTACTGATTGTATGGGCTTGACAAATAATTGGCTCTTTTTAAGAGTCTAATATAAAATAATGTAAAGGATTTGATTGTGTATATTTTTGACTTGCATTGTGAGAATAATAAAGTGATTAATTTAATCACTTGTAGTATGTCCAATAATGATCAGCGTGACAACGGACCTTCTATCTCCGGCAGCCTAATCATCTGCGGCAATAGATCCTCCGCCTTCACCCTGATGCTGGAGCATACCGATTCCGAAACGTCGGGCAACGACCCTCCCATGAACAGATCCCTTATCTGCCCATAGGTACTTCGCCTCCCGGAATTATGATGAACGTTCGATCAATTCGAATCGTTACGAATAGGTAGCAACATACACTACTCTCATCTTCGGAATATCTGGACAAAAATTATGGTTTAAAGTATCAATCTTCAAATTGTACTCCCATAATTTTTTTATGATGTTTAAACTGATGTTTCTCGCGGTACCTCAAGTACAGCATGACAACAATTACCAGAATAACTACATCAATGTCCCCTAAAAAAATTTTTTGTGAAAACAAAAAAAATTCTCCAAGTCCACAAATTACCAAAAACATTACGCCCGTTTTTGAAATTATCGATAATAAATATAAAATTTATAAAATTGTCACGAATGACAATAAACTGAGTTAAATTCAGTTTGCATAATAAATCTGTACTAGATTTGTTAATGTTGATTCTTATAAAATTGAAAACTTTGAAAAAAAAAACAACATTTAAAAATACTCATTACGATAGAAAAAAAAATGTTATTATTATCGATGTTTTGTTTTCATTATTGTTGTTATTGTTAACGTTGTTATTGTTGATGCTTGAAATTGATCATTGATATTGTTGTTGATGATTGATATAAAATTTTGAAAAAAAAAAATAATTTAATAAAAAAATTTGTCAACCCTGTTTAAAAAAACAAGAAAATAAAATAAAGTATTTCATTTGACAACCCTGAAAAAATAAATTTTTTCAAATTTTTTTTTTATTTGACAACCCTGTTTGTTTTTACCAAAACTAAAACAATTTTTTTGTATATTATTTGTGCCAACCCTGTATCAAAATTAAAACATAAAATATTTCATTTGTTATTCCCGCTTTCATTTAAAAATTAAAAAAAAAAGAAATTTTATTTGCATATGTATGTTCCCCATTTATATGAAAATATATTTTTTTAATTCCAATTAAATGAATATGTAAGTAGCCCCTATATTTTTTTTTACAAAATACCATTTAAATTAATATGTATGTGGCCCATTTATTTCACAAGAGTAGTTGATTTTATTTCCAACCTTTATTAATCAAATATCCGCCGTAATGTAGCGGAGACGCAAACCAAAGCTAGGCGGACCTGAATTTTCGTAAAGGCCACAGATGGAGTTAATGTCGATAACTTTGTAATAGACTAGACATATCATTGTTCACCATAATTAATATCCGGTATTAATATTTGTTTTAATTCAAGACTTAAGCAAGCAAAAGTACAGGTACAAAATAATTTATAATCTTCAAGGATTATTAAAATAACACATACCTGTGGCATCTTTACTTTGAAATATAATGCATACAGGTTATGCCATTAATAAACGTTCATAAACTTCAGTGTGAACAGATGAATTTAAAGATAAAACACACAACACTTGAAGCGCGACACACATATAGCCATTTTTTAGTTGGTAGCCAAATTGTTACGGGGGGGTGGATTCTAAACCATGATGTGTGTCGCTCTCCAAAGGAATGGTGTGTCAGGTACATAATTTAAAAGGCAGAGTTGTGAGAACAAGCTTATAATTATTATAAAACAAATGGCAATCAGGGTTTTTAAATATGTCATTTCACTTACCCCCATGAACCGACCTCCTTTATTGTGTATACTATCGCTAGCTAACTAATAAACTGTCCATCTAGTGGCTGCCAGGCCCAGGCAGCATTTTCCCCATGCAGGATCTGGATGGCCCTCACGAGGCCGAGATCTGGAGACAGTTCCGCCGCCAAAGTTGAAACATCAAGCGGCCTTACGCCGCGATCAAATTAGTTAAGTCTTCCCGCCGCCAAAGGGAAATCATCAGGGGGCCTGTCGCTAGAAGAATTATGAAGGAGGGAGACCGCCCTCAGTCCAGACGAGAGTCAAGGTCGGCGTAAATTTACTTCTCCCTCACAAAGAACGGCAAATTACATCACGGGCTAACGGTACACCGGTCATCCGTCAAAACAGGGCTCTGTCCCAAGGGTGATCGCACGTCTTACATCTCGATTCAAATATATCCCGGGTTTTCTAGCACGCCTGCCGCCATTTTACGTTGCAGGAAACTCGACTAATCCCAATACAGAGATTCAATCCTTCCGAACACACAATGCGTACCCATTAATACTTTCACCGCCCGACCTTATTTAAAGTTAAAAGGAATTATTTTCCCGTACAAATACTAAGTTTCTCACAAAAACTCTTGACTGTCGCGTGGTTAGACACGGGGCCCAACTCTCCCGAATCTACCCACGCAAGAAGTGACGTATATCGCCGGAACTGTCTAGATGTCGCCCCAGGCCGTCGATCAAATCAAAGCTGGCACACTAATAATTAATAACAAGTTCCTACCTAATTACGATTTCGACGGGTAGGGTTGTTAGGATGCAGTACAAATAATAAAGATGTTAATAATTATATTTAAAGTAATACGGATTTGTACTGCATCATAACATACCTCAGAACTTTCGATTGGGTGAACCGATATTGATGATTCTTTTTTTATTAGAAAGCTGGTGCTTCCCATGTGGTCCCATTTTAATTTGGTCTAGTTCTGACTATGGAATTCATGAGAAAACCATATATGTCTTAAATTTGCAATAAGTATGTGCGCGACAAATGGACGAATAACTCAATATTACGCCAACAGATTTCGATGATTCTTTTTTTTTTAAGTAAAACTTCTTTAAGTCGTTTTTTGTTTTGTTAAAATTTTTGTTTATTTCAAGATAAACTTAATTACTTATCAATTTTTGAACTATTTTGAGAGGATTTTAAATAACATTATATGTTCCTCCCTAGCCTGTAATACCGCATTGTAATATAGATTGAACAATTATATCATCATTTCAAGCATCTCTGCTTGCGAGCATAATCGTAAGCAGAGACTCTAATGGAAGCTGCTGAAATACGAGGCACTGCAAAGAAATGCAAAATCATGTGTTTTAAGTATAAATAAAATTATTAGATCGCTTAGAAATATTATAGATGCTCTAATTACATACTGCGAGTAGAACACATGCCGTCGACACCTCTGCTTTTCTTTAGATAAGATTTAAGCCTTTGCAAAAAAATTCCATACACCTATAGGAAAAAAATCATAAAATACAAAATAAAAATATAAAAGTGGGTAAGCACTTTAAATTATTTAAAAAAAAAAGTATGCTTTAGATCACACTACTAAAGTAAAACTTCACTAACTTATAAAAGAACATATGACATTGGGGTGACATTAACATTGACATTCCAGACAATATGGTTTGTTGCTTTTCGCACAGTAGTACACACTCATGCGTTTTTTTTTTGTCTTTTTGGGCAAAAGTTGCACTTCGTTTTCCTTTTTTAATGACATTGATCACCGTTCGCATCGATTACCGTTCGCATGTCGTTTTTCACAACAGTAACCACTTTTCGTAACGCATTCACCAGTTTACCCCCAAGTGTCGAGCGTGCGTAAAGAAGTTTTACTTCAAAAAATATAATTTCAACGTTCTTCATTGAGCAAATGATGCTTATTTTACGTGAAGGGAAGACAAAAAAAATTATGAGAGGTGTTGCATTATTTTGAAGTATAAACAACTTCCACCAAGAAAAAATACTGCTGACGATTTTTCAACAGAAGCGATAGGTGTCTACGTCGAAATTCATTAATTTTACAGCTAAAGCGGGTTCTAAAATTTCAGGTGTGGCGTTGAAGGAGTGGGAAATTTTCGGCAGCAGCACATAATATTTACGTACACCTCCATAAAACTTGGAACTTTTCGATGGAAAAAATATAATTCACTAGAAAAAAATACAATACAGTTTTCTGGAACCATGTAATACGGACTTCGCTGTTGCCCGAATATCGTACACAGCGAAGTAAGTCTTGCAAGCGGTCTTTAAAAAAAAGGTCCAGTTAACGCCAGCAACCGCAAGATATGCTCTTGTAACCTAGCCGGCCCTTTTTATAAATTACTCTATCTACCCAGGTGTTGATTTAATTTACTGAATCCAACAAACCTCTTGTATTCCGTCTCTTTCGAACTCGTGAGTTTTATCGTTAAATTTATGAAACGCACCTGATTCACAAATATGTTTCGGTTGGGTAAAATAAAATTCTGTATGAACGCGCGCGGGATTGTAGCAAATGTATTTTTTACGTGTTAATTTTGTATGAAAATTGTGCTTTTTTCAGCCGCATTTTAACATTATAGAAGTATAGGTATGCAAAACTATTTAAGCAGATTACTATATCTTATGTACGTTCGCAAACCAATAATTAATCCCAATATTAAAAAGCATAACGTGTTAAAAGCGTTTTATTCGACAATATTGAAAATAACGCCATCTATCGGTCTGAAGTTTCTAAATATATTTTGAGAATACCCTTAGGAAATAAAGTTAATTGTATACAAGTACCTAAAATAATCTTAATGAGTTCCTTCCTATCAGTGGCGGCTGGTGGGGGTTCACCAGAGTCAAGGTACAGTAAAGGTTAGTAAAGGTACACACCTACTTACCCTATAAAGAAGATCTATTCTCCGTTCCATTTGTTTAGCGAAGCAATCTATTGATCTTAATATATACCACATTCAAACTCATTTTGAATGTATACAATGAACAAACACAAAAGTAAAGATGGCTTGATATAACCTGCAGTTAAAGTTTAAAACTTCGCAGGGCAAGAAACGTTCTGAATTCGACAGACAATGACCGACAACTAATCAGCTAATCTGAGCTAATCACTCATTCTATAGTAACATGTTTTGACATGAATGAATGAATGAATTTTGACTGTTAAATTGAAGACAAAATGTGGACAAAAACATTACACGTAAGCGTTCTCGTTTAACACGCCACTGTACAAACCGCTCCTTTCGGTGTGAGGGTAAAATGTCGAACGGCGTTCGCGCTTTTGTAAAATTTGCGAAGAATCGTACATACCCACGCTTTCGACTGTTCAGGGAATTTGCACACAACAGTATTAAGATGTTGGAACGCAATCGAAAACGAACCGCTACGAATATAGGCGCAGTCTCGTCGCTCGTCGCTCTGAACGAAAGCACGTATAATAGGTACCTACCTACCTACTGTACGAGATCTTGAGAAAATATTATAATTTATAACCGAACCGTGTTTCGTTTCAATTTTTGTAGGTTGTGCGGCGCTCGGGAGCTCTTATTAACTAGCCGCCACTGCTTCCTTTTCAAATCATAATATTGTTTTTCACATGTCACACTGCTCACATCCTAAGAAAAGTGTTAAGACTTACGGCTTTTGGAAAGTTTTTGTCATCAGATGAATGGTTGCATGGTCTTTTTCATACAAAATTTAATTTTAAATTTGAAATCAAAATACCCAACCAAACTGAAATTATTTTTTTTTATCAAAAGTTAAAGGAAATACCTATCTAGTACGAATAAGTGCTACTTTATGAGTTATGAAAAAATTGTTAAAGAATGAAATTTTTTATGATTTTAGAGGCAATTTTTTTTTTAATTACAATGATTATTTTTCTTTATTTACTATTATAATAAAATTTAAATTACAATTGACCGATTTATGTTGAAACACAAATTTAAAGTAAATTTAAATATCTACCCAAGAAAACGCCTGTTTTATTATGGTTTATTTTTATTTAATTTTTCATAATATTATCAATTATCACAGTAGACAAAGGTAAAGATTTTTTAATAATAAATTATAATTAACTAACTAACTAACTAACCATCACGCCGTTTCCCCGCAGGGGTAGGCAGAGAGGACGGACCGCCAAACAACTCGGTCTTGGCACACACTCCTTGCCTCGTTCACATTCATACACCGTCTCATACATGCTCTTCTATTATTCCGACTCTTCACATGGCCCGACTCAAGTATCTGATTCACTTGGTCGTGCCATGTCTTTCTCGGACGTCCCCGACTTCTTCTACCATTTACATTTGCATCATATATTCTCCTTACACTCCTTTCCTCGTTCATTCTCTCTACATGCCCGAACCATCGGAGCGTTCCTTTCTTGATCTTACTCATTACGCTTACATCAGCCTTGCATTCTTTGCGGATCTCCGCGTTTCTCACACGATCATACATGGTTTTACCACACATACGCCTCAGGGATCTCATTTCTACAGCATTCAGTCTACTTTCATCCTTCCTCTGCCAGTTCCATGCCTCACTGCCATACATCAGGGTAGGTACCAGTACTCCATTATGGACGGCTAGTTTCGCGTCTTTGGACAGTTTTTTTGTTGGTGCCAACGGCGTTCAGTCCTCCATTAATAGAGTTACCTGCATTCACCCTTCTTTCAATATCTCTTTCAGCCTTCCCATCTCTCGTAAACATACTTCCCAAATAAACAAACTCATCCACCTGCTCCAAGCATTCATCGTTCACAACTATATTGCATACTGTTTTCGTACTCTCTCTTTCAAACACCATGACTTTAGACTTACTTACATTCATCATTAACTCATTCTTCATACATACTTCGTTCATCCTTGACGAGACTGTAGATCTTCCATACTGTTAGATATCAGCACCGCATCATCAGCATACAAAAGGCAACATACTTTCAGATTACTCAATTTCGCGCCCAATCCCATCTCTTTCAATTCTTGCATACAATTATCCATGTATAGATTGAATAACCACGGCGACATTACGCAGCCTTGTTTAACACCTTTCGTGATGTCAAACCACCCCGTAAAATCGCCGTTCACCCTAATACATGCAACGCTTCCCTCATATAGAGACGCAATTGCCTGTATGAGATTCGTATTCACTCCATACTTGGACAATACCTTCCATAGCTTTTTCCTGTCAACTCGGTCGTATGCTTTTTGTAGATCTACAAAGGCACAGAAGAGTTTCTGGTTTTTTGCAAGAAACTTCTCAGTGAGCATACGCAATGAGAAAATCTGGTCCATGCACCCTCTTCCACTCATAAAAGCACCTTGCACATCCCATATTTTATCTTTCGTTTCCATTCTTACCCTTTCAATCAATATTCTACCATATAGCTTGCCGACTGAACTAAGAAGGCTAATAGCCCTATGATTCCCACATTCCATACGTGACCCTTTACCTTTGTACAATGGCATGATTACAGCCCTTCTCCAATCTAGTGGCGTGTAACCCTCCACTAAACATTGATTAAAAAGTTTGCACAACCATGTGAGAATAATACGGCTATCCCCCTTAAAGTATTCGGCAGCAATATTGTCGAAACCCACAGCCTTACCATTTTTCATACCTTTAATAGATCTTTTTATTTCATCCATGCTGATTTTGGTAACATTCACTACATCATCGTTCACACCCGATTCACCGCTGGGATCACAGTCACCCGGGTTACTTTCGAAGACTTCTTCGAAATATTTCATCCATCTCTCTTTAATTTCTTTCTCATTCGTCAACATTTGCCCATCTTTCGATTTTATCACTTTCATGCTTCCGTTCTCTGGACCACTTCGGGACCTTTTGACCTCCTTCCAAAACAGTTTAATGTTTTCTTGGAAGTGGTTTGTCATTTTTATCCCCTCTTCCTCTTCCAGGCGTTTCTTTCGTTCTTTCACTCCAACACTTACTCCTTTCTTGCATACCTTATACACTTCTTTCGCTCGATCTCTCTCTTCGCTTGGAGCACTGCCAGTCTCTATCAGACGTAACCAAGCTTCCTTCTTCTCTGAGACCAGTGCTTTGATCTCGTCATCCCACCATGCATCACCTTTCTTCCTACCTTGCTTACTTATTCCACACACGTCTCTAGCAGATTCACATAGACTCACCTTTATGTGGTTCCATGTTTCCTCTATGCTTAGACCGTCCATTTCTTTCTCATTCAATCTCATTTCTGCACAATTCTCATACTCACTTCTGACATAATCGTTTTGTAGTTTTTCTATTTTGACTCTTGTTGGAGCTGATACTGTTTTCACTTTAGAGCGCCAGCCGCGGAAGAGGTTTACTCTCGACACCACCAGAAAGTGGTCAGTTTCAACCTCAGCCCCTCTGAAAACTCTTGTGTCCTCGGTAACGGCTCTCAACCTAGAGTCAATTAGTACGAAATCGATTATTGATCTTTCATTTCCTCTTTCCCACGTATATTGATGGATACCTTTATGATCGAAAAAAGTATTCGATACAAAAAGGTTCCACTCTAAACATACTTCAAGTATTCTGTTCCCATTGTCATTCGTTCTTTTATCCCCGAACATACCTAAAGCCGAATCAAATCCGTCACGTCTAATTCCGACCCACCCGTTCAAATCGCCCGCTATTATAATCCTTTCATTCGAATCTTTTAGTCTCATTACATCGTTCACACTAGTCCAAAAATCATCTTTCACTTCGTCGCTTTCAGAATTAACAGGGGCATAGCAAATGACAAGAAACACCCTTGTCAAACCAATTTTGAGTCGGATCCACATTATTCTCGGACTTACACATTCATATTGTACATTCAACCATTCTGGGAGACAGTATCGCTGCAACACCCTGACAAGCCCTCTCCGTATCTGGTCTCCCAGACCAGATGACGAACCTGCCATTATGCTGCATTGTACCACTCTCTTTTTTCATACTCTCTGTTACACAAAGTACGTCCAAACATTTTCCTTTCATTGTATCACATAATTCGTTCATCTTTCTTTCCATTCCTCCTCTTATATTCCATGTGCCAATTCGGCATTGCTCACGTTCCTTCCTCCTCTTTGCGCCACCGAAGGGTTGGCGATGTGATGGATAGCGAGTCTCATCGACACCTGTGTCGGCCATTCCCTTCCACGGACTACTTCTTACAATCTAGCTTAACATTATTACTTTAACTTACTCTACTTAATCTAACTTAATCTTACTTAGTCCAACTTAACCTTACTTAATCTAACTTAATCTAGCTTAATCTAACTTAATCTAACTTACACAACCACAAAAAAATACCTATAATAAACAAAAAAATCATAACGACAATTGTGAAAAACAATAACAAACGACGTGAAATTAACACTGGAGAAAATAAGTATATATATATGAATGTGTATCTTGTCACTGTAAAATGTAAAATATTTTAATTATTGTTCAAAACACTTTCACTCGAGTTTTTTTTTTTTTTTTTACGCAGCCATTGGTAACTCCGTATGAATGGTAGGTACTGGTAGAAACCAAGGGCGCGGGTTCAGTACAATGTCCTTCTGATCCGAGAGCTATGGGGAGCTAGCGCGGGCGGTAGGGGCAGCGGGGGCAGCTAGGGGTGCAGACTGCAGGACTGCGTTTCTGAAAAGGGCCGCTTCGATGTCCGACGCACCGAACAGGTCCACAGTCGTAAATAACAGCATCGGCCGAGGCGAATACGGGCGTAGAGAGTAGAGACGGGTTGCAGTACGGGTGCGGGCAAGAGTCGGGGGTCAAGAGGCACGGCAAGCAGGCACTTAAGGGTCGAACAGATGACCACAAATTATAATTAACTCATAAAGAAATGCCAAAGTCGCGTCTAAAATCATGCATGCGTATTCTTTAATGGCCTAAATTTAAAAATATAAAATATTGATAAATAAAGTAGCACACACCCGTTCTATATATTTGATATATATTTTGATAAAAAAATGTTATTAAATTTTGTTAGGTATTTTAGCATCAGATTCAAATTTAATTTTGGATGAAAACGGTCGCTTTGTGTGCACTTAAGTTTAGTTTTGGGAAGCCTACAATCTCCGCAACTTCTAGTAGGATAATATTTTTTTTTTTTCAATTATTTCTGGCTTTCACCCTTCAAGGGTGTTCTAGGCCATCATTTAAAATTACAGAGGAAGGAAAGGAGAATTTAAATATTAATTTTATTTAAATGTGCAAATTTTAGAATTATATGGAAGATTGGAGTCGAGTTCAGACTTAGAAGGGATGAAATGTTGAATGGTGGGGAGGCAATTTTAGATAACGCTTGATAGAAGAGAGGATATTTATTTAGAGAGGGACAACCTAAAAATATGTGATCTAAAGTGCCCACATCTAGACCACAGAATGTACAATCTGGGGAGTCAAGGATGTGAATTTTAAAAAGGTGAGAAGGAACGGAACAATGTCCGATTCTCATTCGAATAAGTGAGGAAATTTCTTTTTTGGAAAAATGGGGGAATTTTTGAAACCACGGTTTTGATGGGATAGTCCTTTGTATTGAGGCGTAGGCGTAGTAGTAGCCGTTGACTAGCAATGTTCCAATACTCTGTCCAAACATTGTGGGATCTATCTTTGATGATGGAAAAAATATCAGATAGGGGAATATGGTATATGAGGGTAACAATAGGGTTGGACGCTCCTTGTTTTGCCAAAGAATCCGCAATATCGTTACCCACTATGCCAACATGTCCAGGGATTCAAACAAGAATTACGGTTTTTCCAGAGCTTTGAATGGAGGCTATCAGCACTCTAATAAGGCATACAAAGTGATCATCAGGATGAAGGAGAGGACAGGATTTAAGTTTTTGGAGGGAGCTGAGAGAGTCAGAGATAACAAGGGAATGTTCACAATTATTTTTGATTATATATTTGAGTGCTTCAATTATTGCAATGCACTCAGCAGAAAATATTGAAAATTGATTTGAAATTGAATAAAATATTCTATCATTAGAATTATTGTGGTAAACATTAATACCTATACCACAGTTAGGAGAGTCTGGAGATTTGGAGCCATCAGTAAATAAAAGAGAAGAGTTGGGCCATTTAGAAGAAATAATATCATTGAACATATTATTAACAGTATGGGCTAGGAGATTGGAATGACTTTTAAGGATGCCGATCCCTTCTAAAATTGTTGGGGATAGGGTGACGTGACTATATTTTAATTTGTATAGTGGAAGAAGATCATTTTGGATAATTTGAAGCTCTGAGAGAGAGCGAAAATTTTTACATATGGCAGGAAGAGGTTTAGTTCGAGCTCTGATTGTAGATGATTGTGTTGAGTCGTTGAACAACGAGACTCTGGGAATAACCTGATGACATTTAGAATTTAAACATTTAAGAACAAATTTGTCAGCAAACAGTTGACGCCTTAAATAAAGTGGGGGATCAGAACATTCCACTTGAAGGGAATTGATGGGGGGATGACTGCATCGCTCCAGTTATTATTCGCAATGACTTCGATTAAATTTTGTCTAATTTACTGAGTGCATTTTTAGATGCAGTACTAAAAAGTGGGCAGGCATAGTCGAGATGACTTTGAATAAGTGCATTGTAAAGCAACTTAATGCAGGTAGGGTGAGCGCCCCACCAAACGCCAGTCAATGATCTGATGATATTTAAATTTTTTTCACATTTAGTAACTATGTTGTGAATATGGGAAGACCATTTAAGTTTCCTATCAAATGTTACTCCCAAAAATTTAACTTCAGAGGCGTTAGGGATTGGAGAGTTTTTAAATAAAATTTGAACAGGAGGACTTTTAATGACGGTTTGAGAAGGTGACACACCGACTCTTTTGGACTAAAGTGAGCCATGTGCAAAGCGCATCCATGGCTTCATTAAGATATTTGACGGCGAGAGGGATGATTTTGGATGATAAGAAGAAAGCTAAGTCATCTGCGAACTCAATAACTTTTACTTGAGGGGGAATAGAGACATGCATATCGTACGTGTATATATTATACAGTATGGGGGATAATACATCGCCTTGGGGTAAACCCTTCCAAATTGATCTACTCTGAGGAGTAATATCTGGTAGCTCATAGAAAATTTTTCTGTCAAGAAATAGATTAATAATAGATTGGACAAACATGGGGGGTAGGCCAAGGCCTAAAAGTTTTTTTTTAAGGATTGAAATGGAAACATTATCAAAGGCGCCTTCTATGTCTATAAATTATGAATGGATAAATTAATATCAGTACTGATGATGACAAGGTTATCTTGCGTAGATTTTTTTTTTCCTAAATCCAAATAGAGATGGAGAGAGAAGCTGATTTTCGACAAAAAATTCTAACCGGTTTTTAATTAATTTTTCATAAATTTTACTGAGGGTGGATGAAAGAGCAATTGGCCTGTAGTTGGATCCAGAATTGGGTGATTTGTTTGATTTTAGGATTGGGATGATTATTTGAGTACTCCAGTCATCAGGCATTATGCCAGTCTGAAAGATTTTATTTAAGATGCTTAAGGAGTGATTTAGAACATTATCATTACTATTTTTGATAATGCTATAAGGAATACCATCTCTGCCTGGAGATGAGTCCTTGACTGTTGATAATTTTTTTTTTAATTCAATTAAAGTGAATGGAGAGTCTAGCCAATGATCAGACATAGGAATGTTGTGGATGGGAGTTATTTAATCTAAGTTAGGTACAGAAGGGGGGGCAATTTTGTCCAAGAACTCATCTATCCATTTAGAATGAGACCCTCGAGGAGATGTTGAACTGAAGGAGGATCGAAATCTTCGAATCATAGACCAAACTTCCAAAATTGGAGTATTCAGAGATACTGAACTGCAGAAGTTGTACCACCCGGTTCTATTTTTGACCTCAATACCCTTTTGGCATTGGCTTTGCCATTTTTGTATATAAGATAGTTCTCCATAGTCATATTGTGACGATAGTGAAGAGATTTAGCTTTCCGAATTCTCACTACCTTAGAACATTCCTCATCCCACCAGGGAGTCGGAGGGAGTTTTTTGAGAGATTTGGTTTTAGGGGGAGGATTTGATTTATTTATTGCATTTATGAGCATTGATTTAAAGTTATCGTAGTCATCTTTGACAGATAATATATCGGTAGAGGGTAAATTTTGTATAAAGTTATCCATATGCGAGTTAAATTCATCCCATTTGGTGTGTTTTGTTTTAATCTTCGTCGAAATATGGGACTTGTCTGAATGGAAAGAAGTTTGATAAGTGATGGTGATCGGAAAATGATCACTGGAGCAAGGATCGGGGCACACCACCCACAAAGAGAGAGGTGCCAGATTTGTAGAGCATATGGAGAGATCCACTGCACTGGGGTTTGTGTTGGGGCGAGAGATTCTCGTAGGAGATCCGTCGTTCAAAAGGAAAAGGTTGGATTCATCTAAGAAATCCATCACACTTCGACCGTCTCGATCAGAGAAAGCCGAACCCCAGACGGGGAAATGGGCATTAAAATCGCCCAATAAAAAGAAAGGAGGGCTTAGTTGACGGACAATTTTCAACCAAGCTTGCTTATTGAAGTGCGATGTTGGGGGAATATAGATAGAAACAAAAGATGTGTCCTTTATTTTAGCTGCAACCATTTGAAAGTCAGCATTGTGGGGTTTGATATTATTTATTGGGAAAAACGGTAGGGATTTTTTAATAAAACGGGCATCACCGCCGCCCGTACCTTCTGGGCGATCATCACAAAGACAGGAATACTCTGCCACATTAAAGTGTGTGGATGGAGTAAACCATGTCTCCGAGACAGCAGCCACAGAAACAAGGTTTGAATTTAATAGGTTAAGAAGATTCGATTTGTTAGAAACAGCACTGCGGCTATTCCACTGAAGTATTCTGACATCTTGTAGAGCCATTTTGAACAATTGATTTTAATGTGGAAATAATAGAAGCAGCGTTGGACGGTAAATTAGTTTGAGAAGAAATTAGGTTATTTAGAAGCACAATTGGAGTTTGTATAAATGAAGAATTATCTTGGGATAGTTGTTCAGAAAGCTTTTGGCAGTTTGTTGAGGACGAATTATAATTGTTTGCACACCCATTTGTGGCATTTGAAAGAGGAGAACCATTGGGATTTATGAGAAGCGAGTTGTGTTGTTGCTGATTATATCCAGGAGCCCGTTTAGAGATAGGGTTTTTGTATGTGAATTTAGTTAAGCGAGAAGATGATGAGGAGAAGGGGAGAGGGTTGGATGGAGAGTTACTGGATAAAACCTCGGCAAATGATTTTTTGACAGGCGGGAATAGTTTAGAAGCCTGCACAAAAGACAAGTTCTCAGAGGCCATGGAAATTTTAATATTTTTTTGGCGAGATTGTTCAGGGCAAGAAGAGTGAATGGCGGAATGAGCGCTTGAGCAGTTAAAACATTTAGGTGACGAGAGAGAAGAACATTGGTCAGCCGTGTGGTTTTCTCCACATTTGAAACATCTGGAAGGGGATCTGCATGCAGATTTGGTATGACCAAAACGGCAGCAATTGTAGCATTGGGTGGTGGGGTAAGTGTAAATTTCAACTGGTAAGGAGTTGAAAAATAAATAGATATGGGAGGGAAGAGATTGTCCTTCGAATGTGATCACAACAGATTGGGAGAGGGCTTCCAGGAAACGTTGCCCTTAGAGGTGTCCTTATAATTTAGCCTCCTGGCTTTTATGGGATTGCCGATATGTTGAGGGGTTGAAAGAGAAGACAGAATTTCTGGAATGGACAGATCGGTCGAGATACCCCTGACCAGGCCCATACGAGTGACATTGAAAGTTGGGATGTACGCCTTGAATTTAGAATTAGATGTAATAAAAATATTTTTAATAAAGTTGTTGGCGGCTGAACCTGAGAGGAATTCAACAGAGATTCGGAAGCGACCCTCGGCTTTTACACCTCCGGGCTTAATCGAAAGGTTCTTGTTGGTTGAAAAGAATTTACCAAATTCAAGAGGACGAATGGTTTTACCTTGCTCAGTTTTTTGCGCATAAACAATGTAGGGGCCACAGGAATGAGTAGAGTGAAAATTGGTTGGAGGAGGTTGAGCAAGAGCTGGTGGAGATTGAGAAGTAGAAGGAGAGTCATGCTTTACTGGGGAAGAGGGACTAAACTTCCTTTTTTTTGTGGAAGTTAGAATGACAGATTCACTGTCAGAAATTACAATATTTTCACCATCTGGGGGGTCAGGGGGAGGATCTGGGGGCTTTTTAGGATGTCCAGGAGGGTAATCCTCCTCCACTGTTCACAAAATTAAAAATATATATATGTATGGAAAGTGACAGTAGTGAAAAAAAGGTTATAAATATGTGGAAATCAACGACGAAAAGTTACTCCTGGAAGATCAGAGGGGAGAAGAATCCTCAAGGAACAACACACTACACTTTATTGACCAGAAAACATAAAAATATTAGTTAAAATAATAAAAAAGATTATTTTTTTAAGAGAAATTCGAATCAGTAGGATAATTATTGTGAATATTTTCATGGTAGGTACATAATATTAGTTAGCAGTTTTTTAAGGAGATTGTTATTTTTGGTAGTTAATTATTTTTAAGGTCGTTAAAGTATAATTCTTTTTAATTAGTTGTCATCATCTTTACTTTTTGTAAGATAAGTTTTAAGTTGATATTATCATCGTCAGTAATTAAATACTATAATGAGGTAAGCTTCGTAAGTTACGATTAATAAATTGTATAGGTAGTAATAATGAACAGAACACCCTGCGTATTATTATTCCAGACCAGTTGCGGTGTCCGAGTATTCACGAGAAGAGCAGGAAATCCAGCATTGTGACCGCGCTGTGGATCCAAGGATTCACGTGGCTGCTCTTGCTCTGCGTGGGAATCTTCCACGTGGCCTTCTCCTCCATAAGGGTAAGAACTTCACGTTATGTAATATGTTACTTATAAGTATCTGCCTGAAAACTTCAGTCGTAGTCGTCACCATAGCAAAAAGTGTTAATTTATTAATTTTTAAAATTATTATTTGTAAAATTATTTAACAAAATCGTCAAATTTATTATACACTAGCTGGTTCCCGGCATATATAATGCTATATTCAAAGAAATAAATTGTTTCTCCCTGCATGTCCTTTCCCGTGCGTCCCCGTTCCTCTCCCGCGCCCCCTTCCCCTTCTGCGTTCCCCTTCCACCTTCCCCGCCTTCCCCTCTCCCTTCTCCCGCTTCCCCATCCTGCCAACCCCCCTCCCGCGTTCTACATATTCAGTCCCAGTACATTCAGTTTTCAAATAGCTCGCGTGCCACCTATTACAATTTATTTTTGTATATTATGAAAAATTCCTAAACTCCTAAACTAAAACTAAAATATGCAGTTTATACATAATAATGTGAAACAAATAATAATTGATTCAAAACTGGTAAAAATGCAGATCTGCGACTTTGGCATTGGACCGACGGTATTATATCAGAATATTATAAAGGGCCATCTGAACAGGTGATAAAGAGATATGATAATTACGGGAATAAGGGAAATATAACTAATATTGGGCTCATTTCATTGATTATTAAGAATTTGGCTTTTGGTTTTAACGGCTTTATTTATTTCAAGTGCCACTAAACGATTTAATCACAAAATTAGTAAGCGCACCAATAAGCAATAGACAATTATATAATTATATATATATAATATATTTAGATAATAGGTACCTGCCACCGTGATTTATTTAAATACTTGCAGAAGACAAATGCAAAATATCGCCAACTCTGGCAGGACTTCAGCATGGGATCCTTTTTTAAAAAAAAATCACGTTAAAAAGCTAGCATAAAAACCTTACTTAACCTAGTTTTTGAAGGGAAAACTTCCTTAGTACCGTTGTGATTTGAAACTCGGTGAAACAAAAATGCGACACTAAATAGAGGGAAACACGTAGGTACATCTATAGGATTTAGCTTGCGAGAGAATGAGACAGAATAATCGGTCTCCTCTTTGTGCGTTGCTTCGTAGTATATCGGACTCCTCTTTGTGCGGTGCTTCGTAGCCTCCCCTTTCTTGTCTAAATTAGTTTTCAAAAGGTTTCTCTCCTACCACGTTTGGACTGCACACTCTATTTTTTTCATTCATTTACATAACTTTGAACACTTTATATAATTTTTCAGGCATTTTTTTGTCCAGTTTCCCAAAAATGATATTATACTGTTTGCATTTTTCAGGGTTCAGAGTATAGTGGTATCATGTGGAATAACACAGTGAAGGGCTTGGAGTGCCACGTCCCCCAATGGGGCGAGAGGAAGCATGTCCGGCACCTGGTCAATACTCTTCCGGCAGCCGCCATGGCGCCGCTGGGGGTTCCCGTGACGTCACCCGGATCCCCGGCGGACTTACCGACAGCCACCGCCAACACCACCATCCAGTTGCCTCTTAATTCCTCCGTGCCGCGCTATTTGTTGGAACCCGAGTAAGTTATTTTCAATATAGTTAGTTAATACATATATATGATTATTCTGAATATGTTCAACTAGCTGACATATACCCGGTGTTGCTCGATTAAAGTTTTAAGGGGAACGTATGCGCGGCCTATTTCGACGCGTTTCTTACAAATCTTAGATATGGTTTGAGATCAAAATAACCAACCGAACTGAAAAATTATTTTTGTAATCAAAAGGTGTTTCAAATATCTAGTATGGATGTGAACTACTTTATTTATTTTTGCTTTAAATTATAAGATGTAGGCCATTAAAGATTTTAGTGTTTCATGATTTTGGAGGCAACTTAGGCTATTATTTGTGAGTAAATGAATCTTATAATTTAAAGGTTGTAAATTCTAGTGTCCCCGAAAACTTTAGTTTTAAGGTGGAAATAATGTAATTATTAAGAATTTAAAAAGTTTATGCCTTAAAGATTTGTTTCACTTGATTGTCTTATTTTGGGCTCTTACCTGGGGCGTCCTTGACTTTCCATACATTCTCCTTGCACACCTTTCTTCGTTATAAAATAAGTATTTGATTCACTTCATCGTGTCCTGTCTTCCTCGGGAGTCCCCGACTTCTACTACCATTCAAACCATTATCTAAACCTAAACACTCTTGGCACTAATAAGCACAAACTTTAAAATTTTCAGGAAAATCGGTCAAGTATATTTTTAGTCTATAGGGTTTATTAGGTATTATTTATTTATATAGATTAACACACATCTGCGTGATTCATAAAGTCATTAGTCCATCACTCTGGACGCATTGACCCTAGATTCCTACCCACCCTTCATACCTTTTTCCTAATGAATTTACCCTTCCACCGCGGTGCGATCAATGACGTTAATACTGGACGCGGGGTAGAAATCTCAAAGTGGGAAGCCAAATACGGGACAATTGTAACGGTCTCTATTTCTAGTACTTTAGTACTAAACTGCTACGCGTCGAGTAAGGTCGTGTCTTACTAGCACTTACCAGTAAGTAAATTGCATTGCAAACTGCCAAAATGCCCTCCTATGTGATGAGAAAATGCTTCAATTACACGGCAAATAATCGTAAAGGCGAAGGAATAACACTTCATTGTAAGTACACGCAAATTACTTATTATTATCAATTATTATAAATATTACAATTAATTTTCATGTTTCCCGCCCGCGGCTTTACGCGCCATCAGAGAAAATTCTAGGCCTACTAAAGTAAAGGGTCTGGCACGCAACAGCCAAATTACTGTTGCTAAGTAAACTTTACTATTTTAAAATAGACTAATCAGCCTAAACACTCTGTTTATTTGTTTGCTTGCGGTAAAACAACACATAAATCAGCAGTTCCAACAAGTATTGACGATAACCGCCACCATTTGAAAACTGTCGTTGCCCTATTGTATTTATTGTGTAGCTCGACACATCAAAGTCCGACAGGCATCCGGACCTTTTATTCTAGTGGGCCTTAAGAAAAGGAGACAGTGAATGTTGCATCACAAAGTGACATAAGCATAACAAGGACAATCTACTAACAGTAGATCGGTTCACACAGCATCCCGTCCTCATTTTATTCCAATGGGAAAGATGGGCTAAAACGTACAAAGGGTAACGCGTTAATTAATTTAATTATGTTTGAATTTTCATAACGCTCGGACCGAGCTTCCTTACTAACAATGACAAGACCCTTCTAATTTAATACACGCTAGTTGTAGTTAAGCTCTGTTAATAATTATAATTTACGCTGTGACTTTTTAAACGTAAAATGACCGACAATTAATTCAATTTAAATTTATTATGACATCAAATATGAATTTTAGGTTTCCCTGTGATCAACTACGAAGACAGAAATGGATCAGTGTTGTTCGCATTCAAAGGTGCGAAGATGATTGGACACCTTCGCTTTTCAGCACAATGTATTCAGATCATTTCAATAAAGACGATTTATATACCACAGGTAAAGGAAGGCGGATGTTGAATAAGACTGCCATACCAATTATAAATGTTCGTCAAATTTTGTTGCTGAATTTAAAATACAAATAATTTAAAATTGATTTTTTTTATAAAATAATAACATGCGAAAAAATTTTTTTTTCAGAAAACTGAAGAACCAAGACCCAGTACTTCCGCTAACTTGGATAATGTGGACATTTCAGATTTGGATTCGATATTTGATAGTCCACGAAAAGCTGCTCTGAAGTCAAGAGTCCGAAAACTGCACACCGAAAAACACCAGCTCATGATGAAAAATAATAATTTAACCCATAAAAATAAACAACTTAAGGCGATCCACTAGTACAGGAAAAAAATCGAAATCGGAATTCACGCCCTTTTATGGGAGGAGTTTAAAAATACTTGAGAAAAAGCTTTTGGAAAGGTTGGAAAAGATATTTGAGATTTTTTTTTTACATGTTGATTTCGTAAAGGCCTGTAAAAAACATTAATTCCTTTTATACGCATTGTTTATTGTAATAAAACGGAATTTTAAAATTGATTTCACGAAAATAAGCGGCGCGGAGCATAACACGTCTTCTCTCCGCTCCGTTCGGAGGAGTAATGACAGAAAATCAGGGCGGCTGCCAGTCGTTCTTCGGTGGACGGTATAAGGTTCACTTTGATATAACAAATTCGTCGACTGCCGTATTGTCGCCGTGATGTCAAAAATACCAACGCGAAAATGCATATTATATTTTATTTTGTGAGGTTCGGGCGTAAATATAATTTTGTTTCGCAATAATTATATAAGAAACTGAATTTGCCACATTATGCAATAAAACCATACCCGAAAAAGTGTTTATAAGTAGGAGAGTTTTCAGTTAAAAATGTTTTTTATAGACCTAATACTTTATTTTTTTCTAAGCTTATTAAAAGGCTTATTAAAAAAAATGACCGATATTTTTAAGGGCCAAGGTATGTTCTACACGCAGTATTTAATTGAAGCATCTACATATAATACTTCTAAGCGGTCAAATTTTCAATACTAAAACATACGATTTTGTATGATTTTGCATTATTTAGTATGGCTTCATCTTAAGAAAAAGTGTGACAGCATGAAAAATATTGTAGGTATATTAACACTTTGCACTCCTATTGGATTCACTAATGACCAGTAGTCTACTCTGGGGTTGAAAAAAATTTACATCATTTCCATAAAAGATAAAAAAATAAAAATTTTATACTCATTCTTTTTAGACAACCTGTTTCTTCTATGTGGTGACCATGCAGCGCAGTAACGTATCAGAGCGACATTATTCGAAGAAAGTCACTAAATGCGATTATTTAAAATCAAGATAATTACGAAACCATTTAAATTATGAGGAATATATTTCTTAAAAATCTGAAGATCTTATTATCCAAAAGAAGTGTCTTTTTGTTCGAAACATTTGAAATATATTTGTAAGGATGTTTTTTTGCGACCACTCTATTGCGAGTCCGGCTTTTAGGGTCTTGGATTGTAAATCAATGGTTTACCAGCTCTTTGTATTCCGGGAATATCTATCCTCATTGGCTCTAGTTTTGGGTTATTATATGATACTTACTTGAAAATGGCGTCGAAAACAAAAGATGGACATTCCCAGGAGGCGGAGCAGGTATGTGGAAGAATCTGAACAGATACACGGTGTTTTTGAAGAGACAGGTATAAACAGTTTAACACACTTTTGAAAAAAAACGTAACTTAACACTATATGTAAATGTCTATTGTCATGTTAAAATTAATCACTTATAAATTTTTAAGGTATGATATTTTTCATAACACACTCCAACGCACATAGCAGGTTTATTGTCACAAGTTTTACAAAAATATATGGTCCTTTTTCGTTGTTTTTTATCCGAACACACCATACACTCACGAGATTTTTTTTCATTTTGAGGCATTAGTATGTGTAATTTTCCGTCCAACCTTTGTTCTGGATCAAGACAATGTCTGCCTTTTGTACAATTTAATCCTCCTCTGTGATTTCCGACTAATTGAATGATTAGTTTGTCAACAAATTCAAGATGTGTCATAGCTTTTAGTTTCTTTTGATTTTGTGTTTCCTTATATAAAATGTATGAGTTAACAACGGAAACTTCGAGACCCCAAAAAAATAATTTTCGCCACCATTTTAAAGTTTTTCTCAAAAATGGGTAAGCTGCAGTATACTGGTCTGCAGTATCTACGCCTCCCATATATTTAGTATAATTTATTATTATATTCGGTTTCATTATGGTTTCTTCTTCGCCATCTCTCATTATTCTTCTTACAGTTTTAAAATCATTTGAATAATGATTGGTATATACTGTAACTATTCTCTTGTCCTTCCAAGCAAGAAGCAATTCATTGTTTTTTACACATGTAATCGTTTCACCTGACTTCAATTTAGCATTTTTTATTGGTAATGGGATATTCTTTCTAGTCGTCATTATTGTCCCAGTTAGAGGAGTTTTTAATTTCATCAATTCCTCTCTTAATTCGTCTACCACTATTTCTTTACGGGGTATCATATATTCTCTACATTTGCTATCTATATGTTGCATAAATCCATTTACTTTTTCAACTCTTTTTTCAAGGGTTTCGTTGTTATCTGTTTCATTGTTATTGAGATGTAGCATCCAAAATATTTGTAAAAAACGATCTCTTTTAAAAACATTTCTGAAAAATGGGGAGTAAGCGACAAAAGCAGTCGAGAAGAAATCTTGAAGATTGGGATGTGGTCTCACTCCCATATTTAATATGACTCCCAAGAAAGCTCTAAATTCTCCTTCATCCAAATCTCTCCAAGAATGCCAAAGAGAATTTTTACTTAAGTTTTGGGTTTTTGAAATAATATTATTTGCGTAATTATTAGTATTACTGACTATGGATTTTATTAGTTCACCAGTAAAGAACAATTTGAAAAAATCTAGCGGCTCATTACAAATTGATGAAATATTAGGACCAGCGCGTCTGCTACCAATGGAAAAATCAATAATTTTTGGTTGAAAAATATTTCCCAGTTATTAGTTTCACTGTTTGTATCACTTTCACTTTCAGAAAAAACAGCTCTCCTTCTTTTACTTGGTCGCACTTCGATATCACTTCCACTATCTGAGTCGTTACCATTTAACACAGAATTATTCACAATAGAGTCAACATTATCAAATATCAAAAGGTCATCATCACAGTCAGGTTGGAAGTCTTCAATGTTTTCAAAAGCATTATTCAAGGAAGATTCAATATTATTTACACTTTGATTTATTATTTCACTTTGTTGGTTAATATTACTAAACACATCGTTTTCATTACTTTCTTCGAAATATTCATTAAATCTATCCATGGTGATAAAAATATATTAAAAAATATTCAATTGTTATTTTAGTTTTGAAACTTTCACAGAATAATGGTCACCACAGTAGGAGGTGCTCTTAGAGTATAGGGAGGTGCTCCGCCGCGAACAATGTACCGATACAGACTGACTAAATAAAACGGCACACAGAAAAATACAAAGTAGGTCAAAAATGACAAAAATTCTAAGAAACAATATATGAGCTAATCCTATAATGAATTTTGACTATGAATACATTTAATGGAATATTTAATCCTTTATGTACACCATTGTGAAATAAAATTCACAGAATATTATCGGTAAATGGGGAAAACAGAGCTTCAAAGTTACCGCTTGGGAAAGCCACTATTTTGGCTATCGGAGCCAGCAACCAAATGTTCAAAAGCCATTATATTGGCTATCGGAGTGCAATACGTTAAAGAAGAAAATGTTTGTGTCCATGGATCAATTTAATGAACTAAATATTAGAGCAGAAGCGATAGATTTATACAACAGGATACGTTTAAAAAAAAAATCTCCCTTGAATCGTAATAAATATACTCCTGCCTTATGTAAATTTGCATTAACCCTCAATTTTTATTCCCCGTGTGCATGTAAGTATATTAGAAATGTGTTTAATGCAGCTTTACCTCAACTTCGTGTTTTGAGTAAGTGGTACGAAACCATTAATGCTCAACCCGGGTTTACCAAACAAGCATTGGAAATTTTGAAAAAATGTATTCTCTTTCTGGTGAAAGGCTGATTTACACCCTTGTAGCTGATGAAATGGCTATTCACCATCAAACAATCTGGAATGGGAAAAATACGGATGGTTTTGTTGATTATGGTGCTGGATTTTGTGTAACCAATGAAATTGCCAAACAAGCGTATGTGTTTATAGTTGTTTGCAGGAATGAAAGATGGAAAATCCCAATTGGTTATTTTTTTTGTTAATGGGTTGCCATCTGAAACTCACGCGAATTTAATCACCTTATGTCTTAGGGAATGTTATTCCGTCGGAGTTGATATCGTAGCAGTCACTTTTGATGGCTGTTTAACGAATTTTAATGCCGCAAATATTTTAGGATGCAATCTTAAAGACCCCAATAACTTGAAGACTACATTCAAACACCCTGCTTGCTATAAAGAAGTTGCGATTATGCTTGACCCGTGCCACAAGATCAAATTTGTCAGAAACACTTTTGAAGCGAAGCGCCTTATTTTCGATGCTGATGGCAAAGAAATTCACTGGCGATTAATAATAATACCGGCAAATAATGAGTATGAGTGTTGTTAATGCTCTAAAATTATGTCAGGATCTATCAATTTCACCAGATTTTAAAAATTCTGAAGCAACGGTCGATTTTATTACAATATTTAATACATAATGTGTTTGACATTTTTAATTCAATAGCATTTCATAAATTTGGTTTTAAACGGCCAATATGCCCGCAAAACGCAGATGACATAATTAATTACTTGGAAAAAGCCAAAGTACATATCTACTACATACATCTTGTCGCTTCATATTTACAATTATAATAGACGGGATATTCGGGAACGCATTACTCTGAAAGTAAATAAAAGAAATTAGTTCATTGTAAGTCGAAAACTGGATTTCTCGGTTTCCTTATTTGTATTGAAAGCTTGAAGCACTTGTATAATACATTAGTAGAAAAGGAACAACGTTTAAAATATATGGCTACATAATATGTAGCCATATATTGTAGACTTAGTCAAGATCATAATGAAATTTTGTTTGGTAATACATATTCGCAAACATGGAGGATACAATAATAATCCTAACGTAGCGCAGTTTAAAGGTACATATATACAAAAAGTTACATGGAAATTCCACATGGAATTAAGTTAGCCTTTTACAGGCAACTGCATATTAGACATGGGCATATTCATTCCCAAGAGTGAATCGATTCAGTCTGATTCTCCTGGCCTTTTGAATTGATTCCTTGAATTCATTCATTATTCCTTAAAAAAAAAAAAAATAAAAAAAAAAATATTTAAAAAAAACCTTTTTAAATATGTGTATATATTATCTACACGTGGTTGAAGTGAAACCTTCAGAAAACAGAAGCAGATATGAGTAGGGAAGCACCGCACAAAGAGGAGACCGATTATACTATCATACTAATTTCATTACCACGCAGACTAAATCTTATAGATGTATGTATTTGCCTCTTTTTAGTGTCGTTATTTTTCGTTTCATCGAGTTTCAAATCACAACGGTGCTAAAGAACAGAAAACACTCTTCTTAGGGTCAATTATGTCGTTCTGAAAAAATGTACTAACGACGCGCGAAGGGGTTAACGTAATATTTTAATGTGTCTTATATTGACAACAAAATGTTTTTTCGACAAAAAAATAAATTACATTAAGCTAGCAATAAAATTTTTAAATTAAACAGTTTGTGGTTTCACCCCTAAAGTTTTACTAATTTATTAAACTTAAAATTGTTCCAATTTAAAAACCACTTCACGTGATCTAATATAAATAAACATTTTAACAATATTTTGTGACGGCTGACCACAGCCGATTGGCCTTATAATATCTGCAAATTCATATATTATATTATATCTACCTCACATCTGCGTCTAAAAATATGTAGGTACTTATATTCCAATAGTTTTGGTACGTACCACAAAACAACCAACAATGTAATGAAATTGACGGCTTGGCGCGCGGAGAGGAACGAATGATAAACCTCACAGGCGGATTCGCGGCAGGCATTCAAGAATGAATTAGTAACTTTTGACTAGTGTCTGCAGTAACTCGCTAGCTGCGGACCAAGTAAAGACTTGCGATGATCCGAGTCATGATCGATTCGTTTGAACATTTGGTCATTTTTGTTCGTTTTGTCATTTGTCTGTCAACTGAACAAGACGCTAAAGTTAATTCACGAATAGAGTGCTTCAGACATGACTCGATAGCGACAGACTAGACACGCGGATCTGGAACGGGTGGGTCCTCAGATTGATTGATTCTTCGCACAAGTGAAAGGACACAACGCGTCATGGCTTGGAACTCAGCTGACTCGCTGCCGGTTTTTGCTTATGCGGGGGACAATGATATACATACGCGTGATTTTATGAATGGCGGCGCGGGAATGGGATAGGTATTTTACTTTAAGCAAGTTCGCGGCGCGCCGCCCATATAATAATATTTAAATACCTACGAAACATTATAAATTATAATATTTTAATTGTTTACGGTACACATCATTAATTGAAATAATTTTACAGTAAATTAAATGGAAAATAAAAAAAATAATGTGCCGTTAAAAATCGTAGGATACAAGGCCAAAGGTAAGGAATGAAGAATCAATTCCTTTTGAAATTGAGAATTAGATGGTGTGTGTCACAAGATTGAATTTATTCATTTAATTCAGTCAATCAATTTTGCCCACGTCTACTGCATATCATTAGAACATTTTCCAATTTTAAATTGCTCTTTCGCCGTGCAAACTATAAACGACACATCTGGTAGGAGGGTTTATGATGAAGAGTCTGACACTGAGTCAGAAAATCTTCATATTACGGAAGGGGACGTAATAGCTGCATAATAGCTGAAAACAACGTCGAAATATTTTCGAATATGCTAAATGCTCCATTTTAGTTTTAAATTAAATAGTATGTTTTGTTGCTGCGAATGTTTATTTTACATTTTATTTTATATATTTGGGAAAATCAACAGATTATTAACATTCATAACAATAAAATTAATAACACACATGAAATCAAATAATAGATTTTCACATAACTTAAAATTATAATAAAAAAAATAAGGGTCCTGTACCCATGAGCTAACATGTTTACAAAAATACAACGTTATAAATGTTAAATAAAGAATAAAGAAAATGTATGCACACAAATATATACCTGCTTAATAAATTTAAATACCTAAAGTATTCAAAAATTTATCCCCACTACACAACACCAATAATAATATGTACCTACATCTCAAAGTGAACACATTACAGTAAATCGAATAGCAAGTAACTGGAAAATATTCACAGCAATAGCATGATAACTAAATTGCAAAAGAACTTGCAAAAAAGTACTTAAAATTATTTAACGTTAGCTATGACATATTTTTTAAGGTTCTTAAATTACATGAGAATATTTCTTATTCTTATCAAATATATTGCATGCTCTGAATATAAAAGCATTTTGTCTGAGATTGGTAGAACATTTTTGAAGATAAAAAAGTGATTTTTCTCTAGTTCTAGCACCTGGGACTCAATAATTAATCTTAGACAAAAGCGGCGAATAATTAATAAAACCATTGGAGATATATTACATCTACGGAGCCTCTTCTAATTTTGAATGATTTAAGTCTATAAAGGTCCATCGAGCTGTTTACGTCATGGTAACCTATATAAAACTTGAAATTTAAATGATGGACAGATTTTCTTTGGATGGTTTCAATGCGTTTAAGAGTATGTAACCAGCAAATCATAATTCTGATTCCTACGCCAGCGCTCTCACATCAGAGCTTGTTAGCGGAAGTTATTGGAATTAGATTACGTTCCGCTGTAAACCGGGTTTTGTGTATCGCGCAGAGCTAGGGCGGCTACAGGGCTACAGTATGCTCGTATTTTCGCTTCCAGAATTTTAATTAGTAGTAGTTATTTGTAATTTGTTTATCGAAGTGCATAAACATAAATATATACAAGTCAAATGCGTAAACACAGTAGGTATTAAGTAGATACCTACATGAATAAACAGTTTGTTATATTCTTTTTAATATTTTGGTTTTTTGTTTTTTAATTTTATTTTACGGCCATTAGAGCGGAAGATATTGTTACGGTACGCTATTCAAACTCTCGCCTGAATTGAAATCAGTGACTGAAGGAGGACGCCGCCGGCGTGCGCGGGAACGCACGCCGGCGGCGCATCATGTGACCCTCCTGCACGGGCTCGTAGTGAACACCTCTCGCGCATGTCGCATCTGTGATTGTACCGACGCGAGCCGCGTCTAGCCAACGTTCTGGAAGCCGCCATTTTGGTGGGCCCCTAGAATGCTGCGAAGCAGCGCTCCCGACATGAAGCGCCAAGAGAAACTCTACTGACTCAGTAAGCCAACCCCCATCCCTTTTATTTGTGCTGATTTAACTGTTTGCATCCCCACGGAAACCCGGGATGAAATCCGAGAGAGAGAAATTGCGCTTTATAGCATAGAGATACTCATGTGTTCCCATTGTTCAAACCTTGTAATATATGATGTTCTGCTGTCTTGTTTCAAGAAATAAATGAAGTAAAAGAAATCTCTCTTCTTATTGACCAGAAACAGTCTAGGCATGGTGAATCGCAGCTGCGGCCGGAGTCACGGCCCTGGACATCATGCACCAGGCTTCCTCCGTAGGGCCCCATAATTACGTTAACAATATCTCAGTATCGCCCTGGTGTAAGACCACCATTAAGAATTGAAACGTTGCTTGAAATGTCCTTAGCCGTGTTTGGTGACCAGATCTGAATAGCCAGGTACTTCCCCACCTTCCTCTTCCCTATATCCAGTATATTCTTACCCTCCCCACTACCTTCAGTCTTACAACATACCCCAATTGGGGATGCCATAGTCCCACTGGCTCCAGACGGGAGCAGTTGGGACTCTTGTGCGGTATATTTATGAAAACGAAGTTCAATTGGATTGTAAAAAATGTCTCATTTTGAAATATTTATTCGTAGGCACAATTTTTTATTTTATATTTATGTGAATTTCGCACAAGAGACCCAAATGCTCCCTGCTGGAGCCAGTGAGACTATGACGTGACTATGGGGTATATTGTGAGGCTGAAGGTGGTGGGGGAAGAGAAAGGCGAGGAATTACCTGGCTATTCAGATCTGGTCACTAAACAACGTTTCAATTCTGAATGATGGTCTTACACCAGGGCGATACTGAAAGTATCTTCCACTCTGGAACGTGACGCAAATATATTATTTTTTAAATTAAATAATTGTGAAATAACCCAAATTAGTCAAATAAAATTTATTTGCCCATGCCGGGATTCGATCCCACGACCTTCGGATTCCGAGTCGAGAGCCTTACCCCTTGACCATGCCGCCCGTCAATAGGTAGTATCAGTAATTTGGAAGGTGGGTATGGGTACCGCCGCCCCGGGAACCATGTATTGGATTATCAACACCTCTGCCATACCCAAGTGACTTAGCAGGGGAGCTTGGGTTCATGGGGCGAGGTTTGTCAGGATCTCGGCGGCGGTTGCGTCTGCCCACCAACTACATGGAAAGGATCGGGAGAGACGGTTTTTTTTTACACTCGTTTGACACACTGCCTATCTCTTCTTTGGGAATGCTGTGTGGAGGGTCGTTTTAGGGAAAGGAAGAAGAGGAACTTCGTTGAAGGAAAGGGGTGTTAGGGGTGGGTAGAAATCTGGGGGCCAGCGTGTCCAGGAGAGCGGATTTATGAATCCATCCCTCCCACTGTGGTGCAAGGTGATGTTCCGAGAGAGTAAGGCTGGAGAAGTCAAAGGGACTTCCTCAACCACTTTTTCCAGATCCGACCTGCCATGCAGCTGGTGGGCAGACGCATCCGCCGCCAAGGCCTAAACAAACCTCACCCCCATGAACCCAGGCACCCCTGCTAGTCACCAAACGTTACGAGCCACTTGGGATGACCTATGGCAGACGTGTTGGTTATCTAATAATGGGTTCCCGGGGCGGTGGTACCCATACCCGATTCTCGTGTTTGTTATTTTTGTTATATGAAAAATGATTTTTAAAAAGTCCTACCCTCCCACCCCATCTCAACCCCCCCCCCCCGCCTCTCACCCCCCCCCCCCCACCTCACCCCCTCTACCTCTAACCCCCCTCCACCCCCCCGCCTCCTTTACCCCACCCCAACTCTTCTTCAACCTCCCTCCCTTGGGAGCTGTTGGACTCTTGTGTGGTATTCACATAACAATTTTTTTGGAACAGTTGTGACTCTTGTGCGGTATTAACATAGCAATGATTTACAATATATATATTTTTTAAAACGAGTGTGCTTTAGTGTCTTTAGACCACACGACTGGAGTAAAACTTAGTGTTTGAATGTTCTTGACTTCTTTTCCAATACGGAATAAGAATCCTCACATTCTAAGGGCTTTCTTCCCAATCATATATTTGCGCCTCGAATGTAAGTTTTCTGTCAAGTAGAACACCTAGATCACGAATTTGAGTAACCCTTTTGAGTGATTAGCTGGCTATATGGTAGTTATGGTCGAATTTAATTATTTTTTTTGGGAAGGTAATCACATAACATTTAGAAGTACTCATGTTGAGATGATTAATTATGCAATAGTCATCCTTCTGAAATTTGGCGTAATTTTGAGTTGATCAAAATAATTTCGCTTTACAATAAATTGCAAATAAATGGAATATTTTTGAACGGTTATCGGACAAGTCAAAATGAAACCAACTCAGAAAAGTCATTAGAACTGTTTGAAAAAAAAATTGGTTAAATAGATACATTAGGTTCGGGTTGTGGGCTATTTTAAAATTATTTTTTTCGTAGTTTTTAAAGACTTTTCAAAGAGGTGTTGAGTTGACTTTATTCTCAGTTGGCATGGAACCTTTTTGAACATATCCCAAAACTAAAAACTGTTTTTGAAAGGTGATGAAATACGCTTTCAAATATTATAAATCTTACTAAACGTATAATTTTTAAAATGTAAAATTTTTCAAGCAAACATAAAAAAGTTTTTAAAAATGGCTCCCCTTACGTTTTTTCTGACTAAAGTTAATGAAAAAAAAGCACCCACATATTTTATCAGAAAAATGTATTGTAAATGTTATTTTTAACTTAATTTTTTGTCTTTTCATGCGAAAATAATTAATGAAAAATTCCCAAATGTAAATTTTTTTGTTCAAAGTGCAATTCAAAACTTTGGTTTCATAAAGGTACATTTTAATTTTTTGGAGGTTATTTTTAGATTGGAAAATAAAGCGTGGTATTTGGCTTTCTTACACCGTTTAGAACATATTTCTCACTCTGATAGTAAGGGAGTTACAGCGATTTAAATGAGACCTGCGTTAGCTGGGTCAAATATGGTCTCGTGCTATTCAACGGATTAAGCCTATACAGATCATTTTGTAATTTAAAGCAGTCAATACTAGAGTTCATAAGAAGAAATATTTTCATATCATCAGCGAAGAGCAGAACATTTGCATAATTAAAGCATTTTATAATGTCGTTAATAAAAATTGTAAATAGTAACGGTCCCAGGTGTTATTAATCTGTATAGATTTGTATACTCATTTGAACCCATAACCTGTACTGTATAATAAAATATGTACTTAACAATACTGCTATAATAGTACCAATATTGTATTACTAATGATAACTCATACAATAAATATAAAAATATTTGCCCGTGTGTCTCGTTTTACCCACCTTTACCCTTCCCTTTCCATTGTGTAACCGAGTGAGAGTATCTTGTTATCTCAGTCACACCCATAGGTCACACCCGTGATGTGAAAGTAGTATTCGTAGAAAAAGAAAGTAGAAATTAATATGCTGCCCGACCATATATCTATGACATTCACACACATACATTCTTTGATTGTCTGTCTTTATCACACAGGAATAAACTTTTGAATTTAGAAATTATACTGAAAACCGCTGAAAACAAAAGTGTTGCTTGCTTTCCACATTATATTGTGAGTATGTGAGACTATGGCGAGTCTGTTTATAATACATAACGTCATTGGGTGCGATGGGTCGAGAGAAAACGCTGGAGAGGGCGAAAGATCTCCCTTAACCACTCTCTTCCGTTCTGGCCTACCACGCAATTGATGGGCAAACACATCCGCCGCCAAGACCTAGACAATCCTCACCAAAACTTCCTCTCTTTCCCTTTCCTTAAAATGCCCTCCGCCCAGCATCCCCAAAGAACACATAGGCGTTGCGGGATTTTTTTTAAAATATAAGTTTCGAGCACAAACAAAATGTTGTATAACAAATTTTAATTGCCTTCGTTTGTTTTTTTTTTGCTAATATATTTTAGTAAAAGGGAACAATAACACGTTTTCTGGATAAAACTAAGATATTAAACAATAATGTACACCAACTGTACTGAATATCCAGGCACCTCCCCACCTTCCTCTGCCTCACTTCCTTCCGCTCCCCATTACCTTCAGCCTCACAACATAATTATAAATAATTACGTTACTAATTGTGGATGCCATAGTCTCACTGGCTCTTGTGCGGTATTCACATAAAAAAAACATCATTTTTAACAAAATAAAACAAACAAAATATAATGGTTGGGCAAAACTGAATGTTAGTAGTGTCAGTGATTAGGTACTTAAAATCTTGATTTGAATTCAAATTTAACATTATTTTTTATAGAATTTTGTTTGGCGCTATTATTTTATTTTATTTATTTCAACAATTTTGTTTTTACATTAGAAATGATTACATATGCAAGGTTATACAATAATTCATTTTTTATTACTACTACTCCATAAGTTGAGCTCTAGGAGCTCGTGCTTATGTGAGGAATATTTACATATTAATAATTCTTAATCTACTATCTACTTCTACTTCTACTTACACTATATAAAGAGGTAATATTTGTTTGTTTGTTTGTTTGTGTGTTTGTTTGCATCGAATAGGCTCCGAAACTACTGAACCGATTTGAAAAATTCTTTCGCTGTTGGGAAGCTACACTATCCCTGGGTGACATAGGCTATATTATATTTAAAAAAAAAAATAGGCATCCTTACTAAAACTTCAATAATGTAACCCAGGGTGTAAAAAAATTACCTAAAATATTCTTTAAATCGCGTGCGCTGCGAAAACTATTGATGATAGAATAAAATAATGTACTACGACTTTATGGAACACATAATTATTTACAAAAAAAGTCGCGACAGCATATGTCTAACTATTATGGTTATGCCACAATAAGTATTCTTTTATTTTAAAAATTTAATTTAAATGTCGCCGCTTGAAAAGGCTCTTTATTTGAATCTTGGTTTTAATCCTTATCAGAATAAATTACTTCATATTCAAGACAGCTTCAATACCTTTATTTAACTTTTTGAATTTTTCAAATCGGATATTTAATTAGAAAGATATAGATAGTTTAAAATTGTTAGTATTAGAAAAAAGTTTCGGCTACGGGCCGGGCGGGAGAGGAGTCAAGAAATGCAGTGCCTGGGGGGTTGGCGGGACGGGGGAGCGGGAGAGCGGTGGCGGGGAAGGTGGAAGTGGAACGTTGGAGGGGAACGCACGGGAAAAGACATGTAAGGAGTAACATTTTATTTATTTGAATATGGCATATATTACCAAAGAAAGTCCAAAAAATCGTGCAGCTCGCTAAAACTCAGAAACGAGTCCCGGTTCGATCAAGGGAGTTATATGGTGTGGTAGATCTCTATCCCCCCTAGGGAATAAGAGTATCCGTTTTTACCTAAAGGGCGTGTTTTTAAAGATATAAGGGCTGAAAATTTCGCCCTCTTGAAATTTCTAGAACAGTCTTCCGGAAAGTTCTAAAAGGTTCCATAGAGCTGTAGAAAGTTGTGGAAGGAGTGGCGGAGTATGTAGTGGAATGATCAGGAATGGGAAATCGGGAACATCATTGTGCAACATTCCAGAACACTATTTTATTGTCCTGAGCGAAGCCGGGTAACCCAGCTAGTAGGTACATAATTTAGAAAAAATAGTTATAGAAGGACAATAACAATATATATTTTTTAATACAAAATATTACAGTTTAAAGGGTAAATTAAATTCAGAGTACAATATGTCATTATCCAATTTCAGGGACTTAATTTGCTTTTTAAATTGTTCATATTTCAATGTTTCGGTTATGCCAATTTTGTTTTTGGACAATAATATATTGTACCATCTTACACCCAAATACAAATAGTTATTCTGAGATTAATATAACCTTTAATATGATGATTATAACTTTTTCAAGCATTATAGCCAGCGACCGAAGTAGATACACACATCTTTCCACATTTTTTTAAATTAGCTCCACACAGGCATAGGGGACCCTGAGGAAAAAAAAATCCCTCAGGGCCTATGTCATCTTTGGGGATACTGTGTAGGGGTTCCTTACAGGGAAAGGAAGAAGAGGAAGTTCTGGGAAGGAAGGAGGTACGAGGGATGGGTAGGAATCTGGGAGTCATTGTGTCCAAGAGTGACAGAAGTATGAATCCAACCCTCCCATTGCGGGCAAGGCGATGGATCGAGAGAGTCCGGGTGGAGAGATCAAAAGGTCTCCTTCGACCAGTCTTTCCCGATCCGGCCTGCCACGCTGAAGGTGGGCAAATGCAGAGACGTAGCGAACCAAAATTGTAAATTGATTATGTGTGTAAAAAAAAAATTAGAAACGGAACCTTTTTACTTTTCCTAAAATTCAACAAACTAGTTGGTGATGACGACTCTAGCCTTGTGAAAAAATTGTGCTAAAATGCCATAGCAATAGTACAAAAAATAAAATTGAAAAATCGCTTGCTTCGCAATTTTTGCAACGAAATAAAAGCACTTGGAAAAACCGACTACCGAAAGACTTTGTACCAATTATTATAAGCAATAATTATTAGCCTGAAACACTCATCAACATTGAAAAAATCTCCCGAGAAAAGATAAATGCCGCCGATGGGACTTGAACCCGCGTCCTTCTGATATCCATCCGGTCAACTGCTGTTTTATCCACTGAGCTACGTCGGCTTATCCCCCACCCGCCAAATAATTCAATATATACTAGTGTTTCATTCAACAATTACTGTTACCCTTTGTGCTATGCATAAAAATCTTGTCTTAAACATTAGTTTACCAATTAAAAATAATGACTTTGTACCGGTTAACACACGAAAAGAAGATTGAAGCGTTTTACACTTGTGAAAGGCTATGGTTAAAATCAGAAAATTGAATAAAAGTCCATTTGTTCAGTCCAAAAATTGTGCATCATACTGTTGCAAGCAGGAGAATGATCCAAATTTAGTTTGCAATCTTCAAGATTATGGAATATGCACTGATATCCAACAACTATTACAATTTCTAATAGCAAACACAAAATTTTTTATTACTGACGAGACAAGTAATACTGTGGAGCAGTTCAAAAACGTTATCGTCAATTATATCGGCGATAACATTGTTGAATTGCTCTTACCGAGTAATTTTTTCTGTAAAAGGGATTGTAATATTTTATTTAATTTTTTTATTTAAGTTTTTATTCCAGCAGGGCTGGGAGGGTAGTGCAATCCCAGTCTGCCATATTACATACAGAGTAAATAAAAATCTAGAAGAAATAAAATATGATAACGTTAATAACGGTAGGTACCTAATGAAAATAAAATTTGAACATAGATAACAAAAAAATAACCATAAAATTAAAAATAAAATAAAATTAAACAGAAATTAAAATAAAAAAAGAAATATTTGTTTTTTTATTGTCTATCAGGGAGGTCGCTTCATCATCTGCATCCATCGCTCATTTAGTGGGGAACTGAGCCACTCGGATGCAGCCACGACAATGATGTTGGTTGATTTCCATGTCCTGCTCCAGAAGCTGGCTAGTCGGTGGCGAAGTATGGCTGGGAATGAGTGCACCCTCCCTTCGGTGAACATCGTGGAGGCGCTGCAGAACCTCGGTAGTTGCATAAGTTGCCTGTATGCATTGTTGTAGCACACCCTCAGTTTGTCCCATTGCGCTACTGGGTATTGCGTCCACAGTTCAGATGTGTACAGGGCGGTGCAGTATGTCTTGAAGAGTAATTTTCTGACGTCGTCGCTACAGTGGTAGAACCGCCTAGAGAGCATTCCGGCCCGTATGTTAATTGCTCTTCTTTGTCGTTCCATATCTTCTACATCCTTCATGTCTTCGGTTAGGATATGTCCTAGATACTTAACCTGTGCGGCCACAAGCAGTTCGTTTCCTTCTAGATATATTGGAGGAATATTTAATGGCTCCTTATTGTGTTTGAAAGCGACGATGACTGACTTTTTAGAATTGTACAACAAGTTATGAGCAATGACATTACATTAATACTGGACGCGGGGTAGAAATCTCAAAATGGGAAGCCAAACACAATACGATTGTAGCTGTCTCTATTTCTAGTACTTTAGTACTAAACTACTACGCATCGAGTAAGGTCGTGTCTTACCACTAAGTAAATTGTATTGCAAAGCACCAAAATGCGCTCCTGTGTGATGAGAAAATGCTTCAATTACACGGCAAATAGTCGAAAAGGAGAAAGCGAACATTGCATCACAAAGTGACATAAGCATAACAAGGACAACCTAATAACAGTAGGTCGGTTCACACAGCGTCCCGCATTTGTTTTATTCCATTGGGAAAGATGGGGTAAAGCGTTCATTAATTTAATAATGTCGTTGATGAAAATTGTAAATAGTAACGGTCCTAGGTGTTATAGGTGTATAGATTTGTATAATCATTTAAACCTATAACCTGTACTGTATAATAAAATATGTACTTAACAATACTCCTATAATAGTACCAATATTGTATTACTAATGAAAACTCATATAATAAATTTAAAAATATTTGCCCGTGTGTCTCTTTTTACCCGCCTTTACCTTCCCTGTCCATTGGGTAATCGAGTAAGAGTATCTTGTTATCTCAGTCACACCCATAGGTCACAATCAGTATTCGGCGAAGAAATTAATAAGCCGCCCGTTGCTAGAGTATTAAACATTATAATTCACATACTTACATTCTTTGACTGTCTATCTTTATCACCCATGAATAAACTTTTGAATTTAGAAATAATACTGAAAACCGCTGAAAACAAAAGAGTGTTGCTTGCTTTCCACATTATATTGTGAGTATGTGAGACTATAACGAGTCTATTTAGAATAAATAAATTAAGCCTCAATGTCAAAAAAACCCACTACCTCACTTTCGGGAAAAAAGATTATATGAGCATGAATATTACTCTTGGAAATGAAAAGCTCCAAAATGTACAAGTAACGAAATATTTGGGGTTATTCATAGATTCTAACCTGTCGTGGAACTCTCATGTTGAATATGTAAAATCCAAAATTTCCCCGATTACTGGTGTACTCTATCGACTTCAAGATGTGCTCCCCATAGCTTTACTGCGTGCCACATATTATGCTCTGATCCACTCTCACCTAAGTTATCTGGTTAGTATCTGGGGCACCATTACTAAGAAACAAATATCCGAAATACAAGTAATCCAAAATAGAGCCATAAGAAATATATACCATTTACCATGGGATACACATGTCAAAGATATATACTCACTGACACAAATACTTCCCTTTACCATTCTGCCAAAATATAGCATCACCACTGCCATCCTACAAATAATTCAACACTCCTCACACACCAACACTAAACCAGCCTTTAATTCCGATATACACCAGCACAAAACACGATCCCAAAATCAAATACACTTAGCATCATCTACCCACACAACTAAATTTGGTATAAAATCATTACAATATATTGCAAATATACAATACAATGCATTACCTAATGAAATAAAGCAACCAGTAGATAACAAAAAAAAATTAGTTAAAACGCTTAAAGAACATTTCCTGAAAATGTTTTTAAACCAGTGAATATTTGCTCGCCTTCATACGTTTTTTTTTTTATTATTTTTTTTATATGTTTTATGTGTATGGATGTCCTCAGTTTTTCTAAAATCTCTATTCTTGACAATGCATTTTTTTTCCCCTTTTTATGTTGTATTTTTTAAACATGTAATATTTGTGTAAAATGTACTCTTATGTGTTTGTCCTTCCCGTAATGAGTTTTTTCTCAACTCATTGGGAATAATGTGTTACTCACCATGTTTTTGTAATACATTATAATTAAATAAAAAAAAAAAAAAAAATAAAAAAATAAAAAAATATACTAGCTGGGTTACCCGGCTTCGCTCAGGACAATAAGATAGTTTTCTGGAATGTTGCACAATGATGTTCCCGATTCCCTATTCCTGATCATTCCACAACATACTCCGCCACTCCTTCCACAACTTTCTACATTTCTATGGAACCTTCTAGAACTTTCCGGAAGACTGTTCTAGAAATTTCAAGAGGGCGAAACTTTCAGCCCTTATATCTTTAAAAGCACGCCCTTTAGGTAAAAACGGATACCCTTGTTCCCTAGGGGGCATAGAGATCTACCACACCATATAACTCCCTTGATCGAACCGAGACTCGTTTCTAAGTTTTTGCAAGCTACACGTTTTTTTTTACTTTCTTTTATAATATATGCCATATTCAAATAAATAAAATGTTACTCCTTACATGTCCTTTCCCGTGCGTTCCCCTCCAGCATTCCACTTCCACCTTCCCCACCACCGCTCTCCCGTTCCCCCGTCCCGCCAACCCCCCTGGCACTGCATTTCTTGACTCCTCTCCCGCCCGGCCCGTAGCCGAAACTTTTTTCTAATACTAACAATTTTAAACTCGTGATATCTTTCTAATTAAATATCCGATTTGAAAAATTCAAAAAGTTAAATAAAGGTATTGAAGCTGTCTTGAATATGAAGTAATTTATTTTGATAAGGATTAAAACCAAGATACTAATAAAGAGCCTTTTGAAGCAGCGACATTTAAATTGAATTTTTAAAATAAAAGAATACATACTTATTGTGGCATAACCATAATAGTTAGACATATGCTGTCGCGACCTTTTTTGTAAATAATTATGTGTTCTATAAAGTCGTAGTACATCATTTTATTCTATCATCAATAGTTTTCGCAGCGCACGCGATTTAAAGAATATTTTAGGTAATTTTTTTACACCCTGGGTTACATTATTGAAGTTTTAGTAAGGATGCCTATTTTTTTTTAAATATAATATAGCCTATGTCACCCAGGGATAGTGTAGCTTCCCAACAGCGAAAGAATTTTTCAAATCGGTTCAGTAGTTTCGGAGCCTATTCGATGCAAACAAACACACAAACAAACAAATATTACCTCTTTATATAGTGTATAGTAGATATAGTAGATAACGTCATTGGTTACGAGAGTTTGCGTACTCTTCGCATTTTTGCACAAGTCATCTCATCGCTTTAATCGAAGGTGCAAGCAGCACCATGTCATCCGCGTAATTAATGTTATTACTGCCTTGTCCGCAGATATGATAACCGATTCGTGTATCGTTCAACTCTTGTAAGAGGTCGTTAATGTACACATTAAATAGATTTGGAGACATATTTCCCCCTTTGCCTGACTCCGTTTTTAAGGAATAAAGGTCTTGAAGAAGCTCCTGCCCATTGAATGTGATTTTCCTGTTGTCCGTATCAAATAGCCAGCATATTGACCACTGCTGCTGGAACATCTCGTTTTATGAGTTTTCTTATTACTCATAATAAGCAGGATGTTTTGTAGCAGTAACTCTTGGAATAGTGAAATGGCAATTCATTAATGAATACAAAGAACATCCAAGGCCACAGTCTTGGTAAATACACGAAGCACTTTATAGAAAAAAAACACCTTCGAATGAGAATATAGGAAGAAAGAGGAAAAAAAGTATGGTCAATTGGAATTAAAACCAGATATGCCACCTGAATTGTTTGAAATGAAAAAAGAGGAATTTCCCCAAGAATTATCTTCACCGAATAATGAAAAACTCGAAAGGAATACGGTGGGTCAAAGTGAAAATAATTTTTAAGCAATATAAACTTTGGAAAAATATGTGAGCTGCGGCCGAAAACTTCAGTTGCTAGAGTATTAAACATGTTACTACAGTACGCCACAAATTATGAAAAATAAAATGAAACCAAGTAATAGAGCAATTTACAAAAGAAACAGGATTACATGTGCCTGTGGACAGTGTAACGATGAAAACAAAAAAAATTTAAGCGGCAAGTCCGGGTAGCCTAATCGGTAAGGATATTATAATTGAAGTTAAATGCTTCTTCAAACTTTGCAAATATACTTTGTGGTGTTATTTTTAATTAAAAGAGAATAAATAAGTTTGTAAAAACAGCACTATGTAATCAATATTATCAACACGTTTTGAAAACAGAGTTTTCTTCGTGAGGATAAGATTAATATTAAAAATAACAAAAGACAAACAAGTATAGGCACATAAGAATTATTATAGACAACATATTAAAGGGAGAGGTGATTAATTACTTAAAAATATCATAAAATGTAATTATATAAAATGAAATATAAAAATTATTTTAAAGATAAATGCCCTTATAGTATAGCAAAGTCACCAGAAGATGGAATTAGACGATTGATTACTGTAAGGTTGAAGTCATTACTTATTGCTTTAACATTAAAACGGAAGCACAATTACTTTTACCAAATATAAGGCCAGTTACATATTACTCGTCGTAATTACTGTTATTTTGTTGTAAAAATTGATAGGGACGGTTCGATCCGGCAAAAAATCGAACCATTGTCTTTTACCAGAAATAATTGACGGTATCATACCAAGAAATTTACCGGCGAGAGAAAGGTCTAAACCACAAATTGTTTTAATTTCATTGTCCAGATGTAAGACAGTTAAAATTTTGTATAATAAAGCGTTTAAAAACAAACAAAAAAATATTATTTAATCACTGAAGATAATGTAAGTGATTCTCAACTGAAAATTTGAAACAGAAAGATCAGAAAAAAGATAAGGTCACTTCTGGGAATCAAACCAGGAACTTAGCCTTGCCAGTCAATATTCATCGTAGACTTGCAGAATGTAGATGTCGCATATTAATAAAAATGGATAAACCTCTATCTATGTAGCATTTAGTTCGAGATGAATCTTGCGGTCATACTCGTACATTATGGTAGCAGCCAATAAAAATATGCATTGTGAAAATTGGTAGTTCTTAGTATGATACAGTTAAATATGACCGAATAGGATAGGGATATTGTTCCATCAGCTCAGGTGGCAAAGCTAATATCCTGAGCTCAATTCTATTGAGAATCGCTAAAATTGAACCCATTAATTAAAAATGACAATTTGATGTTTTACTCATAAAGTTAAATAGATGATATAATGATGGGTACCTAAACTACCTACTATTAAAAAAAATACCCAAATCAGCAATACGAAACGAAAACACCTCGCTGTCGGTCTGTCCTTAACAGGTGTTTTTTTTCAGAGGCTTTTAAATAGTGTTAAAATAATTGCAATTGGGCTAAATTTAATTGTTCACGTCAAATTTTGACATGAAGTGAACAATTAAATTTGGCACAATTGTAAGTAACTAAGCTCGGTAAGTATTCGCATACTCGAGATAAGTCACCAAACGGAAAAAAAAATAGAAATATCGAAACTCGGGAAAAGACAACACTAGTGTATCGATATGATTTGATCACATAAATTCGCTTTATTTGAATGTATTTGTCAAAACCCTCTTTCCCCGGCTCCCCCCAGGGGAACTGAGCGAAAGGGACAACTGCACATCTGGCCGATAAATACCTTAGTGAAATCTTAAAATCGATGTTTTGTATTCCCCATTTTTCTTCTCCAAAACTGGACCGATTTAAATTTTTTTTTTCACTAACCGTATTAAAAGAAAATATTCTATGTCGGTACGTTTTGCTTTTTTTTAAAAATACAATGCTTAGTTTGTAACAAAACGTACCGACACGCTAGTAGTCGTAATATATATTATGAAAAAAATAATTGCTCTAGGATTAAAATCCAGAGAGATAAACGGGGAATACGTTTATATGGAAAAACGCCGCCCGTGTTCCCTCTTAGATGTTGTCAATTGTGTTCGATGAAATGAGTATTAATTAATTTCTTACAGAGCCAGTAGACTAAATGCATTAAAGGATTTGGATGCCTTTGAAAATACACTAATGAGAGCCCCCAAACGGCAACTACTGCAACATAAACTTCACACTCGACACAAGAGGTAAGCCAAACACAGGTTTGATTATTAGAAAGTGACCGTGTAATGTGTGTAATTAAAAAGCAATTGTCTCAATTTCAGATTAGACACTACCATAATTCATCAACAGCATAAACAAGAAAATAATGTTGAAAGAACTCGAGCTAAAATAGGTAACCATCCAAAGAGGAGAAGAACCATATTTATAAAGAAGCTTCAATTGGGATCAGAAAATAAAAAAAGAATAATATCTAATATGGACAACAGGTCAAACATACGCACCCAAAACAAGATGGCTTATGCTATTAAATTAAACCAAAATTTCACGCAACAGTTAAATGAAACAGCAAACGCAAAAGAAAAAAACCCAAACTCCACCAAAATGCGAAGAGAAAAACGAACCTCAGACCAAACAAACGCCATGGGTTTCAAAATAATACAGCCAACAGATTCAATCCTACAAGGACACGTCATTACTAACAAACTCAAGCCTGATCTGGTGGGGCACGTGATCCTCAATAAAACCAGCTTCAATATAAATGGACATGAAATAACATTCAAACAAGATCTGTTCATTCGTGAACACGATCCGTTGCCAGCAAAGATGCATCGCCAACACAGAGGGAGAATAGACTTGAGGTTTGTGCTAGTTCAAAATGCAACACCGGGGGACAATACAACCAGACGAAGATCTGTGAGACAGTCCCCTATTAGGCAAAATGAGAATGGCAAAACCAATAGGACTAATTCTGAAAGGATCAGAAGGGATGTTCCCTTACAATCGTATAATGATTCTACTGATGTGGAAAACTTTTTTAAGAACATCGATAGGTTTGAGAGCAACCTGAAACATAGAGACAGAGATGACTTTGATATGTACCGTGATTCTAAAAATGAAGACGTTGTTAAATTTTACCCAATGGGAACTGACCCGGATGGCGAGAAGGCCACGAGCCAAGTTCACCATGTCGTGTACGCCATAACCAAGCTTGACTCTGAAGGCTGTGGGAATCTTTATATTTATGGATGGACTGTTTGCATCGCCTATACAATATTCTCCATCAGTTCTATAAGGTATCTGATATTATGTCAGTCATCTGTCTTTACCGTCGCCATGATGTCTCCTGCCCTACCCCTGACTGGAGTTTGGTGGTCCATATTCTCACAAAACCAAGGTAATGAGGTGTAATAGCAATAAATCCATATTATTTGGTGTTTTGAACTCTAAATATTGTATTGATGGAACTGTTTACAGATGGAAGCCTCGTGATGCAGCCTGGATTGAGCGGCGAGCTGATCTGTGCATTGCTCGGACTGCCAATCGTTATCCTCGGACTCATGTTGCTATTCAAAGCCCATTTATTTCAGAGGAGGCTCGAAGGAATCTCAGACCAAGTTATTTATTCCAGGCAAGAAAATAATCTATTTATCCTTAATTCTAAAAGTTACTGAACTAGTAGATCCAATAAAATAATGTACCTACTTATATAAAAAAATATAAAATAATGTATCCATTAAAAAATCTATAACACACATAACCGCTGTTCTCAACTTTTTGATCAATCATTCTGAGTCTCCGATCAGTTGATCCGGAGTGTTCAGCCAAAAAAATTGGCTCAACTATTGATCAGTAGGATTGAAACAACGGCCGAAAGAAAACAGTTAAATAGCTCACATTTTAATGTACATAATTTTAATAAATCAGCCAGATATGACTTACCATACTTATATGACTTTATTATTTGAGCCAAGAGCCTTCGCTCATGGAGAAACCGAAAACTGGTTGGCAACTTAATTTATCAACCTCCTGAACAAAATCAATGTTTTTCTGATCTGACACATGGCAACTTATTTGAAAACTTGACAGGTTGTGAGCCGCTACCATGGCAACTGAAATGCGACGGCCACGGGGACCAGCACTGCTAGTCACCTTGACAACTGGTCTTTGACAATTTGCCTATGTGCAGACCGCCAATGAAATGAACAAGTTCCTTTCCTGTGGATGATTGAGCCGCCAACTGTTTTTTTTTTTAATAAATCCATATCCAAAGCAATATTAACCTTGTATAGGGGCGCTGCTCATAGGCTGTCCTTTAGATGTTATTTTCCAGTCCAGGTTTGATTCAATAATATTTTATAACGGACACTTAGGTTAAGTTGATCCAGAGACAGTAAAATTCACAATGATTAGGCAGATTGTGTTTTTGTGAATTGATACAATAACATGTTAAAAAATTAAATTTTACATATAAAATCACACTTCAGCGACATCTGTGGTCTGTAGTGGCCATTCGCAGTTCAACGGACACAATATAATTTAAGTATCCCCGAAAGCACACAGAGACCACCAGTCAACCATTTTTCAATTTATAAATATGCATTTGACATAAAAACCATAACATATTATGATGCCTAACTACCCGTTCTTTGTGGATCCCTACCATATGAAGTTGGCAGTTCTCTCGTACAGTTTTTGAGGACGATCTCTGTTTCTTTCTCCCAACTAATAGTAATGCCATTCGATGATATTTTTCCAGGTCCTCCAATAACGACAGCACCTTCAAGCTGTGCGGCGAGGACATGATGACTTACGAGCTGACGGACGGCGCACGTGCTCCGCGGCTTCCCCGAGCCTAGTACAGGCGCGCAGCGGACACGAGCGTCTGACTTCATCGCGTCTGTCCAATCTCCACTCGACTTCACTCTAATAATTCCATTCAGAAATGCCGATTCGTCCAAACACATAGCATACAAAGCAGACTATAAGTCACAGAACACGCTCTTCCCAATATTTTATTATGCCTGATAATTATCTAAGTACATGCTTGTGGGGTTTCAAACACCATCACATTTGGTAACCAGTATGACAATATGGCAGCTAAGCTTTTAATTTATTTTTTTAACTATACTATATTACATCTTAAGATAATATATTTATTTTGTTTTGAAGAGTTTTACTTTCTATGTACATTTCTTACTTACATTTTGCTACTGGTTTCGACATACTAGTGTCATTCACTAGCAAACTTAAAAATAAGTGTGTATCGTGTGATGTATCGAAACCGGTATGTAGCAGATAAATTAAAATTTAAGTAACAAATGAACATGGAAAGTAAAACTCTTCAAAACAAAGTTCTAGAAATTGTTACACAGTTAATTCCCAAGAAATACAAACAAAAATATATTATATTCCCTCAGGGCCTGTGTCACCTCAGGGTCTTTCTCAACCGGCCCCTCAAGCGCATTCGCCACCAAGACCCTGACTATCTTCAGCTTTGACAGAGGTGTTATTAGCTTTGCTAGCTTATTTGACTACAGATCACAAGTTGATCAAATCCTGAACCATGCCGAGAATTGTCTCAATGCGGTTTGCTCAATTTTGTAAAATTTAAAGTGGCGCTGCTCATTGGTCGTGGTGGTGAGATGGTAATCAGAAGTGATGGAGTTTAGAAATACGCCAAACTAGTCCGTGAGTCGCTTCAGATGGGTCTCACACTTTGGTGCAAAGGGAAAATGCATCATTTCTCCAAGATCATACGTAAATAGATATTTGACCAAATTCGTTTTTTGAAACAAAGGCTAATAAGTATTTAATAACATTTTTGTAAAATTTTTCGGTGATTTTTTTTAAATAAGCCAACTATAAAATAAAATTTATTGCTATATTCTTCTTTTGTTCGTGGAAGGGGAGTATGACAGAAAATCAATTTTGTATTTTTTTTAATGTAAATTATGTTCTGATTAAGTATTGTAGAATTAGTCCATCCACTCACGGAGAAACTGATCAATCTCTATCCACAGGAAAGGAACTTACTACCAGTGCCGCTACAATGGCAACCTGTCAACAAGGCAACTGAAACGTGACGGCCGCGGTGACTAGCAGTGCTGGTAGCGGCTCACGACCTGTCAAGTTTTCGAGTAATTTGAGATACCTATGTCAGATCAGAAAAATATTGATTTTGTTCAGGAGGTTGATAAATTGAGTTGCCAATCAGTTTTCGGTTTCTCCATGAAGGAAGGCCCTTAAAATACAGGGGTTTTAGTTTTTATGTTCTGACTAAATATTGGGTGTTAATTTAAATATGTTCTTCTTGTGTTTTTTTTATATTTTTTTATATTTTGTTATAGAATAATGAAAAGTAATTTATATAAACTACGTATACAATATTAATAATATTTTTCTTTCGAAAACATTATTTTACTCGTATCGATACATACCTACGCCTAATAAATATTTAACGTAAATGGTTCACTGAAACTTGTTCTTGTAATTTAAACTGATGGGAGAAAGTGACTATGTGAGGAAGAACAGAGATAAAGATGGAGAAAGTGACAGTTATGGGGAAGAACTGAGATAAAGAAGGAGAAAGTGACAGATGTGGGGAAGAATTGAGATAAAGAGGGAGAAAGTGGCAGGTGTGAGGAAAAAGAGAGATAAAGAGGGAGAAAGTGACAGGTATGGGGAAAAACTGAGATAAAGAGGGAGAAAGTGACAGGTGTGGGGAGGAAATGAAATAAAGAGGGGAAAAGTGACAGGTGTGGAGAGGAACTGAGGTAAAGAAGTAGAAGGCGACTGACGTGGGGAAGAATTGAGATAAAGAGGGAAATAGCGACGGGTGTGGAGAAGGGTTGAGATAAACAGGTAGAAAGCGACGGGAGTTGGGAAGAAATTAGATGAAGAGGGAGAAATGAGACGTCTTTCCCCATTTTTATGAAGCTTGTTTTCATTTCGAATAATTACTATTCAGCTTAAGTGAAATAATAATGTCCAACCTTTAATAATTTATTAGTTTTAAGGATGTATAACATATAAATATGATATTTTTGATATACTCTAGGAAAAGCTTCAATTTTACCTAATACAGGTTATTTTTTTAAGTCGTATTATTATGATGTTATATATTATTATTATTATTATAGGTACATACATATTATAGTATACCACTTAACTGGAAGTTATTAATCCACATTTCAATGTAATAAAGGATAGCTCGAATGTGTTGTAGCTCATAAGAAATAACACTAATTGAGAGTGATGATACTAATTGAAATTCACATGCATTATTATTGTTGTCACTGGAGTGCAAAATACTCTAAAGCAGCGTTTCCCAACCTTTTTCAGCCACGTACCCCTAGGAAATCAAGCACAATTTTCAGGACCCCCTTCACAAAAAAACAAGAGCAAAACAAGAGAACGTTGGTGTTGCCTTTTTTGTAACTATATTAGTGATATTTGGGTTGACGTTAGTACTAAGTTGTAATCTCAAATCAGATTCCACTTGTAATCTATTCCTGTATTTGTTTTTAGTATATTCAAGACCAGAGAATGCCTTTTCACAGATGTATGTGGTTGGGAAAGGAGTAAATATTTAGGTGCATCTTCTGATATTTCCTTATAACCTTTCTTTACATTCACCAAAAAACTTGATAAAGAGGATTATTTGAAACTACGTTTCAAAACTGAATCACGAGATATTTCTATTAATTGGTTTTCGTGTGTCACGTCTGTGTTGAAAGGGTCTAATATTCAATTTTTATTTTTGTCGGGTACTGGAAAATAATCCCGAAAAGAAGATGCGTAGCTATCACGAGACTCTTGGTGGCATTTATTTATTATTGTTAAATGGACCAGAGATGGGACTGCGGACCCCCATTCACATATTTGCGGACCCCCAGGGGTCTGCGGACCACAGGTTAAGAAACACTGCTCTAAAGTATACCAGTACATCTCGTAATAACGATATTGTCTAGAAATCGAATTGCGAACTTTAGACTGAATATTTGAACATCGCTGAATAACTTCGGGGGAGAAAGCAAATTGGTGGTGATATAAAGCACTAATTAAACTGAACGAACACTTTGACTTGCGGAATGGAAGGAATATTGGTTTCAGGCGTGAGATGGTATTAGGGGGAAGTGGCATGTGCCTATTGCAATGGATCATGATCAAGTCATGTTGAAGGTACCTGTTGTGTTGCCTTTCGTTATAGGGTTGTTACATTGTTATACAATTAGTTGGTATGTACTTAAAGTTGTGCCTCTAATCCTACACTCCTAGTTCTTTGTGGCATCCTTTGAGAACATCCCTTCTGGTACCTCGGTGATCCCCCTTTGTGAATTCGTTTAGAAGCCTTTCCACTGTGAGATCTCTTCTGGTATCTCTGTGTATCCTTGGAAAAACCTTTCTATTGTGACATCCCTTCTGGCACCTCTGTGGCCCCACTTGTGTATCCTTGGAGAAACCTTTCTATTGTGACATCCCTTCTCATTTTTCAATTCAATTCAATTTTATTATTTCAAAAACATTACAAAATTTTACATTTCAATTTTTCATTTTACATCTCATACCTCTGTCCCCCACTTGTGTGTCCTTGGAGGCAACCTTTCCCTTGTGACATCCCTTCTAGTACCTCGGTGGCCCAACTTGTGTGAACTTTGAGAAAACCTTTGTATTATCCCTTGTGACATCCCTTCTGGTGCCTCAGAAACCTCACTTGTGTTACTTTTGTGGTACCTTTGGCATCCCTTCTGGTACATTAGTAAACTCAATTGTGGTACCCTTGACTAAACTATGTAGCATCACTTTTGACATCCCCATTGGTATATACGTGGCCTCACCTGTCATATATTTGTGTCATTCCTTGCGCCATCCCCTGTGTCATCATTTCTGGTACCTTAGTGGCCTCAGTTGTATCCCTGTTGACTTTTTATTGTAAATTGTAACTGTTGTGCGATAATTACCCCCGCTATCGGATATTATCCTCGTATCATTGTTTTCTATGCAAATAAAAGTACATATTGTACCGCCAATAAACTGATGTGAATTCAAATAATATGTACCACTTAATTAAAATTGCATAGCCTGTTAGTAAAAAGATTGAATGTTCCTTCGATACAAATGATATTATTGCTGAACCAACACCATTTCATGGGTGGGCGTTAATTCGTGACATTTCTCTTCTATGTACTACACTTATACTTCGGTAATGTACCTATGTTTCCTGTAATCGCATTTAAAACATCTTGTTATAAAATAATAATTACGAAAATACTGTTATTATTAAATAATGTTAAACAATGAAGGCGTTACTTTTTTATTATTAAAAAATCATCATAATGTATTCATTAAATTAATGGAAAATAAATACATTTGAAAAATTAAAGTAATGTTTTTAATAGATGGGATGAGAGATAATATTATGGCCACTTTGGGAATTATTGTTCGGGACTCCGAGACAATGAAGTCATACATATCCGTCGTTGGAGGAAATGTTAAACCGTTACTGAGTCACTGTGAATAATGAACAACTGTACTAAGGGTAGGATTTGACCTCCTCTAAAAGTGTCTCCATTGGCTGCGGTCCCTTCCCCTCGCCCCTCCAGTCCCTCCAGTCCTCAATCCTCCCTCCTAACAGTCCTCAATCCAGTCTTCCTTAGTATGCCTCTGGGTCGCCTCTACTGGGCAACACACACAAACATTATTTTCGGCATCCTTCATCCGCCACTGAATTGGGGGTGATTTTTTTTCGTTTGTTTATTAAAGGCATAGTTTGGATAACAAATTAATGAGTCAAAATTATCAATTTGTTTCCAAAAAATGTGTTGGAATAAGAGATTAAAACAGTCAAATCAATAGTATAACTAAGGAGTTAGGAGTAAGGAGTCCCATACAAAGTTCCAAAGCCAATTTCATATGTAAGGACCTAATATATAATTGTTCGTATATCCAATTGAATATCCATGAATACATTATTTGGCTTGACTCTGTAATCTTCTATATAAAATTTAAAATAAATATTACTCTAAATCAGCGGTCGGGGAACTTTTTTAACCATTACCCCAAAATATTTTTGCGCAAGTCGATATTACCCCATCCCCCCATTTTGAAAAGAAGACAATCAATGTATACTTAAATAAAATATTATTTATTGAATTATTTTACACGGAAAATAAAAAAAAGTTACATGAAAATAGTAAGTATGTAATAGACAAACAAAATAAAATTCTCAAATTGGATCAAACAAAAATTCAGATTTCCCTTTCAGTTTTTGGAGAAATGCTGTTGCTTTATGTTTGATACAATTACTTCAAAATTGGGACTTTCTCATGTAAGAGCAATTTAAATACAGTCTTCGGCGTTTAATCGATTTCTGTTCTTCGTTTTTATGTTCATTAGAATGGAAAAGCCTTGTTCACAAAGATAGGTTGTTGCAAATGGCAAAATGGCAGCAATTTTTTTACCGCCTCGTCATGTGCAATTTTGAAAGCCTTCATAGCTTTTGACATCCAAAAAGACGATAGATTGGCTTTGCTCTCAAATTGAATACGTGCTTCAGTATTAGATCGAAGTTCAAGTATTGTTTGTGCCAAACCCGGAGGTTCTTCTGGTATGTTAGCAATTTACATTTAAAAGGATCTTTAACCTAATTGTATGCATACCAAGATCTGGAAAGTAGTCAGCGAACCGCTCTCTGAGTTTGGTAAGAAGTTTTATAACTGTATCCTTGATGTCATCAAAAGTAATATTTTCACAGTCTTCCAAAAACAAAGCTTACTTTGAAAAAGAAGCTATCTTGTTCTGTTCTGCTTTCTGTCTCCAATATTGAAGCTTTCATCCAAACGCTATGAAATAGCAAACTAGAAAAATTTCCTTATTACCCAAAAAAAAAACATTTTTACCCCATTTGGGGTAATTTACCCCGGTTCCCCGACCGCTGCTCTAAATCCAAAAAAAAAAAAAATTGGACAAATTACAAGCACAGAACACATTACGTACACAAAAAAATGATAAACACAAAAATATGTAAACACAAACAGCTTTACACAAAAATACGTAGGCACAAAAAGCTTTATACAAAAATATGTTAACACAAAAAGCTTTATACAAAAGATGTAAGCACAAAACATTTTAATTAAAGAAGGTGTTGAAAGATATTCAAGAAAGTAATAAGCGCCCCCAAACGGATACTTCGGAGCGCGTCACTTCTGGCCGCCGCGCACAAAAGTAAAGACCGATAGTAAGATAACGGTTTACAGTGCAGTTCACTGTGAGACTCCTCTACCCGGCGGCCTGAAGCGACATCCTCCGAAGTGTCCGTGTGGGGGGTGCTGTTAAGAAAAGAATTAAGAAGACTAATAATGTTTGAAATTTAAGAAACCGGCTAAGAATGCACATCTGACGCCGCGCCTTATGCCAACCCATCTTTGTACTTGAAGTTTGACTTTTGTAATCAATCCTAATTCAAGCAAGTAGCTAATAATGCCAAAGGATGACGCCACTTACGTTAAAAGATTGCATGAGGACGTACCGCTGGCAGTTATAATAATAGTACCACGGGCTATAAATTACGTATGACATCATTGCCTGTTGATCACAGTGGATCCGAGGAACCGGCTATTTTTAGAACCAGTTCCTTTCGTATTTATAAAATGGTCACCAACACTCAAACTGGGCGAAGCCAAACCAAAAGCCGTCCGCAGGGCCTAGCAGCAAAAACCTGCGGAGCTGGTTTTTAACTGCTGTAATACATTATTACAATAGGTGGAGATATGTGTGTAAATAAATGTTAATACAAATAAATGTAAATAAGGAAAAAAAATATATTAACCCCTTGATTAATGGGTTATTTTTTTATCATTTACTTATATTTTGTTATAATACTTTTTTATAATAAGTAAAAATGTTGGACAAATATGTTTGTATTATCTATAAATCATAATTATATCGGACTTATGTCCTCTATATTGACTGTAAAATACCGGTGCTGGTTTTCTAGTCGGCGGGCTGCTGTGCACGCTCAGGCAGGGCCGGATTAACCATGTCGGGGTCCCTTTACCAATGGTGGACTGGGGGGGGGGGGGCTTTAATGTCATTAATCAGCGGCCGAGAATTTAAATTTCGTCGAACGATGATCTTGCAATCTTACCCTTACAACTGTACAGGGCGGTTCCGATGAGTAAGATTAATTATTCTCCATACCAGCATTTTAACATAATAGCTCAATATCGATATTATTTCATTCACAATTTGCTTTGATAAATACCTAAATTCAAAAATGCTCAAACTCGTGATGATAAAACTATTCAAATTATCTACTTTTTCTAATTATTTTTTGATCATTCGTATGGCAATAATTATTGCTTATAATAATTGTTACCCTTTGTGCTATGCATAAAAATCTTGTCTTAAACATTAGTTTACCAATTAAAAATAATAATTACTAAAAATAAACACATTTTCTCAAAATTAATTTAAAACTTAGCTTTACTAGATAAAATAACAGTCTCTCGATATCAATTTATAATTTTGTGGTGAAAAAGAGTCAATACGTCTAAAATTTGATTTAAAAATGACATATTTCCGGTTTTGTCTGATGATTCCCACTTAAGACGGACACTGTAAAAAATTTTTTTGTAATTTTATTTTTTTATTTCATTTTCTGAAAGACGCATTTGTTAAAAATGCTCTCAAATCTTTTAAAGATATTTGAAAAATTGACGTAGGTTCTTCAGGGCAGTTTGTATGTTGAATTATCCTTCAGCAAAACTTTGAATGTTCTCTAAACTTTGTTAACACATTTTTTAACCTCTATACATCCGATTTGCAGGTCTTAATCTGTTTGAAAATCTAGTGTCTATTTCACCACGTAGGTGAATTTTTTTTTAAAAATAAGGAAAAATGGCGGAATAACGAATTTTAATTTCGATTTTTTATGGAAAATTTTAATTGTTCATAAAAAAAATAGAAGGGGGCCCATTATAAAAAAATCCCTAACTGGTGCCATACTGACTGGATTTACTAACAGTTTAAGACTTAGTGCATGCAATCGTATAGTTTTTCTAATATGTTGTCAACCGTGTTGAAAAAAGCAATTTCGAGAAAAGCGCGTTCAAAGTTTTGCTGAACGTTAATTCAACATACAAACTTTTAAAATAGTTTCATATAAAATGCTCTAGGTATCTCCGTCAATTTTACGAATTTCCTTAAAACATTTGGTGAGAGCATTATTAACAAATGCATCTTCAGAAAATTAATTTTAATAAACAAAAATTTTAACAAAACAAAAAATGACTTCAAAAAATGCACTTGAGGGAGCGGGCAGCGATCGGCAGAGACGGGGGACGTTTGAAATGAAAGGACGTCAGTCGATGTATGAGTCAGTCTTTATTGCTGCTACGTAGCGATGGTGGATATGGTGTAAAGTAACGGTGTAGACAGGAGCGATGATGATGTGGCTCTATGGTGTTGCATGTGATGAAGGTCGGTGATGCAGTGGTGTAGCAGAACTCGTGTCTGCATGTCGCCAGCATGTTGTTCCGCACCGTGGTGGTGGAGAAGACCTTAACGTCCAGGATGGATGCTCGACGCGGTGTCGCGGAGATGGCTGCGGTGAACCTGAGGAGTTGAAATCTCAGTGGCTGAGAAGTTGCTGCCTGCGTGACAAGAAGGTGCGGCGGGCCTTATGTCGCGGGCCATTGTGTCGCTTGTTGCGTCCTCAAAGGTTAATGATGCACCGGCACAGTCGGCAGTGGGTCGCCGAGAGTCTGGCCGGTACCGCACTGGAATCGTTATCACTCGATGCACTGTCTATGTGTGTTAGTGATGTTACTTGCACTAATGACTGGAACTGACTGACTGACTAGCGCGGTATCGCTGCGCTTTATATAGCCGACCGTGTGAGTACCCGGAACGTCAAGTAATGTTGAGCCACCGCGCAAAGCGGAGAAGCCTCTGGAACATTCCGCGGCCGTAAGAATGTGACGACTGTTAGTCGAGGCCTTTCGCTGCGCTTCCCGAAATGTTTAGCCGTGAGCGGCGTGAAACACTACAACTGTAGGTAGTATGTACATTTCGAGAATGTGTTTGCTATATCAGTGGCGGCGCAAGGATTGTGGCAAAAGGGGGCGACCGTTCTGGTCGCCACACACTAAAAAGTAAAAAATAATTTCGTATTCTTCTAAAACTTAATAATCAACTTACTTTTTCTACTCATCAATATGTAGGTACGATTGTTATTTTTGGAGTCGGTGTCAGCCAAGGTAGGTTTGTAACTACATACATAGTTATAGGAGAGATGTGGTTGTGTTGCACGCGCGATAAACCTACCTTGGCTGACACCGACTCCAAAAATAACAATCGTATCCACATATTGATGAGTAGAAAAAGTAAGTTGATTATTAAGTTGTAGAAGAATACTAAATTATTTTTTTTTACCTTTTAGTGCATTTTTTGAAGTCGTTTTTTTTTTGTTAAAAATTTTGTTTATTTTTTTATTTTTAGTGAATTTGAAGTGTACTAACTAATTTGTCTGAATATGGGTAGACCTACTAAACGTGATACTCATATGAGAAAGACATTACTTGACCATAACGGCATTACAGTAGGTGAATCAAAGATCCGGTTAACCTATAAAAGATTCGGACGAGGATCGTTAATTTCCTCCTAAGAATTGAAGAGTTCCGTTACTTTGTCATGGATCCCATAATCAGAACCTAACCAAACTCTCATCAAACTACCCTTTAAGTACATTCTTTCCAATAAAAAAACGAGTGTGCTTTAGACCACACGACGAAAGAAAAACTTCACTAACTTATGCCGGGTACCCGCTGTATATAATGTTATATAGTGCAGGTGCTTGCATTATAATGTAGTTTCCCGGGACTTGGAATGGAACCATAACATTTTAGTTGACCGCGAGGTTACAGTGGCTTTGCAATGCATGCCGGGTACCCGCTGTATATAATGTTATATAGTGCAGGTGCTTGCATTATAATGTAGTTTCAGTATTAAAATAGTCCATTAACAATATAACAATAACACGAATAACAAGCGTGCGTAAAGGCCCATCCCGCCTAGCAATCGATCACTGTTCGCATCGATTACCGTTCGCATCGTTTACCGTTTGCAAGAAATTTTTTGTTACAATAACCACTTTTCGTAACGCATTCACTAGCTTACCCCCCAAGTGTCGAGCGTGTGTAAAGAAGTTTTACTTCAAAAAAAGAATCATCGAAATCGGTTGGCGTAATATTGAGTTATTCGTCCATTTGTCGCGCACATACCAAGCACCAGCTTTCAAATAAAAAAAGAATCATCAATATCGGTTAACCCAATCAAAAGTTCTGAAGTAACAAACATAATTTTTTTTTAATTCCGTCGAATTGAGAACCTCCTCCTTTTTGAAGTCGTTTAAAAAATGACAATTTTTTTTACAGTGTTCTGGTGCCTTAAAGACTTGTTTAGGATTTGATCAAAGGAACATGGAGGCCTATTTGGAGGATTTTATTCATAATTAATCTGTTTTTTTACTACATTTCGAAGGTATGCCTTCACCCCCATTCAATAAAAAAATGAAAGGAATACAATCAGTGGCGTACCGTGGGTATCAGCCGCCCGGGGCGGAGGAAAATTTTGCCGCCCCCCCCCCTCTATATAGGTACTTCTTCAGGGAGGGGGGGGGGGGGGGGTTGACGTTGTCGAAAATGAATCTAAAATGTCTCCAAATTTATTTATTTACGCCCTAGTGGGCTTTAACAAGCATAGAAGGAAAAGTATAATAACAATGATAATTATGTACTCATATGTTACTAAACCAATAAAAAAGAATAAATAATAAAGCAATCATCATCACAAGGTATAGAACATCATAACAGAAATTAAAACATAAAAAAATATTAAACATCATAAAAGAAATGAAATAGTATGAGTAATAAGAAAAAATCAGTAATAAGACCTGAAATACAATAAAGTGCAATGTGTAAAAGCTAGTTAGTAGGTATAAACAAACAATTATATGTGTATAATAATGTAGGATGATAAAACAGAACTAAATAGAACAGCAAAATAAAAAAAAAAAATAAGGTTATAAATTACTGGTAAGATTTTAAATGAGATGAGGTTTTATGAAAAGATCTTATATAAAGTGCAATAATCACTGGTAGACGACAGTTTTTTGAGATTTTATTGTAGCATATACCTATTTTTAGATGATGATATATATTTCTTGATTCAAATTATTTCCGACTAGCTGGGTTACCCGGCTTCGCTCAGGACAATAAGATAGTGTTCTGGAATGTTGCACAATGATGTTCCCGATTTCCTATTCCTGATCATTCCACTCCTTCCACAACTTTCTACAGCTCTATGGAACCTTCTAGAACTTTCCGGAAGACTGTTCTAGAAATTTCAAGAGGGCGAAATTTTCAGCCCTTATATCTTTAAAAGCACGGCCTTTAGGTAAAAACGGATACCCTTATTCCCTAGGTGGGATAGAGATCTACCACACCATATAACTCCCTTGATCGAACCGGGACTCGTTTCTGAGTTTTTGCGAGCTGCACGTTTTTTGGACTTTCTTTTATAATACATGCCATATTCAAATAAATAAAATGTTACTCCTTACATGTCCTTTCCCGTGCGTTCCCCTCCAGCGTTCCACTTCCACCTTCCCCGCCACCGCTCTCCCACTCCCCCGTCCCGTCAACCCCCCTGGCACTGCATTTCTTGACTCCTCTCCCGCGCGCCCCGTAGCCGAAACTTTTTTCTAATACTAACATTTTTAAACTCGTGATATCTTTCTAATTAAATATCCGAATTGAAAAATTCAAAAAGTTAAATAAAGGTATTGAAGCTGTCTTGAACATGAAGTAATTTATTTTGATAAGGATTAAAACCAAGATACAAATAAAGAGCCTTTTCAAGCGGCGACATATTAATTAAAATTTTAAAATAAAAGAATACTTATTGTGGCATAACCATAATAGTTAGACATATGCTGTCGCGACCTTTTTTGTAAATAATGATGTGTTCTATAAAGTCGTAGTACATTATTTTATTCTATCATCAATAGTTTTCGCAGCGCACGCGATTTAAAGAATATTTTAGGTAATTTTTTTACACCCTGGGTTAGATTATTGAAGTTTTAGTAAGGATGCCTATTTTTAAAAAAAATATAATATAGCCTATGTCACCCAGGGATAGTGTAGCTTCCTAACAGCGAAAGAATTTTTCAAATCGGTTCAGTAGTTTCGGAGCCTATTCGATGCAAACAAACACACAAACAAACAAATATTACCTCTTTATATAGTGTGTTAGATGTTAGATTTCCCGGAATTTAGCTCCAAGTTTTCGGAAGATTAATCGTTGTCGTAAATATTTACGATTTAGAGGTTTCCTTTGTTCAGCATTGACCAATAGCGGCGCGGCTGGTAGCAGGATGGCGATGACGTAAATACTCAATCATCTTCTTGATGTTGATCATTGCTGTCTGGAGTCCCTGGTTGAAGCATTACGTGGTTATTCAGATGTGTTTTCGAGTCCAATGACACTGCAGCATGTATTTATTAGCAATTGCGTTTATGTTTTCAAATGGATAAGTTAATTTTAGAACGTAATAGCGTTGTAGACATTATTTGGAAGATGTGCCAAATGCACAGTGTTTCGTTAGCCAATAGGAGCACTCCTTTTGTTTCGTAGGTTACGGAAGGGTAACGTGCTAGCGGCACTGTATTATGTGGGAGCGTAAATTCCATTTTTGAATTCTCAGGGTTGTCATACGCTTTCTTCGACACGTTCGATACATCTTCTTATGTCTTTTGGTGGGAAATTTACTTTTGGGCCTTTTCTCTTCTTTTGTAAAACGGGTTTTAATTTCCACTTGGCCGAGCAGATCTTTTGTTGGTGCATGAAGCAATTAGGGTTTTAAATTTGGTGATACGCATTACTTTTTTGTTTTTGTACTCTTCCGTATAGAAAACGAAAAATTTACTATGGTCATATCAACTAAATGGTATAGTAGCACCATCATATACCATCTATTGCTTCTCATCGCAATTTTATATCTTCTCATGACACTATCTAGTAAGTCAACTCCTCCCATATGTCTGTTGTACTCTGTTATAGCAAATGGGCAGTTCAATAATTTTCATTAGAAGTTCCCCTGCAAAAGACGATAGTAATGTGACCACCTTGTTATCCTTCCAAGAGATTAGACATTTCAATGCCTTCATACGATCCATTAAATTCCGAGCTAATTCTTCGTGGAGCATTTTTCATCTGGTATCTTATATCCAGGGATTCTATTCCTCCTAACTGTCCCAAGAGATTGAAGGCCTGTGCAAGCCAAATGGCTTGAAAGTTGAATTAAGGTGTAAAAATTGTCAAAATAAACTCTGTGGTCGAAGTTTTTTGGTACTACGCGACATAGACGCACAACAATATTTCCACAGGCTCCTGTGGAAATATTGTTGTCTCTTCAGAGTCTGGTTCACTTTCAGGTTAAGCGGATATCCTCAGGTTTACTTTGATCATCTGAATCGAAATTTTCTGTGGCGCTATAATTTTCATCAGCTATACTGTCAAAAATCGATTCCATCATCACTGTCAGACATGCGATTAATAATTTCGTCCAACCCCTTTTCGAAAAAACCCCTCTTTGCCATTCTAAAACCATTTTATGCTATAATTAGTAATGACTACATACACATGTCAAAAGATGGTCTCAGTGCACGATCTTACATATTTTTTTTTTTTTTTTACATTAACTCCACACAGGAGGCCCTGAGGAAAATAATTTCCCTCAGGGCCTATGTCATCTTTGAGGATGCTGTGTGGAGGGTCTTTTTGAGGAAAGGAAGGAGTTAACATGGGTCTTGAAGAGACTCATGTTGTAGGAGGGAGGAAACACAGAGGCCGGTAAATCGTTTCACAGCCGAGCTGTTGAACTCAAGATCGAATCGTAAAAACGACCCGTTCTCATGTGACTAATATCAACTGTGTACAAATGTTGGGCGCGTGTTTGGCGTGTTTCCCGACTATGCACCGGTGCCGAGGGGATCAATGATGCTAGTTCCTCGGAGCATCTACCATTGTAATACCGGTAGAACAAGGACAGCATTCCCACCTGACGCCTATGCTCTAAAGATTGCAATCCGTCTGTTAAGATGGGAGAATCTATCAAACGGACCGCCCGTTTCTGCACAGAGTCAAGGGTTTTTTTAGGTAATTTGGAGCTCCAGACCAGAGGTGGCTGCCAAATTCAACCGTGGGGCGCACTTGCGATTTGTACAGGGTTAGCAGTTGAGTACTATTAAAATATCTGCGGGCCCTGTACAGTACGCCCAGTTTCTGAGAGGCTAACTTAACTCTGGTTTCGATGGAGCCCCCATACCTGAGCTGGTCACTTAGAGTTACACCAAGCATATCAATGGAGGTCCTGTTCGGGAGAATGCTTCCGTTGAAGGAGACTAGATTATCATTTCGATCCCTTTTAGACGTTATCAAACATGATTGGGTCTTTGAAACATTAAATTCGACGAGGTTATTCTTACCCCAAGAGAAAACACTCTCGAGGTAACCGTCCATTCTCTGCTTCAAAGCCCTCCGAGCTATTGGGGTTTGTGTGCTCTTTGGAGGCTTGTCAAACAAAAAGCTATCATGGACTGTACTGTCATCCGCGTAACAATGAATCGGTGCACATGACAAGAGGTCGTTGATGTGCAACAGAAACAAAGTCGGAGACAGAACCGATCCCTGTGGGACGCCAGCATTTATCGAATGCGAGGAAGAGGTGAAACCGTCAGCAACCGCCTGAATCGACCTCCCCCTCAAAAAGTCGGCAATCCACGCACACAAGGATGCGGGAAGTCCGTAAGAACGCAGTTTGTTGACAAGCGCTCGATGCCAAACCCGGTCAAAGGCCTTGGAAATGTCCAGTGAAACCGTTTGGGTCTCACCAAAACATTCCAGGCACCGTCCCCAAACATGCGTCACATACGCGAGAAGATCACCGCACGAGCGGTTCCGCCGGAATCCGTATTGACGGTCGTTAATAATTTTGTTCTTCTCGAGGTATGTGAGCAGTTTGTCATTGATCACACGTTCCATCACTTTTGACAGAACAGATGTGATCGCTATGGGGCGGTAGTTGGCTGGGTTGGAGCGGTCACCCTTCTTTGGAATGGGGTGAATGATCGCTTTTTTCCAACCAGAGGGCACAGAGCCAGTCTTCAGGGACATTATGAAAAGCTTCGTCAAAATTGGAGCTATTTCTACAGCGCACCTCTGCAATACCAGGGCAGGTATTCCGTCAGGCCCGCTAGCTTTATTAACATCAAGCCCTCGTAAGACTTGGAGTACATCCCGATGCCGGATCCTCAGCTTTTTCATACGAAAACTGCAATGAGGAACCGACGGCGGGGTAGCACCTTGATCATCGAGGGTCGAGTTTTCCGCGAACATTTTGCCTAATAAGTTAGCCTTTTCGGCGGCGGTATTTGCTAGAGAGCCATCAGGTCTGGTAAGAGGTGGCAGACTGGATTTGCAGAAATTGCGACCTATTGAGCCCGCAAGCGACCAGAACGCTCTGCTGCCGTGCGGGCAGGCAGCCAGCTTACTGCTGATCTGCAGGTCGTGCTCGAATTTTGACCTGTTAATGATCCTCCTGCATTCCTTTGCCATTTTGTTATATACTGTTCTGTTTTCAGACGTTCGAGATGTGTTGTAGGCTCGGTAAGCCGCGTTTTTTCGTCGCACTGCTTCGGAGCATTGTCGACTGAACCACGGCTTTGAGCCCACACCAGTTTCTTTAACAGTGGATTGGATGAAGCCATCCATCGCGGATGTGATGACTTCACCAGTTTCCTGGGCACATCTTGAGGGATCCGAAGTCTGAAAACAGACAGCTGACCACGGGAAGGCATTGAAATGAGCCCGCAGACCAAACCAATCTGCTGATCTATAGTGCCACACCTTTCTCTTCAGCCGCTCGTTTGGCGGTCTGAAGGTTACGGGGATTGATATTGTCACCAGGCAGTGGTCGGACGATCCTAGAGGCGCTGTGACTTCAATCTTGTAGCCGTGTGGCACAGTGGTTAGAAACAGATCTAGCAGATTGGAGCGGTGAGTCTGGACATCAGGAACCCTTGTAGGCTCCTGAACCATTTGCTCCAGTCCGTAGCAGAGGGCAAAGGATTCCGCCTCTCGTCCAGCCGAGTCCGTTGGTCCTGAGAACTTTAACCAAGGTTCGTTATGAACATTAAAGTCCCCCAGGACCACAAACTCTGCTGTAGGGAAGCGGGGCAAGAGGTCATCAACAGTATTGCTTAGATGTTTGAAGAGTTCGGATGTATCTGAAACGCTAATGTTCGGTGAGCGGTATAAACACGCGTAAAATCTTACCGTACTGGCAAGATTGACGCGCACCCACATTACGTCGAATTTGGAGTTCTCCAGATTCAACAGTCGCACACAGTTGACGTCAGCTCGGCTGAAGAGACATACACCTCCTTTGGGTCTGAATTTGCCCATGAGTGTGAAACCCGGGCAATCCAGATAGGAGGCGTCTGTAGGCTCAGCTATCTGCGTTTCGGAAAGGAAGAGAAGGTTGGGACGTTGGGAAACAAGGTGGTGGTGGACTGACATACTGATATTACATATATTACATATATGATATAATAACGTTTTGTCAAATTTAGACAGTCAAAATATATAATACGCATTATATTTATATTTATACATAAATTTACCTTATTATTTGTGAAATAAAATAATTACAGTCAATTCTGAATGGTGGTCTTACACCACCCAGGGCGATACTGAAAGTATCTTCCACTCTGGAACGTAACGCAAATATATTATTTTTAATTTAAATAATTGTGAAATAACCCAAATTATTCAAATAAAATTTGTTTGGTTACAGTGGCCTTGCAACGCATGCTGGGTACCCGCTGTATATAATGTTATATAGTTTAAGCGCTTGCAATATAATGTAGTTTCCCGGGACTTGGGATGGAACCATTAAAGTTTAGTTAACCCCGAGGTTACATTGGCTTATTTACGGAATATAATTTATTTATTTATTTACGGAAAAATAGTCCATTAACAATAATACGAATAACATGCGTTCGTTAAGGCCCGACCCGCCTAGCAATCGATCACCGTTCGCATCAATTACCGTTCGCAGGACATTTTTCGTAACAATCATCACTTTTCGTAACGCATTTACCAGCTTACCCCCCATGTGTCGAGCGTGCGTAAAGAAGTTTTACTTAAAAAATATATTTTGAAGCAGTTGGGACTCTTGTGCGGTATTCCCATAATAATAATTTACAATAAAAAATATTCAAAATTATGAAAAAAATTCCCCAAAAATATTCAATGAACATGAATTTTTGCGTTCGGTAAACCCTGTAGTTTTTACAAACACGAAACAATGAAATCGTATTATTTGGTTTCGTTTTAAATTCGTCATTTCAAAATGTTACGATACAGAGCGCCACGGAGACAACAGCCGGCTACCGCGTTTGCGGGCAGAGTGACTTCTCAATTCTATGTCGTCGAGCTATAAGAAAAATGGTAAAACGCGAGCTGTAAATTAATTAATATTAATTACTTCTTATGATTATTTTTCGATCTCAATTTTTATGACTTGTTAATAATGTCTTAGCAAAATAAGTATGTAAAAAAATCTTCAAATATATTAGTTTGTAAGTGCACAAATAAATACACAAACTGGCCAATTTACGTCAAGAAACACATGTGCGTATATATTTTTTAATGATTTTATTTAAACTAAAATTAAAATTCTAAAACATACGTTTACCAGATAATGTATTGATTTATTTTACTGTATGATTATATGATTTGAAATGGGTGTTATATAAAACCTGTACTTTTTTGAAAATATAACAAATCTGCCAACGACCTATGGTATAACCTTATTATAATTAAAATAAAAAAATTCCCAAAATTTAAAACATACGTTTACTAGATAAAAGAACAATCTTTCGAAATCAATTTATAATTTTTTGTGGAAACGAGTCAATACGTCTAAACACTGATTTAAAAATGACATATTTCAGGTTTCTCTGGTAATATACTCTTAAGGTTTATTTTAATTTCATGTAAAATTGATATATTTTAGAGAATAGTATAATTATAATTAACTAGCTGGGTTACCCGGCTTCGCTCAGGACAATATTCGAGAGTGTTCTGGAATGTTCCACACTGATGTTCCCGATTCCCTATTCCCGAAAATTCCACGACATACTCTGCCACTCCTACCAGAATTTTCTAGAGCTCTATAGAACCTTCTAGAACTTTCCGGAAGATTGTTCTCGAAATTTCAAGAGGGCAAAACTTCCACCCCTTATATCTATAAAAGCACGCCCTTTAGGTAAAAACGGTTACCCTTATTCCCTAGGGGGGATAGAGATCTACCACACCATATAACTTCCTTGATCGTACCGGGACTCGTTTCAGAGTTTTTACGGTCCGCACGTTTTTTTTTTAACTTTCTTTTATAATATATAGCTGTTTCCCGGCATGCGTTGCAATGCCATAATAAAATAAATAAAATGTTACCCCTTGCATGTCCTTTCCCGTGCGTTACCCTCCAGCGTTCCACTTCCACCTTCCCCGCCACCGCTCTCCCATTCCCCCGTCCCGCCAACCCCCCTGGCACTACATTTCTTGACTCTTCTCCCGCCCGGCCCGTAGCCGAAACTTTTTTCTAATACTAACATTTTTAAACTCGTGATATCTTTCTAATTAAATAACCGAATTGAAAAATTCAAAAAGTTAAATAATAGTATTGAAGCTGTCTTGAATATGAAGTAATTTATTTTGATAAGGATTAAAACCAAGATATAAATAAAAAGCCTTTTCAAGCGGTGACATTTTAATTAAATTTTAAAAATAAAAGAATACTTATTGTGGCATAACCATAATAGTTAGACATATGCTGTCACGACCTTTTTTGTAAATAATGATGTGTTCTACAAAGACGTGGTACATTATTTTATTCTATCATCAATAGTTTTCGAAGCGCACGCGATGTAAAGAATATTTTAGGTAATTTTTTTACACCTTGGGTTGCATTATTGAAGTTTTAGTAAGGATGCCTATTTTTCTTAAAATAAATTATAACCTTTGTTACCCAGGGATAGTGTAGCTTTCCAACAGCGAAAGAATTTTTCAAATCGGTTCAGTAGTTTCGGAGCCTATTTGATACAAACAAACAAATCTAACCTCTTTATTTAGTGTAGTTAGATTAGATTAGATAAAATAATACTAAATATTAATGCTTAGCTTTTGAAAAAACTCACTTTTTCCTTGATGCGAAAATCGACCTCACCGCCCCTCGCGTTTCACCAACCTCAAGGTTCACTTTGGCTTGGCGATGCAAAAATGCCGCTGGCACGCCAAAACAACCTCTCCGATCCTCGAGTTTCGCACACCTCAAGGTTCAATTTTGTTCAAAGGGAATTATCCCGACGCCTGACACGCGAGAATGGACATTAGCGCTCGCTATTTTGGAACGCTTCAAAGTTCACAATCCTTCGAAGAGTCGATTATTTTCCAGCCACTAGCTTGTGTTTCGTTTTTGTTAGGGGAAACATTTAAATATGTTTGCCAAAACTTTACGGGAGACATCTAGCGGTGCGGAATACAAGTATGGATTATTCACATTAGAAAAAATCAAATGTCTATCGAATACTATTGTAGTTCTATTTTCATCCGTTCGAAATGGCAGCTTCGTCTGAATTTAAATAAATACGCTAGCTTCACGATTTTCACAAATAAAATAGACTAGACAGGAAAAAAATTGAACTGACACATTTTAAGAGCGAAAATTATATAAATTTGCGGCAAAAAATGGAACTACTCATAAAATCACTCAATTCGGCTAGGTTATATTTCCCGCCGACAGGTTCTCCCCTTTAAAAACGTCGGATCGAGAAGGGAAGTAAAAAAAGTTAGTTTCCCATACAAAACTGATTTTGCTAGGATTTTATTCTAATTAATTAAACGGCTTCGAGAAAGTTCTTGAGAAAAATTGACATTTTATAGGGGCATTACGGAATTAAAGATTGCGTTAAAAGTACACCTTACGGCGGAGATGTTTTTTAATAAACATAAACAATACAAGTTTTAAAAACCTTTCAAAATCATAACATGTACCGAATTTCATTCAAAATGTTTCACAATATTGCATTCAAAATCAACATTTTTTTGACATTTTCCAAATATTCACTTTCATAGATAATGTTAATTGTTTGCAGCCTGTAAAATCGCTTATAAAATTCGGCAGATATTTAAATTTTCCCCAACTTTGCAACACTGAAAATGGAATGATATTCCAATTCCCAACATACCACCTCAACCCCTCGGCAAGGCCAGGACAGCTTATTTGTATGGATTTTTTTTTAAAAACGATGCCTTTATTCGATTTTCAGGCTTGGTTTGAGGTGGTTTTTGACAAAGTTTTCAGTTGGTCTTGCCAGCATTGAAAAAATAATTTTAGAATATTGAGATGAACTAGGTAGGGACCCGATAAACTATATCTACGAGTATTTATTTATATTATTATTACATATGAATTGTCGAAATGTATGTCCGCACATAACTTCCAAACGATTGAACCAAATTGAATAATTCTTTTTACGTTGTGATCCTTATTGTTTGGACAAGGTTTTTATAAATTTACTGGTGAGCTCTAGCATTATTAAATTTGAATAAAATGAATTACCGAAGTTTATGTACGCTCATTACTTCCGAAATACTGTAACAAATTGGAAAATTCTTTTTTTGTTGTATTCGTTATTGTTAGGGCAAAGTTTGTATTAAACTAATGGTGAGCTCTGGCATCATGAAATTTGTATTAAAATGAATCCCCGAAATGCATGTACGCTTATAACTTCTGAACGACTGCACCAAATTGGATAATTCTTTTTATGTAGTTATTGTTATTGTTAGGACAAGGTTTTTATAAAACTAATTGCGAGAACTGGCATTATGAAATTTGTATAAAAATTAATCGCCGAAAAGTATGTACGCGCATAACTTTCTAACGACTGCACCAAATCGGATAATTCTTTTTATGTTGTGTTGGTTATTGGCTGGTGAGCACTGGCATTAAGGAATTTGTACAAAAAAATTCAATAGGTGGCACACGAGATGTTTGAAAACTAAATGTACCGGGAATGAATTTATGAAACGCGGGAGTTGTGGGAAGGGGAAACAGGGAGGGGGAGGGGGTGATGTGAAGGGGGGGGGAAGGGGGGGGGGTGGAGTGGAAATGCGAGAAGGGAAGAGGACGCGGGAGAGGAATGGGGGGGGGATGGGGAACGGGACGAATGGGAAAGGACACGCAGGAAGTTTTTTTTATTAAATGGCATAGTTACGCATGCCGGGTAACAGGTATCTTTTATATATGTAAAAATCAAAAAATGTTTGTATGTATGTATGTCCACTTAGCGTTGCTAAACCATTCATCCGATTGCGATAAAACTTTGGGGATTTGATGTGCGCATGCTTGCGATGGTTTCTGTATACAAAAGTGAGCTCTGGCATCATGAAATTACGCATTGCTAAACCGTTCATCCGATTGCGATGAAACCTTGGGGATTTGATGGGTACATGCCTACAATGGTGTCTATATACTAATGGTTGGCAGGTTTTTGCTGCTAGGCCTGGCGGGCGGCTTTATATGTATTTGTATGTTTAACCGCTAACCGTTGCTACACTATTCATCCGATTGCGATGAAAATTTGAGGATTTGATGTGTGCATGCCCCCGACGGTTTCTGTATACAAAAGTGAGCTCTGGAATCATTAAATTACGCATTGCTTAACCGTTCATCCGATTGCGATGAAACTTTGGGGATTTGGTGTGTGCATGCCTACAATGGTGTCTATATACTAACGTATAGCAGGTTTTTGCTGCTAGCCCCTGCGGGCGGCTTTATATATATTTGTATATTTAACCGCTAAGCGTTGCTAAAACATTCATCCGATTGCGATGAAACTGTGAGGTTTGAATTTTTCGCCTTATCCACATTCAAACGTCGTTTTTTTCTTCATATATTTAGTTAAACACCCGCTCCTCGATCATCCACGTTCACACGTTAAATCGCATAGTGTTTTAACCCGTTAGTTGCATTTGCAACAGGCATAAGCTAGTAGATATTAATTACAACTATCGAGTGTCTTTCATGTTTGCTTGTACAACCGTTTCTGTAAATTCGTAATCCCTAGGCGTTCAGACGCCGAGACGTCAAACGGTTAGTGAAACCAAGCGAAGATTCAAGTGAGTCCACTGCTTGTGTTCCAATTGCATTCTCAATCGTTTCATAAAAAAAACCCAAAAGTGACAAAAAGAACATTGAAAAAAAGTGATGATAATTTACAAGCAAACAACAAGGTCTCTGTGGAGTGTGTAGAGTGGTTTCGATCCCCGGCTACGAATCCGGTGTGCGTAAGTAAATTTTATTTAATTAAATTGGTGTTATCGCTGAATTGAAACGTTGCTTGAAATATTTTTGGCGTATTTGGTGACCGGATTCAAATAGCCAGGTACTCCGCACTTTCTTTTTCCCCTTCCACTACCAATGGCTTCATGATTTACCCCAATTCAGGATGCCATAGAACTGAGAAAACCTAAACTTATACGTTATAATACGTAAATGCCCGTTATAAAGGAAACCTACTTATTTGTGTTAGTGAATTTGTAATTACGTTTTTATTATTATTGGTTCATCTAATATATATTTTTTAAACTTCTTCACTAAAAAGAGACAAACACCTATCTATAGGATTTAACCTGCGAGAGAATGAGATAGAATGAAACCTTATTTACTTACAATACCTACAAAACGTCAAGCTTGCTCTTGTTGGCCGCTTTGATTATGATCTCACTTTTCAAGGCTCCTATTGATTGAGATTGTTTTGGTGAAGTTTCGCTTCTACCGCACGTGAACTGCACTCGATTTTTATTTATTTTTTGCGCCGTTTATGATAAGTGTGGGTATATATATTATATTTATATTATGTATGTACATATACGGACGGTGTTAAATTTGGCTTGCTAGTGTTTAGTGTTAACTAGTGTTTCCTGACATTATTTGGAGTAAAAAAAGTAAAAGATATGTTGGTCTCCGGTGACTTGCGACATATTATATTAAAGGCCCTGAAACCGGCTGCATTCCGGGTTCGGAATGCACAACTGATCAGTGACCTTTTGTCAATATTGCAAAGTCCAATGTTATGATGTGTAACAAGCTAAATATCTATTGACAAATAAAATATTTTTATTTTATTTCAACTTTCACATTCAACACTCGCTACGTGTGCCATCTTGGTTTATGCAGTTTTACCCGCCATTTAAAACGTTTACCGTTTACCTCATTGACATACGATGGTTTACCTACATATATAAATGCCGGACACCTCCGACAAAAACACGTACACATTTTGTGAATATGTAGTTAGGTTGGGGGTACAGTGTTTTCGCTTTCCGTGGTCGAAAGAAAACAAAAAAAAAACATTGTGGCCTTGCCCTGTGGTTGTGATAATTTTTGAGGCATTGTTTGTGGAAACTTGGAAACGGTGGCAGGAGATCGTCCTTTCAATCTTTCTAAATTAATAACCAGTTTTATTAGGTATTACAATCGTTATGTGCACAAAGAACTTCCGCGGAAGCAGGTTCGTAGGTATCTACTAAATATAGAAGGTAAGAAAAACTATGTAGATAAAACAGATTTTAAAATGAATTTTCTATTTTATATTATATTTCTCTCATAGATTATAATAAAACAAATAAAAAACTTCATTCCACTTAATTTTATTTGACCGTAACCGGTTTCAGCTCGTCAGAGCCATCTTCAGGACCAGTCTGAAGATGGCTCTGACGAGCTGAAACCGGTTACGGTCAAATAAAATTAAGTGGGATAAAGTTTTTTATTTGTTTTATTATAATCTATTATAATGGACTTCCACCACGAATTATCAGTTCCAAAAATAGAAATGTATTTCTCTCACTTTCAGCATGTTTACATTGTTAGGGTACCCCGATGCCGGCTTCTAAACCAGCAGCAGCACACCAACACGTCCCTGGCTAGCTCTCAGCGGGACAAGGGTACTCTCTATTCAGGGGAGTGGGCAGCTCAAGGCTAGGGAACTTCTCTCCATCCTTCGGTGACCCACGGGATCCTCACCGGCCAACAATCCTCCCGCCGTAGCAGAATAATAACAATGTTAAATCATTTAGACATGTATTGTAAGCTCAAACACATACATAGGTTTCTACAGTACAATTCAATTACAAGAAATGCAATTTACACAAACCTAGCTAAAGTGTTTAACTTTCTCTGACTGACTCTCAAAACGAAACTCTCCGGGTCGTGATTTCCACGGGGGCCCTACATTTCACTGTATTACGGACAACATTTAAAGAGGAAATCAAGATACAGCTTACATGTAGGTTGGCAGGAACCTCGTCTCATGTGGCAGCTTCATCAGGCACTTTCATAGTCTAAATAGACCGAACTATGGTGCGGCAAAAGGCCAATTATACACAAAGGTACTTCAATAATACATCGCGACCCCAAATGAATTGGGTCCGCCGGCTGCGAGTAAGCCGCTCGCGTGCGTTCTTAAAGGCGCTCAGATTGCTTCTGTGGGCGAGCGCAGCGGGCAGCGGAGTCGCCGGGCAAGCGGGGCGGTAAGGAGAGGCAGACAGGATATGGGGGGAAGAGGGGGCGGCCAGCTGTGGCTAGCTGCTCGCGTTCTCGAAACTATTCGCTTCAAGGGCGTATCGTAACACTTCCCCCCGCGCTCGGAAAAAAAGCGACGTGGCAATGGAGCTGTAGGATAAAAAATCCTCTTAAACTTCCATAGGGGTTTTTGAGAGATTCGTTGCTTGAGAGATGCCTAGCTAGAACATGCAATTTATGTTATAGTTTAGGTTACAATGTTTGTAGGGAATGGGTGAGGGGTACATACAATGTTTTGGAGAGGAACAGTTTTGGTGAAAGTACATGGTGTGAAACAACATACAAGATTATGCAATTGAAAGATGACAATACATGGTTATGCAATTGAACAAAATAACAATACATGGTTATGCAATTGAAAAATAACAATACATGGTTATGCAATTGAAGAACAAAAGAAACAACAAGAACAAAAATGCCTGTGTGATTCTAAGGTTTCATTGGTCTGGGAGCTAAGTTTGCGAAGCGTGGATTTGTTTGGTTTCGGAGAATTTCGAAGAGGAGGACGTGGTTTCACAGATTCTTAGGATTACATTATCACTGTAATCAGACCCCTTTGAGATAACACTCAGAAGTACACTTGGGCCTTAGAAAACACTTGGTTTTGTCGAAGACGTCGAAGTTCATGAAGTGGAGACTGTGGTTGCTGTGCCGCGACTATGGTTACAGAGGTCATTGAAGAGGAGAATCCAGTGTCTGCAGACATGCCAGTACGAATCCTAAGTGTTATTAAGGTAAACACGGATCGTATATAATGGTTATTGAAGCATAATGTAGCTCAACATAACTTGTATTGGTACGCATTCAGCGAATACTGGAGGTCAAGGTAATGATGGTTTACACATGACGATTTGCGTCACTGCATGACAGCGCAAGAGACGACATGGTTGGCATTGATAGCAAGAGTAAGAACAAACCTAGGAGCTAGCGTGCCCAAAAGGTGGTTCAGAGTGTCATGATGTATAGTGGGACAACTCAACTTGCTGTGGCACGACAAAACAACATACATATGGGTGGTATGGTCTGTGCTTTCAGGAACAAATGCGTAGAAAAATGGCAGCAGGAGGGACCTAGTAACCACAGCGCGTGCTGTCAGGAAGTGGAGCTCAGCTTGGCTGTTGGTGATGACATCCGCCTGGGCTTCTTTTTAATCCGGGAGAAATTATTATTAGAGCAAAATTCTTGAAGTTTACCTGCCTAGGGACCAATGAAGAAAAGGTTTGGAGAGAAACAAAATGTGTCCAGATAATGAAATAAACGAAGTTTTAATCACCGACCCAGAGAGTGACGAAGAGAGAGTTTTCTAACTAAATTGTGATTACATAAACATTTTCCTTTACCAGGATGACTTGGCGTTTGCCGAGTGACAATATGTCTTGGTTAAAAAACAACCGGCCTTCCATGGCCTATGTTAACATAAAGGTGGTAACATTTTTTGTAGAATTTCAAAAAACAAGACAAAGAAGTCGTGAATGAGTCACGGTAAAAGCAGAGAAACCAATTCATGAATAAAGGTTGTCAAAAGGAGACAGACGGTACGCCAAGTGCATATCGTACATATCCAACATTCATGAATGTGTTTCGTAAAATTGAGACAAGAGAACAAAAGGTGAGACATATGCAGAGAGTGAGGGAGAAAGCCTGCTGATAATTGGTTAATTTACCGATTCGCACTCCCAGTGAGGGCGAATTATGGTTAACAACAGATTTTCCTCTTCATAACATATACCTGAGAACATGATGGTGAGGAGAAAGGAAAGGAAAAGGAAAGGAGTTGAGTGACGAAACTTGCTAGAGACTGGACTAATTTCCACTTCAAACTCCATGTGAGAATGAAACATGATCAACCAGCAGATTTCCTGACTCTTTACAATTGTTAAAAGGATGAGGAGAAATTTGAATACACATTAACAAAAGGACTAATCTTTTGCGTGTATTGGGCAAAAGATTAGGGGTCATTTTAAAAACTCCTGCGTGATTGTGAGAAAAGACAGACCCTTGCTCCAATTTCACAAACCTGGGGGTTTTCTTATCCGTTCCCCAGACAACGAGTTATGCAAAAAGGCACAAATTGCATCATAAAAGATGACACACGATATTGTATCGTTCGCACGACTCATGGTAAGTGTTTTAACGTCTCCACGTATAGTGTATAAAAACATGTAAGTACATACAAGATAAAACTCAATTATAGACAAAAGTCAAGAGTTTATACAATGCCTCTTAAAGAAGATGGCAAGGCCGATATTATGTCGTTCGCACGAATCACGGTAAGTATTGTTATTACGTCTCCACGTCTCGTGTACAAGGGTTGTACACAATTATACATACAAGCGGTACTCATGACAAATTAATGACACACGACCAAAATACAAGAGCGGTACTCATGACAAATGAATGACACACGACCAAAATACAAAAGCGGTACTCATGACAAATTAATGACACACGACCAAAATACAAAAGCGGTACTCATGACAAATTAATGACACACGACCAAAATACAAGAGCGGTACTCATGACAAATGAATGACACACGACCAAAATGCAAAAGCGGTACTCATGACAAATTAATGACACACGACCAAAATAGATTGTACAGAAAGGGTGGTACTCATGACAAATATGTCACACGACCAACTCAATAACATTTAGCTATGAGCAAAAGTGATTATGACGAACTTCTCGTATCGTGGCAGGTATTTTAAGGATCCCTCCTATGACGGTGGATGTTCTAAGGATCTCTCCTATGACGGTGGATTACGTTTAAATACAATACAATAAACGTTAACGGTGCTCGTTTTAACACATTTTATAAAGATTCGTTAGATTAACTAACTCCGTAGCCCAAGAGCGTACGACAGAGAAGATAGACAATTTGATGCTACTTCATGTGTTACAAAATACAAGGGTGATGGCAGAGTATAATTCTACTTACACCAAGTATTTAAAACAAAGACAGACCTATAATGGTTTTACATACTGTCTGTTGTGGCAACCTGCAGTGAGGAAGACCAAAGAAAAGGGACCAATTACGGTTTTACATACCCTTTGTGTAGTTACAAACATACCAGGTTATGTGCAATTTGGGTTGCAAATACTTGGTTAAATGGACACCTAAAAGTAGTGAATTCCAAAATCAGGATGACCATAAGGTTTTATTAACCTGTCTCGTAGGGTTGAAACGTGTCATATAAGACATACGTAACGTACAAGCAAAAAACAAAATAACAAAAAAACAGTGGCTTTGTTATAACAACCAAAGACCGGATGATTCGGTTTTACGTACTTTAGTTGAAACGAGCCAAATTGATTTATATACAGGGTTATAAAGACCAATCATTGGTTTTATAAATACAAGTTCCAAAATGGACGTGTCGATATCCAATTTGGGTACATGAGCATGAATTTGGGTAGGACGCCATCAATTTTTAATTTAAGAGGAAAAAATTGAAAAAAACTTATATACACGAGGGGCGACTATGTAAGTAACCACTGTTTGATTTTCATGCTAGAGATACCTCGGAAGGTTTTACAACTCATGATGAACAAAATAAAAGGACAAATTGTAAAGATAGTTAACTGGTTCTGAGTCGGAATTTAACACTTTGGAATTTACAAAACCCGACTTCTAGAACGACACGCCGATGGGCAATTGTCAACTACTTTACATGAACAAAATAAACAGGTGAGAAAGTTCCTTTCCACACGACAAAAATGCGACAAAAAATAAATAGAAAAATTACAAAATTACATGACAAGGCAGGGTATGACGTGGCATGAACATTGCGTAGTGTACGTGTTGAGACAATAAATGGGCTCGCGACTTCCCAAACATTGAAACTCAAAAAGTGTCTCCGTTCCAAAGTGATCAGTTTTAGAACAGGTGAAAAAAAAATAAAAGAAAAAATTGCCGTGAGGGAAAGAAAAAACAGTGCAAAAACAACATTTGAAAGTAACTTCAAGGAGAGTACGCATTAATTTACAAAATAATTTACAACTTGTTTCATTTACGAAACGATGGGCATGTGATTGACACAATACACGCCTGACGTAGTAAGACTCTGTAAGCTTACAAAAAAATGTGATACATACTGGATCATTTTACGTTTGCTGAGATAGTGGGGGCAGTTTTACTTGACTCCTCACTTCCAGACTTTACAATGTCCTTAATGTGGTAATTACCAATGTGCTTTCCAGATGAGTCAGACAAGGAGTACACTAGGTCTGATATTTTCCTTAGGACTTTGGCCTTCACGAAACGTGGTGCCAGCTTAGCAGAGAAATACATGGCTCCTTGGGAAAGTGTGTTGTTCTTTCTCCAAACTATATCTCCTGTATTGAAGGTGACATGTTTTCTACGTAAGTTATATCTGTCCGCACTCTTTTGGTGAGCCAGGAGCAAAGCATCAGTGACTTCACTGTAAATGGCCGACAGTTCTTCCAAGCGATGGGCATAGTCTGCGGTAGGGTTGCTTGTGGTGGCAGATGACGTAGGAAAGTTTGTGTCCCTATGTAGAGAACCATGGACGACTTGTTCCATACCGTGTTTTAAGAAGAAAGGTGTGTAACCAGTGGCCAGATTAACAGTGTTGTTCATAGCGGCCTGAATTTTATCTAGGTTTTTACACCAAGTGCGTTGGTCTTTATCAACTAGAATAGCTAGAGCTGTGTTGATTGTTTGGTTGTAACGTTCGACAGTGTTATTTTGGGGAGTGTACAAGGTGTTATAATAAATGTCCTTGATTCCGTATTTGGCAAGAAATTCTTTGAATTCCTGGGCAATAAATTGTTTTCCGTTATCAACAATTACGGTTCTGGGTGTTCCGTAAGGTATAAAAATGTGTTTTTCCAGAAGTTTGATAATGGCGGACGCGTTGGCTCTTTTTAAAGGGAAGATCCAACAGAATTTGGTGAAAACATCCACTACACTAAGTATGTGCATGTGTCCGGCATAACTTCGAGGAAAAGGTCCGACGAGGTCCATTGACAATGACTGTAGGGGTCTGTCGGCGCGTTTGGGGTTACCCATTAGGCCGGCAGGTGCTGCCGTGCTATGTTTATAAGCTTTACAAGTTTCACATTTAGAGATGTAATTGCGAATTTGTTTGAAGAGACCAGGCCAGTAATACTTCAAGGAAATCTTTTTATACGTCTTGAAAGTTCCTGGGTGTATAGAGTCGGGAGCACTATGATTGTCAATTATTATTTGTTCTCTTCCTTCGAGGGGAACGACAAGTTTCCAAGAGTAATCTTCGAGGATGGATAGTGGTGCCTTGCAATTACGGTATAGTTGTCCTTCTTTTATGATAAAATTAGGAAACTTTTGTTGATTATTTTTACAACCTTCGAAGATTTTCAAGTACCATTCATCTTTTGTAGATGGAGGGGGGGCAATTGTGTCAACATTTAATGAAGCCAATTCAATTCTTGAAAGAGCGTCAGGAACAATATTGTCCGCGCCTTTACGGTGTACAACATCAAAATTGAATTGAGACAAACGGGAGGCCCAACGAGCGAGTCTACCGGAGGGATTACTTAAAGAGATCAACCATTTCAAACTACTATGGTCTGTGACTACAGTAAATTTGCTACCGTCTATGTAACCGCGGAAATGGAGAACAGAATCCAATACAGCCAATAGCTCCTTTTCGGTAATTCCGTAGTTTTTCTCGTGTTTATTTAGTGTACGGGAAAAATACGCTACAGGGTGTTCGCCATCTGGGAATTCTTGAGTTAGGACTCCACCGATTCCTACGTTGGAGGCATCCGTGTGGAGGGTAAAAGAGAGTGCAAAATCCGGGCAATTCAGAACGGGGGCTTTTTGAAGGGCATTTTTTAAAGTTGTAAACGCTTCTTCAGTTTCAGCAGACCATCGGAAGTTGCTGACACCTTTACGGGTGCCGGTAATTTTATTTAAGGGGGCTGCAATTGTGGAAAAGTCTTTGATGAATCTTCTGTAGTAACCTGCAAGTCCAAGGAAACCTTTGACTTCCTTCGCGTTTTTGGGTCGGGGAAAATTTGCCATGGCTTCCACCTTAGCGGGGTCTGTTCTTAGACCTTTTTCGTCGACAATGAATCCCAAATAACGTAAACGGGACTTACAGAATTCAGACTTCTTCAAGTTGATGGTTAAACCAGCGAACTTGAGTTGTTGAAAAACCTTTTCCAACATTAATATGTGTTTTTCAAAGGTGTCGCTGACGATGATGAGGTCGTCAAGGTAACAAAACAGGCTGTTATCGACTTCAGGACCGAAGAGTTTGTCCATCAGTCTTTGTAATTCGGCGGGGCTGTTCTTTAGACCAAAGGGTAATCTTTTAAAATGGAACATTCCCCTACCAGGTACAACGAAAGCAGTTTTTTCACACGATTCTGCGTCCAAAGGTATTTGCCAAAAAGCTTTGCTTAGGTCAACAGAGGAGATGAACTTGGCGTTGCGCAGTTGGTCTAAGGTCGCGTGGACGTAAGGTAAGGGGTATGCGTCAGCTTCCGTACAAGAATTTAAACGTCTACTGTCAAGACAGAAACGTGCGGAGCCATCTTTTTTAGAAACCAAAAGAGTTGGGTTGGTCCATGCACTTCTGCTGGGAACCACCACACCCATTTTTAACATTTCATCAAGTTCTTTTTCCAAAAGTTTAAGCTTTTGGGGGGCTAAGTTGTAATAACGTTGCTTTATGGGTGGGCCATTGGTTTTAATGTGGTGTTCTACCAAATTTGTCAAACCCAATCCACATTTTTCGAAAGATATTGATTCGAATTTATTGACCATTTCCTTTAGTTGGAGAGCTTGGTCCGTGCTTAAATTTTCGTGAGGTATTATTGTGCGGATCTCACTAATTTGAGCAGCAGTGGAGGTTTCGCCAAGAGTATTAAATACTTGGGGAGCAACGTTAAAAGCCTTCCAGAAGTCAACGCCAAGGATGAAATTCTGGGATATAGAGGGCACTATTAGAAAATTGATTGTAATTATTTTATTGTTACAATTAATTGGCAGTGCAAGGGTACCGATGACCGGCTGGGAAACATTATCCGCAGTCGTCAGGTGTGTTGTTTGTGGCGAAATTTTAAAATCACTGTTAACAAAAGGCAGGTGAGCATTGTTGCCAAGACAGCTGACAGATGCACCGCTATCAAGTAATCCGGAAAAGGGCACATTGTTAACAGAGAAAAGAGCATAGGGTCTCCCATCTTTAGCTTGTTTGCAACAAACCGAGGAAACATTTAAGGTCTGGTTAAAATACTTAATGTGTGATAACCAATCAGTCCATTCTTTAGACCTTGGTTCAGAATGGGTACCTGAGAGGTTATTATTTAGTTTTTTGGCCTCTTCATGTAGAAATTTGGTGGGGGCTTGGAGAAATCCACCTGAGGTCTGACATCGCTTGGGTTTTGTAACCTTTCTGCATTGTGCCTTGATTTCTTAAAAATGTTGCGCAGTTCGTCGCGTGGAGGAGAGCGGTCCCTAGAGTGGTGTCTCTTGGAGGTTCGGGGTTCCTTGGATTCCAGAAGTCTTGCTTGCTTGAAACAAGTAGCGGCCAGGTGGCCTACTTTTTTGCAAAAGGAGCACACTTTTTTGTTGTCGAATTCTGGCTTTAAACCAGACGAACGGCTTGGCACAACCACATTATTCGACACATTCTTTATGTTTTTCCTATCCTGGTACGATTCCAGGAGGAGGCAGACTTCGTTTAGCTGGGCCAGGGATGCAATTTTCTGTGAGGTGATGATGTTCTCGTATTTGCTTAAAAGGCCATCAGTTATGACTGGTAATAGTTCAGCTTCCGGAACAGGATGTGAAAGCTTGATGTTGATGGATTCAGCCCTTTCTATGAATGTAGCCACAGGTTCATCTACTAGTTGTTTAATAGATAGTAGAGATAGTTTGATCCGGTGCTGGGCCTCCTTTTTTCCAAAGCTAGAGATTAGGGCAGCTCTGAGTTTATTCCAATCTTTGCATTTAGTCTTTTGGATGCGGTGCCACGGAATTAATTCTGGGGAGATGAGTTCTATAAAGTTTCTCCGTAGAATCTCGAATGGGATATTTTTGATTGTAGCCGTTTCTTCAATACGGTCAATGAAATCCAGCACATCGGAGACGCCATTATATTTGACTTTCCAAGAGGATAAATCGTATGTTTTATCTTGTGTCAAGATGGGTGCGACGTCCTGTTTTATCATTACATGCGGCGTAGGTTCTTTGTCAAGATTATTCAAAACTTGCGTAGCCGAACATGAATTATTTTCGTTGGAGGGGGCGAGATTTATTCTCCTAATGTACTTTTTGTTGAATAAAAGTGCATATGCCTTCAATGTAGATTTAGATTTGCTTGATGGCGAGAGTCCTCTATCCCTTAAAGCAGCTTGTAAGTGGGCTTTGGATAAACTATGCACATTGGGAATGGTACCCAAGTTGGATGATGTAATAGTTTGCTTGTCCTCCATTGTGAGTTTCCTGGGTGGTGGGGAGAAGAAAAAAAAAATTGGCCAGGGGTTTCCTTTAGAAAGCGCAAAAATTAATTTTTTGTGAGGCACTTTTCACTTGGTGATCACTGTTGGCACTTCCAAATGTGTTTTGTATACATGACACCAGAATTCTTGTCAAAGAGGGGCAGACGAGAAAAAATTTTGCGTGGAAAGACCTTAGTGGTAAAGGTTTTTGTATTTCACTGACCACTTTTGAGAAAACTGTGAAATTCACAAGTATTTATTTATTTTAGAAAAATTTTGCCAGGATTGACCTTTAGAAAACAGGTTTTTTTATTTTCACAAAACACTTTGCACTGAGAAAGGCACTAAAGTTCACAAAAGGCACATTTCTGGCAAATAAAGGACAAACTTCCGGATGAAAATGACTGAATATGGGGTTTATTGCATCCAACCATATTAAAATTATTTTATTTATTCATGGAATCAGTCATTGGCTTTATTATTATTCCACTTTTCACTTATGTAAGGGAAAAAACACAATTCACTTTCACTTATGCTGAAAAAAAACAGTACCTATAATGTACAATGGGGAAAGAAAGTCATTATTTTGTCCATTTGGAGAAACATTAAATTGTACTAATTTGACAGACACAAGTGGGCCAATTGGTATATTGTGCAGAAATAATAAAAATACGTAAGTCCGAAATTTTCATTAAGGAATTCGCAAAATAACTGGGGTTCCAGAATCAATGATTTCCGTTGGTATCCCGGTTCAGTCATAAAAAACGGTTTGGATTTAAAACGCAGCCTAGCAACAGTCGGTTAGGATTCCGGCGGGAACAAGGCATTTGCGCGCAATCCGGAATATCGCGTGAAACAAAGGCCGTTGGATTTGGCGGGTATTGCTGTTGCTAACGCGCCCGCCGCTTGGTGACGCAATTCAGATTCGCGGTCAAAAGCTGGCGTTTCGGGTACTCAAAATGGCCGTTTCACATGCGATTTAATTTCATAATTACAATCAGATCTGTTATGGATCTGATTTACATATTGGTTTCTGTGGTTTTTTCACAGGATTCACTGTAGAATAACAAGGCATAATTAATGTTTTACAAAATAGTTGTTGTGCGGGAAGGATTTTGACAGAGGAAGGTCCCGCAAAGTGACCGAGGTAGAGAAAAAAATTCCAGGCTTCACGTTGATGCGCCAATTGTTTGGCGGGGAGGATTTCGACACACAAGGGTCCCGCAAAGCGACCGGGATAGGGAAAAAAATTCCAGCCCCACGTTCGGGCGTCAATTGTTAGGGTACCCCGATGCCGGCTTCTAAACCAGCAGCAGCACACCAACACGTCCCTGGCTAGCTCTCAGCGGGACAAGGGTACTCTCTATTCAGGGGAGTGGGCAGCTCAAGGCTAGGGAACTTCTCTCCATCCTTCGGTGACCCACGGGATCCTCACCGGCCAACAATCCTCCCGCCGTAGCAGAATAATAACAATGTTAAATCATTTAGACATGTATTGTAAGCTCAAACACATACATAGGTTTCTACAGTACAATTCAATTACAAGAAATGCAATTTACACAAACCTAGCTAAAGTGTTTAACTTTCTCTGACTGACTCTCAAAACGAAACTCTCCGGGTCGTGATTTCCACGGGGGCCCTACATTTCACTGTATTACGGACAACATTTAAAGAGGAAATCAAGATACAGCTTACATGTAGGTTGGCAGGAACCTCGTCTCATGTGGCAGCTTCATCAGGCACTTTCATAGTCTAAATAGACCGAACTATGGTGCGGCAAAAGGCCAATTATACACAAAGGTACTTCAATAATACATCGCGACCCCAAATGAATTGGGTCCGCCGGCTGCGAGTAAGCCGCTCGCGTGCGTTCTTAAAGGCGCTCAGATTGCTTCTGTGGGCGAGCGCAGCGGGCAGCGGAGTCGCCGGGCAAGCGGGGCGGTAAGGAGAGGCAGACAGGATATGGGGGGAAGAGGGGGCGGCCAGCTGTGGCTAGCTGCTCGCGTTCTCGAAACTATTCGCTTCAAGGGCGTATCGTAACAACATGTTCAATCCATTTTTACACTAGACTTCAGACAAAATCACTACGGTATATTCCATTGAACTGGCAGCCCGCTAGTAGGTACCTACCGGTCTGTTCTCTGTTAATGTAAAATGCATTATTTTAATACGCTTCGAATTAAAAAAAAAAACTAGGAATATTTTCTCTAAGATTAAAAAATCGATGTATCTAATCTAATAAAACAAAGTCCGGTTAGTTACACTATTTTAGTGTCCGACCGAAACTAGTTTTAACGGCCGAAACTATCGAAACGATCTGAGGTTCGGCCGAAACCGAAAACGAAACTTCCATATAAGATCATATTTTCGTAAAAAAATAGTCAATATTTCAGCCTTTATTTTTAAATCATATATCAATCATTCAGTCTCTCATTTTTGAACTAAAAAAAAAACATAACATAATTATCACTCCTTATTTCAAATAACAAAATTATGTAGAAAACCAAATTACGTTATTTAAAAACTAATTTATTGAGGTACACTAAACCAAAAATACTCTTTCATCTTAAGAACAAAATAATATTATCATGCGGTTTTCACCATTATATATAATGATTCAAGAGGAAGGTTTATATTTATAATACATGCTTATTATAGTAGAGAAAAGCCGAGAAATTAAAATATTCATCATTACACAGTATAAAATGAAGTCGCTCAAAAGGTTTGTGCGCTTAGATCTTTTAAACTGCGCAACGGATTTTCATACGGTTTTCACCAATAGATAGAGTAATTCAAGAGAAAGGCTTATATGTATAATAGGTACATGCTTTTTTAGTATAGAAAAGCCGAGAAACTCAAATATTCAATTCAGGCATCGGGCAGCTGGCAAGCGGGTGGTGTAGATTTTATAAAGGTTGAGTAATGTCGTTGTGTTTCGTTAGCCACAGCAACGTGTGTCCGGGTCTGCTAGTTTCTCCATTCAACATTTCATCTCATCTAAGTCTGAACTCGACTCCAATCTTCCATATAATTCTGAAGTTTGTACATTTACATAAAATTAAAATATAAATTCACCTTTCCTTTCTCTGTAATGTTAAATGATGGCCTAGAATACCCTTGAAGGGTGAAAGCCAGAAATAATTGAAAAAAAAAGTCCTGACTCGACTATGAGCGCGGCCGCAGAAAAATGACACTTCGTGGCTCGCAGTTCAGTGCACCGAACATGTCCGATCGCAGGACGAAACCTCCCGAATTCAGTGACGGTTTCGGCCGTAGTTTGGGGCTGGATGGCGGCCGAAACCGAAACTAAGCCGAAACTCGTTTTTTGGCTAACTAACTAAACTAGGCCGAAACCGAAACCGAAAGTTCGGTCGGACACTACACTATTTATAAATCCATAACGGCCGGGCCGATTTTGATGATCTTTAATTTGTTGGATTTGTCTCCGCCCCGGATAACATAATAACTATTAAAACATCACAATAATTAACGAAAAAAATAGTAATTAAGAAAATTATTTTCCCCATACATTTTTTATGGAACGAATTCTCATATTTTGAAAGAGCTGCGGGAATTTTGTGGTAAGTACCTATAATTTGAGTAGTGAGTGAGTTCCAAAAATTCAAAAACGTCAAATGTCAATGCGCTGATTGTTTTGCTTTTATTTTAAAACATATAATGCTGTCTCTCTTTCTTACACACTAAATGTCAATAGTCGAAAATGAGACAACGTTGAACGTATGTCTCCACCCATCCAAAGGAAAGATACAATAATTATAATAAAAATCCCTCACACGTATAAAGAAAATGAAAAGCAATTTTTTTTACATCAGCTCACACATGAGGCCCCGAAGAAAATAATTTTCCTCAGGACCTATGTCATCTTAGGGGATGCTGTAGAGGGTCTTTTTAAGGAAGGGAAGGAAAGAAAATTCTGGGAAGGAAAAAGGTATGAGGGGTGGGTAGGAATCAGGGGTCAATGTGTCCGGGAGTGACGGAGGTATGAATCCATCCCTCCAACTGCGGTGCAAGGCGATGGGTGGAGAGAGTCCAGCTGGAAAGGTCAAAAGGCCTCCCTCAACCAGTCTCTCTCGATCCGGCCCGCCACGCAGCGGGTGGGCAGACGCATCACCAGACGTAGCGAACCACTTGGGGTGACCTATGGGTGACGTATGGCAGAGGTTTTGGTTATACAATAAATGGTTCCCGGGGCGGCGGCACCCATTCCCGCCTCCCAAATTCCACCTATAAATCCGTACACAATGCCATCTCTGATATTGACAAAAACAAAACACGGACATTGCGCATTGATCATTGCTTCATTGTGTAATTTTTAACTTAATAAAAAACCAAAATTTTAACAAAACAAAAAACGACTTCAAAAAATGCACTAAAAATTAAAAAATAATAATTTCGTACGATTGTTATTTTTGGAGTCGGTGTCAGCCAAGGTAACTACATACGTATGTAATTATAGGTGAGATATGGAGATCTTGGCGGACACCGACTCCAAAAACAACAATCTTACGAAATTATTTTTTTACTTTTTAGTGCATTTTTTGAAGGCGTTTTTTGTTTTGTTAAAATATTAGTTTATTTTTTAATTTGTAGTGACGCGCGTTCTTAAAGAAGTTTCACCTCAAAAAAAGAATCATCGAAATCTGTTGGCGTAATATTGAGTTATTCCTCCATTTGTCGCGCACATACTTATTGCAAATTTAAGACATATATGGCTTTCTCATGGATCCCATTGTCAAAACGGAATCAAATTAAAATGGGACCACACGGGAAGCACCAGCTTTCTAATAAAAAAAAGAATCATCAATATCAGATCATCCAATCGAAAGTTCTGAGGTAACAAACATAACAAAACAAAAAAATAATAAAAATAAAAAAATATAAATACCGTCGAATTGATAACCTCCTCCTTTTCGAAGTCGTTTAAAAAACTGAATTTAATTCAACAGTTATTGATTCTGAGGCGGTACGAAGTTCGTCGGGTCAGAAAGTATTATCTAATATTTGACTAAATTTAACGATTCCTGTTTTATTTCGTCTGTAATTTTTTTACGTTCCGGTTCCGGCTCAAGATGGGTTCAGTAAAGATTCTTTTATCAAATGTTTTATTAATTAAGTATCTAGAAGTAGTACCTACCTACTTACAAATTATGATTTGATACAAAAATGACTCTTATGATTTGAGCAGAAATTTTGATTTAAAATAAGAGAAAATTAGAAAAAAAATTATACGTAGGGTCTACAGATACAGAATTACCTGTATAAAAGAGTTAGATACAACATATTTTAGGGAATGATGAATTTAGGTCGCTTCCTATCAGTAGTTGTATTATCTATTATTCTTGTATACCTACATAGTTATATTATTCTTATGAACAAAAGTTTGTGAATAATTCGTGATAAATTAGTGAAAGGACATTTTTTTATGTATTTGAATTGAAAACTTCTTTAGCACCATTGTGATTTGAAACTCAATGAAACGGAAACGAGCGACACTAAAAAGAGACAAACACATACATCTATAGGATTTAACCCGCGAGAGAATGAGATAGACTAGTCGGTGTCCTCTTTGTTGCTTCGTAGAATAAAATGTAAAATAATTTTTAAACTCGGTAACAATATTATAATAAACTAGCAGACCCGGTAACACGTTGCTGTGACTAATGAAACACAACGTCAAACACTGCTGGAATTCAGCAGATGCTCAGCAGATGAATCATTGTCAATGACAATCATGCATTCCATCATCCATATGCATCAATCACGCACACACACACGCGGACCAGAGTCGTAGCTACGGGGAGGGCATTATGGGTAAATGTCCTACTAAGGTATAAGAAATAAGAAATATTAGAAATACCTATGCCCTACCTTAAGAAATACCATCGATTATGATAATATACCTACTAGTAAACTGTTTGTTCATAGTTTGATATGATTGAAAAAAAAATACTACCTATTAGTGACATCTAACTAAACAGCTTCGAATTAACCAATGAATCATATCATACTAATTCTTTATTCTGCCCATAGATGGCATTGAAGTAAGTGATGGGAGGCTGTGCACTGCTTACGGGGAATTCCCAAACAGTTTGGGGATGCTATTAAACGGTTGAGTTAAAGTTAAGTTTGCACCTTGCACCTTGCACCTTGTATCAACGACGTCGAGTGCAACGCGGTAAAAACTACGAATTGTTTTTTTGACGGATAACAATTAGGTTTACGTAAAAGATAGCAGCCAATAAAAATATGCATTTGGAAAATTGGTAGTTCTATACAGTTAAATATGACAGAATCGGATAAGGACACATTAGCTCAGTTGGTAGAGTGCACCCCGGCAAGGCGAAGGTCCTGGGTTCGAGTCCTAGATGTGTCCGTACCTTTTCTGTTTTCAGATTTCGGTTTTTATTTTTTTTAATTGTTTTTTTTTCTTGCTAAGGCAATCCCGATGAGTTACAGAACTCATTTTAGGATGAGAGGAAGTTACAATTCATAGGTGAGAGGAAATAATTACAATTTTACATACGTATTAAATATTAAAAATATAAGTTTCACATACAGTGTACACGAAAAATAAAAGACAGGGTAAATAGAAACAAACAACGGAAAACAAATAAAGAAAAAAAAAACAAGGTTGTAAAAATATCGATGATCCATGGAAAAGAAAAGAAGTGAAAAGAAAAAAGACATAATAGAACAAAACAAGAAAATTACGTAGTTTCAGTGGCGGACTAAGCCCGTCAGAGGCCCGGGGCGGCAAAGCTGAATGAGGCCCCCCCTATTATAAAAAGTTTATGTAATTTTGCAAGATTTTTATTCAGTTCACACGGGCCTCTGGTCCTGGGGGGCCTCACTGTAAAAAAATGTAATTTTTTTTGTATTTCATTTTCTAAAAAATGCATTTGTTAATAATGCTATCACCTAATGTTTTAATGAAATTCTAATAAAAATACAAGAAAGTTTTAAACCGTTTGTATGTTGAATTAACCTTCAGAAAAACTTTCAACGCATTTTTCTCGAAACTACGTTTTTCAACCTGGTTGACAACATCTTAGAAAAACTAAACATCCGATTTGCATGCACCAAGTCTTAAGCTGTTAGAAAATCCAGTCACTATGGCACCACATACGAATTTTTTTATAAAGGGCCTCCGGGTTTCTAATTTTGGGGCCCCCTATTTTTTTTAAAAACGCTGAAAATTTTCCATAAAAATTCGAATATAACATTCGCTAGTCCGCCATTTTTCTTTTTTTTAGATATGAAAATTCCCCTCCGTGCTGCCATAGATTTGAATGGATTTTCGAACACTGTAAGAGTTGGTGAAATTTTTTTTTTTTCAATACAAATGAAAACGCAAATGCAATAAAAATACATACAGGCGGATGTATAGTTTTTTTTAATATGTTGTCAAGCACGTTTAAAAAGTTTCGAGAAAAACGCATTCAAAGTTTTGCTGAAGAATAATTCAACATACACAGTTTCAAACGGTTTCATATAAAATGCTGTAAAAAACATTTGGTGAGAGCATTGTTAAGAGGACATTACCAGAGAAACCAGAAATATGTCATTTTTAAATCAGTGTTTAGACGTATTGATTCGTTTCCACAAAAAAATATAAATTGATTTTGAAAGATTGTTCTTTTATCTAGTAAACGTATGCTTTAAATTTTGAGAAAAAATGTTTATTTTAAGTATAATAAGGTTATACCATAGGTAGTTGGCAGATTTGTTATATTTTAAAAAAAGTACATGTATTATACAACACCAATTTCAAATCATATAATCATGCAGTAAAATAAATCAATACATTATCTGGTAAACGTATGTGTCAGAATTTTAATTTAAGTTTAAATAAAATTATTAAAAAATATATAAGTACATGTGTTTCTTGACGAAAATTGGTCCGTTTGTTTATTTATTTGCGCACTTACAAACTAATATATTTCAGATTTTATTACATACTTTTTTTGCTAAGACATTATTGACAAATCATAAATAATTTTGATGGAAAAATAACAAACACGAGAATCGGGTATGGGTACCACCGCCCCGGGAACCAATTATTAGATAACCAACACGTCTGCCATAGGTCATCTCAAGTGGTTCGTAACATTTGGTGACTAGCAGGGGTGCCTGGGTTCAAGGGGGTGAGATTTGTTTAGGTCTTGGCGGCGGATGCGTCTGCCCACCAGCTGCATGGCAGGTCGGATCTGGGAAAGTTAAGGAAGTCCCTTTGACTTCTCCAGCCTTACTCTCTCGGAACATCGCCTTGCACCGCAGTGGGAGGGATGGATTCATACATCCGCACTCCTGGACACGCTGACCCCCAGATTTCTACCCACCCCTTTTTCTACCTAATACCCCTTTCCTTCCCCGAAGTTCCTCTTCTTCCTTTCCCTAAAACGACCCTCCACAAAGCATTCCCAATGAAGAGATAAGCAGTGTGTCGAGCGAGAGTAAAAAAACGGTCTCTCCCGATCCAGCCTTACATGTAGTTGGTGGATGTACCTTCCAAATTACTGATACTACCTATTGACGGCCGGCGTGGTCAAGGGGTAAGGCTCTTGACTCGCAATCCGAAGGTCGTGGGATCGAATCCCGGCATTGGCAAATAAATTTTATTTGACTAATTTGGGTTATTTCACAATTATTTAATTTAAAAATAATATATTTGCGTCACGTTCCAGAGTAAAAGATACTTTCAGTATCGCCCTGGTGTGAGACCACCATTCAGAATTGAAACGTTGTTTAGTGACCAGATCTGAATAGCCAGGTAATTCCTCGCCTTCCTCTTCCCCCACCACCTTCAGCCTCACAATATACCCCTTAGTCACGTCATAGTCTCACTGGCTCCAGTAGGAGCATTTGGGTCTCTTGTGCGGTATTCAGATAAATACAAAATAAAAAATTGTGCATACGAATAAATATTTCAAAATGAGACATTTTTTACAATTCAACTGCATATTACACTTTTTTCATAAATATACCGCACAAGAGTCCCAACTGCTCCCGTCTGGAGCCAGTGAGATTATGGCATCCCCACTTGGGGTATTTTGTGAGGCTGAGGGTAGTGGGGAGGGGGAGGAGATAGGAAAGAGGAAGGTGGGGAAGTACCTGGCTATTCAGATCTGGTCACCAAACACGGCTAAAGACATTTCAAGCAACGTTTCAAATCTTAATGGTGGTCTTACACCAGGGCGATACTGAGATATCTTTCGCTCTAATGGCCGTAAAATAAAATTAAAAAACAAAAAACCAAAATATTAAAAAGAATATAACACATTGTTTATTCATGTAGGTATCTATTTAATACCTACTGTGTTTACGCATTTTACTTGTATCTATTTATGTTTATGCACTTCGATATACAAATTACAAATAACTACTACTAATTAAAATTCTGGAATCGAGAATATAAGCATACTGTAGCCCTGTAGCCGCCCTAGCTCCGCGCGATACACAAAACCCGGTTTACAGAGGAACGTAATCTAATTCCAAAAACGTCCGCCAACGAGCTTGATGTGTGAGCGCTGGCGCAGGAATCAGAATTATGATTAGCTGGTTAGATACTCTTAATTTCGTAACATGAAATTAAAAAAAAAAAAAAAAAAATTATAGTGTCCTGGTGCCTCAAGGCGCCATATCCCCGCTCAAAGAGAAGAAAATGCAGAATTCGCTAATATTTAAAACGATAAAATTGAAGCGAAAATTGTGAAAATGTTTAATAAAACACGACTCTTTTAAAATAGAGAAAAAATCTTTTGGGAGGCTATCTAAAATAGCATTTAAAGAAACACTGTGAATTTTTCCATACATATTAACTTGTAAAATAACTGAATCAGACGGGTTTATAATAATTTTCGGAGCATACTTTGCGATTTTTTTCTATTGAGGGAATTTCAAATAATTTGCGTTTCGGTGAGGGGAACGTATAGATGTTATCTTCCAAAATAATTTATTTATTTAATACATGATAAATCGAAATTACATATAGTTTTTTATTGATATTTCACCCTCCATGCTAGGGATGACCCCGTTTTATGGCGGGTGAAGTTTACAGTTTTCGAAATTTCATATTGGTTGAAAATATTCACTACTGCAAGGCCACTGCCTAGGAGCCCCGCATCGATCGGGCTGGGGCCCTGAGACGTGCATTGCCTAGGGGCCCCGACGTGTTTTAGCCGGCTGCGGCAGGGCCCTATTGTCCATAAGGCAGTGTAGGCCTCTGCCTAGAGGCCCAAATCGGGCAGGGGCCCCTTAGGTAAAAGGGCCCCAAGGCGTGCATTTCCTAGGGGCCCCGACATGTTTAATCCGGCCCTGACTATGACCCTACGTAGGGATCGTTTTAAAAATGGCCCCTTCAATTTTATTATATTTATGAACGATGCCATGAAATTTTTCATAAAAAATCGAAAATAAAATTCATTATATTCCGTATTTTCCATAAGACGTAGAGACAACTTCCTAGGGGCCCCACATTGGATAAGGGCCCCTAGGGTAAAGGGGCCCCAAGATGTGCATTGCCTAGGGGCCCCGACATGTTTAAATCGACCCTGGCAGGGCCCTATTGTTCATAAGGCAGTGTAGGCGTCTGTCTAGGGGCCCCGACATGTTTAAGCAGGGCTCTATAGTCCATAAGGCCCACATCGGGAAGGGGCCCCTGGGGTAAAAGGGCCCCGAGGCGTGCATTGCCTAGGGACCCCGACATGTTTAATCCGGCCCTGACTATGAACCTACGTAGGGATTCTTTTATAAATAGCCCCCTTTTTTATGAACGATAACATGAAATTTACCATAAAAAATCGAAAATAAAATTAATTATATTCCGTACTATCCATAAGACTATAAGCAACTGCCAATAAAGCAATTCAAACAACATGTTAATAAAGATTAAAAATTTGTAAGTTACATCAGGTCAGATGTTATAGCAAGTAAATGTTTGTATCGATGGTATTCATCCAAGACTTTATTACATTTATATATATATATATATATATATATATATATATATATATTTGCTGAAGGAGGATATATTTTTACATTCAATTTCTGTAGTCTTATAGAGAGCATTATACATTTTTGGTGCAATAAAATACGCATGTCTTTGCGCAAGCCTAGTTTTACACGGTGGAACTTCAAATACATTATTTAACCTAAATCGGTTTTCACTTTTTGTAAAAAGAATATTTCGAGAAAACATATATTTTAAACATTGTCATAGTATTTTTTTCTTATTTCTAACAATTCAGCGTCTTGGAATAATTGCAGGGAGGGGTAGTTCATATCTTTTTGCAACATTAGCATCATGGCTCACTCCAGAATGCCACAAACTCCTGGGATTTATCGTCATAACATGTAAACAATTTGATGACCCAGATGTAATGATAGCCAAGTGCGATGGCGTCATAAGAAGTAAGCTAGAGTATGCTAGTCATGTGTGGACTCCGCACCAAACATGTTAATATGCTAGAACCAATACAGAAAAGTCCTCAGGTATGTCGTATACGCAGATGCATGGAACTTATCCTAGGTTCACGCATCATATAGACTTACTTGAGACAAAAATAGATTTAGCTTAGAAACTAGTCGCTTTTCAAATCTTAGTTTGAACATTATTCACAACTGTGTTGACAGCCTGTTCCTCTTAGAATACTATGGCTTAACGTGCCTGAAAACTTCAGGCGTGGTCATCGACACGACTTGTTCAAAATACCATACGGCAGAACAGATGGTCTAGTACAGCATAGCATGACAAGAGGAATAAATGGAATTTCGAAAACCCAAGATAAATATAATTCTTTTTTAAATAGCCTAAAAATATGAAGAAAAAAAAGTTTTTATACAATAATTACCTTCCTAGGTGTTAAGAGGGTAAAAATGAAAATTTTTTGCTGTAATTGGTTGATTAATCTGTTATACAATAAAGAATTTAAAAATAACACAAGAAGAAGAATAGACAAACCATAATGGAGCTGTATTTATATCTTCCAGGACGGTAATATGGAAACCCAAAACCGAGTAGCTACCGATTTGACAGAGCTAAAGAAGGTTCTGTTATGTCTGGTGTGCTCAACCCCACTGCAGATGAATGTGGTGGACTTGATACGCGACTACGGTGACCTCCAGGGCCAGCTGCTCCCCATCAAGGACTACGGGTACTCCGGTTTCGTGGACTTCCTCCAAAAGGAATGCCTTGATGTGTTGAAAGTCAGTTCTGCTAATTGAAATCACTTTAAACAAAATTGTCCAAAGAAGCGAAGCTAGCAGTCCACATTGGAGTGCTGATATCTACCCTGATGTACCGATGTCAGTTAGGCAAGGAAATGGCAGAGGAAGAATGAAAGTTGACTGAATGCTGAACAAATGTAATCATCTGATAAAACCATGTATGTAACTGATCTTTTTTTTAATATGAATACCGCACAAGAGTCACCAACTGCTACCGTCTTGAGCCAGTGAGACTATGGCTTCCCCATTTGGGGTATGTTGTGAGGTTGAAGGCAGTAGGGAGGGGAAGAATATGGGGAAGAGGAAGCTAGGGAAGTACCTGGCTATTCAGATCTGGTCACCAAACACGGCTAAAGCCATTTCAAGCAACATTTCAATTCTGAATGGTGGTCTTATACCAGGGCGATACTGAGAGCATCTTCCACTCTGGAATGTGCCGCAAATATTCTATATATTATTTTAAATGAATTAATTGTGAAATACCACAAATTAATCAATAACAATTTATTTGCGCACGCCGTGTTCAAACCCGCGACCTTCGGAATGTGATTCGAGTAATGAATAAGAAAGAAAGGGAAGCCTTGTTAGTTTGGGCATGAAGAACAAATGAACGAATAAAGGGATACCTGAGTCGGTCCATGTCAGAAGTCAGAATAACAGTAGAGTAGCTAGGAGTGCTTTTCATACAAATTTGAATGGAAACAAATGTTCCATTTAGCCCAACCGCCCATAAGCGTTCTGTCTCACTTATATTTGTCTGAAATCGTCTCCATCCCATTTGAATTTCTAAAACACAGCTTTGTATTGAAATATTTGGATCATGAAATACATCCACAAGGCACTTCTTGTGTTAATTTTTATTCTCTGGAAAAACGCTTTTCACTTGAAAATAATTCACTTTTTTTTTTAATTATCTCCACACGGCAGGCCCTGGGGAAAATAATAATCCCTCAGGGCCTCTGTTATTTTAGAGGATGCTTTATGAAGGGTCCCTTTAAGGAAGGAAAGATAGGAAGTTCTGGAAAGGAAAAAGGCATGAGGGGTGGGTAGGAATCTGGGGGTCAGTGCGTTCCCTTGGAGGATCCTTTGTCGGCCGGACCAACTGTCGGCGGACCAACTGCCGCAGAATCAATTGTCGCCGGACCAATTGTCGGGTCACCTAATGCGTCATTTCCATTTCATCCGAATTTCAAATCACAACAGGGTGAATTTCACTTAAAAATAAATATACATACATTTTTTTTTTTGGCTAGAACAAAGTCATGAGCCCCCACTGATTGAGATCCCCTGTATCTGATGTGGGTATCACCACCATCAGCCGAGCGATTCCGTATTTTTTGTGGGATCGTTATTACATAACGTACGTGATCTCCTGTCAGATTTGTGTGATTTTTATGGCTCTTATTTGCTTTTTCTATGTAGAATGTACATTAAATTAATAAAATAATAATAATAAATCGATCTAAACTCAAATATGTGACAGTTAATATGTAAAAATCACATAAATCGACAGAAGATAACGTCCGTTATCCAATAACGATCCCACAAAAGATACGGAATCGCTCGGCAGGTTGAAAATGAAATAGTTAAGAATTTGAAATAATTTTTGGTTTTGTGTGCCTATTTTTACATTCTTGCAGTTGGAAGGTAATCCACTGAATCCAGTTCTGGTGCCTATCATTACCGAAGACTTCGCCAGTGCAAATGATTCCATATACTTTCGAAATATTCCAAGTACAAGCCTGTAAGTAACTATCTCTTTTATTTTTTTAAACGAGTGAAGTTTCAATGCTAGGTGTTCTTGATATAGTAAAGTCCGCTTAGGAGGCATGAATGCTCACAACCCAATTTCTGTGATGTCCGCACACAATTTGTTAGTAAATTTCAAGCACCGCGTAGTAATGCTTGTAATATTGGATTCATTTAGTTCAGGTCTTCAAACTTAAATTAATTTTTAATTTTAAAGTTTTAATTTGTATTGGAATAACTTTTGAAGGTTACACCCATCAATGTAATATATCATTGAAGAAGAAGATGATACTAATAAATCTAAACGAAACAGGTGAAGACTTAGAATCAAACTCAGGATCTCTTGTCTTACCGGGACACAGCGCCTGAGGGCCTTCGCTCATGGATAAACTGAAAAAAAAAACAGTTTGTCGACGCAATTGCAAACAACCTCCTTATCAAAATCGATATTTTTCTGATCTGGCTACCATGGCAACCTGTCAACAATGCAACTGATAAACATGCACTGCTAGTCGCCGCGGCACTCGCGTTTCAGTTGCAGTGATGACAGGTTGCCATGGTTGCATGAGTTTCCGTACAACAGCCGACCACACAAAACCCGTTCCCCCTCCACTTCTCACCTCTACCGCCCGAGTCCTGTTACTTTGGGGTTCCCCCTCGTATAGTAAGCTTCTTAAGAGTTCATTATCGCATGGCTTTACAGCGACAGATGGAACCTTGTTGTTCCAAAGGGTCGAATTGTGAAGTCTAATAATCTTTCCCGATTCCCTGTAGTCCTGCCAATTCCATTATGATATCAAAAAGGGAGAGGTTACACCGAAGCTATCAGCAACGTGATTATACCTGGTACTTGACGTACGGAAAACAGTATGTACAATTGTACATACAATTTACTTATGTATTTGTTCCACAGCACACCAGTGTATGCTTGAGAAATTCGACCGATAAAAGCGGAACACCTGTTCATAGTTGTGATGTGGACTTCATGAGAATGTGTCATTTCTCCAACACGTTTGTGTTACACGGCTCGAATTTGGAATGAGTTACCGGCTTTATCTTTCCTCCTCCATTTAATACGGGCCTCTTCTAGACCTGTTATAACAAATCTCTTCCTAAAGCACATTCCTTAAACTGCTTCATAAACTTATGATAGCGATACAGTACATTATGTTACATACATATTGTATTCTTTCAGAACTCAACGTCGGAGCCGAGGTATTAACGCCAGCACTGGACAAGCTTTCGCCAGTGCAATGATCGAAAATCTGGAGAGGCACAACGTCCATCTGGCAAGTGCCAAAAGCCTTAGAAGGAACTATACAATAATGAAGGGAGGACCCCACGGAACCACTTGGAAGGGCTTTGTGCCGGACAGCGTGCTAGAGTCCACCATGCCAAAAAAATTAAAGCCAAAAACAGTTTCTGGAGTGGAAAAAAGTCAAGCTTGCGCAATGTGCAACTTGACAAATTTACGATAAAACTAGACATTATTATTGTGATCACCGCTGAGATAAATATTATTATGTCCATTTTGATCTAGTTTGCAGCCTTGCAGCAATATAGAGAGAAAATAATTTAAAAATTATTTTTACTCTATTTAAATATAATAATTAATAAATATAATAATTTTTTAAAAAATAATGCATGAAAATGTAAATAAATAAGTTGAAAAAATAATCATCAGATTTTAGATTTTAAGAAAAGTATTACAGTTATGTATTTATTTTTGGTTATCATGCCATTTTGCGCCACTTCTTTCTTTAACCAACGTTTCGGACGGCATTATAATGTCCATCATCAGGGAAGATGTGTTACGCTACTTTTCCTGATGATGGACATTGTAACGCTGTCCAAAAAGTTGGCTAAATAAAGAGATAGTGCAACATGGCATAATATCCCAAAAAGAAATCACTAAAACATAAACAAATTTTATAATATGTAAGAATAATATCTATTTATATGAATATAAAAATCAATGTATGTTTGCTTGCTTATATGTATGCATATTTGCAGTGGCGGCGTAGGATAGATTGGCACCCGGGGCGGTTTTGTATTGAGCACCCCTACTTAAAATAAAACACCTAATACTAAACATGCTTACGAGACTTTATTTTACTAAAATATTCGATCATATTATCAAAATTATTTTCCGTATCTCTTTCAATTGATAACATAGAAAGATTGGTTATTCGCGCTTGGCTAATTGTGGACTTTAAATAAGATTTTATTATTTTAACTTTGAAAAGATTTTTTCACATGAAGCCACCGAAACAAAAATTGTTAAAGATCTAAGACATAGCGCTAAGCTTGGAATAGACTCAGAATAGCCCCATTTTATAATGAATCTGAGAAGTTTAAATGTAGTCCATTCGTCCATTGAACCGCTTCTTGGTCACAAATGTTGGCGGCTTCCAAATGGCACCTCAATCGTAAAATCTCCAACACGGAGTCCTCGTCTGAAAATTCATCGTAAATTTTTTACAGATTTGCAACCATTCCACGAAGATCTTCTTCGGTGTTGTTACCAACGTTTTAGGCTGAATGTAACCAGAATATAATCCATTGCCCTGAAACGATGGGTCTGTGCAGTTCTTCGTAAAATCTATCGTGACATTCTAACGTAATGTAAGTCCAACATCTCAGGCCATTTCTCCAGGCATACATTTTTGAAATCTCCTCCTTCCTCTTTTTCCTTCAATCGGAATGTCCAGGTCTTCACATTTTTTTGTTGCGTAGCAAATAGCTTTTTCCACTATTTGGTTGCGTTGATTTCAAAGAAAATTTTATGAGCTTTGATTTTTATACACACTTTTCCAATGATAGGACAGATTTTTGTATTTACTTTTCTAGGACTTCTCACCAAAAGGAAAGATAGCTTAGAAAACTGAAGTCAATCAAAGCTGGTATGTGTGTTGATCCTTTTATTTTATTTTTTTTTTATTAAATTAGTTACATTTATACAGCAAAATTACATAATAATAATATTTCAAATAACTGTAGATTTTAAAATGTGTACAAGTGTTATTACGTCTTGTACGTTATTAGTTCCTAGCTAGGCAGATTGCCTGTTCTAAGGAACCAAATGCTGGTGAAAAATGCCAAAAATGTATTCTGTAAAAAGTTTAAAAAAAAACAAAATATTGTTTTTGTTTTTTGTTTTTGTAGATTAAATATACATATACTAAGTTTAAATATACTATACTAAGTTTTTACTGATTGTGCCATTAATAGTTAACCATGTATATTTTTAAGTTTTAAGTGACATTATTTAATAATTTTTCAGACTCAATCCTACCTAAGTCAATCAACCATTTAGTTATTATTGTACTGATGCATGCCATTTTACATGTTTTAATATTTAATTCTGGGGGGATTTTATTATACAATTTCGGTCCTAGATATGTATATGTCTTTTGAAACTTTGCCGTATTGCTCCCTGGGACCACGAGATCCTTTCTGGTGTGACTTCTTGTTATATATTTATGGTCAATTTGTTTAAGATTTTCTACATTTTTATGTACGTGGATAATAACCTTTTTTATACAGTTTTGACGAACATCAAGTACATAAAAAATTTTGTAGAGCTGATCGCTAGAAAACCTATAGGGTTTACGCATAATGACTCTAATTATGGATTTCTGGGCCTTCACTAATGGATCTAAAATTGTTCTACCTGAAGCTCCCCAACCAATACAACCATACGTTAAGATGGGGTTGCATAATCCGAAATATATTTTTCTTAGGTCTTGTTGTTTGATTATGTTTCGTAATACAAAGAATACGTGAATCAATTTTCTTACCCTTATTGAAAGGTTGTGGATGTGAAATTTCCACATAAGATGATTGTCTATAATATAATAACGCCTAGATATTTGATGTTTTTCCCACTCTCCAAAGCTTCACAGTTGCAGTTTGAATCAATATTGTCGGAATTACAGTTAGTCTTATATGTTTTTTATTGTGTATGATGTACTAGGTTGTTCTATTATAGTTGAGCTGAATCTTATGTATTTGGTTTTAGATATATTTAATGTAAGTAAATTTTTGTCAAGCCATTGTTTTATCGCATTGATTCCACTTTCAGCATGTTTATGTGTTTGAGTCCAGTCGTCTCCTTCAAATATAGCTACCGTATCGTCAGCGAATGTAATAATTTTTCCGCCTAATTTTAGGTCGCATAACTCATTTATGTAGATTATAAATAGAAGAGGTCCCAATGTGCTTCCTTGCAGTACCCCAAAGTTAGTGTCTAGTGAATTACTTACTATTTTTCCCATTTTGAGTTGCTGGCTTCTACCCGTTAAGTAACTCTTTAACCATTTGTAGGGCATACCTACAATGCCAATATTTTTTAATCTTTTGAGGATTAATTTACGTGAAATAGTATCAAAAGCCTTGGCTAAGTCTAAGAACAGTGCAATGTTTTTCTTTCCGCGATCTGTATTTCTAGAAATATGTTCTGTAAGTTGCGCTATAGCATCGTCCGTTCCCCTCCCCGGCCGAAAGCCAAACTGATTTTCGCTTAAAAGTTTTCGGCTCTCTACATAATAATAATCTCTTAATCTATTTTTAAATATTTTTTCTATAATTTTTGAGATAGCACTTAACAGGGATATTGGCCTATAATTGCCCACTAGGTTTTTAGGTCCACTTTTGTAGATTGGTACTACTAAAGACTTTTTAAGATGATCGGGGAAAACCCCTGAAGAAAAGCTTTTATTGAAAATGTTCGATAAAGGTGATGCAATATTGTGTTTAAAGATTTTAAGTATATGAGTGTTAAGACCGTCAGGACCTTTCGAATGTGTATTATTGAGATTGTCAATAATTTTTTAAACTTCTTCATTTGTCGTAGGTGAAAATTGAAATGAAAAAGAATTATGTTTTGTTTCTATTGCCGATGCCAGTGAATCTTCAGTTTCCTTGGTGACACTTAGGATGTTTTCCGCAAGATTAGATCTCACCGCCGTAAAGTATTGGTTAGTGTGGGAAGCAATTATGCCAGAATCAGTGGTGGCTGTGTTTCCAATCAGGAGTTCATTAATATTAGGGTCGATTGTGTGTTTAGTATTGGTAATTTGTTTAACGATGTTCCACATGTTTTTACTAGATGGATCTCGGTCGAGTTGATGCTTATAGTACCGTTCTTTTGCATTACGCATAACATCTTTACAAATGTTACGATACCTACGGTAATTCTGTTGTTTAAGAGTGTTTTGTGGATCTTTGGTCGCCACTTTGTGTAAATGATTTCTTTTGTGTATAGCGTTTACAATACCACTGCTAATCCAAGGAGTAAGTTGTATTTTTTTATGTGCAATGAGTTTATCTTTTGAATTTTGTGTTATATGCATTTTGATTTTGTCAATAAATAAGTTGACTGCGTTGTTAACATCAGTCACTCCATATACATCTTGCCATGTTTCCTCATTTAGATCTTTAATTAATCCCTCATAGCATATGGATGATGTGAACTGTTTAGTTTTTAATAAAATAAAATACTGTTTTGTTTAAAACCACGAGTTTTATTATTTTTTTGAACCGACCGGTTTCGCTTTACTCAAGCATCATCAGGGTACAAATTAATACTAAACAATAAGTCATAATGTGTGCTTATATAAAACAAAATATAGAGGGAGACACAATTTAGAGGGAGACACAATTTAGAGGGAGACAAAATATAGAGGGAGACAACATGATACAAATATAACAAACACATCGATGGCCATAAAATACCTTAACCTAAGTTCGCAAGTAATGGAAAAAACCGAAAGATAATTATGTGACTAATGGGTTACAATAATAAATTTGGAGAAACAAAGCATCAACTGACATGGTGGTAAGGAGCACTGGGGATTTTTTTATTAAGGGTTTATTGGAAACAGACCTAATATTGGACTACTTGATATGTCTAATTGATTATTAAGTATATGACTTTTGGTTTTTACAGCTTTTTTAATTTCCAGTGCCTCTAAATTGTTAAGTCTGTTACCATGCTGGTTTTTATGTAAGATTTTAGCACCGGTGCTATGACAAAACGTATGATCTTTATCGATCAAATGGTTGGCGAATTCTGAAAAACCGTTATTATTGAGGCAACGAAGATGCTCCTTTATCCTAATATTAACATTACGTGTTGTCTTACCGATATAAAAAGCCGAACAATTATTACAATTTAATTTATATATTCCCGAATGACTTAATTTGTTGTCCTTATCTTTAGAATTAATTAGAAATTTACCTAGATTGTTATTCGTATAAAAGGCAGGTCTGACTTCAGAAGGAAGGTTTTTAACACTTAATGTAGAAAAATTATTAATGAATAAAATTCGCCGCCATTGATAATTAATATTATTATCATTGATTTGAGGACAAGGACTAGCGAATAAGAATTGATTAATGGCTATTTGTTTTAGGTTTTTTATTTAAGATTAAATCAATAAAATATGGTTCATAGCCATTATTTACCGCTATTTTTTTAATTAGTTTAAGTTCATTAGCAAAATTAGTATCGGACATTGGAATTGTGACTAAACGATGAACCATTGAATGGAATGCGGAGTGCTTATGTGAAATCGGGTGATTAGAGGTGCTGTGTATTACAATGTCAGTAAAGGAGGGTTTACGAAATATGTTAAAATCAATTTTGTTATTAATGATGGATAAGGTAAGGTCTAAAAAATTTAAGGTTGAGTTTTTGCCTATCTCTAATGTGAATTTAATCTGATTATGAAAAGAGTTTATAAGATTGAGGAAGGAATTCAGTTGACGCTCAGTCCCTGTCCATATACAAAACACATCATGTGTTGTGTGATATTCATGATATCCTGTAATTTGTTTTGCGAAATATGATTCATTCAGTCTGCATTTTGTAAGGATTATTATATGAAATCTAGCAGTTGACTTAATACTGTCTAAAAATAAAAGAAAGTCATCAAAATTTTCCATTGTACGGATATTTTGATGTATAATATTGATTTTGTTTAAGCTCCAATTAAATTCGTTGAGTTCATCAATTTCGTCTATGATAAATTCATTGTTTGGCTCTCCAAAATTATCTATTTCCATATAAGCGTTTAAACCCATTTTATTTTAGACAATATATTATGAAATGTTATCTTAGGATCACTGAGTTTTAGGTCTATATTTACAATTGCAAAGAGGGAAATTATACAATAACAATATTTTAATTTAAGTTTGGTGTTTGTTGATGGAGATAATTCTTGTGTTAGGTTCAAATTGCACGGTATTAATAATAATTTGAAATTCTTGGTGTATACTATGGTGATGAATGGGATAATCTGATAGTGATCTAAATGTTTAGTGCTTGCTGTTGAAAATAATAATAATAGTATAAGAGAAAAAACAGTGCCTTCTAGTCATTTAATGTCCGTTAGCTTTTGGTCCGAATCAATCAGTATTGGCCTCGCATTATCGTCCCTTTTTACAAAAATTCTCCCAGCCTTTGTCCAGACATATCTATAACTATGTTCCCGTGCTAACTGCCTGGCTAGGAACCAAAAACGTTTGTCTTGAAAAGTTAGGTGTTCAGAAACATATATTGGGTTTCTGGGACCTGACATACCTATAACACTTGTATTCATTTTTCCTTCTTTATTTTGACTTTGGTTATTTTTTTTTATTGCAGAGTGTAAATATTCTTTATGCGTTACTGAGGTTAGTTTAACAATTACAGTCCGTGGTTTGTTATCCCTGGCTTGAGTAGGTTTTTCCCTTCGCGTAACTCGGTAGATTTCTTCAATGTCCTTTGATCCTAGACTGCAGTTTGTTGTTTTGCTTATGTTGAATATAATGTCTTTTAAGTTTTTTATTTTTTTTATTTTTATTTATTTAATATTTGATTGTTTTTACAATAATTATACATTTTTTTTTACATTTTAAACAGATTTGTAATATTAATGTAATAAAAGCCTTTTCTCACCATAAAGAGACAAGGCTCTTGTGTTTGGTGAGTGAATTCATACTCAATTATGTTATCATTTGAGTAGGTGAATAATAATATTGCAACTATTAAAGAGAAACTTGAGATGTGTCGATTAACAGATTTAAATGAAGTGAAATAGTAATGTAACTCTTACAGTTGTTTCAGGTAATTTTTTAATTTAGTTTGGAATTTACTTTTATTTTCAATAATGTTTACTTCTAATGGGAGTTTGTTGAAATAATTTATACCATGATACAGATAGGAATTTTGGATGTGCTTGGTATAAAATTTTGGGATTTTAATATTGTTTCGATATCTTGCTGAGATATTGAAATGTAATTTTTTTAGCTGTATTTCTTTGAAAGTTTGTAGAATTGAATATTTTTTATATAAATTGTCTATTGTAGTTACTTTGAATATTGAAAAGATTTTTTCGGTAGAAAATGTAGATGGTTTTTTCAATATAATCTTAATTAATAATCTTTGAACTATTTTGAGAGGATTTAAAATAACATCGTATGTTCCTCCCCATCCTATAATACCGTATTTTCTATACCGTAAGTTATATATTTATAAAATATATATATATATATATATACATTTCCTAATTCTTTTGACAAGTTCACAAATATGTGTTTTCCATTTAAAATGTTGAAAGTTATCTGTTGTTTCTTCTTGAATTTTATTTTTTTATATGAATGCCACACAAGAGTCCCAACTGCTCCCGTCTGAAGCCAGTGAGACTATGGCATCCCCACTTGGGGTATTTTGTGAGGCTGAGGGTAGTGGGGAGGGGGAGGAGATAGGAAAGAGGAAGGTGAGGAAGTATCTGGCTATTCAGATCTGGTCACCAAACACGGCTAATGCCATTTCAAGCAACGTTTCAATTCTGAATGGTGGTCTTACACCAGGGCGATACTGAGAGTATCTTCCACTCTGGAACGTGCCGCAAAATGTGACAGAGAAAATACATTTTGAGATGAGACCGTAATCCACATAAAAATGGCTTGTTGCTAAATTCAGTCATGACGGAATCAGCACTGGTTGGACGAAGAAATGGATCCCAACTAAAGACTTATTCTTACACCATAGTATGTATTATTGTATATGTTATTATATTTCAATGTTTGAATTATTTGTTTAGCATATTATAAGTGATTACTTTTTTAATGACAACTCTTTTATTTTACTTGTATTATTTATCGCTTGATAAAGCATTAACTCACGTACTTTAAAATTTTTATTTTTTTTCTTATTTATTTTTAATAATAATAATATGTTTTACATGGTACACAACGATAATTTTACATCTTCGGTTTTTTCGGTTACTCTTCCATTGAAAGCATTTGCTTGTGTATGGAAGGGGAGAGTACATAAATGTTGTTATTAGTTAGTACTTAAATGATTCATCTACTTCTACTACACTATATAAAGAGGTAATATTTGTTTGTTTGTTTGTTTGTTTGTTTGTGTGTTTGTTTGCATCGAATAGGCTCCGAAACTACTGAACCAATTTGAAAAATTATTTCGCTGTTGGGAAGCTACACTATCCCTGGGTGACATATGCTATATTATATTAAAAAAAAAAATAGGCATCCTTACTAAAACTTCAATAATGTAACCCAGGGTGTAAAAAAATTACCTAAAATATTCTTTAAATCGCGTGCGCTGCGAAAACTATTGATGATACAATAAAATAATGTACTACGACTTTATAGAACACATCATTATTTAAAAAAAAAGGTCGCAAAGCATATGTCTAACTATTATGGTTATGCCACAATAAGTAATCTTTTATTTTAAAAATTTAATTTAAACGTCGCCGCTTGAAAAGGCTCTTTATTTGTATCTTGGTTTTAATCCTTATCAAAATAAATTACTTCATATTCAAGACAGCTTCAATACCTTTATTTAACTTTTTGAATTTTTCAATTCGGATATTTATTTAGAAAGATATCACGAGTTTAAAATTGTTAGTATTAGAAAAAAGTTTCGGCTACGGGCCGGGCGGGAGAGGAGTAAAGAAATGCAGTGCCAGCGGGGTTGGCGGGACGGGGGAGCGGGAGAGCGATGGTGGGGAAGGTGGAAGTGGAACGCTGGAGGGGAACGCACGGGAAAGGACATGTAAGGAGTAACATTTTATTTATTTGAATATGGCATATATTATAAAAGAAAGTCCAAAAAAACGTGCAGCTCGCAAAAACTCAGAAACGAGTCCCGGTTCGATCAAGAGAGTTATATGGTGTGGTAGATTTCTATCCCCCCTAGGGAATAAGGGTATCCGTTTTTACCTAAAGGGTGTGCTTTTAAAGATATAAGGGCTGAAAGTTTCGCCCTCTTGAAATTTCTAGAACAGTCTTCCGGAAAGTTCTAGAAGGTTCTCCATAGAGCTGTAGAAAGTTGTGGAAGGAGTGGCGGAGTATGTCGTGGAATGATCAGGAATAGGGAATCGGGAACATCATTGTGCAACATTCCAGAACACTATCTTATTGTCCTGAGCGAAGCCGGGTAACCCAGCTAGTTGTACAGTGTTATGAGTTGCCCATAAATTCTACGAACGGACTATACAAGCGGCAGGCAGCTGTGTGTCACGTGCTCAGTACATGTTCAGCATCGTATGATTATTGCTGTCCCTCTCAGGCTGGCAGAAGACATTACCATATATGGCCACACGGCGCGAAATCCAGCCAATGGCAGAAGACATTACCTTATAGGGCACGCGTTCGAGTCTTCCGTCTCGCTCATCATGGGCAGAGAGATCCAGCCACCGATCGCCAAAGGAACAGACATATTTCAGACAACGGCGCGAGCGGTCGTACGCACTACTACGTACTGTCGGGCAGTATGCCACCCTTCGACGCGGCTAATTAAGTCTTCACCTACGAAACAAGTATGGCGCTATCACCACAGCCGCCTGTATAATCCTACTGCCGCCTACCATAGCAGCCATGGCCGCGCACGGTTTTTAATCCGCCTACGTGCCGACGAGCCGAGTAATTCACAACGGCCGCCTACTTAATACCATGGCCGCCCAGACGCGCACGGCTTTTAATCCGCCTACATTGCCGATAGCCGCTTAATTCACCGTTATCACCCACCGGTTCGGTAAGCTGACCGAATCCGCCCACCATGACGCCGAGAAGCCGCCCTCTCCCGCAGAGCCGCCCAGTTCCTGCACACGATCTATGAGCTTTGCTCTAGATCTCTCCACTTCGTAGAAAGCTGCCTGCATCCGTACGACGCCACGTGAGATTTTAAACCCTCTTATAGTATTTCCGAGCCTAAATTCAGTAGTATTTCTAGTGCCTCTCTCTCTCTTATGCTAGGCCTTAAACAGCTTACCTGGTTGCCTGTACTGTTCACCCTTGCATTATTGAATACATTTGAATTGTGCCCAAACCTTGTTTCATTGGAGTCAACCATCGACAGCCTCGGAGGAGCCCTACGACCCTGAGCTGAGCCTTCCAAGCCGAGGCATATTGCCCCCGGGGGGCCTGCTTAACACTTGTTCCCCCCCCGGGAGGGACATATTTCTGGAGACCAGAAGTATAACACTGGACCCTACGTGGCTTCAGTATCACCCTGGCCCCAGGAAGTATGACACTGGCGCGCCAACTGGGCCGAAGTCTTGTCGATTGTTGTCTCCCTAGAAACATAATTATGTAATCTTAGCTATAAATATTTTATATTTGTGCTCCCATCAACAACGTTGTAGCTCTGTGTGAATTATTCCAAACGTCGCGAGTCCGTCGGCTAGTGCTATTCGAGTGTTAGGTATTTTAAACATTGCTTACTACCGTAGCATTCATTCTCACGCTATTACGTTTCTATCGCGGCAGTCAGAGTTGTTCGTCATTCGCGCGGAATTTTTTTTTAATTGAGTAATGAATCTCGTTATTTTAAATTCTCCACCTTCATGCTGTGTAAGTTGTATTATTTCTTCCTTGAAGAGCAGTGGTTGTTTCCAATAAAAGGTAGTAACTGCTGTCGGATTGTGCTCATCCACATCCGTTTCCCTGTAATAGGAGGATATAATGTCGACTGCCAGCAACTGCTCTCGTCTTCTATAATCGTCCGAAATTTTTTTTTGCTTTGTTCATTATAATAACACAAAATCATGGAGGCCACCATACCAATAATGGATAGAATATTAAATTTCGAGAAAGCAAACGCGTCGGTAATAAGAAAAATGTTGATGGATAGAGGCGTAGTTCCCAAAAGGGCTTTTTTAACTTTACGGAAACAATGTGTTGAGTTTAACGAATCCCGGAAGTTGAATTATAAAATAAACGTTAAACGAAAAGTTCAATAAATAATGAGTACAAGTAATAAAGTTAGTTTTCGTTTCTCTCAATAGGTAGTTTTAAATCACAAAATGGAAAACGACGTTACATAATGTTATAAAAGAGAAATTTTAAAGCAACGAAATTTAAAATCGAAAACAGAATAAGTTAATATGGAAAGCTTCCCTTGTAATATTAGTTAAAGCCACAATTGTTATTTGTCTTCATAGAAGTTTTGATTTATTGTTGATGCATCATAATAAATTAGAATTGTAATTTTGATTGTTGATTGTCTAGGGCAGAGTAGCTAACTGCGTATTGGATTAATGAACAGTTCAGGACAAATGTAGATTAATAGCATAAATTTTAGAAGAAAAAAGGAATAAACAAAATTCAGTCAAAAGTTTTTTTTAAGAAACAAAAGTTTAGGTACAGATCGGTTAAAAATAGTAAAGTTCTTAGAAGTTTAATGTTGTTTCGTTTGAAAATCATGAGTGTCATGAACCCACGGTTAGAGATCGTACGTCATTGAATTAATACTCCATATTACACAAATTAGAAAACACAATGTTGTTAAAGTAATAAACGTTCGGGAAAGGAAACAAACTTGTATATAAAAATGTATATAAACAAGGCAACGTGTATATAAAATGTATATAAACAAGGCAACGTGTATATCAATGTATATAATTGGATAAGTGTTTTTTTTGTTAGTTTAAGTTCTTGAAATCTATCTGAATTGCTCTCGTACTAAAGTGGTAGAAAATTAAATAAATTAGTGAAAAACAGTAGAACATCATTTAAAGAATAAATTCCAAACTTCAAGGTATACGTTACTAGATACTTGTTTTTTTTCGAATGATTATCTAAGGAAGGTTTAATAATAAAATTTTGTATATGCTATAGGTATTTACCATAGAGACAGTATTGGAACATGTTTTGTTTTTAATCGGGACTATCCCACTCTAAATAGTAGTATGCGGATAATAAAATAAACTATCGTTGGGAAAGACACTTCAAAAGAAACAAGTGAATAGCATCATATGTTCAAATTATCGTTTTAAATAAAAAATAACGAAGAATTTTTAAAGTGAAAATCCTTGTCATATTTAACAGAATAATCTCTCGAACAAAGAACATTTAAATGTTTAGCTTCAATTAAGTTTTTTTTCATAAGAATGAAGGAATGATTTCGGCAACAAATTTACATGAATGAATAACAGTATAATAGAATTCAGGATAGAAAAGATAAAATAAGTTTTTTTTTTGAAAACATCTGTGGAAAATTAGTAAAACATAAAATTAAAAAGTAAACTACGACAGTTAAATCGATATTGTCATTGTCATTTAGTAACAAAAACAAATAGTGAATAGAATCCAATTGATAATGTCTTACTTGTAATAAAGAAAAGGGTTATAAAATTATAAGAAATTGTCTTCTTCATTTTTTCTCGTATTCATAAATATGACAACGTGATCGTTGTAAGGAAATTATATCATATTAGATATTGAGTTAATAAACTCAAGAAATGTACTACGGATACATAGGTACCCGCGTATACAATTCTGGTTTCAAACCGTTATAGGAATGCCTTCCTCAGAATTAGGGCAAGGTGGGATTGTTAAGATGTGAAATCTTGAACAAAAAAAAAAGGAATTTGTGATATAGGAAAGAATTGGAATTAGAGAATTAACCCCTCAAGTAAGCTTTAGGTAATTGTAAATTCGTATAGTTTTGACATAGCTATTTTAGAAAAATGTCATGGCGCCCTTTAAAGTTAAATACAATGGAATTTTTTTTTTAAAACATAATAATAGTAAAGTGAACAAATAGTTAAAAAAAAATTATGAACAGGAAAGTTGAGATTAATCTGAGACTTATAGTAAAAAGTTATTAGTAAAAAAAGTTATCATCGGATAATATTGTTAAATTAAGAAGTAAATAAATAATAGACATGGAATTTTTTTTTAAAAAAGGAGTTTTCAAATAGTCAGTCAAACAAGTAAAAGTTTAAATTTTGAAAGTTGTAGTAAGAAGCAACGTCGTTAGCAATTCAATTATGATTCGAATTTATTTTATTTTTTTTAAATATGTATATAAATTGTTAGCTTATAACATGTAATGTTAAAGGTAAACACACGAATTGAATACTTAGGTATTTGAGCGACTTAGTCAGTGTGTATAACGCATCGTATAGCGGTGTTATTAAATCTGTGTTGTTAAAATTTGGAAACGATTCTTGTTAAATATAGAGTAACCTTTTAAAGAAAGATTTTATAGAAATTGTAGTATCATAAATTTTTAAATAATTAATGAAGTTCTGTTTTTTTGGATATTGTGTTATTTTTATGTGTTATTTTGCCAAAGCACAGGCATTTGAGAAGGATACTGTATTTTTCTCATTTGTGTTGGTGAACTAAGGCAAGGTTACGGTTCTCTGAACGTAACGGTGTGGCCACACGGAGATAGACGTTTGCAAACGTATCTCTTGAAAACACGAGAGGATTATAGTATAGCCTGATAATTATACGACGCTATAGGAGAGATCCTTATAATATGCCAAACGCTATAGGAGGTATCCTTATAATATGACCGACGCTATAGGAGGCGTATCCTGAGAATTACACGGAGAGGAAAACAGAAAAACAGAACAGAGTATGGAAATTAGTCCATCAGTAGGGAAAGAAATTGGTTACGAATTATAATAACACAGTAAATTTAAACACGAGGTGCATGTATTGTATTGTCCTCTACATAAGGTTGTAAAATGCGAATATGTATCAGTTTCATTGATTACATGACTTAGTCAGCATTATTGTCCATCATCGGATGACCTTAATAAAAAAATTGTAAATTTATTCACGAGGTACATGTATTGTATTGTCTTTTATATATAACCCAAGGACGTCATGAACCCTAGTGGTTAGTACGAGGTTATAACGCATATAACTTAACCTTTGTTATTAGAGAAGTATACAATTCCTTTCTTAATGGATCGTCATCACAAGTGTTGACAATCCGGGACGCCGGTATGTCTGCACGTGAAGACTTGTTGTCATTATTTTTATTATGAAAAAAAGAGGTAACTCACCTTACACTAGTGAAATTACTGATGCGATATTTAGTTCATTTATTGTAATGACTATTATTGGTAGTAATAATTTATTACCTTTCCATCCTAGTGCGTAGCCACTTAGGTTGTTTTTTTTTTTAAAAAAATTTTTTTAAATTTATATATGAATATGGTTACATAAGTATATAAATTCGTCTAAGAAACACGACACGATACACTGATTGAGGGCGTAGTTCAAGGAACCCTAAATTAGGCTAGGTTTTTCATTAGAAAAAACTGCGTTAGGTATTCAGTATCCTGCCCGGGACCGAAGTAGAGACCTAATTTCTATTTTCGTGGAACAATTTGCATTCTAAAAATTACTTAATTTTAGTTGCAATGAAAGAATATGCAAGCATATTCTTTTCTTTTCGTTGGCAAGAGACGGCATAAGAAAATTCTTGTACAAGTGGTAGGTATAAAGGCACCTAGTTCTCATACTGGGGTAGGTCATTGGGTAGTAAGAAACTTAGGAACCTTATGGTTGTAAATAACCTTGTGTATATATTAATATAAGGTCATGTATAAATGGAAATATCATTTCAATTAAAAAATTTTTTATTTTTTGTCCTTTTTTTTTTTCGGGTTTTTCAATCTCTTTCATTGTCGAATTATTCTCACATGTAGGTTAAATCGTTATAGTATTGGACATCTCACACGTTGCAATATAGGAGAAATTGGGGCGGTAAAACGTTCACAATCGGGTAGTTACCCACTCCTTAACGGGGTATGTCTCAATTCTAGCGTATGTTGGAGTGAATTCACGATGAAAAGGCAATGTAATAATTATATTACCACATTTTTGTTATCAGAATAGGCCCAATAGACAACACTATTCGGTTCACATAGGTTGTGGTGGTATCGAATTTTAACCTTCTTCCGCGATCATATAACAACGGTTACTCGTTGTGTGGTATTATAGAGCTGTTACAAGTCTGATAGGATGGAACTTGGGTATCGACCTAACGTGTCATTCGGCTGTTAACTATAATCCAAAGCGTGATAGGATGGCTAAACTCCTTAGAATTAGAGCAGGAAGGATTGTTGGAAACGCGAATTTCCGAACAATTAAAGTATATATGATTCCGGTGTTAGGAAGAAATTCGTTACTCAATTAAGAAAATTTTTTTCCTCTTCTAATAACATTGTCGGTAGTATTAAATTTTCGTATTTTTTGTGTAAAAATACGTGGCGTTGTTGTTATTTATTTTAATTTTTTTTTTTCTTCTCTCCTTACGTAGTCAAACCCTGAGAGTTTAAGTTGAGTTGAAACAAACTCGAATTGAAAGTTATTTAACAAAATTGTATACACACATAGAGTTTTTGGTGGGTAAACAAATGTATATTCAAGTGTTTTAATTATGATAAATGTAATTAATTAAATTACTATATAAATATTTTGTAAACACGTAATTGATTACTTCGGTATCAATATGGTAAGCCAGCGTGTAAAGTCCTTGCCATATCAGGACGCAATTGTACGGTGTTTTGTAACTTGCTATATCACTGTATTCAAATAAGGAGTAGTACTTCTCGTAGTAAGAAGATTTAAAAGTATGCACCCAGTTGAGTAAATTAGCTCGGTAATGTCATAAAGTTATGTCATTCGGGTCTTATTGTTCTTATTAGAGAATAATGTAATTGCACTTATGGTCATTACGGTTCGTCTGGTTATTTTGGTGGGAACACCTAGAGGGTGTCCTATGTGGTTTCGTCGAACGCAAGTTCACCGTGAGGATTCCAAGGGATCTATCCGGTTGTCTATGTCGTTGCGGCAAGGGTATATTTCTAGTATACCAAGTACAGCGCTGTACGGGTCACCGAGGGTGAGTCGAGAAGACATGAGAGGATTCATATTATGCCTGAAAATTAATATTCATGATAGGTTTTGTAGCGTTACCTTACAATTATATGCGAACATGAGAGGATGGTCGTTTATGCCTGATAATTAAATGCAAACCAGACAAACCATGACAAGCTGAGAGTGCGGGAAACTAACATTTGGGTTAGAATTGAATTGTGAAAATAGCATAGTGTATAAAAACAAAGTTGTATAATTTTAAGAATTCTATTGTAAGACGCGAATATGAGTTGATTTCGATCATTTCATGACATTGGTCAGCGTACAATATTCCATAACAGGAATAAAGTGTATAAAAACAAGTTGTATAATTTTAAGAATTCTATTGTAAGACGCGAATATGAGTTGGTTTCGATCATTTCATGACATTGGTCAGCGTACAATATTCCATAACAGGAATAAAGTGTATAAAAACAAAGTTGTATAATTTTAAGAATTCTATTGTAAGACGCGAATATGAGTGATTTCGATCATTTCATGACATTGGTCAGCGTACAATATTCCATAACAGGAATAAAGTGTATAAAAACAAAGTTGTATAATTTTAAGAATTCTATTGTAAGACGCGAATATGAGTTGGTTTCGATCATTTCATGACATTGGTCAGCGTACAATATTCCATAACAGGAATAGGGTTGGAAATTTTTTGTCTAATTTTAAGATTTTTACATGGTAGTAATCCTTCTCGGAAGGGTCATGTTTTCTTTATTTCTTCATGCACCTTCGTTAGCGTGTCTTGTATCGCACTAGGTACGTCACATTTTTTTAATTTCTTGAGAGAGTTGGCAACCTTTGTTCAGTTATTGCTAGTTTTTTTTTTAGCTTGGCTCACAGGTAGTTAAAATTTTGTTGGCTCTTAGGTAGGGAGTGTTTAAATCCTGGTGAAGAGGTAGCTCTGTACCTCACATTGTGGCAACCATCGCATCACATGCTGTATGGAAGGTCGTGGTCCCCTGCATCAGCCTCGCTGCCTTTTCCCTTCATTTTTCAGGGGGAGGAGGGTAGTGTTATGAGTTGCCCATAAATTCTACGAACGGACTATACAAGCGGCAGGCAGCTGTGTGTCACGTGCTCAGTACATGTTCAGCATCGTATGATTATTGCTGTCCCTCTCAGGCTGGCAGAAGACATTACCATATATGGCCACACGGCGCGAAATCCAGCCAATGGCAGAAGACATTACCTTATAGGGCACGCGTTCGAGTCTTCCGTCTCGCTCATCACGGGCAGAGAGATCCAGCCACCGATCGCCAAAGGAACAGACATATTTCAGACAACGGCGCGAGCGGTCGTACGCACTACTACGTACTGTCGGGCAGTATGCCACCCTTCGACGCGGCTAATTAAGTCTTCACCTACGAAACAAGTATGGCGCTATCACCACAGCCGCCTGTATAATCCTACTGCCGCCTACCATAGCAGCCATGGCCGCGCACGGTTTTTAATCCGCCTACGTGCCGACGAGCCGAGTAATTCACAACGGCCGCCTACTTAATACCATGGCCGCCCAGACGCGCACGGCTTTTAATCCGCCTACATTGCCGATAGCCGCTTAATTCACCGTTATCACCCACCGGTTCGGTAAGCTGACCGAATCCGCCCACCATGACGCCGAGAAGCCGCCCTCTCCCGCAGAGCCGCCCAGTTCCTGCACACGATCTATGAGCTTTGCTCTAGATCTCTCCACTTCGTAGAAAGCTGCCTGCATCCGTACGACGCCACGTGAGATTTTAAACCCTCTTATAGTATTTCCGAGCCTAAATTCAGTAGTATTTCTAGTGCCTCTCTCTCTCTTATGCTAGGCCTTAAACAGCTTACCTGGTTGCCTGTACTGTTCACCCTTGCATTATTGAATACATTTGAATTGTGCCCAAACCTTGTTTCATTGGAGTCAACCATCGACAGCCTCGGAGGAGCCCTACGACCCTGAGCTGAGCCTTCCAAGCCGAGGCATATTGCCCCCGGGGGGCCTGCTTAACACTTGTTCCCCCCCCGGGAGGGACATATTTCTGGAGACCAGAAGTATAACACTGGACCCTACGTGGCTTCAGTATCACCCTGGCCCCAGGAAGTATGACAACAGGTATTAGTTCATTTATGGTTGTACATAAATATATAATTTGCTGAAGTATTTATTTCGATAATAGTGTGTATTTAAAAATTAAAGAAATTTATGGAAAACTAAGGATATTTGTAAGATTAATTAAGTGACAGTAGTTTTTTTCTTAAGAATATTTTTAAAATGTCTCTTGACAGCTTTTGATTTCTGCTGGTAGACGATTGAAAAAAGTTCTTCCCTGGTAAGTGTAATGATGTTGTACAGACGTATTTAGTTTTGAGCATAGAAAATGTTTTCATTTAAAAATTGATATTTATCTTTTTCTTTTATAATTTGAATTAATGAATTTTTAATATATAAATCTTTAAATGTAGGTAGGGTCAGTGTGCCGGTTGTGGCCATTGGACCGGTTCTGGCCATTTTCAACTTTACAAGTCGAAATATAAGCTAAATAAAATCGAATATTTTTTCACTCTATGGCAAAATGCATATTTGTCAATGGTCTTCATTGACAAGATGACAAGTGACACAATAAATCTTATTGTTAACAGTTTGTGTTTGGTCGATGCGAATAAGTGTTGCGGAATTTTTTATTGAGATTGTTATCCAAAACCTTAAGGAACCCACTGTAAGTAATCTTAATATATATTTGTAATCCTTTTGATGTTTTATTTGAAAACAAGTTGTACCCATTATAAAAGGGTAAAGTAATATGTTTTTGAGGTTATTATTAGCAAATTGGTTGTTTAAACATGATTTTTCGATGTGGCCATTACCGACACAAGAATTTATACAAATGTATGGGTTGTGGCCACGTTGGTGGCCACAAGTGGCTCCCATACAGTACTAGTTTTGGCCATTATCTAAAAAAATGTACATATCCGCTAATTTTGATATTTTAACTTAATAAATTATTATGTTTCTTCTTCAGAACTGTGAAAATGACATTTGGTCCTGATTTTGTAAACTATAAAAGAATTATAACTGCACCAAAACATACTAAAACTAATGTAAACATGCGCCTAGTGGAATCGACTCATCTACAGTATTTGGAGAGTAAAATTGAACCAAATATGCTTAAAGGTCACTTACAGCACTGGTATGGATTGGACAGGTTGTACTGAAGGTTTGTTCCTGTATAAAGTATGGCTGGCCTTCAAAGACGATAATACTGCATTGCCAAATACAGATCTTACTTGTATTAATCTAGATCGAGTTACAACAACTCCAGAAACTCCTGTTATTGAACCTTCATTTCCAATAGCGGTAAACGAAGAAATCCTGGACGTATCAGCATCAACATCTGAAGATATTGTATCCTCTTCTGAGATTGTAGAATTGAATATGCTGCCTAATACCGCAGAATTAGTGAAAAAATGCGTCATATGGCCTGAAAAGAAGACAAATACTACCAGTCGAAAGAGAGAGTATATTCCTTCGGTGTTAACATCAGATAAATGGAAAGATATTATGATGGCAAAGAAAAAGGAGAAAGACAGAAAAGAAGAACAAAAACAGATAAAACTAGCTAAAAAAATAAATAAAAACATTAAAAAAAAGAAACCGACCATTGAAATTTTAGAGACGTCAGAGGAAAAAAAATTGCGTGATACGTCTCATTCGGACTGCGAAGACTGGATTCCACTGGTAAAGCCATCGGGTTTCGAAGAACTAGATCGAACACCCCTGGAAGGAGATTATGTCGTGGTTGAATTCAAGAATCCCAAAGCCACTTTTTATTATGTCGGCAAAATATTGTGTTCAAAAGACGAAGACAATGAGTTCGAGATAAGCTACCTGAGAAAACATAATACCACTGGTAGCCAATTCACAATGCCACAAATTCCTGATTTAGCATCTGTTGCTGAGATTGATATTAAAATGATATTGCCACCACCATTGTTTACGTTTACAGGTACAACCAAAAGGCAAAATTCTTTTTATACTTTCGAAATCGAACTCTCAGGTCTAAATTTGTGCCAAATCTTATTTTTTTATAAGTTTATTGTATAACTTGAAAAATAAACATCGATTTATAATCATTACTGTGTTTAATTTAGATAAAAAAATGTAAGTTCCCTTCATAGATTCATGTGGCCAAAACCGGCACACGGGTGTGGCCAGAACTGATTAAATTGTGGCCACAACTAATGCATGGGTCCAGTTCAATGAAAAAAAATTATTTAAAAATAATTAAAGAACTGTTACTGGATATATTTACACATATTAAAGACAGGTATTTTTATTGTACATTAATGTTGGAAAAATTATAATTTACATTTATGTGCAAGTTTGGTGCTCATTTAAAAACGAAAAAATCCTTAAGGTGGCCACAACCGGCCACTGACCCTACTTGAAATTCTTCAAACAGGCGTTCTGTTGGGTGGTCCAAGGATGTTTTTACTATAATTATAACAATTGTTCTTTGTACAATTTCAATTGGAAGAAGGTTACATTTATACGCGGATCCCAACTAATAATAGCGTATTATAAAATGGATTGAACTAAGGCATAGTAGATTAAATATAGATTCTTAAAAATATATAATGATATTTTTAGTCTTGCATAAAAATAAAGAAGCAATTGTGTTTCTCTGTAATGAACAAAAGATTTATTAATACTACGTATTTACAACTCACAATCACATTATTTTATTAAAAAGATATTCATTTACCTATAATGAACAAAATAAACAACATTTAAAGTCCTTATTTCAGGTTTCTTTAAGTATAATATAAGATAGTATTTTAATGAAATACTTCTGTTTAATGTTTGTATTTATAACTTGTTTGATCGTTACTAAGGTTACTGACTGTAGCTAACATCACTTCTGTCAGCAGTGACATCTAGTGAGCCACCAACTAACTTGTCGGTAATACAAATTAAAGGAAAGCACTCATAAGCGGTTTTCTTTGCATCTCCCCCCCTAGGTAGAAACAATCGCAAAAGAGAATGCACGCAATTGTTTATATACTAGCAAACACTGGACACAGTTATGTAATGTGGTAGAGGTTTGATTCTGTTTTCCTGTGTCCGGCATCAACTTCATATATTGAATTTGAGATCTTCTTTAGAATTTTGTATGGTCCAATCCGCAATTCCTCCAATTTCTTCCTATTTAATCGATTTCCGTTTTCCACGTAGACTCTGTCTCCCACTTCAAATTTATATTCTTCCCTGTGCAGGTCGAATATTTTTTTGTTGTAGTTGTGTGATTTTATTGTGTTTTTAAGAGCTAGTTCCCTATCTCTTTTCAGGTCTTCACTTGTATGTCTTGATTTTAATTCAAGTGGTAGAATATTCACATTTTCGCCTTCCAAGAGGTATTTTGGAGCAAACTTGGTGACTGTGTGTTCTGTTTCATTATATTTTTCTACACATTTCTGTGCAATCGTAGTCCATGCTGTTTTCTTATCATTTTCATTTATTTTACATCTTATCTTATTGACTAAAGTTTGATTAGCCTTTCATTCAACCCGTTTGAAAATGGTGCGTCCACAGCAGTGAAAACCATTCTTATGTTCTTCTTCAGAAATTCTTTAAATTCTTTGGAATTTATACCAGGGTATTGGTCCGTTAATACCATATCAATGTTGTATCCTTGTGTCACATTTTTCATTAATTTTATAAAATCACTCGAGCTTTGATTTCTTGATGTGAAAATATAGGCATATCTTGTGAAATGATCAACCAGAAGATGTAAATATTTCTTTGTTGAGCATGACCCTCCAAAGCCTCCAATGGTATCAATAGATATAATTTCAAATGGGCGTGTTGCTGGACCTAAATGTGACATTAAACCATATTTTGGCTTCCTCCTTGACTTGTTTTTTATACAAATTTCACATTCATCACAAATTTATTTAATGTTTTCGATGATATTCTTTGCTGTGTAGAATGGTGTTATTTTATTTGTCATCTGGGTTCTCCCAATGTGGCGGTAAGTATCGTGGACATTTGTTATTAGACTTTTGCTAAGTTGTTCTGATAGTACAATTTTTTTCCTTTTTTTATTCTTTTTGTAGTATATTTCATTCTCCAATATAAGTTTTCCATTTTGTAAGTCTAGATTGGTGTGTTGGTCCTTTTTTATATCTTCTAGGTTTATCAAATTTACTACTTTTAAAAAATCATCAGTATTTTCATAAGGTTCTAGAACTGGGTTTCTGCTTAAACAGTCTGCTTCTTGGTTTGATTTTCCTGGGTTATATTTAATGTTAAATTGATACATATTTCTATTTTTGAAACTGATAATTCGTGGTGGAAGTAAATTATAATAGATTATAATAAAACAAATAAAAAACTTTATTCCACTTAATTTTATTTGACCGTAACCGGTTTCAGCTCGTCAGAGCCATCTTCAGACTGGTACAAATAATTCTTAGCCTACGGTTTATATACATAACATATGGGGGAGGGGGAGAGGGGTAGTCTACAAGGATTTTAATAAATTATTTTTGTTACTAAGTGACTGTCGAATTTCTAAGTATTTTGGTAATTCCAGTGGGCTAATTACTTTGGGTTTGTAGCTCACTTCAATATCTATTGATTAGGGAAAAACCTTACAAGTCATGTGAATTATTAATGGACTAATTTTATTGTCAAATCGTTATTATACATATCTATGATCAATGGGATTTTTTAATTGCTTTTTGAAGGGATGCATGTTAACATTGGAGTGGGAATGGTCAAAACTAAATACATATTTTAATTTCAAAATTATTATGAAAATTATACCGGATAAAAACATGGTGTTTCAGTAAATGATTCTAATAGCTTATTAATTACAAAGTTACTTTTTGAAGGGATGCATGTTTACATTAGATCAGGAATGGTTTAAACTAAATACATATTTTAAATTTCGAAATTATTATGAAAATTACAATGGATACAAAAGCGGAAACTTAGCAAATGATTCTAATTGTTTATTCATTACAAAGTTAGGGTCTATTTTTTAGTTAAGCGAGTAATTTCTAAAGATTCTAGTCTATCTAGTTTATGACCTTTATTGCAAGTATGAAGAACTTTAACATCTCTGTCTTTATCAAACGAGTGTTTATTTTCTAATAAATGTGATGCTACATTCGATAATTCTCCTTTGTCATTCACCCAGTTTGTAAAGTGTTCTTTAATTCGGGTTTTGAATGATCTCCCTGTTTGACCAACGTAATTCGATGGGCAGTCAGCGCAGTTCACTTGGTAAACGCCTGAGTTTTCAAGTTTTTCTCTCTTATCTTTATTATTGATTAAAATTCTCCCTAGAGAATTCACATTATAAAAAGCTGTTTTGCATTTATCATTATTAGTTAATCTGGATATTTTTGTTGATATTTCGCCAATATAAGGGATTTTAACCCATTGTTTAGTGATATCTTTTTCATTTTTAAGGCCTTGTGAAATAATTGTTAATGTCAGTTTTTTATCCTTTTTCTTTTTAATAAGCTATTAATAGTTTCGCTTTTGTATCCATTGTTCTTTGAGATGAAACCGGTTACGGTCAAATAAAATTAAGTGGAATAAAGTTTTTTATTTGTTTTATTATAATCTATGTTAAATTGATATTGGGATAAATAATATACCAAATCCCCTAGTTTTTCGTCAGTTCTAGCCTTTATGTTCATATTTTATAATGGTTTATGATCTGAGTAGACCGTAAATTCTTTTCCCATAAGCCAGTGCTGCCAATATTTCACAGCTTCTTTTATTGCCAGACATTCTAGGTATATTGCTTTCTTCTTTTTTTGAGCTTCAGTCAATTTTTTTGAAAAATAAGCAACCGGCTTACTATCCCCGTTTTTATCTTTTTGTTTCAGCTCTGCTCCCACTCCTTTGATACTAGCATCTGTGAAAATGCTTATTGGTAGTTCGGGGTCAAAGATATTTAGAAGTGGTTCTGAACATAACAATGCTTTTATTTTATCAAATGTTTCCTGACATTCTGTGGACCATATGAATTTCACATCTTTCCATAATAAATTGTGTAACGGGTCCAGGATAATCGCACTGTGTGGCACAAATTTATGATGAAAATTTTTTTTTCCTAGGAATTGGCGTATATTTTTTTTTGTTTCCGGAATTGGAAAGTTTTTGACAGCGGTTTAAATAATCTTTCAGAGGTCTGATTGAATTGTTTTCTATTATGTGACCTAAATACTTGGCATATTTTTTTTTGCAAAAGTACATTTTGAAAATTTTAGTCTAAAACCTTCTGTTAGAATTGCCTCCATTAGTCTTGATATATGCAGCATATGTTCTTCAAAAGTTCTTGAAAAAATTATTATGTCGTCTATAAAATTTACTGCAAAACTGGAGAGTTTGTATTTTCTTATGATGTTGCTCAATATTCTTTGAAAAATGGCTGGGGCCGTCCTTAATCCAAACGGGAGACACGTCCATTGAAAATGACCTTCTTGTGTTACAAATGCAGTTTTATATCTATCTTGAATTTTCAAAGGAATTGACCAAAATGCCGAATTTATGTCAAAAGTAGAAAAATATTTACAGTTTACGGTTTTAACCATCAAATCCTCAATCAACGGAAAAGGTTGTGAGGGACGACAATTTTGTTCAATTCTCTGAAATCTATACATAACCTTGTTTTTTGTTCATCTTCTTTTTTATATGCCATAGTTACTGGAGCAGCAAATGGGCTATAAGATTCCTCAATTAAATTCTTCTCTAATAGTTTTGATATTTGATATTCTATTTCTCTTCTATCTTCCGCTGTGCATCTGTATGGACGTTTGTAACAGTATTTATCCACTATCAAGTCAATATGAGCTTTATAATGTTTTACAGTACCGACGTCATATTTATCTTTGGCGAAGACTGGTTTATATTTTTCTATCAACTTATCAATTTCTGATTGTTGATATAAATCTAGATGGTTTATTATCAGTTCAAATCCATCCGTGTTTATATGTTCATTGAAATTTATTTCACCTTTGTTTATGTTTTTGGTGTCTTGTTCCTCAGAATGAAAAAATAACCTTTCTTCAATTTTTTCACCTAGTACATCAGGAATGTTGATATTTGTTATATTTTAAGTATCATTTTTTGAGTAGTTATTTTTTTTTTATATCCTCATCTCTTGAGGTCACTTCTTCTGGGTTATTACATTGTATAATCTTTAATTCTTCGTTTTGCATTAATTTGAACTTTTTTATACAATCCAAACCAATTATAAAATCGTAATTAAAATGTTCATTATCTACTACAAATATGTCCATAATTCTTTCTATATTGAAGATTTTTATTTTTAGTGTTACCATACCTTTTGTTTTCTTCTCACCATTAATAGTCTTTAAGTTAACTGTTTGTATATCACTTGTATATGCTCTTGGCTGTATCTTTAATAATTTTGCATTAATTAATGACACATTTGATCCCGAATCATAAATTCCAGAAACTTTTAAAGCATCATAATAGTAACTTGACTTCTATTAATAGTGGCACCACTAGTTTTTTGGATTGTTCTCATTCAGTTCAATTTCCAATTCAGAGTTATTTACCGTTTTTACAACTGCTTTTTGATTTTTCTCCTTAAACCAGCAATTTTCCTCAAGATGGTAACGTTTCCCTTTTTTCTCGTTAACAGATTCGGCATGGTTTTTTTTCTTCAATTTCTTTGGATTTAGCGCCAGAATATATAATACTTTTTTTTTCGTACTTATTCTTCCCAACAAGATGTTCCAATTTTCCTATTTTATGGTAAAGATCTTCCGTTCCTTGTAAAATTTCTCTGTCAATTTTATCAGTCACATAATTAGGTAGGCCAAATGCTATGAGGTCGATAAGTGTCCCAGAATCAATTGATTTCCTTACTTCCAGCAGTAATTTTACTTTTTTTAAAGCATACTCGAGCAACGAACCTGTTTGATATTTAAAGGCGAGAGCATATCTAATGGGTGACCATCCTTTGTTTGCAAACGTATCACAAAAGTTTTATTCCCATGCGTCCCATTCCGATTCCACTGTAAGTTTCATTAGCATGCAGCTGTACCACTCTACACCGGAGTATTCATAAAATGTTTCAAAATTTCAATTTTCTTTTTGTCTTCGTTGATTTGGAAGCGTTCACATTCTTTATTAAAATCTTCAATCCACTGGTTCGCATTTGAGCTCCTGCCAGTGAATTTGCTAATCATGAAATCGTTTGCAATTTTCCCTAAATTTTGAGTTTCAGATTTTGTTTGTTTCCCTTCAAGCAATGCCTCTAAAAGTTTTTCCAGCGGTTGACTTGATCCACCAAGTATAGATTCTGCCTTATTTGTGTTTTCCATCATTTCTTCTAGGTAAATATCATTAAACTGTAAGTTTTGTTCCGTATCTAAATATATTTTTGACATATCATCGGTCAAGGTTATCCATATTTTTCTTGTTTGATGTCTTTTATTTAAAGATTTTTTTACCTTAGCATAGTTTGGAGTGCTTGTAATTCCTTGGTGTAGATTTGTAGGCTGGGATTCGGGTGGTATTTCAAAAATCCGTCCATCAGGTGTAGCGATCGAGGTTATGCATATGACGTTTGATTTTCCATCTGCCGTTGGTCTCACAGCAAAATCGAACCTCTATGTTCCGTGAAATAGTTGTAGTAAATGTTGTTTTATAATGATATTTTTAGTCTTGCATAAAAATAAAGACGCAATTGTGTTTCTCTGTAATGAACAAAAGATTTATTAATACTACGTATTTACAACTCACAATCACATTATTTTATTAAAAAGTTATTCATTTACCTGTAATGAACAAAATAAACAACATTTAAAGTCCTTATTTCAGGTTTCTTTAAGTATAATATAAGATAGTATTTTAATGAAATACTTCTGTTTAATGTTTGTCTTTATAACTTGTTTGATCGTTACTAAGGTTACTGTAGCTAACATCACATCTGTCAGCAGTGACATCTAGTGAGCCACCAACTAACTTGTCGGTAATACAAATTAAAGGAAAGCACTCATAAGCGGTTTTCTTTACAAATATATATATATATTAATTTTCTAATTTTGTTTACTACTTGACATATTTGTTCCTTCCATTTCAGATTTTTATCGGTAATTACTCATAGATATTTAATTTTATTTGTTGTTTTTAGCATTGTACAGCTTGTTTTGCAATATTTTTTGGCTGTGAATTTTAGTATTATCATGTATGACAATGTTAAATTTTTTAGGAGCATCGTTTGAATGGATTGCAAATGGAATTACAAATGTCTTTTCACTATTTAGTGATAGTAGATTAGTGTCTAAAAAATTCTTAAGCGTGTTGATGTCTTCTATGGCCTTTAATTCTATATTTTCCCAAGTCTTTTCACTTATTATTAATACTGTATCGTCGGCGTATGATGTAATTTGACCATGTAAAGGTTGAAAAAAAATATTGTTTACATATATGGTAAATAGAATTGGTACAAGCACTGTACCTTGGGGGATTCCAAAGCTTGAAATCTCTTGATCACTATTAACACGATTGATTTTTACCACTTGAGGGCGGTTTTTTAAGTAGTTGGTGATCCATTTAATCGCGTTGCCTTTTAAGCCAATATTATTTCAATTTTTTAATAGCATCTCATAAGATATGCTATCGAATGCCTTTCTGAGGTCAATAAATATACCCGCACATTGTTTACCTTTATCTAATGATTCGTAAAGTTACGTTAGCAATAGCATCTTGTGTCCTGAGTGATTTTATAAACTGGTTTTTGTGTAGTATTTTATTACCATCTAGGAAATTTACCAAATGTTTTTTTACTATTTTTTCAAAGATCTTTCCTATATTAGAAATTAAACATATGGGGCGATAATTCGTTACTCGATGTGGATCTCCAGATTTGTAAATAGGTGAAATTATTGTGTTTTTGTAGTTCATTGGAAATATTCCATGTGTTAAACTTAAGTTTATTAAATGAGTGATAGGTTTTATTGTAAGGTTTCATAGATTTTAACATGTATGTCGTAAAAGAATCAAAAGCGGGAGACGAACCTCCTTTCATATTTTCTATTATTTTTAAGCTTTCACATTCTGTTGTTGTTTCAAACGTTGAAAGTATATTACGTTTCTTGTTTTGTTGCACGTAGTGTAAAATCATTATATTCATAAATATTTGTAAAATTATTCATAAGTAAGTCTAAGTTTTGTGTATGCAAGAACACTTTTTAATTGCAAAAATTCAAAAGTCTTCCCCAGCCCCACAGCAAACAAAACAAATCAGAGTGTGCAATTCACATGCGGTAAAAGTGAAACCTTCAGAAAACCATAGTAGGCAAGAGTAGGGAGAATAGTAGACCGATTACTCTATCTCATTCTCTCGCAGACTAAATCCTATATATTGTTATGAAGTACTTTCTTGAATCTTTACTTCCAACCCCTGTATGATGATTTGCGCTAGGTACTCGATATTCAATATTATTTGTTGTAAGGTTGACCACACCGACGTGCCTTCATTAGCCCAGATTTCGGTGGGAGGGGTAAGGGACGCGGCCAGAGGCTGGGTGAGCCCTAGAGAGAGCTCTTCTGGTTTTAGCTTTCCGACGAGACAGTCATTTTCAAAAGTTGTGTGAAACACGTGTTTAGATATTAAAATAAAAGCAGTGATGTTGGTTTCCTGACAAGGTCGTCTGCTCAGATGTGATTCGGTGTAAATGTACGTAAGCCTTATTTAATTATGTTATTAATTCATTCCTTTTATTGTGTTTTAGAATCATTAACTTTCCGTTCACAAAGAAATAAAAGCTTTTTCCTAGTAGCGTAGACTCACAAATAAATTCTTCAGTATTTAAAGCGACAAGGGATTTTTTAATTTATAATAACCTTACATGTATTTATTCAATCAATGAGACGATAAAAGTCCTGAATCAAATCGGTGAGTGAACTGAAAACACGAGAACCTACCGATCGAGCTAGCGGTAAGCCTTGTAAGTATTTTATAAATTGAACATTGTGTGGTTTTTCATTATTAATTTGCCCATAAGTCTGTAATAACGGTTCAAAACCGTAATTAGGTAACAAGATGTATGTGTTTGACTCTTTTTTTTATGTCACTTTTTCGTTTCATCGAGTTTCAAATCACAACGGTGCTAAAGAAGTTTTCACTTAAAAAATTGAGGGTTAATAAAAAATGCCAATTTATGCACAAAGTTTCAACCACTCATTTATTTCACTATATAGAATAACAATTATTTTACATTACATTAGTTAAATTAATTTTATTCATGGACCATTTTATCTTTGGTTATTTTTGAACCGGATGGAGATAATAATTAAAAAAAAGTTTTTTTAATTAATTATTATCGTTTTGTTGAGAGAAGAGTAAATAAAAAATATTTTTAACAATTTAAATCTAAATACAATTATTAACTTGTGATAGTTATTATTGTTACATGCGATAGCCGTTTCGCCATTTGAAGGAATCAGCTGACGTAAAAATAACAACCTCTTGAAATTTATTATAGGTATAGTTACCTACAAAAAAAAAATTATAAATTAAATTAAAGTTAAATTATAATTTGTAATTAATAATTTTTTTAAATATCTTGGCTTTAAGGGTCGTTAGCTGCACCAGTACTATGAATTAACATGATTAGGAATAGAGAATGATATGACTTCAAAAGAATAAAGACATGTGATTAATAATATGTAGTTATAAAATATCCTATTATACAATAAAGTTATAATTAAGAGATAATTTGGCATTTATTATTGTTCTTATTCTACACCAATAAAAATAATTATAAATATTTATCTGGTATTGTTCATTTACACACTTTAATAAAGTGCAATTTCCTATAAAGATAATTATTGTGCACGAGTAAGTGATTGTGCGCTTTTATAATCACCGTGACGATTCACAGATACATACCGTAAGGGCAAAAAAAGGGAATAAACATACATTCCTTATCGTTTAAATGCTGCAGCTCTTTCAAAAGATGAGATACACACTGTATGTAGGTCTGTTTCCTCAAAAGGAAAAAAGACATAATTTTCTTGCATCTCTCTCACACATCGCACTGTTACTTCTCTGTGGAAGCCTAACAATATTACTTGCCGGGGTGATAATTTTTAAAATATGGAATAGAATTACAAGGATAATATATTGAAAAGTGAGTGAATTCCAAAAATTCAAATGTCAATGCGTTGATGATTTGGCTTTTGTTCTTAAACGTAAAATGCTGCCGCTCTTTCTTACGCACTAAATAACAACAGTCGAAAATGATACAAACGGTGTATGTACGTCTGTACCCCCCAAGGAAAACATACAATCATTTTCATGCATCTCCCTCACACATATAAAAAAAAATTATACACAATTCCCATCTTAAAAAAGTAGTACTATAGAGGAAACAGTCACACATATTTTGTGTGTCTCACCATTATTTAATGAGTAAGAAAGAGCTGCAGCATTATAGCGATAAGGAACTTATGTTTATTGCCTTTTTTGCCATCTCGATACCGTAACCGTGTATCGTCACTGTAATTATAAATGCGCACATTGATATTTTAGTGGCGGATTACAAGTGATCACAATATAATTATTATACACATTTATCACATGGCTTTCTAACAGATATTGGTTATTATTTGTAATCAACCGTGAGTTTAAATAATATTATGACTGTAATCACTGAAACTGTGATCTATACCGAATTGGAAAAAAAACCTATTATTCTCGAAGAAAACAACAAAGATCAATTTCACCAAAGTAATAAAAAAAAATAGTTTTGTGCAATACATTTCTATCAGTTTTTCTCAGTGGCTGTAATAAGAAACTTCTTATTATATGACCCTTGTGATAATTATGTCCATAAAAACTGTGAAGAAAACACTTTCAAAGATTCCTGAGGTATTGTAGAGATCACATGGGAGACTAGACCTCGGGGGTGGTGGGCTTGTCGCGGATCTCGGTGAGGGGCTCCTCTTCGCGGGGAGAGGGGGTGGGCGGCTCACTGCGGAACACGTAGCAGTACATCAGCGAACAGATAGAGGCACCCAGGAAAGGGCCCACATAGTACACCTGCAACAAATAAATGTTTTTTAGATTAATTACTTAACATTGTCCGACACCATTGGTATTCCTAGCATTTTAGATTTGCACTAGTATTATTTATTGAGAACATTATTATGACAATAATAGCCAGAGTTAAAAAATGAATTTATTTTTTCAAAAATTGTTGAAGAATAATGTACCCACCTACGTCACTTAACTTGCACATATAAAATATCATCATTATAATATCATTTTTTTCTTATTTGCTTACTTAGTAGTAGTTGCTTACTTAGTAGTAGGTAGTTTTGATATTATATATTTTTAAATTATGTACTTTTATATTCTAAACAATTTATATTCGAAGGTTAGTCAGAAAGTAATGCCTCCTATTTTTTTCTCCTTTAATTGTCAAGAAATGGAGTTACGTAGGTCGAAAACCACTCTATTGATGATTAATTTGTCACTTTTCAATACCATCTCCGTCCATTTCCAAAGTTTTTGTCCATCTTTTAACAAGGGCATGTTTCTTAGAGTAGTAAAAAGCATGGTCTTGCTTCGTAAGCCATTGACGCACGGAAGTTTTCACGGCTTATCTTCGTAGTGAATCCCACGATTAGCGTCTCTTAGCAACCCTAACAGATGGAAATCTGATGGTGCCAGGTCAGGCTGTATGGAGGAACTTGGCAAGACTATCCATCCAATTTTCATAATCCCTTCAGTGATGTGATAACTGGTATATGGTCTTGCATTGTCATGAAAAAGAAGAACTTCCACCGAAAGATTGTTTTAAGCTTTTAAAGGGTTGTGACATTTTGGATAGAATTTATTGTGCATCCCTGCTCCAAAAAACCAACCATAATCAAACCCTCTGCACCCCAGAACACTGTCGCCATAACTCTCCCTGCCAATCGCACAGTTTTGAATTTTTTCATTCTCGGTGAATTTGTGTGATGCCAATTGATTGACTTCTTCTTTGATTCAGGTTTAAAAATATGAACCCATGAGTCTGGTCACATTTTTTCTACAGTTGCATCACCGTACACATTTTCAGTCTTTCATGAATGCGAATATGCATTTCACCTTCTGCATTCAAGAATTTAATCACAGAACGCTAACTAATATGAATATTGATATCGCATTGATGCAGAAAGTTACTATTGCAGTAGATTGTAAATGAAGGTTGGAGGAATAGCGCAAAATGATTTTTTTTTTAATTTAACTAACTTTATTCAATTAGAAAAAAAAGAATAAGTACATTATTTTTTGACTGACCCTAGTATGTACATATTTAAAACATGTCAAAAGCTGTTTAAATTTCATTCCCCTCTCATTAAATACCAAAAAAACTACAACAGTCATAAATACATTAACAATACAAAAATAAACTAAAAATAGATCATTATATACTTTTTTGTATACAAATCTTTTCAAAAGTTTGTCATGCAAATTGCACTAATCCAGGGCTTTTTAGGTTTACGGCACAATCTGTGTGACAAATGTTTTTTTTTTTTAATTTTATATGAATACCCACAAGTCTCAGCAGCTCCCGTCTGGAGCCAGTGAGACTATGGCATCCCTAATTGGGATATTTTGTGAGGCTGAAGGTAGTGGGGAAGGAAAGGAGGTGGGGAAGAGGAAGGTGGGGAAGTACCTGGCTATTCAGATCTGGTCAGTACCTGGCTATTCAAGAAACGTTTCAATTCTGAATAATGGTCTTACACCATGGCAATACTGACAGTATCTTCTACTCTGGAACGTGCCACAAATATACTAAATATTATTTTAATTGAATTGTGAAATAACACAAATTAATCAAATAAAATTAATTTGCCCAAGCGGGAATTCGATCCCGCGACAATCGGATTGCGAGTCAAAAGCCCTACTGCTTAAAAGTCAAAAGCCTAAATGTAATTTATGTATTAAAATATTATATTAATATGTACATGTTACACCCTAAACTAAATGTATTGTCAATAAATAATAATAATTACCCAGTGGGAAGCCCATTGACCGGTTAAGAGGGCGGGGCCAAAGGACCTTGCAGGATTCATACTCGCTCCGGTGAAAGAACCCTGAAAACGTAAAGCAGATAATATTTATCCAAACCTGAAACGTAAATCCATCAAGATGCTACAGATTATACATACGTTGACAGCATCCGTAGCAAAGTGGTATACACATTTCTTAGATTAGAGTTTGGGAGATGCAGATTTTAAGCCCTTTTCAATTGTCAATTTGTTAATTATTAGTATTATTCTGCTTTGTAGTATATCTATGTACGGAATTATGTACTTCTTTGTAAAGTATATCTATGTACTGAATTTTTGAAGGATAACAAAAGCTTTGTTTTTGAAAATTTCAGTTTAAAAGGAGAGTAGGTACAGACCATTTGATGTTGTCTGATAATTTGAAGGAAACATATCCTAAGAAATAGGAAATTGGGTGTAGCTGAAAGCACGGTTCGAATAATAACTTACTCGTGTAAACGATTCCATTATGTCTTTTGCAAGACTTTTTATAAAATCTTCTTTTTTAGCCTACCTGTATCGAACGTGTCGACGAAAGCGTATGACAACCCTGAGAATTCAAGAATGGAATTTACGCTCCCACATAATACCGTGCCGCTGCGCGTTACCCCTTCCAATAACCTACGAAACAAAGGGAGTGCTCTCATTGGCCAACGAAACACTGTGCATTTAGAATGATGTCTACAATGCTATTACATTCTACAATTAACTTATCAATTGAAAACATAAACGCAATTGATAATAAATACATGCTGCAGCATCATTGGACTCGAAAACACATCTGAATAACCACGTAATACTTCCACCAGGGACCCCAGACAGCAATGATCAAAATCAAGGAAATGATTGAGTATTTACGTTATCCCCACCCTGCTACCAGACGCGGCGCCATTGGTCAATGCTGAACAAAGGAAATGTTTGAATCGTAAATATTTACGACAGCCAATTTACATTCCGAAAAACTCGGAGCTAAATTTCGGGAAATCGGGAATAATTTGAATCAAGAAATATATATCATCACCTAAAAATAGGTATATACTACAATAACACCTCAAAAACTGTCGTCTACCAGTGATTATTGCACTTTAAGAAAATATTTACTTCTAGATATTGTATCACATTTGTAAACTTGTGCCTTTTCTTGTTGAAACAATAAAAATTATGTGAGACTTCGGTTTATTGGAACAGGACTGTCTTGGCAAAGGTTATCACACAGATTTTTAACACATCTGCTCGAAAATCATAGCGATTGGGAAAAATACGTAAACGCAAGCACCCTTCAGAAACAGGGAGGTTCTGTGTTCCAAAAGTCCAACCCGGATTTGCCCTATAAAACAAACGGCAAACCGGTAGGAAATCAGTTCAAAAACTACCAGCCAAGAAGTCACAAGTCTCCAAGAAACTGAAGTCTCCAAGTTCTAACCTACTTTAAAAGTGTTTTTTTTTAATCAGTTTAAATTCTGTTCTACCTTTCTCCCAGTATCCCATTATCCTGACCCCAACAGTCTCCAAAAGTCTCCAAAAGTCTGCAAGTCTTTTAAGTGTTTTTACAACAGTTATAGAGTCAGTTTTTGCTAATTTAACTTAGAATCATTAAATCCAGAAGTTAATGACATTGGCGTGCCAAGTTGTGTCCAGCTCCCTATTTTTGCAATTTGTGTACAAAACGTCTAGTACACTACCCCTCACCTAATTTCTCTTCCAGTCGGCACACAGTGGCGGATTTTGATGATTTGGCGTGACATCGCTTTCGGTGTTCAAACATTTGGTGGTTCATTGTGTGTACATATAACTTTTGCACTGAGTATTGTGTTTTATTGTGTATAATATTGTAATTCTTAAAAAAAATCAGATAACAAAAAATGAAATAAATGTACGAATGGTAATAAAAATATTAATTTTTACGGTGCTCCAGATTTTATGTCCAGGTTAAATCTTTCCCGAATGAAAGACTATACCCTTCCACACACTTTTCCACAAATGATTATCTAGTAAATTCACGCAATGTAAGTGCACTATATAAGTATAATAAATACAAAACAATACATCAATCCACCAGAAACATAATGGGAAAATATTTCACCGACTCCAGATATTTTCATATCAGAGGGTTCGGCTCTGATGAAATACTAACTGGTCCGATAAATCCTACTGATCCCTCAATATAAATATTTTAAAAATCTTTTGTAATCCTACAAGTATTTAAAATGACTGCCTTTTGCATTTTTATATATAAATTCTTTCTAATACGCCTAAATTTTGAATGAAAGAGTTAGGTATAATGCCAGTAGAAATGCAAAAATCAGTCATTTTAAATACATGTAGGATTACGAAAGATTTTTAAAATATTTATATTGAGGGATCAGTAGGATTTATCGTCCAGTTAGGAGTTCTACCGAGCCGAACCCTCTGATATGAAAATATCTGGAGTCGGTGAATTATTTTCCCATTTGGTCTCTGGTGGATTGACGTATTGTTCTTGTATTGATTTATATTTATTATACTTATATAGTGCACTTACATAGCGTGGATTGACTAGATAATCATTTGTGGAAAAGTGTGTGGAAGGGTTTAGTCTTTCCTGTGGGGAAGATTTAACCCAGACATAAAATCTGAAGCACCAAATATAAGTAGAAAATGTGATTTTCGGTTGCGACCTTATGTTTATAGGAAGTATTAGGAAAAACATGGTGATTATGATTAGCATTCACTCATAATAGTCATAATCATTGAAATAATTTCTAATGACAGTGGAACAATTGGATAAATTGAATAAGAATTACAAACAATAAACAAAATATTATTAATTGATGTACATCTTAGGATTTAAAGCACGTATCTTGACGAATATTAAAAAAAAAACTTTTATTCAATGATAAGTATATAAACAACCTGATTCTGCACACCTTCAAACTCATCTGGATACAGCAGCGTAAACGCGCGCCCTTATAATACTTGGCTAATTTATATAGCGCCGTTTTTGTAAGAAATCACCTCAAGGGCGCTGTAAATGTGTTCTGTGAGTGTCACACAGAGTAAGTAAGCTTCAAATGTTTTTTACGAGTACATTTAAATTTGTTATGGCAGAGGTTAATTGAGAATTCATTATTAAAAAAATATACATATTTCGGGAACATGCCGATCAGGGGCCAATGTCGCGCCAGCCCTCAAACTTCCGCCACTGTGAGGCAGTGAAATTTGATCACAGATAGGGGGATAGACTCACCGCGGACATGGCCAGGGTGGCGATGGTGAGTCCGAACTTGATGGAGATCCCGTCCGTGTTGTGACTGTTGCGTTTGTCCCACAGCGAGCAGCACAGCAGAGTCAGGATGCCTGTGATGATGGCCTCCACGATGACGGCCTGGAATCACAACAACTACAGATTGTAACGTCTGAATAAGGAACTCCTGTGAAATACTATGGCTTTAAAAAAATATGTTAATATAGACCAATAAACGCTGATTCTGAAAACATAAGTTTTATCAAATAATATAGGACGTAGAGTTTTAAAAAATATATAAAAAAGTGCATTTTTAATACTGCCGTTGAAACACGCCGTCATGTTGGTAGAATTAAACTGTTTAGTGGTGACGTCACTGGTCACCGTAAAGTCATTACACAGAATGTAGGTATGACCAGTGGCGTAGCGAGGGAGGGGCGGGGGGGCGGTTCGCCCCGGGTGCCATCCATGCTAGCTACGCCACTGGGTATGACGCAAGCCATCGTATAGGTCTCGCAAGTTAAGTTGACTTCATCAGAGCACTCACACAGATGCAAAACTTTCATACAACGTGTTTCCTTTTAGGCTTTAAAAAAAAAACAATCAATGATTATTTCACAATTGAGTATTCGAAGCCAAAGCGTGTTGAAGTCGGTCGCATAAAACTCTTTTTGTTTTACAACATCGTTATTGAAATACTGAAGGTTATCATTTTTTTCTAAACTAAATGTGATAATTTTCAGGCCTGAATTCAAATTCAAATTCATAAAAAAAGACAATGGTATTGCTAATAATTCTTAGCCATTTATCTGTAAATAACAAACTTTCATTGGCAATGATCCTAATTCACGGAAATTACGGCAATTGGAAATTATACCTAATTGTTTTTCGGAGAATAATTATTATTCTGACCAGAGATATTTATTTTACAAAGCATGTTTAATGTTAATTTAATATGATAATAATATGAATTCATCAGTGTAATTATCGATCTTGGGTTCTAATTTTTCATATTTATCTTCTTGTTCCTTGACCTTTCTAAAAATGTCTTCGAATGTCTGGTCATCAATTGCGACAACTTCTTCTCCAAGTAAAGTCTGGACGGAATCCATCGTAAAACTAACATTCCTGGCAGCTACGCGTCCTTTTATTATTCCCCAACAGAGTTCAATTGGGTTCAGCTCGGGGTGGTATGGTGGCAGACGCAATACTGAGTGACCATGCTTTTCCAGCAATTGGTCCAGAATGTATTTCTTGACTCGTATCTAGTGGAGCTTAATAATATCATACAATATTGGTATTGTGTTTTTAATCGGATACGGTATTCCATGCTTTTCCAACCAGGTCAGCATAACTCATTTTCTTGAAGTTGATGTCGGAATCCTTTTGCATTCTTCATTGTGGTATGACGCATTGTCTATAACAAGCAGAGATTTTGGTTCTAGATTTCGCAAAACCTTTTCCATGGTCCATTTTCTGTAATTGGCGGAATTCATAGCACCATGGTAGTCGCCAGTCCTCTGATCAGATTTAAATGTTAGCAGTGCGTTGGGTACAAAACCATTTTCACTGCAAGCATGAAGTATTATTAGACGTTTGCCTTTAGACACAGGAACTTTAGCACGCGGTGTTGTATGTGTACTGTGAATGTATGTCTCATCAGAATACACAATTGGACGTCCGTATTCTTCTAATTTAGTGAGATATTTGGTATGTTTAAGTCGGATATCATTTTTTTCAATTAGCAACTTTCGGTTTGTTTCTGTTTTTCTCCATCGAAAACACAAATTGTGAACAACTTTACTTAATGCAGTTATACACCCTGCGTAGTCAATGTCTCCTTTCAGAACTCTATGAATCTTTTTCATCGTGGCAAAGACTTATGAACTAAATGAAAATCATTCACACATCTTCTAATAATTTCCTTATCGAAATCATCTACATCTGATTTCGTTGATAGTCTGCGTCGTTTCTTCCGTGCTGAATGTTGGTCGTTGAGTTGACGATGATGACGGTGGTGTTTCTGCTTCCTTTGCCACTCCAGTTACGATACGTCGAATACTAGTCTGCGATACTCCAGTTGCCGGTAAATTTTCGTAAGTGGTGTCCAAGCGTATTATTGATAATTTTTAGAAAAAAACTTTAGATTCGCCGTAATTACTATAAAAGGAAACTTTTTGCATTCCGGGAGGCGGAAAATGATGCATTTTAATTTTCAATTGCGTAAAACCAAAATTCACTTCGCGAATCGATCGCCGACTGTCAGCGGCCATTAGGTAAGTCACTGTTATGTTGGTATCCCTGATGCATTAACAAGAGCTAAATACGACCGTAGCAATCTTCGTGGGATATACGAAAACGCGCGTAATTATGAAAAACAGAATTAATAATATTTTTATTCAAACAGTTAGATTAAGCTTTATTATCACGAAAAGTGAGTATTTATGTCGCGGGAGGCAAAAATACATGCAAAAATATGCATTTAACATTTTAATTTGATTTGCTTACGCGGTAACGCCATTTTATATTTACCGTTTTTATTTCACAGACAATCAATCATAATTACACAAACCCGCTAGACAAACCCTGCTTTGCCAAACAAACCATTCAAAACCTGGGATGTTTTTTAAAATTATGATGACATGCAGCTTTCGTAGTTTAACCTCAAAGTTCCGTATTATCCGTGAGGTGGACTAAATGCACATTTACCATGATTTTTAGCTATAAAAAAATAATTTTACATTGAAAAATTTTTTTTTACATTGAAAAATTATTTTTTTAGAAAAAAAAAAACGCGGCATTTTTTTTTTTACTTAAAAAATTATTTTTCAATGTAAAAAAAATTTTTTAATGTAAAAAATAAATTTTCTGTTTATTATTATTATTTCTATTCTTCAATTATAATGACGACGAATACCATTATGAGGGATATCTCTGCGAATTCCAGTGGAAAAGATCGGTGATCAAAAACAAAGACTGACTCCACTCATTTTTCAAAATTGCTGAAATCTACTATTTTTTGTTTATTATTTCTATTCTTCAATTATAATGACGATGAAATCTAACATGATTCGAGTGCCTCAGCTAGACTCTGAAGTGATTCTGACTAGAGGTTAGTTTACATTTTATTATTAATTCTGTCGTGTTTTCTCATAATTACGCGACTCTCATTTATCCCACGAAGATGGCTACGGTAGTATTTAGCTCTTGTTAATGCATCAGGGATACCAACATAACAGTGACTTACCTAATGGCCGCTGACAGTCGGCGATCGGTTCGCGAAGTGAATTTTGGTTTTACGCAATTGAAAATTAAAATGCATAATTTTCCGCCTCCCGGAATGCAAAAAGTTTCCTTTTATAGTAATTAAGGCGAATCTAAAGTTTTTTTCTAAAAATTATCAATAATACGCGTGGACACCACTTACGAAAATTTACCAAATATTTAAACACACCGGAATAAAATTTCACGACTTTTTCCATTCGGTGATTTGCCCCGTTTGTCCCGTTTTGTAACAGGACTCAATGATGTCGTAATAAATATTACACTTGCACACTTTAAAAACTCTCCGTAAATCTACTAATAAAGATTTGAATTAAAAATAATGAAAACTATTTATAATTTCAAATTTAAGAATTAATAATTATTTCACTTGCAATATGTAGGTGCACGTATGTTTAAATCAAATTACGAACTGAATGAATAGGACACCCCGTAAGTACAGTCCGTAAGGGTGTCGGTAAAACTTGCCTTTCTTCTAACTAGTTACAATAAGTGAGCGTAAGCAAGACAGAGAGCCTTATCGGATTAGTGGGCGTCGCACACAGATACACCAATACATCAATTCTAAGCATTTTTATTGCTTTCATCTTTCGTTGCATTACCTATACTAACAATTGTTCATCTTAGTTTATTTTAGGGTTGCCATCTCCAAAATTTGAAATCCAGGATTTGAAGGTAGAAAAACCAGGACATTTCGGTTTAAAGCCAGGACTATATATGTATAAGAGCAGTACCTAATTGTTATAGTTATATTGCACTGAAGAAAGAGTCAAGTATCTTCACACGCGCCACAGTGGTCCCAAATCCCAATCTAGCTAGACAAAAATATTTTTCCATGGTATATGATGCAAAAGGGTCACAATATAATAAAAAAAATACTTTAAAAAATTTACATTTATTTTAACCATTGTTACAGAATTTTCAAAGTAAATAAAAATATTAATAAAATGTGTATGGTAGAAAGGTTCAAAAATGTCACGCCAATATGTTTATTTTAAGTAATTACTTTAAAAAAAATTATAACCTGTAAAGATATGACTTTTTTTATGAACTATATCGAGTCACTATATTCACTATCAGCACTATCGTCACTACTATTAAATGACAATTCACCTATAGTGGCACTGTTGACAGACTTCTGCACTTCCTTCGCTGGAACTTCTGGTATCGATAATAATTTTAATACGCCACTCGGTAAGACATCGGAATGTTTCGTTGGTATTGTAGATATTCCGGATATTATAGGATCCGAACTTATAATTAGCGTATGAAACAAATCTTCATTTGTGTTCGCGATGATTTTCGAGTATGAAACTCTCTGATTTTTTTATAGTCTTTATTTCGTGATTCCTGAGCCTCTTCGGACATTTGTCCAATCGGAAGTATGCAAGAACTAATAACGTCTCCCCCGTGAACCAAAATTTTATGGACACTCGCTGGCATGTAATACCACGCATAGTTCTTTACATAAACTTCCGCAGTTTCTTCGGTAAATCTAGTAAATTTTTCCTTATCAATGTCAAATCCGCATGACAGTGTTTGTAGAATTTCAGAGAAACGCCGAATTATGTCAACATCTATGCCAGGATGTTAGATGATAATTTAGGGTTTCTAAAAAAACGTCGAGCAGTATTGCCGTCATTTGTAGACCCGATTCCTTGTTTGGTCTGATCCACTATCAATCCCATTTCGCTGCGAAATCTTCCCAAAATAGTATTTTTTCTCTCAATTAGTTTAGCTTTATCCCCTTTTCCTCTCACTTGCCACTTCTTGATGTCAAGCCTGTAAGCTATATGAATTAAACATTCAAAAAAGCTGATCCAGGCGTGCAGTGTGGATAAACCAAATCTGTATGTTGATCGATCAGGTAAACTATTTTTTAATCTTTGGGCGAAGCACCACATATATAGCATAGTTGTGATGAAGTATTTGTTATTGCGTTGCATATTTTACCATCCACCATGGTCATAATTAAGTTATGTTTTATACAATATTCAACGTTATTTACCTTAACACTAAATGGAACAAGGTTCGTAATTTGCTGCTCAATATTTGCAACTTCTTCCAAAATCACGGTAGTAGTTTCTTTGATAAATTTAATTTTGATAGGTCTACAAAACCTGGTAGATGAAGTTCTCGGGTTTTGCCAAAGTACAATTTTGTTTCTTCAATTTTTATATCTTCATAAATACACTCCCTTGTTTCAACACAATCCATCTTTGAAGTGCTTCGCTCTTCTAACATCTCCAAAATATCTGAACGATAGATCGTTGGAACAGGCTCTGTAAAAGACAAAAGAGCAAGTAGGCGCAGACAAATTATATAAAAAAATATAGATAAAGAATGGTTTTATATGAAAATGATTTCGTTCAGAGGCACGATTGTGTACGATTAATTGAAAGTTAAATCAAACTTTGGAAAATAATTGTAAATATTAACACTGGTTTCATAATTTTTCAATTAATAATAAAAGTAATGTTGAATAAGCCAATTATTTAATACTTAAATTCATTTGAAAGAACATACCATATACTTCAATTTTCATCTTTACGTAATTTCTCTCCAATTTCAAATAACGCCACTAACGACCAAACAGCGTGCACACCAAAAAGCGACTGGCCGCCAGGCTGCCGACTGGCACCTCCAAAGTGTCGTGTTTATAACGTTGCCACGTATCGTGCGTATTGTTTTAATTTTTTTATCATTGAGAACATAATACTACGGACTGTTTTCAATGCTGTGAGTATAAATTTGAACATAAATAAAAACATCGTCAAAATCTTTTTGTCTAGCTAGTTTCCTTTAAGGGAACTACTGTGGCGCGGCGCGAGCCCAGTGACAAAACGATTGGAGAGAGGAGTGGCGCGCGAATTTTAAAACATAGGTCCTTAACAGGACTCTTTAAAAACTCAACCCCAAAAAACAGGACGGTTGGCAACCCTAGTTTATTTATATACAGCCTTACTAAAAAACCCCCGTGAAAATTTTATTCAATTGATAAAAGAGCGTGGATTTGAAAACATTACTAAATAAAAAGATAATTTTTCGATACTGGTGTCCACGCTTATTACTAATAATTTTTAGAAAAAAACTTTAGAATCACCTTAACTACTATAAAAGGAAACTTTTTGCATTTCGGGTTGCGGAAAATTATGCATTTTAATTTTCAATTGCCTAAATTAAAATTCACTTCGCGAACCGATTCGGCAACAATCCGCGGCCATTAGGTACGTCACTGTTATGTTGGTATCCCTGATGCATTAACAAGAGGTAAATACGACCGTAACCATCTTCGTGGGATACACGAAGCGTAATTATGAAAAACAGAATTAATAATATAATGTAAACAAACCTTTGTTAATACGGAATATTTTTTATTCAAACAGTTAGATTTAGCTTTATTTCCACGAAAAGCGAGTATTTATGTCGCGGGAGGCAAAAATACATGCAAAAATATGCATTTAACATTTTAATTTAATTCGCTTACGCGGTAACGCCATTTTATATTTACAGTTTTTATTTCACAGACAATCAATCATAATTACACAAACCCGCTAGACAAACCCTGCTTTGCCAAACAAACCATTCAAAACCTGGGATGTTTTTTAAAATTATGATGACATGCAGCTTTCGTAGTTTAACCTCAAAGTTCCGTATTATCCGTGAGGTGGACTAAATGCATATTTACCATGATTTTTAGCCATAAAAAAATTATTTTACATTGAAATTTTTTTTTTTACATAAAAAAAAAAATTCAAATTAAAAAAACTTGCCTAAAGGCCTTTATTCATTTTATTTTCAGAATTTCGTCAAAGTAGTGCTTACCTTATTTTTATAATTCTGTTGTGTTTTCATGTATCCCACGAAGTTGGCCACAGTCGTATTTAGTTCTTTGCAATGCATCAGGGATACCAACATAACAATGACAGCGATTTGACATTGTGTAGGCTCGCGGAGTGAATTTTAATTTACGCAATTGAAAATTAAAATGCATAATTTTCCGCCGCTCGAAATGCAAAAAAGTTTCCTTTTATAGTAATTAAGGCGAACCTAAAATTTTTTTCTAAAAATTATTAGTGATACGCGTGGACACCAGTATCGAAAATTTACCGAAATATACTTTTGTGTTTAAAAATTGGAGTATTTTAAGACTTGAAAAAAGGTGAAAAACAGCTTACAGTAAACATATTCTATTTACTGTCAAAAATTTTCGGAAAATTCGAAATAAAAAAAACACAGTCGTTTTATTCAATGAATTTGGAAGAAAACTATCACTTCACTTTTTATATACTTTTGTGTTTAAAAATTGGAGTATTTTAAGACTTGAAAAAAGGTGAAAAACAGCTTACAGTAAACATATTCTATTTACTGTCAAAAAAATTCAGAAAATTCGAAATACAAAAAAAACACAGTCGTTTTATTCAATGAATTTGGAAGAAAACTGACGTACAAATGGATGGACAATGTCCATTGGATATGCCCTAAGTGATAAAAGGCGTATTATTTCCCCTTCCCATTGGAACCATTTTTTCGGAACCGGCTGGGCTTACGAGAGCCCCGCATGAATCTAAAAAATGTGACGTCATCATTCTTGTACGGACCAGTGTCGAGCTCTTATCGTACATTTTACTTAATATAACGGCAAAAATTGTAGCTTGTGTTAAAAAATGTGTAAAAATAGATGCGAAAAAGAGAATAAAACCCAATTGTCGTATTACATTCCATAGGTAAGCATTATTTTACTTTATTTTAAGTTTATTCATATCACATTATATGATAACACATACATAACACATGGCATCGAGATACATGGCGACGCGAAACACAAAGCCGCTGTTAACTGCGGTAAGTAAATTATGAAACATTTGTAAAAGTGTACGGCAACAAAATATTCAACTGTGAAAATACGCGAACCTTACTTTGTCGAAATTCGACTTCACACGTTTGTTCATAACGTGGCATGCAATTCGCGCTCCCATATAAAAAGGTCTATTCATTCAAAATCAGATTTTACTTTCAAGAACTAAATGGTGATATTATAGTGCGAGGTGCCTATAAACTCTTTACTCTCTTCGTCCCGCCATAGTTGGTTTTTACCCCTCATCTGTAAGTTCTCGTCTATCTATTTGTATATCTATGGTTTATCTCTATTATTGAAAATATTCAAAAACTACTGTACAAAAAAAGTGGTAATGCTACTTCTAGGGAGATTCCTTCAAATTCGGAATTTCAAATTGGCGGCGAATCGAACAGCTGATTGCGCGATCTTATAGTAGATGACGTGTTTGATGACGTCACACGATACCACAATAGATACGGTGGTTTTCGGGGATCTTGAAAAATTAAAACTTTGTCAATTATTTTAACTATTAAAACTAACTCTAAAAATAAAAAAATAAAAAAAATGCAGTTATTTAAGTTAGAAGGTCATTATTCATTAAAAAAAAAAAATCGGACTGGAGTTCTCTAATGTAAAAAGGCAATTTCCGAGCTATTGATTGAAAGCAGCTTTGAATTTGCACCTAAAGGGGTCTCCACACGGTGCTGCCGCAGTACCAACTGCCGCAGAACTGTAGTCAAAAGCGCCAGCCGTATTGTTATTATAATAACAATACGGCTGGCGCTTTTGACTACAGTCAACTAAAGTTCTGCAGCAGTTGGTGCTGCGGCAGCACCGTGTGGAGACCGTCTAATGGTGCCCATTTCACGATCGCTCCAATGCTCAATTTGCAGGGGCTCCACGCTAAATCGTGAATGCGAAATTCCTACGCGATTTGCGTGCAGAATTTGGTCAGTTGAATATACGAAGTTGAACCCAAGAAATTAAGAATAAAAAACCTCTCGAATTTGGCATGCAACACCCTGCACGGCTTAAAAAATCGATCTAAGCATTTCGATTTTTTTTTTAAACTTTTTTCGACAACTAAAAATTTAAAAAAACTTTTTAAACGATACGGCTTTGCTTCCACGTATTTTAAAAGACATTGCAGCGAATAGCCCGTAGCAATCAATTTTTCTCATTCGACCAAAAAACTCCATCTTTGAACTCGATTTACCCGAAAACGAAAACTCAAAATTAAAAAACTTCATCACAAAATCTACTCCAAACGTGATTATTAGATTTACGTCACCCCATATTGTTCGCTACGTTTGGTAACATGGCAGGGGTGCCCGGGTTCACGGGGTGAGGTTTGTCTAGGTCTTTGTATGCTTCTGCCCACTTACTACGTGGCGGACTGGATCGGGAGAGACCGGTTCCACTCCTGGACCCACTGACCCCCAGATTTCTCACCACTTATCATACATTTTTCCTTCTCAGAACTTCTTCTACTTCCTTTCCTTTAAAGATAAATGATTTAATGGTATTTTCTCCAGGAATGAAAGTCACCTGTAAGCCAGACAGGGCGGCGTTGGGCATGGTGACGCAGAAGGCCTTGTCCCCGCCCAGGGCCACCTCAGGCGTGATGACCATCAGCAGCCCGTACCCGAGCACTGCACCCACGAACTGCGAGAGCGCGTACACGCACGCCATGGGCACGGAGATCGAGCCATAGATCAGCGCGGCCAGCGTTACTGCCGGGTTTATGTGGGCGCCAGATATGTGTGCGCAGATCTATAACGAAACAATTAAGAAAAAACCATTAGTAGGTATTATTGCTATTATTAGAAACAACAAACATCACACAGTATAAGAGATACAATCATACAATGCATTAGAGGCCAAATAAGTTTATAAGGAAGGGCTGTTTCACAGAATTTGAACAATTTTTCGTATTTTAAATAATTAATCAAGTTCTGTAATTATTGTATCATGGGCCAGTGGTTTCACAGGACTTGAATAATAACAGAACTTGACTAGTGACGGCTTGTTTCACAGAATTTGAACAATTCATTAAATTTCAAAGTGAAAGTTTAATTTAAATTCTGTTTTCATTTCAGTTATGTGAACCTATACAGAACTTGAATTTTAACTTTCGAATGTATGATTTTTTTCAAATTTTGTGAATAGGATTTCACAGAACTTGAATTTTTACCTTGAAATTTGATGAATAATTCAAATTGTGTAAAAAAAACGTCCTCAGTGTAAAAAACAATAAATAATAAGATATTAAATGAAAAAACACACTTTGTAAAACACCACTTTATTTGAATTAATAATTATTTAACAGCCAACCAGGTTTCGCTTAGCTCAAGCTTCATCAGGGCTATTATATTAACTAAAGATAATTTAATTTAATTTATTCCGTTAACCTCTTCTGAAACAATCCCCTTTCCCTCCCCCTTCCCCCCCCCCCCCCAACCACCCATCCTGCAATAATGTTGTCTCTCTCTTATCTATTTGTATATCTTACTATATATTTTTTAAATTTCTATATATATATATATATATATATATATATATATATGTGTCTGTATGTAATTATCTTTAGTTAATATAATAGCCCTGATGAAGCTTGAGCTAAGCGAAACCTGGTTGGCTGTTAAATAATTATTAATTCAAATAAAGTGGTGTTTTACAAAATGTGTTTTTTCATTTAATATATAATGTCACACTACAAAGTATTTGCTTCCTTCGATAAAATAATAAGAGATGGACGCCTAGAGATTGTACATGGAGAATGGATGGATAGACAAAGGAATGCTAGGAGAATATAATACGACGCGCAAGTTTATAAGGAAAGGCGAAGTCGGGGATATGACACCGCCAAAATCCCTCAGGGCCTTTGTCATCCTTGGGGATGCTGTATGGAGGGTCTTTTTACGGAAATAAAGGAGAGGAAGTTCTGGAAAGGAAAAATGTATGAGGGGTGGGTAGGAATCTCGGGTTCAGATTTCTAGGACCATGATATACATAATATGTGTGGTGGTTCATTCTCTCTGCCCATATGTAAGGAAATTGTTTTTAGTTAATAAATTAAGTTAGTTAGAAGTCTGGGAGTCGTTTTTGCATTACACGAATGCTCATTCGAAAGCTTGTAACAGCTTCGTTCTTCAATTATTGACCTCATCATTTACCGTGGTTCATTGATGTTTTTTAAGTATTAAGTTTTTTTATTATTATTAGTTGAAATTTTGATAATGATTTTGAATGCTTTTATAAAAAGTAGCATGTAACTTGGGCGCTAAGTATTGTATTTTAAATACAAAATGTGATTTCCAGTAGCAACCCTATGTTTATAATTATTTGGGAAAACTGTTTAGGTGATTAATGTTAACTTACAATCATTGAAATCTCCAATGACACCGAACCTAATAAAAATTTAAGGAGAAACCCAAACATTAGGCACAACATTATTAATTGATATATATAGCAATTATACTTAGGCTTTTCCAGACAGTGGGGAATAACAGTTTAGTAATGGGGATAATTAGCGTAATTCACCTTATCCGAATATTTTAAATGGTACGCACAACTAAATATTACATTATATCGTGGATTGGATTCTGAAAAAAAATGATAAAAATTACAATCATTTCTTAAAAATGCAATTACTGGAGTAGCTGGCTATAGTTAGTGGTGATTTTTTTCTTCCGTGTACAAAAAAGATAATATCCCATTAATATTTGAGTGAAGACTCGTGAAGGTTTTTATTCCTACTCCATTAAAGGCAAAAAGTTGGAAAAAAGTTTGGAAAAAAAACCGTTAACTTTGAACCAATGCAACAGATATAGCTTATGAAAAAAAATTAAAGTTATTTAAATAAAGCACGTATCTTAAAAAAATATCATAAATTATTAAAAAAAATACTTTTTTCGTATAATAAGTACCCAAACAACCTAATTTAGCAAGCCTTCAAACTCGCCTAGATACAGGAGCGTAATTGCGCGCCCGAACATCTCAGTTCTGTGACTAATTACCGAGTAAGTAAGCTTCGGATGTTATTTTCAATGATATTTTTAATGTCAGTGGTTAATTGAGAATACATTTATAAAAAAAAAACATTTCGGGAACATGCCGATCTGGGGTCAACGTCGCGCCAGCGCAGCGCTCAAATTTCAGCCACTGCACCGGCACCCTTCACAGGACAGGGGTTCTGAGTTTCTGACGATCGAATCTTTTTTTGAAAAAGTAACCCAATCGCTTATCGGTGGTTCGTGAGCGGGTTACAATCATCGGGTAGTTTACGATCGACCCATGACTAGTTCATTTATAGTAACTAGCTGGTTCCCGGCATGCGTTGCTATGCCATTAAAATAAATAAATTGTTATCTCTAATTTTTTAGCGTTAATACATAAATAAATAAATGGATATTCTCATGCGTCCCTTTTCCCTCCTGCGTTCCCCTTCCATCTTTTTGACATTGACTCCCCTTCCGTACGGCCCGTATCCCAGTGACGCCTGAGATCGCATAAGATGTTGCCTAGCGCTATCTAGCCGAGCGGGGTAACCGGCGACCACGCAATTTTTTTCTAATACTTATATTTTTAAACTCCTGCTATCTTTCGAATGGGATGTCCGAATTGAATAATTCAAAAAGTTATATGAAGGTATTGAAGCAGTCTTGAATATAAAGTAATTTATATTATAAGGATCAATACCAAGATACAAATAAAGAGCCTTTTCTAGCGGCGGCATTTCAATTAATTTTTTTAAATAAAATACCACTTATTGTGGCATAACTATAATAGTTAGACATATGCTGTCCCAACACTTTTTGTAAATATTGATGTGTTCTGTAAAGTCGTACTACATTATTTTATTCTATCATCAATAGTTTTCGCAGCGCACGCGATGCAAAGAATATTTTAGGTAATTTTTTTACACCTTGGGTTATATTATGGGAGTTTTAGTAAGGATCCCTAATTTTTTTTGAAAATATAATATAGCCTATGTCACCCGGGGATAGTGTAGCTTCCCACCAGTGAAAGAATTTTTCAAATCGGTTCAGTAGTTTCGGAGCCTATTCAATGCAAACAAACAAACAAACAAATCTTACCTCTTTTTATAGTGTCTTAGGGGTCGTCCATTAATCACGTGATGTTTTTTGAGCAACTTTTTGACCCCCCCCCCTGGTGATATGTGGTGAGGTTTTAGGCTAACCCTTCCCCCCCCCAATCACGTGTATTTTTTTTTGTACAAAGTATAGGACGTTCACCTTGAGAAATCGTGCGTTCAATGAAAAATAAATGCACGTGATATCCCATTTTACCCCCCCCCCCCCCCCTCGTGATGTTTCGTGATTTTTTTTACCGACCCCTCCCCCCCCCTTTCGAGCCTCACGTGATTAATGAACGACCCTTTAGATCTTAGATTATTATAGTTGTTATTATTACTCGAATTTGGTTCCACCACAGCGAAGCAACGCCTAACTTTTTTATTTTATTTATTATTTACTTTACTATCATCTTGTTCGGTTCGTCCAAGAATTTTTAATTTACAAAAGAATACATTCTGTTAAATCGGTATATTATGTAGAATTATGGTATACATTCCAGAGAGCGATTTCGAAATTTTGCGCCAACTGTAGGATCTAATTTGTAATAGGTATCTAGGTATGTAATATTACGAAATCCTTTAGGTCATTAATACCCAATTGTTTGAGCGCAAACATCGAAAAAGAAACCTGTTGGATAAAATTATTTAACTCTTTTGCTATTCGGCGACAATAATATATTGTGCAAAAAGTCCCCTAACACGCGCTTGTCTTGATATTTTTTCGAGAGCTTACCATATTATTAATAAATATTTATGATCTTTCGGAAATATTCCTGCAAAAAGAGATAATTTGGCTTACCTTGGAGTTTAGTTTATCGAAAATTATTAAGGATATAAAAATAAGCTACGAAGCACCGCACAAAGAGAAAACCGATTAGGTATTCTATCTTATGCTAAACCCTATAGATGCATGTGTTTGTGTCTTTTTATTGTCGGTTTTTCGTATCATCAGAAGTTTTCACATCAAAAGCCGTATAAAAATATGTTAAAATCTATTGGATTACAGCATTTATTACGATATACCTATTCAAATTTACGTTCGAGTAAATATTTAATTAAATTTTATCTTAAAATACTGACTAATTGTCTTCATTACAATCAAACAATGACGAATCGATCGGTGGTAGTATAATCAATAATTATCGGTGATTATTTAGTTTCTGCCGATCACCATTTTAGCGCGATGAATCTTGCTTTGCTGTAACAAATTCGCGCATGGAAACAACAAAATAATCATTATTATTTTCGAATTTATTTCATAAATTTTAATTCATAACGTAGTTTTGATACTTTTTTAACTGAACGATATTAAATTCCGAGAAAAAAAGTATTGAATTAAGCATAATACGTAGATAACTAAATTCCTCCGAAATTCTAGATTCCCTCTCTCCATGATAATAATCGCTTTTTCAAAAAAACACCGATATACGATTGTACATTAAATTAATCTAAGATTCTAATAATTTGATTTAATATCTCAACTGCCTTTGTTCGTCGTCATAATTAATTCTTTGTAGGTATTTGTAGGTACTTAATTAAAACGCAACAATTAAACACTAGGTATACGCGTTTGTTGCGGTCAAGTTTACACAAATAATATTAATTTAATAATCAAATAATATTTATTTGCAAACAATAAGCATGAAATTATTGAGCATGATATTGAAACAATAGGCTTTGGAAATCCAGGCTCGAAAGGACCACAGATAGAATCGCGAAATTGCGACTCCAGATTAATCTATCTCATTCTCTCGCAGGCTAAATCCTATAGATGTATGTGTTTGTCTTTTTTCAGTGCAGCTTTTTCGTTTCGTCGAGTTTCAAATCACAACGGTGCTAAATAAGTTTTCACTTGTAAAAAAACAGTGCGCTTTAGACCACACGACTGAAGTAATACATCACTTAAGATGACAATATACCCTAAAATATATTCAGAATCTTAACGTCGTAAGTAAAGAAGCCGTGTATACAAATAGAGTCTCGCGACCCGTGTATTGCACGGACCTACTGTCGAATTTGCCCTATCAAAGAAAAGAAGAAGAAGACAAATAATGTGGGAATCTTAACGACGTAAGTGAAGAAAGCGTGTAAACAAATATGCGCCCGCCGCACGGCGTACTGGATGAACGTACGGCGGAATTCACCCTAGCAGGCATGGAGATTAGACCTTTTCACCGCGTTCAATTTAATTAATTCTGAAGAACGTGTTACAAATATTGAAAATGTGGGATGATGTCGCACTGCCAAAGTTATTAATTTATCGTCTACAAAAATAAAATCTTGTGCTTACCGCTAACTTTAGTCGTACAACGTATTACAATTCTTCAAAGGCGTTGTACGTAAAATATATTAACGGTAAGGTATTGTTTTTATTATTCTTAAATACGAAGAACTTACATCCCCAGGACAACATCTGAATAAAAAAGTTAATTTAGTTACGAATTCGCCGGAAATGATTAAAAAGTGAGTTTTGAGCAAACAAAAATTATTAGGACTGTGTACCGCATTGAGAGAAAGAAAATGTACGCGCGCACTGCTCTCTCTTGTTCCTACAGTGATACAGACAATAGGCCTGCACTGTGTCTTAGATATACGAAACGTAACTGGCTATGAGAGAAAGAGAGAAAGAAAATGTGTGCTCCACACTTTTCGTAACGCTCTTGTCACGCATTCATCAGCTTACTCCCCTAGTCAAGCGTGCGTAAAGAAGTTTTACTTCAAAAACAGACTGTGCAATTCACACACAGCAGAAGTGAAAGCTTTAGAAAACTAAAGTAGACAAGAGTGGGGAGGCTACGTAGCAACGCACAAAGAGGAGACCGATTATTCTAACTCATTCCCGAGCCGGCTAATATCTATAGAAGTATGCGTTGCTCGCTTTTTAGCTTTATCGCATGGTGATAAAATTAGCAGAGGATTGAGGTAGACATTTACTGTCCGCGTCCGGGACAATTACAGATTTGTAACACTTCGAATTCAAAGTTCGCGTAACGAAAAGGTAAGGTGACCACCCAATTTTGAATATTGGAATTTATAAAATCTTGAAAAAAACGAATTTACCCATCTCTTATCTTTACAATAAATATGTAGGGTAGACTGGGGACGATTGAAACACGTTATGATTGAAACATCTCAATTTACTCGAAAACTATAATACCTAAGAATGTGATACAATACTTGAAACTCCGTCAGGTCTGTTGGGACGTTTCTACAAAAGCGCAGTAGCCGGCGAGTGACTCAATCGTGCATAGGGGACATTATTGAATTTCGCACTAAAACGTAAATATTTAAGACATTATTGCTTATCTTATAACTCATTTTACTCTCGCAGCTTGACGAAATGTTTCATTACATTCTCTTCTTTATCTATTTAAGAGTATTTATAATGCATTTGCGTGGCGTTAATGTCTATTTAAAAGGCATGTTTTTGACTTTGAAGCAGAAAATGCAGCGTGGGGATGTTTGAAACAACTCGTGTGGGGATGATTGCAACGTTTCAATCATAACCATGTTTCAATCGTCCACACTGAGAGAAAATTTAAAAGTTATAATGAAAAAAGGTCAGAAATTTTAATCATTAAGTATTATTCAAATTCAAATCATTAAGTCTAATGCACTTCTGTGATCTTGAATGGTGAACATCTGTGATCTTGGTTGATGAAGTCGATCTCATTCGACCACATTCGGCGTCACACACCCTCACGTGACAATTTCGTAATAACATATCTTTATTGATTTTTTTTCATTTATAACTAAAAAAAAATCAACGTTAATAGTATACATTGTTTCATCAATTATGTAAGTACAAAACAACAGAGAAAAAAATTATGTTATGAAGAAAGTGTGTTCCCCTTCTCAAGAAACCGAGGTTGCAAACTATGCTAAAAAAACAGCCAACATTTACCTATTTTGGGCTATCTTAAAAAGATTTAAGACAATTGGCATTTGATTTGACCACACAATTCCAGATTCATGGTACACAAATGGGATGGCCGGAATAGAATGGCTCCGAGGATTTTTGCGCGCCATCCAGAATTTATTATCTATAAGATGTGCCCAAGCCACGAGTAGGTATGGCACAAGCAACAAGTTTTAAATGACATAATATTTTTCAACAATTTAGCGAACGTTATGGATAGTTTTAAATTTGAACCAAAGGACGTCTATAACGTAGATGAGATCGGTATCAAAACTGTTCAAAAATCTAATCGGTTTATAGCCAGGAGAGGAACTTGGCAAGTAGATGCAGTAACGTCGGCCGAACGAGGAACTTTCATAACTGTCTGTAGCGGCAAATGCAATTAGCAACTCAATTCCGCCGATGTTCACATTTCTACGTATTAATTAAGCCATTTCTTAAAAGATAGTCCGATTGGTAGTATCGGTACCACGAACAAATCTGTCTGGATGCAAGAAGAAGATTTTACCAAATTTCTTATTCATTTTCAAAAATTCACCATTTCGTCCTTAGATCGCAAAGTTCTTTTATAACTTGATAATCATTCATCGCGGTCGAATCCTACGAAATCAAAAAAGAATATTATTTTGTAAAATCAATATTTAGTCTTCAAACCATTCCAAAATGAACAGGCAAAAAAAACTACACCTAGAGACTCCGAAGAAGACACCACAAACAAGATGACCAATGTATAGGAAAAGGTGCACTGGAATCCGAGGACAAAATTATGAAAAAAAATCACCCTTCACATTGATAAAAAAAGTGCTTCGTAGTCTCCACTCTTGTCTACTTTGGTTTTCTGTATATTTCACTTCTACCGTATGTGAATTGAACATCCAGATTTTTCTTTTCTTTTAATAGATAATATTTACTTGTTTAATAGATCTTAATGCCACTTAAGAGATTATTTAAAAAAAAAATCTAAAATATTGCGATATTTTGTATAATGATGTCACATCCCAAACCATAAATTCAATAATTTTTTTTATTTTTTCGACTTCTTAATTGTTGAATTTTACACACAAAAAATGCTCTTAATGCAGAGGTAAATTCTACATTGTTATGATTGAAACAGTGTGATGGTTGAAACAAGCACTTTTGTATGAAAGCAAAAAACTTATTTTAATACCGTTCTATTCTGCTCCAGGATAATATCGCAGTAAAAGTATGTTGATTATGCCAAATACTCATAATAAGTATAACTAAGAGCACGTAAACATAAATAATAAAAAAGATATTTAAAGTTGTTTCATTTCAAGACATTTATGTTTATAATTTTTTAAATACTTGTGATATGTTTAATCACTATTCATGATCTCATTGAGTACTGTTTTAATAATGAAAATGTTGAACATTGATTAAAATTATTCCAATTATTCCATAGATATTTAGAGTGTTTCAATTATCCCCACATACTGTTTCAATCGTCCACACTATGGGGATAATTGAAACAGTTTTCCCCATCGTCTTTAAGTGGTCATTGTAGCTTACCTGTACGAGTTGTGGCCATACAATAAATTTAATTTGATAACTAGATAGATCATAGAACATCTGGTATAAACATATTTTCCATAAATACATAAGAAATATTACTAGGCCTAGTTAAAGTAAAAGTGTTTCAACCATCCCCAGTCTCCCCTACCTAAGCCGAAACAGAGCTAGACCGATTGATTTATTTATGACTAGACCGTTTGTTTAATTAGAATTGTTGTTTTGCTTTCCGGTATAAATTCTACTAAGGCCTTTTTACATTTAGTGATTGATAGGTTAAGTGAACGATATTCTTATAATCGTTACCCAAATTATGCATACGGTGAACGGGAGTAGGTATCAAGGGCGGCAGTGCGCACAGTGCGGCAAATTATAATGCCTAAATTTACTTTATTTACTTACTAAAGGCTAAAAAATCTCTAATTTAATTTATCTAATTTAAATCTATCAAATCTCTAATTTAATCATTTCAAAATATTAGTTACCAATATACAATATAATGCTACGAATATTATCAGAGAGAACGGTTTTAATCTCCCATAGCGCGGCCGCCGAGCGGCCTCGTATCGGGATATTTAAAACATCGAAAGCCCGTCAATTTCGCTATTTGCACCAGAATTTGGCTTGGATTCGCGTGCCACCGGCCCAACATAATCCGATCCTTGCCGAAGTTTACCGATTGATTATGAACTATGGACCCGAGGTGACACGAATACAATCGATTTTCGGCGAAGATCGTAGATCGTTTGCGTCTTGCGGCGCGCGTTATATTGACCCGTCACGTGATAATAATTGTCATTGTTTTGTATTTTTTTGTATTGATTATGTTAAATACTATAACATAATTTGTTAATGTATAATTTTATTACCAAAATGAGTGCAACCAGTGTTGAATACATAAGAGTAAATAAAAGTTTGTTTTGAAAATAAATTAATAATTAAAAATTCCTAATTTAATTTTTTTGTCATAAGTAGGTACGGATTGTCAGTGAACCACCACATTCTCAGGGCAGCGGCCGCCACTGGTAGGTATACAATTGTCTTCCGCGTTGGAGTTGTGTAATGTTGGGTATTATTTACATTCAACACTATTAGTTCTGTAAGGGACTTCTCAATAACTTTAGGTTATCGATACAATTGGTTTAGTATGAGTTTACGTATTTACAGTAATAATGCTGCAAGTCACACGACCTGTCTAATGTAGTGGCTAATTAAAGGGGTCTCCACACGGTACTGCCGCAGTACGTACTGCCGCAGAACTAACTAAAAATCGTACGGTCTGTAGTCAAAAGCGCCAGCCGTATTGTTATTATAATAACAATACTGCTGGCGCTTTTGACTACAGTTCTGCGGCAGTACGTACTGCGGCAGTACCGTGTGGAGACCCCTTAAATCTGGTCCGTAGGCTGGTCAGAGCCAGTACCGGCAGCACCCGCTTACTCGGGTACCCCCATCGGCCATCGATAGAAGTCAATAATACTTTCCCTGCTGGCATCTGTTGACATCATTTAGAAGCTTCAATATATTACAAGTTGTCGCAATAAAATGATAGATAATGCCTCGATGTTGGTTTAGTTTTATTAGGATTAACTTCTTCTTCAACGATTAAGTATTAAATTGATGGGTAAAATTCTATATAAAGTAAATAATTATTTCTAATTAGATATGTAATTTAATTTGTAATTAAAAGGCGGAGAGTACGGCAAGGGTCGTAGATTGAAGAATTATAGATCGTAGAATTAGAATGTCACGTTATGTCACAGATCATTAAACTCGTGTTTTTTTATGTAATTCTGACAATACTCGTATTACAGATTGAAACTATGTGGTACAAAATACGATAACCAAAAATGTATGTACGAAGTCAAAGTTGAAATGTCAGCAGCGGGGTCAATATCGTTAAAATTATTTATCGATCGAAAGTTATGGTTCAATTTTGAACGACTCAACACTTTTATAATTCTGGGTGTTAATGACAGAAGAGCGTTTCTCAGTTCTTGTTATTTGATTTAGGTACTACAAAGAAGGTACTCTAAAACAACCCTTATTAATCCCTTATGCCAGGGAGTCTAGCACATTGAAATCCCACAATATTACAATATGGGATTGTAAAGTTTTAACTTAATAGGTGTAACTTCCGAAGATTTTATATCGAAATTCGAGCACCGTTGCACTATTGACAGCCACGACGATATTGACAAGGAATAAATGTGAAATCGATATAAGCTGGCAACACTGGCGGATCTGTCTATGGATTTACATTCACATGCGTCAAACCGCTGCGAAAAAAAAATAATACTAATAAATCGACAATTTCGAATTGCGTTGGCACTTTGCTGGTACTTTTTAACACTAAATGGAAGTTAATTAGTTAATGAGGTCTGTAGTCATATTTGAACTACTTTCGTTTCTCCATGATCGAACGGAAGAAATTGATCGCATCTTAGATGAATTAATTAAGTCTATGGATCGCAAATACGATTTCTTTCAATTCTGAGAGCTTTGTTGGTTCACCTCCATTCATTAATAAGCCAGTTATTTTGCATAAAACGAACGACATTATTAAAAAAAATTGTGTAATTGGATTGGGATAGGATTTATTCGATCGACCATGCTAGATCTCCAGGTGCTCTAGATCTAGTTTAATGAAATTGTGGCCTCTCTAATGTAGAAGTCAAATATTGTTACAATTTTTTTACGTCAAGAAATTTATAGACAATCTGCATTCATGACTGATTCATAAATTTGTCATGAATCTAGCATGAAAGATTCTTCTGACTAAATTCATGGTAGTGTGACCTCTGCAATAAAATGGAGTAGCGATAGTAAGGTGGTGGCGAGGGCCATAAGAAAACTTATAAAAAAGGTGAATATAAGTAGATAAAAACATTAAACAGTTTCAAGTATTTACTAGGGGCGCTGGAAGTATTTGTGTGTCTAAAGAAGGTAATTTTCCTTTTCTGTTGAAACTAATCTAAACATTATTTTCTTGAATGGAATGTCAATTTTATTGGCTTGTCTTTTTTTACATTAGCTTAAAAAACCCTCCATTCTGCACCACCGCAGAAACCGTTTGATAGATTCTCTCAAACAAACACGCGTCCATTAGTCACATGAGAACGGGTCGTTTCTACGACTCGTTTTTGAGTACAACAGCTCGGCTTTGGAACGATTTGCTGGCCTCTGTGATTCCTCCCTCCTACAACATGGGTCTCTTCAGGACCCATGTTATTTCGTTCCTCTCCTCAAAAAGCCCCTTCACCCAGCATCTTTAAAGAGGACATAGGCCCTGAGGGATTTTTTTAAGGGCCTCCTGTGTGGAGTTAATGTAAAAAAAAAAGCTTTTGTCGTTTTTGGGGAAACCGTGTGGAGGATATTTTTAGGGAAAGGCAGGAGAGTTCTGAGAAGGAAAAGGGTAAGGGGGTGGGTAGGAATCTGGGGGTCAGTGTGGGCAGAAGTGACGGACGTATGAATCTATCCCTTCCACTGCGGTGCAAGGCAATGTTCCGAGTCCTGCTGGGGAGGTCAAAATATCTCCCTCAACCAGTCTCTCGATTTGGCCTACCACGCAGTTGATGGGCAGACGCATCCGGACAAACCTCACCCCCATGAACCTGAGCACCCCTGCTAAGGAACTAAACGAACCACTTGGTTTAATCTGATTGATTATCCAATAAATGGTTCCCGGGGCGGCGGTACCCATACCTGCCTACCAAATTGTCTGTGGCCTAGGAGTTGAGGGTCGTACTTTACTAATAAAAGCTAACATTAGAGATGATTTTACTTGTCGATAAAGTTTTCTTACAGGTGGTTTTGAAGAAAAACATATTAGGTTTAGGGGCTTCGAACCCTTTATATTGTGGTCTAAAAAGGTTTGGGAAACTATGCTTCATTCACCCAAAGACTTGTTCTGATTTTGATACAAGTAACAAGAATCTATCTTTGATTGATCAACTCTTATCTAAAATAATGTGTAGCCCCCGTCAAAATTTGACCGATATCAAAATATTGATCGTTCCGTCAACAGCAAATTTTCTCGTCAATGAAATTCATTCATAACAATCATCTATGAAATCAACTACATAGTATTTGCGAGTCATAACTTGACTTCTTTATCATTAGATCTGTCGTACAATGTAAATATTTTGATTGTTCCGGTTATCAAAGTTCGACGAGGAATTCCCTCAAATAAGATTATCGACTGATATCAAGGCACCAGCCAAATTTTGATCGATTTATATACCTACTTGGAAAATAATAAATAATAATAATTTCGGAGGCGGGCATGAACCATTAATTGGATAATTGGAACCCCCTGAACCATTAATTGGATAACCAACACCCCTACAGTCATTCCAAGTGGTTGGAAATTTTTGGCAGAGGTGTCCGGGTTCAAGGGGCAAGGTTTTTCCAAGTCTTGGCGGCTATTTCGCCGGCGTATCTATGACGTGGCGGGCCAGATCTGACCGGGAGAGACTGGTTGAAGAGACTTTCTGGGAAAAAAACTTGAATAGAAAAATTGATTCATTCATCTGTCGCTCATGGACACACTGACGCCCAGAATCCTAACCAGCCCTCATACCTACCCTTTTCCTTCCTAAAAATACCCTCCACACAGTACCCCCAAAGATGACAGGCCCTGAATGGAATTATTGTACTCACAGACTTCTGTTTTGAGATATTGCAAAAAAAATCTTATCATAAATTTTAAGCAGTAAACTTCGTGAACTTTAACCTCTTTATCAGTGTGTTATAAAAAGTAGTAACTATCCCGACAGTAACAGCTGACAGTGATTTGATTTGTTTTATCATATTCAAACAACATTAATTAATTGGAAAACATAACAACAGTTACGCGTGTCGCATATTAACTATGGGGCTGATTTTTAACGATGTCAAGTGTGACAATCATGCATATAGGTAAAACAAATACGCATGATGAACCAAAGGTTTCTATAAATGGAGAAATCATAAAAAAGTGGAAGAAATTAAGTATCTTGGTGTCATCATAGACTCAAAATTGAACTTCTCAAAAAATGCAGATTACACAATTAAAAAAATTGCCAAAAAAATATCATTTCTTGGTAGAATCAGTAACAAAGTAAATAAAGAAACATGCCAGATAATATATAATACAATTATATCACCACACTTTAATTACTGTTCAAGTATTATTTTTCTCTGCAATGAAGAGAAAATGAAAAAAATGCAAATACTGCAAAATAAAGCAATGCGAATAATATTTAAGCGCAACATATACACACGGATACGAGACATGCTAAAAGAGCTAAATATGTTGACGGTGAAGCAAACTGTGTATTTGAATGTACTTATTTTTTTACATAAAATTAACATGGGGACGATGTCCAAGGAACTGAAAAGAAAAATACATTATAATAACGAAACACACGGACACGGGACAAGAAATTCAAAGCAAATTAGACTGCCGACAAGAAAAAAATCAAGCACCCAGAAATCTCTGATGTACCAGGCCGTCCAACTTTATAACAACATCCCGAATGAAATTACTGAGATAGAAAATATAAATAAGTTTAAAAAATAATTACGAAAGTATGTCTACCTCAATTATTATTGTCTTTATTTATGTGTAATATTTAAAGAATGATTATGTTTGCCAACCAATGTAAATGTTTATATCTTTATAAAATATTAGCACACACAAAGATGTGAGCTAACTTAAGATTAATAAATAAATAAATAAATCTTATTCTACTCGTTCTTTATATAAGACTGTAGCGTGTTAAAACCTTCCCTGACCCACAGAACCCAGTGCGGTGCTTTCGACGCTGCAAAATGCAAATCGCCTTATTGACACTCGACATTCACCCGAGTATTCATAGGGAACACAGGGCCGCTATATCATTTGCACACCCCGCTCAAAAAGAAGAAGACGGAAATATATGTAATTACGAATGTTGGAGAGCACGCTAATATTTAAAACGATAAAATTGGAGCGAAAATTGTGAAAATATTTATTAAAACATGACCCGTTTAAAATAGAGCAAAAATCTCGTGGCGGTTGTCTAAAACAGCATTCAAAGAAACATTGTTATTTTTTTTATACATATAACTTTTAAAATAACTGAAACAAACGTGTTTATAATAATTTTCGGAGCATACTTTGCGATTTTTTTCTATCAAAGGAATTTCATATAATTCGCGTTTCGGCGGGAGGAATGTCTAGATATTATCTTCAAAAGTAACATATATTTTTTTAAGAGCTTAAAAACTTCAAATGTTTAAGGGAGATATGTAAAAAATCGGTGCTTGAAATCAGTTCATATATCTCCATTTTCAAATTCAAAAGCATGATTTTTTTAATGTGGGCGGGAAATTTATAAATGGAATGCCCAGAAATCATGAAAATAACAATACGTAAAATTTAACGGATGTGTCATTTGAAATGGGAACTTCTCGTTTAGCGTTAGCAAAGATTAAGCGACCGAATTAGCACGCTTAAATTCTAGCGAGGATTCATGAACTTAGCAAGCATAAAGAGGAACCAACTGATATACCGGCCAATAGTTATACAGCAAAAAGTATTGTGGAGAACATGATATGTAGGTACCTATTAGGCAGGTGTGGGAAACATAATATCAAATAGGTAGTTCTTACATATTAGGTGAATGTGTAGGTACTTATAACAGTAAATGATAAAATACAAATGTACATGCGCTGATATTACAACAACATTAATATGCAAAACATTATCGCCTTTTATTATTGAATATTCTGCCCTCGCCTTGGCACATCAAAATCAACACACATTCATAATGTTCAAATTATTCGCAGTAAGTAATTCAGATTTATGTAATTAGCTCAGAATATTTATCTAATATTAATATAGTTACAAACGCACTGGTCCCAGCGAGAGCTCATACTGACGTCATCGATATTTGTCCCCTTTCTTCTCACGCGTCTTAGTTAAAATCGAAAGAGACATACGTTTTGAGAACGATGACGTCATGTTCGATCTCTCGCTTGGACTAGTATAATAATCATCGCTTGGAAAATAATAACATAATAATAAAAATCAGATCAGAATAAAAATAATAGGGATCAGTAAATATCTGTTGTCGGTGAATTATTTTCCCATTTGGTCTCCGGTAGATTGACATGTTGTTCTTAATTTCTTCACCGATGGAAATTGCTGGATATACTACCTACTCTACCGTAACTAGCAATAAACAAAATGATGGCGTAATCGTATATTTAAAAAATGAAATAAAAGCCGAAGTGAAAGAACTTATAATGATAAATGCCAATTGTCTTAAAATTGGAAAGGAATCAACTATATTAGCAATCTATCGATCACCTTCATCTTACAATTTGGATCCTTTTATTAAATCCTTGGATGATGAACTCACTCTACAAAAAGAAACTAAAAATGTCTTTCTTATCGGAGATTTAAACATCAATATTCTGGAAAACGGTCATCCCCAAAAAAATGAATATCTGCAGATATTAGCCTCACATGGTCTTAAAAGTCTTATAAATGAACCCACTAGAAAAGTTGACAATTCCAAAACCTGCATTGACCATATTATGAGTAAAACTAAAAAACATACTCAATCTGTCATCTACGAATCAACAATAACTGACCATTTTACAACAATCCTGGCTATAAATCAAAACAAAGAAAGGAATACCCAAAATAGACCAACGATAATAGAAAAATCTGAAATAAACTGGAATGCCGTTAAGCAAAACCTGCAATGTACTGATTGGAAAAAAATACAAAATATTGACAACACAAATGATGCGTGGAACACCTTCATTGATATAATCCAACATAACTTATAACTTAGTGTCTAATACCAAAAAAACTGTGAAGAAAATTTCACATACGAATATACACATTAAGCCTTGGATCTCACAAAATATTATAAACTGTATACGAAAAAGAGACGAATTACATAAAAAACTTAAACAAAATCCTTATGATATACACAAGCTACGATACAACAAAAGATACAGAAACATTTGCAAGAATATCATAAAAACCACAAAAGAATCCTACTATAAAAATAAAATATACAAAAGTAACGATAATCCCAGAAAAATGTGGCAAATTATAAATGAAGTAACCAATTCTAAATCCATCAGTAATACATCTAAGATAGATGAACTGAACATAAACAAGGTTCCCACTCTATATGCCGAAAACCCTGACAAAATTCTAGATCACATAAATCACTTTTTTACAAATATTGGATCAAACTTAGCAAAACAAATAACACTGTGTGCTAATGATGCAGTTGAACCAATTGAAGCTCGCAATCCGGAAAGGGAACTTGATTTCAAACAAATAACCGTTGACGAAATCAAAAATATAATTACTTCCTTAAAACCAAATGTTTCATCAGGCGATGAAGTAATCTCAACAAATGCAATAAAACATCTCAGTGAAGAAATTACTGTCCCACTGACACACCTTATCAATCTATCTATAACTAAAAGTATATTTCCCATGTCCCTTAAGGAAGCTACTGTTATACCTATATATAAACAAGGATGTAAAAATGATATCAATAACTATCGACCGATAAGCCTTCTAAGTACATTTTCTAAAATATTGGAAAAAGTACTAAAAAAACCACTTATGATGTATCTAGAAGAAAATAACCTAATATCGAAATCCCAGTACGGCTTTAGACAAAACTTGAGTACTGCCGACGCCATAGACGATGTCATAAATACGATCACAAAAAGCTTAGACAAGGGAAATAAATCTTTGGCAATTTTTATAGATCTGCAAAAGGCCTTTGATACGATAGACCATAAAATCCTTTTCAAGAAACTTAAAATATTGGGATGTCAAACACAACTTTAAATCTGCTAATAAGTTACATGTCAGAACGTTCACAGTGTGTTAAAATTGAAAAGCGTAAAAGTAAGCCTCTCCCAATCAATTACGGTGTACCGCAAGGAAGTGTCTTAGGATCTTTATTATTTTTGATATATATAAATGATATCTGCAACCTACACACCAAAGGAAAAATCATTAGTTTTGCCGATGACACTGTCATTTTATTTAATGAAAGTGATTGGTTAACCACTTTCAAAGATGCTGAACACGGGCTTATACTTCTGCAAAAATGGCTTAAGCAAAACTCACTTACACTTAATGTTAACAAAACTAAATATTTAACTTTTTCTATAACAGCCAGAGGACAACCAGCTGAGGATTACGATCTTAAATTACACGATTGTCACGGAAAAAAACTTAACCCAATCATGCCACTGCCCCACCATAACACATTCTAAAAACATAAAATATCTCGGCATTGAAATCGATGAAAATCTTCAATGGGACTCCCATATAAATAGCATCACAAAGAAACTTACAAAGCTTGTATACTACTTTAGAAACATACGCAACATACTTAATAAAAATGATCTATATAAAGTATACTATGCTCTTTGCCAATCACGCATAGAATATGGAATTATAGGATGGGGAACTGCCTCAAACATTCACATGAAGCAGCTAGCTAAAACGCAAAAGGCAATAATAAAAACAATCATAAAAGTACCCATAAAAACTCCATCAAAAGAAATCTTTAAAAACTTTAATGTGTTCAGCATTATTAAATTATACTCAAAAAATGCACTACTCAAATTTAAAGAAAAATATGAATACCCTGTGGACCAACACACCTACACTCCAAGGTCGAAATCCTCAAAACTACTTAACATCCCGCAATTAAATACATCTTTTCGCCAGAAAAACCATAATTTCCATGCGACAAAATTATATAATGCCCTTCCAATTGAAACTAAGAACACCATGGAGATACAAAAGTTTAAAAAAGATATCAAATTATGGTTAAGTAAACAGGACGATGGGGAAATCATAAAACTTATGAAGTAACCCCAATGCAACCTGCAGACAACAAACCAATACTTTTATTTTATTTATTGTTTATTTTGTTTATCTTTAATCAAGAAACTAGAAGATGAGGAAATAAAGATCAGCACCCATTCAGCAACATACAGTCCGCATCGGAACAGGAAAACCTAGTGAGGAGGACTGTAAACAAACCACATAACTTGGTATTTTTACTTATTGTGTAATTTTACTTTATCTTATATTGTCATTAAATAAAAAAAAATGTTTTGTATTTACTACACTTTTATAGTGCACTTACATAGCGTATATAGACTAGATAATCATTTGTGGAAAAGTGTGTGGAAGGGTTTAGTCTTTCCTGTAAGGAAGATGAAGCTGTGTTCAGACAGGCACATCAAATATAAAAGATCATAGAACGCCAAATATCGCTCTCCATACAATCCCTTCAGACCGTTCACACCTAAGCGCTTTATGCGCACATCAACCATAGACAATGCACATCTTACGCCGTAACCGCTCCTGAGGCGATATGCCAACAGTTAGCGCCCCCCACTCCGACGAAAACTGGAGAGGGGGGTCATTTTAATTACGGAGCTGCCTAGACCGGTGGATGACAGATATCTAGTTGATATATTCAGTACAAAAAATCTTAAAATCTGAAGCACATATAATATTTAGTAGAGTAAGTAGCTAGCGCTATGTAATGTGGCCAAATAGCATATTTTAATTTAATTGCCGGCAACCCGGATGTTAATTGGACTACATATGATAATGCGAATAGGTACTTTACACTTTACCCGCCTTACTAGACGAATTTGTGTTATTTGAACACTGTGTTATGTTTAAAAGTGTGAATATGGAGTAATTACATTAGTTGGATATTTTAGCACCAGTTATTTCAAAGAACTTTAACAGTTAATTCAATTTATAAATTATTTATTTTAATAAAAAGACAAATAACTTTGTTTACATCACTTTTATTTGTACACAATCAACATGTTTCGTAAACAATGTTTACTTCATCAGGATCAAACGTAACAAAGTTATTTGTCTTTTTATTAAAATAAATAATGCCATCACAAAGTGAAAACCTTTCCGAAGAAGTTTTCTTCGAAAAAAAATTATAAATTATTATTCAAGTTCTGTGGAACATCTGGCATCTAATAGTATCTATCTATAATAATAAAACTACTTTCACAAAGCTTGAATTTTCATAAATTGTTCAAGATCTGTGAAACAAATAGCCCTTAACTTCATCGGCCCCTCGCTGTTAGCTATAAGCTACATATTAATAGCACCAAAATAATAACCAGTTCTAATTTAATATCAAATAAATTGCTAAAATAATAGTTCTGAAGATGTTTCGGCCACTCACACACAGCAGATCCATAATATCCCCCCTCCCCCCTATAATAAACATATTTATAAATTTGCACAATTGGTAAACAATTATTTACCAAACATCATATGTCCATATATGTAGTAGGCACAAGCAAATAAAATATATAAGCAAAGGATAGATAAATTAGTAATTAAATATGTATTAACTTATACAAAAAATATATATTTTTAACAATATATTAGAACATATGTAACATGTAACTATACATCTATTTAAAACTCATAAATAAATAAATAATTCCTTAAAAACCAACTTGTTAAACAACAACAAAAAATACTTTTGTTTACTGTTTAGATTCCTGTGCACAACACTGCCGTAGTAAGAAAAAACCAAATGTATTCATTGAGTCTTTCTATCGATTTCTTACATATCCCCCTTAAACATTTGAAGTTTTTAAGCTCTTAAAAAATATATGTTATTTTTGTAGATAATGTCAAGATGCGCCCACGCCGAAACTATATGAAATTCCCTCAATAGAAAAAAATCGCAAAGTATTACAGAAATATTTATCATTTATTAAATATTACAGATAAAAGAAAAGAAAGAAACTAAATAATAAATAAACTAAAAAATATAGGTATTGAAAGAACAATCCTACTAAGCTGGAGGGAGGATGCAATTTCATAAAAAATAATATATTGTGCTATTAATTAAAAGAAGGAATAAAATTAAAAGAAAAAATATATATCGTGTTAGATATTAATTGAAAGAGGAATAAATTTAAAAGAAAAAAATATATTTCTTCAAACTTCGTAAAATTACTTTGTGGCATCATTAATTATATAATGAATAACAGATCACTTTGTGTAAACCACTATATTATAAACAATATCTACATTTATGGATATTTTACAGGATATGTTAATTATTATTAATAATATTAACATATCCTGATGAAGATAACATTGTTATCGAAACATGTAGATAGTGTTTATGATATAGCGGTTTATACAAAGTGATATGTTATTCATTATAGGAAAAAATATATATTATATAAATATATATCCGGAAACTAGCATATATCTTTAGATCATTGCGCATCTAAAAAAAATACACTGATAACAGTATATTTTTCCCTGTGTCAATCAATTTTATCGTACGGTATAATTGTCTGGGGAGGATGCTCTGAAACTGTATTAGATCCATTAATAAAAGCCCAAAAATTGATAATACGCACTATTTATAAAGTACATTATATACACCCCACGAAAGACCTTTTTAAATACTTCAAAGTTCTTAATATAAAATCCATATATGTAAAAAATAATACCTCTTATTTTAAATTCAAATTTACAAAAAAATATTATAAATTATTATAAATTCAAAATACAACACAAGATATTCAAACCAATCGAATTATATTATTCCAACAACAAAAACTTCATTGGCACAGCGCCAGATTAACTTTCTTGCACCTAAAATTTTTAATAACTTATCAATTGAAATAAAGTCTAAAGCCAAATATCTCACTTTCAGAAAGGCGCTTACCGACCTTCTGATGAGTGACTTTGACAATGTTTACAACTTGTTTCATATACTCAGATAAAGATATAAATTTTCAACGTCATTACATACGTTTACAGGTTTATTTTATTTACATGTTTGTTTTACTCACTTCTTTTTCTCTTTTCTATTTTTTATTATAACTTTACCAATTTAACCATGTGTTTACACTAGACTACACTCAAAGTTACTATCCTTAATTAATTAGAATGGTGATTTAATAATTTTTTATCTATGGAAATGTCAAATATATGTAACATGTATTATATAAATATTATATAAATAAATAAATATTATGCTATTAATTTAATGGGACAAAGACGAAAAAATACATATTACTCAATATAATTACAACATAGCCTGCTTCGTGACTTGATTTGAATTCCTTACGAATTCTTCCATTCTATTTCACAAAATTAGTGGGATAAATATAACTACTGACCGCTTTGCGTTGCGACCTCTTGATCAGGGTTCAAATATTTGCATCCGTTATTTTTTCTCATCCAGCGCCTATCAACACAATTGCAGAGTGATATGTAGGTTATACACTAGTGGACTTAAGTATGGACACTTTTCGAGATTTCTTGTATCTCTTCGTTTGCCTTTTAAAAAAAGGACTTATTTTGTTAGGGAATCCTTCTAAGTTTTTTTTTCTTGTTCCTTGTGCTATTGTTGATTAAAAAACATACCATACCATATGCCATATGGTGATTCAAAATTCCTATCACTCTTTATGAGAAATGGGAGCAAACACTTTTAAAACAACCAATTTTTGAGAATAACGTTTTTGAGTTTTGGCAACTCTACAATGTCTTATGTTCTATCTTAACCAACCACAAAGTGTAGAGGATCGTCGTGGGCTCCAATCAGAACACTTTAAGATGCAACACAAATAAGTTTTACACCCGTGTTAGTCAGTCATCCATTGAAGAAAAGTTATATATATATTTTTTAATAAATATTATTAAAATGGCTCCTTAGGTGCCAAAACGTGCCGATTGGTCACCCAAAGGAAAGCAGAGGTGTTGCACTTTGTTTAGAAGGCTACAAATACAAAGAAATTGCAAAAATATTGGGTGGAGGAGCTACCAAGTCTGGAGTAAGAAAGGTTTGCCAACGCTGCAAGGAGACTAAAACTACAAAAACAGACCGAAAATCGTCCAAAACCCAAAGGTTATGCCACAAAATGAAAGAAGCATATGTTGCCTTACCCTGCAGAACCATTGTCAAACATCCGAAAATATTAACAAGGTCATTAAAGCTGCTGGACTCGATATTACAGATATAACATTAGGAAGAAATTAGGCAAGAATAATAAAAGTCTAACCATAACATGAAACAGAGGTATAAACAACTGAAATGGGCTTTAACACATAAGGAATGGACTTCAGAAGACTGGGCAAAGGTGATATGGAGTGATGAGACCAAAACTTTCACTTTTGAGAGTGATGGAATCAGATTTGTTCGTTGCCATCAAGTTGAAGATTTGATACCAGAATGCACTACTGCGACAATGAAACTTCCTCTGGGTGTCGGGCTTTCATGATAAGGGACAGTTTTGGATGTCTGGATGTGGTAGACGGCACAATTAAGGCTAACAGACATCAATATGTGATTCTGGAGCCAAAATTATTGCCCAGCACAATGATTTGTTCGAGTGTAACCGTGGTAAATGCAATTTTCAGCAGCATGGACCCCCATGCCACATAGCAAAACGAACATGAAATGGTTACAGAACCACCATATTGTTGTTCTACCTTGGCCAGGGAACCACCTGGACTCGAATACTATTGAAAATCTCTGGTCTAGATTGAAAATACTGGTTTCTCGTCACAAACCCAGAAATAAAAGAGAAATAATTGAAGTGATTATTCAAGCATGGTTCCATGTCATCAAACCTGAAAACTAGTGACGTTTGGTGGACTCCATGTGTAGACGAATTGAGGAAGTTATTAAACTTAAACGATTTCTAACGAAATAGTTACATTAAAATGTTAATTTGAAATATTATGCAAAATCTTCGTAATTAATAAATAATTTGTGTTTTGCCATGACGTTGTTTTATTCAGCATTTTTATTATTTTTCTAAACAAAACTTTTAAATCTATTCAAAATATAACAGTATAATATGTGGTTGAATTAATTAGCTAACAAAATTACTGTTAAACACCAACGTGATTTAAAAAAGAGCGAATGAACATCAAATACAAGAAATTTATAAAAAGTGTCCATACATAAGTCCACTAGTGTATGTTACATCGATAGTCAGACATCTCCAAAAAAATTAAATTCGAGGTGAAATGGCTTTGCCGTGTTTGGTGACCAGATCTGAATAGACGGGTACTTCCTCATCTTATTCCCCTCCACACTAACTTCAATATCACAACATTCTCCAATTGGGGAAGCAATAGTCTCATTTGTTTCAATAGTTCCAGTTTGGACTAATGCATGAAATTCAAATTGCTGCAATTGACTTTGGCCCTGTTTGGTAGCCAGATCTGAATAACCAGGTAGGTACTTTCAAACCTTTCTCCTCCCCACCTCCTTCCCATCTCCATTATCTTGAACCTCGCAGCATATCTCAATTAGGTATGCCAATCATAACGGTTTCGAACAGTCGGGAGATACTGGAACATTTGTGCAGTATTCACATAAAACAATAAACTTACCAACAACTGATAAACCTAGGTAATTAATTATTGCTTTTTCTTTGCATTCCGGGTTTCTAGCCTAATTGATTTTTCTAGCCTTGTACTTGCCTGATAGGCAGAGCGACCTACCTTCATCATTAAACGATAAAATAATGGCACATGAAAAATAATAGAACGCTTTTTTACTATAGGTATGCGATAAATAAATCTGTATACCAACGTACTAACCTATTACCTACTAAAAACCATTTTTCAGTACAAAGAACCATCTTTCAACATTTTCAACAGAATTAGTAAAAATCATGTGATTGAGCGCTTTTATTATAACCGTGACGATCCACGATTACGGTACCGTGACGGCATATAAAATACATTCAACATACTTTCCTTATCACAATAATGCTGCAGCTCTTTCAAAAGATGAGATACACAATGTACGTAGGTCTGTTTCCTCCAAAGGAAAAAAAAACGAGTGTGCTTTAGACCACACGACTGAAGTAAAACTTCACTAACTTATAAAAGAAGAGAAAAAGAAAATATGCGCGCGCACTGCTCTCTCTTGCTCCTACAGTGTGATACAGACAATAGGCATGCACTGTGTCTTAGATATACGAAATGTAACTGGCTATGAGAGAAAGAGAGAAAGAAAATGTGTGCTCGCACCTCTCCCTCTTGGCCCCACAGTAATATACGAAACGTAACTCTCTCTCTTTCTATCTTCACTAACATATAGCTTACTCCCCAAGTCGAGCGTGCGTAAAGAAGTTTTACTTCAATAACAGTCGAAAATGAGACTAACGGTGAACGTATGTCTGCACCCCGCCAAAGGAAACATACAATCATTATCATACTTCTCCCACACACGTATAGAAAATTAAACGCAATTCCCGTCGCCATAATAAGATGTACTTATCTGTTTCCTCCAAAGGAAAAAAGTAGTACTATGGAGTTTTGGAGGAAACAGACACATGTATAATTGTATATTAGGTGTTTCATCTTTTGTCTCACCATTATTTAATGTGCAAGAAAGAGCTTCAGTATTATTCAGATAAATAACGTACCTACTTTTACGATTTTTTGTTTCGTTACGTCACCGTAACCGTGGATCTTCACGGCTCAATAGATTTTTCAACGAAAAGTATCTAAATTATATAAATATACTAGGTAAACCTTCGTATGGTTTAAAAATAAATTAACAATTACCTAAGTATGTATGTACATGTTTTAGCTCACAACGATAAACGTAATTTTACAATTGTTTGTTTACATTATGTAAATGGACAAATGGCTGCAAACGAGTTTTTTGCAAAGGCAGTTAGTCTGACTGTTGAACGCACGCTCTAAAATCTAATCCAGGGCAATGAACTTTCGGTTTACCATTGCCAATCAATATTTTATCGACAATAATATTATAGATACTTTTATAATATAACTTTTTTATATTTGAATACCGCACAAGAGTCCCAACTATTCCCAAGTCCGAGTCCCAACAGAACTCCCAACTATTCCAATAAGGGGCATCCGTATAGGGGGCCATCCATAAATTAGCTTACACCTTAAGGGGGGGAGGGGAGTAGAGAAATGTGATGGGGGTTATCAGCTCTGTGATGCTATATATGTAAAAAAAAATTGAACTACTGTTTTGATTATTTTTAGATGTAAAATTGCAAAATATGTGACGTCAAACACTAGTGGGGAGGGGGTTTCACAAATGTGACAGGGACGGGGGGGGGGGGTCAATAAATCATGAAATTCGTGTGAGGTAATGTATCAATGGCCCCTAAGGGCATAAGGAGAGCTTAAAGATAGTGGGGAAAGTTGAGAAAAAAGTTTTTGAAGTAAAACTTATTTACGCACGCTTGAGTTGAAGAGTAAGCTGGTGAATGCGTGAAGAGAGCGTTACGAAAAATGTGATCGGGCGAGGCGAACGGAAGTTGAGAGGGAGATATAAGTTAATAGTGAAGATAGAAAGGGAGAGAGAGTTACGTTTCGTATTTACTGTAGGGGCAAGAGAGAGAGAGAGAGGTGTGAACACACATTTTCTTTCTCTCTTTCTCTCATAGCCAGTTACGTTTCGTATATCTAAGACACAGTGCAGGGCTATTGTCTGTATCACACTGTAGGAGCAAGAGAGAGCAGTGCGCGCGCACATTTTCTTTCTCTCTTATTTTATAAATTAGTGAAGTTTTACTTCGGTCGTGTGGTCTGAAGCACACTCGTTTTTTTTTCAGATCTGTCACCAAACACGGGTAACGCTATATCACAATGTATATCAAGCAAAGTTTATATTCTAAATGGTGGGCTTTTACCTACTCGTATGCTCCACAGCACAAACACATTGACAAGAATTTAATCGACTATATCGGTGATTTGTTATGCGTTCCGATCCGTTAATGTGTGCCTAAGCATGACGGCTTAATTTAATGTTAACAAATAAACGATTAAGTCGATAAAACTTTAATCGATGTGCATGAGCTAGGGGAAGACAATATCGGTTATTATTTATCAACCTTCCTGAGTACGACTGCTGATAGTGTCGATAAAACTTGTATTGATGTGCTCGTGCTAGGAGCCGACAACATTGGTATTTTTTTCAACGGTATTATAAGTGAAATCTTCTTTAGCAGCGTTGTGATTTGAAACTCGATGAAACGTAAAATAGAGACAGTAAAAAGAGACAAAGACGTACATCTATAGGATTTAGCCTGCGAGAGAATGAGATAAAGAGCTAATAGTTTCCTCTTTGTGCAATGATATATAGCCTATCGGTCTTCTCTGTGTGCGGTGCTTCATAGCCTTCCCATTCTTGTCTACTTTAGTTTTCTGAAGGTTTCACTTCCACCGAATTGCAGATTCTGATTGTTTAGTCATAACTTCTTAATTTAGTGTTAAAAAATAAACGATACTGTCGATTAAACTTTTTTCGATTTTCTCGTACCTACTATGGGAAGACAATATTGGTTATTTGTCAACGTTCTCGAACACGATTGTTTATTTTAGTGTTAAAAAACAATGATATTGTCCATAAAACTTATTGATCGAGAGCATTCCCGATGATGAAACGACTCCAGATACTAATATCTACAGCCTGTATGTCGGACGAATATTTACAGCTCACATGTTGGACAAATATCTATGACGGTCCCAGTGGTGACGAATATCTATGGAGCGTAGGTGGGACTAATATCTACAGAGGGCAGCTGAGCAAGAGGTTGCACGGAAAAGCATAAATTACCTCAATTACGTAATATTAACCTAACCTAACCTAACCTTACCTAACATAAATTAAGTTTTTTGACTGCATACGCAATATTACGTTATGCCAATATGCTATATAATTATAGAAGGTAATAATATTAAATGAATTAATCATAATTGCAAATCCAACCTCTGTCAGTGCTGTAGATATTCGTCGACATCACCTGTTCCATAGATATTAGTCAGCAGTTTGAGCTGTAGATATTCGTCCTCACTTTGGTTCTCACAGATATTAGTCCGATTTGTTCAGTTTTTGGAATTCCTGTAGATATTAGTAGACGGACGCCTCCGATGAAACGCCTCGGGACAGTGCCCCCGTCACCCTTACAGACCTTATGACCACCACGACCGGTCCTTCCGCTGGCTACTTCCTTCGGATCCATGCGCGGTGACATTGAGTTACCACGCCTTGTCATACCGACTCTGGACATGACTGCGTCTGCTATAAATGTACAATCCCTGGTCATGCCACCTTCACCAGGCACGTCCAACCCAACCCAACCCACATACTTCAACATCTGCATAAATCCCCCTGACACTATTTTCCGCAACACTTTTAGAACGCATTGAAACTATTAATTTATACAAGCAGTTACAGGTAAATCATTTTAAAGGGGCCATTGCTTATGTAATGTTGTACTGGATAGTTAGAAAATAACAATATTGTTCAAATTTAAAAATACTTTATTGTACAAGTAAAACACACATCAAAAGTTAAAGCTTATTGGGATATCCTATTTGTTACAGTTAACCCAATAAACAATGTAAACGTAAACGGTTTACTTCTTTAAAGTAAATAAGTAGAGACCACCAAGTGAAAAAAATAATAATTATAATTAATCAATAATAAAACAATAATTTGGGAGGCTGATGTGGGTACCGCCCCCGGGGAATTATTGGATAACCGACACCCCTGCCACAGTTCATCCCTGAGTGGTTAGCTATGTTTGGTGACCTAACAGGATTGCCCGGGATCGGTTTGATGTGATGAGATTTGTCTACATCTTGGCGGTGAATGCCTTTGCGCGCCTACTTCGTGGCGGGCCGGATCGAGAGAGACTGATAAAGGGAGACTTTGGACCTCTTCACACGGAATCCCGTCTTCATGCCTCGTAGGCAGTTGAAGAGATGGATTCATAACTCCTGGAAACATTGACCCCCAGATCCCTAATCACCCCTCACACAACTTTCCTTCCCAGAATTTCCTCTCATTCTCTAAAAGATCCCCCAAACAGCATCCCGGAGATGTCATAGACTCTGGGTTTTTTTTCCTTAGGGCCTCATGTGTGGATCTAATTTTTAAAAAGTAAACATCGGGTCGCTATGCACCTATAATCTTTAGGCATTTGCGGGGTAAGAGAAGATTATGCGGGTTGGCGTTCCATACAATTGCTAAAAACTATCTTTGTGTAAAAAACGAGTGTGGTTTAGAGCACACTAAAGTAAAACTTCTGCTCCATCTATATGATAGGAAGAGAGAAAGAAAATGTGCGCGCGCACTGCTCTCTCTTGCTCCTACAGTGTGATACAGACAATAGGCCTGCACTGTGTAACGTAACTGGCTATGAGATAAAGAGAGAAAGAAAATGTGCGCGCGCACTGCTCTCTCTTGCTCCTACAGTGTGATACAGACAATAGGCCTGCACTGTGTAACGTAACTGGCTATGAGATAAAGAGAGAAAGAAAATGTGCACGCGCACTGCTCTCTCTTGCTCCTACAGTGTGATACAGACAATAGGCCTGCACTGTGTAACGTAACTGGCTATGAGATAAAGAGAGAAAGAAAATGTGAGCGCGCACTGCTCTCTCTTGCTCCTACAGTGTGATACAGACAATAGGCCTGCACTGTGTAACGTAACTGGCTATGAGATAAAGAGAGAAAGAAAATGTGTGCTCGCACCTCTGACTCTCTTTGACCATCTATATGATAGGAAGAGAGAAAGAAAATGTGCGCGCGCACTGCTCTCTCTTCTTCCTACAGTGTGATACAGACAATAGGCCTGCACTGTGTAACGTAACTGGCTATGAGATAAAGAGAGAAAGGAAATGTGTGCTCGCACCTTTGACTCTCTCTCTTGCCCCTATAGTCATATACGAAGCGTTCGCCTCGCTTTTCTCGTTCTCTCGTCACGCATCTTTTTTCATGCTCTCGTCACGCATTCGCCAGCTTACCCCCCAAGTCAAGCGTGCGTAAAGAAGTATTACTTCAAAAATAAATATAAACATGTCCTATTCAAAATGATTCACCTGTACATAATAGTATTTTTAGACGTAGTTCCGTATTGTAAATAGTCTATAAAATATAAATAATTCATAAATACCAATGTATTTAATTCAAATAATGCCCGATATTATTACCTCACTGAACTCTAAACGATACCAGACTCTCAGTGAATAATAATATTAGTTATTAATATTTACTACAACGATGTTTACTGTTTAACCATAAATTGTTTAAATCTCGGTTCTAAGTAATTGGTAGTCACAACTCAATTTGCGTCCAATAATAACATCATTCCAGAAAAGGTTAAATCAACACAAGTGATAATGTCAATAGAAAGTAGCATTCGTCACGTCACATTTTCATCCTTATATTTGTATTTAAATCATTTATTTATTTACATAATGTTGTTATCGTGTAATATTTATGACATTTTATGGTTATTAATAATAGGATAATTATTATCATTTTATATAATACATAAGGCCAGTCTTACAGGGTCCAATTACAGAAGTTTATGAAATTGTTCCCAAGTATTTTATCCATTTTAAAATTTTTTGAAAAATAATATATTTGTTAAAAATTAATCAAAAATACTTTGTTTTAACCACTTTTATCATTTAAAAAACTAGCATGTTTCGTTAGCAATGCTTACTTAAGGGTTTATTGAAAACTAATTACAACCAAAAATAGACTTAAAGGTGGCAATAGAAAGCAAGAAATGGTAAGGGGGAGGTGGGGGTGGGGGTAATGGGACGTAATTTACAAAGGGAATTTAAAACGAGGCATTTCAAAATATTTTTGGTTATTTATAATATTTAAATTAGTCTTTTAGACTAGGAGACGAGATAGGTAAACTCTATATCATCGAGTACACGGATGAAACTACTTTGTACTACAAAATTTGTAGTTATAATGGACATTTAGAAAACCTTAAAAAAGTTGGTCTGCCGGTGCGCCTCTTGGCAGGAGCCGGGCAGTCATGGAAATAGTTCAGTTGTGAAACTTTGCTTGAAATGGCTTTAGCCGTGTTTGGTGATCAGATCTGAATAGTCGGGTACTTCCCCACCTTCCTTTTCCCCATCTCCTTCCCGCCCCACTGCCTTCAGCTTCACAAAATTGCACGATCGGGGATGCCTTAGTCTCATTGGCTCCAGGCGGTTGGGAGCAGCTGGGTCTCCTGTTCGGTATTTAAGTAAAAATGAGGTGAACTGGTGGGAATTCACTCGACCGAGCACTAGTGACGGACATTTAAAAAAAAAATCTGAAAAAATTTAAAAGCAACAAAAAAGTCACCGGAGCCCAAAATTTAATTTATATGTTCTCTCAAAATAAATATGAGGTAACACTGGTAAAAGTAAGTCAAGTACGTCCAGAATTTTTTTTTTATTGGTGCCCTTTTTTACTCATTTAAAGTACGCTCTAGCGTGTTTAAATCGCACTTTATGGAACGCGCGTTTTTTAAAGTTACCATGGCAACATCAACAAATCAACAAAATGTGAAGTCAAAATGTCAACTTTTAACTGTAAATCTGACAGGAATATTTTAAACGTCAAATAAAACATTACAAATGTTTGAAAAATTTTATTCAAAGTTTTCATTCTTTTTTACATCGTTTACATTCTAATTATTAATATATAGTCGATGCTTTGTACTGTTCCGACATTTTCTGAAGGTAAGCAAGCACAACTCGTTCATCTACATCTACTACGTTTTGCTCCTCCATCCATGTTATGAACCTTTCATATTCTTTTTTATAAACGTCTTTGGATTTTTCAGGTATTAACCGCGATTCTGTTTTGGTATTTAAATTATCAATGTTAGAACTCATTTTACAACACACAATAACTAGTAAAAACTGTGATGTCAACTATTAATCTTATGTGACAGATTGCAAATTAATGTTTGTGTTTTTCATTTCCATGACAACAAGATATTGTGATGTCACATCACGAATTCATTAATAGTTCTTATTTCCAAATTTTTAATAATAATATCAATATTTATGTTTTCAAAGTGTACCAATAAAAAAAATTGCGTAAAGTATTCGTGGATAACTGGTCTTTAAAACACGCGCGATTTTTCGAGCACGACGGCGTAGCCGAGTGCTCGAAATATCGAGTGCTGTTTATCCACTTATATTTTAATACGCTCTGCTACGGGTAATTCTCAAAAAACCATTTAGATATCACAGCGATCCACTATTTGAAGAGTTCCGAGTACTGGATGTCAGACAACTGTACATGAGAAAAATAATTTTAAACACCCATCAACAACGCCACCTTTACCCATCTATTAACCACTTTTACGACACCCGCCACTCACGGAGAAATCCAATTGTACCACTCACAACTAAAACATCTTTCGCTCAAAGACACTTCTCATTCTTAGGTCCAAAACTATACAACTTAATGCCTGATGTTTGGAAAACGGAAAGCACAGGTGTTGTTCGTAAATTGGCCACTAACTGGTTTCATCAATTAGGTAGAAAGGAGAGTGAACTTTTACTACACAAAAAATAAAATCAAACACAAACCAAAAACAACAACCCAAACTCAAAAAAAAAAAACATGTAAAAGATACCTTTATGTTCTAATCTTTATCATTATGTGTATATATGTACCTACCTATTACGTTAATATTATGTTTAATTTCATATTTTATTTTTTTTCTATTTCTTCTCTTTGTTATTTATATTTATACAAAATATGTTAATAGGCTTATGCAATGCAACACCAGTTAAAAGTACACATTATACCTATTATTTTAATACTATACTAATCAAACAACAGTAATAACCATCTATTAAATGTTTGATTCATTTTATTGTTTCTGTTCTCTTTCTAGTTCTCATTTGTATAAAATGTGTATGTAGGACTAGGTATTATTTAAAATGCAAACACAAGATACCATAATGTTTTAATAATTTGCTTTTAAGTACCTATGTGTATATTACTTTTATGATAATTTAAATAACTATGATAAGCAAAGCATGGTTATCTTTTCTGTTTCAATTGGTTATTACTATTATTTTTTTTTTTTTTGATTCTTTCTCTTCTCTTTTTTATTTTATTTAATACAACCCATCTGTGTAGAACTATGACATGCAATGCTTAAACGTTTGTTCTATATCTATATGTTTTAATCCTGTGTAATTAAGTACCTACCTACGTAATTAATATTATTAAAAAAAAAAAACTTTGCTAAACAAAGAACAGTCACTTTGTTTTAATCTTTTATTTTTGTTTTGTTCTTTTATATTATTTACAGACAATGTTCCGTATGTTAATACGCATCCTAATTTGACTGTCCTAAAACGGGAATCCTCCTAGTTGGGCAGTCAAAAAAAATTCTTAAATAATGTATATAAATGTATAATCTTTTACTAAATAAAAATAAAAATAAAAAAATAAAATAAAATAAATATACTATTTTACCAGAACATTTTTTAATTCTATATTTTGTTTAAATTTTTTCGTTTTTTTTCCATTTTCAAGAAAGCATTAATCCCGTGATTACACGGGTCCGCGCTAGTAATACTATAAGAGTCATTTTAGGAATAAGTTACATAAAGTCATTTAGCTACCGAAGAACATTGTTATTATGTCGGTGCATAATATATAATAATGAGCGATTTGTTTTTGAAATGACATAGGCACTATTTCTATTCAATATTCCAATCTTTTTATTTGATATTTTATCAAATCTGTGGGGATTATTAGTTGGGTAAGCCAAGCAGACATTTTATCAGCGAATCTCTCAAATCTTCAAAAACAACTTTATAATATTTGCATAAACAACTGAAAAATATCTAAATATTACAGTGAAAATACCTCAAAAATACAAATGTGCAAATCACACGCAACAATGAAACCTACATAAAACTGAAGTAGACAAGAGTGGGGAGGCTACGAAGCACAGCACAAAGAGGAGATCGATTATTCTATCTCATTCTCTCGCAGGCTAAATCCTATAGATGTATGTATTTGTCTCTTTTTAGTGTCACTTCTATCGTTTCATAGAGGTTCAAATAACAACGGTGCTAATTTTTAAAGATTTTTTTCTCTCAAAAACCTTTTTCTTTCAACCATCTTCCGAGATTAAATTTTTTTAATATGTGTTTGTTTAATGCTCCGTAACCGGGCTCGAAAAGAAGAAGATGGAGAGATACGAAATTACGAATGTTAAAGGAGCGCGCTAACATTTACAGCGTCAAAATCGATGCGATAAATGCGAAAATGTTTAATGAAACACGACTCGTTTAAAATAGAGCAAAAATCTCGTGGGGAGCATCTTAAGTATCATTTAAAGAATTTTTTTTTTTTTTTCACAAATATAATTTATAAGATAATATGTTGAAACAGACTTGTTTTTAATAATTTTTGGAGCATACTTTGCGATTTTTTTCTATCGAGGGAATTTCATATAATTTGCGTTACGGTGTGGGCAGCATCTAGACATTATCTTCAAAAATAACATATATTTTTTAAAGAGCTTAAAAACTTCAAATGTTTAAGGGAGATATGTAAGAAATCGGTAGAAATTCGGGTTGCCGAGGCTTAAATCTTAAAACATCAGTGGGTATTGGACAGTTAGGAACGGCTAAGGGTTAATCGTTTACTCGGCTGAGTGACCATTGAAGACATGAGAAATAAAACTGGATTCTGGAGAAGAAAAAATTTAAAAAATTAAATTTAAGCCATCAAAATGATTTTCTTAATAATTGTATATTTCATTATATTATTTTCGCTAGCAGACCCGGCCACACGTTGCTGTGGCTAATGAAACACAACGCCTCATCATTGCCCAATCTTTATAACCAACGCCATCTGTTAAATCAAATCCACACCGCCGTTTGCCAGCACGCTGCCCGCTGCCCGCTTGCTAGCCCACTCCCTTTATGTATATATTTCAACCAATTTACACAAAACCTTGACAAATTATATACCTGAAACCTCCCTCGTGAATCACTCTATCTATTGGTGAAAACCGCATGAAAATCCGTTGCGTAGTTTAAAATAAAAAAAAGCGCGCAGACCTCTTAATATCTTTGAATACAAAACAATAATGTGCTGCGGAATAGTGTGGACTGATTGACAGAATAATAAAAACCGAGAACCCTAGAATGTAAGTTCGTGATATATGTATAAGTATATTAAACACTTATTACCTACATATAAATAGGCTTCAGTATTACTTTAACCATAGATAATAATATTTTAAATAGTCAACCTGTTCCGCAAGATATATTATACAATGGTACAGTTTTACGCAGTTATATCATCCATAAATAATGACTCTAGTTTAACATAACCCGAGTTACAACAGCAACTTATACACACTGTTTTTCATTGTGTTCTATTAAGTATTGCAATTAATAATTAGTAAATCGACAATTATATTTTCAAAATACAAAATAACTAATACTATTTTTTAATTGTTATCAAGTTTATTTTTTAGAATTCCATATTTTTTTTGTTTTATATGTTTAATAATGTTATTATTCAATTTGTAAAAACAGGTTATTTATAAACTAGTTCTGCTACCGACAGATTTATAATGCCCTCAGAAGGCGCAACATCTGCCACGCGTAGTTATAATTACATAGCTGAACGTGTTTATAAGTAAACTGTGTTTTTAAAATTGAACAATAATATTATTGAATATATAAAAAGAAAAAAAACCATAGCCATGTTTGAGTAGGTATGTTATATGCCTTTTAGTATGAGTATGTTACCTGTTATATCTATCTACCAACGTAGCCACTCTATTTTCTATAATATGCCATGTTTGAGTAGGTAGGTTATATGCCTTTTAGTATGAGTATGTTATCTGTTATATCTATCTACCAACGTACCAACTCTATTTTCTATAATATGCCATGTTTGAGTAGGTATGTTAAATGCCTTTAGTATGAGTATGTTACCTGTTATATCTATCTACCAACGTACCAACTCTATTTTCTATATGGTAGGTACTTTCTCATTATTATCTCATTTAAGTTTTTTTTAACCTACCTCACAAGAGTCCCAACTGTTCTCATCTATAGCCAGTGTGACTATGGCATCCCGCATTGGGGTATGTATGTTGTGAAGCTGAAGGAAGTGTGGAAGGGAAGGAGATGGAGAAGAGGAAGGTGTGGAAATACCATGCTATTCAGTTTTAGTCACCAAACCCGTGTTGAAGAATGGACAAAACCATTTCAAGCAACGTTAAAATTCCGAATAATGGTCTCACACCATACATGGGTACTATACGTACTAGGTATATAATATTTGTACAATAACAAATTATTTAACTAAAATTTACTAAATTTGAATTTACTGGGATTTGAATCTGCGACTCTGAGATTGCTAGTCGAGAGACTATTAATAAGGCTCGTTCTAACATCATCTGGGCTATTATTTTAATATTTAATTGTAATTATTGCACTTTTGCCTCAGATCTGCGTCTTCCAAAAATAAAGCAACGTTGATGCGTATTGCTTCTTCTACAAACCTCTGAACAGTGAACAGATTATTGAAGTCATTACATTTGACTCCTAGACCCCAGACATGTCCATAAAATTGATTATCTATTAGAAATTAAATCGACACATGACAGGAAACAATACATTTTAAAGGTTTTCTGACATTAAAGACAGATAAAAATTGATGCGCTGCGATCATTTAAAAGGTTTTAAAGTGCAACGTAGAGATGGCACGTAGAAAAAAGAAAGTATATTTAAAAAAAGCACGTTTTGGCAACGCAGAGATGGCATGTAGCAAAAAGAAATTGTATTTAAAAAAAGCACAATGGTCCAAGTGCATATTTTTAACAAACCAAACTTTGGTGTATTTTCCGAAAGGAAATACTTCTAAGTATTCGAGCACAATTTTATGTTTAAACTTTTTTATTAGAACGTTTTGCAAGGAAGATAATTAACTGCATTTTTTATATAAGTTATGTATAAAAATAAGCATTAACTAGATGTTAAATGAAAATAAAACAAAATAAATCACATAATTAATTGAGAAATGTGAAGAACAAATTTCAAAGACAAAGTTAATATTCAATTTTTTTAAGAATACCTAATTCATTTTTAAAATAACTTTTGAATGTATTCGTAAATTCAAATGTATAGATATATATGATGAAGAAGATAATATTTACAAATGTAAAGGAAATATGAAAAAGAACAAGAACGGTCGCAATGGGGACTCGAAACAAGGATCTCTCGTCTTAACAAACATTTTTATTTATTTATTTCTCGTTACCAATCTTCTTGATGTGTCAAGTACTGTCTTGCTGTACTATCAAGTAAATATCTTGACAGTACAGCAAGTATTTAATAGTATTATTTTCTTCTTCAATGATATATTACAAATTTGTACCAATTGAATAGATTTCAAGAACATGGTGAAATATTGGAAGCAGTGCATAAGTAAAGTAGTAGGTAAAATGGAAGTGTGGTAGACCTGAACGACGAACATGACGACAAGTCCCACGCTGAGGGAGTACTGCACCGGCGGAGGTGCGCCCGTGGCCCAGCCGGGCAGGCAGCCCATGCACGCCATCAGCACCAGCAGGCCCGTGCCCAACAGCTCGCTCATGGCCTTGACGCCGGCCTCCGCCGTGCTCACCTGGCCCCACGCCTTCTGCACCTCTGCGAACACATTGCACCCCATTATCTCACCGCACACACCACCTGCTCACCTGCCTGCCCTTTACTCTTCCTGGATTTTGTCTTTAACAAGAATTATCCCTCTCCTCTAGATTCAGTCTAACACTATTTTTCCTGGATTCTTTCCAACACTTGTTTGTATGCCCTTTTTACTGTCTTGTTCTGATTCTGTCCAACACCTGTTTCTATTTCCTGGATTATATCCAACACTATGTATTTCTTTATCCTTATTCTATACCCTCGATTCCGTACACTGAATGCTGTTCAATTCTATTGCCTGGATTATATTATTAACCACCACTTGTTTCTATCACCTGTTTGCTGAAATCTATCTAACACTTGTTACGATTCTCTGGATTCAGTCGAACACCTGTTTCTATTTCCTGGATTATATCCAAAACTTCTGGATAATATCCAACACTGTGTATTTATATTCCCTTATTCCACACCCTTGATTCTATACCCTGGATTCTATCCAACACTTATTTCTATTCCCTGGATTATGTCCAAAAATCTTTCCTGTATTTGGTATTACAATTATTGTCCCTATTCTGGCTAATACCACTTGCTCTAATTCCGATAACACTTGTCACTTGGTGAGTATGGAGCTACCGCGCCTTTTGCATTACTTCGCACACTTCTTTCTTAGGCTCATGGAACAACAATGCGAAAAAGAACAATACATCATTTCATTATATCGTACTGTTTATCGTTGGATTTTAGTTCGTTCTCTCAGATCAGTGGTGCACAAAGTATTTAGTTCACTCCTGGGCCTGGGTCGTCAACCTTTTCTTATTTTGGTTGTTTCGCGAGAACAGTCTGTATATATGCTTTTTGCATAAAACCCGGTTCGAGAGGACACAACTCGATACAACATTAGCTTGTTGTTTAATATTCAACACTGAATTAACCCCTTAATTCTCGACCGCATTATTTCAGAGGCTCAAAATAATTCCGCTTTTCATTAAAATCCAAATAAATGGAATATTTAAAGACTAATACTGAAAACTATTTTAGAAAGATGACAAAATACGCTTTCAAATTTTATAAATCGACATTAAGATATAATTTTGAAAATATATAAATTTTGTACGCAAATACAAATTTTTTTAAAATGGCTCACCTTACGTTTTTTCTGACTATAATTACAGATTAGAAAAAAAACACATAATTATTTACCTCACTTTTTTGTTGTTCCATGTAAAAATCATTTATAAAAAAATCACAAAAATTTCATAAAAAAATTATATCAAAATGCGATTCGAAACTTTGGTTTCATAATGATGTACATTTTACTTCTTTTGCGGTTAGTTTTTTTAATATAAAGCGTTGTCTTTTCTCTTTCTAACACAGTTTATATCATATTTCTCACTATGATAGTAAGGGAGATACGACCATTACTATAAGACCTACAAGAATTGACCCAAAATTGGGTCAATTAGACTCTACAGGCATCATCGCATTAGGTAAAGTACTAAAAAGTCGTAACTAAGTCAATTTCTTTTAAAACACAGGGAACTCAAATAACATAAAATTTGGTGATGTTCATGGCTAAAAAATGGCAAAATACCCTTTTAAATATACAAGGTTTATCATTCTGACAATAATGATATAAACTAGTAGTTAAAAACCCACTCCGCTAATTTTTACTGCTAGGCCCTGCTGGCGGCTTTGGTTCAGCTTCGCCCAGTTAGTGTTGGTGACCATTTATAAATTCAATAGGAACTGGTTCCAAAAATAGCCCGTTCGTCGGATCCATTGTCATTCAGTGATAGCTAGTCACCGGGACAAAGTAACTGGGAGGGGCAATGATCGTCGTATGTAATATATAGCCGCGTGATACAACTAAGTACTACCGTCAATCTTTCCATATATCCGGAGAGATATTACAAACTACAAATTCACTAATTCGTAGTACTTTCTGCCAGGGGCACATCCCCACGCGACCTGCTAACGGAAGTAGCGCCATCTATTCACGAATTCTTGAATTCGAAACCGAATTCCTAAGGAAGATTTGTTTGAAATTTCACGTACACAAATGTTATTTGTGGCGTGGCGTCAGACATGCATACGAAGCCGGGTTCTGAAATTCAACCAGGCAGACGCTACCCTATTAATGCTGGTAAAAATGTGTACAAAATGTAAGCATACGAGCAAAATACATACCTACGGAAAACTCGTGTTTCGATCCAATGATAAAAACAAGGGAAAGGGTTGCATTATTTGACAATATTACGATAAAATACATGCGAAAGTAAACAGAGGAATGATTAGATATTTTTACTGATGCAAGGTTCGCTTGGAAAACGATTTTTATGTATCGATAAATTTATAAAAAGTTTTTGAAATGTTCACAGGTTATACACAGGCTACACTACTCCTCAAAATATTTTTTTATTTATCTTTATTCCATAATATTTTATTTGTTACAATTTTTTTTTGGCTAAGTAGTCATAATGATTTTAACATGTTTTTGAAGTGAAAATTACTTTAGCACCGTTGTGATTTGAAACTCGACGAAACGAAAAATAGTGACACGAAAAAGAGACAAACACATATAGGATTTAGCCTACGAGAGAATTGGAAAGTATAATCGGTCTCCTTTTTGTTCGGTGATTCGTAGCCTATCGGTTTCCTTTTTGTGCGTGCTTCTTAGCCTCCCCACTCTTGTCTACTTTAGTTTTCTGAAAGTTTGACTTCTACCGCGTGTATTAATTGCACACTCTGTTTTTTTATGTAAGAAAAGCCGATGGTGCCTAAAAGTAACCGATTAGTTTAACTTGTCTTCATTCTTATTGAAATGGTAAAGGGTAGAGTCGATACCCTCTGAGGGATTCAAATTCGATCCAACAAACTGCTAACCGAACTCACAACCACTGGTGCCACATTTTTTGTCTATTTATGAATTTTTGTCTATTTGATTTGGTCCCAATAGTAAAGCGACCACTGACTTGTTAAAAGGAAAGAAAATTATATATGCACGTGGATTGACCTATGGTGGGTTACTGTTTCCGTTTATTGTTTCATTGGTAACACATACCTAGCTAATAAAGTATACCGTAGAGGTGAGTTTCGCCGTTTAGGTACGCGCATAATTAATACATATATCTAAAACTACGATTCTTTCTACATTTTTGCACTTGAAACTAATTATAATTAATGACTTGGGTTTATGGTTTGATCGGAAACTTAATTTTCTCAAGAATGTACAAAATCATATCTAACAAAGCTTTGCAAATATTGGTCTTTATTTTATTTATATCTAACGACTAATGACTTTCATCATATCAAAACTATCTAAATATTGTATAATATGTCACTAATAAGTATTCACATAGAATAAATTTCCATAGTTTGGTCTCCGAATTGTGAAGTTCATTCACACACGTTTGAGAGAATTCAAAATAAATTCCTAAATTCCTAATATACGTATATTTTAGAGTAGAACCTATTCCTAGAGAATGCCTGGCTACCTACCTTCTTTACTCATTAAATTTATTTAAATTGTCTGATAGAATAACTATTTGTGATTTAATGTGTGCTTAAAGTTATTAATTCGATGTTGAATACCCCTGAGTTGCTATGTTTAATTTCGTTTCGTGTTCCAGGCAGGACAGTTACAAAACAGTGCCTACCATATTATTGTAACAATACATCGTTGCAATATTATACGCATGTAAGACGAATCCAAAATTTTTGAAACATAACACTTCGACATTGTAGATATATTTAGTTCAACAATATTGCAATATAAACTGGCTTTAATACGATTTATGTCATCAAATAGAACTGATTCACACAGTGAAGTTGTTTCATTCTGGATGAGCAAAAATAATTGGTTAATGGTTGATAAAATATTTTTAAAATCTGTCTTTCTTTCTCGTTTATGATATGAACGTTTATTTAACGGCAGTAAATAAATTAATTAAGATTAATTAATAAAATCATACACTACTTGTTAAACTCCTTTGTGCATATTTCATATTACAATTCTGCATTGTGTAAAATTTCGACTAGTGTTTGTTAAATCAATAATAATACATAATGCACTGCATTCTATGCGTAGGAAATGCGTCAGAAAAGGTTACATACAAATTATACCGTGGTTTCACCCTTACGCCCTACCGTGAATGTTAAAATAGTTTTAAATGCTAGCATTAAACTTACCCATCGACGAATATTTTTTTTATTTACTTTTATAATAGAAATTATAAAAATATTTAGGAATAAACTATTGTTACTTTTGAAATTAGGTAGAGAATCTAATTCCGCCTAGTACCTACGTCTGCTTAGTTTTTTTTATAAAACTAAAACATACCTATCATGAATTTTAAAATTTTATAAAACTAACACATAACATAATAAGCAATACCAGACAACCGACATCGGTAATATTTTGAATTAAAAACCGCCTATTTCCAATACAACAGGAATGAAATACCGCCTATATACAATACAACACGAATGAAATACGCTTATCTACAATACAACAGCAAATAAATACTACCTATAAAAATATTCCCGCTACAACATAGTTTTGACGTGCCACAGAAAATTAATACTCCTCGAAAGCCTTCTGGTACAATTAGATTTTTGGCGGTACTGTTAATTCGTCGACAAATATATACTATTCACCATTAAATGTTATTTTATGTTCTGAATGTTGAATTCTTACAATGAATGATACCTACTGTGATTTTTTTTACGGTGCTTCAGATTTTATGTCCGGGTTAAATCTTTCCCAAATGAAAGACTAAACCCTTCCACACACTTTCCCACAAATGATTATCTAGTAAATTCACGCAATGTAAGTACACTATATAAGTATAATAAATACAATAACAATACGTCAATCCACCAGAAATATAATGGGAAAATATTTCACCAACTCCAGATATTTTCATATCAGGCTTTGATAAAATCCTAACTGGTCCGATAAATCCTACTGATCCCTCAATATAAATATTTTAAAAATCTTTCGTAATCCTAAATGTATTTAAAATAACTGCCTTTTGCATTTTTATATATAAATTCTTTGACAAATCTAATACGCCTAAATTTTGAATGAGAGAGCTAGGTATAATGCCAGTAGCCGAAATAACAAATGGTAATATTTTTATAGTCTGAGAATGCCAAATTCTTTTAATCTCATTTCCTAAATCTGTATATTTTCTTATTTTTTTAGAAACAGTTTTCTGAATATTACAAGAATTTGGAATAGCGACATCAATGATATAAGTTTTTTTTTTTAATTTTGTCATGTTAAACTATATCGGGTCTAGTATGACTAATTGTTCTGTCTGTTAGAATAGTTTTATCGTAATAAATTTTATAAAATTCTTTTTCTAAAAATGAATTTGGTTCATATTCATAATATGGTACATTACGGCAGTCAATGAAGTTATGTTTAATTCCCAAACTTTGGTGAATTAATTTTTAAAACTTGATTGTGCCTAAATGTATACTCGGACGGCGCTAATACAGAACATCCCGATATAATATGTTCTATAGTTTCTGGAAAAGCTAAACATTTTCTACATAAATCATCAATTTGATTTGTATCTTTGTTGATATGCTTCCTATAATTTTTAGTATTAATGACTCTATCTTGAATGGTAAGCATAAATCCTTCTATTTCTGAATTTTTTAAAATAAAGTTTGGAAAACATTGCAAAGTTGTATTTGAACCGCGCAGAGATTGGGAATCGATAAATGATTGAGATAAGCGGATATAGTATGTATTATAACGCACTTCTCGGAATAATAAAGGAATTGATTTTTACTAGCGATTACTTTTACAACGTATTTCTACTAGCTATTATTTTGTTTATTTCGACCAATATAGATAACGGCGCGCTGTTAGAATCACAGCTAAGAGAGTAGGTATAAATACCCACCTACCTACGTACATAGCAGGCTTTTAGATAAATCATATCAAATCAAACAAAGGTTAATTACAAAATCAATGCAAGGAAATCTAATAAAATCAATAGCACATTATTATATAAGGCTTTCGGGGTATCTAGTACGGTCAATCGACAAAGGATTATTGATAATCTCGATAACTTGTCATCGTTCCCGATCACGATTACAGATCGCTTACGTATAAACAACAGTTCACGTTGAATAAATTAAGAACACTTGGTTATTGTGAACGGTTATTTGTCCATTGGCGATCTGCAGTAATGCTAGAGAACGATGACAAGTTACCTAATAAAACGACGATAAAATCTTTATCGATTGACCGTGCCGGATACGCTGGATCGACAGTGGTTTCGTGATTCGGTAAACCAATTTATACGGAAATTGATTCATCTTTTCATTTTCTTTTAAATATTGTGATTTGTTTATGAATTACGGCTTCGACGGGAAAAAAAGTTATCTGTTGTACTTACAAAACGCCGGCCGTTGGGGTAAGTATACGCAGTGATTAAGTGAACGCGGTTGTTATGTGAAAGTGGTGGGTAAGTGTACGCGGAGGTGTTTGCGACAAATTCAATTCTATAGAATTTTGAATTGCCTTGAAGCAGAGCGTGTGAGTGACATGTGTATACAGTGAACTCGGCATAGAAAATAAAAAATGACAGGTAAATTACTTTTACAATTACCCTTCCACATAAAACAATGATTTTTAAGCAGATGCATACTTAATCTCATGTTTCATTTCTGTCGTGAAATATTCTGTGTGTATGTACATATTTAGATAACAAAGTATCTGGACAGGTCATTTTGATCCAAGACCAGATTGAACGCTGAGTGCGTAGGTACTACATTCCCGTATGCTTACCCTACCTTTGGGTTAAGTGTGCGCAATATATCTGCATGTGTTTTTTTTTTTTTAAATTTAATAACCGTATGAAGTTTTTGTTTGTTTGTTTAACCACTCCGATAGGTAAGCGGATAAACACGATAATATAACGATAGCAGTCCAGTACAATAAGCGTGTTTTCAAATCAACACGTCTGTTTCCACAGAAATCATTATAACTCCGTTATAGTTCAAGTGACATCCCTAAAACAAAAAGTAGAAGGACCACAATAAATCAAGCTACATATCTCTATTCAAGTTGTCCATGGAAATACATAAAAAGACCTATTCTGTCAGATACATGGTACATACAGATTTTACCTGCCAAATCGCCTACATGCCGATAGACATTGTTATTTTTTTTAATTAAATATTCTTATTTGAAATGATAAAAAAGTGAGGTGACTAAATTGTTTATTATACAATTTAGTACCGTTTTCACATAAAAACATCACGTTAGTCATTTTTACATTTTTTTATGTTTGCATTCTAAATTTTAATATTTACAAATGTTAATATTTATTTGTAATATAACAATTTGAAAGCTTATTATGCTAGTTTTTGTAAATCTGACACTTCGTTTAAGATTAAAAACTTGCGTATTCACGATAGATCGGAGCGGTTTAGGTACCTTAATAGGCACAGATTATTAAATAAAATAAATAGATTTTATATCTATAGATTTTCAACACAAAAATCCAAATGTAATGTTACCAAAATAATGGCAATTCGTTACGCTTGTTGTTATACCGCCCAACGAATATTGTTAAAAATCATCCATTCGTTACTCTTGTTATCATTATTAACAAATATTCAGTATACCGCCAACAAGCATAACGAACGGCTTGTTATAAAACCGGCCCTTAGTCAAGTAATGATTTGGTGCTGTGCAAGGTTGGGTGCTGTGATGGTGATAAATATTAATATTTATATCTTTGCGGTAATATATTTTGATATAAAACATTGACTTGTTAATAGAAAACTCTACTTTGATTTTCAGTAATCTTATTTATATTAAAATGTTCCTTTGCGAATTTTATTTTTTTGCATATAAGTACAGTTTTATTTCTGAGATTGATGAAATGTCGCCTTCAATTTTAAAACAATTGTCACTGTTGAGATTTCTAAAAACCTCCACCATCCCCTTTTCCCACAACTCAATGGGGTATTTCCACGTTTTTTATTGCTTAAAAAAATTAAGCAAAAAAATTACGATGGTTATTGCATTTTTATTTTACTTTTATGTTGACGAATAAATTTTCTACAACGAGTTAAAGTTTCGCATTTTTGAATTACCGCTAAAAACGATATTTTGGGGCGTGGCTATCATGTGACGTCATGAGTGCGGAAGCTCAATGACAGTGTTTATTTATGCTGGTTGAGCTGAGCTACGCTTGTGACGACACAAACTCAATTGAAAAAAACGGGCCGTTTTGATTTTGTCAGTTTTAGAGCGTTTTTAAAATCAATAATATTGAATGAAAACATAAAAAACAAACATTTTTAGTATGACGATTAAATCAGAAAAAAATGATCTTTATATATTCCGTACATTTGCAACAAAATCCCTCGTTTGTGGAAATACCCCATTGAAGAAGTTTTGCTCATTTGTCGTTAAAAATAAGAGGAAAATTACCGATTTCGAAAAACTCTGTGGAAAGCCCGGGCAACGCCGGGAACTTGTATAATATATGTACACGCTTGCCCTCAACATCTATAATAAATAACGTTGAAGGAAACAACATTACTAGTCTGGGAATCACACTGCACTTCCAAAATACATGTCTCGTACGTAAAAAGCTAAAAATAATGCACTGTGCAATATTAATGAACAAAGCATATATATAAAGTATATACGCGTGTAATGTTAGTTTGTACCTAACAAAAAAAACATTAAGATTCTATTGTCATGATTTATTTTTGTGCTTTTGTGCCATTACTGTACAACTGTAACGCAATCCGAAACGTTGGCTAAAGAAGGAGGTTGTGCAACACGGCATAATAACTCAAAAAAATAACGATATTTCGTTTAGCCGTGAGAATCTCAAATCATATCTAAGTTAACAAAATTATGTTTTATTTTATTTATTAATTATTATTGTGTTTCATAGAACACCATATCTTTTTAATTTTTGTATGTATTACTTTAAGCATAAATAAATAATTATTAATTATAATTCTTTACGTATACATATGTTTGTAGGCATTTAGTTATTTATAATATCGTAGACTGAGAAAAGTTTCAGGCTTTTTGTACAAGTATATACATATATGGTGGTTCACAATGGAAAAAAAATTGTAGAGAATCGTTCAAAATGGTTTTATTTTTTACTTTCATTAAAGCGCCTTTGAGGTGATATTTCACAAAAACGGCGCTCTACAAATTGTCCAATTATTATTATTATATGCATCAAGGCTAAAACTACTATAAACCAGCGTGAAAGTACAAAAACGTGTTTATGAAGTCGATTTTAGGGTTGAATTTGGTAAATAATGGAGAAAAATTATAATAATTATAATTTCGGGGATCAACTGTCGAGAGATCAAGTGTCAGTTATCTTAAATATTATCTAATTATAGTCTATCGGAGACTACATTTTATCTTCTTTCTATTAGCAAAACACTTTCATTATATCTCTTGCACTGTGGACCTTGTATCGGATATTGTCCGGGTCATATGTTGTATTTAGTTGCAAAAAACGATGATAACCGTTGACGCGATTATAGAATGTGACGAGCTGCAGCGGTGGATCTCGTTAATCCAAACTTTAATGTTGATAACATTAATCTGACAAGTGAATCACGAATTATTAAAGATAACCCAAAAATGTTTCAACAATTCTAATTCACCGGGACGATCGATCCCCCAAAAGATAGAGCGACACAAAGTTCATTATAGACACTGAAGTAATTCTTCCTAGAGGTGTGTTCATGAAACTATGATTCGAAATCCGCACTCTTATGGCGGACTCAGACGATTCAATTTTAATTCAAAATTTATAGAATACTTAGCTTTAACCACTTTTATTGTTTAAAAAACCGTAAGCATGAATTTAAATATTATAAATAATAATAAAAAAATCAGTGTGTGTAACTCACACGCGGCAAAAGTGAAACTAGAAAGTAGCTAGATGCTTTTCTTTCTTTTGCCTTTTTATTTAAGGGGTCTCCACACGGTACTGCCGCAGTACGTACTGCCGCAGAACTGTAGTCAAAAGCGCCAGCCGTATTGTTATTATAACAACAATACGGCTGGCGCTTTTGACTACAGACCATACGATTTTTAGTCAGTTCTGCGGCAGTACCGTGTGGAGACCCCTTTAAAGTGGTTTGAAGATTGGATATTGATTTTACAAATATAAAAATGTTTATTTTTTTGGATTTCGTAGGATTCGAACCCCCGTTTGCTTGATGTCTGTCTCTCTGATCGCTGATACTTGTGAGGCGCCTTGCCCATTGTGCTATGGGAATCACGCGCCGAGGTGCGAATTTACCGCATCGTATTAGAACCGACGACCGCCAAATAATACATTTGTGACGTATTTCCGTTTCATCTGAATTTCAAATCACTAACGGGGCTAAAGAAGTTTCAATTCAAAAATATTTTTAATTGACCCTTTATCAAACTTGTTCCCTTTGTAAATAAAAAAAAACTTTCAGAAAACTAAAGTAGACAAGATTGGGGAGGCTACGAAGTACCGCACAAAGAGGAGACCGATAAGCTACGAAACACCGCACAAAGAGGAGACACATTAGTCTATCTCATTCTCTCGCAGGCTAAATCCTAAAGATGTATGTCTTTGTCTCTTTTTAGTGTCGCTATTTTTCGTATATATCATCGAGTTTCAAATCACAACGGTGCTAAAGTAGTTTTCACTTCAAAAAAGTTAAAAATTGTGTCAATATTCATGTACTCGTACGGATGTAAATTTTATTCACGCATATTTCCCGAAAACATACAATAAAATCGCTTTTTATTCCTTCATGCAACCGTTTAGCTGAGGAACCCATTTTCAGCAACCTCTAAAGGTCACTTTCTCGAATATTGTTAATACTTTTTTAAAAACAGAAAGTCAAACATTCCTGAGTTACGAAATACCTGGGGCCGTCTGTTTCAACGCTCGCTAAAGTAAAAGTAAAGCAAAAAGCAGTTACTAAAGTTAAATTTGACTGCATGTTTTATGTTTTTAATGTTTATGTTTTATGTTTATGTTTTAACTTTTGTATTTACTTTCCGAAAACTGATAGTTACTCTAGAGTTACTCCGCCATATTGGCATATTTGACAATTCTCAGTTTATTTACGACAGTTCTGCTCGAGGTTTTCAACGAAATTCCTCGCTTTAACATAGTAATCATGATAAATATTGTAGAAGACGATGATAGTGACGACGAATTCCTCATCCAATATGTCTTGCAGCGAAAACCAAAAACATTTCTACCCCGCGTCAATAATTAGATTATCTGGGATGATCCGGAATTTTTGGCGGGGCGCCGCATGCCAAAAAAATCTTGCTGTTGAACAGAATAAATTACGATATAACAGAATAAATTACGATATCGACATATTTAGCGTTACATTTCAAAGACAAGCTCTATTAATGGATGTATCGCAAGTTTTACAAGATCTTCAAATCAATTTATTGTCTCATAAACATTACAAAAACATAACATGAGTTTTTAATTGATAAACTAACGTTTAAACAAGATTTTTATGCATAGCACAAAGGGTAGATAACAAATATTATAATCAATAATTATCAGCCTGAAACACTCATCTACATTGAAAAAATCTTCCGAGAAAAGATACTGGCCGCCAACGGGAATTGAACCCGTGACCTTCTGATTGCCGGTCAGGTGCTCTTGACCACTGAGCTATGGCGGCTTATCTAATACCCGCCAAATAATTCAATATATACTAGTGTTTCATTCGACAATTACTTATTATTACATTTTTCCAACTGAAAACAACCAACTTTATTTTTGTGAGAGAGGTATTGTTAATACTAAATCTCCCGCTAGGTGGCGTCGAGACTAATTATGTCTGCATTTATTGCTGAAATACTTTAACTTGTCAAATATTAATTATTATTTTTAATTGATAAACTAACGTTTAAACAAGATTTTTATGCATAGCACAAAGGGTAGATAACAAATATTATAATCAATAATTATCAGCCTGAAACACTCATCTACATTGAAAAAATCTTCCGAGAAAAGATACTGGCCGCCAACGGGAATTGAACCCGTGACCTTCTGATTGCCGGTCAGGTGCTCTTGACCACTGAGCTATGGCGGCTTATCTAATACCCGCCAAATAATTCAATATATACTAGTGTTTCATTCGACAATTACTTATTATTACATTTTTCCAACTGAAAACAACCAACTTTATTTTTGTGAGAGAGGTATTGTTAATACTAAATCTCCCGCTAGGTGGCGTCGAGACTAATTATGTCTGCATTTATTGCTGAAATACTTTAACTTGTCAAATATTAATTATTATTTTTAATTGATAAACTAACGTTTAAACAAGATTTTTATGCATAGCACAAAGGGTAGATAACAAATATTATAATCAATAATTATCAGCCTGAAACACTCATCTACATTGAAAAAATCTTCCGAGAAAAGATACTGGCCGCCAACGGGAATTGAACCCGTGACCTTCTGATTGCCGGTCAGGTGCTCTTGACCACTGAGCTATGGCGGCTTATCTAATACCCGCCAAATAATTCAATATATACTAGTGTTTCATTCGACAATTACTTATTATTACATTTTTCCAACTGAAAACAACCAACTTTATTTTTGTGAGAGAGGTATTGTTAATACTAAATCTCCCGCTAGGTGGCGTCGAGACTAATTATGTCTGCATTTATTGCTGAAATACTTTAACTTGTCAAATATTAATTATTATTTTTAATTGATAAACTAACGTTTAAACAAGATTTTTATGCATAGCACAAAGGGTAGATAACAAATATTATAATCAATAATTATCAGCCTGAAACACTCATCTACATTGAAAAAATCTTCCGAGAAAAGATACTGGCCGCCAACGGGAATTGAACCCGTGACCTTCTGATTGCCGGTCAGGTGCTCTTGACCACTGAGCTATGGCGGCTTATCTAATACCCGCCAAATAATTCAATATATACTAGTGTTTCATTCGACAATTACTTATTATTACATTTTTCCAACTGAAAACAACCAACTTTATTTTTGTGAGAGAGGTATTGTTAATACTAAATCTCCCGCTAGGTGGCGTCGAGACTAATTATGTCTGCATTTATTGCTGAAATACTTTAACTTGTCAAATATTAATTATTATTTTTAATTGATAAACTAACGTTTAAACAAGATTTTTATGCATAGCACAAAGGGTAGATAACAAATATTATAATCAATAATTATCAGCCTGAAACACTCATCTACATTGAAAAAATCTTCCGAGAAAAGATACTGGTTTTCAGTTGGAAAAATGTAATAATAAGTAATTGTCGAATGAAACACTAGTATATATTGAATTATTTGGCGGGTATTAGATAAGCCGCCATAGCTCAGTGGTCAAGAGCACCTGACCGGCAATCAGAAGGTCACGGGTTCAATTCCCGTTGGCGGCCAGTATCTTTTCTCGGAAGATTTTTTCAATGTAGATGAGTGTTTCAGGCTGATAATTATTGATTATAATATTTGTTATCTACCCTTTGTGCTATACATAAAAATCTTGTTTAAACGTTAGTTTATCAATTAAAAATAATAATTAATATTTGACAAGTTAAAGTATTTCAGCAATAAATGCAGACATAATTAGTCTCGACGCCACCTAGCGGGAGATTTAGTATTAACAATACCTCTCTCACAAAAATAAAGTTGGTTGTTTTCAGTTGGAAAAATGTAATAATAAGTAATTGTCGAATGAAACACTAGTATATATTGAATTATTTGGCGGGTATTAGATAAGCCGCCATAGCTCAGTGGTCAAGAGCACCTGACCGGCAATCAGAAGGTCACGGGTTCAATTCCCGTTGGCGGCCAGTATCTTTTCTCGGAAGATTTTTTCAATGTAGATGAGTGTTTCAGGCTGATAATTATTGATTATAATATTTGTTATCTACCCTTTGTGCTATGCATAAAAATCTTGTTTAAACGTTAGTTTATCAATTAAAAATAATAATTAATATTTGACAAGTTAAAGTATTTCAGCAATAAATGCAGACATAATTAGTCTCGACGCCACCTAGCGGGAGATTTAGTATTAACAATACCTCTCTCACAAAAATAAAGTTGGTTGTTTTCAGTTGGAAAAATGTAATAATAAGTAATTGTCGAATGAAACACTAGTATATATTGAATTATTTGGCGGGTATTAGATAAGCCGCCATAGCTCAGTGGTCAAGAGCACCTGACCGGCAATCAGAAGGTCACGGGTTCAATTCCCGTTGGCGGCCAGTATCTTTTCTCGGAAGATTTTTTCAATGTAGATGAGTGTTTCAGGCTGATAATTATTGATTATAATATTTGTTATCTACCCTTTGTGCTATGCATAAAAATCTTGTTTAAACGTTAGTTTATCAATTAAAAATAATAATTAATATTTGACAAGTTAAAGTATTTCAGCAATAAATGCAGACATAATTAGTCTCGACGCCACCTAGCGGGAGATTTAGTATTAACAATACCTCTCTCACAAAAATAAAGTTGGTTGTTTTCAGTTGGAAAAATGTAATAATAAGTAATTGTCGAATGAAACACTAGTATATATTGAATTATTTGGCGGGTATTAGATAAGCCGCCATAGCTCAGTGGTCAAGAGCACCTGACCGGCAATCAGAAGGTCACGGGTTCAATTCCCGTTGGCGGCCAGTATCTTTTCTCGGAAGATTTTTTCAATGTAGATGAGTGTTTCAGGCTGATAATTATTGATTATAATATTTGTTATCTACCCTTTGTGCTATGCATAAAAATCTTGTTTAAACGTTAGTTTATCAATTAAAAATAATAATTAATATTTGACAAGTTAAAGTATTTCAGCAATAAATGCAGACATAATTAGTCTCGACGCCACCTAGCGGGAGATTTAGTATTAACAATACCTCTCTCACAAAAATAAAGTTGGTTGTTTTCAGTTGGAAAAATGTAATAATAAGTAATTGTCGAATGAAACACTAGTATATATTGAATTATTTGGCGGGTATTAGATAAGCCGCCATAGCTCAGTGGTCAAGAGCACCTGACCGGCAATCAGAAGGTCACGGGTTCAATTCCCGTTGGCGGCCAGTATCTTTTCTCGGAAGATTTTTTCAATGTAGATGAGTGTTTCAGGCTGATAATTATTGATTATAATATTTGTTATCATAACATGAGTAGTAGGTAGCCGCCCTTGAGGTGATTTTTCACAAAAACGGCGCTCTACAAATTATTATTAGGTAGGGACTGAACCATAAATATACCAAACCACCCATACCTGAACATAATCGTTTCGGATATCGACATATTTAGCGAGAGAAGCTGCCTTTAAAAGACAAGCTCTATTAATGCTAGTATAGTTTGTCCACCTACTGCTTATGTTGAATGTAATATTCTTACAAACGGATTTTAAAAAGGCTACAAAATGCAAGTTTTTATGTTTTCGATACCATAAATAAATTGAATTGAAGATCTCGTGAAATATGTGACACTTCGAATTCAAGGAGATATCACAACTACTGGAAAGTAAATTACACTCGTATTGTATATTATATGTATTAAAATAGGTCGTCATTTATTTATAAATATTCATAAAAATACTTTTTTATCGGAACAATGCCGTCAGATCATACAATGCGAAACAAAATGCAACTGGATATTTTCACAGTAAAATTGTTCCGATTTTAGGATTTAGTTTATGGTGTTGCCGCATCGAAAAATATTTCGATGCGTTTTGGAACATAATTCAGAGGAATATTCTGCTTTTTAGACTGGCCACACTGACAACTATTACTTTAGCGAAAATACACTTGAAAAAGCGCACGGTCCTGTTTAACATCCTTGTTACTTTAACCGACAGTTAAAATTTAACTTTAGGACACGATTTAGCTTTCTGTTGAAACAGATAGCCCCTGATAATATTTGAAAATCTCCTACTACCTAAACAATAAGTAGCGAAAATACACTTGAATAAGCGCACGGTCCTATTTAACATCCTTGTTACTTTAACCGACAGTTAAAATTTAACTTTAGGACACGATTTAGCTTTCTGTTGAAACAGATAGCCCCTGATAATATTTGAAAATCTCCTACTACCTAAACAATAAGTAGAAAGTGTTGCTTGTGTCGTGGTGGAGGACTTAGCCAGCCGAGAAATTGAACTCACGATGCCTGAGTGGGAGCCAAACCCTATGCCAACTCAGCCACTGACGGGTACATTTTTATATAACATTAAATTTACAAATTTTAATGGCCATATTAAAATTAATGGATGAAAAGCGGGTATAGATAGGTACTGAATTTTTCTTTCAAATTACCGATTGTAGCACGTGTAAGAATCTAATTAGATTCTCGCTAGATACTAATAGTAAATAAATGTATGTAATTGCTTTGGTAATCGTAATAGGTTGATAATATCCGAAATAACAGGGGGGTTCCAAGACGAAACATATATTAAATGTTTATTTTTCCATATTATTGCTCAAGGAGGACTACAAACCATTAACAGTTTTTAAAAATGTCTATTTGAAATTCAAGTTTGTTTTCTTCGCTGATAATGAATGAATGAAATGGAATTTAGAAATAGTGGAAATCAACCCACTTCCCGATATCCGATCAAGCTGAAACTCAGCAGATGAGCTCGTTGTCGATGACAATAAGTTCTGTTGAATTTTGGTGGCAATCACGCATTCATTCGCGGATAAATATGCATTTATCTGAAGTTGGACGACATTACAGCAGTTAATACAAGCAATAAATGTCGGTCTTTTCCAATTGGGATTTAGTTCAGTTGTTAGCGTTGTTGCTCCATTCCTGTAAGTGTTGAATCCCTGGGAAGGTAGGTTCCATCCTCTGTCAAACCAACTTTTTTTTTAAAGTTTAACAAGATATTTTAAAAGTTCAGCAGTTAAAGATCCAGTCGCTGGCGAGGAAACTTCAATCGTTTTCCAACGCAATTTAGGCACGCGATACCTTATAATATTTCGAATACTAAGCTGTAGGAAGGTCAATGAAGTTGATTTTCTGATCAAGAAAGATTTCGAATATGTATTTGAAAATGTCTCAGCAGCAGTGAGATAAAATCGATCTTATTTCGGCACACGGACATGCCCACAGCACTATTCTATAGGTTTTTCTCTTCAGTGGTGTATTATTAGTGGATTATTGCGTGATTTAACGATTTTCCCATGATCGATCATTTGGAAATGAATATCTGACACTCGGTAGAGACTAGTGGATGCATCATGGTAATTTAGGTAAGTAGTGAGTAATAATTCCTGATTTACAGTACGGAAGCCTCATTTACTAGAGCTATTCCTGATTTACAGTAAGGAAGCCTCATTTACTAGAGCTATTCCTGATTTACAGTACGGAAGCCTCATTTACTAGAGCTATTCCTGATTTACAGTACGGAAGCCGCATTTACTTGAGGTATTCCTGATTTACAGTACGGAAGCCGCATTTACTTGAGCTATTCCTGATTTACAGTACGGAAGCCTCATTTACTAGAGCTATTCCTGATTTACAGTACGGAAGCCGCATTTACTTGAGCTATTCCTGATTTACAGTACGGAAGCCGCATTTACTTGAGCTATTCCTGATTTACAGTACGGAAGCCGCATTTACTTGAGCTGTTCCTGATTTGCAGTACGGAAGCAACAGAACCGGATTAAACATGTCGGGGCCCTTAGGCAATGCACGTCTCGGGACCCCTTTAACATAAGGCTCCTAGCGGACGCGTGGCCCCTAGGCAGTAGCCCACACTCCCTTATGGACAATACGGCCCTGCCAGGGTCGGATTAAACATGTCGGGCCCCTAGGCTATGCACACCTCGGGGTCCCTAAGCAGTTGCCTACACTGCCTTATGGATAATACGGCCCTGTTCACAGAGCTATTCCTGATTTACAATACGGAAGCCTGAATAACTTGACCTTTTCCAGATTTTGCTGGAATTACACCCTATAATAAAAAAGTTTATTATGTTTTTGATAAAAGTGTTCAGATTCGTTATTAAAGTTAATGGTCCGCAATAATTCAATGAAGCTGATAATAGGTAATGGCTGCGTCTGGTGGAATTACAAAACATAAAATGATTGAGATTATTTGACATTCTAAGAAATGGTTTCTTATCGTTATCACGTTGTTTGACAGTTAGTCGCCAATCAACTGCTTCAGAGTACCACTTGAGCTCATTTCAGTGTAACGCTTAAAAACAGATAAAGTTATTTCAGATACAAAAAATACAGTTTTGGGGGGCCTTTTTCATTTTTATATATTTTTATTTTATTACTAGCTGGGTTACCCGGCTTCACTCAGGACAATAAGATAGTGTTCTGGAATGTTGCATAATGATGTTCCGATTCCCTATTCCTGATCATTCCACGACATACTCCGCCACTCCTTCCACAACTTTCTACAGCTCTATGGAACCTTCTAGAACTTTCCGGAAGACTGTTCTAGAAATTTCAAGAGGGCGAAACTTTCAGCCCTTATATCTTTAAAAGCACGCCCTTTAGGTAAAAACGGATACCCTTATTCCCTAGGGGGATAGAGATCTACCACACCATATAACTCCCTTGATCGAACCGGGACTCGTTTCAGAGTTTTTGCGAGCTGCACGTTTTTTTGGACTTTCTTTTATAATATATGCCATATTCAAATAAATAAAATGTTACTCCTTACATGTCCTTTCCCGTGCGTTCCCCTCCAGCGTTCCACTTCCACCTTCCCCACCACCGCTCTCCCGCTCCCCCGTCCCGCCAACCCCCCTGGCACTGCATTTCTTGACTCCTCTCCCGCCCGGCCCGTAGCCGAAACTTTTTTCTAATACTAACAATTTTAAACTCGTGATATCTTTCTAATTAAATATCCGAACTGAAAAATTCAAAAAGTTAAATAAAGGTATTGAAGCTGTCTTGAATATGAAGTAATTTATTTTGATAAGGATTAAAACCAAGATACAAATAAAGAGCCTTTTCAAGCGGCGACATTTAAATTAAATTTTTAAAATAAAAGAATATTTATTGTGGCATAACCATAATAGTTAGACATATGCTGTAGCGATCTTTTTAGTAAATAATGATGTGTTCTATAAGGTCGTAGTACATTATTTTATTCTATCATCAATAGTTTTCGCAGCGCACGCGATTTAAAGAATATTTTAGGTAATTTTTTTACACCCTATGTTACATTATTGAAGTTTTAGTAAGGATGCCTATTTTTTTTAAATATAATATAGCCTATGTCACCCAGGGATAGTGTAGCTTCCCAACAGCGAAAGAATTTTTCAAATCGGTTCAGTAGTTTCGGAGCCTATTCAATGCAAACAAACACACAAACAAACAAACAAATATTACCTCTTTATATAGTGTAGTAGATTCTTCATTATGAGGACCCGCTGAACTACCAAAGCAGTTTAACAGCAGGTCAATTTCACAATATAGAAAATAGTAAATATTATGTATGTAGGTCTAAGATATCGAAAACGAGTGCGGGTCACACGCGGTAGAAGCGAAACTTTACCAAAAACAATCTGAACCCTTGGTGCCTTTAAAAGTGTGGTCATAATCAAGCGGCCAATGAGCGCAGACCTGGCGTCATTTCCGTTTCATATCTAAACAAATATAATCAAAGCGGATAATGAGCGCAGTTTGATGCTTCGCAGGTGCTGTGATGCGTCATTTCCGTTTCACCCAAATTCCGAATCACAACGAGGCTAAAGAAAAAATATAATTGATTACAATACAATCTTTGACGAAAATGATTGTGATTAGGTATATAATATTATGTAATATTTGTCAATATTAAGGAGCAATTAAAACTTTGCAGTGATGACAGCTCTTAAGATAAAAGACGGTCGCCGAGAAATTTAACTAAAGGGTATTTTAGCAAACTGCTGTCATTATCGCTGTCCCCACCCGTAATACTGAGAGAAAGGGACAACTGCACCTCGCTCAGGCTGAAAATACCTAAATAAAATCGTCAAAGTCGAGGTTTTGTACTACCAATTTTTTTCCTCCAAAACTGGACCGAATTTAAGACGATCCACTAGTACAGGAAAAAATCGAAATCGGAATTCACGCCCTTTTATGGGAGGAGTTTAAAAATACTTGAGAAAAAGCTTTTAGAAAGGTTGGAAAAGATATTTGAGTTTTTTTTTGCATGTTGATTTCGTAAAGGCCTGTAAAAAACATTAATTCCTTTTTTATGTAAATTTTTATTGTAATAAAACGGAATTTTTAAATTGATTTCACGAAAACAAGCAGCGCGGAGCGTAACACATCGTTTCTCCGCTCCGTCCGGAGGAGTAGTGACTGAAAATAGGGGCCGCTGCCAGTCGTTCTTCGGTGGACGGTATAAGATGCACTTTGATATTACAAATTCGCCGACTGCCGTATTGTCACCGTGATGTCATAAATACCAACGCGAAAATGCATATTATATTTTATTTTGTGAGGTTCGGGCGTAAATTTAAATTTTTTTTGCGATTATCATAAAAGAAACTAAATTTGCCAAATTAAACAATAAAACCATATCCGAAATGAGGTTTATAAATAGGAGAGTTTGGACTTCAAAGTGTTTTTTTATAGACCTTAAAATTTATTTTTTTCTAGGCTTATTAAAAGACTTATAAAAAAAATGACCGATGTTTTTAAGGGCCAAGATATGTTCCACACGCAGTATTTAATTGAAGCATCTATAATACTTCCAAGCGATCAAATTTTCAAAACAAAAACGTATGATTTTGCATTATTTATTTATCATCTTAAACATTATTTTTATGAACTGTATTGGAAGAAAATATTCTATGTCTGCACATTTTGCTTTAAAAAAATTGCATTGTCTAGTTTGTAGACTGAACGTCGCACCTGTGGGTTGGCTTAATGTATCGCGTGGTATGTACTTTTAATATATTACAGTAGTTGTTGAGAAACTCTTACGATATATCAAAAAATTTAATTAAAACAAACACCTATTTGAATATTTTTTTTTAAATATATTAAACATTGAGGCAAATATTTAAAAATTCTACTAGATTCCGTGATATTGTTTTGTATACTTTATTATCTTAGCTACTAGACTAAATTGTAAGAATTTGCTTTCATGTACCTACAACTTTTTTAATTATAGTGAGTAACTGAAAGTGAGGACTATCAGTTTTCATAAAAAAACGGTTCTAGTCTTATAATCAGTATTTGTTGTTTTAGATTCAATTTCTGAAGTGATTCGTACGAGATTTGAGTTATTCTTGATAATGAATAACTCTGGCGTTAAGAAATTTGATGAAAAAGTAAAATTCCTGAAAAAACATCTCTAAGATAAATATTGTCACCTTCTGAATAAAAAAGAGCATTTTCAATGAAATAGCTGTATTCTGAAGATGTTCGAAGTGTCGCAGAATCTTTATAATAAAGAATTGCGGTAAGGACCTTGCAAGGAAAGACTTACAAATCTTTACCAGAAATAGTAAAAACAAAAAGAGGCCGACACACGTTGTCGTTTGATATATCGTGTGAGCGTACGAAACGTCAAAAAACTATGATATTACAGTCTAAAACATCTAGTACTGAGTTAGCCTTTCCTACCCATATGAGTTTTTGGTCGGTAGGTAAAGCAACAACATCGACTATAGTCAAAGAAGTCACGATAAGTACACTGACCAGAGCAAAGTAGCAGAGAAAATCTTTTACCGATAAAACCCAAAACATTACAATGAAGCATTAGACTTAGACGTTACCGATACAGTTGAATAAGGGTAAAGGATAAAGAGGTATTTCCTTCCTATACAACTGTACAAGGAGCTAAGAAAAAATGCTACTACCGGTCATGAAATCTTCAGCGGGAGTGAAATTATAACAACAAATTGCTAGATCACACTGCTAATACAAGTTCAGCAGCCAGTCGTCGATTCTTTGAGTGAGATTTTGTCGGATCCATTTTCAGTTATCTCCAGATTATGAAAAATAAACAATAAAGGAGTTAAAACAATTCTAAAAGAGGTACTGAAAATGCTAAAGATAGCAGACCCTATTACCAATACCGTCTTCACCATAAGGGCACACGGGGCCCGTGCCCAGGGCCCCCATTCTCAGGGGGCCCCGAAGGACCGACAATATCTCTCGCGAAACGCGAAAATGCGGGCGGTGTGTGCGCATGCGCGCGGAAAAAATATCGAAAAAAAAAAATTGAATTAGAATTTGACCCATCTGTGTACAGAATTTGTACGAAGAACAAGGTCAGAATCGCTTGCGCCAACATCATTGATGATATAGCCACTAGTTTCATTCACCTGGAAACACCAGAATATTTTTAAATAATTTATCTTTGGAATCGAAATGTCAAATTTGCCGCGATGCAAATCTGATGCGTGATACTTGACGAAAACATCGTAAAACCTATCAATTTATCAAATTAACGCAAGTAATGTTGTTTTGGTACATAGTTTATTATTCTAGGAATGTGTTTCGGTCAATAAAATATATGATAGCTCAAAATTAATCCACAAAACATTCAATTCAAAATTCAAAGTGGTGCTTTGTTAGGGAAAGGGATGCGAAGGGGGCCCCCTCACCCATGACCCATGACCCATAGAAAACTGCGGAAATCGTGGAAAAGGGAGTACATAATATTTATCGTCAAATATTTGTAATGAATTTATTCATTTAATGGGACAGCCAGTTTTGAAAACCATTGTCAAAGAACTTACATCAGCAAAGTACTACGTAGGTACTACTCTATTAGCGTAGATTCTACGCCAGATCTGTCCCACTTTGACCAACTGACTTTCATAGTTAGATACTTAAAAGACGGACAGCCTATCGAGAGATTTTTGCCTATGGATGAACATAATGCGCAATATATAGCAGATACCATTTTAAACTTTTTTAAAAGCCTTGAAATTCCTATAAAAGATTGTCGTGGGCAGAGCTACGACAATGCATCAAATATGTCTGGAAAGTACTCTGGTATTCAATAAAGAATAAAAGAAATTTGCGATTTACGTTATTCGCTAAATTTAGTGGGTGTTCAGGCTGTTGAGTGTGTTACTGAAGCAGTAACATTCTTTCAATTTGTACAAAAATTGTTCAATTTTTTCTCGGCTTCGACAAAACGATGGAAAATTTTGACAGAGCATTTAGGTGCAAATAGAGTCCTGAAGTCTCTTTCGGCAACTAGATGGTCTGCACGCGCCAATGCTATTAATGCTTTGCAAAATTGTAATTTAACTATTTCTGAAGCATTGTCTTCAATCGCAAGTGACATCAATCAACCAGGAGACACTAGAAAGGAAGCCCAAAGCCTAGCGAAAAAATGGGAAAATTTGAGACTGCTCTTCTAACGGAAATATGGAATGATCTTTTGGAAGTTATGAATAAAACGAGTCTAAGTTTACAGAATAGCACTATGACCATGGACGTTGTAACGAAACTTTACGAATCTCTGAAAAGTTATGTCAATACCGCACGCAATAAGTTTGATCAGTACGAAACGGCTGCTAAAGAAAAAAATCCATATGCTGACTACAAAGATACATTTGAAAGAAAAAGATTTCACAGCACACGCATAACTTTTTTTGAAGGATCATCAGAGACTGCACAGTTGAGAGGCAAGGAAAAGTTTCGTGTAGATAATTTCATTCCCATAATTGACACATTAAATACACATTTAAAAAAACGTTCGGCAGCATACCAAGAAATTGATAGTCGATTTAGTTTTCTTTGTCAGTTAACAACAATCGAATCTGGTGAGTTGACCAAAAAATGCATAAAATTTGGAGAATTTTATCATGAAGACAGTAATGCAGATGAGATCAAAAAGAATGTTTTCATTTAAGCCAATATTTAAAAAACATAACAAAGCAATCAGCGGATTTAAATATCTCAACCTTACATAACCTAATAAAATCAGATAAATTGGAAGAAACTTTTCCAAACTTAGAAATTGCTACAAGAATATCCTTTGCCTAATGGTTGCCAATTGTAGTGGAGAGCGGTCATTTTCGCAGCTTAAGAGAATAACAAATGAATTGCGAACAACAATGTTACAAGAACGATTGAGTAATTTGTCAATTATGTGCATAGAAAGTGATATCCTTAAAAAAAATGACTTTAAGGATATAATAGAAGATTTTGCTCAACAGAAATCCCGAAAGAAACCGTTATCGTAATCGTAACCAAAAAACCAGCGGCATTCTAATATCATTAATGACATATTATATTATATTGTATTTAATTACCTATAATAAATGGTCATACTTAGTAAAAAATGTTATTATAATTCGCTTTTTTTACTTTCCAAAAGGGCCCCAAATTCTTGTGTGCCCAAGGGCCCCAGCCTAGTTTAAGACGGCCCTGCCTATTACGACTACCGGGAATGATTCGGTAGTTGAACCAAGTAGTGATGACGATAGTATATTGTTACAGGATGATGAAGACGATCTATTCTGTGTATAACTGTAAATAAATAGCTTGTGAAATGAAGTGAGAAGTGAGCAATATAACTTTTTTTTTTTTTTTTAAATATGTTTATTCAGTTTTAATTTTACAATATTTTATTTTACAAATCTTACGAAACTGATCAATCAGTTTTATTGTAAGAAATCTCAAACTGATTTCATTTATCTTATATTTTTCAATTTTATATTTTTGTACTAAATATATGTGACTTTTCGAACCTCTTTATTGGCTTTATTTTTATTAAAATGTCTTTATAGAACTAAAAATCGAAAAAAGTTTGATTTAATTACAACCACTGATTTCATGCCAACTTTCGGGGCCATCCACCCCATTGTGGTGGGTTGATGGCGTTCAAATCAGGCAATTTTAACGATATTTAGAGTAACGGGGACACCGACAGAAAAATTCTACGTTTAGAGACTTAGAATGGGTCCTCGTGTGAGATTTGTCCGGGTCTTTGTGGTGTACGCATCTGCCACCGGCTGACTGGTTGAGGGAAACCTTTTGATCTCTCCAGCAGCGCTTTCTAGGAAAATCCTCTTGCACCGCATTGGGAGGGATGGTTTCATACATTCGTCACTCCTGGAGACTCTGACCCGAGATTCCTACCACCTTTTCCTTCCCATAATTTCCTTTCCTCAAAAGACCCTCCACACAGCATCTTTGGAGAAGTGCCGAGGAAAGCAAATTCCTTTCAGGGCCTCCTGATCTTTGGGGATGCTGTGTGAAGGGTTTTTTTTAAGGAGAGGAAGGAGAGGAGATTTCTGGGCAGGAAAAGGGTTTAAAGGGAGGGTAAGAATCAGTGTGTCCTGGTCATCCGCCTCCAAAATCTAGACAAACCTCACCCCATGAACCCGTGCACCCCTGCTAAATCACCAAACGTAGTGAACCACTTGGGGTGACCTATGGCAGAGGTTTTGGTATCCAATAAAGGTTCCCGAGGCGGCTTTACCAATCCCGACTCCCAAATTAATGCCGCTTTTTCGTTTCAAGAAATTTTCACTTCAAAAGCAAAACTTACCGTGGTCGATATCTTTATCTACTATCTACTTCTACTACACTATATATCTACTACACTATATCTACTTCTACTACACCAGGGGTTCCCAAACTTATACGTATCACGCCTCCCTACTGCTTAAAATGAATATGACCACGCCTCCCCTTGGCCCAGGGCCCAGCAAGTAACATTAAGTGGGCTCGCCAAGCAATTGTAAAATAAAATAAGGGTAGGTAATAAAGTCCAAAAATACATTTTTAGATGTTTTATTATAAAAATATTTCTTTTACACACTTGTTATAAGAAAAGTCAATGCGACGGATGAGCTTGCATGTTTTTGACAAGATTTGGAATGAAATCGCCCGCGCCCCCCTAGGAGGGCGCGCCCACCACTTTGAAAATCAATGTACTACACTATATAAAGAGGTAAGATTTGTTTGTTTGCATTGAATAGGCTCCGAAACTACTGAACCGATTTGAAAAATTCTTTCGCTGTTGGGAAGCTACACTATCCCTGGGTGACATAGGCTATATTATGTTTTCATAAAAAATAGGCATCCTTACTAAAACTTCAATAATGTAACCCAAGGTGTAAAAAAATTACCTAAAATATTCTTTATATCGCGTGCGCTGCGAAAACTATTGATGATAGAATAAAGTAATGTACTACGACTTTGTAGAACACATCATTATTTTGTAGAACACAATTTTATTTGACAGCATATGTCTAACTATTATGGTTATGCCACAATAAGTATTCTTTTATTTTAAAAATTTAATTAAAATGTCGCCGCTTGAAAAGGCTCTTTATTTGTATCTTGGTTTTAATCCTTATCAAAATAAATTACTTCATATTCAAGACAGCTTCAATACCTTTATTTATCTTTTTTAATTTTTCAATTCGTATATTTAATTAGAAAGATATCACGAGTTTAAAAATGTTAGTATTAGAAAAAAGTTTCGGCTACGGGCCGGGCGGGAGAGGAGTCAAGAAATGAAGTGCCAGAGCGGGAGAGCGGTGGCGGGGAAGGTGGAAGTGGAACGCTGGAGGGGAACGCACGGGAAAGGACATGCAAGGAGTAACAATTTATTTATTTGAATATGGCATTGCAACGCATGCCGGGAAACAGCTAGTCATTTAATAAAATATTTGCACCAAAAATCCAGAGGAAATTGGGGAAAATGTGTGTAAGGACAAAACACCGCTCAGTTTCCTCTTAACAAGAATCTACTTAATAAATATAATTATATATTAGGTACATAAACATTTTAAATTTAGCAGATACCTGCCTACTATTAAGTCAAATATTTTATTTTCGTCGTTTTATCGACTTATATTTACTTATAAATAAAATCAGAATCTAATCACTGATCAGCTGGTCGATTACATATTAGGTTTATCTTAGATCGTATCTTTTAAGTGGAAAAAAAATGTAAGTGTTATTTATCAACGTTAGAAATTTAGGTAGAACCAGGGATGGACACAAAACCACATAAATTAATGATAAGCCAATGTTTTTTTTTTCATTATGTCTCCCGCTGTCTGCGCTTATATCTTTTAAACTACGCAACGGATTTTTATGCGGTTTTCATCAATAGAGCGATTCATGAGAAAGATTTTTAGGTGTTTAAGGCTCAGTTCCCGGCCCCAAAAAGAAGAAGATGGAGAGATATGAAATTACGAATGTTAGAAGAGCGCGCTAACATTTACAGCGATAAAATTGATGCAAAAAACATGAAAATCTTTAATAAAACACGACTCGTTAAAAATAGAGCAAAAATCTCGCGATAATTTTCTTTAATTTTATTAAAAGAAATGCTGTGAATTTTTTCATACATATAACTTGTAAAATAACCGAAACAAACGTGTTTATAATCATTTTTGGAGCATACTTTGCGATTTTTTTCTATCGGGTGAATTTTATATAATTAGCGTTTCGGCGCGATAAATTTCTAGATATTATCTTCAAGAATAACATATATTTTTTTAAGAGCTTAAAAACTTCAAATGTTTAAGGGAAGTTTACAAGAAATCGGTTAAAATTCGGAGAACCGCCTCTTAATCTGTCAGGGTTTTGTGTAAATTGGTTTAAATATATAAATAAAGGGAGCGGCTTGCAAGCGGGCAGCAGGCGTCGGCAGCGCGTTCCCAATCGGGCGGTGTGGATTTGACTTAACAGATGGCGTTGGTAATAAAGGTTGGGTAATTTTTCTTTTTGGAAAAAGAAAAATCAGAAAAAGGTATCGGCAACTCTGGGAGTCAAACCCAGCATTTTGAAAATAAAAATGGATAAAAAATCATATAGACACTAATTATTATCTAAGTAGCATTTTGTTCGGGTTTGAATCTTGCAATCATAGCATAAAGATGGCAGCCAATAAAATATGTGTCAAGAAAATTAAGATAGTGTTGGTAGCAATGGGTAGATGAGTGTTTCGGGCTAATAAATTATTGCTTATGTATAATAATTGAAACACAGCTAAGGCCATTTTAACATCAATTTCGAAAGGTGGTCATTCACAGAAAAAATTGTGATTAGGGTGTTTTTTTTAGTCAGGGTGATACAATGTATCACTGAAGAAGTGAAGCCCGGGGTGAATTAGGCCAGGCCATCGGACGCCATCGCAATCCGTTCAGCCGATTGAACTAAGAATAATTGGTGCTTCCTGAGTTCCGCTTGGACTCGGTCCAATGCGGTCGGCTCTTGCTGCTGCTGCATCATTAGTATCCGATGTTCTGACTTCTGACGGCCGCGAAGGGTGTGGTCATTTTCATTAAATGCTAGTGCCGCCTTTTTCACTAAACAATTTAAAACTTTTTTTAACACCGTTGTGATTTGAAACTTGATAAAAAGTAAACAAACGACACAAAAAAGAGACAAACACGCAGGTACATCGATAGGAAGTTGGTAACAATCTAAATATATAAAAATGAAACCCTGTTTCCCTTGGTCGCGTCATAACGTCAGAAAGACTTTACCTATTTCATTCATCTTTTTTTTTAGACTTTGTTGAAGGTTCTTACGGAAAGAAAAATGGTAAATGTTCCGCTATTGAGTCCACGCTCAAAACACACTTGCGCTCACAACACGCTCAAACAGCTCGCGTGCCACCTATTACAATTTTTTTATTAAAATTTTCATTTTTCATATATTTCAAATATTAATTTTCGTATTTTATAAGAACAATCAATCTAATTTCGTACCTAAAATAGGTACCTATTTAAATGATCTATAATTAAAAAATCCATAGACAATTCTTTTGTTACAAAAAAAAAACAAAACAGCTGCCTGCTAAATTCACATTTATCAAACGCGCGAACTGTCAAACGTGCGAAATTAAAATAGTCGTTAATTTTTCTGAAATTTGCTGTGCAATTTTCTTAATTTTTCTGGTAAATGTTCCGCTATTGAGTCCATGCTCAAAACACACATTAAAAAATTAAAATAAATTGTACTAGGTAGATAATAGTTAGTTATAAGTAATTCAGTAAGCGGAATTGAAAAATATTGCGTTTTAATGGTTATTTTGTGAACTTTAAATACGCGAAATGTCATTTTTCAAGGACCGCCATGTTATTAATTACGACGGTAAATACACATTTTTAGGAAAAATCACTTTGTTTCAGTTAGATAACAATAAGAAGTTCATATTTCAATCTTCGTAAATGATAAATAATGCGTATTAATTATTATTTTGTTCGGTTTTATAAACACGAAAAAATATTACTCAGCATGCATGCCGTATTAAATTGTGCCGTGTGAAACTGCAATGTACAAATCGCAAATAGATATTACCAACCCATAAACGAGTGGCTAGAAATAAAACACAGTCAATTTAATTACTATAACGAAGTACTTAATTTGAATTATTTCACCCCTCACACGTAGAGTTCGGAGCGACCGTGCTCCACGGCACTTCAGGTTCAAAGATCGAATAACGGTTTACAACACAATTCACTGTGAGACTTTTCTGTGAGGCAGTCTGAAATGGCGCGGGGCGCATATTTCCTTTCCGTGTTCAATACGAGGCAACCATGCCTCGAACTCAACACGGGTTTGTAATGCCATTTTTTCTCCAAACCCGTTTCCAGTAGAAGGCAACCGGCATCCTACTGTGCACGGGTTTGTAACGCCAATTCCCCTCCCAAAACCGAGTTAAGTATGAGGCATGTTAAGTGAATGCATTTTGGAGAAGTTTGTACCTGTATTTATTACAGAAGAACATGGAAAGAAATGCATTAGAATAATTACACATACCCGCTAGACAAACCCTGCTTTGCCAAACAAACCATTCAAAACCTGGGATGTTTTTTAAAATTATCATGACATGCGAGTTTATTTTAGAGAATTTATTTTATAAGTACTATATTATAAAGTACCTAGAATTTATTTTTTAAGTACTATATTATAAAGTACCTACTCTAAAATAAACTCGCATGCCATCATAATTTTAAAAAACATCCCAGTTTTTGAATGGTTTGTTTGGCAAAGCAGGGTTTGTCTAGCGGGTAGGTGTAATTATTCGAATACATTTCTAATATAGTACTTATAAAATAAAATCTCTAAAATAAACTCGCATGTCATCATAATTTTAAAAAACATCCCAGGTTTTGAATGGTTTGTTTGGCAAAGCAGGGTTTGTCTAGCGGGTATGTGTAATTATTCTAATACATTTCTTTCCATGTTCTTCTGTTATAAATACAAGTACAAACTTGTCTATAATACTAATCCTACTTGCAGTACAAACCTTTCAAAACTTGGGGTGTTATTGAAAAGAAAAACGCGTGCGTGTTCTTTTATTTATTTTCGTTCTAGGTATTAAAATAATTACTTACGTCATTAGGCAAATCAGTTATTTTCGCAATAATATATTGTCGATATACCGTTTCTAGCTACTCGTTTCGTGAATGCTTTTATATTTTCAGGTTGGTGGAGCTCATTTTCGAATTGCATATTGTAGTTAATGTTTCACATGGCCCAATTTCATATTATTTTCATATTTCATATCGGCTCGCGGCTCGCGTTTCGCGTCATGCGCGCGTAATAAGTAATGATTTTTCGTGTTTGTGAAACCGAACAAAATAATGATTAATACGCATTATTTATCATTTCCGAAGATTGCAATTCGTACTTCTTATTATTGTCTAACTGACAAAAAGTGATTTTTCCTTAAAGTGCATATTTCATCGTCGTAATTAATAACATGGCGGTCCTTGAAAAATGACATTTCGCGTTTTTAAGGATAACAAAATAACCATTAAAACGCAATATTTTTCAATTCCACTTACTGAATTACTTATAACTAACTATTATCTACCTAGTACAATTTATTTTAATTTTTTAATGTGTGTTTTGAGCGTGGACTCAATAGCGGAACATTTACCAGAAAAATTAGGAATATTGCACAGCAAATTTCAGAAAAATTATAGACTATTTTAATTTCGCACGTTTGACAGTTCGCGCGTTTGATAAATGTGAATTTAGCAGGCAGCTGTTTTGTTTTGTTTTGTAACAAAATAATTGTCTATGGATTTTTAAATTATAGATCATTTAAATAGTTAGATACTATGTTAGGTACGAAATTAGATTGATTGTTCTTATAAAATATGAAAATGAATATTTGTAATACATGAAAAATGAAAATTTTAATAAAAAAAATGTAATAGGTGACACGCGAGCTGTTTGAGAACATAATGTACTGGGACCATTGACGTATGATTGATCGAAGACTGGGACTTATTATATGGTCGCGGGAGAAGGGGTTGGCGGGACGCGGGAGCGGGAAAGGGAGAGGGTAGGCGGGAAAGGTGGAAGGGGAAGGGATGCAGGAGGGGAACGGGGCACGTGAAAGGATATGCAGGGAGAAACAATTTATTTATTTGAATATGGCATTGCAACGCATGCCGGGAACCAGCTAGTTTTATAATAAATAAAGCCTACAATTATCCTACTTTGCACTCGTCTCATTCTCTCGAAGTTTAGTTTTCTGAGGCTTCACTTCTACAGCGTGTGAACTGCACACTTATATTTATGTGTCGTCGCCGTTCCGTAAACGTCAGAATACTAAAACCCCTGTTGGATAGATGTCGTAATTCTTCCAGTTTACAAACCTTCGAAAGTTTATGGTAATAAATATGTACTTTCAGCTTTACAAATCTTAAAATTTGTATCTGCGCCAGTGTCATTTTGGTAGCATCTCTGGCTCTTGACGTGGAAGTATTCGTTGACCCGTGGGTTGCTCGTGACGTTTATCGGCCCGTTATCGACACTCGCATATGATCATTGACGTGATGCAGAGTGTATAAAAAAACAACCTAAGCTTGTACACGATGTCCGGAAACTCGTAGTACAAGATAAATAATAGTGAATATACATCACTTAGAAAACCCAGAACAAACTTAATAAAATACTTACTAAACCACGAGTTTTAATTAATTTATTTACCGACCGGCTTCGCTTTGCTCAAGCATTATACGGGTACAAATTAGTAGATACTGAACAAGAAATAAATAGTGTATGCTTATATATAAATACAGAGGGAGACAACAAGATAATAATATTACAAACAGTAAGGATACATTTACACCTGGACAAAGAAAATGGGAAAACGACAGACGCGGAAAAATGGATTATAATTTATAAAAATAAATCGAGAGCGACAAATCATTGTCAAGGATTTTTTAATGGTTTATTTACGGTATTCCCAATATTAGGTCTGTTTCCAATAAACCTGAAATTTTAAAAAACCCATAAAAATTTCCCATTCATTAGTAGGAAATTTTGGCACTTGAAAGTATTTTTTATAGGCCCGATACTTTATTTTGTTTTTGAGACTTGCAAAAACACTTATTAAAAAAAATACTCTATTGTTTCGAAGGCCAAGATATGTTCTACCCGCAGTAATTAATTGAAGTATCTATAATATTTTTAAACGATCAAATTTTCAAATTAAAAACTCGCGATTTTGTATGATTTTGCATTATTTCGCATGCCTTTATCAAGCAAAAAGGTTAAAAAGTGTTTTTCAGAAAACTTAAGTAAAAAAGCACTTTTTTATCAATATGGAGTATGACTTTTACCATGTTTTTGACGTCGAATTGCAGTGCACCTTTTTCTATCCATTTGGTAATTTTATTAGTATTTATGTTTTCTACTTCGGAGTCGCTAGATGTCGCTTTCCTTTATGTTTTCTTTTGCCACTTCATTTTGGAGTGGTTTGAAGATTGGATATTGATTTTACAAACATATTTTTTAATATTTTTCGTAGGATTTGATCCTTGGTCCGCTGAATGTCTGGCCGCTGAGGTTCGTCGGGCGCTTGATACCACTACACCAAAGGAGACTTTCGTGGGGCTGTAGATTTATCGTATTATATTGGAACCAAGTACCCAAGAATTAAATACATATATTATTGCTATCTCATACTCTCGCAGGCTAAATCCTACAGATTATGTATTGTCTATTTACATTAGTGTCGCTCGCTTCCGTTTCAAATGTCGTAAAGTCAAGACTCCAAATGTGATGAAGATACACTAGTTGTCCGTTATTACAACGAGTTTTAAGACATTGTTTATATAATCATATTTTCCTTGTGATTTGGATGCAATCAATTAAAACACAATTAATTGAGTTTCTCTGTAAGGAAAGTGGAGGTTTATTTTGTTAATCTCACAAGATTAAATAAATAAAAGTATCAAACAAACCTGTAAGAAAAGAAACGACATTTAATGTTATTAATTGTAATGTCGATTCCTTGATCACAATCACGATAGTAATTACTTTTAATCGTTGAGTCTTAATTAATTGAAATTAATCTTATCAATTTGCTTTATCATGGCCATAGATTATTTTTACTATATTTTTAATTATCCATAGATTATAAAATATCGAATCGACTGTTAAGTTGGTACTGAGGCACATACCAGTGACAGTCTACAGTACATACACAATGACGAGTCAAGATCAGCATTGTGTTAAATTAAAGGAAATTAGATTTTTCTTTACATGTATATTACTGGAACCAGGACTAGCGCCCCTAGCATGGTCGATCGATATAGGTTTTATCGAAAATGTCGGTAACTTGTCATCGCTCCCGAGCACGACTGCAGGCCGCTAACCAAGAAATAACAGTTAACGTCAAATAAATAAGGAACCCTTACTTAGTCGTTGTGAACTGTTTTTTGTTCGTTAGCGGCCTGCAGTCGTGCTCGGGAGCGATGACAAGTTACCAACATTTTCGATAAAACTTATGTCGATCGACCATGCTAGGACCCCAGGAGGCATCCCCAAATCAATGCAATACCCACCCACTACTGCGTGCTGCGCAGATATTATTATATTGCATTACATAATGTTGTTCCTAAGTGCCAAGATAACGTCAGCATTGATTAAACACGACCCAAAATAGATACAACTATTTACTGTTTCTGAGGAGCAGTCATATGGAGTGTGATCAGTGGGGAAAGTACCATTCTGTTGGGGAGGCGGGAAGCATTTTAGGACTAATGGAAAAGTCGACATTATCTCGAGTCAGAAATACTTGTATATTAATGCAGACGCGTGGAAAGTCACGGATATTTATAATTGTGGGGTTGATAATTGCGTACATTAGCTAAAAAGCGCAGAGCGCCGGCTCTTCAAAAAACCCCACATCTGACTTCACTTGTCAACATTACGTAACCCTAATGGGTAATAATAATAATTGGATAATTTATAGAGCGAAGTTTTTGTGAAAAATCACCATCATGAGATGTACAATTTATTATGAATTCCTTATGATTCCTAAGAATAAGCTCTATTTAATTTTATTATTTTCAAGTAGATACAGAAACATACATACCTGGCAGGTCACTTCCGATAAACATACTTTAATTAGAAAGTTTATGATGGGAGAATATACAGCTTTGCACGCGGAGGACATTGTATTTAAAACACTGGACAATGCAAGATTTTACATTTGCTAAAGAGAAGACCGATTATACTATCTCATTCTCTCGCAGGCTTAACCCTATGATATGAGATATATGTGTTTGTATTTTTAGTGTCGCTATTTTTCGTTCCATCGAGTTTAATTTAATTTAATCACAACGATGCTAAAGAAGTTTTCACTTCAATAATCAGGTAGCAGTAAAGGTAATCAATAAAATGACACACAACCGAAATTAGTATTTTTAATTATTTTGTAACTATCTGTGTTTACAATTAATATTTGGACATGTAAATGTCTTGAAATGGCGCATTTAATTACCGTAATTACATAACACTTTTACACCTAAACATGAGGAGGTGATCATTCGTACTGGTTTTTAACAAGCACAGTGCCGTCGTAATCCTACACTAGTCGTCATGCCTATTCCCAAAAATTGCACCCCGCATTTCATTTTTTTTTTGGGCAAGTTGACACCAAATGTTAAATTACACATACCTACATATAATAATAAAATAGTTAATTATGCTAATTATGAACTTTCTATTGGTAAAAGTGTTACAACATACGTGATTTGTGATTTTAAATAACATTATCGATTTCGCTATATTTCTTCGGCGAGTTGGTGTCTGTATATTGAAGAACTTTGAGTCTTTATTACTAACATGAGATTGAAAAAAGCGGAAGGTAAGGTACCTTAAAATCTGGTCCGAACGCTTTCAATTCTATTTTTGGGTACTGTACAGACTGGGTACCACCCCTGAGATGCACATTCAAGAATACTACGAACATGTGAGAAATGGTATTTTGAAAGTAAAAAGAGTTTTGAGTTGTTTACAGGAACGGATTACAAAACAGAAATTACGTTAGTGACTATGTGGTCGATATGTATATTGAAATTCAGTTTACTAACAAATATAACTCCAAGGTCCTTACTTTCTGTTTTGGTAGATAATGATAATGATAGATAATTTATTAAGTATTAAATACGTTTTTTCAATTTCTGGTAAAGCGCACGACAAAACGTTTATAAATTTATTTTTTTTCCAAACAGTGGTTATTCAAACATTGCAAATCATCCTGCAGCTTCCGACAGTCCTCGATTGAGTTTATAGATGGAAAAAATTTCATGTCGCCTGCACACAGGATGGTTTTCGAGTTTAGAAATCAGTTACCAATATCATTGTTATAGATTTTTAATAATAAGGGTCGTAACAAGCTGCCTTGAGGAACTCCAGATGTCAAATCAGCATAATCGGATTTAAATCCAGCAACCACCACTATTTGACTACAGTTGGAGATACAAGAAGAGAGTCAACGATAAAGATTGCAGAGAATACCAATCTTTTTAAAATGCTATTTTAACGTCAGTAAAGATAGTGTCCAGTGTAATCTGTTATCTGTTATCCAATCTTGTGGTTTTAGATTTACCACTAATGAATCCTTGTTGGTTCAGATCTAAGCTAGAATTAAGAGTAGCATACAGGATCATTGATCATTTATTCAAAAATGTGTTAAATTTGCAAAGTTTGGAGATTGGCCAGTAGATTTTTACATGAATTTGTTCACAAATCTTGAAGATCGGACCCATATGCGGATTTCCATATAAAAAGGTTAAAGAACGATTGAAAATCAAAGAGAGGGATAAGGCTAGATTGTGTGCACATCGTTTAATAAGGATTGAAGGTATTTCGTAAAGACCGGCACCTTTGCGAATATCAATTTCCTGAAGGTATTTTAAGACAATTTCTCGTGTAATCTGAATATTGCTTGTATTGGATATATGGTTCCCGGCATCAGTTGGATCACGGGCAGATGGATTGTAGGGTTTACTGAAAACCGAACTGAAATATTCTGAAAATAAATTTGCAATGTCCGTTCCATTATTGGCTATCAGCTCTTTAGATACGTACAATTCGGAATACCTCGGAATTCGTTAGAAGATTTGAAGTGGCTCCAGAAGTTTTTGATGTAAGTATTATTTTCAATATTGCTTAACTAACGAGATTTGCTTTCCCGGCATAAATCTTTATAACGGGAGAGAAAATGATTGATAGTCAGCCCGGTTTTTGAATTTCTTATATTTTTTTTAATATTTAAAACTAGTTGGTTCCCGGCATGCATTGCTATGGTAAAGAAATTATTTCTCCCTGCGTGTCCTTTCCCATTCTTCCCGATCCCCTTCCACCTCCTCTTCCTCTCCCGTGTCCCCGCCTCCTTCACCTTCCCTCTCCCCACTCCACTCCCCCCCTTCCCCCGTTCCGCTCCTTCTTTACCCCCTCCCGAGTTCCTTTTACAGACATTTCGGCGATTCATTTTTCTTTCTTTTAGTTCCCTCGACAAGGACGGCATCAGGCCATATTGTACCAAGGAGGGTATTAGGAATATGAATATTTATATTCGCATTTGTCTACGAAGAGTTTCCCTGAAATGGCGCCTACAAACGGACACAGCTTTATGCTGAACACCTTCGGGAACTAGCGCGTCGTCATTAGCTTCGATGGATAACGCACCCGCCGCTGAGACCTAGACAAACCTCGCTCTATGAACCCGGGGATCAAAGTAACTAAATGTAACGAACCACTTGTGGTGACCTATTATAGGGGTGTTGGGCCCCGCAGTACCCGTAGCCACATCCCAAATTGTACTTTATATTTTCAAACTATACTAAGACCTTTTTATATACATTTTTTTTTATTTTTGATACTGACAATTCGTGGTGGAATTCCGTTGTAATAATATAATAAAACCCGTATAAAACTTATTTCCGCTGCATTTATTTATGACCGTAACCGGTTTCAAACTATTAAAGCCATCTTCAGACTGTTACAAATGTTTCTTATTCTACCGTTTATATACGTAGTATTTGGGGGAGAGGGGGGGGGGGGGGTGGTAGTTTACAAAGGTTTTATTCAATTTACATGGTTTTCCATATTTGTTGCTATGCCGTCTTTGACGATCGGATTTCTAGTCATTTGGCTATTAGCAGTAGACGGAATCGTCGCGGGTTTTTATGTTGTCTGGGGAATACCTTACTTGTAAGTAATATGAATTATTAACAACCCATATTATTGTTGCCATGTCTTTTGTCTATTAAAATTATATAATGTTTATAATATTCTGGATTTTGTTTTTATTGACATTTAAATTTTAAAGGGACGCGTGTCTTAGATTGGAATAGGAATAATCTATTTACTATAATAAAGAGGAAAGATATTGTTTGTTTGTTTGCATTGAATAGGCTCCGAAACTACTCAACTGATTTGAAAAATTCTTTGACCAATAGAAAGTTACATTATCAGCAAGTAACAAAAGCTGTATATAATGGTAAGCCCTGGCGTTATGAAATTTGTATAAATAAAAATGTGTATTTCATATATTTTAGCGCCAGGGAGGAAAGGCGGGGGAAGGTGGGGTTCGCGGAGAGGGAAGAGACGAGGGAAGCGGAAGGCGGGGAAGGTGGAAGGGAACGGGGACGCACGGGAAAGGACATGCAGGGAGAATCAATTTATTTCTTTGAATGGCATTGCTATGCATGCCCGGTACCAGCTAGTATTCCATATAATAGACTCCATATAGACAAAATAAACATTTAACTTTAGAATGGGTGGTAAAATTATAATGGATATAAAGGAGCGAAAATTTAGCATCTGATTGTAGTTGTTGTTTATTACATTAGGGTGGAAAAAGTGGAAATAAGTTTCATATGTAACATAATATTTGTAATGGTAGTGTACGAACATATAATATTGTTATTTCGATCAATTCATAACTTTAAATATTATTTGTATATTTATAGAGTCATCAAGCGATGAACCGAATATACCTACTTGTCATGGAGGGATAACTTTAAAACTAATTATAGTCCCTGCCGTTATTAATAGACATCTGTATATTCTGGCATTGGGTGTGCATAATAATTTGTTGTGTGCAATGTTCACACCGCACATACTCGTACCTATTTATAAATCGATGTCTACTTATTAATATTGGTATTTTAGGTCAGAAAAGCTAGTCAAACAAACACTAAATAGTCGAGCAAGTCCAAAGTACCCAACTCCAAACAAGCCGCGAGATGTTAAAAAACTGGTAATTACAAATGAAAGAACTACTTACGTAATAAAATGCCATTTAAATAAACATAACTGAATTCATTAAATAATTAATTGTTTTTGTGTTTAATTCGTAGACCTCCATTTAATTTTTTTTTAAACTTTAATTGAAATTAATTTTGATAATGTTTTATCAAGTTCTGCAAGTATTTTAATAATTAGCTGCATTGGTTTATAATACCATTTTCTAACTGTGGTTAATCCACTATTAGACGACAAATTTATACGATTTGAAATGTTAATTTTTGAAGGTGTCTTAATTGATTAATTACCGGTTAAACCAATTTGCTGTATACGTGGGCTGTCATTTTGAAATTTGTTAAGGTTACTGTTGAGATTTCTTTGATAGCAAAAATTGAAATACGAGTATTATAATATTAATATTTAGTTTACAAATATAAAATAGGTACTAATCTACATTTTACTACTATAAGGAATACCAAACGGCGCGTATTTGATTGTTGATTGATTGGAGGAAGGGGGGTAGTAGTGCAGTGGGGGGGGGGGGTAAAAGCTAGTTAGGAATAAATAAGTAATTACCTGACATTTAAATAAATAATGAGAAGAAAAAATAGTTTTAAAAAGTTACATTATAATGTAGGTAGACTATTTTATTGTCAAAATATACCTACCTACTAACCCTTATTACAAACATATTGCGTAATATCTGTAATAGTAATGTATTAATACAAAATATTGTTATTTTAATCAATTCATATCTTTAAACATTATTTGAATCCGAATAGAGTCATCAAGTGATGACCCGTGACCCTTACAACTCAGATAAACGTGTATATTATAATTTATATATTTGATAGAGAGCATAACAAAAACAAAAAAAATAATGAAATATAACATAATAAGAGCCAGATACATACCTACCGTTAATCGATAAACATTATATAAACAAAAAAAATACTAGGTAGTTAAACACCCCTTTACGGAAGCTGGTGATAATCATCGATCAAGTATAATGGTCGAAAGTGATAACATATAATTTAACCATCGGGTTTAGAAGAGTCACGGAACAAGGTCTAATTATATATATCACCTATTAAGGCGATCCACTAGTACAGGAAAAAATCGAAATCGGAATTCACGCCCTTTTATGGGAGGAGTTTAAAAATACTTGAGAAAAAGCTTTTGGAATGGTTGGAAAAGATATTTGAGATTTTTTTTTACATGTTGATTTCGTAAAGGCCTGTAAAAAACATTAATTCCTTTTTTATGCATTGTTTATAGCAATAAAACGGAATTTTTAAATTGATTTCACGAAAATAAGCGGCGCGGAGCATAACACGACTGCTCTCCGCTCCGTTCGGAGGAGTAATGACGGAAGACAGGGGGGCGGCTGCCAGTCGTTTTCGGTGGACGGTATAAGGTTCACTTTGATATAACAAATTCGTCGACTGCCGTATTGTCGTCGTGATGTCAAAAATACCAATGCTAAAATGCATATTATATTTTATTTTGTGAGGTTCGGGCGTAAATATTTTTTTTTCGCGATAATTATATAAGAAACTGAATTTGCCACATTATGCAATAAAACCATATCCGAAAAAGTGTTTATAAGTAGGAGAGTTTTCAGTTAAAAATGTTTTTTATAGACCTAATACTTTATTTTTTTCTAAGCTTATTAAAAGACTTATTACTTGACTTACTTAATTGAAGCATCTATAATACTTCTAAGCGGTCAAATTTGCAAAACTAAAACATACGATTTGGTATGATTTTGCATCATTTAGTATGACTTCATCTTAAATGTCATACTAAATGATGCAAAGTCATTGCAAAAGCTTCCATGAAAAAATGTTCAATTAGTATATTTCTGCATCTGCTTTTAAAAAATATATTTTATTCTTCCCCCCCCCCCCCCCCTTAAAAAATTGACACTATATCATGAATAAAAGGAGGAAGGAGATAGCAGGTAGCATCCCGGTACCTACTTAAAACACAAAACAATTGCTTTTAAACGACTTCGAAAAGGAGGAGGTTATCAATTCGACAGTATTTTTTTTTATGGTTGCTACCTCAGAACTTTTGATTGGGTGAACCGATATTGATGATTCTTTTTTTAATAGAAAGCTGGTGCTTTCCGTATGGTCCCATTTTAATTTGGTTTAGTTCTGACAATGGGATCCATGAGAAAGCCATATATGTCTTAAATTTGCAATAAGTATGTGCGCGACCAATGGACAAATAACTCAATATTACGCCAACTGATTTCGATGATTCTTTTTTTGAAGTAAAACTTCTTTACGCACGCTCGTCACTAAAAATCAAAAAATAACCAAAAATTTTAACAAAACAAAAAACGACTTAAAAAAATACACTAAAAAGTAAAAAAATAATTTCCTACGATTGTTATTTTTGGAGTCGGTGTCAGCCAAGGTCTCTACATACATAGAAGAGACCTTGGCTGACACCGACTCCAAAAATAACAATCGTACGAAATTATTTTTTTAACTTTTTAGTGCATTTTAAGTCGTTTTTTGTTTTGTTAAAATTTTTGGTTATTTAACTTTAAGTTTCTGCCCCGGTTTGAAAAAATCGTGGATCTGGGTCTAATAGGTACCTACTAGCACATTATTAAAAAATCAATTCTTACGTCAAACCCTACAACAAGATGATTGTAATTATATACAACAAATGTAAGAAACAGGAAATTAATAATAGGGTGACATAATTTATTATGTGTAACATCACACACTACATAAATACATGAAACTAAACCTACAGTTACAAATTGATGCTGTTAATATTAAGGATATTAGCCAAGACTTTATAAACGCGTTTTTTCACAGAATATAACAGACATGTAAAATAACACCGGGAGGCTTAACGGTCCGGTACATTATGAAATTTAGAAATATCATTACAAGTTTTCAAAGTAATTAATTCATTACAAGTAATTCCAGACAATGTTTTCTGTATTATGATTGATTTGGTAGTATTTATGAGTAGTCTGAGTATTGTACCAGATGGAGGTTACACTTTTATACATAACTACATACTCAACTCAAATTTAGATTTTTCAGAGATATCTCACTTATCTACTGGAATATCGATATGCTCATTGGCAATCTGCATCCGTGCTCGGGAACATCGAAATTGTCGATAAAACCTTTATCAATCGACCGTGCTAGACACCCTGGTGCCCTAGTCTATTTAATAATTATGTTTGTTTCGTTTTTTTGTTGTTCTCTTTCTTTTCAGTCCAACAGCCTCCACTTTGCTTTGCACTAGTCACCGCCAATATAGCACGAGCCCCCGAATTCTATAATCTCAAATGTATTTAATTTATGTTTTCTTAGAAGTGGTTTGTCATTTTTATTATTCTATTAATGGAGAACTGAACGCCGTTGGCACCAACAAAAAACTGTCCAAAGACGCGAAACTAACCGTCCATAATGGAGTACTGGTACCTACCCTGATGTATGGCAGTGAGGCATGGAACTGGCAGAGGAACGATGAAAGTAGACTGAATGCTGTAGAAATGAGATCCCTGAGACGTATGTGTGGTAAAACCATGTATGATCGTGTGAGAAACGCGGAGATCCGCAAAGAATGCAAGGCTGATGTAAGCGTAATGAGTAAGACCAAGAAAGGAACGCTCCGATGGTTTGGGCATGTAGAGCGAATGAACGAGGAAAGAGTGTAAGGAGAATATATGACGCAAATGTGAATGGTAGAAGAAGTCGGGGACGCCCGAGAAAGACATGGCACGACCAAGTGAATCAGATACTTGAGTCGGGCCATGTCAAGAGTCAGAATAATAGAAGAGCATGTATGAGACGATGTATGAATGTGAACGAGGCAAGGAGTGTGTGCCAAGACCGAGTTGTTTGGCGGTCCGTCCTCTCTGCCTACCCCTGCGGGGAAATGGCGTGATGGTTAGTTAGTTATTTAATTTATACATATAACCAATTTTTGATAGTTTTCATACAGGTACGTTTTAATAATAATATTAGAATGATTTTTATAGCGCTGTTTATGATGCTGAAGCTCTCGACTCCAATCTCAGATCGCTTATTGAAGTAAAACTTCTTTACGCACGCTTGACTTGAGGAGTAAGCTGATGAATGCGTGACGAAAAGTGTGATCGGGCGAGGTGAACAGAAGTTGAGAGGGAGATATAAGTTAGTGAAGATAAAAATACAGAGTTTCGTTTCGTATATTGTGCTTTAGACTTTAGACCACACGACTGAAGTAAAACTTCACTAACTTATAAAAGAAGAGAGAGAAAAATGTGTGCGCGCGCACTGCTCCCTCTTGCTCCCACAGTGTGATACAGACAATAGGCCTGCACTGTGTCTTGGATATACGAAACGTAACTGGCTATGAGAGAAAGAGAGAAAGAAAATGTGTACTCGCACCTCTCTCTCTTGCCCCTACAGTAATATACGAAACGTAACTCTCTGTCTTTTTATCTTCACTAACTTATATCTCCCTCTCAACTTCCGTTCACCTCGCCCGATCACACTTTTCGTAACGCTCTTGTCACGCATTCACCAGCTTACTCCCTAAGTCAAGCGTGCGTAAAAAAGTTTTACTTCAAAAAGTTTTCAATTAAAAAAAATATAATTGAAAAAGAACGAAGAATTATTGTTTTTTTTTAAATACTTGTTCTGGAAATTTGTAGATACCTTAGTCACAGCTCGCTAAAAAGAAACTAGTATTGATTATTGACCTATATAAAGGGTTTTCCAATGAGTGGTGTTATTTTGATATTCAAAGAAAAATGGCATTTTTTAATATAAATGATCGGATGTTTATTTCATTATAAAGAGGAAGGTATGCCGTTAATAGTGGAAAATAACATCAGGCAAATGACCACCACGACCACGCTTACAGGACCATATCCTTTTCATGAAATTTTCCATAACCAAATCGCAAAGTGGCTGCCCTATGTCCTCGATAGCCTCACGAATTCCATATTTGAGGTCTTGAATCGACGCTGGGCTGTTGGCGTAGACCTTCTCTTTCACGTGGCCCCAAAGGAAGAAGTCGCAAGGTGCTAAGATCTCGGTGGCCAATTGAGATCACCTCTTCGAGAGATAACACGGTCCGGAAACTTTTCCCGTAAAAGATCAATGGTTTCGTTGCTTGTGTGGCACGTAGCGCCATCTTGTTGAAAGTAAACGTTGTCCAGATCAATACACTCCAATTCCGGCTATAAAAAAAATCATTAATCATCTCCCAATAGCGCAATCCATTCACCGTAACTGTTGCTCCAGCCTCATTTTCGAAAAAGTAAGGTCCAATGACTCCGCCGGACCATAAACCGCACTAAACAGTCACACGTTGAGGATAGAGAGGCTTTTCAACAATAACTCTTGGGTTTTCCGAGCCCCAGATGCGACAATTTTGCTTGTTGACGAAGCCACCGAGGTGGAAGTGGACCTCATCAATCAAGATGATTTTTCGATGGAATTCCGGATCATTTTCATGCATTTCAAGGACCCAATCAGCAAAGACATGATGTTGTTGATGATCGGCCGGCTTGAGTTCTTGTATTAACTGAACTTTATAAGCCATAAGACCCAAATCTTTATGCAAAATACGGTGTAAGTACGTTTGTGGAATGCTTAATTCCAAAGAACGACGAGGAATGGACAAACTTGGGTTTTCTTCAACGCTTTCGGCTACAGCAGCAATATTCTCGGCTGTTCTTGAGCGACGTGCACGGGTTTTATTCTTAACATCACTAAGTTGTCCCAACAGCTCGAATTTTTCCACCAATTTCGGTATTTTCCGACAAGGTGCTTCACGACGACCCAAAAATGCTCGAGTCTTTGCCAAATTTTCACCATTTTTATAGTGAATTTTAATAATTTCAATGCGTTGTTGAAGCGTGTATCGTTCCATTTTTATTAATGGCGTAGTTTCTACTTGTCAAATGTCAAAAAATGACAATTTCAAAAGTGACATCTACCGAAATAGCGGGCTATTCAAAATAACACCTCTTATTGTAAAACCCTGTTTTTATGGCAGCATTTTAACGTATTGATTTATCTTTTTACGGGAGGGGCTCGAACTTGATTGTTTGGTTTACTTCACCAAGTTACACCGGCATGAATTTGGCGCACCAAACAATGCGAGAATTACGCACGGAATCAAGGGCGGATCCAGCTTTGGCGCCAGGGGGGGGAGGGGGGGTCACATAGTCGTGGTCAAGTCTCAAGAAGTTATAATTTAATTTTGATAATAATAGATACAATTAAAAAGTAGGTATTTTATTAAGTATTTAAATAAAATCTGTATTGTGACAAAAAATATAAAAAAAACATTATGTTTAACAATTTTAATTAGTGAACCACCTAGGTCCTGGACCCAGCCCAGGGGGGGGGGTTATGACCCCCCATGACACCCCCCCCCCCCCCCCCCCTGGATCCGCCCTTGCACGGAATAACGCATGGTGGAAATAATAATATATGGAGAGGATTACACTGGAATTGCACACATCAAAAAACCTACGCGAAGTTTAATGTTAAATCACTGTATCCACACATCAAAAGCCTAACTCAAAACTTAAATTCAAGGCGAAGTTTATTGCTAAATCACTATACGCACACATCAATAACCAAACTCAAACGTAGGCGAAGTTTAATACTAAATCACTATTTTCGATTAATCTTTAGATACTAGGAATCGGTTTCAAAATATATGTTTTGGATAAATTGAAGCATTTCTTACCATTTCTATTGAGAAGAATTAAAATAAATTGGTAATCACTTAACAAAAATATAAGCGTAAAGTACTAAAAAAAGATTTTTTCATTAGAAATGTGAAAACGCCTTAAAGAAACAACTTCTTAAAAATTCAACTGTACGGTAAAAATCAATAAAAAAAACACTTTTGCGCTTGAAATCAAGCTTGTCTAGATTTATTTTGCAAAGATATTCTAAGCCTATGTGTGGCGATTTAAGGCACACTAAAAATACACACACTTTTGGCCTGTGGCTTCCTCTTAAGCTGAAATAACATTATATAGCACCTATTCTGAAAATGATGAACTAAACCCACTAGGATGTCGTACGGATGTTGTACGTAGCTCATCCTTACAAGATAGAAAGAAATACAATCATTTACATAACTACTCTGATAGTTACGTTGTCACATAACAAAAGTTTAAATAATAAGTTGTTGTAAAGACTTTCCAATAATTACTATTGTATTTATTCCTGAGCAACAAAACTACGCACTTAACTGGGTACAAGAATAATCCCAAAGGTCATTGAACACTAAACAACTGATATTATTTACAGTTATCTCAGTAATTCCGTCTAAAAACGTGAACCAAATTTTCATTCACTACCATAAATCATCTATCTATGTAGTATGTAATTATACTAGACGAATTAGTCAACAACAGAGGTGTTCAAGCTTGTTGGAATTCATAAAAGATTAATAGATGGATCGAAAACCGATTAAAAAATCACAATACTATACACACATTTGGTGAGCCAATCAATAATAATATTCATAACTGAAATTCAAACAAGTATCCGGACCAGAGAAGGTACATCGGTGCAGTAAGTTAAAGTTCCTTTCTAGTTTAGCATACCTATTACTGGTTCACTGCATTCGTTCATTCGACTTGTCATTACAATTTATAGAAAGAAGAAAAGTTATAGATTAAATTATAAAATGGGTTTATAGTAAGTCATCTGTGAGATTTTAGGTGAAACTTAATAGAATTCATAACCTGATCTTTCATAGATGGCGCGAGTTTAATTATTTTAAGAAAAACATTTTTAGTAAATTGTGCTTTAAAATATTATGATGAATTAATTTTTTGCACCCGTAAGATTTTAATTTGGGAGGTGGATATGGGGAACGCCGCCCCGGAAACCATTAATTGGATAACCAACACCCCTGCCGTAGGTCACCCCAAGTGGTTCGCCACGTTGAGTGATCCAACCCAGAGTTCATGGGGTGAGGTTTGTCTAGGTCGTGGCTGCGAGTGAGTTTGTACACCTACTGCGTGGCTGGCCGGATTGGGAGAGACTGGTTGAGGGAGACCTAACCTAGACCTCTCCAACCGGAATCTCTCGACCCATCGCCTTGCACCGCAGTGGAAGAGATTGATTCGTAGTCCGTCACTCCCGGACATAGGCCCTAAGGGATTTTTTTTCCTCAGGGCCTCCTGTGTGGAGCTAATGTAAAAAGATAAATGTATATAAATGCACTATGAATATGAATAAATAGTTTTGTCCATAAATAAACTCAAAACTTACAAATTCAATATTGGATTGAATCGCCGATACAGTATTTTATTTCTAAGCCTCTCTTGAATGATTTCAGTTTGTTTATGGACAAAATTATTTATCGATTTTGCGTATGAAAGGGCGCAAACAATTAATACATCTTAATATTTTAAAGCATAACTTGCGAAAATAAATTTTCCTAAATAATTAAACTGGCGTCATCTGTGTAAGAGCAGATTATGAATTCTTTTAAGTATCACCTTAATAAGAATTAGCCGCGTAAAATCGCCGGCGCTGGGATGCGAACGCCTGACCTTTACCGCTGGTAGCGCGCTGCCCACTCGAGCAAACATAGCACAACATACAAACTATCCAACACAACGCATAAACTATAAAAGTAAAAGTGTGACAAAACCAGTACAGTATCGAGACATAATAATAATACAACAACTGCAAAATCAAATCAATTATAAATAATGAATAAACATTGAAAATAACTCACTATTATTTTTCTTGGGCATTTTGAATGTGAACAGTACTACTTTTTGTCAGGTACACTCGATAATGGAGTTTGAACCGGGCCGTCAATATTGCCGTGATTCCGACACGTAAATAATATAACCGGCTATCTATTATGATAAACCGATGCGGATAAAGACAGTACGTAGGCCGTGTCGAAGCAGCGACTGCTACCGGCAAATTGTGGCCTTTCTTTTTATAGTCGCAGCATGCGCGCCTCGTGCGGGTCAACTGCTGCTTAATGCTGGCGCTATCGATATGCTATCAACAGAACAGTCTCTAAATGTCTCGCAGCATCACAGGGCACGGGGGACCGTCGCGCGTCGTGTCTGTCGCTGCGGTGGCCCTCCGAAGATGCCGAAGGTGCGCTCTTCTTACCGCACCACTGAAGGGACAGACTAACTCCCGAGCGGTAGCACAGCGTGCCGTTGGAACAACAAGTTTCATCTGACATCTGACATCTGACTGACTCGCAACTCGCAATGTTATACTAGGCTTTCTGTAAAGCTACTTTAGAGTCAGAAGGAATCTTATTGTTCCAAGGGCAAGAATCAGTCATCAATGCAGACTACAGTGTTTTTGAAGGGGAGTAAGCTGGTGAATGCGTGAATAAAGCCTTACGAAAAGTGTGATTGAGCGAGGAGAACGGAATTTGAGAGGGAGATATAAGTTAGTGAAGATAGAAGGAGAGAGAGATACGTTTCGTATATTACTGTATGGGCAAGAGATAGAAAATGTGTGCGAGCACACATTTTCTTTCTCTCTTTCTCTCATAGCCAGTTACGTTTCGTATATCTAAGACATAGTGCAGGCCTATTGTCTGCATCACACTGTAGGAGCAAGAGAGAGCAGTGCGCGCGTACATTTCTTTCTCTCTTCTTTTATAAGTTAGTGAAGTTTTACTTCAGTCGTATGGTTTAAAGCACACTCGTTTTTTTTTAAGTGAAAACTTCTTTACCAATGTTGTGATTTGAATCTCGATGAAAAATAGCGACTCTAAAAAGAGATAAACACATACATCTATAGGATTTAGTCAGCGAGACAATGAGATAGTATAATGGGTCTTGCTTTGTAGCCTTTCCACTCTTGTCTACTTTAGTTTTCTGAAGGTTTCAAATTAACCGCGTGTGAATTGAACACTCTGTTTTGGTTTTTATTTTATTTGTCGATGGTATCGTCGTGATTTCGTTACAATTTTATTTAGTAGGAGTGACAACTTATTATTAATTTTCAATCGCAGGTTATTAATGTACAATGATAAATTACTAAATAGGTAAGTTGGTACCTAGTTTAAAAATAAAACGCACGGTTTAAAGTACCTACTAAAGTACTCGTATTTCGAAAGATACCTACCCACTACAATACATACGTAGCTACACTTTAAATAAACTTAATATAGAATTACAATTTATTATTAAAGTAGCCACTTTCCAAAAGTAAAGATAAGCCGAGATTGAGTAAATTGATAGATAGATATTGATGAGTAAATAAAGATGTTATCATTATCATATTAAGTCGTATATCGCCATCACACCTATTTTTTAAAGTAATTTAAAGATTTAATAAAAATTAAATTCTTTAATCACATACATTCTTTTTAAACGACTTCGAAAAGGAGGAGGTTATCAATTCGACGGTTTTTTTTTTAATGATTATTACCTCAGAACTTTCGATTGGGTGAACCGATATTGATGATTCTTTTTTATTAGAAATCTGGTGCTTCCCGTGTGGTCCCATTTTAATTTGGTTCAGTTCTGACAATGGGATCCATGAGAAAACCATATATGTCTTAAATTTGCAATAAGTACGTGCGCGACAAATGGACTAATAACTCAATATTACGCCAACAGATTTCGATGATTCTTTTTTTGAAGTAAAACTTCTTTACGCACGCTCGTCACTAAAAATCAAAAAATAAACATAAATTTTAACATAATAAAAAACGACTTCAAAAAATGCACTAAAAAGTAAAAAAATATTTTCGTACGATAGTTATTTTTGGAGTCGGTGTCAGCTAAGATCTCCACATCTCACCTATAACTGACTATATATGTAGTTACCTTGGCTGACACCGACTCCAAAAATAACAATCGTACGACATTGTTTTTTTACTTTTTAGTGCATTTTTTTAAGTCGTTTTTTGTTTTGTTAAAATTTTAGTTTTTTTTAGTTTATTATTTTATGTTTAGATTCTCCACCACACAGGAGGTATCGTAATTGTATCGTTGTTTATTTGGAACAATCTTTGGGATCTGAAAATGATGCGCTTTTACGGTTTCAAATGATAGTGACAAATCAGTACCTACACGTTTAAAAAGTGATCTCATTAAAATATAATGGGATAGAAAAAATACAGTGTGCAATTCACACGTAGTAGAAGTGAACCTTCAGAAAACTAAAGTAGATGGGAGTGAGTAGACTACGAAGCACCGCACAAAAAGGAGACCGATAGGCTACGAAGCACCGCACAAAGAGGGGACCTATTATACTACCCGACTAAATCCTGTAGGTTATCTATGTGTTTGTTTCTTTTTAGTGTCGCTATTTTTCGTTTCATCGAGTTTCAAATCACAAAGTTTTCACTTCAAAATCCTGATCTAACCTAGTTAACTTACATGAAATATATCCTGCAAAGGTGAAGTTTAACATGAAATCACAATTTATATGAAACTTTACTAAGAATCGGTTTATATAATAAACACCAACATTTTTGCTTTTGATAAATTGAAGCTTTTCTTAACGCTTCACTTGAGAAGAATTAAAATATATTTGTTTTTTTACTTTATAAAAAATATGAGCGTAAACTACTAAAAAAATAAACGTTTTAATGAAAAAACAATTACTTTGATCGTAACCACGAAATTAATTTAATTTATTACGACCGACCGGTTTATCATCAAGGTACACAATTAAACTAATCAAAAGCTTAAATTTACAAACAGAAAGAGACAGAATGGAAGAACAGTGAGATAGCATGAACTAAACAGAGGAACTTAGCTTAACTTAACTTGTATAACGGAGAGAAAGAGACAAATATGTTTACAATATTACTAAATTAGATAAATTTCCAGACCACAAAACTCAAAATGACTGCTTTCTACCAAAATATAAAATATTTTTTCGTCAGAAATATACAAAAGCATATAATTTAAGAAACTTATAAACTTTAAGGGCCATTAACCAGCCAGCGGTCGAAAATCCACATTCGTCGAAAAGATGTTCTTACGATCGTACAGGGCGGTTCCAATGAGAAATATTAAATATTCTCCGAACCAGCGGTGGCGGACTAAGTCAGTCAGAGGCCCGGGGTGGCAAAGCTGAATAAAAAGTTAAATACAGGCTAATTCATTGGCTATACAGAACTATAATATTTTTTTATGTTTCCATGGTAAAATTCGAAGGTATGATTTTTTTAATGTTGGCGAAAAATTTCAAAAATGACCTTCTGGGAAATCTCAAGCTATCGAGGCAAATTTATTTATCTCGCGCGATCGCTCCAGTGGTTGGAAATTCTAAATAAATTCAAGAAAGTTTTAAACAGTTAGTATGTTGAACCTTCAGAAAAACTTTGAACGCATTTTTCTCGAAATAACACAACGTAATAAAAAAAACTAACCTAACTGATTGTAAGTCCTTGGATTGCATGAAAACACTCTACATTTCACTAGTTAGAAGCCAAGTGTAATATAATTCACCTATTTGGTTTCCTTTCTATAAAGTACACTATAACAAATTAGAACGGGTTCAACACAAATTTCTTAGGTACTTAAATTTCAAACTCAAAATTCCAATAGAAAATATTAATTATGTAAATTTGATGAATCGACTTAATTTAATTACGCTGTCTGACAGAAGAACCATTTCAGACCTAATTTTTTTATACAAAGACATGAACAACCTTATTGACAGCCCTGCCGTCGTTCCTGCTATTAAACTCTATGTACCGACAAGGAATACTAGACAAATACAACATTCTTTTGCGACACATACACAACCAACTATCAATCACACTCACTTACCAATAGGATGCATGATTTGGGCAACAAGTTTGGTGGTATTATAGATATATTTGCTGATTCCCTTTATAATCTTAAATACAAATTAAACCAACACTTTGTGGAATCCTACAAATTATTGTAATGTGGGTATAATATATTTAACGATTTGATGTGTTATTGTAATGTTTTAATTATATTATTATTATCAAATATTATATTTTTTTGAATATTTCTTTACGCCGTATTCTTAAACTACTAGTATATTTTTTTTAATGTTTCACTTTTATAACTTTTGGTATAAATTCTAACTAGATAACTCAAATATTATATTGTTTAAAATATTTCTTTACGCCATATTCTTCAAAAACTACTTGTTATTTTTTTAATTTTTCACTTTTATAACTTTTGGTATAAATTCTAACTCAAAAACTTATGTAAAACTTATTTATAATCTATGTAAAAGCCACTATGGGTGTATAACAATAATAAATAAAACTATACATCCGATTTGCATGCACCAAGTCTTTTAAGGCGCTGCATCCGCGCTCAAAAACAAGACGATGGAGAGATATGTAATAAGACTAATAAGTAATAACGAACGTAAGAGGAGCACGCTAATATTTAAGCGATAAAATCGATGCGAAAATTGTGAAAATGTTTAATAAAACAGGAGTCGTTTAAAATAGAGCAAAAATCTCGTGGAATGCGTGGAAGTATCATTTAAAGAAACATTGTGAATTTTTTCACAACTATCACTTGTAAAATAAACTTGTGTATGTATAATAATTTTCGGAGCAAACTTTGCGATTTTTTTCTTTCGAGGGAATTTCATGTATCTAATTTGCGTTTCGGCGTGGAATGCGACTAGATATTATCTTCGAAAATAACATATATTTTTAAGAGCTTGAAAACTTCGAATGTTTAAGGTAGGTCAGTGGCGTACCGTGGGTATCAGCCGCCCGGGGCGGAGGAAAATTTTGCCGCCCCCCCCCCCCCCTATATAGGTACTTCTTCAGGGAGGGGGGGGGGGGGGGGTAGTGATCCTTTTTTTTTAAATTTTTTTTTTTAAATATTTATTAATTAAATCTGTATGCGGTGAATTAAAACTACACTCAGAACGTGAAAACGGTTTTTCTTTGGTTCTGGCAGCACATAAATTGTCTGCAACTAGAATTTTATATTTGCACTTCGAAAAAAGTTATGTTTTCCTTCGAAATATGTCAGCAGATGAATACACAATTGGAATTTTACATTCTGAACAATAAAACTGGCTTAAATTTTATCTGTATGCGGTGAATTAAAACTACACTCAGAACATGAAAAAGGTTTTTATTTGACTCTGGCGGCACATAACTTGTCTGGAAGAATTTTATTAAGCACTTCAAATAAGTTTTTTCTTCGAAATGTGTCGTCGGATGAATTCACAACTGGAATTTTACATTCTGAACACAAAAGGGGTTTTAATTAAATCTCTAAGCGGTGAATTAAGACTACACTCGGAACATGAAAATGTTTTTTCTTTGATTCTGGCGGCACATAAATTGTCTGCAAGAATTTTATAAAGCACTTTAAATAATATAATGTTTTCCTTCGAAATGTGTCGTCAGATGAATCCACAACTGGAATTATACATTTTGAACACAAAACTGCTTTTAATTAAATATGTATGCGGTGAATTAAAACTTCACTCAGAACATAAAAATGGTTTTCTTTGATTTTGGCAGCACATAGATAGTGTGCATCTAGAATTTTGTAACTGCAATTCGAATAAGTATGCACACACCTGTCAGCTATTTAACTTTTCTGTGATAATAAATTTAAAATATATCACCGAGATATATACGTGGAAGAAAACCATATAAGTGTAATTTTTTGTGCGCTTTCAGCTGGGCGCACAAAGCTTCACGAATATAAAACACAAATCGACTATCAATTAGAGCTAAAATGATACTGTTGCCATTTACATTTTTATTTAAAAATAATGTATGTGTTAGAAATAAAAACAAAACGTCTGTCATTAATATTTTGATTTTAACAGTATACAAAACTTAAGAAAGATGTTAAGAAACTATAAACCAGAAAAAACTTTTTAGTCCTGACGCGAGAATAGAACCCGCGACTTCCCCAATCCAAATTTTTACAAGATGATTATTGATTGTGAAATTTTGCCGCCCCCCCAAAAGTGCCGCCCGGGGCGGGCCGCCCCCCCCACGGTACGCCACTGAGGTAGGTATGTAAGAAATTCGGGTAGCGGCGGCTTAAACTGTTAGAAAATCCAGTCGCTATGGCCCCACATTGGGTTTTTTTTATAAAGGGCCTCCTTCTTTTTTTTTAAGAACGCTGAAAATTTTCAATAAAAAAGCCTTTTTTTTAGATATGAAAATTCCCCTACGTGGTGCCATAGACCCTGGATTTTCTAACAGTTCATGCGAATGAAAATGCAATAAAAATACATACAGGCGCCAGGCGGATGTATAGTTTTTTAATAAGTTATCGACCAGGTTGTAAAACGAGTAAAAAAAGTTACGGGAAAAACGAAATCAAAGTTTTGCTAAAGGATAATTCAACACACACAGTTTCAAACGGTTTCAAATAAAATGCTGTAAAAAACATTTTGTGAGAGCATTGTTAACTTCGGAAAATGAAAAAAAAAAAATTACATACACATTTTTACTAATGCCTTAAGGCGCCGTATCCCCGCTCATAAAGAAGAAGATTGAGTTGAGAGATATGTAATTACGAATATTCGAGAGAGTTCGCTAATATTTAAAATGGTAAAAATTGAAGCGAAAATTATGTTAATAAAACCTGACTCGTTTGAAATAGAGAAAAAAGCTCTTGGGGGGTATCTGAAACAGTCTTTAAAGAAACACTGTGAATTTTTCCATACATATAACTTGTAAAATAACTGAATCAGACGTGTTTATAATAATTTTCGGAGCATACTTTGCGATTTTTTTCTATCAAGGGAATTTCATATAATTTGCGTTGGAATGAATTGAATTGCGGCGTGGGCAGGGCTGGGCAAAATACATGCTATGCTGTAATTAAAATACAAATTACAAAATACTTTTTCGCATGTATTTAAAATACGAAATACAAAATACTTTCAAGTCGTGTATTTGAAATACAAAATATAGTATTTTAACCATTTTTTTATTTCAAATACAAAATACAAATTATAATATACATTTGGTTTTGGTAGAACCTTTGGTTGCAATAAATTGTCGTAAGTTCAGTTATCTAAGGGTGCGTTTCCATAAAAGCAAAGCTGAGCAGAGTGAAATAGAGATGTGTAAAAATTGACCGATCATATTGCTTAGAAGCATCTCATCCTCGCTCCACTTGTAAAGTTTTGTGGTATAGGACCCAGGTGTTAGATAATAATTTTATTATTATTATTATAACATGACATTTGCATAGCGCAGTATTGTGTTATTTCACTTGAAATTTGAAATGTGCTCTACTGTAAATAATTTAAAAATAATTTAGTATTCAGCAAATTTTTCCCATAGTGCTTGCACAAAAATGTACAATACAAAGCAATGACAAGTATAATATATCGTGACCGACCGAAGGTTCGGTTTCGGTTTCGGAAAAAAAATCTAGTTTCGGCACAGAAAATCTGCTTTCGTGAATTATCGCGCGTCGTTCGGCTGACTTCGGGTGAGTTCGTGGCTCGTTTGCCCATTTTTTGTTCCAATGAGTAGTAAACATGTTTGTTAATTTTTAATTTTTTTGTTTGTTTTATAGCAGTAATGTACCGGTAATAATATCTGCCGCCCGAATTGGGAGGCGGGTAAGGGTGCCGCCGCCCCAGGAAACATTTATTGCATAATCAACACTTCTTCCATAGGTCACCTTAAGTGGTTCGCTACGATTGGTGTCTTTGCAGGGGTGCCCGGATTCATGGGGTGAAGTTTGTCCAGGTCTTGGGTGGCCAATGCGTCTGCCTGCCTGCTCCGTGGTACGCAGGATCGAGAGAGACTGGTTGAGGGAGGTCTTTTATCCTCTCCAGCCGGAATTTCTCGACCTATCGCCTTGCACCGCGGTTGGAGGGATGGATACATACGTCCGTTATGCCTAGATACACTGACCTCCCGATTCCTACCCACCCTTCATACCTATTTCCTTCCCAGAACTGCCTCTCCTTCCTATCCTTAAAAAAACCCTCCCCACAGCATCCCCTAAGATGGCATAGGCCCTGAGGAAACTATTTTCCCCAGGGCCTCGTATGTGGAACGGTAACCGACGAGTTCATCGAAAATCAATTCATCAAAAGAAAATTCATCGAAAACGAGTTCATCGAAAATCAATTCATCGAAAGCAAATTTGTCGAAAACGAGTTCATCGAAACCGAGTTCATCGAAAACCAATTCCTCGAATGACCAATTCATCGAATCGCCAATTCATCGAAATAATTTTTTTTTTTGTAGATATTAGAGAGAAATGCTGAGCGGACCAGGAAGTTAAAAAGCAGTTAAAAGACTTCTACACTTAATCTAATAACTATCATACTTGGTCTATTGATAACACTGTGCTACAAAATTGTTAAATTAGGTTAGGTTAGATTGGGTCCAAAGTTTTATTATCAATTTTTTTATAAATAAATTTTTTGTCAACTTTTATTAACCAATTTTTTTTTAACTTTCCGATCCGCTCGGCATTTCTCTCAAATATCTACAAAATATTTTTTTTCGATGAATTGGCGATTCGATAAATTGATCATTTGATGAATTGGTTTTTGATGAATTGGTTTTCGATGAACTCTTTTTCGATAAACTTGTTTTCGATGAATTTGCTTTCGATGAATTGATTTTCGATGAACTCGTTTTCGATGAACTCGCTGTGAACCATGAGGAACTAATATAAATAAATAATTATTTTTTCACATACTTCAATTTTTGTTTTCTTTTTTTCATTTAACATGTTCATTAAGAATATTGTGATGAGGTCCTTCCTTTATAATGTGAGTGTTGATTATTGTCAATTTTTTGTTCCAAGAAGTAGTTAACATGTTTTGTTATTTTTTGTTTGTTTTATAGCAGTAATACCTAAAAAATAAATAATATTTTTTTCACTTGTACTTCAATAATTGTTTTTTTTTTTTTTTATTTCGTTTAACACGTGTTAATTGTCTGTATAAGTGTAAAAATAAGCCAAATTTCAGTAAACAATAGCTAAAAAAGAATTGGTTTAGGTTAAAACTGAGACAGACACCGAAGATTCTGTTTCGGTTTCGGTAGAAAGTCCTGTTTCCGTCAGACACTAATAATATAATACGATATAAATAGTGTTGCCAACTTACTCAATTTTTTTTTTTTTAATGCCGGCAACTTGGGCGTTTATTGTATTAAACAATCATATACATATATTTACAGAGGCATACATTCGCATAAAGCACATAATCATACACATACATTGCGCTGGATTCTAACGTTTTTAGTCTATGTATTATCTACGTCAGTTTATTTTTCATTATTTTTGTGTATCTAAAAAGCTTCCAGCTTTTAGAGACAGATGGCAGTGCTATGAGCTGTCTTTAGATTCCGCTAGATGGCAGGTAGTTTAGTTCCTGTGGGAACCGAGAGAGAGTAAAGCAGCTTTGGGTGAGTGTTCACTGGAACCCTCTGTTCAGAATCCTTTCAGCCAGCTTCTAGTTAGGTCGACTAACGTGGTCACATTGTAATACGCCAAGTATAATAATAAACACAGCTAACCAAAGAATCTATTATTCCCAGTAATCTCCATCCATAGGAGAATCTGTTAGTGAAGTAAATCTACATAACATTACAGTTCATTACAGTTCACTACAATTATTATTACTGAGATCGCTTAATGTATTTGAAAAAGTATTTTGAAGCCATAATTTAAGAATGTATTTGAAATACAAATTACAAAATACCTCAGCATCGGGTAATTGAAATACCAATTATAAAATACATTTTTAGGAAGTAATTGAAATAAAAATACAAAATACGTATTTGTATTTCAAATACGTATTTCAATTACAAGTAATTCAAATACTGCCCAGCCCTGGGCGTGGGGAATGTATAGATATTATCTTCCAAAATAACATATAGTTTTTTTAAGAGCTTAAAAACTTCAAATGTTTAAGGGGGATATGTAAGAAATCGATAGAAATTCGGGTAGCGGCGCGCGGCTTGTTTAGGATTTGATCAAGGAAACATGGAGGCGCGCGTTTAAAGGCCCCCGGGGACATTTATTTTTTAAAATTGTAAATTACCGATTCAGGCTGTATTTATTTATTCCTATTTTATCTGCATGGGATGATGTTTGTATGGGACCTCCCAACTCCAAAACACCTCTTAGATACTTAGATAGGGCACTAAGCATATTTTGAAGGCACCAGCACACAAAAAAATATTGTAATTTTTTATTTAATTTTCTAATATATGCATTTGTAAATACTGCTTTCACCAAATACTATAAGGAAATTCGTAAAATTGACGGAGATACAGCATCTTATATGGGGTGGGGGGGGGGGGGTATGTGGAAATCCTATTTTTTTTTATTACGACCTATTTATATACGAGCCGATTTTTTTAATAATTACATTTGACGAGTATTCTTCCGACGAAAATCATGTTTATAAATTCTACTACAAAGTTTATAACTGCTGTCGGAAATCGAAAATGGTCCCCAATAATAGTTACACACGGAACAATTCCCAAAAAATTAAAAGTCATTAACGAACAGTCCCCAAATAATAGTTACACACGGAAAATCAATTTCACAGAATTTTGCAGCATTTGATATGCAACTCAAATGTAAAGCTTTACTCAGTACACGATGAATCTGCAACTCGTCATTTAATTTATCATTGTATTCCGAACACAAAACCAGTTTGTATGAGGTGAATAAAAACTACACTCAGAATATGAAAATGTTTTTTTTTTATTCTAGCATTAAATAAATAGTTTACAACTAGAATTTTATAACTTCACATCGAATAAGAGAATATTTTCCTTCGAAATGTGTCAGCAGATGAAACCACAACAGAAATTTTACATTCTGAACACAAAACTGGTTTAAATTATATCTGTATGCGGCGAATTAAAACTACACTCAGAACATGAATGGTTTTCCATGTTCTGAGAGTTCTTTGATTCTGGCAACACATACATGTGTAGTCTTCAACTAGAATTTCATAACTGCACTTCGAATAAGATAATATTTTCCTTAGAAATATGTCAGCAGATGAAATTCCCGGTTCTTCCCTTGCATTTTAAATGTTCCTTTTTTGGTTATTTTTTTTTAAATTTTAGAACAATTTCAAAATTGGTCTAAAATCTAGATAAAATAAATCTGACGTGCTTATTAGAACATTTTGGTTTCTAAATATAAAAAAATTGATATTGGAAATGTAAATTGGCTCAAAAATACACACCTGCGAATATTCGAATTAAAGTACTTAAAATAGAATAAACTTAATATTTTAAATACATATTCTTTTTCTTAAATTTTTTTTTAATAAAACTGTCTTTTCATTTTTTTATCGCTTTCATACAATTTTATTTTAAAATTAAATGTGTTTCACAATTTGCATTTCTGTGATACTGGTTAAATTAAATCTGTATGTGGCGAATTTATTAAAACTACACCCAGAATGTGAAAATGGTTTCTCTTTGATTCTGGCAGCATATACATAGTCTGCAAAGATAATTTCATAACTGCACTTCGAGTGAGGGAGGTCTAGTTTAGAGGTCTAGTAGAGGGGCGGGTATGTGGTGGATAACCTCCAATGCACTTCGAATAAGATAATGGTCTCCTTCGAAATGTATCAGCGGATGAATACACAACTGAAATTCAATTGTTACATTCTGAACACAATTCTGGTTTTAATTAAGAGTGAATTTGTTTGAGAGTTTCCAGCTTTAATTAGTATTTCTCTCGTATTATACGCACGGTTATCCTACGAATTAAGAAATTAGCAGCTTAAAAAAAATAGTATTTGACATTTATAATAAATAATAAAAGAAAGAGTTGGATTCGTAAAGAAAAGAATCGTAGAGCATTTTCAAATAATTATTATACATTTTTTTTAAATACCTTACTTTACTCCCCGCACACTACGCCACTGAGGTACAACGATATTAACATTATGTTTCTCTATAAAGATAATAATTTTTTTCTTAAATAATTTTTAAACATTATTGTGAAAATTTGCCGCCCCCCCCGGTAAAGTGCCGCCCGGGGCGGGCCGGCCAATTGGTTGAAGAACTTTTGAGCCTAAACCCATTACTAAAAAATCTTGACTCAGCAGAGCCACTACAAGTTCTTCAACTTATAAAAAAAATGATTGGCACGATATATTCCCGAATGTGTGGACAGGGCTTTGGATTTTGCTGACCATCCCTGGAACTGTCGCCAAAGGAGAACGAAGCTTTAGAAAATTATTATAAGATATTGCCCAAGGGTTAAATTATTCTAATTTAATAAAAAAAATTTGCAAGCGCAAAAGCAAGAAAACTTGTGTTCTAGTGTTTTTATTGATTTCGCAGATTTAATTAAATAAATGTAATCAAACATATATTTTTTTTCTTTTATTATTTCTCATCCGTCCTACTAGGTACATCAATTAAAGTTGCATAACTGCATAGAAAGAGCTCTATTTTTTGTTAGGAGGGGAGGGGCGTCACCAAGAGATTTCGCACCACCTAATAATTTAGGTATAGCCGCCCCAGAGTGTTAATAGTTAAAATAATTGTCAAAGTTTTCATTTTTCAAAGTTTTGGCTTGGAAAATTGTTTACTTATTCTTATCACAAATCCAAGAAGTTTGTAACAACTTGACTTTACTGATGACAATATTTCATTATTTAAATTATTTAAATTATAGTCAAATTTAATCGGGTTTTTGGAACGCGTATAGGTCATAGTGACACATTTTTTTACATTAAAGAAAAGTTTATTCTCATCTGCCCACGAAGATATTGCGTCTAAATCAAGTTGTAACTTAAAACAATCTTGAATGTCGCGTATCGTCCTGAGCAGTTTGCGATCGTCAGCAAAAAGCAAGCAAGTAGTATTCTGGATGCATTCTTGAATATCATCGATTAATATCAAGAATAGTAGAGGTCCCAAGTTTGACCCCCTGAGGTATTCCTGAAAATGCAGGGAATTCCCTGGACGCTTGGCCACCGATGCATACATACTGTGTTCTATTTTTTAAATATGTCACAATAAACTGTATCAGAGGTTGGTCAAAGCCTATTTTATTGAGCTTTCTTAAAAGTACGTCATGATCTACACGGTCGAAGGCTTTTGCAAAGTCAGTGTAAATAACGACTGTTTGAAATAACACGTCTAATCCTCTTGCTACTTTATGTGAAAGTTCAAGGAGATTGGATACAGTCGATTTTTTTGACAAAAACCGTGCTGGTTTCCCCCAGAAGCGGTTTTATTTTATTTGTTAGTTGTTCACAAATAAGTGTTTCAAAAATTTTTGGAAAAGATGATAAGACAGCTACCGGTCTATAATTGTGTGCCTCTGTTTTGCAACCCGACTTATATATTGGGCTCACCTTGGTGAGTTTCCAAGATTGGGGAAAGGTGGAAGTAGCAATACTGAGGTTGATTATATTTTATTTTATTTTATTAGTTAGTGTTATAAACAGTCATTACAAGTACATATATAACCGTGTTAGAGATAATCATATCATTGACCAATAAAATAACGACATAAAAATTTGAGACCATAATAAAAAGAAAAGCAAACAAAACAATATAAGTATGTAATATAAACAGTTCTGAAAAAGTGCATCTACTCAATTAAATCTAAAAAAAATGTATTTTCAAGGGTAATATGTACTGTAACATTTTTGAAGAGGTTATTTAATGCAAACTGCTGAAATCAAACAAATGAAAATGAAAAAAAATGAAAATGAAAAATGAAAAAGAAAGATAAGGAATTAATGAAACATTAAGTTTTCCATTGAATATTACTTTTTACGAATTTTATGAAGTTAGCAAGGTTCGTGTTAAACACGAACATGGCACAAGGGTTTATATAAGTATTCCCCTAACGTGATGATAACATGAGGTGGAATTCCATCCGGTCCCGTGGCCTTATCGGGCTTTTGGTTCTGAATGCAAATTTTTACTTCCTCAGGTTTAAATATATGAAGGGAGATTAAATCTATAAATTTAGGCACCTCTTGCCGGAGACTTTCCGCATTTAATTTGGGACACGTTTGGTTATAAACTGATTTGAAGTAATCCGCGAATATCTCTGACAATAGTTGGCGACACTGGATGATTTCATCCGCATCCATGAGCGCGATAGAAGTACCCCCACTTAATTTGCCTAGTATATTGCCAAAAGTTAACATTGTTTTTAATCCCATTTTCAATATTAGATAAGTGAAGTTTCTTTTTTAAAGAAATTTCCTTTTTTAGTTCAGATCTCTTCACAGAGAATAGTGAGTAGTCTGATAGACTCTTAGTGGCCTTATATTTTCTGCGAAGAGATTCCTTGAGATTAATTTTATTTAACATTTGTCGAACCATACCGGATACTTAACATTTGCTTTGGGTGGTTTTTTATGGTAGGTAATGTCTTCGTATGAACTAGGCGTAAGAGAAGGACTTGGCGTAACAATCCAAATACATACATACCGAACATTCTGTTAAAACAGTTATACAAAACTTGAATTACATTCAAATGGTTTCCATAGTTATTATTATTAGCTTTTCGGGGAAAACCACCGCACCAAGATGTCGATATCAAATTCGGTCATTTTTAACTGTATCATAATTTGACTAAGAACCACATACATTATTTTGGAAAGCGAGAGGTCCTGGGTTCGAGTCCCAGAGGTGCTAATATCTTTTTCTAATTTTTCTGTTTCCAGATTTTAGATTGAGTTTCGCTTATATTGTCTTCATTTAATTAAATATTACAATTTGAGGTTTTACTCATAGAGTTAAAATAAAAATAAAATAAATATTGGTTTCATCTTGGCAACCACTTTTGTATAACCTTTTGGACAGAATGTTTTATTGGTATGCCAATCGTAGGGTATCTTATTTACTCATTGCATTAGTTAGAAATGATTAAATATTTTGCTGTGTTAAAATTTATAATTTTTTTTTAATTTAATCAATGGCTACCTGAGATTCTAGCACAAATCAACCTATTTATGTCAGAATCTGACACTCGGGGACATTGTCACTACTTTTGTATTGTCTTGAGAACTGTTCAAATCTGTACCTGAGTTCACCCGTGGGGAGAGTGACCAGCTATCTGAATATGGTGAATGACAAATTCAACATATTCTCTGGCACTGCGTAAATAATACATATGAATTTGATAATGTTACATAACCTGTCATGTTGTAATTTTATGTAAATAATTAAAATAAAATAATTATGTAGTAGTTTTGCGAACAGTGCAGACTTCGCATCCAAAAAAAAACAATGTTTCTAATATTCTTTTATTTAATATATCAAAACCAAAATTTCCTCTGAAATCATAAGTAATACCTACTTAATGTTGTATAAACTATTTATTTTATGGTGACCGGCCAACTCAGAATGAAACCAACTCAGAACCATCTCAGAAAGGTCATTAACCACTCAGCAACATAAGCAGATATACACGTTAATATGCCGACATCAGTTAAGTACAATAAGCGTGTTTACACGTCAACGCGTATGTTTATACAGAAATCGTCATAACTCCGTTATTGTTCTAGTGACATCCCTAAAACAAAAAGGAGAAGCTCCATAATAAATCAAGCTACCCATCACTATGCAAGATGTCCATAGAAATAGATAAAAAAATCTTTTCTGTCAGATACATGATAGACCGCCAAATCGCCTATCCACTGTTCGACATCGTTATTTTTTTATTAAATATTCTTGTATGAAATGATAAAAAAGTGAGGTGACCGAATTGTTTATTATACATTTATAAGATACTAGCTGGGTTACCCGGCTTCGCTCAGGACAATAAGATAGTGTTCTGGAATGTTGCACAATGATGTTCCCGATTTCCTATTCCTGATCATTCCACTCCTTCCACAACTGTCTACAGCTCTATGGAACCTTCTAGAACTTTCCGGAAGACTGTTCTAGAAATTTCAAGAAGGCGAAATTTTCTGCCCTTATATCTTTAAAAGCACGGCCTTTAGGTAAAAATGGATACCCTTAATCCCTAGGGGGGATAGAGATCTACCACACCATATAACTCCCTTGATCGAACCGGGACTCGTTTCTGAGTTTTTGCGAGCTGCACGTTTTTTGGACTTTCTTTTATAATACATGCCATATTCAAATAAATAAAATGTTACTCCTAACATGTCCTTTCCCGTGCGTTCCCCTCCAGCGTTCCACTTCCACCTTCCCCGCCACCGCTCTCCCGCTCCCCCGTCCCGCCAACCCCCCCCCTGGCACTGAATTTCTTGACTCCTCTCCCGCGCGGCCCGTAGCCGAAACTTTTTTCTAATACTAACAATTTTAAACTCGTGATATCTTTCTAATTAAATATCCGAACTGAAAAATTCAAAAAGTTAAATAAAGGCATTGAAGCTGTCTTGAATTTGAAGTAATTTATTTTGATAAGGATTAAAACCAAGATACAAATAAAGAGCCTTTTCAAGCGGCGACATTTTTCAATAGTTAGACATATGCTGTCGCGACCTTTTTTGTAAATAATGATGTGTTCTATAAAGTCGTAGTACATTATTTTATTCTATCAATAGTTTTCGCAGCGCACGCGATTTAAAGAATATTTTAGGTAATTTTTTTACACCCTGGGTTACATTATTGAAGTTTTAGTAAGGATGCCTATTTTTTTTTAAATATAATATAGCCTATGTCACCCAGGGATAGTGTAGCTTCCCAACAGCGAAAGAATTTTTCAAATCGGTTCAGTAGTTTCGGAGCCTATTCGATGCAAACAAACACACAAACAAACAAATATTACCTCTTTATATAGTGTGTTAGATTAGACAATAAATATTGTCTTTTATATAATCCGTGATTTTAGTACCGTTTTCACATAAAAACATCACGTGAGTCATTTTTTAATTTTTTTTATGTTTGCATTCTAAATTTTTATGTTTACAAATGTTAATATTTTTTTGTAACATAACAATTTGAAAGCTTATTTCATATCCTTTCAAAAACAGTTTTTAGTATTCGGCTAAGTTCGGAAATGTTTCATTTATAGAGCTTTAATTGTGAAGCGGAAATAACATAAAGTTTTCGTAAATCTGACATGTCGTTTAAGACGTAAAAAGTGCATATTCGCGATGTATCGGAGTGGTTAAGGGTGATGATAAAAATATATAAAAAACATTGGTTAAATAGGTGAAGTTAGGTTAGGGCTACCGGCTATTTTAAAATTATTTTTTCATAGCTTTTAATGACCTTTCTGGAGTGGTCTGAGTTCATTCTGAGTTGACATGGAACCGTATTTTATATAACATTTTTTTATTTCAAACTAGTGAGTTTGTCAATGCCACTTAAATAAAGAAATTGTTTCTCCCTGCATGTCCTTTCCCATTCTTCCTCATCCCCCTTCTGCCTTCCTTTCCCCTCCCCCCTCCCTTACGCTAAACTATATGACATACTCATTTTTTAAACAACTCCCGCGCCACCTATTGCAAATTTTTTATATAAATTTCATAATGCCAGAGCTCGCCAGTATATACAGAAACCTTCGCGGGAGTTCGCGATGCAACTCACCAAAGTTTCATCGCAATCGGATGAATTGTTTAGGAACACGCAAAATTCATTTTTGTATATTAAGATTTTCATTAAAGGAAGTTATCTACAGGAGTTGAACTAACTGCCACACAAAACTCTTCAACTTGGTGTAATAATGTTTATTCAACTTACCCTCTGCAATTGAACATCCAATCCAATCATCTTGCCGAAGAAGGCGGGAACCGGATGGTGAAGCTCCTTCAGATGATTCAACATCCGTATCAGCATCGAGAATCTCAGCAGTCGGCAATGTTACCATAGAAACATCAGCGTACAAGAGCAGTTGATTCTCCTCCAGTTCTTCGTCAGAGTCACAATCACCGCCATTTGTTAAGTACTAAACCTTGCAAAGTTTGTTCAACAGCTCGTTTTCAAAACCACTATCTGTTAATTGATATGAATAACAAGATCTTTTCATCCTAGAAGGCTCCACACTGTCACCCCAATAAATTTAACATACTAAACTTTAAAATGAACTAAGTAGCGAACTAGCGCTGGTAATCAACAATATTTTGGCTATATTCAGTGACATTGTATAACCAAGTGGTTGCGGCAGTTGTCGGCCGACCTCTGAGCAAAGCAAATTGTGTTACTGAGCCTACGGAAAACCTGTTAATTGTGGATCAAATAAAACTAGACCAAGTGTGGTTAAGTAATTTAATAACACTATAAAAATAATTTTGTGATAATTCTCCTAACACACCTCTTGCAAAATTTTGTTCTTGCCTTTGTGTTAAAGAATTCTGAAATGATAACTTAACACACGTTAGGCGGGAAGGGCAGTTCTGAGTTCTACCATTACCTTCTACCTTTTACGCTGGTCCTACTTGAATGCCTGGAAAGGCATTGCTGATATTGTAAACCAATCTCTTTGTAAGGGTCCCAACTATACGAATGTGTAAAAAAACATATATGTAGGGGCAATACGTGTTCCTTTAGACGATTGTTCCTCTGGACAGTAGTGTTATTTCCTAAACTATCAATTTTTGTATTAATCAAGTACCGTCAACAAATGCGCATTTTAAAGTTGATAACACTGGTCCCACGACAATGGCATTATTATTAACGCAAAAAAAACCAAATATATGCTTATACACTCACCGTATGCAAATTGTCAGGAAAAGGAATTACATATAAAAGTCATTCATATGATTGTTTGCACACAAAAAACCAATTCCAGCCAGGGCTAGAAGTGGGTAAGTTCTGCATTTTTCCGGAAGCTTCCTGGACTTGCTTCCTTTTAAAAGTACACGAGTTCTTGGAGCAGGTCCCGGGTCCGAGTTCTTAGGTGCGGACTGAGCACTGGGTGTTGTTGCGGCGCACCTAACCGGGACGCACGGGTTCAAAGAACTCGGAGCCAGGACCTACTCGTAGAACCCGCATGAGAACTTAGAACCTTGGAGCCGGACAAGACCCGCATGAGGGCTCGGACCCGTCACCCGTTCAATGTAGGTACATTACACGGCTTTTATTGAGAATTTAAATAAGTACGTTAGCTGTAAGCTGTGATGCTTTCTTATAAACTATTATTTTATAATGCACTTCACCCTTTGATTATACCAAGATAACATGCTCTAATTAAAAACGACTCCGTGTCTAGCCGAATATTCAAAAATCTAATATACGTACTAAACAATTCCGCGTTTCCGCGAGAGCAGTATACTGTTACGTCAAGCAGTATACTGTTACGTCAACGGTCATGCACGTGTATGTCGATCAAAGGACAGCGATCGAATGAACGCCCGCCGCCCGGCGGCCCCGCCAGTCGTGAAGTGTCGTGGCTCGTGGCTCAAGGGGAAGTGGTTGGCGGGTCGCGGGTCGCGGGGAGTGTCTTGTGGTTCACACAGTTCCGAGGACCCGAGACTCGCGACTCGGGAGTGGAGTGGAGAGTGGAGCGTGTCGGGGACGCCGAACGGTGATTCCTAGTTCCTACTACTCAGTACTCGCGGCGAACACGGAGACACCCGCCGGCCGGTGGAGGTATCCGAGTTTCGGGTTTGGAAACGAGCCCGAGTTCGGAGTGAGTGGCAGGAATGTTTCGTGGTTCGCGAGTCGCGGGAATGACGGGAGTGACACGTGGCTCGGACCAAGACGCATGGGTTTGAGCGTACTCGGCGAACTCGGGACTTGTATTCGAATGGCTAGGAAATCCGGCGCCGCGCCGCGGCTTCGCGCTGCGGTGTTGGGTTACTCGGACCGCCGGATTTATTTGGATGCGAGTACTGGGCCGGGTTCTCTGGGAGTAGTCGATTTGAAAGAGTGGGAGTAGGAACCGCTTCCCGCAAAGGAGCGGATCACACGAGCCCATTCCAGCTGAACCGACACATCGCTAGCCAGGGCCGGATCTACGAAATCTGGCGCCCTGTGCAGTAGGTACCGATGGCGCCCCCCCCCCCCCCCTACATTTTTATTTTGATTAAAAATTCGTTCACCCCAATTTTATTTTTTTTATTTAATTTTTTTTTTTTACACTAATTTATCAAATAAAATCAAGTCATATAAAGGGTGTAACTTTTCCAAGTGACCTGGCGGTAGCTCTCACACTAGTTTTTTTTTAAAGAGAGAATCGCCAGGAACCCTATACTCTCTGAATCTATTGGGTTAACATAAAATTATGGTGCTATTTTAATTATTTTAGGAAAAACTCTTTTTGCGAGTTATGCTTTAAAATAATACAACGAATTGTTTGTTTGTGCCCGTACCATGATTTAAAATATAGGTTACGAGACAATGCGGGTAGTTTCGCTGAACTAGGTCCATTAGACATTCTTGAGATTTACTGCGTTTATGTATATACCCAACGCGAATATTAATGGAAAAAGCAAATACAAATCGTTCTCATGGCAACGTACAACACAAGAATAGCATCTACAGCTTCTGACTAGCTCTAAAATCTAGTAAGAATATAACCTCAAATTTGTACCTTGCATTTCCCCTGTGTTGAGCGAACAAAAACCAAATTGAGCGAACAAACACCATTCAAACACTAAACACTGAAGTATGGTATAAACGGCTTACGTAAGACGCTTACACTGTCACCGTAAAATAACAAATCCAACAAATCTAATACATATTAATTATACATTTAACGAACTTCAAATAGTATAAGTTAGTAAATTTCTATATTTGTTATCATTCTTACAAGTTTTTATTTTATTTCTTTCATCAAACAAAAAAAAAAGTTTTTTTTTTCTTTATCTTTTAATGTTTATCAAACAAAAAAAAAAGTTTTTTTTCTTCTTTATCTTTTAATGTAATGACACGACCCCCCAATTTAAACATGAGAAATGTTTTTCTTTAAATTGGGTAATTTCATTAACAAAAAAATTACTTTATTGTAATTAGTTCCTTGTATTTTTCTTCTGTAAATCTGTCATATGTATATATTTCAAATAAAAAAAAAAAATTTAAAAAAAGTACAACACGTTGCAACCTGGAAATCCTGCAAACCGTGCGATGCTTTTGATAATGGAATTTACAGAAGATTTCATAAGAAAATGGTCTTTAATTACCTTCTCCTAGAGACTTAAATCATACAAAATAAAACAATAGCGAGCGTATGGACGACACACTAACAAAAATTGTCACCATTTTGAAAGGCGCAAGTCGGTATGTTTGATTTACAGGAACAAAAAAACTGCGCTGTGATTGGTTATTGAATTTGGATCACACCCATTCGTCGTAAAAGATTTATGGAAAAATAGATCTTACGTTTAAACTAAATATATGGAATTTGTAAAAAAATTCTGTAACTGACTATAAATTCGTAAGCCGTTGATTTCAACCTGATGCGTGCGCATTCTGTTTCTTTGGAAAGTGTTGCTAGAGCGTAATAATTATTTCGTACTATGGGTAATTTTTAAACGATTTAGGGAATATTATAACTAAATTTTAATACAATATTTATTTTCTCACGGCGCCCCTTCGGAGTTGGCGCCAGGTTTTTGCACGTTTTTGAACGTCCGTCAGATCCGGCGCTGATTCCAGCAGTGTAATTGCCCGAATATAGAAAAAGTGTACCAATATACATACCTTGGTGTTACAATAGATGTCAACTTTAACTGGTCAAATCATATTGAAAATGAATGTAATAGATTAAGATCCATATTAGGAAAATTTTACCACCTAAAAAATTTTGTTAATAAAAATGTATTATACTCTATATACAACGCATTAGCAGAATCAATTATAGGATACGGAATAAATAGTTACGGATTAACGTACAAAACATACTTAAATAAAATAGAACAATTACAAATCCGTTTCCTAAAAATGATATCAGGCAAAAAAAAGGTCCAGTTATGTGAAGGTGATTATAAAAAAATGTTATCCTTGTGTAATGTCCTCTCTATACACAGTAAGGTAGATTACCAATTAACGCTAGATGAATTCTGGAATACAGAATTCAAAAAATCTGTAAACCACAACTACCCTACTAGGCATAGAGAAGCACAAATGTTTATTGTCAATAAATCTCAAAATGTATACGGAGATAGAACAAAAAGTCATAAAATTCCAGAAATATTTAATGCATTACCTGAAAATATCAAAAATGAGACATCTTATTCAAAAATCAAAACAAAAGTTAAATCTTTCTACCTCCGAAAAACATGAAATCAAATAATATAGTTCCTTTCTATTTTTTTTCTCACCATATGTTTGTACTGTGTAAAATATTTTTACTACAACGCAATTCATAAACATTAAAACATTATAATAATTAGTTTGTCGTAATAATTAGTATTTTAATATTAAGTATTATATTTAGTATTTACTATGTAAAACTGAAAAGTATATTGTATTAAATAATTAGAAAAAATGAGAGATTTCTTACAATCAAACTGATTGATCAGTTTCGTAAGATTTGTAAAATAAAATATTGTAAAATTAAAACTGAATAAACATATTTAAAAAAAAAAAAAAATCTCCATTCTCTCTTGTCAAAGTTAAAATGAGGATCGATGATTATATTTTTTTCATCGAAAAAGTTTTTTTTTTTGGTTTTTATTGAGTGACTTTATGTTGTGAAGACTGTCTGTATTATTTAAACTCTACTTTGCAATGTATGTTTTTCCAAGAAACCGCGAGGGTATTTATCTTTCTTATAACTTTACTTCAAAACAAGAATCTTTTGAAATTGTAAAAAATGACCACTTCGTGTTCCTCTGGACATTTTTCTGCTTGTTCCTCTGGATATGTACAAAGGAACAATCTACAATATTCTTATGTACTACAGCTTATATAGAATATTTTAATATTGAGGATTTTTTACTGTTAATTAATATTTTAGTGCCACGCAGTAAATTGGGAAGAACAAGGGAACACCACCTTAACCTCGATTTGTTGGAAAATGCCGCATAAATAAATGTATCTTTTTTACAATAAAATATTGTTTTATTATGGTTAGCGGAATTGTGTATGCAAAAATCAGGAAAAATACTTTGGCACGTGACTAATAAGCTATTCATTTTACCCCAGTAATCCTTTTTGAGAATATTTTGTCACCTATATTAAAAATTGATGACTCTAAAATAGGTTTTACCAACCTAGGATGACAGTACATAATCTAGAAAAAATTATGGCAAGAAAAATATTCTAGACCCTAACAACTGTTCTATTTAAATAATCTATGTATTGCTGTTATTGTTTTATTGTGTTTATGACTTAGAAAGCATTTATTGTTCACTGTACAGAGGAACAAGTACTGTCCAGAGGAACATTACACATTGACCAGAGACAAAAAACAAGTTTTATTTCAATTGCGTTTATTTCACAACATACAAAAAAAAAGTAAATAAAAAATCAGATTACAAAAGATCATTTATCTGACCTCCAAAATATGTCATTTTATAAAATAATAAATTGCTAATAGTTTTGAAGAAAAAAAAAAAAGTTTACAAAAAACTGGGAAATTACCAGAGGAACACGTATTGCCCCTATACCAGGCGCGATCCGTCCATACATACTGTGGATGCTGCGCTTCCCTTCTTTTCTAGGTTTAAAATAAGTATAATAATTATTATTATTTATTAATTTCGAAATTAAAAGCTATGGATTTATTTTTTTCTAGCCGTAAACCGCAATAGATACCTACTGCAATTTAACGACACTGTCCCAACCTAAGAGAAAAACACTAACACGACACACAGAGCAGGTCGAAATAAATAATATTATGTAATATGTATACATTCTCAATGCTCGAACGTCGCGTAAACTAACCAACACCTGCAACGGTGGATGCCCCGGTCGTTCCGCATCCACGAAGCAGGAAAGAGTTTGACATTTTTGATATTCGCACATTTAGTCAAGCCTGCCATGGTTGAACTAAGGCCGAATACTGATTCCACAGGAGCATCCAACGCACAGAAAACGATTTTAATACCTAAAGGCATAGTGCACAGAATAGCTTATCCGAAGTGAGTGGACTTAGTACCAATAGAGATTAGTTTGCCTGACCATCTATTGACAGTTTAACTCAGTATGGTTTGTAGAATATCTTTCGAATATCTATTTAATTAATTTAATGAGAGAACTGTAATATTTAAGGTGAAGCATAAAGATTGTTTAGAGCTAATTTGACATCCTATTTTTGTCGATAATTGCGTCTGGTTCGTGGGCTATAGACTTTTATATATATTAGGTATATACTCCAGCATCCCTTATACACAAAAGTCACCGACCGCCACTGATGTATATGAAACAATCTTCTTATCTCCTTGAAAAAGGTCTTCTTATCTCCTTGTCTTTTGTGTGGAACAATATTTTATCAAAAGGAAACTTAAACTTTGGCCCTGGAGATGCTCGAATTGTTGTTAGATTAGAAAATAAGCATGTCTGCGAACCGGCAGCCTGGCACGTTCGCAGGCGGCCGGTGTTAAAGTGTGATAAATATTAGTAAATTTTATGTCATCGAGAATACGAATGAAACCAACAAATAACTGAAGTCTAGATCATCCCATTGAAGAATTTCTTGATCTGCCATTTTATTTCAATACTAGCGAGTTCCCAGCGTGCCTTCCCTCCCCCCCCCCCGGATTCCCCTCCCCCCTTCCCGAGTTCCCATCCCCCCTCTTGTACCTATTGCAATTTTTTATATAACTTTCATAATGCCGGAGCTCAACAGTATGCGTAGAAACCTTCGCAGGCGTGCTCACAACAACTCACCAAAGTTTCCTTGTAATCGGATGAACGACTTTAGTAACGCATTTTTATTGCGCCAGAGCTCGCTATTACCATCGCTCACTATTTCCATGACTGCGTGGAACCTGCCAAGAGGCGTACCGGCAGACTAGCTTGTTTAAAGCTTACTGAATGTCCATTATCACTGCAAAGTAGTTTCATCCAAGTACTCGATGACGTAAGGTTTGTGTAGCCAGGCTCCCGGTCTATAATACCTGTCAAAAACATTGTAATCCATTATTACAATAATATGACAACTAACTAATAATCTTGTCTTTTGAACATTTAATTAAAGATCGATTTACATCGAGATTTTTGCTGAGAAATCATAATAATATTAAATACACACACTTTAATAAACATTGGAAGTCCGCATGTATTTTTTGACAACAAAAAAGGAGTTAATTGGACAATTAGATCTTTAGCCATAATACGAGATATACTCGTGAGTCGAGAGTACGAAACTATCTAACGAAAACCTCTGAATTCCGTCTCTCCAAGCTCAAACAAATTTAATTCAATCCTACGATCTTCGATAATCTGCCTCCGTTCATTAATAAACCAGTAATTTTGCACTAAGAACGTCATTATTAATAAAGTTGTGTAGGTAAATCGCCAGTCAAACAAAGCACAGGGTGATTTACAATCTCGGATCGATATCGAACCGTTTGCCCTAGCACGCTCGAACCGTTGATAGGCAGACCGACATCGAAGGGAAATAAATAGGGAATCCATAACTATGGTACACAATGGCAATACTGGCGGATGTTTTGATGAATTTATGTTTCTAAATTTCAAATGTGCTTCGTAAAAATTAAAAATACCAATAAATTGACAATTTCAAATTGAAATACTAACTTCACTGTACATTGGCGCTTCGCATGTACTTTTTGAGACTAAACGGGAGTTAATTAGTTAATACAACATTTTAACAAATTTTCTTTCTCGAATTTGAAAGCAGTCAATTGATCGCCTCTTAAATGGTTTAATTAAGTCTATGGAACTCGTTTACGATTTCTTTGAATTCCAAGAGTTTTGTTTGTTCACCTCCATTCATTAATTAGCCAGTTATTTTGCGTAACAAATGACATTAATTAACAAAAAAAGAAATTTCATTAACAACTTACTTGCAAACCGTTTGTGTTAATTTTTTTTTTATATACGCTGTATATTGATATTTAAATATATATGAAAAAAAAAAAAACATTCACACTAAAAAAATTATCTGATTATTTCATTCACACTAAAAAAAAACATTTTTATATATATGTAATATTTAAATTATTTTATGTAGATAATCTTTTGTATTTCTACTTAAGTTTTATTATTTCTTTTTATTGTATTCTGCATCTTTATTTATTATCTTTTGTAATTTTAGTTACTTTTATTGTTATTTAAATTTTATGTAATGATAGATACTGCTACCCGGCTCAGAACAGATATTGTCTAGTGAGTCGGGTATCGCACATGATTTGTATATACTATTGATGTTAATAAACGCCCGGGTTACCGGCATTAAATAAAAAAGAATATGTAAATAAATCTGTACATTGACAGCTTATCTGTCACTTCGGAAGCCGCGCTAAAAACGACGCCATATGTCAACCGACTGTCGGAAACATTTGTTCACTGTGCTCGCAAATATCGCTAACTGACCATAGACAACGGATTTATTACATTTCGTATTAATATAGGGGTTTTATCAATCGACCGTGCCACGGTCGCAGCCAAGAACGCATACGATTTGGCAGGCTTTTGTCAATTATCGATCGGAATATCCCTTATAAATTGTTTAGCGTACTAGCACATATTGATAACTGACAATAAATGACGGATTTGACCGATATCGTATTGATATAGGGCTATATCGATCGACCATGCTAGCACCCCAGAGGTACACGGCTGGGTCTATTTTCTTTTTTTTATTTTCGTAATAGATTTTTTTTTATGATGATTTTTTTTAATCATCTTACCAGATAATGTGTTTTCATACAGTCGATTCCGCTTAATTGGGACACATTAGACTCAAACATTTAGTCCCACATAAACAAAGTTTTAAGGCAGAGAGGTAAAAAAAATAAATACACATATTTACTGATCTTTACATTTATTCAAGTTCTCTCGAATGTGTTTTTAAACTATATTAAATTTTGGAAAACAATGTTTAGTTACAGAAAACTAATAAATTATGTACTAACTATAGGAACATATTATGATGAATATGAAAAAAAAAATTAAAGATATGTACAAATAAAAAAAATAAAAAAACATAAAGATTGAGAGCGAACAGTCAGCGTGGGCGAAATCTACCGAATTACTGCCGAATAAACTCAACTTCTTAACTAAAATTCGTTTACTGAGACATGTTTTGCATCAAGTGTGCAATGAAAAAGGCTAAAATTGCATCGTAAAAATTTCAGCCTGACTGGTATTAGAACAGGTTTCCGGATAACCATCGTCAAATTAGCCATTAAAAAATAAATTGCTCTCCGGAGCACGATTGGCACACCACTCATTATAACACTACCTTTTTTTGGCAACGCTTTTAAAAGTTATAATAAATTATTTAAAAAAATTAAACCTGATGGTTCCCTAATCCAAAAAGTGTTTTAAATATCTCTAAAGCTTAAGAGCTAGTACATACACACAAAGCACTATGCAGAGGGCGTTTACGGCTCGATTTGAGTTTCCACAAATGTGCAAAGAAGAATGGGTAGTTGTGTGTTGAAGCTGTAAAAGTCAGGCGGTAAGGCGTAAATATTCTCTAATGCGCACTTCTATTCGCCAGCCTGATTTTCCTGAAAACAAAAATATATATATATATATTAACAAAGAGTTTTTTTTATGTCACACAGGAGGCCCTGAGGATAATAATTTCACTTAGGGCCTATGTTATCTTAGAGATGCTCTGTGGAGGGTATTTTTATGTAAAGGAAGGAGAGAAATTTCTGGGAAGGAAAAAGGTATGAGGGGTGGGTTGAAATATGGGGGTCAGTGTGTCCAGACAGTGAAGGGACAGACGTATGAATCCATTCCTCTAATTGCAGAGCAAGGCGATGGGTTGAAAGAGTCCGGCAGGAGAAGTCAAAAGGCCTTCCTCAACCAATAAAATAAATGGTTCCTGGGGTGGCGGTACCCATACACGCCTCCCAAATTGTTATATTTATTAAATAGTATTATCTTATCCCCTTTCTACTCTCCAATTTCGAGTGTCACTCGACGTTGATTGTGTTCCACCAGCTCCAAAGTCGAGTGACACTCGACATGTTGTAATACTTTTTTTGTGAACAATTTTAAGATAGGAGAATTTTTTTTACAAAATTTTTTGAATCACGATTGAAAGACACATTCACACACACAGACACACAGGCCTAACCCCTCAGGCTAAATTGTTTACTTTTAAGAACAATTCATTAAATCGTTGTGTCTCCCATACTATCATAGTGAGAAATATGATCTAAACGGTATTAGAAAGAGAAAACACTATGGTATATATTCCAAACCAACACCTCTGCCATAGGTCACCCCAAGTGGTTCGCTACGTTTGGTGATTTAGCAGGGGTGCCAGGGTTTATGGGGTGAGGTTTGTCTAGGTCTTGGAGGCGGATGACCAGGACACACTTTTCCTTACCAGAACTCTCCTCTCCTTCCTTTCTTTAAAAAACCTTCCACACAGCATCCCCAAAGATGACATAGGTCCTGAGGGAAATTATTTTTCTTAAGGCCTCCTGTGTGGAGCTCACGTAAAAAAAAACATTTTCAAATTTAAAAGTTAACCGCAAAAAGAATTAAAATGTACACCTTTAGGAAACCAAAGTTTCTGACCGCAAAAAGAAAAAAAAATTTGAAACTTTTTTAATGTTTTGTAAAATTATTTTTCAAAAATAATAATTAATTTTTAATTTTTGTTAGAAAAATGTAAGGCGAGTCATTTTTAAAACTTTTTAAAGTTTGAATGCAAAATTGTTGAATTTAAAACATTACATAGTTGTAATAAAATTTTAGAGCATAATTCATCACACTTTCAAGAACATTTTTAGTTTTTAAGAAACATTTTCAAATATTTCATTTATATGGATTTTAATGCAAAGCGGAAATATTCTGATCTTCTGACAAGAGTATGGTCGAGGCCTGAGGGGTTACAATTTGTCCAAAGAAATGTCACCATCCCAATGACAATTCTTTTTTAAAACTTTCTTGGCCAGAACGTACGATAATATTCATAATTCTGATATGACAGCTCATAGTAGGAACCACAATCAAGCGATTAAGGGAACTCAAGACGGGCAAAGCAACAAGGTCACCATCTTAACCCATTGGCCACAAACCCCGGCAGCCTGCCGGTTATGCAACTCAGGTACTTAACCACAAACCCCGGCGCGCTGACGGGCTTGAGTAGGTTCGCCAAAAAACAGAAAACGAGCACGACAGTGACATTTTTGAAAAAAAAAATTAATACCGAACGTTCTGTAGGTAATTAATCATTCATTTCGTAGAATTGGCAATAACATGTTTCTGATGTTTTTTCCTGATATTTGTGTTCCAAGTTTTGTATGCAGCCAGCCGCCATTTAATTTCTTCAAAATTGCGAATGGTTCTAGGCTCTTGGCAGTGACCCTGCACGTCCCTGATTACTTTGAGGACTATCATACCAAATTATTTTATTAGTTATTAGTATACATGTTTATTAAAACAAAACATTTTAATGTTCGATTTATGAATTTTATGTTTTTTTGTAACGAAAAAAAGGAGGTTATACATATTTGTATCCTCATTTACATTTTATAAATTTTTATTTTTATGTTTTTCTTTACCTTTATCTAATATATGTAAACAAATTTCAATAAATTATTTCATTTGAATATATGGTTCAAAAATTACAATAGATTTAGTATACCAATGCAGGTTTTCAATTTTTGGTACAAAATTAATTCAGTGGTGAAGGCTATTTATTTAGCTCATTAATCTGTGACCAATGGGTTAAACCAAATATCAAAAAATAAACCGGGATCTAAGTAACAAATTTAGAGACAGATTAAATGCCAAATCGTCGAGTTAAAACGGGTCTTTACTACGCTCAGTCAATTAAGCTAAACTGCGAATATAGAAAAAGTATCAACCAATTGATAAAAAATCATAAGTGTGTACTTACTATTTCATCAACTGGAAATCCGTAGACTGGAACAGGCTTTTTGTTACTTTTAGGCTCTGTCTTGTGAATCGTGCGGATATGTCTATTGAGAGTACTCTTTTCAGTAAATCTGAAATTAACATACGTATTAGCATCAACAACAAAACTTTATTTTTATACACATGAACTTCACCCCAAAAATGAAAGCCATTCTTAACAGCTGCAATGGCGGTAGTCATAGATTCAAATAGGCCACTTGCATCACATTTTTTTAAATTTTTTTCCGGTTAAGGCAAATATTTTAAGACATTCCGTTTTTTTTTTTTTTAATCGTATTTTTGAAACCCTGGCGATTTTTTGAAAATTTCAATCCGAAAAATCAGACCATTTTTTATAAACCGGAAATATGGGACATAATTTTATGTGTGTGAAAAAACGATAATTACATAGCCGAAAATCATTTAAAAAAAAGAACGTTTTCCACACGAATAGCAATAAATTGTATGGGGTTCTCTTTGTAACATCTGTAAAAACACCGCCATCTTTATTAAAAAAATCAAACCAAAGGATAAGTTCGCATAGAACAAACAATAAATCTAGTGAACGTTAAACGCAAATTCAAGAATTCGCCGGAAATCAAAGTGTTGCCGTATAAAAAATTTAATCAGTGCGGAATTTTACAAAATAAGGGAACATAATCGTAGACGGGACATTTTCATGTAGTGATGTCACGAGCTCAAATAATGGATTTATTTATTTAAAAATAAGAAAAACTATACATTTCTTAAAATTTTTACTAACATTTTCGTAATCTTAGTAAAAAAATCTATCCACAGGATTTTTTCCAAGTTGTTATGAATTCCATGCAAGTGGCCTATTATGCCTTGTAAAAATGCTGTAATAAATAGACTGATCAAAAAGTCATAAGTCAACTTATGACATCAGGAATAAAAGGAAAAGATGTCTCAAAATAATTATTTAAAATTACAGAATAATAAATCTTAGTCACCCAAAAATGAATATCAGTATGTTCAAAATTTTGATAAAAGTGTACATTATTAACAGAAATAATTATATAAAGGGTCCACTACAGACTATTGAATGCCACTTTTTTGTGTTATTAATGCAATTTGATAACTTAGTTCGCAGAGCAACTTTTAAAGTATTCAATATTTTTTACATTGCCGAAAAAAAAATCTTTTTTAAAAGCGACACATGGCTAGAATGCTGAGTGTCACAAATGAATGTGCGACAATTATATTATCATTCTTGATTAGTAAAATGGATAATCATTGTTTCGCAATGTGAACAATCAACATAAGCAATGGAAACTTCAGAGTTGCATGAAAATATTTGTGAAAAGAAAACTTCATTAGCACCGTTGTGATTTGAAACACGATGAAAAAAAAAAAACACACACACTATAGGATTTAGCCTGTGAGCGAATGAGATAGAATAATCTCCTTTTTGGGCAGTGCTTCATAGCCTCCCCACTTTTGTCTACATTAGTTTTCTGAAGGTTTCCTTGTATTGGACAGTTGGGGTGAGAGTCGGAGTGAGGGGTTGGGCGGTTGCTCGGCTGAATGACCAGTGAATGACAAATAGAATAATTTTTTTTGTTGTTTGGTTTCGAAGAAAAAAATTTGGAAAAAAAAACTTTAAAAAATCTAACCAGAGACCAAAATTTGATTTACATTTTTTACTCCAAATAATGTCATGGACCACTGGATAAAGTAAGTCAAGTACGTCCCTTGACACCCTGTATACTACATTTACTTCTCAACACCTGTGTTTTTTTCTACTGTTTTAAATGTGTTGTTATTCTCATTTAATAGGTACTATCATTAAAAGTAATGTTTGACTCACTCTTTGTTGCAGATATGACAAACTTCATCTCGGACATGCAGATGAACAGACTTCTGGTGTGCGAGGAGGTTTTGCTTGCTGAGGTATGTCTTGTTGCAGCGGGTGCACTGGTAGGGCCTCTCGCCGCGGTGGGCCCACATATGTCTCTGGTAAGTGGAGAAAGAGTAAAACCCTACAAAAAAAAAAAACAAACTCATTAATTGATCAAACAGTGACAAAATGTTTTTACTCCTTACGGTTATCAATAGCATTGATATCGTATTATTTCACCGTACCGCCAACATTACAGATGGCATTAACCAACTATGTAATTACAGTCCTTCATGAAACAGTGAAAAAATGCTTCTTGTTCTTATGGTTATCAATAGTATCGTTTGTAAGACAAAGTGGCAGAAATCAACCATGTATCTTTTAGAAAGGTATTTCATCACACAGCCAACATTACAGATGGCAGCACTTACAGCGCTAACCAACACCAACAACTTACAATTACAACACTTCATGAAACAGTGACAAAATGCTTCTCCTTCTTATAGTTATCAATTGTATAGTTTTGTAATACAAAATGGCAGGAAATGATCATGCACCTTTCAACAGTTACAGATGACAGCACATGCCATATTAACCAACAACTAATTATAGTGCCATTTCTCTACAGAGATAAGCAGAGAGTGAATGCAGTGAGCAAACCTTGGGTGCAGCCCTCCACCTTGCAGTGGAACTTGGTCTCCTGCGTGTGGCGGCGCTCGTGGGCGTTCAGCGTGGAGCGCGCCGCAAACAAACGGCAGCACACTCGGCACTGGTACGGCTTTTCGCCCGTGTGCGTGCGCTCGTGCTGGTGCTTCTTACCCGACACGGGGAATGCTGTGGTACATAATGTCATTGTCAAAACATATACAGATAGACCTTCCATATTTCATAAAGACTGGAAAAAATGCAATTTGCATTTTTTGCATTATTTTCAATTTATCATCATTTTTGATATAGTATGCATTTTTTTAGATGATTATTGCAACTTTTGCATTTTTATGCTAAATAATGGCAGTTTCCCATGAGAAACTGCCATGATAATAGCAGGTTATCATCATAATAATGTTCGATGTGGCAAGCGCAAATTTCATAAATTGTCTGTTTCAATTAAGTAATAGCCGACTTGTATGGAGAGAGCGCTAAAGGTCATCACCACAGCCTTTAACTGTGTTTGAGATTTTAAAACTATTTTTGCTATGCACATACTTGGATATATGGCAAATAATTTGAATGGATCTGCACAAAACTAACGTTATTGCGATAAAGCTGTTTTTCCGCATAAGGGCTCAATTATTCTTAACAAAAAAATCTATAAAAAAATAATATGTGTATACCAGGCGCTTCCCTTCCTTTTTGAGGCGTATAATAAATGTAATAATAATTGTTATTTATTTATTCAGCATTAAAAAAATCTTTGTGATTAGTTTTTTTAGCCGAAAACAGCAATACTGCAATTTCACTTCAAAACGTGTGTTTCTACAGAAATTGTTATAACTCCGTTATTGTTCTAGTGACATCCCTAAAACAAAAAGTAGAAGGTCCATAATAAATCAAGCTGAACGTCTCTATTCAAAATTGTCCATAGAAATACATAAAAAGACCTATTCTGTAGATACATACATATTTTACCTGCCAAATCGCCTACGCACCGTTAGAATTTGTTATTTTTTTATTAAATATTCTTGTATGAAATGATAAAAAAATGAGGTGACCAACTTGTTTATTATATGTTTATACGATAAAATAAGTATTTTTTTTACATATTCTGTGATTTTAGTAACGTTTTCACATAAAAACATCACGTGAGGCATTTTATGTTTGCATTCTAAATTTTAATATTTACAAATGTTAATATTTATTTGTTATAATACAATTTGAAAGTTTATTTCATAACCTTTTCCAAAATAGTTTTTAGTATTCGGCTACGTTCAAAAATGTTCATTTATAGAGCTTTAATTGGGAAGCGGAAATAACACAAAGTTTTAGTAAATCTGACATTTCGTTTAAGACAAAAAACTTGCATGTATGCGATAGATCGGGGCAGTTAAATAAATTAAAACCATGTTTGCTCGACATTGTTCGAGATTTTCACTAGCCAAAACTATAAAATAAAATAAAGTAACATCTACTCTGATGATGGACACTGTAATGCTGTCTGAAACGATGGGTAAAGAAGGAGAAAAAGCAACACATGTTGTTTATTGGTTTGTTATTTTTTTCAAAGTTCTGTTTGGTGAGTGTTCTCTTGAACCATTTGTATTATGTATAGTGATTGCGAGTAACCTTTAGGACAGAAGGAGCACTTGAATCTCCGGTCGCCGGTGTGCACGGCGCGCGTGTGGTTGATGAGCGCGCGCTGCTCTCGGAATCGACTGCCGCACACCGTGCACAGGTGGGGCTTTTCACCTGAAATTCAAATTGAACTTTATTCACACAGGATTACAAGGAGGAAGTGTAAAAACTTTCTAGGAACTCCTACTAAGAAAAATGTAGTCTAACTAATTGTAGTTGTTCCATTATTAGTATTCTCCAGTCAGAAATGAAAAATAAATAGAGGCAAAGTTCCTTATTAGAAATCAAATCAAACTAAATTAATGCATATAAGATCTCCACATGCCAAATATACCATTACGCCTTTAATAAAGTCGCATACATTTGAGTGTATACACAATTCTCCACAGTCATGCAATTGCGAAACCATTGAACTTGTACAAACGTATGTATATTTGGGGATAACAGTAGACAGGCATATGAAATGGGATATTCACATAAGCAACATCTGTAAACGCCTGCGAGCTATTGCGGGACGAATTTACAAAATTAAATATTTTATGCCCATAAGTACATTGAAAATAATTTATTTGTCACTAGCGGAATCTACTATCAGATACGGAATAACTTCTTGGGGAAACTCGTGCAAGACAAATATAGATTACATTCAAACAATTCAGAACTCTATGACTAAGCTCTTGGTAAGCAAAAGCATTTATGCACAAAGAAGAAACATAAAATTATTATATGATTCAATTAGTATATTACCTGTGCGAGGGATATTATGGTTTAAAATTGTATACCAAAACCTATTGTCGGATTCAAAGTACAAGGAAAAAGTAGATCATGCATATGGCACTAGATTAATTAAAAATGAGGGGTTGTCCATTCCCAAAATTGTAAATAAATACGGACAACGGACATTCGCTTATCTTGTCCCTACCATATTTAATAAGATGCCAATGAACATAAAAAACGAATCAAATTGCACCACTGATCTAAAAAAAAAACTGAAAAAATGGCTAATAGATCAAGACTTTTTATATTGAATTTTGTTTTAATCTTGTGTATAATATAACTATGAGTAATTTGCCTGTATTATATCTGTCTGTCTTTGTATTTTATGCTTTTATATTGTAATTACTTAAAAGTTATTCTTCTGTTTCTATTTTCTATATTGTGGTATCTTGTTATAATTGTTCTTTTGTGTTATATTAATATTGTTAAATTGACCTGCTGACAAACTGCTTTGGCGGTTTAGCAGGTGCTTAAAATGAAGAATAAAAAATAAAAAAAATAAATAAATAAATACCTAATGAAAATTAAGATAAAAAGTATCAGCTATTGAATCTAATGAATTCCTCAATTTTATTGAATAACCAACACCCCTGACTCCATAAGTGGTTCGATACGTTTGTGTCTGGGTTCATGGGGAGAGCTTTGTCCAGTTTTATCTTAGTAGCGATGCATTTGCGCACCCACTGTGCAGTGGGTCAGATCCAGAGGCTTTTAAATTCTCCAGCCGGTCTTTCTTGACCCATCGCCTAGCACCGTAATGGGAGGGGTGGAATCATACATTCATCACTCCTGGGCACATTGGCCCCCAAATTAATACCCACCCCTCATACATGCTGCCTTCCCAGAACTTCCTCTTTTTCCTTTCCCTAACAAAACCTCCACACAGCATCTTCAAAGAAGACATTGGCCGTGAGGGACACAGGGGGCACTGAGGAAAAAAAATCCCTTATGGCCCATATCATCTCTGGAGATGCTGTGTGTGTAGGGTCTTTTTAGGGAAAGGAAGGAGGGGAAGTTCTGGATAGGAAAAAGGTATGAGGGGTGAGTAGGAATCTAGGGGTCAGTGTTTCCAGAAGTGACGGACGAATGAATTCATCTCTTCCAATGCAGTCCAAATCCCGCTGAGAGTCCTGCTGAAGAGGTCAAAAGATCTCCCTCAACCAGCCTCTCTCCCGATCCGGCCTGACACGCAGTTGGTGAGCAGACACATCCGCCGCCAAGATTCGGACAAACCTGACCCCATGAATCCTAGAACCCCTGCTAAGTCGCCAAACGTGACCTATGGCAGAGGTATGTTGGTTATCTAATAAATGATTCCCGGACCCTCCTCCCAAATTTAGTTTATACTATTAATTTAACTAACATTACAAAATTGGCTTTGTTACTGCTGTGGGATGAATAAATTAATAAAAATATATCATTGAAGAAGATAACACCAATAATCTAAACGCAAATATGAAAGAGAACAATTGAGAGTTGTTCTAATAAAAATTGAATATTCATTTAGACTTTTACAAAAAGCTCAATAATAGGTGTTCTATCGGACATATTTATCTGAGACACTGTCTAGGTTGCAAACCTTAGAATGATTGTTTCCAATAAAAAAGTAGTTGCCAATAATACAGAAAAAACATTAGTCAAAGATAATATTGTTAATTCTGAAATTTGAGATATGAGATTGACAAATGTGATTTTTTTTTATTTTATTTATATTTGGGAAAGTTGACAGCAAATCATAAATTACACAATAATACAATTATAAAATGGTTAATTATGCCAATTATGAACTTTCCACAGATAATAATAGTAAATTATAATATGTGACATTATAAAGGTGTTAACTTAATTAGTTCATTTTTAGTTACATTATGTGAGGGGGGGAGGAGAAGTATAGGATAAGGATTAAAAGGCTAAGGCCACGAATAAATATAGGGGGAGGGGTAGATTGAACTTCCTAGTTTGAGTCATGTTGCTTATTGAGATTTTGTTTTATGTCACGTAACGTCGAGTTAAAAACGTCAAATATGGTAATAATTGGTAATATGTAGTTGGTAACAATGATGGTGAGATAAGAGGTGCCAGTGGCCCAATTGGATAAGGCGCTCTTCCCGGTAAGAAGAGAGGTTCTGGGTTCGTGTTCCAGTTGCGACCGTTATCTTTTTATTTTTCTGGGTCTTGTTCTCTTCCATATTTTCGTTTCGATTATTAGAATTATATCTTCTTTGATGATATATGTATAACATAGATGGGAATAACCTTCAAAAGTTATAAAAAAGAGAGTTGTAATAAAAGATGATAAAAAATATCACCTGTATGAGATCGTAAGTGATATTTTAGACTTCTACTGCAAGTCAAATCCCTTTTACAAAGATGGCACCAAAATATCTTGTCAAATGAGTTAAGGTCAGCTTCCTTGGGATTTCGTGGTTCATTCTTTATCTGTAACATAAAAATATCAATTCAATAAGATATTCAAGCAAATCTAAAAAAATTTTCAAATGGAATCTTATGAAAAACTAATCTTTGCTCTAGGAGTTGAAGTGATCTGGTGAGGAAGAATAATGATTAGGATTCCCTTCATCTTGGGGACTTCAGCAAGTATATACATAAAATTTCATCTTCAAAACATCCGTCATTATGACATTTGGTTGATCCGTCAGTGATATTACTTGGTACATATTATATGTATTATCTGCTACCTGCTGCTCTAATAGATGAATTCACCTCCCACTAATTTATCAAGCACAATTTCGATGGTAGGGACTGATACTTTTTATGTGTATAAATAAATATACTTACATGACAATTTACCTTAAGCTCATTATAATTGAGAACATTCGAAATACCCACTCTTTTATTTTCAAGTATCTATACTGGTAGGTATATTTTTATGTTTTCAATTCTAATTTCTAAAGTCTCAAGTAAATATTTATTTTTCTCAAAAAAATATTATTGGAAAAGTTATGCACCTTACCAGAAATACCAAATAGGTACTTACACATCTACTACACTATATAAAGAGGTAAGATTTGTTTGTTTGTTTGTTTGTTTGCATCGAATAGGCTCCGAAACTACTGGACCGATTTGAAAAATTCTTTCGCTGTTGGGAAGCTACACTATCCCCGGGTGACATAGGTTATATTATATTTTCAAAAAAATTAGGGATCCTTACTAAAACTCCAATACTGCAACCCAAGGTGTAAAAAAATTACCTAAAATATTCTTTACATCGCGTGCGCTGCGAAAACTATTGATGATAGAATAAAATAATGTACTACGACTTTGTAGAACACATCATTATTTACAAAAAAATTGCAACAGCATATGTCTAACTATTATGGTTATGCCACAATAAGTATTCTTTTATTTTTAAAATTTAATTAATTTGTCGCCCCTTGAAAAGGCTCTTTATTTGTATTTGGTGTTAATCCTTATCAAAATAAATTACATCATATTCAAGACAGCTTCAATACCTTTATTTAACTTTTTGAATTTTTCAATTCGGATATTTAATTAGAAAGATATCACGAGTTTAATAATGTTAGTATTAGAAAAAAGTTTCGGGTACGGGCCAGGCGGGAGAGGAGTCAAGAAATGAAGTGCCAGGGGGGTTGGCGGGACGGGGGAGCGGGAGAGCGGTGGCGGGGAAGGTGGAAGTGGAACGCTGGAGGGGAACGCACGGGAAAGGACATGCAAGGAGTAACATTTTATTTATTTGAATATGGCATTTCAACGCATGCCGGGAAACAGCTATATATTATAAAATAAAATCCAAAAAAACGCGCGGAACGCAAAAACTCAGAAACGAGTCCCGGTACGATCAAGGGAGTTATAAGGTGTGGTAGATCTCTGTCCCCTCTCGGGAAAAAAGGTACCCATTTTTACCTAAAGGGCGTGCTTTTGAAAATATAAGGGCTGGAAGTTTCGCCCTCTTGAAATTTCGGAAAGTTCAAGAAGGTTCTATAGAACTCTAGAAAGTTCTGGAAGGGGTGGCGGAGTATGTCGTGGAATGTTCGGGAATAGGGAATCAGGATCATCATTGTGAAACATTCCATAGCACTCTCAAATGTTTTCCTGAGCGAAGCCGGGTAACCCAGCTAGTATGAATATAAAGCTTAATAAAAAATAACAAATATAATCCAACCAACTTTGGTTTAGAGCGCCTTTGAGGTAAATTTTCCACCAGAACGGAGCTATAGAAATAATCCGACCTATATTATTATTTTAATTACAAATTACGTACAACAAAAATAGCACTAACGCGAATCCCGGTCCGTGCGTATACAAACGCCCAATTATCCATGAGGGGATCCTAGAGTTTATCCCCATGATAATCATACTTTGACTCAAAGGCGTATGCGCGAATTCGCGAGATCCCTAAGAAACGCATTCAGTACGAATAAAAAATATAAATTTCAAGGAAAAAATCCCGTGATGTCCCCCAATTGCGCAGAACGGTTTGCGCAGCGCGTCTTGTATTCTGCCGAGTCGCGATCGCCGAATCACGTATCGCATCGCGTTAGTACGCAATAAGGAAGTGAGCGGAGCGGTCGCATGTTCATCCGAAAAAACTTTTTCAATTTCGAGCTTAAAAATGTTCGGAATTGAAACTATAGATTATATTTCTGCAAATGTTAATAATTACTTTTATGTTAAGAATTCATGTTTGTGAACATAAAGCATCTTAAAAATTCTCAATAGGTTTCTGAAATATGAAGTGGGGTCTGTCCCCACCGTCCCCTTGAGAAGAACCGCCACTGTCTGCAACTCTGAACAAGGAAAGATCTGTGTTATTCTTTTAAAATTTTATCAGAATTGCCTACATGACTGTTCACTTACAATAGGATAAAGCCCATATCAGCAAACAGCTTTCTAACCCAAAGTCTCTAAAATATAACAAACTAATCTTACCTCTATTTTTGGTTGGGAAACACCTGCAATATCTTCATTTGGGTTTCCAAAACACTTGTGACTGCGCCACCCTTCTATTCCTTCACACCTGGAATTAACATTACATACATACTACAATTAAAATAGATGTTAGTCTAAAAAATAATTTATAAAACTAATTATTTACACAGCAAAAACCCATAAAATACATATAATTAACATAAATATTCGTCAAATAAGTTAGAAGAGAGGCGATTTTTTGAGTGTCCTACCCCACTTTTGCAACATTCCGAACGCAGAATATTAATGTTTGCCCAGTCCCTGTTCTACATTTCGTGTTAATTTAAATGGTCAATATGTTCCAAATTCATTAATATACCTTAAGTTTAGCAGAGTAGAGTTCAAAATAATTTAAAAAAAACTGTTTTATTCTGTGTCTAAAAATGATGTAGGTGGAAAATTCCGCAACGCTACGACAATAAATCGATTTTGAACAAAAAATTACTTTTAAAATCTTTGTGGGAATCGGTTTATTTCGATAAATGGCAACATTTGCACCATAAACAATCGCCGCCATCTTAGTTTTGAGCCGCAGTGTACGTCTCCTGTGACACGCTGAGTTATTGAGCGTCACGTTGTGCTGTTTGTATTTTCCACCACAGATTTTACTTACAGCTTTTGAAGGTTAATTACTTAAGTCATGTGGAATATGATTAAATATGCCAATTAGTGAAATCGGTTTTAAAAATAAGTGCTTTTTGATTTTGTTTCTATACCGGCATCAGACGTCACATCCAAAACGCAACGTGATGTACTAGTGGAACGCAAAATGTGACGTGATGGAACTACTATTACGCATGGTTTACATTGTGCCAAATGATCGATGTAATCTGCATTTATTTAATTCTAGATAGTTACTACTGCTGGTGTTTATATTTTGGCATATGTATTATTTATATTTATTTTTAAGTCTATTGAACCTTACATCAAGTTTTTGTGGTAGTTTTTTTTCAGGAAAGTACATACTATTTTAATAATTGATTAAAAATAGTAATTTTGTTTTACGATGGCGTTGACGGCTGCGGAACGATCGAAAAGAGGAATGTAGTGGAACAACTGTGTTTGACTACATTTGCTCAATGTGCCTTAGCGATTGATTGTGGTAACATATTACTCAAACAATGAATCTCTTAATCTAATCATTATTATTTCTAATAAAATATTTATAGCTTGTAATGTATCTTACAAGTAGGTAATTGATTATCTTTAGACTTATGGTTGAATTTATGTGGTTAACTTACTAACTATATAAATTATAAATTTATAATGCAAATTGTTCTTAAAATTGTGTTGCAGGATGTAAACCTGTCTTTATAGTTCCTAACCGTGACATCTTTTTCACTAACGTCACTTGTCCTATTGTGTTGTGATAAAAGATTTAACTTTATTTATATTAATTTGTTTAGAATAATGCTCAAAGATTAGATTTATAAAAAACATGATAATTTTATTATCCGTTTCCATTTAAAATTATATTACTTAAAAACAAAAATGCCAAAGTTAAGACTAAATTGTGCCATTGAATTTACCATATAGTAGCATTGTGGAATAGTTTTATTAAGAAAAGACTTTATTTCATTTAATTACCTATCTTAAGTTATGTGTTTTTTAAGACTGTTTAATTTAAATGATAATTTAATAAATAATTAATTAAAATTGCCACAGAATTTGACTTAAATCTTACCTAAAGTTTGTGACGTAATGGAACTTCTCATCACCTGTACTTCATTAAAAAATGGATTTCCTACTAAATAGTAGACTTTTCTTATTTATATTTACTATTTTTACGAAGTTAGATATGTATATTATAAACTCAATAAAAAATCGTTTGTTACTAAAAACAATTTTTTTTTTTTGGTGGAATTCCATTATGTAACAGACAAATTTTTTGGTAAACGCCCATTAACCCAATGTCGGATAGTATTGAGAAGAGAAAAAGTTAATAAAAAGAATGAGTGAAGCTTTATATAATATCACTATTGTGAAGATTTTACCTGCTTTTACATTTCTTGCATTGGTAATAGAAATGCATCTGACGGTGTAACTTTACATCCTCTTTGGTGGCAGCAGTGGCAGTGCACATGCCACATGCAAAACTGTCAGCAACTTCCTGCAAATCAACAAACATAACTGGAAATTGACTAAAACTAAATTTAAAATCAATAAAATGATGCAAGCACTAAACATTCAACTGTCTAACTCCCAACATTTGGACGATTACGAAGAGGGGTAGTTTAGGTACATTGGCTAAAGTTGGTAGGGTCGAGTTTGCTTTGGCCCGGTATTGCCCCGGTGGCGGTAAATTACACCCAAATCAAAGGAGTTATCCTATTTCATTTACCAGTCATAGGTTTTACTCGTTAAGTTAAAAATAAAAATACTTATACAAGACTTGCAAAAAAGTCAATTCTTCTTCTTCTTGCGCCCTTTCATTTCATTTACATTATTTGCTACAAATAATGGCTGGAATTGCTGGTTAAAGTAAGTCAAGTACGTCCCTTAACATCCTGTATAATACAGCCAATATCTGATAGTCCAACCCTGTTGAACAGTTGGACCATTGTGTAGTGCCACCATTAGGCACTATTAAATAATAACATATATTCTGAGAGTGATTTTAATCCACATATGTACAAAATGTTATGTAAAATGATTGATTTTTTAATAAATAATAATTAATAAATATGGATTTCTGGTAAAAACTTTTGACTCGTATCAAAATCCTATTTATTTTGAAAGCATACAATTTTAGCCTTTATTAGAGCTGTGCCGAATCGCAGCTGAACCTATTTCAAGAAAAGTAAAATTTCAAATTGAAATACTTGTACCTTTATTGAGTTGTTAACTTTTGCAGGTTGTTTAAGTTTCTTATCGTCCTTTGGTAATGGTAATGCATCGGAACATTTTTTCTTCATCTTTCTTTTGCCTGGAACCTGCAATAATAATGGGAAGAATGCTTAGGTACATTTTAATAATTATTATTTTGTTTAACCAGCTTGTGTTTGATTTAAAATGTACTGCGGATCATCTGAGAAGCAGGAATTTGCTACATCAGTTATCGATGATAATTGTTCCTTACGTATTCTAAGTACTTTATGTTCAAAGTGACGCTTTTCTTATACGTACAAACTTACCTTTATTTGGTAGGTTTAGTGAATCAGTAAGAACTAAAGATTTAAGTTATCTAGGTTAAACAAAGCTTGAGGATCAATAAAAAATAAAGCCAATGACATTACAAACAATAGACATGTTGTAGTTTCTCAAAGGTGGCGAGCGAAAAATAGGGTAATCGACATACTTTCAATGTAGTATTAAACAGTCACGGTACGTGTGCTATGTCTATCTCTAAACAAATTGAATAAACGCCAGAATGCCCTCCTGTGTGATGAGAAAGTGTTTGGAATACATGATAGAGACTAGTAAAAGCTAAGGAATACTGTTTTAATATAAATTACTTTTCATTATAAATAATTCTATTATGTTGATTTTTTACTGAATGTTTTTAGCGATTTAGGGAAAGTGAGATAGTAATAAACATACGTATAAGGACAACCTACTGGCAGTAGGTCGTCTCATACAGCGTTCCATATTCATCTCAGTGCAAGCCAGAGAGGGTAGTGTCATATCAATTACACCCGTGATGTAGAATGTAGTATTCAACGTAACTATATCTATTTCATTCATACCCACATGTTTTTTGTATGTCCATTTTTTTCATACAAGACCACCGTTTGAATTCAGAATTTGCTGGAAAAGTTAGTGTTTTTGTTAATTGTAATATTTTGTGAGAAAATAGCGCATCTATAAGTTTGTAATGCCATACCAGGTTGATGTCTTGACTCAAAAGCGTAAAGTATTATTTGTAAACAAGACATTGTGCATCGTTGGAATAAAGAAGAGAGTTGGAATAAAGAAGAATACCTTTGTGGATGTTTGGGTCTTTGGTGGCCGGGGAAGTTTGGGAATTAGTATCAGGGGGAGGTCATCGTCTGAACTTGGAGATAAATTATTTCTGAAAAAATAAATTTAAGTTAGTTTTATCAACATTTTATAAATCCGGAGTATATGGGTGACTCGAGCAAAATAATACAGAGAAAGATTTATATGTATAAAGAATCGCTGCCTTGCCTCTGTCAGTTCCATGCCTCGCTGCCATACCTTTGCCTGTTCCATGCTTCACTGCCATTCCTGTGCCAGTTCCATGCCTCACTGTCATACCTTTATCTATTCCATGCCTCACTGCCATTCCTATGCCAGTTCCATGCCTCACTTCCATACCTTTGCCTGTTCCATGCCTCACTGCCATTCCTATGCCAGTTCCATGCCTCACTGCCATACCTCTGCCAGTACCACGCCTCACCATGCCACACATCAGGATCGGTATTGTATATTTCTTTATATATATTTGATCCAGTCCATCCTTACTGCGATGATTTAATATCGTCTGTGTCAATGGAGTCGTCCAATACATCGTCCTTTGCAGAGCACAACTGAAGTAATTGATCTTCTGAATAATGGGGGTTGGTGGCAAGCGCATAGTTGCCCTCTGCATTCAGCGAGTCCCTCCACTGCAGGAGGATTCTGTGTGCCATCTGGTAACCCTCCCTGAAGGAGTAGGCGCGCTGCACGGAGGCCACACACTCTGGACACAGCAGGCCCGGGAGCCCGTCCTGGTGAGATACCTGAAAACACAATACATTCACCGTTGTACTATCAAAACTGATTAAAACCATTATTAGGACAGTATTAGGCAGTATAAAAATGTATGGGAGCATATTTGAGTGCAGCTGATACTGAGGCGCATCAGCAGCGACAGAGCCGGGTTTGCTCACGATGCAATCATTCTTATAAGTTTTACTGTAATTCATTTTTAAAAATTCAGGTTTTTGAAGTTTTTACAGAGGAAGATGTGAGGTCCTTATAACATTGGTATTATCGTCCATTATGGTTTGATTTACTTAAGTGAAAATTAATACAATTTTTTGTTTTTGTTTAAAGAATTTGGAGTGAAATATATAAATATACAGAATAGGCCAGCAAATCGTACCATAGCCAAGCTGTTGAACTCAAAAAGAGTCTTAGAAACGACCCGTTCTCATGTTGCAAATGTCAACTGTGTACAAATGATGGGCCCGATTAGGAATGTTTCCCGACAATGCCCTGGTGCCGAAGGTATCAATGGCGGTAGTTTCTCGGAACATCTGTCAAAATATCGGTAGGAGTAGCAACAAGGACAGCATCACAGATTGCAACAAGTTAAGGTAGGGAAAAATCTGTCAAACTGACAACCCATGTCTGCACAGAATCATGGCTTGTTTTTAGATGTTTTGAGTTTGTTATTCTGCTAAATTCAACAGTGTGGCGCACTTGAGAGTTGTGTACTAATTACCCAAGTTTGTAAGCTATCTAGAGGCTAACTTGACTCTGACATAAAGATATTTTAAGTTGTAATTAAGAAAACAAGCTCACCTCGATCCCAGTACAGATCGCCAGAGAATTGCTCAGTTCATTGTTACCCGTGAATATGGGTTCCATTCGCCCGGCGCTAGAGCCTAAGCAAGCCCTGCAGAGTTTGGCAATGTTGACTTCGTTCAACACGACGTTGTTAAACACTGCCATTTTGTTGTTTTATATGTCAACACTCACAATCGGTGCCTTTGTTATTGAACAAACGCCAAACAAGAAGCCAACCCGCGGAAGTACACAGTTAGAGAGTAAAGGGGAAGAAAAGGTTGTAGGTTAGCTTCGTTCTGCTATATACTTTTTATTCACTGATCCCCAATTCCTGCTTTAAGAAAATACTGATTTTTCCGGTTATATATAATTAAAATTACATCTTTTATCTGATTTTGTATCGCGGTTTTGTTGTTGTTATAGAAAACCATTCGTAAATGAAGCTGTCAAAATTGAAACCATAGACAAAAATGAAATGAAAAATGTTTTTGTATTGAAAAGAAAGTGTGTATGTACTCTTTCCCTGTGTTATATATATTTACATATTATTTAACCGTTTACGCACGCTGTTTATTATTTAACCCCGTTGCGTTGACGGCTGATATAATATATAGTATATATATTTTATTTTTTTCATTTATAAAAAAATTGTTGAAATAAACATGAAACAATTGAAAATGCCGCATTGGTTTTCAAACTAAAAGTAATATTTGATATGATTTTCATAGAATTTAAAAGATTTGAATATAAAAGTATCTTTGGAAATAAAATAAATTGTTTTTGAACATTGAATTTTTGTATTATAAATTCGGAAAGTGTGGTTTGGCGTTATTTTAAAAAACCTGACCCTAAAACATTTTAACTGAAATTCTGATGGCTAGATATAAATATATTTTGTAGAGCCGCAATGGAATTCAGTTACATGCGATGATTTGTTTCGTATTTGGATTCTATTGTTTTTTTCAAACATTTTCTATGGAAAGAAAGAGGAATAAAAACACATGTTTCTTTCAAATTTCAAAACTATCGGATTTAACATGGCATACAGGAAATATTTAGGAACATCGTGCAGTTTTTGAATTTTTAGTTTTGATTGGAAAGAACGAAATCCATTTTAGCCTTTTAGCGCTTAGTTTTCAACGGTGACTCCCCGCGTACGTTTTGCGAAGTACTTCAGTCAGTCCATAGAATGCAATATGCATAGAAGATAATCACCGCTGTGGCAAATGTGGCGCGATGTCGCATTTTCGTTTAAATTTTAGCAGAAAAGGAAAAAACGTTCGTAATGACATCTAGTAATGAGAAAAATCGTGGATTTTGGTGTGACATCGACAATGAGCATGATACTTCTCAAAAACGCTAACGATTTCACATTTAAAATGGGGTTTTAGGTGTGACGGACCAAAACAATTTTTTTTGTGTGTCAATTTTCTTTCTTTATAGATATCGTGCTGTTATGGGATTAGTACGGTCAAATTATTTATATAAACAAACGATTTTATAAGGGAACAAAATACGCATATTTTTTAAGTAGGTCAAGAAATTGTTGGTCCTAACACTTTTTATTCCAGCATCAAAGTGTATTCAATGCCCAACCGGATATGAAAATAATGAAAACACATAAATATGAAAAAAATATTAATCGTTGATAAACACAGTTTAAGGCCCCTGTTGATTGGAAGAAATTCGTTACAATAATCGCTATTTTAGAATATTATTAAACATCACACCTACTGCCAAATATTTTCTATACCAAGCCAAGAAAACTGCTAAATACCAAAGATGTGTGTAGTTATGTATGGGAAATGCAGGAATGTGTTTCCGATGGATTCTATGGTTAGGTACAGACGGACCAAAATACAATAATTATTATGGTGAAATGTGAAAACCATGACGGCGTCTCATGCAGTGGGTATAATATTGCACGGACGAGGGGAGGTCAAGAAGTTCGCGGAGTCACGCGGAAGGGAGAGAGAAGATGATTTTGTTTCATCACAATCTGAAAAAATGGTCAGAAATTGCTTTCTTCGATGAGTCACCGTCTTCATTACGACGGATATAAAGCAGTTTAGTAATTGTTAAGTGTTGTGGTTGTTAAGTCCTGTTCTAAACATTTTTCCCAAATCCTAAACGAATTTTGCTCGTTTGAAATCAAGTTGTACGGATATATAGCGAACTTTACAAGTTTTTTTTCATTTTTTATAAGAAAAACTTTCTTTTTATACTTTTTTGAAGGTTATTCCCATCAGTGAAATATATCATATTAGAATAAGTTAACAATAATAATCTAAACGAAAATATGAAAGAGAACAAGACACAGAAAAACAGAAAAAGACAATGGTCGCAACTGGGACACGAACCCAGACCTTTCCGTCCCAGTTCTGTTGCGACCATTGTCTTTTTCTGTCCTGTTCTCTTTCATACTTTCGTTTAGATTATTATTGTTAACTTATTCTAATAATATATTTCACTGATGGCAATAACCTTCAAAAAAGTTATAAAAGAAAGTTTTTCTTATAAAAATTGAATATTCATTTGGACTTTCGTAAAAGTCAATTGTTCCTTATAAATAAATTCGGATATATCTATCCGAGACGCTATCCAGGTTACAAACCAATTCTTAGAATGATTGTTTCCAATAAAAAGGTTAGTTGCCCGTAATATGGAGAAAAATAATTAGTTGATAATAAGGTAATTCTGAAATTTAAAAATATGAGATTGACAAATATGACGGCTTTGACAGACGGTGACAATAGCGAAATTGGTTAACGCGCTTGTCCCGGTTAGACGGAGAGGTCTGGGTTCGTGTCCCAGTTGCAACCATTGTCTTTTTCTGTGTCTTGTTCTCTTTCATATTTTCGTTTAGATTATTATTGTTAACTTATTCTAATATAACTTTACAAGTATTTTTTAAATGGTTACCCAAGAAACTGCGATAATGTTGCAACCGTTTCTAAACTTAACCGGTTGCGAAAAACTTTTTCAAGAAATTTTGTTTTTTCACGCGATTTTATTCACCTTTAAAGGCCTGATAACAGCTGAATTTGGGTAGCGAACTGGGTGAGTAAAATGTTCCCAACATGTTTTGGATATTTTTATTTATAAACAGAACAAAGCCCTTAAAATATTTTTGAAAATCGTTTAATTATTTTTACAATGTCGTTTAATTGAAAAGTTATTATAATAAAATTATATTAATTATCAAAAAAATTATATGTTTCCTTATTGGTAAAAATAGCACAAACTTTTCCTCTTCAATTTATACGAAAATTGCTAAAAACTACACGAATTCAATAGTGGGAAGTAATAACATTGCTTATTGACTGAAGAATCTTCGAGTTTGGCGAAGTCATAGCATACCACCGTTTAAAGTAACGATGGCTGTGATGGTGTCCAACCTGTGATGGTGTCCAACCTGTGATGGTGTCCAACCTGTGATGGTGTCCAACCTGTGATGGTGTCCAACCTGTGATGGTGTCCAACCTATGATGGGATAGGAAAAATAAGCCAGGTTTAAAAATATACGCTATTTTTCTTAGCTCGAATATCTTTATTAAAAGAATAAGAATACAAACCATAAAAAAATCGGACAAATATGTAAACAATAATAATAATTACCCACATACATTCTGTTTTTCAGTTCTTCTAGATTCTAGAGCTAGAGGAACCAGGTCAAAGTGTTTACTTTTTATTGTGGTAGTGTGGCACCTACCTACTAATCCTAAAGAAACTATAAATATCTTTAAAAACATGTGCCAATTTGAACGTTCTATAGAGTTAGTTGGTTCTGCAGTATCTGTATGTAGGCAGGCGAACTCGAAAGCGCGCATTCCCATTGAAAGAGCCAACGCCACGGCCCTCACACCTACTACACTACCATACCTAGTACCTACTTACAGTGTACATAAGGGTTAGTTCGGTGCAGTGCAGTCAGTGTCAGTAAAGCGATCGGTCCTGCTGATATTCGAGATAAATTTGCTTCTAATCTGGCAATTTGCACATGTTTGGTTGGGAAGTTATTTGTGCTCCGGCTCCATGCTACTTCCTCCCAATCTTCAGCTTCTATATTTAGCCTGGGCGCTCCAACTGTATAATTCCAGAAGTCTGGTGTCGCGGTCAATACGTGTCTATTTATAATAATCATTCATTTTATTAATTAAATCGTACGTGATACCACTGAACCCTGCATCTGAAAACACGTATTTACAAGAAAATCGACTGTTTTCATTGCCAAGGGTTATCAAAAAGTTTCTGTTTCTTTCAAATTTTAGGCAAGTATTAAATATTGTTAAATCAGTGATATTTCTAAATGGAAAGTTTACTTATTTCTGGATTCGTTCAGTGCCATTGAATTAGAACAAGACAGTGATATAATACTGTGTGGTGTCAATTTCATTAAATCGCCGATAAAAATGGACCTAAACTATTTTTATACCTCGCCTGTGTTATTTAGTTTCGTAATATAGACCTAAGTGTTGTCAAGAGATTAGTCCATGTTATGAATGAACATAATATTTTAATGTACTTGTTAGTCATCATTTGGTTTTGGTAAATAAACACGTTCAGTTCATGCCACGCACGATAACTCCAGAAGCTGTCAATGGCACTTGGCTTAGTGCAGTGCAGTATTAGTGTTAGTGCAGTATTAATCTGGAATTAACCTTTTAGCGATGGCGGTGCAGCGGGCTGTGTGCATTGTGCGAAATGAGTCACTGCTGAAGCAGGTATTTATCGTGGAGCCGACTACTCCCCTCGAGGAGTTCCGACGCATGATCGCTGACAAGTTCCAGCACGAGGTAGAAGAGCTGGATCTGTTATTGCAGAACTCTTCCTGCCCCCTGGTGAGTCCCTGATATGAACATAGATTGAAGGATTTCTCTTATCTCGGAGGACAACCCCTTAGGCTGATTTGTTCGCTTTGGGGAACAACTCATATAGGTCGAGTCAACTCATGAATTGTTGTGTCTCCCTTTCTAACAAGGTGAGAAACATGATCTAAACCGTGTTAGAAAGAGAAAATATCACACTTAATATCAAATCTAATAGTTAATGACAGAATAATTAAACCAAAGTTTCCGACTACAATTTGAAAGAGTCATTAAATTTTAGTATCTTTTTAATGATTATTTTTACATTAAATGTCAAAAAAGTGAGGTGACGAGAATGTCCATAATACATTTTTTTGTCTAATTAAATATGTGTATGTGTGTTTTTTTTCGTTCTAACGTTAAGTGAGCCATTTTTAAAACAGTAATATTTATTTTGAATTATAAAAGGTGAAAGCGTATTTTATCACCTTTCAAAAAGAGTTATTTTAGTTTTCGGATACGTTCAGAAATATTTCATATAGTTGGATTTTATTGTAAAACGGAAATGTTTTGACCTTCTGACAAATATACCCTAGATTTGAGGTGGTAAAAAACTATTTGAATTTCGATTTGAATGAATGATTTAATGCAAACCTTAGTATTGGAAATTACCCCACCTTACGACTCGGTGGAAGACAAGACATGAAGTCCATGGCAATGCATTCTATAAAATTTTGATGGCATTCACGCAGATACACGCGAGCACCCATGCATTTCTCTGGAATTGTAAGAAATAATGACGCAGTTAGGTGGTGTCGTTCGATGCGTTGAACCATGGCGGAATGTCGAAACGTTTCACTTTAATATGTATATAACAAAAACAGATGTATTATGTAAAGTAAACAACTTCGTTTTTTGCGGGTTGATTTAAAAAACATGTTACACATATAAGTTTTTAAGTTATCCTTTGCCCGATGTAATACATTTTTCGAAATACTGCTCTAAATCATTCTTGGTGCGCGTTTACAAATGATCGATGGTTTCGTGTGATTTATTTTCAGCTGACAATTGACGCCTCGCTAGCCACTTTATCTGACACCGGAATAATATTCGACTTGGAAGCCAGAAACAACATCATGTTACTTCCTAGAAAAGCGAAGGTTCTTGAAGAATTTTTTAAAATGTCTGCTTGATAGTGCACTTTGAAAAAATAATACAAATGCCCAACTTCGGACCCTATTAATATTGAGGAATGTGCTATAAGTTGGTTATATATTATTCAAAAATTAGAATTTTCTCAAATTAGAGGCTCAGAAAGAAACATACCAACATATCTGCTTTCAAATCAAAGAAAAAACATTAGATTCGTACAAGCTGCCTAGATAATCTCAAACTTTCAAAGAATGTTGAAGCAATTATTCACTTGGTAACCCACCCGCTTTTTTAAAATAAAGATAATAAATTGTTGGTTTCCAAGGTTTTATAATACCTTCAATAGTAGCAAACACAGGACCTATCTTTGTCATAAAAACAACTTACGTTCATCTCGAAACTATTTCGTTGTTGTTACCAACTAATAGATCACATCCCTACACCTACATGTTCGCTTTTCGTAGTGTCCATCCTTATGCAATTAATATTGTTTTCGTGTGTCACTTATATTAACTTAATTCTAACCATTTTATAATTATTTGTATTTCATAGCAATTTAAATGTTGTCATTTTACTAACGTAAATGAAAAATAACACATTTTCTTCACATTAATAACTTCATAAATTTATTTGAAATCACAGAATTCGATATATTTCGATCGATAATATAATGGGAACAGACATTGTTGAAAAATATGTAGGTACTGTAATGTGTAAAAGTTAAAGAAGTTTCACTTCGAAAATAAACATAACACCACAGTTATTGACACCACACCATAAACTTCACACACTATAGTTGGGCAGTACAATTTATTACAGTCGACATCAAGTAGTAGGTTCCTGTGATGACTCCCATTTGATACAGTCAGGATATTGGTGCCGCCGCCCCGGGAACCATTTATTGAATAACCATCACCTCTGCCATAAGTCACCCCAGGTGATTCGCTAAGTTTTGTGATTAAGCATGAGTGCCCAGGTTCATACGGTGAGGTTTGTACGGGACCTACCTAACCTAATGCATGGCGGGCTGGATCGGTAGAAACTTGTTGAGGGAAATCTTTTGACCTCACCAGCAAGAGGAACATCGCTTTATTATTACTCCCCCAGGGCCTCCTGTGTGAAACTATTATAAAAAATTAAATAATAATAATGATAATGTCGAGCATGATTACGACATGAGGGACAACATGGATAATTTTAAATTCACCATTATTGGGCTAATATTATTCGAAACCTTTACCCTTTCCATCTCTTACCGAGGAACGAATCATATTTAGGAAGATAAATATTATTCCAATTCAATCCTTGTAATATTGCACCGCATAAAAAAATAGCCTTTGGTTTCCCAAACACTTTCATTGCGGAACATATTATTAATAAAATATTTACAAGTATCTAAATTACTCTAATAAAAAGAAAGCAGTGTTAATCTCAAGTGAACTCCCAAGTAGGTGTGGTCCTGTAGATTTTTTTTTATTACGCAGCATTACATTCATTGGCTAAACGCAATGTATACAAAGTTGGATTGTATTAGTTATTGGCGAACCGGTAGCGGTGGATGCAATCAGTCAGCCGTAAGTTGTTATAAGTTATAACAGTTTGTCTAATCTAATCTGTAGTTAGAAGTAATATAGAACATTACAGAAATAATATACTATAAATTCGTAAAGCGAGGTGATTTTTCACAATAACAACTCAATGCTAATCATCCAAATATTATTCGTATAACATTATTCTGCTGCCGGAATATTTATTGTTAAGTACCCACTTTCTTATGAAATGGAGAAAATTATTGCCACAACATACATGGTGTTATTTAGAAATATTAAAAATATAGTCAGATTCCCAAATAATGCATTATTACTTTTGATACTTATGGTCTGCACCGGCACACATACCAACGCAAAATTTAAATTGTTTATACGGTAGGTACCTATCCATAATTCCATTTTTTACTATTGTTTTATCCCTTTGTATTATTTATCTATGCATAAAATCGCGCGAATCGAGACATCGAGACTGTCAACGATTTGGTTTTGCACCGCCATTTTTACATTGATTCCAGTTTGAATCTACGAGTAATATTAGAAGCAGTGAATTAGTATTATTAGTACCTATTGTGTTCACTATATTATTTCGATATTGTTTCAGCTTACTTTTAGAAAAACTTATATTTCGAAAACTTACCATGTATTATAGAATGAGGGTAAATCCAATGTTTTTTTCTAAAAAATATTCATATGTAAGCGTGTCCAGTGATTTCTAAAAAGTTCACAAAAAATCCAAAATGGCGGCATGTAAGCCTTTCGGAAGGAAATTTTTTAACTTTAAATGAAAACGGAATTTGAATGCATATTATTTTACTAGGTACCTCTCCCGACGCAAATAGTTGTTTCTTATAGTTGAAACGAAGTGGAATATTTACCATTCAGATTTATTGAAGTTTCTACCTATTTATTTATAATATAGGTAGATAACTTATGTGTTTTTGGTGAACTTTTTTGAAGAGCTTTTTTTTACATTAGCTCCACACATGAGGCCGCGAGGTAAATGTGTGATCTTTGGGGATGCTGTGTGGAGGAAAGGAAAAGAGAAAGTTCTGGGAAGGAAAAAGGTATGAGGGGTGAGTAGGAATCTGGGGGTCAATGTGTCCAGGAGAGATGGATGTATAGATCCATCCCTCCCACTTTGATGGGAGGCGATCGGTCGAGAGTGTCCGGCTGGAGAGGTCTAGATTGGGTCTCCTTCAACCAGTCTCGATCTGGCTCGCCACGCGGTAGATGGGCAAACGCATTCACCGTTAAGACCTAGACACACCTCACCAAACGTAGCAAACCACTATTGCGACCTTTGGCAGGGGAGTTGTGTGTTCAATAAATGGATTTCGGGGCGGCGGTACGTTTGCCTGTCTTCCAAATTGAAAAGTTGGTCCATGCTTTCAAATAATTTTTGAAAAACACTTTCTTCTTCTTTATGTGCCTTATCAGGTCCCCCCGACGTTGGCGATCACTCTTGAAAAGGTCTCTCTGTCTTTCGTTTCTATGTTTCGCAGCCAAGACATTTGTCTCCTACCAGGCCCTCGGCGACCCTCTATCTTGCCTTTCAATATTAAATGGAGCAAGTGATACTTCTCCCCTTGAAGTATATGACCCAGATATGAAATTTTCTTGATTTTAATTAATGTAAGCAGTTCCCTATCTGCTCTAGCCCGCCTGAGAATTTCTATGTTGGTGATCATGTCGGTCCATGGGACCTTGAGCATTCTCCGGTGAAGCCATACATCGAAAGCCTCTAACCTGTTCATGGTATTTATTTTCAAGGTCCATGTTTCACAACCATACAGCAAGACCGACCACACATAACATTTTAGCATTCTCTGCCTTAGTTTTAAGCTTAGATTTCATTTTCATTCCAAAAACACTTTAATTCAACGTAATTACTTAGCATGAAATACATAAGTTATTATTATTTGTGTGTATTCTGGGAAATACAATATACTGTATTTAAAATTACAATAAAGTTGAATAGAAATGTGTTTTTATGGGATTATTGCCTTTTTTAACATTTTGGTATGTCTTCGCTGCATGGAGATGCCGGCAATGTTAGTATGTAAATATATACGTAAAGTTTGATATTTGCAGATACGGTCCGCAGCGGGGTTGACCAGACGTCCCCCGGCCCAGCCCCTGGCGGAGGCGGAGGCACAGGTGCGATTAGCAGAAAACAATGCTATTCGCACCCGAAGAGCCAGGTTGACCCGTGGTCGTAAGTACCCCCCACTTCCATACATTGCTTTCACTTACTTTTTGTGGGAACTAATTAATTATAAAATATATCTTTGCACATTACTGAACATATTATAGGATCCGGAATAACCATGGCCAATATTTATTTATTAACATATAAATACAGGATGTATCAATACAGTGAAGGTTTATAACTGATGATTCCAGAGTATATTTGGGTAAAAATGTTGTAATTTTGGTGTCAGATAATAATTAAAAAAAAAAAATTCATCACACGTGGAATATCACTGGACAGCAAAATTATTTTTACTCCAAATATCGATTATCTAGTTGATTAGTTAGTCATCTCCAAATACTAAAGGGCGCCTTCCACTGCGAGCGGAAAAGAGTTGAGCGGAACGGGGTGGGAGATGAGCGAAATAGCTTTGACCTTCCACCAAAAAAGAGTCGCTTAGATCAGGGGTTCCCAAACTTTTCCAAGTCGCGGCACCCTTAGAAAATTTGAATTTTCTCACGGCACCCCTGTCATATAATGTCTATCTGTGGTAGCCTCGGGACCGAATGTCGAATGTCACCGCCACCCCCCCCCCCCCCTCCCAGGACGGAGGATCAATTTTTTACCTACTCCACTGAATAATACAACTCAATTGCATTTATTCATAGGAAAACTTACAAAGAAAATGTAAATAAGGCTTGGTACAGCTAAGATACTCCTCATTTCTTTTTCCACATTTATTTTTGAGCGATATTTGCTCTTTATAACCGCAACCGCTGAAAATTAAAATCTTGGGGAGCTTGAGCACGGAATGGATCTTGGATCCATACAAACTTCTCCACTTGGTCTTCTGGGAAGTACTTGGCAAACCAGTCAGTTAACTGTGATAGGTGCTCTGTGAAAAGGGTCGGCAAGTTGTTTGGAACCTTAACTCCGCTATGGGCCATGTACTGTTGCAATATTGGAAAACAATCTTTGCCTCCATCATCACCCATTTTTCTCTTCCACACTTGTAGTTTTTTCCTGAATGATGAAATCTTGAATGAAAAAAACTACAAGTGAATGCGGCACGCGGTCGCTGGAAGCGCAGCACCACAACCGTATCCCCACTCCTGTGCCTCCCACCCAATCCATTCCCAGAGCGCGGACCGGCCACGCGGGTGATTTTCCATTCCATAAAATGTTTGTATTCTAGTAGAGATATCAGGGGCGCCTCGCGGCACCCCTGACTTCTGTCCGCGGCACCCGCTTTGGGAACCTCTGGCTTAGATGATAGGTGTTTGCCTTCCACTGCCCGTGCTAGAAATGAGCGGGGCGACCGGAGTGAGGTCAACGAACAATGAGAAATAGTTTTGCCCTTCCATTGAAAACGAGTCAGTTTGCGCTGTCAAAACGCTTTGTCATTCGAAGTGAACAGAGAAATTTTTGTGATGTCAAGAAATGATTCTAGTGAAGATGATTCTGACAGCATGTATGCAATGAAAAAATGTTTATTTCCGCCAATTTCATCTCAATGATGGTTTTTTAAGCCAAATTCTCTTTTGTTAACATTGCCACACTCTTTGCAAGTCGTATCCTATAAACAAAATTGGCGAACGGCTTCAATAAACACCTCCGTCTCGACAAAAAATGCAGTAGAGACAACTGAATTGACAACAGTTTTTAAGCGGAGTCTGCTGGAAACTAGTCGGCGATGGTGTGCGCGAGCGGACTCGTTCGAACCTATTTTAACTTGTTTGGTCCGCTCCCTGCGTTCTTGGTGGAAGCACTTGTATGCAGTTAACGTTTGCTAGTCGAGCGGAGTCCGTAAAGAGTGCGCTCCGCTCGCAGTGGAAGGCGCGCTTAACTATTGAGATAATTATGAAAGCAATATTCCAATGCTCACCATAATTCAAATATTATTTACACGTGTCTGTGTTTTAAATTTATTTATTTATTTATTTACGGACGAATAGTCCCATTACATAACAATATAACAATAACACGAATAAAAAGAGAGATGACAATGGAAGGAGAATACATATATATGAAGAGCATTGACAAAATACATGTAATATAAAAGTAAATATAGAAGATAGTATAATATAAATACACATAATATAAAAGTACATAAGTAGCTTGAAGACGGATTTAAAAGACTTTAAAAAATCACATTGCGTATCGACTGCCGAAAGTCAATTAGGCTTACACCAAAAAATTCAGTGCTTTGATTTGCGTTGACAAGTCTCGACATTCTGGATAAAGGAGAATGATATCCATAATTAGTAGAATATTGATTGAGGAACAGCAATTCATTATTTCGGAGTCTACGGGAAGGGATGTTGAACTGGATGAGTTGTAACAAAGCAGGTGTGTCAGTAATACTATGGATAATTTTGAAAATGCATATTAGATCAGAGTCCTTTCTACGTTTTTCTAAAGAAGAAATATTAAAGGTTTGTTCAATTTCATCATACGAGTACTCGCCTCTTTCAAGTCCTAACCTCCAAGCAATCCCTCGCAGGAAATGAAATGAAAATTGAAATGTACGTACGCGCATAACTTTCGTACGACTGCACCAAATTGGATAATTATTTTTTTTGGTTTTTGTTATTTTCAGGACAAGGTTTGTATAAAACTGCTGGTGTGCTCTGGCATTACTGAGGGGAACTCGGGAGGGTGGTAGGGCGGGGGAAGGGGGGGGAGTGAAGTGGAGAGAGGGAAGGTGGAGGAGGTCGAGTGGGAATGCGAGAGGGGAAGGGGCCGCAGGAGAGGAAGGGGAACGGGACGAATGGAAAAGGAGACGCAGTGAGAAACAATTTCTTTATTAAATGGCATAGCAGCCCATGCCGGAACCAGCTAGTTTGCTATATAATAACACCGTGAGGCACAACAGTCCAGTACATTAATATTTCATAAAAGTTTTTCTGCATTTATAATTGGATTTGAGTATTGTATCAGAGGGAGGGTACATTTTTACATACAAGTGCATTCTCAATTCTATTTTGGAGATGTCTAACTAATCTACTGAACGATCAAATGCTCAGGAATCGTTCTTCATAAACAAAATTACATCCTGTATAAAGTTACATATATATTCATGTTGGAATAATGAAAAATATTACTAATAACCGTGGCTCAGTAAGTAAGCTGGCTTTACTTTTCAGCTAAAGAATAAACCTTCAAGTGGTTTAGTGTCATGTACAACAATATGTTGGGGGTCAGTTTTATCACAGAATTTGAAAAATTCAACAAATTTCAAAGTTAATTTTCAAGTTCTATTCAAATTCTGATTTTCTTTTAGTTCTGTAAAACAACTGACCCATAATGATATATCATATTGTATTTACACATAATAAAAAGAAAAAATTTCACATTTCAAGTTGGGCAAGTTAGATAAAAATTTTATAGATCATACTTTTAATCAAAAAATTTATAACTTTTATTTTAATAAAAAGACAAATAACTTTGTTTACATCACTTTTATTGGTACACAATCAACATGTTTCGTAAACAATGTTTACTTCATCAGGATCAAACGTATACGTATTGATTGTGTACCAATAAAAGTAATGTAAACAAAGTTATTTGTCTTTTTATTAACAACTCCGATACATCGCGAATATGCACTTTTTACGTCTTAAACGACATGTCAGATTTACGAAAACTTTATGTTATTTCCGCTTCACAATTAAAGCTCTATAAATGAAACATTTCCGAACTTAGCCGAATACTAAAAACTGTTTTTGAAAGGATATGAAATAAGCTTTCAAATTGTTATATTACAAATAAAAATTAACATTTGTAAACATTAAAATTTAGAATGCAAACATTAAAAAAATGACTCACGTGATGTTTTTTTGTGAAAACGGTACTAAAATCACGGATTATACAAAAGACAATATTTATTATATCTTATAAAATTTATAAGATAGAATAATACATTTAATGTATAATAAACAATTTGGTCACCTCGCTTTTTTATCATTTCATACAAGGATAGGCAATTTGGCGGTATGTCATGTATCTGACAGAAAAGATTTTTTTTATCTATTTCTATGGACATCTTGCATAGTGATGGGTAGCTTGATTTATTATGGAGCTTCTCCTTTTTGTTTTAGGGATGTCACTAGAACAATAACGGAGTTATGACGATTTCTGTATAAACATACGCGTTGACGTGTAAACACACTTATTGTACTTAACTTATGTCGGCATATTAACGTGTATATCTGCTTATGTTGCTGAGTGGTTAAAATAAATAATGCCATCACAAAGTGAAAACCTTTCCGAAGAAGTTTTCTTCGAAAAATTATAACTTTAGATTAAAAAAAAATGAATTGCTGGATGTGCTTAAGATTGTAGTGGTAGGAAACAATAATCTTATTTTGGAAATGTTTCAGCCTTCACTGGTCTCCAAAACAACTCAAACAAGTGCTACCTGAACAGCATTCTGCAGTTCTTGATGATGACGCCAGAATTCCGTAACTGGGTGCTGCGCTTGGAGCTGGTGGGGCAAGACTGTGCATTCCTGATGGCTCTCCAAAAATTATTTATAATTTTGGAGGTACGCACATACTATATCCTTCTTCACCTAAAGTCATGCCAAGTGTCGTATTCCCGGCTAGTAGTCTGATGGGTTCTCATCACGTGTGAGCGGCGCCATGCACTACTCATGCTCCAATCGTAATATACATAGAGCCATTGCAATCTACTCGGCATGGAAAGTCCCATTGCTGATTTTATTGCTATTGTCTCTAATATTTTTAATTTATAGTAAAACTTTCCAAGTCAATCCTACTTACTTTCCAATTTGTAAAAGCCCTGAAAAAGGGTGTAAATAAATAAATAAATTAATTTGTAATGCGCTTTAGATTAGTGACTTTTGCCCAACACTGCCTTAGGCCCTTCTTCGACATCTTCACGAATACCCAAGTATCCGATATTGATGTTTTGTATTCATTTCGCAAACAAGTTGAGAGGGTCATTTTTGCTAGACAATCATATTTATCAATTGCTCCGTCATGTTTATAGTTTCGATGACGTGAGCGTTAATGAATTTGACCGACTGGTCGCAGGATACTGGCGTCACCGAAAATCTGAACTCACTACAGTACCGTCACTATAGTATGTGCCGCGGCTTGTCCCCTAGTATTGAGCCCACTAATTGTGGAGTGAAGCATCCCTTAATGTGTCTCTTGGGATTGAAATCTTCTCAAATACTGAATAAGAAGTCAGGGCAGGCACAATTGGAGCATGACATGAGCAATCCGGGCGCTGACTTGCCAAGGTTTCAGGGCCTGAAACTCGTAAAACAAGTGAGAAACTGGTGAATCTTCATCACATTTTGTGGTATAACTTTTTTAAATTTGAGTTTCTTGTTTTACATTATCCTCACAGAAGGCCCCTGAAGAAAATAATTTCGCTCAGGGCCTATGTCATCTTTGGGGATGCTGTGTGGAGGGTCTTTTGTATTTCCCTTCTACGGGAGATTTGTCAAAATAATTACCCATGGAAACAATATAGTAAACATTAGTTCATCAATTTAAAAAAAATTTAAAATAATAATTAGTATTTCTGTGCTCTTACAGACTGTATTTTAAATATAATTTTCCATTTTTTTTTTTTTACCTTAAGTTGCATAATATAAAATTTATTAATTTTAATGTTTTCATAAAAATAATTATTCATTAAATTTAATTAGAATAGTCCGCTAACAACTAACCATTTCCAAAAAAACTAGCGACTTTAAAAACATTATCTTTGTTTGCGTTCAAAATTTTATTATTTTTAATTGCTTATGTCCATTTTTCATTCTAAAATCTGGAAGAGTTTCTTGTGTGCTTTCAACAAGAACAGCTTTTTTTTTTAAATATTTAAAAAAACAGCGGTTTTTTTCTGTAATCAAATGTAATGCGAACATATTTTCTGCGGAATCTATATTTTGACAGTTCTCCTAAGAGCAGTACATAACAAAATGTCAGAGGCTTCAACGGATTAAGTGCTGGTTTTAAGACTTTAGTTAAGTTCACTTTTATTGTTTTTGTAATCAAAAGGTATGTCAAATATCTAGTACGGATGTGAACTACTTTATTTATTTTTGCTTTAAATTATAAGAATATAGGCCATTAAAGATTTTAATGTTTCTGGATTTTAGAGGCGACTTGGGCAATTATTTGTGAGTAAATGAAAAACAATAAAAAATTATTTTACCATATTTATTATATAAATATGATGAAATATAAAATAAAAAATTATAAAAAAAAATCATTAAGACTGTAAATTAAAAATACTAATTACCTATTTACGGTGTTATAAAAAATAGTCGTTTATATATTAAAATACTACCAAAAAATGCATTTTTAAGAATTTAATTATTTTTTTATTTTATTTTTCATTGTATTTTTAAAATAAATATAGTAAAATTATTTTTTTAATGTTTTTTATTTACTAACAAATAAATTTCCTAAGTTGCCTCCAAAATCATGAAACACTAAAATCTTTAATGGCCTACATCTTATAATTTAAAGCAAAAATAAATAAAGTAGCTCACATCCGTACTAGATATTGTATTTGATATACCTTTTGATTACAAAAATAATTTTTCAGGTTGGTTGGGTATTTTGATCTCAAATCCAAATCTAAGATTTGTATGAAACGCGCCAAAATGGGCCGCGCATACGTTCCCCTTAAGATTTCAGTTAAGTTGGAACCAAAGCGTTGTCACAGCAATATTTATAATAAATGTAAGAAGAATTTGTCAATGTTTGTACTGATTTTAAATTGTGAATTTATAAATATGTATTTGAACCAGAGAGGATTTTCCACTTTAAGCGGGAAAAATGTTTACTTTCCTTTTAACTTACTTTACATTGATAAAATAACACATTCTGGATCCCTTGCACGGTCGATCGAATCGATAACTTTTGGTAACATCTCATCTTTCCCTAGGACAACTGCAGACCACTAACATACAAACAACAGTTGACATTGAATGTATTAAAAGCACTTAGTCTTTATGAACTGATCTAGTCATCCTACGGAACGATGAGAGTTTACCAAAACCAATCCTTATCGATCGACCTTGCTAGGAGGGGTACTAGCCTTATAAAGTTGTGTCTTAAATGATATTGATCTCTATAGCACTAACTTGACTTACATTCCTATCAATTATATAATTAAGCTCTTCATCCACAAATCTACGCAAAGTATCTGCATCATTCTTGCGTCACAAACATCTTGTAACGTACAGTCCGAACACTTCGCCACTGATATCACGAGACCCACATCGCCTTCAATCATAGTTACCATTATTGAGCTCGTGCACTGTGTCAAAATGTCTGACATAAGTAACACCGTATTTAAATTCTCGATGATGTGAGTGGTGACAACCTTGCTTGGCAATCAAAATACATGAATTTCATAAGCATGGACATAAGGAAGAGCTATACTGGTTGAAACGAGTAGGTTCCAATCCGCGCGATGGAGTGAAATGCTCGGCTGCTTAGTGTGATTTTGTAGGAAGCCAAGCAAACATAGCGAAACCGTTCTAATGCCAAAATGTACGGAAAAAATGGCGGCAACCATGTGACACCATGGGATTATAGAAACAGCGTAGGAATCATTTCTACCATTCGAAAGGAGGTAGTACTGTTTCGCTTGCAATATACGACAATGCGTCAGTGGGTCAGCTAATACGAGGTGTGTAGAATCAAATGCACCATTCTCCACGTTTTTTTACAAAAATGGACTAATGATGCAACTTTGTTAATGATTCAATCTTTTACCTAGAAAAGCAGTTATTTGGTATTAAAACCAGCTTTTTATGCTTTAAAAATCCATTTTAAAAACTACGTTAGTATCAAATGCAGCAAACTCCAATGCACTTAAGAAACAAAACCAGCATTCTCCAATTTGACCAATGGTAAGCCTCTATTTGATCACGTGACAAAATGGCTTCCCATACAAAATTGTATAGTTGTGTGTTGAATCTGTCGCTATAATTTTACTGTTTCAAATAGTTCGAAGTGAATTTAGAAATAAAAACAAGGTGCCAGTGTGATTATGGACTCTCACCCTTCATTCTTGCCCAAGAAAAACGCAAGGAAGAAGCCAAAAAATGGAAAACAAAAGTAGCCAAAATTTAAAGATGAGCCGTCATAAAATTCTGTTTATTTCAGAGGCGTGGAGTGGCAAAAGATATTTTTAAGTGTTAATTAGAATTCATAAATTAAATTCATATGCATAAACATGTTTTATTTTTATAACTAAACCTAGAATTCATAGCCTTGCATGTAAACATTGCGAATTACCTGTTTGGTGGTGAAAATTTGTGAGTTTCTAGACATAATTTTGACTCTATTTCCAAATAATTGGCTTTCATTATTATTATATTTTTTTTTTTAAAACTTCACTTTTAATTTTTTTTTACATTAGCTCCACAGGAGACCCTGAGGAAAATATTTCCTTCAGGGCCTATGTCATCTCTGGGGATACTGGGTGGAGGGTTTTTTTTAGGAAAAAAAGGAAGTTCTGGGAAGGAAAAGGGTATTAGGGGTGGGTAGGAATCTGGGGGTCAGTGTGTCCAGAAGTGACAGACGTCTGAATCTATACCTCCCACTGCGATGTTCGAGGGATGGATTCATACGTCCGTCACTCCTGGACCTATTGAACCCCAGATTCCTACCCACCTCTAATAACCCTTTCCTTCTGCTTATTGTATTTTATCTTAATACAATTTATAAATGAATGTTTATTTGGTTGTCTCTTTTGCATTCACCATTCATCTGATTGCGATAAAACTTTGGTGATTTGTTGTGAGCATACCCGCTAAGGTTTCTATGTATAATAATGAACTCTGGCGTTATGAAATTATTTCTTGTACTGATGAAAATTTAGTGAGTTGTTGTGTGGACACCTCACTAAATTTAATTCTATATATTCTGGTGAGCTTCTTGCATTATGAAATTTGTTTACAAACTTTACGATGGTTGGCGCTGGAGTTTTTTTGAAAAAAATTGTGTATTTCATAGAGTTTAGCAACAGGGAGGAGAGGCATGAGGGGGAAGAGGAACAGGAGTGGGAATGGGGATGCAAGGGAAAGGACACGCAGGGTAGGGAGGGGCAAGAGGGAAGGACATAGGGATTGTAAAGGAAAACACTTTCTTTCTTTGAGTTGCATTGCAACGCATGCCGGGTTCTCTCTTGTTATTATATCGACGCTGGAAAGGATAAATGGCTAAAGCACCATGCATCTGGAAAGGAAGAATGCGCTGTGTGTGGCGGTAGTCGCCGAGATAATTGAACCATCGAGTTGCGGTTGCGTAGTTGTTAATGAAGTGGTAAACAGTGGTGTTAGCAGCGAGTAATAAGTTTTGTCGACTGTTGTAGACAACCAAGTCCCGTGCAGTGAGCACGCGTCAATTCACGGCCGCCTTCCCGTGGTGCCAGGAGCGCTCCCGGGACCAGCAAGATGTCCAGGAGCTGCTCACCGCCCTGTGTGATGAAGTGGAGAAGTGCTGCGCGGCAAATCCAAAATTCTCCAACATCATCAAAAAAATTTATGAAGGTAAAATAATTCAATTTTGTAGAATAATAAATGTAATTAATACATTTACGGCCATTGTTCCCAAGTTTTCGATCGATCAAACTGAGTCTCCGATCAGCAAAGTGATTTGCATAGTAACGCTCGATTCGCCTGTTGTTCGGAGAGTTGCGTTGGTAAGAGTGTATTTGTGCATTTGAGGAATGTTGAGCCAGTAGAAACCTGTAGGATTGGGAACAACAGCTGTTATTATATTGTATTGATACAAATAAATTAATATCTATGTTTAATGCTGTGTAACCGAGTCCGCGCTGAAATAAACACAAAAAACATTGTGATCGACCTATAACTTTGAATTCATAAAATATATTATGCCTATTATTATTGGGATCGGGTTGTATTTCAATAAAAGTGAGTAAGATTTCTTTATAATTGAAGAATTACTTTTTATTAAAACCAAAACAAAATTCACTTCAATGTGTCAGATAACAGACAGTAGCGCCACATACGGCCAAGAAACAGAACTAAAAATGACAGTATAAAGACTCTTTTTTTTTCTTTATTCAACAATAGGCAACTTGCATCACATTTAAAAAAAAATCCAGTTTAGGCAAATATTCTAAGACATTCTGTATTTTTAAAATTTTTTTTATCGTATTTCTGAAACCCTGGCAATTTTTTGAAAATTTCAATCTGAAAAATCAGTCCATTTTTTATAAACCGGAAAGACTGGACATAATTTTATGGGTGCGAAAAAACGATAATTACATAGCCGAAAATCATTTTAAAAAAGAACGTTTTCCACACGAATAGCAATAAATTATACGGGGTTCTCTTCGTAATCTGTAAAAACACCGCCATCTTTATCAAAAAATCAAACCAAAGGATAAGTTTGCATAAAACAAACAATAAATCTAGTGAACGTTAAACGCAAATTCAAAAATTCGCCGGAAATCAAAGTGTTGCCATATAAAAAAAAAATTATCGGTGTGGAATTTTACAAAATTAAGGGAACATAATCGGAGACGGGACATTTTCTTGACGTCACGAGCTCAAATAATGGATTTATTTATTTAAAAATAAATTAAAAAAACTATACATTTCTAAAAATTTTTACAAACATTTTCGTAATCTTAGTAAAAAAATCTATCCACAGGATTTTTTCCAAGTCGTTATGAAATCCATGCAAGTGGACTATTATTATCAGAGTCGAAGATACTCTCAATATCGTCCTGTGTAAGACCACCATTCAGAATTGAAACGTTGCTTGAAATGGCTTTAGCCTTTTTTGGTGAATGGATCTGAATAGCCAGGTTTCCCTACCTCCGTCTTCCCCATCTCCTTCCCCTCCCCACTAGCTTCAGCCTCACAACCACACCCCAATTGGGGATGTTGTAGTCACACTGACTCCGAAGGAAGCAGTTGGATCTCTTGTGTGGTATTCACATTAAAAAAAAACCATCAATATACTAACTCTAGATATGGCGTATCTTACAATTTCTGTTGAATAATTCAGCCTACCTATGAGTTATTTTGTAACCAAACTTCTTATCTCATTTTAATATTTTGGGAGATAAATGCGGGCCTTGCAGACCATCAAAAGATAAAAAAACAATGCTTTTTGCCATCTTTAAGCTGTGTACACACACAGCTATAAAATATAAAAGATCAAAATAACGCTCTCCATACAATCCCTTCAGACCATTCACACCTAAACGGTTTATGCGCAGATCAACCATAGACAATATACATCTTACGCCGTAACCACTCCTGAGGCGATATACGAAAAGTTATGTGCCCCCTTCTCCGCTGAAAACAGGAGAGAGAGTAATTTATTTTAATTACGGAGCTGCCTAAACCGGCGGATGACAGATGTCAAGTTGACAGATTCAGTACAAAGAAATATGCATTCCGTGGGCGCTCCCTAATTCATCTGACCCCCTCTCCTACCGTAGGAAGAAATATTTGAAAGCATCATGTGGTGGTACAAACATAAGCGCTCGCAGTTCAGCAGATATTTGCTCGCGTTTTTTTAGCTGTGTGTGTACACAGCTTTAGACTGATAAATAATGCAATTTCTTTTTGATAAATGCTTTTGGAACCAATAATTTTGCACACTAGTCTAGATTTGGTTGGTCGATGTCAAAAACACAAAGTTTTTGAGATTTATACACTTTCACATGATTTTGCAGGGCAAATGAAGTCATACATAGTATGTGGAACGTGCCGAAAAGAAAACTCTTCTACAATGATTGTAAGGGATTTACAACTGCCGCTTATGGACCTTGAGACGGGTAAACCGTATAATACTGTGGAGGAGGCCTTGGATGGGTATGTGTGCCCCGAATTAATGGCGGGAGCGAATGCCTACGCGTGTGACGAGTGCGGGATGCGCACCGATAGCGTAAAGGGGCTGAAGCTCACCCAGCTACCGCTGATTCTCTCTTTCCAGTTCATGCGCTTCTCATACGACCCTGACACCGGGAGAGGTGTCAAAGTCAATTCGAAGTAAGTATTTGCCGTACATTTTGTGAATATTTTTATATTTATGACGGTAGTTCATCGGTAAATGAGTTTGTGCTTCATCCTTTGACCGTGTAATTCACTCAATTCTTTTGAAAAAACACATCCTCCTTGGTATACATGGTGACCTGTTTAGATGGATTAAGTCTTACATTAGTAATCGCAATCAGGTAGTATTAATCAACGGCGTCTTCTCAAAGTCTATTGAGGTAATATCTGGTGTCCCACAAGGTTACCACCTAGGTCCGCTCTTGTTCAACATATTCAAAGTGGTGCATTCTCTCTCTCTCTGACTGTGAAGCGTTACAAAGTGACCTAGATAGGCTTTGCAAGTATTGCAAAGTTAATTGTTTAGATATCAATATTTCCAAATGTCACACTATGACATTCACCAGAAATAAACATATAATTGAGTACTCTTATTCACTCCACAATGAAGCTGTCATCTCTAAAAAGGAATGTAAAGATCTTGGCATTTACCTTGATAGCAAACTTATATTTAATAAGCATATCGACTCAATCGTTAACATGTCATATAAAATGCTTGGTTTTGTTCTTCGTGTCAGTAAAGTATTCAGTAACCCGCGTACAGTGACTAATGCATGTTATATTTTACTTATATCGTACTTCTGACTAATGCATGTTATATTTTGCATTAGTCAGAAGTAAACTGGAATATGCCTCACCAATTTGGAACCCGCAGTATAAACTGTATATTGATAGCATAGAAAACATTCAACACAAATTTATAAAATATCTTGCCTTCAAATTCAACAATAACTTTGGACGCACATTTCAAACTTTGCAACAAAGGAGAACAATAGCTTATGTAACATTTATACAAAGAATTTTAAATAATAACATCGATTGTAGCGTACTTCTTTCCCTAATTAATTTTAACATACCCTTAAGACATACACGCCATACAGAATTATTATACGACGCAAATGTAAATGGTAGAAGAAGTCGTGGACGTCCGAGGAAGACATGGCACGATCAAGTAAATCAGATACTTGAGTCGGGCTATGTCAAAAGTCAGAATAATAGAAGAGAATGTATGAGACGATGTATGAATGTGAGTGAGGCAAAGAGTGTGTGCCAAGACCGAGTTGTTTGGCGGTCCGTCCTCTCTACCTACCCCTGCGGGGAAACGGCGTGATGGTTAGTTAGTTAGTTAGTTAGTTAGCTTAATTATAAAACAAATGCAGCAACTAATTCGTCAATTAACCGTGCTCTTCATATTTATTTATTTATTTATTATTTAAACGCCCGTACATAGGGCTATTATATACATAATACAGGTGTATCGAACATTTACAAACATTACATATATATATAGAATAACATATCATATGTTAAATAATGTTTGTCTAAATTCTAATATCGATATTTTCTCCGATTCACTTCCCAAATTTAAAAAGAGCATCATGTCAGTAATGTAAATTGTTAAAGGCGCATACATACATACATCACCACTTTTCACATCCACAAACATACTCACACACACACACACACACACACACACACACCCACCCACCCACCCACCCACCCACAATGCACCTGGTAAAAAATTAATATAAACAAGATACTTCAATGAAACATATCATAGGTACCTAACTTGAAATATACTTATTAACTGTAAACTCTTTTTCACCAATGTAAATCATGCACTGTTTGTTTCTGTTAATAAATAAAATAAAAATAAAATATAATAAAAATAAAATAAAATAAAAATAAAATAAATTAGAGTTCTTCACAGAGTTGAGTGAAAATTATTATTTTATCATTTATCTATGTTCAACCTTTTGAATGCCAGCATATCTTCAAAAAAAATCGTTTCTCTGAATATAAGTAGATATTCTGGGGAAACTATGTATGGTAGATTATAATATATAGGAGATAATAAGAAGGCTTTTATTTAGTATGAGAATACCCATAATTTAAATATACGTACCTGAGCCGAGAGTATCATTCTTTTGCACATCTCCAATCTCCATATCCTCATAACAAGTCATATTTTAAACACATTTTTCATTTTTAATTAAATGAAGACAATTTTAGCGAAACTCAATCAAAAATCAGAGAAAGATATAGTCACATCTACGACTCGAACCCAGGACCTATGCCTTACCTGGGCAGAGCTCTGCCAACTGAGCTAATGTGTCTATCCAAATCGGTCATATTTAACTATTATACATCGACTAAGAACTACTAACATTATCTTTATTTTCTTAATGCATATCTACTACACTATATAAAGAGGTAAGGTTTGTTTGTTTGTTTGTTTGCATCGAATAGGCTCTGAAACTACTGAACCGATTTGAAAAATTCTTTCGCTGTTGGGAAGCTACACTATCCCTGAGTGACATAGGCTATATAAAATTTTCAAAATAATTAGGGATCATTACTAAAACTAAAATAATGCAACCCAAGGTGTAAAAAAATTACCTAAAATATTATTTACATCGCGTGCGCTGCGAAAACTATTGATGATAGAATAAAATAATGTACTACGACTTTGTAGAACACATCATTATTTACAAAAAAAGTCACGACAGCATATGTCTAACTATTATGGTTATGCCACAATAAGTATTCTTTTATTTTTAAAATTTAATTAATATGTCGCCGCTTGAAAAGGCTCTTTATTTGTATCTTGGTGTCAATCCTTATCAAAATAAATTACTTCATATTCAAGACAGCTTCAATACCTTTATTTAACTTTTTGAATTTTTCAATTCGGATATTTAATTAGAAAGATATCACGAGTTTAATAATGTTAGTATTAGAAAAAAGTTTCGGCTACGGGCCGGGCGGGAAAGGAGTCAAGAAATGAAGTGCCAGGGGGGTTGATGGGACGGGGGAGCGGGAGAGCGGTGGCGGGGAAGGTGGAAGTGGAACGCTGGAGGGGAACGCACGGGAAAAGACATGCAAGGAGTAACATTTTATTTATTTGAATATGGCATTACAACGCATGCCGGGAAACAGCTATGTATTATAAAAGAAAATCAAAAAAAAAGGTACGAACCGCAAAAACTCAGAAACGAGTCCCGGTACGATCAAGGGAGTTATAAGGTGTGAAAGATCTCTGTCCCTCGGGAAAAAAGGTACCCGATCTCTGTCTCTCGGGAAAAAAGGTAAAAGGTTTTTAAATAAAGGGAGTGCTTTTGAAGATATAAAGGCTGGAAGTTTCGCCCTCTTGAAATTTCGGAAAGTTCAAGAAGGTTCTATAGAACTCTAGAATGTTCTGGAAGGGGTGGCGGAGTATGTCGTGGAATGTTCGGGAATAGGGAATCGGGATCATCATTGTGAAACATTCCATAACACTCTCAAATGATTTCCTGAGCGAAGCCGGGTAACCCAGCTAGTCTTTATATATTTTTTTTTTTTTACGGTGTAGGTCGTGATAAATATTTTTTTAAATTTTTTTTTTTTTTATATATTTCAAGACATTTTGTTTTTACATTAAAAAATGATAACATATTCAAGGATTATACAACAATTTTTTTAAAAATTCTACTACTCCATAAATTGAGCTCTAGGAGCTCGTGTTTATGGGAGGAGTATTTATACACACGCAAAAAAAATAAAATAATAATAATGTTCTAATTAAATGTTTAAAAATAACTTTTTCAAAGAACTTATGAGATAAATACAAATATTAATTGACATAGGTTCGTAATTTAGGAAAAAAATAGTTATACAAGGTCAATACTTTTTTTTAAATATTCAATATATCAATACTTTTTTTTAAATATTAAATATTACAGTTAAAGTAAGGGTAAATTAAATTAAATTAAGGGTACAATATATCATTATCCAATTTCAGGGACTTAATTTGTTTTTTGAATTGTTCATATTTCAATGTTTCAGTTACACTAATTTTGTTTTTGGATAATAATATATTGTACCATCTTACACCTAGATACAGATAGTGGTGCTGAGCCGTGGTAGTTCTAAGCATAGGTATGGCTATTAAGAGACGGTTCTCCGAATTTCTACCGATTTCTAGCAAACCTCCCTTAAACATTTGAAGATTTTGAGCTCTTAAAAAAATATATGTTATTCTTGAAGATAATATCTAGTGGTTTATCGCGCCGAAACGCAAATTATAAAAAATTCCCTCGATAGAAAAAAATCGCAAAGTATACTCCAAAAATTATTATAAACACGTTTGTTTCAGTTATTTTACAAGTTATATGTATGAAAAAATTCACAGCGTTTCTTTAAATAAAATTAAAGACAATTATCGCGAGATTTTTGCACTTTTTTAAGTAAGTCGTGTTTAATTAAATATTTTAACAACAGGCGCTTGCGTTTTTTAATTCTGAAGATCATTATTACAGGCCGTCTCTGTCTAACGCGCGTGTAACATATGTGCCTTTCAAATATCCGCCAGTCGCTACCAGGAGAGCTTGCATAGCGGACCTATGCCCGGATTTTTAACTGATTTGTCGTAGAGTAGAATACATATTTTTTACCAAACTCGATATTGGCTCTCGCAGTCAGATTTTATTCTTCCGTCGGGGCTTGCGACTTGCGTGCGGCCAGCATATTCTGCGCCGCTGATATACTGTTAAACTGTGGGGAATCAGAAATCTTGATTATGAATTATGATTTTTTAAAGATTAATAATACGGTTAATTAAAATGTAACTTTTACATATACTTTTATAAAATTTATAAATACATTTATAAAATTCAATTTACGTTTTCGTTTGTATTGGCCTAGCGGTTCATGTAATGGTCCCAGTCTTATTCTTTATTATGGTCCCAACAAATAACAAGCGTTATTTCTAGGTTGTCATTTTACTTAGTTTCATTCGTCATTTTATTATTTTTTTTATTATTTGAAATACATACATATGACAGATTTACAGAAGAAAAATACAAGGAACTAATTACAATAAAGTAATTTTTTTGTTAATGAAATTACCCAATTTAATAAAGAAAAACATTTCTCGTGTTTAAATTGGGGGGTCGTGTCATTACATTAAACCTTTGTTTTTGTTTGATGTAAGAAATAAAATAAAACTTATAGGAATGATAACAAATATAGAAATTTACTAACTTAACAGTTAGATGTACGGTACATAGATACATAAAAGTTAGGATATAGGTGTACTAGTAAAATAAAAATATTATTACATTTCAATTAATAGGTAGTTGGTAGGTGGTAAGTACATAAATATGATTCAGTTATAATGGAATTACCCGATAATATTGTAAGACTAGGTACATAATAATATTTTGCGACAATAATCTTTGATTATACTTTGAAATGCTGGTAAAATATTTTAAGAGGATATGTTAAAACAGAGAAAGACATTTTTTTTTGTAAAATTAATGATGAAATTAAATATTTAATTTTAAACTTAAGTACATAATATTATAATTAACACTTGATCAATTATTACTAGTAGGTGCAATGTAATAAAAATAAACGTAGAAATTCGCTCTATGTAATTAAAACTTATAATTAGTGTTGGGTTGATCTAGTAGTATTTTGATTTGTGATTAAAAGGCTTTATAATTTTCTTCAGATTTGATTTTATATAGGAGAGCATTAAAATTTTTTATACCTTGATAAGTATAATGGAGTTGAGAAGCACTTGTTTTATATTTTGGAATTTCTATGTTGCCACGTGATTGTGATCGTTTACTTATTTTTGTGATTGTTGTTATAATATTGAATTGATCTTTGTGTGTTTGTAACAGTGAGTTTTTTTTGAAAATTTTATTTAAACTAAGAACCCTGAAGGAGTTAAATAACTGTATAGTTGGAAATATAGATGGTTTTCCTAGAATGAATTTTAGAATCAACCTCGGTGCCTTTTCTACCGAACATGAACACGTTAATGCACCTGTTGTTGCTGACGTCTATAAATTATTACATGTGTATAGTTAAATGAATATTTTTGACAAATTAAATAATGAAACATAGAAAAACTTAAAATAACATCTAAAAATATAACCAAAAAGAATTCGAAATAAAATTGACAGCACTCTGAAAACTTAAACTCTTAAAAATAGTAGAAACTACATTTCTCGCCAATGTGCATAAATAATGCCCCAGCTTTTTAAATAATCACAAAAACGAATTCTGTTGGAGTACAAGTACACGGCTGTACCTAGTGTGCAAAACCTTTTGACATGAAAAAAAAACTTTAAATATATAAATAATTTTTTTATAGTAATACCTCACAAGAGTCTCAGCTGCTCCCGTCTGGAGCCAGTGAGACTATGGCGACCCCAATTTGGGTATGTTGTGAGGCTGAAGGTAGTGGAGAGGGTAAGGAGGTTAAAGTGCAGAAACTTTATAAGATGATTCTACATGATGGTAGAAGTAAAAAAGATGAACAACTTTTTTCGAAATTTCATTTTTTTTATATGAATAAATTATCTTCGTTATACAAATAAAATATGATAAGCATCAAAAATGTATGAGTGTATATAATTTATATAAATGTTCAAAAGTAGATAATTTATGAATATACATATATTATATTCTTTATACAAGGTGTCCGGGGGTAAAGCGCGCAAGGAAGGTGATTTTCATATCATAGTGTTTCCATACAAACGAAGTATTGAAATCTGTAAGTCTAAGTTTTAACTTTAGGGCACACAGTTTACACCCGCGCTGTGCAAGCGGGTTCCCCACAGAGCATCGGACCATCCCATTACATGATAGTTCAAGTAAAAGAGATAAAATCAAATAACTTTTTTCGAAATTCTAACGTTTTAAGCTAGTTTTCGGGTAAAAAATTGAATAGTTTGTATAGAAAAAAGTATATTCTTCCATGAAAAAATATTTTTATAAGGGAAAAAAAACATTTAAATTTCGAAAAAAGTTGTATTTTACTTCATTCGTCATGTAGGATCTCCTTCTGAAGTTTGTGCACTTTGCACCCGGACACCCTGTATAGATAACCTAATAAGAAAAACTTTCATTAATTTCGTTTTTTTTTTTTAAATATATTAAGTTACATTTTATTATAAAATTTAAAAAATATTTAATTCATTCCACAGTTTGTGAATCTTCGTTGAACATCAAGACCGCCCGGAGAACACAACCACGATATATCAACTCATATTTAGTTTGCTGTCATTTTCATAGATGTCTCTAATGAGGCACGCTAATTATTATCTGCGCTATTCGATACACCTCCTATGAAGCCGTTTTAAAACTAAATATCACGACTGGTCCAAATCGAAATTTTTCGTGCGGTTATCTGAGCCTTAAGCCATTCGTTTTAAATCTATTGCTTATGCTATCAGAGGGGTGAATTTTTTTAATAAAATACTCTTTATAAATTTGATATAAGGCGTTTCTCTTATACAATTCTGTGATGGATGGTACATTAAATTCTTGAAATATCTCTAGAGTAGGGAAGTCGTATGGTTTCCTAAGGATGATTTTTATAATTATTCTTTGAATTATGATTGTAGGTTGTAAGGAAGCTTTAAAGGCCCCTCCCCACCCAATAATGCCGTACTGTAATAAGGACTGAATTAATGCAAAATATACAATTTTTATGGTTTTCTTGTTTAAAATATTTCATATGTTATAGAATACATAGATAAGTTTTCTTATTCTTTCCACAGTGAGATTGATATGATCTTTCCATTTAACATTTTTATCTATTAAGATTCCATAGATTATACAAGATTTATGATTTAGCTTAGCGCAGTCCGTATTACATGTACTGTCATTTGCACAATTTTTAGAATGAATTGTTATGTTAATTAAATTATTTGGCACATCTTCTTGTAGAGAGAATGGAATATAATAAGTTTTTTCTGTGTTCAGTGATAATAGATTGTTATCGAACCATTTCTTTATAACCTTCATGTCTTGATTGGCTGCATTGGTAATATCATTCCACGTCTTTTTTTCGATAATTATTACAGTGTCGTTAGCAAAAGATATAAGTTTTCCATTTATCGATAATTTAAACATTTGGTTTACGTATATTATAAATAAAATTGGTCCAATAACAGTCAATATGATTGCAAGATTCAAACCCAAACTAAATGCTATCTAGATAGTGTCTTGGATAAATTTAATGCATTTTTATTTTTAGTATGCGACATCTATTGAGTTTTCTGCAAGTCTAGGATGAATATTTATTTTTAACAATGAGTAAAACCTCAAATTGTAATATTTTAATTAAATGAAGACAATATTAACGAAACTCAATCGAAAATATGAAAACAGAAAAATCAGAAAAAGATTACAGTCACATCTAAGACTCGAACCCAGGACCGGGGCGGAGCTCTACTAACTGAGCTAAAGTGTCCCTATCTGATTCGGTCATATTTAACTGTATCACACTTCGACTAAGAACTACCAACATTATCTTCATTTTCTTAACATATATTTTGATGTGCTGCTATCTTTTTTAGAGTGAGGCTCGAGTCCCATAGGTGCGTATATCCTTTTCTGATTTTTCTGTTTCCAGATTGTCGTTTGAGTTTTGCTAATATTGTCTTCATTTAATTAAATATAAGTAAATAAGAACATAAATTTTAATGCAGCATCATATTCATTGGTCAAATGCATGGAACACATAGTTTTGTATTGGTGATCGATGAACCAGTGGATGCAATCTGTTAATTAGCAATATTCTAATAATAGTTTGTCTAGTCTGTAGTTAGTAGTAACATAGAGCATTGTAAAAATATATATTATATATTTGTACAGCACCCTTGAGGTGATTTTTTCAATTATTATTATTAGGATCTTGCAAGACTGGACAATTCAAAAAAACATAATTTTTCAAAAAAAGTTAATTATTGCAAAAATGGAATCATTTAACAACGTAAGCAAAAATTTTGCATCGGCCATCAAGAAGTTAAAGTTCAATCAATTAAAAAAGATAAATTGCATACCTAGTGCTCGTATTACGTATTAAAAAATAACCTGCTCAGTTATTATAGGAAATTTTGTAATTTTTTCTCTGATTCCACTGAATATTGAATATTTGCATGATCAAGTGAACTAAATAACAAACATTTTGCCATTGTTTACTATGAAAGTTCAAAACTTGCTAATTTTTGGAGGTAGGTACTGCAAAACTAATTTTACTGTCGTTATTAACTTTTTAAATATATGTAATACATTTTCTTAAAAATAAAAAAAAGTTAATAAAACTTCATTTTAAATGCTAGAAAATAAATTCCCTCAGGGCGTATATTATCTTTGAGGATTTTGTGTGGAGGGTTTTTATAGGGAAATTAAGGAGAGGAAGTTTTGGGAATATAAAGAGTATGAGGGGTGGGTAGGAATATGGCGGTTAATGTTTGCAGGGTGATGGAAATTTTAGTCCATCCTTCCCATTGCAAGGCGATGAGTTGGGAGAGTCCGGCTGGAGAGGTCTCCCTCAACCAGTCTCTCCAGATCCGGTCCGCCATGAAGTTAGTGGGTAAACGCATTCGCCGCCAAGACCTGAAAAAACTTCACCCCATGAGCACCCCTGTTATTAACCAAATGTAGCAAACCACTTGGGGTGACCTATGGCAGGGGTGTTGGTTAGCCAATGAATGTTTCATGGGGCGGCGGTACCCATATCTGCCACCCAAATTGAAGAGGAATTAAAAAATGATAGGGCTCATTGATTAAACGAACCTAAACAGTGTTCGGGTTGAATTAAACTTGAACATACGTGTAGTTGGCGTTCATTTATCAGTGCTTTTCCTTTCAGGATGGTGTACCCCGACTTAATAAACATGGACAGATTTGTGTCTGGAGGGGACGGAGGAATGTACGAACTGTTTTGTGTGTTCGTCCACGGTGGCAGTACCCAGACGGGCCACTATTATGCCCATCTGAAGGACTTTGCTACAAAAAAATGGTACTGTTTCAATGATGAATCGGTTTCAGAGGTATGTATTTTTTTTCTTTTTATTACTATTTAACTGTGTTACTTTATAACAATTTGATTTTATCTGTAAATATACACACAACTTAGTGCCCGGATAACTGATTTATTGATGGAATTTAATGTTTTAATATCCCAGTTATGACTGATACTGATTATGTCTAAAAGGGATCAAAATCATTCCTTCAACGCAAGCAATCTTAACATGCCTTCCATTGACATCCTTGGTGTATTACATCCATCACGAGTATTTTATAAAATATTTACATTTATGCCTGCTGTGTGTAAATATATGTACTGCATGTATGTACATATGACTAAGTCTCACATGCATTTTGAAGTGAAACTTCTTTAGCCCCGTTAGTGATTTGTAATTCGGACGAAACGGAAATGCGTCACTAAAATTTATTATTTGCCGGGTCCTCAGTTCTAATATAATGCGGTAAATTCGCGCTTTGGGTAAGGCGCTTGAAAAGTATCGCTTGCAAATAGGTTGGAATATTTATTTATTTCAAGAATTTTGTTTTTACATTACAAAAGATTACATATGCAAGGTTGTACAATAATTAAGTTTTTTATTACTACTACTCCATAAGTTGAGCTCTCTAAGAGCTCGTGTTTATGGGAGGATTATTTACATGCAAAAAAATAGTGTTTTAATAAATTGTTTAAACAATGGTCAATGAAGTTATGAAATAAATACAAACATTATTCGACATACAGAAAATATATATAGAAAATTTTTAAAATGCAATCTATCTGCTAAAAATTTAGTAAAGGCAATAAATACTTGGGCAATACCTCTATTAACTTAATCATTTGGCATAATTAAATGGTCCAATACAGATTTAGATAGCTTAGAACTACGTTAACAAAGTTTAATTGCCATCATCCAAATTCAGCTATAGAAAGAATTAATTTACCTAGAAATTTAGGAGGTAGAGGTATAGTCAAAATAACATCTTTAAAACATAATCAGGTAGAAATGCTAAGAAATTTTTTCCAGTTCATAAATGCACAAAATAATTTGCAAGGCAGATAGAAATATTTCGCCATTAAATTTATACGACGAGAACGCCAGCATTCTTATAAATACCAACCAGGAATTATTAGATTTCTGGTCAAATAAAATTCTTCACGCAAAACACTTAAACTATCTCAACCAAACATATGTTGACAAATTTTCGTCAAACAAATGGTTGAGTATTGGAGAGATGAGCGCAGAAATAGAAGGCTTTATGCTTGCCATTCAAGATAGAGTCAGTCCGAGGACTTGTCTGACACCTTCGGGGCCATCGGGGACGTGGTCAGCATAGACCTGGTGCCGCCAAGAGGCTGTGCCTTCATCGTGATGAACCGGAGGCGAGATGCATCCAAGGCCATCGCCAAACTAAACAAGCACAAGATGCACAGCAAGGCCATCACGGTGGCCTGGGCGCCCGGCAAAGGGGTGAAGGGCCGAGAGTGGAAGGACCTCTGGGAGGCGGAGGTAGGCGCCTGCTATGTGCCCTGGACCCGGCTGCCCGAGGGCGGTGAAGGACTGGCTGTGTTAGACGTTCTGGAGGAAGGAGGCATGTTGGACGAGGAGACTCTTCCCTCCTGGCTGCAGAGGAAGCCCGGCGGTGTGTTAGAGGGTGTGCCAAAGACTGAACTATCTGCAATTCCCCCCGCAATGCTGGTGGCAGCAGGCAATCCCGCAGGGATGATGGTGTCTCCCCTACCGCCACCCCAAAATATGGGAGTAGATGCAGCCTCCATTGGCTTGCCTCCATCTCTTGGGCCCCTCAGCTTTGCCGCCCACCCGGCCCTGCCGCTGCCTTTACCTCTGCTGGGATTTAAACCTGCTGCCCAGACAGGTCTCCAGCAGGCGCTGCACCTGCAAGCCGTGCTGGCTCACCACCAGCAGCAACAGCAGCAGCATATGGCGGCGCAGCTGCTCCTGGCACCACCTCCACCCCGCCTGGGGCCCCCGCTCATGCACCAGCAGCCACCGATGTCCATTGTTGAAATGCGTAAAGATGAACCCATGGAGATAGAAAACACCGAAGATATTCCCACGCCGCTAGATCCGCACACAAAGAGGGGCACTCCGTTGTCACGTGAGGACCTTCAGCTGGTTGAAAAATACAAGAACATGGTATCGCTGCCGCCGCCTTCCTTCAACGTCCCCCCGCCTTCCATGCTGGGGAAACCCCCACCGATTTCCATCCCCCCCGCCCCCACCAACATGCCGCCGCTCAACAGTTCCATTCCCCCCCCCAACACCAAGATCCCCCCGCCTGTCACGTCTCAGCCCCCGCCTGCCCTGGGGCACCTCATGGACCAGAACAAACAGGAACAACGAAAACAACAGAGACGGCAACAACAGAGACAGCAATAACAGAGAGGGCAACAACAGAGACGGCAATAACAGAGAGGGCAACAACAGAGAGAGAGGAGCCGACCGAGGTGACAGGGGAGACAGGGAGAGAGGAGCCGATAGGGACAGAGGTAGAGACAGGGGTAACAGGTGGTCCGGGAGGGGAGATGGCAGGGCCGTAAGCGGCGAGCGCTCGGAAGGCCCCGGTGGCGCAGTGGCAGCGGCAGCTTCAGAACGTAGCCTTCAGGACCGCCTTTGGGAGATGGCCAATGGCCCCGGTCAGAGGCCACACCGACCAGACTCTCCTCCCAGCAAACACCCCAGAAACCATAAGGATGGTCCTCAACAAGATGGTTTGCTAGGCGAGGCTCCGCCACCTGCCTCGCTCCGCCCCATGTCTCCCACGGCTAGGTCCCCACTGCTGCCGCCCATGGCCCCCTTCAGAATTGGTCGCGAAGGTATGTGGATGGACGGTCCAGCTCCACCATTCGGTCCTTGCTTTAGGCGGGCCACCACTATGTAAGCGACGTTTCCGTCACTCACACAGACTGCAAGATAGGGCGCCGGGTAGTCTATGTCAGCCGCTGTGTCTCGTGAAATAAAAGCCAAATTGCAATTAATTTCCGTCGAGAAATGGGTCCGGTTTGCAGAGAGAAAAGGGTAGCTGTCGTGTCGGTGCGGGAATGCGTTCGTTCCCGGGTCGCACCTCTATTTATACCAAATCCTACCTCAACCGAGTGAAGGATTCGGCGCGACCCTAGGCAATCAAATGTGTAGGTCATAACCTCCGCCACCATTGGCGTGACGGGCGCTAGGACCTCTGGAACTACCCTCTTTTCCGTGTTCTCTCTGCCGACCAAAACCATCTCTCTCAAGCATGTTTATTAATTTCAGAAAATACAAATACAAAAATGTTCGCGGGTCCCCCGGCCCAACAATATTCAGGGGGATTCAAATATATCAATTAAACTAAGACTTATACTATTTTTTATTAACTAATTATGCAAGTGGAGTTCGGCTTATCTTCCATTATCATTTATTAGTCCAAATAATAGGCCGAACTCCTGTAATTCAAACATAAACATTTACTCAATTCAAACATACAATTCAAACTATCGCACAGATCCGACCAATGATAATCGGCGCTCTGATTGGTCGGCTATGCGGTAGCAACGGGGAGTAGCGGGAAGCGGAGAGGGGAACGGTACGGCAGTCTAGCGTATATAGCCAGGCCCCCCCCGCTCCCGCTACCATACAACTAATGCGGGCTGACAGGGGAGGGTGCTCACCGAGCAACGAGAAATTAGAAAACGAGGAAGTTTAACAAACACTCCTCGTCTTCTAATTCCCCGATAACACGTCCGTTACACTCTCCCCGGTACAGCGTTGTCTGTGCCCTATTCAGCTAGGACGGGTTATCGGCGCCGCAGTCCCCGGCTTCCAGATTCTCTGGGGCGTATGTGCGGGGCAGGGCGTGGTCCACGATGAGGACCAGGTCATCCTTCTGTGGTTGTCGGCTGGGCCGGCGGTGTGCAGCCGGACGTCGGGTCGGGTACTGCATCTTCAGGGTTGTGCAGCCGGACGAATCGGCGTCGGGTACTGCAGCATCAGGTTTCAGGTGCTGACTGGGCCAGCGTTGTGCAGCCGGACGCTTCGGCGTCGGGTACTGCAACATCAGCGGCGATCCACCTCTCTGGCATTCGGCGAGAGCGAGATCGATGCAATCCACCTCTCTCACATTCGGTGAGAGCGGGATCGCATACGATCCACCTCTCTCGCGTGCGGCGTAAGTGGGATCGGTCGGCCGCCTCCTCTCTCGGGCTGGCCTTTGGTTTGCGAGCAGCGCTCGGTCTCGAATGCTGCTCCCTCTCTGCGTCGGGATTCTCGGCTGGGGAGAAGATACTTCAAGACCACACCCTCCGGGCTGCGGTCTTTCTTCTTCCAATTGAGCTGTATAATGTTCGTGAACAGCGCGGGTTTGCGAAGCGCGTTCTAATGCTGCTCCCTCTCTGCGTCAGGACTCGGCTGGGGAGAAGATACATCGAGACCGCACCCTCCGGGCTGCGGTCTTTCTTCTTCCATTTGAGCTGCATAATGTTCGTGAACAGCGCTCGGTTGCGACGCGCGTTCTAATGCTGCTCCCTCTCTGCCTATTTTTTCATATGGGCCTGCCTAAAGCAAGGCTGTGTGCAGCACCGGACACTTTGGGGTCGGATGCTGCGAGACCGCGCACTCCGGGCAGCGGTCGTTGATAGTGTTGGATGTGGCCCGCCTAAAGCAAGGACCGAGGCTGGCTGGGCCAGCGTTGGTACGCGCACGTCCTGCGCGCGTTCCCTTGATGCAAGTCGCGCATCTTGCGGCTGAAGCCGCTTCGTGGGACACGCTCGGTCTCGAGGCGCGCTCTCCCCATCGGGGCTGTCCGCTGGGAAAAATGGTCGCCCGGCGGCAGATGTTCCGGGCTGTACGTAGCGGGAAGCTCCTTCCCTTCGTCATTAGGTAGGTAGGTAGGTGCACTCGTTCCAATTTCTGTGGACACGCACACCGGCGTGTAAAGCTGCTTGATTGCCGTCATAGATGGCGCTGTCATCGTGCGCCCTTCATCATCTGCAAAGACGGCCAGAGAGGGACGCTGTATCCTTTCGTCGGTAGGTGGCGCCGCTCGGGTTCCGTTCTCCGCTGACACGGCTGGCGAGGGACGCTTCATCCCTTCGTTGGTAGGTGGGGCTGTCATCGTGCGCCCTCCATCTTCTGTAAACTCGGCCGGAGAGGGATGCTTCATCCTTTCGTCGGTAGATGGCGCTGTCATCGTGCGCCCTCCCTCCCCTGTAAACTCGGCCGGAGAGGGATGCTTCATCCTTTCGTCGGTAGATGGCGCTGTCATCGTGCGCCCTCCCTCCCCTGTAAACTCGGCCGGAGAGGGAGGCTTCATCCTTTCGTCGGTAGATGGCGCTGTCATCGTGCGCCCTCCCTCCCCTGTAAACTCGGCCGGAGAGGGAGGCTTCATCCTTTCGTCGGTAGATGGCGCTGTCATCGTGCGCCCTCCCTCCCCTGTAAACTCGGCCGGAGAAGGGTGCTTCATCCTTTCGTCGGTAGGTGGCGGTGCGCGCGTTCCGGTTTCAGTGGACGCGCACACCGGTGCGAAAAGCTGCTTGTGTGCAGCCATAGATGACGCTGTCATCGTGCGCCATCCATCCCCTGTAAACACAGCCGGAGAGGGATGCTTCGTCCTTTCGTCGGCAGATGGCGACGCTCGGGTTCCGTTCTCCACTGAGTTGGCTGACGTGGGCAGCGGCTTGTCCACAGGTGATGGAGCAGGGGGTGCGGGGCCACGGTCTACGTGCCGGTGGCCGATGTCATCTCTTTCGGGCTCGTGGGGTGCGCTGTCATTCTGTCCGAGCGCTAGGGGGCCAGGCGCAGCGCGGTTGCGTACTTCGGTGTAGCGACGGGCGTTCAACGTCACAGTATGCTCTCCGTTGTGTGAGGGAGAGCAACATATATGCTTCTCATCTGCGGTGGTTGAGATGGGGCCGAGCTTCCGTTCGGGACCATGTGCGGCCAAACTGGCGGGTATCATGCCAGGTACTGCGGGGGGTACGGGGGGCAAGCGGCCGCTCACTACCGGCCCGACATCATTTCGGTCGGGCACGTGGGAAGCGCTCTCCCCGTGGTTTCGGCCGGGCTCGTGGGCAGAACTTCCCCCTTCATTTCGGCCGGCGTGTATCGGGCCGGGCGCTGTGGGTACGGTCGTGAGCGATGGATCGAGCGGCGGTGCAGCCTCGAGCGACCGTGTCATGTTGAGGGGCTGCGCTGGCTTCGTTTGTGATGCATTGGGCAGCCGTCGGGGCTCGGGCGGCGGCCGTGAGACTCCCAGCATGGTCATCAACTGTTCGATCTGCCGGGCGAAGTCTCTCTCGTGTTGCTCGTTGCGCTTTCTTATGTCGCGCAGCTCTTGTCGTAGCTGGCGAATGGTGTCCTCGGTAACCCGTTGAGGCTGGTGAGGGGCGGTGGCTAGAGCCGCTGCTGGGGCAGCTCGTGCTCTAGGTTCATAATGGTCCGCAGCTGGTCGTCCGGCAAGATATGGGCCGGAGGCTACGGGCGGTGCGGTGGCTAGAGCCGCTGCTGAGGCAGCTCGTGCTCTAGCTTCATGATAGTCCGCAGCTGGTCCGGCAAGATACGGGCCGGGGGCTGCGGGCGGTGCGGTGGCTAGAGCCGCTACTGGGGCAGCTCGTGCTCTAGCTTCATGATGGTCCGCAGCTGGTCCGGCAAGATACGGGCCGGGGGCTGCGGGCGGTGCGGGGCCGGGCGCTGCTGAGCCACGGCCAGTGACATCCAGTACCGCATCCTCTTCTTCTGTGTGCGCGCCCTTGCCAGGGCGTTGTGATGGGGACACTGCAGCGGCTGGTGACTGGATCCTGGGTTGTAAAGCCATTGTCTGAGACTGGATCCTGTCAGACTTGATCCGGCTCGAAGGACCACTATGTAAGCGACGTTTCCGTCACTCACACAGACTGCAAGATAGGGCGCCGGGTAGTCTATGTCAGCCGCTGTGTCTCGTGAAATAAAAGCCAAATTGCAATTAATTTCCGTCGAGAAATGGGTCCGGTTTGCAGAGAGAAAAGGGTAGCTGTCGTGTCGGTGCTGGAATGCGTTCGTTCCCGGGTCGCACCTCTATTTATACCAAATCCTACCTCAACCGAGTGAAGGATTCGGCGCGACCCTAGGCAATCAAATGTGTAGGTCATAACCTCCGCCACCATTGGCGTGACGGGCGCTAGGACCTCTGGAACTACCCTCTTTTCCGTGTTCTCTCTGCCGACCAAAACCATCTCTCTCAAGCATGTTTATTAATTTCAGAAAATACAAATACAAAAATGTTCGCGGGTCCCCCGGCCCAACAATATTCAGGGGGATTCAAATATATCAATTAAACTAAGACTTATACTATTTTTTATTAACTAATTATGCAAGTGGAGTTCGGCTTATCTTCCATTATCATTTATTAGTCCAAATAATAGGCCGAACTCCTGTAATTCAAACATAAACATTTACTCAATTCAAACATACAATTCAAACTATCGCACAGATCCGACCAATGATAATCGGCGCTCTGATTGGTCGGCTATGCGGTAGCAACGGGGAGTAGCGGGAAGCGGAGAGGGGAACGGTACGGCAGTCTAGCGTATATAGCCAGGCCCCCCCCCGCTCCCGCTACCATACAACTAATGCGGGCTGACAGGGGAGGGTGCTCACCGAGCAACGAGAAATTAGAAAACGAGGAAGTTTAACAAACACTCCTCGTCTTCTAATTCCCCGATAACACGTCCGTTACAGTCATTAATACTAAAAATTATAGGAAGCATATCATCAAAGATACAAATCAAATTGATGATTTATGTAGAAAATGTTTGGCTTTTCCGGAAACTATAGAACATATTACATCGGGATGTTCTGTATTAGCGCCGTCCGAGTATACATTTAGGCACAATCAAGTTTTAAAAATAATTCACCAAAGTTTGGTAATTAAACATAACTTGATTGACTGCCGTAATGTACCATATTATGAATATGAACCAAATTCATTTTTAGAAAATGAATTTTATAAAATTTATTATGATAAAACTATTCTAACAGACAGAACAATTAGTCATAATAGACCCGATATAGTTTTACATGACAAAATTAAAAAAATAACTTATATCATTGATGTCGCTATTCCAAATTCTTGTAATATTCAGAAAACTGTTTCTGAAAAAATAAGAAAATAAACATATTTAGGAAATGAGATTAAAAGAATTTGGCATTCTCAGACTATAAAAATATTACCATTTATTATTTCGGCTACTGGCATTATACCTAGCTCTCTCATTCAAAATTTAGGCGTATTAGATTTGTCAAAAAATTTGTATATAAAAATGCAAAAGTCGGTCATTTTAAATACATGTAGGATTACGAAAGATTTTTAAAATATTTATATTGAGGGATCTGTAGGATTTATCGGACCAGTTAGGATTTCATCAGAGCCAAACCCTCTGATATGAAAATATCTGGAGTCAGTGAAATATTTTTCCATTATGTTTCTGGTGGATTGACGTATTGTTTTGTATTTATTATACTTATATAGTGCACTTACATTGCGTGAATTTACTAGATAATCTTTGTGGAAAAGTGTGTAGAAGGGTTTAGTCTTTCATTTGGAAAAGATTTAACCCGGACATAAAATCTGGAGCACCGTAATTTTTTTATATATTAAACTGTAATATTTAATACTAAATATTACAGTTTATGGTAAGGGTTCAATATATCATTATCTAATTTCAGGGACTTGATTTGCTTTTTAAATTGTTCACATTTCAATGTTTCGGTTATGCAAATTTTGTTTTTAGACAAAAATATATTGTACCATCTTACACCTAAATACAAACAGTCATGCTGAGCCGTAGTCGTTCTAAGCATAGGGATGGCTATTAAGCCATTAGTTTTGAATCTATTGCTTATGCTATCTGATGGGTGAATTTCTTTATAAATTTGATATAAGGTGTTTTTCTTATATAATTCTGTGATAGATGGTACATTAAATTCCCGAAATATCTCTAAAGTAGGGAAGTCGTATGGTTTCCTAGGGATATTAATTTTTTATAATTATTCTTTGAATTACAATTATGGGCTGTAAGGAAGCTTTAAAGGCCCCTCCCCACCCAATAATGCCGTACTGTAATAGGAACTGAATTAATGCATAATAGACAATTTTTATAGTTTTCTTGTTTAAAATATTTCATACATTATGGAATACATAGATAAGTTTTCTTATTCTTTCCACAGTGAGATTGATATGATCTTTCCATTTAACATTTTTATCTATTACGATTCCAAGATATTTTACATTAGATTTATGATTTAGCTTAGCGCAGTCCGTATTTGCACAGTTTTTGGAATGAATTGTTATGTTAATTAAATTATTTCGCACATCTTATTGTAGAGAGAATGGAATATAATAAGTTTTTTCTGTGTTGAGTGATAATAAATTGTTTTAACCATTTTTTTATAACCTTCATGTCTTGATTGGCTGCGTTGGTAATATTGTTCCACGTCTTTTTTTCAATAATTATTGCAGTGTCGTCAGCAAAATATATAAGTTTACCATTAAGTGATAATATAAACATTTGGTTAACGTATATCTACTGTCTACTTCTACTACACTATATAAAGAGATAAAATTTGTTTGTTTGTTTGCATTGAATAGGCTCCGAAACTACTGAACCGATTTGAAAAATTCTTTCGCTGTTGGGAAGCTACACTATCCCTGGGTAACATAGGCTATATTATATTTTAAAAAAAAATAGGCATCCTTACTAAAACTTCAATAATGCAACCCAAGGTGTAAAAAAATTACCTAAAATATTCTTTACATCGCGTGCTGCCAAAACTATTGATGATAGAATAAAATAATGTACTACGACTTTGTAGAACACATCATTATTTACAAAAAAGATTGCGACAGCATATGTCTAACTATTATGGTTATGCCACAATAAGTATTCTTTTATTTTAAAAATTTAATTAAAATGTCGCCGCTTGAAAAAGCTCTTTATTTGTATCTTGGTTTTAATCCTTATCAAAATAAATTACTTCATATTCAAGACAGCTTCAATACCTTTATTTAGCTTTTTGAATTTTTCAATTCGGATATTTAATTAGAAAGATATCACGACTTTAAAAATGTTAGTATTAGAAAAAAGTTATGGCTACGGGCCGGGCAGGAGAAGAGTCAAGAAATAAAGTGCCAGGGAGGTTGGCGGGACGGTGGAGCGGGAGAGCGGTGGTGGGGAAGGTGGAAGTGGAACGCTGGAGGGGAACGCACGGGAAAGGACATGCAAGGAGTAACATTTTATTTATTTGAATATGGCATTGCAACGCATGCCGGGAAACAGCTATATATTATAAAAGAAAGTCAAAAAAACGCGCGGACCGTAAAAACTCAGAAACGAGTCCCGGTACAATCAACGAGTCATATGGTGTGGTAGACCTCTATCCCCCCTGGGGAATAAGGGTAACCGTTTTTACCTAAAGGGCGTGCTTTTAAAGATATAAGGGGTGGAAGTTTCGCCCTCTTGAAATTTCGAGAACAATCTTCCGGAAAGTTCTAGAAGGTTCCATAAAGCTCTAGAAAATTCTGGTAGGAGTGGCAGAGTATGTCGTGGAATTTTCGGGAATAGGGAATCGGGAACATCAGTATGGAACATTCCAGAACACTCTCGAATGTTGTCCTGAGCGAAGCCGGGTAACCCAGCTAGTTATAAATAAAATTGGTCCGATAACAGTCCCTTGGGAAATTCCAAATTCTAAAGTTTCATCCACACTTAGTGAGTTATATAATTTTACTTTTTGACTTCTTTGGTTAGATAGCTTTGTAGCCAATACCTAACCTTACCAAAAATACCGAAAGCATTTAATTTATTAATTAGTTTTGTATGGGAGATACTATCAAAAGCCTTGCGTAAATCAATGATAATGCCAAGGCATTTGTTTTTTTTATCTAATGCATTGTATATACTAGTAGTTGAGGTTAGTTCAGCAATGGCATCATGAGTGCCTAGTTTCTCTCTAAATCCAAACTGGCTAGGACTAAGTATTTTATTATTATCAATGTAGTACATGAGTTGCTTTTTTACATTTTTTTCAAAAAATTTTGCAATATTTGAGACAAGAGATATAGGTGGATAATTTGATATTTCTTCAGTGCTGCCTGATTTTTTTATAAATGGAAGGGAATATTCCACTATTCAAACTAATATTTATAATGTGTGTAATTGGAATGCTTAAAAAATTGTTATATTTTTTCAATATTTCTACTGTGACTCCATCAAATCCTGGTGCAGACCTTTTAATTCATTTATAATATTTTTTATGTCATTTGTTATTACTGGTTGGAAAACTGACAGATTATTTTGTTTTTGACCGACGTTAGCGAAATATTTATTAAAGGCATTAGCACATTTTGTCGGTTCCCTTATGGCATCAACAGAGTTTTTTCCGATATAATTTTTTACTATTTATTTCATTTATTGTTTTCCAAATGTGTTTTACATTTTGTTGAGCCAGGTCAATTTCATTTTTGTAATAGTTTTCTTTAGTCGGTTAGTTAGTTATAATATATAAATATATATAATATATAAAGGAGAATGTCTGTATGTGGTGGACGAGCAGGCTAGCAAGCGGGCGGTGTGGATGCTAATCTACATTTTTATGCAGAGGTTGATGAAATTTTGCACATGTGACCTTCAAAACAAGAGGAAGTTCACTGTCTAGATTTGATTTTGAAAACTCTATGTAACTTATACTTCTCAAACCTACCTTACACCCAACATAATAAAATTGCAAAATATATTATGAAAAAATGTTTTGCAATTTCAGATTTGTGATGCACTCAGAGAGAGGGCGTTTGGTGGAAGCTCCTCTTCAAATGCATACATGATTGCTTACCGAAGGGTGTCTATCGAATCTGAGGTCGCCATGCGCGCTGTAGACCTTCCCACTTCAGCTAAGGTAAACAGTATTATTAGTACTAAATTGAAAGTATGGCAACTATCTTTTGCTCGACACTTTGATTAATATCTATATTATTTAACACATTTTCTTTTGTGTACATTTACTTCTTCTACTATAATTAATATTAAAAAAATATTATTTATAATAGAATAGAATGCACAGTTGCGTCCCTCGGATTTTTTTGCCGGAATGCTAGGACTAGATCGTCTAGATCAGCGGTCATTACACTTTTACGGTCAAGGACCAAATAGGAAAATGTGAGATTTTTGACCGCGGGCCGTATACTTATGAATTGGGAGGGGGGGGGGAACTGTCACGAAATCAATAATTTGATTAAAAATTATTTGTAGTATCTTCTTAAGGTAATTCTTTTGTATCGGGTAGTACCGCGTACTACCTCGTTCCTTCTAGTATTCATGATATTGTGTCAATTCTTAATAATAATCATACATAATAGATTTAAGATGTAGTATTTTTTTTTTAATATTTAGTAAAAAAAAAAAAATTATGTATACCTATAATTAAAATGTTAATTTTAATTTTCATTAATAATTCAATTTATCGTAGATATGAATGTAATGGTGCACACGTGGTAAAAATGATTGCAATACGTACAATAACAAAAATTAACCAATATTAAAGTTTACTTTGCTTTATTAGTACGTCATTACCGTGTTTTTTGTCTTTTTTAGACACAATTTTTTTTACCTGCCCACTCCCTGTGCCATCTCAACGCCCCCTAATTTTCTCTGGGTCTTTTACTGCCCCCTTTAAAGTATCAAAGGCCCACTAGGGGGCTTTATCGCCCACTTTGAGAACCTACTATGATGTACACTATGCAAGCGTTCAAAATCGATTTAGGATGTAAAAACCAACTTGGCGTTTTAAAATCAAATGTCAATCTATTAAATTAACGTTTTAAAATCAATGTTTTAATATCATAAATGCACAAAATATTAGAAAAAAAGAAAAAGCAGGTTAATTTAATTGTACAGGAAAAAAAAAATTAAAATGAAAGCCGCAAAATGGCCGCACAAATATCTGCCACTTTCTATGTGAGCAGACCACGGGTCTAGATGTTAGGTGGTGCACTGTAAATTGCAATGGTGTTAGTAGCACATATGCTGCTCAATGGGCATACTTAAAATCCCAAGGTTCTTGAACTTATTATTATGCTTATGTCCCTGACATCTTCACCAGGCAGCACAGAGACATGACCAACCTATTAATGATTATGCCTTTGAATGACTACACTCTTAAACCGCCTTATTTATGATGAACACATTTTTCAGTTAAACCTTAGTGACTTCACAATGGCAATAAATATTTTTTTAAATCAAGACTGCATCTCAACTGATAGTATTAATGTAATGGTTATTATTGTAATGTTAAGATGATCTGTTTTTTGTAAAATTTATTTTATAAATAATAGATAAAATAAATAATTTTGACTTCTTCTAAAATATGTAAAAGTATAAAGCACTGGGTGTAAAACCATAAGTTCTTCACCAACTAATTTTCTATGGGATGTGGAAATGAAATGAAACTATCGAAATAGATCCCTGTTTTTTGGGGTCAACTCGAGGTTTCTGTTCAAACAAGACCACACCTATGTTGAAATGGATGGGTCTGCAAATGTTACATCGACATTGTCATCCTGGATCCAAGTACAGACCCAATTCACATCAAAGATGAACATATTAATAGCAAAGTGGTTAAGTTTCAACAAGCAAACTTTCTGATGAGAAACTTTATTTGACATATAAAAGTGGCAAGTGAATTTTAAGTACCTATATTTGTCAAGTGAATTTAAAATTCACCAAAATCCCATTAATATTAAAAAAGAAGACGGGGCTAAGCTCAACAGTTCTTGATATCCTCTAATTGACAGCTACACCAAAACTAATCACTGAAAACCTTGAAAAAGCGAATGTAATACCAGCCCTTAGAGGCTGACGCAAATCGCATCACAATAGATCCCATATCTCCCTGATGATGTCTGACTAATCAACTGGATGATGGAAATACTTATGTGTTAGAAGTTGTACAAGATATAACCTCCCATACTATTTCAGATATTAATGAAGGAATATCTGTATGAGAAGATGGAAAGTGTCTACATACTGTATATCCACTTGCGGGTTAAAGATAGCACTTTGGTGCACACTTTCTACATCAACGGAGAGGCCACTGTGGAAGAACTGTTGTCGGATGCTATTCGGGTATTCCACGAACACACAAGTGGGGACATTCACCGTTTCAGGTAACCCATCCCTGAGCCTGCTGGCTGTCTCCCAACCGACACACAGTATCTGCAACCTACACTCAATGCTTTTACTACTCCTTTGGTGTTATCTTTGACTGCTTCTTTTTTAACCAATTACCTTCTATTTTCTTGCAACGCACAAATGTCTGGATTCAGTGAAGCTATCGCATCCCCAATTAGGGGTGCGATGGTACGTGGCTATTCAGATCTGGTCACCAAGCACGGCTAAGCCATTTCAAGCAGTGTTTCAATTTTGAACGGTCTTTTACCATGGCGATTCATACATAGCCGACCACTTCTGCTCTGATGATGAACGCTGCAAGGCTGTCCAATATAAATGGAGTACTTCATTTTTATTTTATTTATTTATATTTTTATTTCACCTTTTATAAAAGAACAAACAAAATAGAAAAATCCAAATGAACTACTTTTTAATTGTTTGTCATTGGAAACTTTTTGCATTGAAAACTTACTACATATACAATAAAAACACATAAATTTGTTACTTATTTATGTTTTATTTTATTGAAAAGTTAATGCTTTTTACAAATATGGAAAACTTAGTATACTATCTATTTTTACTGTTGTTGGAATGGCTTGGTTTATCACTAGTAAAAGGTGGGTCCGTGCAAACAAATGTATTCAAAACATTGAAACATTTACACAAAGCAAAAGTTTTCCATCGGCAACGGAAAGCAAAACATTGTGTATGGATACACAAATTTTTATGGCCGCACCCCAATGTTTCAACGTTTTCAAAACGTTTTGTGCTCAGAGCTTAATAAAGTTTCTTTGCATGTGTGTGTGTATTTCAGATAATTTAATTCAATTTATTACATCTTTTTGTTGTCTTGTATCGTGTGCTTCTTTTGTGTGGTCGTCCAATGGTATCTATTAATATAATTCCTGTGTTATTAATTATTATAAGAAATAATTATTAGCCTGAAACATTCATCTACATTGAAAAAATCTCCCGAGAAAAGATACATGCCGCTGACAGGACAGAGCATTTGACCGAAAATCAGAAGGACGCGCAGTCATGACCTGTTGGCGGCATGTATCTTTTCTCAAGAGATTTTTTCAATGTAGATGAGTGTTTCAGGCTAATAATTATTGCTTATAATAATTGTTACCTTTTGTGTTAAAAATCTTGTCTTAAACATTTGTTTATCAATTTAAAAAAAAAAAATATATATATATATTTATATATATATATGTATTTGACGAGTTAAAATATTTCACCAAAAAAGTAGACATAATTTGTCTTGAAGCCACCTAGTGAGAAATTTAGCCCTCACAATGCCTTTCTCATATAAATAAATTTTGTTGTGTGCAGGTGGAAAAATGTAATAAGCAGTAATTGTTAAATGAAACACTAGTATGTATTGAATAACTTGGCGGGTAGGAGATAAGCTGCCGTAGCTCAGTGGTCAGAGCATTTGACCGGAAATCAGAAATATTATATCAAATCCTGTCGGCAGCATGTATCTTTTCTCGGTAGATTTTTCAATGTATATGAGTGTTTCAGGCTAATAATTATTGCTTATAATAGTTAATAATACAGGAATTATATTATATTTTTGTGGTATGCATAAAAACTTGTCTTAATAACAACAACTCTTTCCTGAATGTATCTACAAACTCCTATCGCAATGAATTTCTCCCCTTATACTCATATCCCTATTAAAGTCTTACTTTCTATCCAAAGGTGCACCAATTAATAGGAATATGTAAAAAATATATTAAAAAAAACTCAGCTCAATCCAATAATGCAGAATTCAACAAAATTATTAAAATAACTGACCAAATTATATAATTTTTTTCAGAGATGGTTCCAAATTCAGTTCGGACTCCCATTGTGGGGCCAGTGTCTATGCACCTCACAGGAAATTGTGTTTCCAACACAGACTTCCCAAAGAGTGTTCCATTATCTCTGCTGAATGCATAGCTATCAAAGAAGCTTTACTACTCGTCAAATCTCTCAACATTCAGAAATGCCCTCATCCTTTCAGATTCCCTTAGCTCACTACAAAAAATAAGCGCATCCCTCTCAATTCCAGAGCGACTCTCTTACCTGCTCTATCAAAGTCCTCCTACATTCCATGTTGCTAGCTCAAGTGTCAGTGGTCTTGGCCTGGATCCCAGGACACCTTGGTATTGTTGAAAATGAAAAGGCTGATTCTATTGCTAAGGAATCCATTGTCCATGGTCCGTTCGAGACTATTTCCCTATTTTAAAAAATAAGTTACAACGCCAATGGTCTTCTGAATGGAAATCATCCTCTCTGATAAAAGGTCAAGAGTACTCATTAATTCAACCTTCTATTCCTGTCAAGCCCAGGTTTCACAAATAAACTTCCATGCCTAAAAAATACATCTCTTCAATAACTCTAATGCGTCTAGGTCATACTTGTTGTCTTAGTCATCTCGCCAGATTCTACATAGTCAATTCGCCTTGTTGTGATTGTGGTTCAGAGGATACTTTAGACCATAATTTTTTGAGTGTCCTATCAATAACCAATTTCCAAACTTCATACATGAATTGGTAAAACTTAAAATTGAATTCCCTACCAGTGTACCCTGTCTTCTTAGTCGCAACTCTCCTGAAATTCACTATTTGTTAGCAAAATTTATTTGTAAAAATGGCCTTAACATTTAAGCGTCAATCACATTTCTTTCTCTTATGCATTTGTTCTTGCAGTGTTATTTTGTACAATTGTACAGGTTCCTATTTTAGGGTTCTTCCTACTCTACAATTTTGTAATTACTATTAATATCAACTCTGTATAATCATATGAATATTTGTATAACTTGTATAATCATATGAATATTTGTCTTGGCCCACTGTATATATTTGCTAATATAATTTATCTATTGCATGTAAAAAACTGAAAATGTAAATAATTTAAAAATATCTGAAAATGTAACTAATTTAAAAAAAAAAAAACTGAAAATGTAAATAATTTTTAAAATATGTAACTAACTTTAAGAAACGAGAAATCACCCTTAATGGGTGAAAGCTAAATAAATAATTTTAAAAAAAAGAGAAAGTTTAATTACAAAAGCAAAACAACCAGCGCGTTGACATTTGACGTTTTTAAATTTTTAGAATTCACTCACTATTCATATTATACTTATCACAATGCTGGGGAGGAACATATGATAATATTTTAAATCCACTCAAAATAGTTAAAAGATTTTCTAACTTTACTTATTATTTACAATAGCCGTTATTACTAACTTACACAATATTTTAATGTACTATTGAGCTAGAATTCCCTCACCAAACACAAGAGCATTGTCTCTATGGTGAGGAAAGGCAACATTTTTTGTTTTTTTGATTCTTAAAAAACTTATGTAACCGATGTAATTTTATTTGTATTCTAAATCATTATTGCCAAATATATAAATAAAAAAATGTTCCTGGAGCTCTTTCAAAATATGAGAATTCATTCCATACAAAATGTATGAAAAAATGAATTTTCTTCATAACTTTCTTTTTTGTGAATTTTCGCGATGTTTTAATAGTTATTCTGTTATCCGGGGCGGAGACAAATCCAACAAATAAAAGATCATCAAAATCGGTCCAACAGTTCTTGAGTTATAAATGGTGTAACTACTGCACAGAGTCAAGGGTTTTTTTAGGAATTTTAAATCTCCATATAAGAGGTGGCGGCCAAATTCAACCGTGGAGCGCACTAGCGATTTGTACACGTTTAGCAGTTGTGTACTATTAAAGTATCTGCGGGCTCTGTACAGTACGCCTAGTTTTTGAGTGGCTAACTTTACTCTGGCTTCTCCTAATTTTACTCTGGTTTCGATGGAGCCCCCATATCTGAACTGGTCATTATAAGACGGATTTTAAAAGTTACAATATGAGAACAGTTTGTTTTCAGCGGTTAGTTAATCATAATTTCATAAAAAATGTGCACTGAATTCAGCAAAACAAATTGATTTTTTGAAGGTAGTAGTAGTATTGGCTAACAGTATAGGCGACACCAGGAAACACAGTCCCACCCAGTAAAAACTATGGATAGTACATCTCTTATATTTAAATATATTTGGTGGAGAGAGTTATACGAAGTTAGCAAGGAAAAGTAACATTAGTAAATCGTTATCATTATCTGATTTGAAAGGTAAAAGGGATAAAATTTTCGACTATATAGCCATCTAAGTTGAAGAATTTTGGAAAACGTCAAACTCTCAAGTGTTCCGAAAATTCTGTTGTTTCTTTAAGATTCCAGTAATCTGAAAATTGGTTAAACCGAAGTCGGTTTTTGATTGTTTAGATTATAGTATTGGAGTATAGTACTGTATTGCATGTGATAACTAGAAACTAATTCTTTGTTCTGTTTTATAGGCTTATTACCTACAACTCCGTAAAAAAAGTGCTAAAAGAAGTACTTCCAAACGATAAGACCTTAACAGAAGTTAATCTACTGTATGACATTCAAAATTTAATGTTGAAGATCTGCGATCCCCTCAACAACGTTCAGAAACGGGATCAGGTGGAAAATCAGTTTCCACTCTGGCACTGCGGCAAGAAACTCCCGGGGCAGATAATAATCATGGACAACCACCAATACCTCACCAACTGCGATTTCTTCAGGAACGTTGCCGCCCTGTCCATAACGGACGAGTACTTCAAGGCCTATGTATCAAGCATGAGCAAGTTTATTTCACAAGTATTTGTAAATCAGTCTCCACTCCAGGAAGGAAAAATTATAAAGAATAACAATGACAAACAGAACCTCAGTATTGCGAGGCCAAACGACAGATACATATCAATTGATCCAAAGGTAAATTTTATTTATTTTTATAAAAGAAATACGCACATTCCCGGGTTACAAACTTGACCATACATTAAAAACTCCTCTCATTAGAAATGGAAAGTATTAACAAAACAATTGAATCCACAACATGTTAGTTGGGACCTGATTTTTATTATTATTACCCGATCATTTTATTTTAGCTTTAAAATGGACAAACGGGTGTTTCGGTGGTGTCCATCAAATTTTCGCATATGTTTACCGGTACACAGGGAATCAAGGGTGCTAGCTCTTTCAAGCAGGCTCCATGCCCTCCAAATGCTTGTAGAACAAACTCAGCATGCCCACTGCCCACATTGCATCAGAGATAGAAATCGGTTTATTATCGGAACCACCCTCCTTTGCACAGAATCAAGTAATGTTAACCACTCCGATATATCGCGAATGTGCACTTTTTGTGTCTTAAACGACATGTCAGATTTATGAAAACTTTATGTTATTTCCGCTTTACAATTAAAGCTCTATAAATGAAACATTTCTGAACGTAACCGAATACGAAAAACTGTTTTTGAAAGGTTACAAAAGAAGCTTTCAAATTGTTATATTACAAATAAATATTAACATTTGTAAATATTAAAATTTAGAATGCAAACATAAAAAAAATTTAAAAATGACTCACGCGATGTTTTATATGAAAACATTACTAAAATCACGGATTATATAAAAAAAAACAATACTTATTCTATCGTATAAATGAATAATAAACAATTTAGTCACCTCGCTTTTTTATTATTTCATATAAGAATATTTAATAAAAAAATAACAATGCCTAACAGTGGGTAGGCAATTTGGCAGTCTATCATGTATCTTACAGAAAAGGTTTTTTTTATGTATTTCTATGAACAACTTGAATAGTGATGGGTGGCTTGATTTATTATGGAGCTTATACTTTTTGTTTGAGGGATGTCACTAGAATAATAACGGAGTAATAACGATTTCTGTGGAAACACACGCGTTGACGTGAAAACACGCTTATTGTACTTGACTGATGTCGGCATATTAACGTGTATATTTGCTTATGTTGCTGAGTGGTTAAATCAAAATAAAAATAAATCTTATTCTCAGATCAAAATTAACAAAATGTCATTTGTCGCGAGCCACCCGCGGGCTATTAACCTTTTTGTATAAAGAAACTGAAGGACAAGGTCACAATTGCTTGCGCCAATATCATTCTTGACGTAACCGTTGATTTCATTAATGTAGCTACTCGGAATATTTTTAAATGAATTTTCTATGACTCGGTTCACTTTTGCCAACTGTCAATGGCGAAAAAAATCAATATTTTATCTTTTCAAATGAGTATAAAGGTCTTTATTTATTTGAAAACTCTTTTGATTTTATGTTTTTTCATATTGGGTATGTATTCAGATTTGTGTAGAAATAAGAAAATCAGGTTATTTTTGTGTGATTATATTTTTTGACAATTATTTCCAAAATGGGAGGTTTTTAATCTTTTTTTTTTTACCTAGCTATTCTAGAAAACCTCTTGATATTATCATGTGATATACATGAATAAGATATATTATATTTGGTAAACAGAAAACAATCGCAAAAAAAAACAATTTCTTTGTTTTTATATGGATATTTGACCAGAAGTCGTCAAACTAATTTCCGCACTCTTTTTCGAAATACCACCCGACATTCAACAGGTTAAATGTGAAGAAATTTGAATGTGAAGAAAAAATTTCAAAGTTAAACTGTGTTACCATAGTTACGTAGCCTGGTGTTACCATAGTAATGATAGTTTTTAGTTCCAATTCAATAAATTTCTACATTTTATTGCAGAAAAGTCAATAGGCATCGCAAATTAAATAAAAATAGAAGAATTTATCCAAGACACTATCTAGATAGCATTTGGTTCAAGAAGAATCTTACAATCATACCTAAAGAAAGCAGTCAATAAAAAAAATATGTTAAGAAAACGAAGACAATGTTGGTAGTTCTCAAAGTATGGGTACAGTTAAAAAAAACAAAGGGGATAAGGTCCCGTTAGCTCAGTGGTAGAGCAGCGCCCCGACAAGGCTAAGATCCTAGGTTCAATTCCTAGATGTAAGGGGGCATACATTAATTACGTGAGCTCAAAAGGGGGGGGGGGGGGGTCCAGCAAAATCTCACGTTACTTGAAAAGAATATACGAAGTGGCCCAAATTTATCTCACCAAGGGGGGGGGGGTCTAGATTGGAAGAAAACTGCTCACATAATTAATGTATGCCCCCTAATTGTATCTTTTTCTGTTTCAACTTTTCGATTTGAGAGTCACTAATATTGTCTTCAGTGATTAGTTATTATTAGACATCGGATTATATGCACTAACAAAGTGCCAAAATATGCATGCAAATATGCACTAAAAAAGGCCGAAATATGCACTAAAAACTCTTGAAATGCCTAAAATATGCACAATGCAAAATAAAAAAACCATTTTTATTTGTATATATTTTAATTAAAGACGATACAAAAACAGCGAAATATTCTTAAAATTATGCATAGTTTTTGTGTCAATATACAATTAAGAATTTTTCCAAGTTTTCAAGCAAAAAATTTTGATGTTTGTCACCCAAAACGCCGAAAACGACTTCTCTACGTCAACTGAGGTCATCTGACAAAGTTTAAAAATATTGGTGCCATTTCTGGAGATACCTGTTTATGCAGGGTATGTATGACCTGTGCCGTTGATGTAGGCATTAATGTTCTTCATGTCTTCAAGACTCGGATTTTTAAACAAAATAGCGTCTAACTTTTCACGAATCTTTTCTGATATTGAATTGGGAAGAGCGTTGGCGAGTTCAATTATTGTTTCCAGTATTTCTATTGATTTAAATAGAGGAAGGTTTTTTGTTTCCAATTTCTCTATGGTATCTGGTAACTTGTGGAAATGTGTTGAGATGAGGGCGATATTCTGTATAATGGATGCGTCTTCAAACGCTTAATATGCACGATTGGGAAAAAAAGGCTAAAATATGCATTAACGCCGTAATTAGAGAGTTTTTTTGAATATGCAAATATGCAAATGCATATAATCCGATGTCTAGTTATTATGAAAATTTATAATTATAAATCTTTATTAATTAAGTACCTACTGTTTATATGCAAATTTTTATTTTCTTTTATTTACTTTTGTACCTAAGCAACACTTAAACTATTATATGATGTACTTCTTTTTTGTAGTTATAAATCTTAAAATTTTTGTTCAATAAAGATTATTATTTTACGGTGCTCCAGATTTTATGTCCGGGTTGAATCTTTCCCAAATGAAAGACTCAACCCTTCCACACACTTTTCCACAAATGAATATCTAGTAAATGAACGCAATGTAAGTGCACTATATAAGAATAAAACAATACAAGAACAATACGTAAATCCACCAGAAACATAATGGGAAAATATTTCACCGACTCCAGATATTTTCATATCAGAGGGTTCGGCTCTGATGAAATCCTAACTGGTTCGATAAATCCTACTGATCCCTCAATATAAATATTTAAAAAATCTTTCGTAATCCTACATGTATTTAAAATGACCGACTTTTGCATTTTTATGTACAAATTTTTTGACAAATCTAATACGCCTAAATTTTGAATGAGAGAGCTAGGTATAATGCCAGTAGCCGAAATAACAAATGGTAATATTTTTATAGTCTGAGAATGCCAAATTCTTTTAATTTCATTTCCTAAATCTGTATATTTTCTTATTTTTTCAGAAATAGTTTTCTGAATATTACAAGAATTTGGAATAGCGACATCAATGATATAAGTTATTTTCTTAATTTTGTCATGTAAAACTATATCGGGTCTATTATGACTAATTGTTCTGTCTGTCAGAATAGTTTTATCATAATAAATTTTATAAAATTCATTTTCTAAAAATGAATTTGGTTCATATTCATAATATGTTCATATTCATATTATTATTATTATTATTTTTAATTAAAATTCATTTTCTAAAAATGAATTTGGTTCATATTCATAATATGTTCATATTCATATTATTATTATTATTATTATGTAATTAAAAATAAGCCAATATTCTGGAAACCTTACTTGTAAATTTTGCAGCATCATACTGAATAGACTTTAAAAATAAGAATGCAGTTCCTAATGAAGATATTATTTTTCAGTACTTCAGTGAAGATGTGTACAATAAGCTGGTGAAGCTATTTGTTTGGCTTGCCACCAGGGATCGGAGAGACAATCTGGCAATCGCCTTCAATCGCCGCTCTGGAGTTCTGAATGTTAATGTTAAATGGTTGCTACATTTTCCTCTTACATTTTAGACTGTTCTCATAGAAGGATTACTTTTTTAATTGTGTCATAAATTAGAACATGCTTCCTTAGTAACATTGGTTCTTGAAGATATCGTTATATGTTATTGTTTAATTTATGAAAATAATATTAACAACTCAGAACCTATTGTTTTACCGGGACTAACACTATCAATGGGCTACCGATATTAAATTAAATTCGATAATTTTTAAGAGCGGTGTCCATGTTCCACTGGGACACTATTTTACTTCAAGCTATGTCGCGCATTGGAAATTTCAAAAAAGGTCCCCATGAGCTAACCTCATTAAACGCATTTTCTACAAACCTTGGACTGCCATCTTTGGAATGATTGCAAACTTCTTACCAGAATATATTTGTATCCCAGACGGTATCTCGGAAATACTTACCCCAAATTAAATAAGTAAAATCTTTTTTAGGACCCATTTGTGACATTATTTTCATTTTTTTATTTTCGGTCTCTGATTTTATTTTAATGTTCAATGAGAGTTGTTAAATTTATTTTCAATGATTAAATATTGTGTTAATTTTGTCCATGTTTATTTTCTCCTTACATAGTCTATTGATTATATAATATATTAGTATATTATATATTTGGAAGTCAGGTTTTGTTTGAAAGTCTCGTGTAACTAAAGGTATTCCAATATACAAATTATGTTAATTTGAAGCAATCTCATCTCGAGGGATTGAAACTTTTATACTATTTCTACAACAATGTAGGAGGGTTAATATTGATAAAAGTAAATAATGGAAACTTTATTGGGCGATACAAGTAACTTATAGCAATAAGTAAATACGCATTCTTAACATTTTTGTATTTATTGTTCACTTCTGGAAATTTTAAATAATGTAAGGTACATTCGTAATAACAAAGGTCCCATCTGCAGATGTGACCATATCTTTTTCTGATTTTTCTGTTACAGATTTTTTATCGAGTTCTACTAATATGTATTGCATTGCAATGTAACTTTTTTTTACTTCCAGTATAATTTCCAGTAGTAGTGAATGTTTAAGGTCTCTTTAGTGTTATTATTACATATTAAGTGTATTATAGATTGTTAAGCCTTCCTAGTGTAATATTTGTATTATCGATGCAAATTGTTTTGTCATATTCCTGGTCACTTATTTGGATGGTTATTATTTATTTGTTCCAATGTTTGTAAATTGATTGTTTGTGGTTTAGGTCAAATAGCATTTGAGGATAATGTTTTATCTGGTAATGTGAGGTGCAGTGGAAGTGGAAAGTACACGGAATGTAATATGTATTGATTGCAGATAATATTCCCAGATTTAAGCAACACAACTAATCCCAAGGCCATTTAAGTGTAAGTCTGTTGCTGTTGAGCACTTGTTTTAATAATAATTTATTGTCGTAACATGCTTTTCATAGTATCTACAAATGTTCAACTGTCATATTATAAGCATTTATTTTCTACGTACTTTACAAATATTTAGTATGTGGTACTGCTAAAATTCGCCAGAATCCTTATTATCTACATATTTAACATTGAGTCCAGGATTGGTTAAATTTGCAGTTTAAAAAAGAATTCACATTCGTTTTTAAAGTTTCACGGCCAAAAGTATTTTCGTTATTTGTTTTTGGGGTGTTATGCCATGTTGAGCTACCTCCTTATTTAGCCAGGAGGCTAGGCTAGCGAGAAGGAGGTAGCGCAACACAGCATAACTCCCCAAAAACAAATAACGTAAAATAATTCACACTGTTTTTTCTTTTAATTTCTGGGCGCTGCTAGTCTGGGTGCTGTGATGTGAATGATTAAACATGTTGATGGACCTTGCATAGGTAGATTTGTTTAATTGTGATTGTATTTAAGGTTATTTTTTCTGATTGGTATTATGAAAAAATTTATTAAAAATTTACGCATTGTTATTTTATTGTAACAATACACAAATATTTTGTTTCAATGTTATTGTGCTAGTAATTTTTATCCATGTAATATGCAGTACCGATCAAATGGTATGAAACCCAGTACAACATTATACGTAATATTTTTTAGCTTTAAAAAAAGTAGTTTTATAAATACAAATTTATAAATATGTAACAGAAAGAAATATATTTTCGTAATATTTCAATTTTAGTGATCCAATATATTATTAATAATTAATTATAAATATATTGGCTCCAAATATAACCCACGTAATAATGTTGTATGTATTTGAAAGTTTGGAACTGAAAAAGTGAGAACTGCATCTAAGGGGCCATCCATAAATTATGTCACACCTTAAGGGAGGGGGAGGGAGTAGAGAAGTGTGACATTTTGTGACAATGCCACAATTTAACACTGTCTTACCTATCTTATATCTACATGGTTTTACAACAAATGCCTTTTTTTACATTAGCTTCATTGAGAAGGCCCTGGGGATAGTAATTTTCCAAAGGTTTCCCTGTGGAGCAACAATTTACTCCACTTTGATTCACAAGCTGACTAAAAGAAGAGTAAAACTTTTTTCATGTTTTGAATGCAGTTATACAAGCTCTCAAAAGAGAGATTTAAAAATCCACAGCGCGATCCACAGTGGACAAAAACCGTTTTCTTGTTTTGAATATAATTATGTGTGCACTACGAATAGAAATCTAAAAAAATCACACGTTTTCCCATAGTGGATAAAAACTTTTTTCGTGTCCCGACTGCAACTATTCATAAAATATAAACTATTCTACAAAATAACAACTAAAACGTCACATATTTACCCACAGAAGAGAAAAATCTTTTTCATGTCCCGATTGCCACTATTCATGTTATTACAAGGAACATCTAAAAAATCATATGTTAACCCACAGTGGACAAAAACCTTTTTCGTATCCAGACTGCAACTATTCATGTTCTCGAAAGGGACGTCTAAGAACACACTCGCTGATTCACAGTGGAGAGAAACTTTTCGTGTCTTGACTGCAACTATTCTTCTTCTTGAAAAAAAAAACTGAAACCGCTCTTGTGACTCAGTGCTGAAAAACCTTTTTCATGTCCCGACTGCGACTATTCATGCGCTACAAAACGGTATCTATAAATTCACATGGTTAACCACAGTAGATAAAAACCTTTTTCTTGTCCCGGGTGCAGTTATTCAAGTTCTCGAAAGGGAGATTTAAAAATCCACAGCGCGATCTACAGTGGAGAAAAACCTTTTTCATGTTTTAAGTGTAAACTATGTATGTACTACGAAGAGAAATCTAAAAAAATCACATGTTTTCCCATAGTGTATAAAAACCTTTTTCATGTCCTGGCTTAAACTATTTATATTTTACAAAATAACAACTACAATATTCAGGACAAAAAAAGGGTTTTGATCCACTATGAGTCAGCAAGTGATTTCTTAGATATCCCATTTGAGAGTTGCAGTCGTAACAAAAAAAAGGTTTTTCTCCACTCTGAAGTGGATTTTAAAATCCCCTTTTGAGAACTTTCTTAACTGCATTCGAAACATGAAAATTTTTTTACAAGATAATATAATACTTAATAATAATACTTCAATTTGTTTATTTTCGAAAAGAAATAATCAATCGCTTTCTACCCCGGATATTACAAGTTGTTGCTAGCATTAGCACCTCGCGCACTTCCACTTTGGAGCGATCGAGTCCCACGCCACTTCAGGCCGCCACGCAGAAAAGTCTCGCAGTGGACATGTGCGGGGTGCTATTCACCTGACATGCCGTTTTAGTAATTTATATCTTTACATGTGACATCGCAAAGCTGAAGCCCCACCCATACCCCCTGTCACACAATGTCACACTTCTTTACTCCCCCCCCCCTAATGTGTTACATAATTCATGGATGGCCCCTAATCTGTGAGGAGGATGGTTATAATCAATATTGACTGTGGAAAGACAAAAGGGTTCATCCAACAACTGAACATATTTTTTGTTTCGACTCTTTCTGTCTATTCTGAAAAAAATATTGGTTGTACATACCAAAGATTTTTTTAAAACTAGTTAGTAAAAAAAAATAATAGAGTAATGTAGGTACTAGGTAGGTATGGTTTTGAAGAATCTATGCGGATTTGAAAGAGTATTATACTTTAGGTTTAAAACTCATTTCCCTATTTTAGCAACAACATTCGTCAATAAGGAACTCCAGTCCAATTTTAATTTTTTTTAATGAATAATGACCTTCTAACTTAAATAACTGCGTATCTATTTTTATTTTTCGAATTAGTTTTAGTAAAAAAAATTGTCAAATTTTTCATTTTTCAACATCCCCAGAAAACCACCGTATGTATAGTAAATCGTGTGACGTCATCACTCACCAAAAGTTATTTTTATTTTCAACAGGTTTTGTCATTTTTTATGACAGTTATATGACTATTCAATAAGTTAAAACATTATTTAGGTGGAATTATTTATTTATTATATTATATTATTAATTATAGATTATATTTTTCTATATTATTACGGGGGAGAGTAGTATAAAAATTGTATGAAATTATTGTTTTTTAAGCTTCACGAATCATAATCAATATTGCGGAAACCAAAGAATAGCATCTCCCACAAGCACAGAAGTCTCACAGTGAACTGTGCTGTAAACCTATCAGTCTTTACGCAGCGGCCCGAAGTGGCGCGGGACTCGGTCGCTCCGAAGCGTGCGTATGGGATCAGCTGTTCAACATCGGCCATTTTGGAATTCGGAGGATTGGCCGTGCAACCAGCATTATGATTTTTTTGTACAGTAGTTTTATGAATAATTAAATAATAGAGGTACCTCTATTTTTTAAACTGAATTATTTAGGCCCAAATAATGTTTCAATAAACACAACAACTAAATCTCTATAAACAGTATGTCAATAAATGAAATGTTGATAATATGATTGCTTGTGTCATACATTCCAATACAATGACTGTAAAATTGTGGTGAGCATTGACGTCACCACTAAACATTCAATAATATCAACTTGACGGTGTGTTTCAATGAGACGATTAAAAATGGACTTTTTAATAATTTTTTAAAAACTCTGCGTTTATATTAGGTATTGCATAAAATTTATTTATTCAGAACCAGCATTTATTGCTGTATATGAACATATTTTTTAAAGCCATAATATTTTTCACTGGAGTTCCTTATTAGCACTACTTTATAATTAGATGTAAAATATTATGTCGTCAATAAGTATCGCAAAAATGCCAATATCCAAAAAAAGCTGAATGTCAAGCAATAGCATTCTTCCAAACTAATAATATAAAAGAACATTATTTTTAATTATGTAATAAAGCTGGAGAATTTGTGTGCGCTTTTGCAATAAACGCCAAATAATAATTAAAAATATTAACTTTCATTATTAGAAATAAACATTTAATTTTTTAAATATTAAAATTTTGAATGCAAACATGAAAGTTTTAAAAACGGCTCACTTTTTTTTCGTCTAATCACTTTATAAAAATTATTGATAAAAAAGACACATTTTATTTAACTAATGTATTATAATTGTCACCTTGTCATTTTTGTAGAATTAACTTAAATGTCAGATGACACAGGAATCTGGTCAAAATTTTGTCGGAAACTTTGGTGTCATAGATGTGCACATTTTAATTCTTCTGTGGTTAACTTCTAGATTTGAATGAAAATTCCGTTTAGATCATTTATATTATTATTTCTCACCATGATAGTAAGGGAGACAACAATTTCTATGAGTCTATATGAGCCATTCACAAAAGCGAACAAATTGTCTCTAAAGTGATTATAGAAATAGTTGCATATTATGTACAATTTCAAAATTTTGGTGCTCGCCTGATGATCCCTTTAGTCTTTCCATCCTCGATACTATTATGATGTAAACAGATATGTAGATATAGCTCGAATGGAAAATAACCTCAAATACAGTGCCATATTTCATCAAATTTCTTTCTCAGATCTATCGAGATTGTCAGAAAAGAAACATTTCTTTAAACCTTTTCCGATAGACATAAGATTAATTTTATGTATGGTGGTCCTTCATTCTTCTTAAATGGAATTAGTGATTTTTTTTTAAATTCTCCTAGATGGTATCAGTGAATGATTTCCAGCTAAGAACCAATTACTGTATTATTTTTGAAAATTATTATTATTATATCAATTTATTACTTCTACATACAAATATCTACATTAAATAAATTTGATTGAATAAAATTAGAAATAGTAATCCGACTTGCTTTTATTACGTAACACTTGTGTAAAATGTATTTGCTGTTCTTGGCTGGCTGATGATGCAGCACATCAGTTAATAAGTGGTTGTTTTAGTTAGTAATATATTGAGTGAGTCGTCAAGTTATTTGCTCAAAGAGTGTGTGATTTTACATTATTTGTAATAAATTTATTATTTGACGTGCTTTGTGGTGATTGCCTTTTGTCGGGTAATTTCGATTCAGCCGTACTTTGATTTCAAGACCAATTGGTCAATAAGGTATGACTAGTCAAAAAGTACTTATCCATTGAGGACATAAAGATGACCTCACTTGAGGGTTTGGAGATTGCAGATTTGCTTCCCGAGCAGCAAATCTGCAATTGATATTTACTATACATGGGTTGTGTACAAATTAATAAACTAGACAAAGACAGTAATATAAAGTATTATTTTATTCTAAATTTATTTTTACCTGCAACGACACTGGCAAATGTATTCTTTTGTTAATCTAACCTTTTTTAATAATATTTTTGGTCAGAATGTATTGATTTTTAATATAACCTCTTTTTAAATTAATATAACCTCTTTTTAAATTTTTTCAACACGCCTGATGTGGCAGAATGATTACAAAGCCTTCATAAATTGAAATGAATTGATTTTTAATATATTTTTTTATATACTTACATATATATATTGTTTTGACTAGCCCTTCATGGCAGAATGATTACAAAGCATTCATAAATTGAAATGTATTGATTTTTAATATATTTTTTTTATATATGTACTTATATATATATATATATTGTTTTGACTAGCCCTTCATGGCAGAATGATTACAAAGCATTCATAAATTGAAATGTATTGATTTTTAATATATATTTTTTTATATATGTACTTACATATATATTGTTTTGACTAGCCCTTCATGGCAGAATGATTACAAAGCATTCATAAATTGAAAGATATTGATTTTTAATATAACCTTTTAAATACATTTTTTTTCATGCCTTATGTGGTAGAATATAAGGCATAATTTAAATGTAGGTATTCATTTATAATCATATACATCATTTTTTATTGTAATTATTTTCAACAAGCCGTGTTTAGCAGAATGGTTACAAAGCATTCATAATTTTGAAAAATGTTGATTTTTAAGTATTTTTATATGGTTACCATGTGCCCAAAATATTTAGGTGCTTCAGATTTTATGTCTGGGTTAAATCTTCCCCACAGGAAAGACTAAACCCTTCTACAAAATTTTCCACAAATGATCATCTAGTCAATCCACGCTATGTAAGTGCACTATATAAGTATAATAAATACAAAACAATACAAGAACAATACATCAATCCACCAGAGACCAAATGGGAAAAAAATTCACCGACTCTGGATATTTTCATATCAGAGGGTTCGGCTCGGTAGAACTCCTAACTGGGCCGATAAATCCTTCTGATCCTTCAATATAAATATTTAAAAAATCTTTCTTAATCCTACATGTATTTAAAAAGACTAACTTTTGCATTTTTATATATAAATTCTTTGACAAATCTAATAAGCCTAAATTTTGAATGAGAGAGCTAGGTATAATGCCAGTAGCCGAAATAACAAATGGTAATATTTTTATATTCTGAGAATGCCAAATTCTTTTAATCTCATTTCCTAAATCTGTATATTTTCTTATTTTTTCAGAAAAGTTTTCTGAATATTACAGGAATTTGGAATAGCGACATCAATGATGTAAGTTATTATAACATTTTCATTTTAAATACATGTAGGATTACGGAAGATTTAAAAAAAAAATGTATTGAGGGATCAGTAGGATTTATTGGTCCAGTTAGGAGTTCTACCGAACCGAACCCTCTGATAAGAAAATATCAGGAGTCAGTGAAATATTTTCCCATTTGATCTCTGGTAGATAGTCATATTGTTCTTGTATTGTTTTGTATTTATTATACTTATATAGTGCACTTACATAACGTGGATTGATTAGATGATAATTTGTGGAAAAGTGTGTGGAAGGGTTGAGTTTTTCATGTGGGGATGATTTAATTTGGACATAAAATCTGAAGCACCAGAAATTTTTTTTATTAGTGCCTCACTATTGACTCTTACGTACGTACGTATTGTGAAAAGGTGTCTTATTAAATGTGAGTAATTTATAAGTGAAATTTTTGTGCCTTAATGGGAACCTGTTATAGGTACTAATTAATAAAATGACTGTTTTTTGGTGAAAGAAAAAACTGTCAGAAGTGTCTTACATATGTATTATATCCACCAAATACACAATATTCGTGTGTTGGAATCTGCTCTAATTTTATATTCTGTACCTTTTCCAGATTAGGTACTAAAATGTTTAGTGGGTACATATCTGTCTAATAAAAAAAAACCATTTTAATCCAGTATTTTATTTTATCCTTAACCCTTCGAATAATAAGAAAATAATATCTGTAACCTTTTGCCTGTCAAGTTTCGCGCGCAAAATTCCTGGTTCTTGCCAGGCATCTTAAATTTTCCTATTTATGGGTTATTTTTTAACCCTTTTGCAAAAACAAAAATTGTTCTAAAATCTAGATAAAATAATCTTTCCGATGTGTTTATTAGAAATCAACTTTTTTTTTCTAAATATTAAAATTTTGATATTGGAAATGTAAATTAGCTAAAAAATGCATACCTGCGAATATTGGAATTAAAGTACTTAAAATAGAATAAACTTAAAATTTTAAATACAGATTCCCTTTTTTAACAAAATTTGTAATAAAACTGTCACCTCACTTTTTATCACTTTCATACAATTTTATTTTAAAATTAAATGTTTGTTACGTCAAAAATTGGCTCGAAATAAAACCGTCACTTATGATCGGGTTTGTAAAATATCTCAACAACATAGCTCATATAATCCTAATACAATGAGAAGCATTATTTCTTTGGCTCTCTAACATAAAAGAAATCACAAATATTCGCATGACAGGAAGAGAGATATATAACTTTTAACAATGCACGGTCGCTCTGGGACAATCTGGGTCTCTTGTTATTATAACGGCATATGATGTTTTGGGACAACTTGGGTCTCCTGTGATTAGAAGGGTTAAATGTAAAACCACGCAGAGGTTGAATCCAACATTCAAAGGGAATGTAAGTCATAATCTTCTTATAATATTGATGGTACCCTTACAATATTATATAGTTACACTAATAACTTAGTTTTGATAATTACCTACATCAATTATTCATTTGTATAATATTTTTTTTGTATGCAATATTAAATTTGGGGAATCAAAATAAAAATGTGAATTATTACAAGAATTGTATTTATATATAAACACTTAGATGTATAAGTACTTATCTTCTTATTCAATGATTTATTACATTGATGGGTTATTGTAACAACTTTACTATAAAAAAATTGAATATTCATTTAGGCTTTTAGAAAAGGTCAATAGGTGTCCCATATGAATAAAATCAGATATGTTTATCAGAGACACTATCTAGGTTGCAAACCAATTCTCTAGAACTCTGATCATCTAAAAAGGTAGCAGCCAATAATATGGGGAAAATTATTAGTCAAGAGATAATTTTAAATTTTTATTAGAACAACACTCTTTTTATAACTTTTGAAGGTTATTTATTCCCATAACTGTAATATATCATTGAAAAAGAAAATATTACTAATATCTAAACAAAAATATGGAAGCGAACAAGACATAGAAAAATAAAAAGATAATCTGTACTTATAGTCCAAATGAATAAAATCGTGTATATTTATCCAAGATAATCTAGGTTACAAATCAGTTCTTGGAACAATTGTTTCCAATGAAAAAGGTAGTTACCAATAATATTTTAAAAATTAGTCGAAGATATAACTACATGCTATAACATAACCTAAGTAAGAAACGTGGCTTCCTTATAAGAACTCCTCTTTTCTGATAAGGTACCTATACATGACCAATGATGACCTTAATATAATATTTTGTTAAATATATCTATTATGCATAATGTATTCTTTATGCATATAATACAAAATAAAAATAATAATATTGTTATGTAATTCTGAAATGAATTAATATTGTATTCCAAAATTAATTCATATTGTTAATTCTAAAAAATATGAGATCGGCAAATATGACGTTTAAATAAGAAGTGGCAGTAGCCTGATTGGAAAGGCGTTTGTCCCGGTGAGACGAGAGTTTCTGAATTCGGATGCCAGTTGCTACTGTTATTTTTTTAAATTTTTCTGGGTCTTGTTCTTTTTCATATTGTCGTTTAGATTATTAGTGTTATCTTGTTATTCAATGATATAATATTGTTAATTCTGAATTTAAAATATTAGATCGAAAAATATGACTTAAAAAGGCGAGTAATCTTGGGTTCGAGTCCCTGTTCGACAGTTTGCCATTGCGACCGTTACCTTTTTTTTTTTCTGTGTTCTTTTTTATATTTTATTTTAGATTAATCGTATTATCTTCTTCAATGATGTATTAAATTAATAGGTATAACCTCTAAAAGTTATTAGGTAGGTATATCAAGAGTTATTACAATAAAAAACCAAAAATTAGTTCGCGTTTTCAATCTGTGCGATTTATCTACTCGTACATTATTATTTGATCTAATTTCCGCGCTTTAGTTTTTAGGCACGGCTTTAGTTTTTAGTTAGGTAGGCGGTCACTTGATCAACTGATCAATTTATTGTTGGCGTGGGAGCTTCTACAGTTCTACGTATTGTACTTACATAGTTATTATGTATTGGTGTGCGTTGAACAGCAACAGAGTTCAACGCACACCAACTACATACATAATAGCTATATCTACATCTACATCGCCGCACAAATCACCTTCGTACTTGATTTTGCATCCCATCCTACAGCACACGGCAGCCAATTGGTGAGAACGAAACAGAAACCGCTATGTAAGTACGGCGACATGTTTTAATAATAGCTATCAATTACCAATAGTCTGCAAGTAGGTACTTTGGGCCTCTTAAGAGGAATGGCAGCGCGGCCCGTTTCAGCCTGTTTCATACAAAACTTAAATTTGGATTTGAGGCCAAAACACCCATCCAAACTAAACAACGTTTTTTAATCTAAATTATATAAAGTATCTAGTATGGCTACAAGTTACTTTATTTATTTTGGTTTTAAATTATGACGTATGGGTAAAAATAAGTCAATTTTGCTTAATTTTGGAGACAACTTTGGAATTATTTCAATTATAATTATCAAAAAAAAAACTTGCATTTCATAACGCAATATACCTAATGAAAAATAAAGTTAAGCATAAAACATCGTAAAAATGCATTTTTTTGGATAATTGGGTAAAAAGGTCTTATGTAATTTAAATTTACACCCATCAAAAAGGTATCTGGCTATTCAGATCTGGTCACTAAACATGGCTAAAACCATTTCAAACAACGTTTCAATTCCGAATGGCGGTCTTACACCAGGGCTTTACTAGGACTCTCTTTCATTCTGGAATGTGACGAAAATATACCTAACTCATCTTTATACGACCTTATACGAATTTGTTCTAACTTAAATTGGTCGTTTGTAATTTGAATGTACCTACACACATCAAAATGCTTTCTTTAATATGTTTTATTTTTTTTTTAAATATTTTATACGTCTTCATATTTGCATGTATCTATTATTTTATTGTGACAAATAGGTACCTACATAGGTATCATTAACTCACAAATAATTGCCAAATTGCCTCTGAAACCATTAACAATCTTTAATTACCTAAATATATTTAATTTACAACAAACAAATTAATAAAATAGCACATATCCCTACTAGATATTTGTTATCCAAATTTAAGTTTTGTATGAAAAAGTCGCGCAGCCGTTCCTCTTAAGTACTTCAGTCAGTAGGTATAGAGTCGCAATCCTACGCCTCCACAAGTGGAAAGTAAACAAGATATTGAAGCACCTCACGAGTCACGAGTCACGAGTGTATACTTGAAATCCAGATAGCTGTTTATATCTGTAAATATGTTTGGTATTATGTCTGCTCGGGTGGTATAAGCTGGGGGGCGACATCGACTGTGAATTTGTTGGGAAATTAGGTGCCTTCCTAAAATGTCAACGGAAACACGCGGAAGAGGGTGATAGAATTTCCGAATTTCTGCAATTTTGCTAGCTCAGATAAAACATCTCACTAATTTCATATAGGTACCTACTACTACCAATATTTTTAACCGTTTCGTTGATTGTTTTTCAAAATGTAACTTTGTTCAATGCGGTAAACTTTTTATTGAATTCGAATTCACTAAAAAGACAAAATGTTTCTTGCTTTCACCCTTCAAGGGCGTTCTGATCTTCATTTGAAATTATGAAGGGAGGAAAGATGATTTTTTTATGCTTCTATGACAATTCAGAATCATGCAATTTCAACACCCCTTTGAAAAGTATGAAAATATTTGAAAAATAGGCCATAACCTAACCTAATGTAAACTTAAAAAAAAAATATTTAATGATTTCACTTTTAATGACTTTTCAAAGGAGATTTGCATAATTCAGAGTTGTTTGGTCACCATCAGCTCGTTGATTTCCACTTCCAAATTCCACTCCACTCCTAAATTTTACTTAAACAAACAAACAAAATCAAAATTCAATTAGATATTTTTTAAAAGTCGACTGTGACTTTATTTTACAAAATACCAGTTTGCTGAATACCTACTGGTACGAGTATTTTATCCCTCAAAGCCGAGATATTAATGCTAAAAGTTTAAAAAGTTAACCAAAAGAATCTCCTGACAAATGGGGCTTAATGAATCATGAACTGTTGAGTAATTGTCCGCCATTATGGGGGGGTGGACGGGGGGGGGAGTTCTAATGTTCAGATAACAGACGTTCGGGGAGTTCTAATGTTCAGATAACAGACGTTCAAGGAGCTTCTTGGTTGTCATTTTTGTGCATAGGTAGGTATAGGTACCATTTGACGGCCTCTGTGGTTGAGTAGTTACGATCCTCGACTACGAACCCGGAGATTGCGGCATGCGTACCTAAGTAGGTAGGTACCTACCTAAATTTTATTTGATTAATCTGTTATCGTTCCTAATTCCTTACATAAATACTTGACGAAATTAAAGGAGCATTTTTAATATAATATCTCGTAGAGAATTAAAAAAAAACAATGACAGACAAAGCAACTATATTTCTTTGGTCACCATGAAAAAGGCAGCCGCCTGGTTTGGAGATTCATTTAGAGGAATTGTGCTTAAGATGACATACCTACTTTTTAACAAACAGCAACTAAGGACACAAAATTATCTTCACGCTAAAGAAAATTACATAATTAAAATTAAATGTATAAAACACCGATCATGTCCAAGTGGGTAAGTTGACACACATCAGTTTAAGTTGACATCTATTTATCGGTGCATAATTCTTCTCTTTTTTACTATGTCATCTTAAGCCATTGATATATATATATATACATCTCTATGTCTTAAGCCAACGGTTGCTTTGTCACCTTACCCTGCGAGGTAATATTTATATTTGCTGCCTTTTGTGACTATAAACTTTGAGGTTTTTTAAATCATTCCTCGATATTCATAGACCATAATAATCACAGTCCATAACAAAGTAGTCAATACAATAACAAACGTACCTGATTTTTACAAATTTATCGTCCGAAACACTTTTACAAGAAAAATATTTTTGAGTCACGAAATCACAAAGTTGCACACCACATTTAAACAACGCGATCGGGCGGTCACTAAAGTTTTGAGCGGTGACGCCTCTATGAGCCGGCTGTAAACGACATCTTGGGACTTGTGGCGCGTATAGTTTCACAGATTTAAACACTGTGTCATCTTTCCTATGTATGCCATCTTACGCACAATTCCCCTATATTATACCTACCCATGTAAATGTCTACAAGTAGGTAGGTACTAGATATCGCAAAATAAATTAAATATACAAAAATGTAAACGACAGATTTTTCACTATTTTTAACCCCTCAGACCTCGACCATAACCTACCATTCATCGGAATATTTTCGCTTTATATTAAAATCCAAATGCCTAAATGGAATGTGATCGTATTCGAAAACTAAAAACTGCTTTTGAATAATAATAATAATAATAAATACCATTTTAAATTTTAATATTACAAAATAATCATATAGTTTTTTAACACAACTTTAATTTTATTTTTATTTTTGGGAACTATAAAAAGTTTTAAAAATAGCACACCATAATATTTTTTCTAAATACCGTTCCTGGTAATGAAAAAAATAAAATAACACGTATACTTTATTAGACAAATGTCTTATAAACCTTATCATCACTTCACTTTTTTGTCGTTTTAGGTAAAAATATTTAAAAAAAAAATTAAGTTTTTTTCAAATTGTAGTCAACAACTTTGGTTTCATAAAGATGCACATTTTTATTATTTTGTGATAAACTAAGATGTGAATACCTTCATCTACATAGCGTGGTGTTTTCACCTACCAATACTGCTTAGATCATATTTCTAACTAAAAAGGATATATACAAAGATTTCTACGAGACCCATAAGAGTTGTTCCGAAAAGCGAACAAATTAGCCCGAGGGGTTATAACGGTAAATTGAGCAATATTTTTGTGATATAAATGAAGTTTTGTATTTATTTTTGAACTAAACCGCTATTAAGTAACTTGAAATTAGTAGCTACAGATGTTTGTCATTTATAAACATAAGTTTAAAAAACACTATTTTTTTTTAATTAATGAAATCATATTTCCGTAATTTAAAAGTGAATTTGTTTATTTTACCTTAAGTACCTACTAATTTAATTTATTTTGATATCTACCTAATTCGCTAAATAGGTATCTCAAATTTTATTTATTTTCCTCGTTAAATAAATAATAATGAAACATTATATGTATAAACTAATCACAACAGTAAATTTTGAAATCATTTTTAAACATAATATATCTACCTATGTACCTATCTATATTATTATAAGCATTTTGTAGTACATTCCTAACTCCCATCCTAACCTGCTTGCAATTAAAATATTATGCCTACTGCGATATTTACAAACATTCGCTGTAGGCATGGCATAGGTCGGTTCAACTTTCTACATGCGTTGAGCGCAGGCAGAGTGGAACAATACCTAATAATAATAATGTAAACAGTGTATCAGGCTATGCGTTGTGTGGGCGTTAAATGACCGCCCCGATAATGTTATCTATACAACCTTATGTGCCCACAATATTCTTTCTCGTTCCGGCCGCTGCGGCCAATGCGTGCGAAGAGTGCGGCTATTGTCGCGGGAACATGATTCCGCAAAAAACAACACTGACGCCGTTGTTTTGTTTACAGTTAATATTGCCATAAAAATAAATAAAAAGAAGATGTTTCAATTCCAATAATTGAATAATACAGTTTATTAATTAATTATACGAGTCCATATCATTTAGGCGGGGTAACATAATTTTATCAGATCGTTTTGCATTTTTTAAGAATACAAAATAGCATCTTACATGATTTTTTTTTCTAATTTTTATTAGATAGCTGCACAACAAACATAATGCTGCAGTGCATTGTGTTAATTTACCAATGGACGGCAAATTTCTTACATTTATATTATTGTTCTCGTAAACATAAAACAAAATCGATTCAAGATCCGCATTCAAAAGGCCCAATTCATAATAATAATTAATTATTTGCCACAAATAGTTTATATCACCATCAGTTTTTTCAGGTATGGTTTTAAATGTAGGTAAAATCTGTCAGAGAAGATGATTTTCGTTGTTGTTTTTATTACAGACGTGGTGAATAGAGACATTACCTACCGACATTATTTATATACTGTTAAAGTTCTGTTCACTTATGAAAACAAAAATAATATAAAGCATATAGCAAGAAAGGTCCCTGAAAACATAATAATATTATTTGAAATTTCACTTTCATTAAAATTCATAAAATGTTAGACTAATTTCTAAAGACAGTACCTACACACAAATAACTCGTTTGTCAATAAAACAGGCCGTTTTTTATCTAGCGGGTTGGCAACAATTTGACAGCGTCACCACCTAGACGCTACCTAGGAAATTTTTCACAAAGTTTTTTAGCGTCATATCGTGCTTTGCTTTTCGACATTTTTAATTCAAAACTTTTTTTGTGGATACCTATCTGACGAGAAGAAGCTGCATTTCTTAATAGCTAAGCGTTGTTTGCATCTCTTTAAGAAGTTTTGTTCCCAGGTGAGTAGTACCTATAAACAATTGGTTAGATTAAAAACCATTTTAGACGACATTTCAAGTGGAAAGTTACTGACTTGCTAGGTACGCCACGTTGATTGTTTCCTAAACGGCGACTTATCGAATATCTTATTTCAGGTTCGGATTTGAGGAAGAGATATTATCTTAAGAGATTTGATTGGAGCAGATTTGATCGGAGCTGATTTCATCGGAGCAGATTTCATCGGAGCAGATTGAATTAATTACCATGGACCGTATTTTCTGGTGAGTACCTAATCTCTATCCGTTTCTTTCATACAAGTTTTTTCATAGATTCTTACCAGAATTTCTAACATTTCACTCTTTACACCTGTTTACGGCTAGTTTTACACTTGTAAGTAAACAGATGTTGATAAGTTGGGATAAGTTAAGACCACTTGGGATGAACTATGGCAGGTGACTCGGGAATCGGTCGCTACGAAGTGTGCGTGCGGGGGAGCCTATTAGTTAAACAACACTCCTGCCACAGTTCATCCCAAGTGGTTCGCTACGATAGGTGACCGCGTTTACGGGGTGAGGTTTGTCTAGGTCTTGGCGGGGGATGCCTTTGGATAGAGACCGGTTGCGGGAGACCTTTTGATCTCTCCAGACTGACTCTCTAGACCCATCGCCTTGCACTGCGGTGTGGAAAATTTATCTGGCTATCCAGATCTAATCGCCATACACGGCAAAAGTGGCGCGGGGTGGTGGTAAACACATCCGCCTCCTAAATCTTAAGTAGGTATCTATTGTAGACTAGGAGACGAGGTAGGTAAACCCTACGACATCGAGTACACGGATGAAACTACTTTTTAGTGATAATGGACACTTAGAAAACCTTAAAAAGCTGGTCTGCCGGTGCGCCTCTTGGCAGGAGCCGCGCTGCCATGGAAATAGTCAGCGATTTTTTTCGAAAAAATTACATCATCGATTACACGAACGGGAATGATTTCATATGATAATGGTCGATTATAAAATGAGAAAAAAGCAGGGCTGCCAACCGGCAGCCTGGCAAGTTCGCAGGCAGCCGGCGTCAAAGTGGGGTAAAAAATAGTAATTTAGTAATTTTTACGTCATCGAGTACACGAATGAAACTAATGAATAACTATAGTCCAGATCATTCCGTTTAAGAATTTCTTGGTCTGCCGACCAGCAGCCTGGAAAATTTTTGTGTACGATTTTTTAGAGTTTTTTTTTTTTTTAAATTTATCTTTATTATTATTTTTATTTCATTATATTTTTAAAAACTTTGAATGCCATGTTTTAAAAATATGAGCGATTATGATAAAAAAAAAAAAAATTGAGAGTTCAGAGTGTACCCATCCGTCAGGTGAGTCGTTCAACGCCAAACCACTTACGAAACCTGCCGCGGTGCCCCTCACCGCTGTCGCGTGTCAATATTATTGTACACATTTATAATATTAATAGTCCTTTTAAAATTGCCTAATAGTTCATAGTAGTTGGAAGTTCGAAAAACCAACGCACCATCGCTGTAAGAGCTGCGTTCGTCCGTAAAACGACGGAAATTTCTGAAACCCCGTTCGTTTCATATCGGTTTCGCTTGCCCTGCTGCACCGATTACATCGAATACAAGATCGAAACTAATAAAAAACTGTAGTCTAGATTATCTCATTCATGACTCTTTGGTCTGCCACCAGCAGCCTGGCAGTTTTATGTGTACGATTTTTTAAAGTTTTAATTTTTTTTTAATTCTTAAATAAATTTTTTCAATATCTTTATTATTATTTTTATATCAATATGGTTTTAAAAACTTAGAATGCCAAATTTTAAATAAAATAAGTGGTAATGATAAAAAAAATAATTTTCGGTATTCCGAGTGTACTCATCGGACGGGAGAGTCTTTCGACGCGAAACAACTTATTGGAAACTGACCGCGGAGCCCTTCGCCGCCATCGCATGCCCATATAATTATACAAATTTATAAAAATAATATATTTTTTAAGATAACCTAATAGTCCATAGTGGTTGGAAGTTCGAAAAACTACCGCACCGTCGCCGTAATAGCTGCGTTCGTCCGGAAAACGACGGAAATTTCCGAGCCTCGTCCGTTTCATATCGGTTTCGCTTGCCGTGCTGCATCGATTACGTCGAATGCAAGATCAAAACTAACCAAAAGCTGTAGTATAGATCATTCCATTCATGACTTCTATGGTCTGCCGGCCAGCAGCCTGGCAGTTTTTTGTGTACGATTTTTTAAAGTTCTAATGCATTTTTTAATTAAAAAAAAATATTTTCAATATCCTTATTATTATTTTTATTTCAATATGGTTTTAAAAAATTAGAGAGCCAGATTTTAAATAAAATAAGTGGTAATGATAAAAAAAATAATTTGAGTCTTCCAAGTGTACCCATGGACGGGAGAGCCTTACTGGAAACTGGCCGCGGAGCCCTTCGCTGCCATCGCATTATAAAAATTTATAAGAATTATAGTCTTTTTAAGATTACCTAATAGTCCATAGTGGTTGGAAGTTTAAATAACCACTGCACCGTCACCGTAAGTGCTGCGTTCGTCCGGAAAACGACGGAAATTTCCGGGCCTCGTCCGTTTCATATCGGTTTCGCTTGCCTTGCTACATCGATTACACGAGTATAAGATCAAAACTAACGAAAAACTGTAGTCTAGATCAGGGGTCTCCAAACTTTTCAGCCTTAGGGCCATACTGATGACTCCAGTAAGTTCCTAGGGCCAAAACCGTTTTAATTTTCCTGTCATTATCATTCATGGTTCATGGGGTGAGGTTTGTCTAGGTCTTGGCGGGGGAGACGTCTGCCCGCCTGCTGCGTGGCGGGCCGGATTGAGAGAGGCCTTTTGACCTTTCCAGCTGGACTATCTCGACCCATCGCCTTGCACCGCACTTGCAGGGATGGATTCATACGTCCGTCACTCCTGGACACACTAACCCCCGGATTCCTACCCACCCCTCATACCTCTTCCTTCCCAGAACTTCCTATCCTTCCCTTCCTTAAAAAGATTCTCCACACAGCATCCCCTAAAATGACATAGGCCCTGGTGAAAATAGTTTCCTCAGTGCCTCACGCATGGAGTTAATGTAAAAAAAAGGTACGCTTACTAAATTCGCGAGTTCAATTTCTATTGTGTTGTAGGTACTGTATTTTGACGACTACAACACTTGACGACATCTGATGGTTAGAGGCGGAAATAGGTAGTGATAGTAACCTCTATCCATCGCTAACATAGTAGTACTTTTTCGCGAATAAACTCGTTTGTTCGATATTATACCTACTTGTCTTCAAGCTTTACCTAGCGAGTAAATAAAACCGAGTTACTATCATTCTGTGTTTTTTATCCAACTTATCAAAACAACAATAAGCCATTAGATGTCGCGGGCCTGATTGATGACATCGGTCATTAGCTATCGCGGGCCGGATTGATGACATTGGCGGGCCGGACTTGGCCCGCGGGCCGTAGTTTGGAGACCCCTGGTCTAGATCATCTCCTTCATGGCTTCTTTGGTCTGCTAGACAGCAGCCTGGTAGTTTTTTATGTACGATTTTTATTTTTATTTTTTGTTATTATTTTCAATATCTTTATTATTATTTTTATTTCAATATGGTTTTAAAAACTTAGAACGCCAGATTTAAAAAAAAAAATGGTTAAGATAAAAAAAATACATTTTGAGTGTTCCGAGTGTACCCATCGGACGGGAGAGCCTTTCGACGCGAAACAACTTACTGGAAACTGGCCGCGATCTTTTCACCGCCATCGCATGCCCATATTATTATACAAATTTATAATAATAATAGTCTTTTTAAAATTACCTAATAGAACATAGTGGTTGGAAGTTCGGATAACCACCACACCGTTTTCGTTTATCTTTATTATTATTTTTATTTCATTATATTTTTAAAAACTTTGAATGCCATATTTTAAAAATATGAGCGATAATGATAAAAAAAAACATAGTTGGTACATATGGCGTTTGAAGTTTGCTAAGTTCAAATTATTGTCAAATACATCCATATTGTTCCAGTACTGTATTTAAACGTTCTATTGGAGAATGCAAATCATGGTCGGAATGATATTTTTTTTATTTTTTTTTATTAACCAATACATATAATATACAATTAAACAAAATATATATAATATACAATATTGGTGGTAACAATACCTCCCTAATTGAGAAATTCTCGTGTTTAGAGAGGGGGCACTATCAGATTGACAGTACTATATATACTTGACAGTTGTTACAATTTGGATGTATGTAGAACTACTTTTTTTAATATATAAGTTGAATAATAATTTTGAAATTTATTTTTTTTTGTGCAAAATGGAAAATTTTTTTACAATGAAAATACAAGTTGGCATTTTTTTTTGTACATAAACATAATGTGAATTTTCATACATGGAGAAAATATAAGTTTACATTTTTTTTGTTTAGAATGGAAATATAAGTTGGCACATCGTAACACATACCTAAATCTAATAAATAGTAAAATGTCTTTTAAGTTTTTGTTTAAAAATTTCATAATTCCTTTCCGGTTGTATTTCTTTGGGGAGTTCGTTAAAGCATTTTATGGCTGAGTATGTGTAATGGTGTTTGGCTGTTGTTGTATTAAGTTTAGGGATTATTATTTTTCCTAAGGTTCTCGGCCTGGTGCTAAATGACTTCGTTGTTAGTTTATCTTTGTGGATTTGAAGTAATGCATTTTTTTGATAAATTTTATTTAGTGGTAATACTTTGAATTCATCGAATAATTTTTGGGTTGAATAGTCTAATTTTTTCTTTAGAATAATTTTGATGAGTCTTCTATGTACTATTTCAAGTGGGGTTAAGTTGGTTTTATACGCTCCTCCCCAGCCTATTAATCCGTATTGTAGAACTGATTGGGCTAATGCATAGTAAATCTTTAGTAGCATAGATTTTTGTAGAATATTTCTTAGTTTGAGGAATACGTAATAAAGTTTACGTATTCTGTTTACAGTTTGTCCAATATGTTCTGTCCATTTAACATGTTGATCTATAATTATGCCTAAATATTTAATATTACTTTTTTTTGAGATTTTTGAGCATTTAGGTGAATTGCAGTTGTCCGTATAATTATTACAAGAGTTATGAATAGTAATATTGGAATTTATTGTTGGATGGAATTTGTCTGATAATGTAAAAGTCATGAAATAGGTTTTGTCAGAGTTTAAGGAAAGGTAGTTGTCATCCAACCATTGTTTTAGGTTGTTTATTTCTACATTCGCAGTTTGATAGGCTTCTTCCCAAGTTTTTTTTTTTCTATGATTAAAACTGTGTCGTCGGCGAAAGATATGATTTTTCCCATTTTTGGTACTGTAAGCATTTCATTCACGTAAATCAACGATACTCAACCTTTTTTCTCTTCGGGCCACAAACATGTATTTGTAAAGTTACGCGGGCCGCATACCCCCCTCCCCCTCGGACCAATTTTTTTTGAAGTTGAAATTTGCGTTCGTCAACTTTAATGGGGGGGAGGGTGTGGTGTCACCACGTTATCCGCCCCGGGTGCCACCCTTGCTAGCTACGCCATTGTAGCAATTTTCAAGTAGGTACCTGTCTAACCAGTGACATTAACTAGTTTTTTATGTTTTATAATTTTCTAGAAGTGGCATTTTTTTATTTATAAATTATTTGTGCGAGTACTTGTGTGTCAAATATTGTTTTTTTGGGAAAAAATCTAGCGTTTGAAATAGCAACACTCTTACACATCTGCCCTGATGATGGACACTGCAACGCTGTCGAAAACTGAAACGTTGGCGAAAAAAAGGAGATAGCGCAAAAACAAATAACGAAAATATTTTTGGCCGTGAAAATCTAAAAAACGTATCTCACTCTTATACCAGATTATGTGGACCATAATGACAATCCTTTTCGGGTATCACTATCTGTGCGTCAAAGTCGAAACGAATCTCAAGATATACGAAATTTAGAATGATAGTTTTTTTTTATATCAAGTTCCTGATAATAAAGTGTTTAGGGCCGCACACAAAAGCTTGCCGGGCCGCAGGTTGAGTATGGTTGACGTAAATGATAAACAATATTGGACCTAGAACTGTCCCTTGAGGAATTCCAAATTCAGAATAGGTGGGTTCACTCAATATATTGTTATTTTTTACGTGTTGATGTCTTTTATGAAGATAACTTATAAACCATTCTTTAACTGTTCCTTGGATTCCAATTTTTTCTAATTTTTTGATTAGCTTCTTGTGGCTTATACTGTCAAATGCTTTCCTTAGATCGATGAATATACTTAAACATTTATTTCCCGAGTCAAGAGCTTTATAGATTATAGAGGTTATTTTTGCAATTGCATCTTGCGTACCTAAATTTTCTCTGAAGCCGAATTGGTTATCTAACACACTATATAAAGAGGAAAGATTTGTTTGTTTGTTTGTTTGTGTGTTTGTTTGCATCGAATAGGCTCCGAAACTACGGAACCGATTTAAAAAATTCTTTCACTGTTGGGAAGCTACACTATCCCCGGGTGACATAGGCTATATTATATTTTCAAAAAAATTAGGGATCATTACTAAAACTTCAATAATGTAACCCAGGGTGTAAAAAAATTACCTAAAATATTCTTTAAATCGCGTGCGCTGCGAAAACTATTGATGATAGAATAAAATAATGTACTACAACTTTATAGAACACATCATTGTTTACAAAAAAGGTCGCGCCAGCATATGTCTAACTATTATGGTTATGCCACAATAAGTATTCTTTTATTTAAAAAATTTAATTTAAATGTTGCCGATTGAAAAGTTCTCTTTATTTGTATCTTGGTTTTAATCCTTATCAAAATAAATTACTTCATATTCAAGACAGCTTCAATACCTTTATTTAACTTTTTGAATTTTTCAATTCGGATATTTAATTAGAAAGATATCACGAGTTTAAAATTGTTAGTATTAGAAAAAAGTTTCGGCTACGGGCCGGGCGGGAGAGGAGTCAAGAAATGCAGTGCCAGGGGGGTTGGCGGGACGGGAGAGCGGGAGAGCGGTGGTGGGGAAGGTGGAAGTGGAACGCTGGAGGGGAACGCACGGGAAAGGACATGTGAGGAGTAACATTTTATTTATTTGAATATGGCATATATTACAAAAGAAAGTCCAAAAAAACGTACAGCTCGCAAAAACTCAGAAACGAGTCCCGGTTCGATCAAGGGAGTTATATGGTGTGGTAGATCTCTATCCCCCCTAGGGAATATGGGTATCCGTTTTTACCTAAATGGCGTGCTTTTAAAGATATAAGGGCTGAAAGTTTCGCCCTCTTGAAATTTCTAGAACAATCTTCCGGAAAGTTCTAGAAGGTTCCATAGAGCTGTAGAAAGTTGTGGAAGGAGTGGCGGAGTATGTCGTTGAATGATCAGGAATAGGGAACATCATTGTGCAACATTCCAGAACACTATCTTATTGTCCTGAGCGAAGCCGGGTAACCCAGCTAGTCATTAATAATTTCATTTGAAGTGATATGTTTAGTTAATTGTGACTTAACGACTTTTTCAAATATTTTTGCTACGTTAGATATAATAGATATGGGACGGTAGTTTGAGATGTCAGATGTATTTCCCGATTTGAAAATTGGGGTTATTATTGTATTTTTATATATTTTTTGGTAAATTCCTTGTTGTATGCTGTTATTAATGATATGTGCAATTGGTTTTGATATTAATTGTCTCATTTGTTTTAATACATTTACTGTGATATTATCAAAACCAGGGCTCGCGGAAACTCGTAGGTTCATTATAATTTTTTCTATTTCTATTTGGGTGCATTTTTCAAACTTTTCGAAAGTATTTTGGCAAGTTTGTGTGGATGCATTGGAAGTATTTTTAGATTGGAAAGAGTCGATTTTTTTGGCTAGATTCTCTCCGACTTTAGCGAAGTAGTTATTGAAAATGTTTGCAATTTTAGTTGGTTCTTTTATTGAGTCCATTGTTTCGTTGTCATAAGTTATTTTATTTATTTGTTTATTTTTGTTACCGTTGCCAATAATGTTATTAATTGTAGCCCAAACTTTTTTGTTATCTTTACCACTATCTTCAATTTTTACCTTGAAGTAATTTTCTTTTGTTGTTTTAATCAAATTTGTAAGATTGTTTCTGTATTTTTTATATGATTGTAATAAAGTTAAGTCATTAGGTTGTTTTCGGGTTTGATAAAACAGTTTTTCTTTGTTCCTAATTGAGGTAACTATTCCATGGGTGATCCAGGGCTTAATTTTTCTATGTTTTGATTTAAGTTTGACGTTTTTATGTTTAGTTGCGTTTATTATGTGTTCGCGAAGTGTTTTTTCGAATAAAATTGAAGATTTTTCGGCATCTTCAGTGTTTAATGTCTCTTCCCATTTTTCCAATTTCAATTTTTGTTCAAGAAGTTGTATGTTTAAGGTTTTTAATGTTATACTGTTGTAATGCGGTTTTGGAAAAGGCCTTTTTTTTTAAAAATCAAGAATTAAGAAACACGTGTAGTGATCGGTAATGTTTGTTTTCCAAATGACAGGTGTTAATTGTGTAGTTGTGTCAGCCTTAGTCCAAATGTGATCAATACATGATGGGTTTTGTCGGGGCACAACTCTAGTGTAATCGTTTATGCATGAAATGAAGTTCAGTTCAGCCATCGTATTAAGTAGATAATTTTTTTCGACGCTGTTTGAATTATGACCTATATTTATATTGAAGTCACCCGTCACTATAGTATTTTGACATTTGTTTTTCTTAATAACATCTTGTTTCTTAATAATTGTTGAGTTTTTGAACCGTGGGTTCGGTATACAGCAATAACTTGATAAATCTGATTATTTACTTTTAATTTTAATGCTATGCAGTTCGTGAGAGTCATGTTTATTTCTTTATAAGATATATCTTGATGTTTTTGGTTAACGTAAATAACTAGGCCACTATTCTTGTTAATGTGTGTTTTCGTGGGAATACATGTAAAGTTTGGTAATTGTGGTATATTATCTATATTTACTGTATTAAGGTGGGCTTCAGTCAAAACAATACAGTCGAGTTCAGTTTTTAAGAGACTAACACCCGTATTCAGAGTCGATCCTTTAGTTCAAGGAGCCTTCCTTTCCTTTAAGAAACACCGTTTTGTATTCAGAGACACACCTAAGGTCGGTGTGACGTCACATAGTAAGGTAGCTACCTTCCGAGTGCCGATTGTCATCCGGGTGACCATATTTCAAGCATATGCGGCCACATTCGGCCACATTCGGCACATTTTTTGTATTCAGAAACTGACGTCTGGAAGTCTCTACGACACTGCGCACGCGCATTCTTGCTTACTTTGACTTATAGCTGTCAAAACTCGAGGTTGGTGGGATAGGTACCTTTAACTTGCCATCTGACCGCCAATTTAAGGAGCGATATCGGTTGGAGAAAACCACTGTAATGCATTTATTAATTCCTCTATTATTTCCAAATAACACTTTAGTAAATAATAGAGGCTTGCGCATACCTCCTGTTATTCAGGTAGCTATCGCGCTGAGATTCTACGCTACTGTAAAATTAGATATCTATTGTAAAATTCTGTTCTACTTTTGTGAAACGAAAATATTGCATTTTGTGATGCAGCTATGATGAAACTTGTTATTTACATTATGTCTATACTGATTTGAAATCGACAAAGAATGAAAGAATGCATACTTATTTTGAAAACATGATGTTAACCTAAAATAAACCTTATGATGGGATGACTTTAGATGTATAAAAGCCGGCCGGGGACGTTACTTGCCTTTGCTAAGGTAAGGACGACACTTGACTTTTAAGGATCGACTCTGAATACGGGTGTAAATAATAATTCATTTATGTTTTTGTAAATACTTCTTATATTTAAGTGCATAATGACTAATGAGTTTGTCTTTTTTTTGAACAGAAGGTTACATTCGTCGACATTATTACATACTTTTTCTGCTATATTATAAGTGCTATCTAGTTCATCCGTAATAATATTATTCATCGGACTTTGAAAACGTGTGTCTTATATAAGAGTTGTTGGGAATATATGGCATAAGTGTATTAATAATATATAACATAAACATAAAAAGGATGTAGAATTTAGGCATGTAGCTAATATAAGACATTATCATATAAAGAATATAAAACATCAGCATATAAAGAATGTTAAACAGAAGCATTAGCATATAAGGTATATAAGTGATATTGGGGTTTGGTTGCTGCGAATATTTCACATAAGCATATAAAGTAAATACAGCATAAGAATAGGTATATAAAGTATACATATAGTTCTCGCGAATATAAGACCTAGGCATATAAAGAATAAAAAGTATAATCATATTAAGAAAGTAAAGCATGAGCTTATAAAGATTATAAAACTTAAGCATATAGAGAATATGAAACGAAAACATAAGCATATTAAGTATACAAGCAATATAAGGCTTTGATTGTTGCGAATATTTTACATAGGCATATAAAGTATATATAATATAATAGTAAGTATACACAGAATATATATATTTGCTGCGAATACATAACAAAGGCATATAAATAGTATAAGGCATGAGCATGTTGAGACACAACATATACTCCTTGATTCTGTGTTTTACATATAGATTTTTGTGAAAAAATATAAACATATGAGAGTAAGTTATACGAGTATATCTAAAAGAGCTTTGTTTATTTGTTATTGATTGAGGGGGACAAAATGTTTTTGTTTGTATCGTTAATAATAATAGCAGGTGTCCCGTTATCTTTGCGGACATATATATTTCTTCCCTATGTCTAGGCAAACTTAAACCAGTTTTGACGTGTAGCCTTTCTCGTGAGAAACCATAGATGCTTTGCGCGAAATTTTGTTCAGGTATTTCTACCATTGATATTGTTTGTAATGAAAACAGAGTTACTTGTATAAAATGTGTAAACGGTTTAGTCACATCGGTTAAAATAAGACTGAGGGGTTCTGCATGTTTAAATAATAGGTTGAAACTAACATTTAAAATGTTATAAAACATAAGCATATAAAGAGGATATAGAATAGCACATAAAGAGTACAGAACATAAGCACAAGCATATAAAGTATATAGTGTTAGCTTTGTGATATAAGGATTTTGTTGTTGGGAATTTATAATATAAGCATATAGTATAGTATAATTAACATAAACATAGGTATAAGTGGTGTAAGGATTTAGTTGTTGCGAATATTTAACATAACCATATAAAATATTTATAATATAAGCATAGGCGTATAACGTGTACGTATAATTGCAGCGAATGTATAACATAAGCATATAAAATATATATAACATAAGCATGTAAAGAATATAAAATATAAGCATAAAAAGAAAATAAAACATGAGTTTAAAAAGATTATAAAACACAAGCATATAAAGAAAATAATACATAAGCATATGAAGTATACCTGTGATATATGGATTTGGTTGTTGCGGATATTTAACATAAGCATATAAAGTATGTACAATGTAGGCATAAGTATACGAAGCATGCATATGATTGTGGCGATTATATATCATGAGCATATAAAGCATAAGCATATAAAGAGTATTAAACATAAAAATATAAAGAGTATAAAACATAAGTATATAGAGAATATAAAACATAAATATATAAAGAGTATAAAACATAAGTATATAGAGAATATAAAACATTAGCGTAAGCATAAGTACACAAGTGCTATAGGGATTTAGTTGTTGTAAGTATTTTACATAATTATAACAGGCATATAGTGTAACTATGAATTGAAGATAGATAGTACAAAATTTATATTTGTTAATGCTAAAACTAAATGTAGTGTTTGGGTAAAGAGATAAAAGAAAACTAGAAAAATACAAATTAAATTCCCTTATAACCATATACCTGTGCCCTTCTGGTTCATATAATAAGTTGAGATTAATAGTTAAAATGGTGATGTTAATGAGCTTTGAGTAAAATAAAAAATATATTATTAACATAAGTACAATAGTTACAGTTTTTTTACAAGTTATTGAGTGTAGGAGATAAGATGTGTTTGTTTTTGTCATTGATAATAATGACTGGTGTCCCAATATCTTTACGGACGTACACTTGCCCTCCACGGGTCCAGGCGAATTTATACAAGTTTCCCCGTGTAGCCTTACGTGCAAGGAACCACAAGTGTTTCGCACGAAACGTGAGGTGTTCCGAGACGTATATGTGGGAGCGAGGTCCTGCAATTCCGACGAGGGTGGTGTTGAGTTTTTCTTCTCTATTGTTAGCTTGTTTGTTGAAAATTTTTATGTCTGTCAGGAAAACGTCACGGTCAATACCGGTTTTAAATGATATGATTATGGGCCTGCACTGGTCCTTAGGTAGATATGTATTGTATGTATATAAAATGTTAATGTTTGTTGTTCGTGTAGGTACATGTAGATCAATTAGTGTAGTCGAATTTAGAGTTTAATAATATGTTTTATACTTTGTTATTCGGCAGTACATCTTTACTGAACATCCCTTCGGGATCTGCACTTAGATATATTTTGTCTAATTAGGTATAACGTATTTTCCCTAAGCCGATTCCATATTGTACATAAGAATGCCGGGGGGGTGCAATTGTCGGCGGATCAACTATCATGGGATCCGCAAATATACATTATAATATTTAAAAAAATAGTAAATTGTAGAATAACACAAATCGATCAAATAAAATTTTCTTGCGCACGCCGTAATTTGAAGCCGCGACCTCCGGAACGCTAGTCGAGAGCCTTACCAAAAATGACAAAACTGTTAATGAAAGAAATATTTTAAAATATATTATATTTATAAAAGTGAATAAAACTAGGATGTAAGTAATAATTTTTATGTAAATAATTTAACGAAATTACGTAGATATTTATTTAACACCGAATTGCGCATATCATATTTCTCGTTTCGTTTCTTATGTAATTGTCAGAAAGATTTATGTAATTATTTTTAATTGTTTTTTTTTTTATTATCATAAAAACATAATATTAAATAAATAAAAAGAAAATACTTTGTTTTACGTCACTTTATTGATATTTTATAGTCTACCGGTTTCGGTACCTCCGTACCATCCTCAGGACTGTTATAAAAATACTAACAAATACAGAGTTATATACATTTATATATACAAAATTGTTAAGAAAGAAAGAGACATTAAATTAGAGCGGGACAGTGCGACAGTCGTGCGGGGGAGGGGAGTGTGGGATAACGGGAAACATACTTAAAATATATATAAATTGCTAAGAAAGAAAGAGACAGTGCGACAGTTGCGACAGTTATGGGAGGGAAGTGGGGGAAGGAGACTGTGGGATAACGGGAAACATACTTATAATATATATATAAATTGTTAATAAAGAAAGAGACAGTACATTAGAGCGGGACAGTGCGACAGTCGTGCGGGGGAGGGGAGTGTGGGATAACGGGAAACATACTTATAATATATATAAATTGTTAAGAAAGAAAGAGACAGTAAGAAAGAGATTAGAGTGGGACAGTGCGACAGTTGTGGGAGGGAAGTGGGGGAGGTGAGTGTGGGATAACGGGAAACATACTTATAATATATATAAATTGTTAAGAAAGAAAGAGACAGTAAATTAGAGTGGGACAGTGCGACAGTTGTGGGAGGGAAGTGGGGGAGGTGAGTGTGGGATAACGGGAAACATACTTATAATAGGGTTGAATGTTAAATTAAGTTGATTATTGATGATTTCGGCCTTTGAATTAACTAATTTTTTTATTTCCAATGCCTCTAAATTATTTAATCTTATTATTTAATCTTGTGGCGCGTTCTACATAAGACAAACGTCAAGCAATGTAGAAACTAGAATTAAAGAACATTTAAGATGCCTAACAAGTTCAGGTTTTTCGGAATTCGCAGAACATTTAATTAATAAAGATTACACGTTTAACCGGGATACTATTATGGTTATAGGCGTTGCCCAGAATTCGGATTTCTGATTTTTTTTCTTTATTCTAAGTATAGGTACATTTCTACCAGGCACATGCCCGTATTATGATAGTCGAAATGTGTTCCATGCCAACTCAGAATGAAACCAACTCAGAACCACCTCAGAAAGGTCATTAATAGCTATAAAAAAATAATTTAAAAATAGCCGGTAACCCTAAACTAACTTAACCTATTTAACCAATTTTTCCTTTGAGGAGGTTCTAAGTTGGTTTCATTCTGAGTTGGCCGGTCACCGTATTTATATATAGGTAATACCTTTAATTTGTTAAATACACTGTTTTTGTTAAATAAATTGTATTAATGAAATCTATTATTGGTTTCTCAGGTAAAAAAAACCATAATTTCCCTAAAATCAAAAAAAAAGTAAACAAAAACATGATCACATTTTCATATTCGTATTCTATTTTCTTATCTCTCTTTACATTTTGGTTTATATCTTGTAATTTCTAATTATTGTTAACATCTCTCATCCGGGTTCCAGGCCAGCATAAATGAATACAAATATGAGAAAATTGAAGATTATAAGCCAAAAAAAAATAGCCTTCGAATAATGTATCTTAACGCGAGAAGTATCAGAAATAAAATTGACGAGATTGAAGAAACTTTAAAGAGCATCACACCGACTGTACACGTACTTGCAATATCCGAAACCTGGTTGGAAGATGGTGAGGAGTGCTTCTTCAACATCGACGGCTACCAAAGTGCATTTGCGTCTCGCACCAATGAAAGAGGAGGAGGGGTGATTCTCTACACACACCATTCACTAAATGCTACAACTATTGAAAAACATTGTAGTGAAAATTCCTTCTTAGGAATTAATATCCGCAATAGAAATTTCAAACCGTTAAATATCTATGTTATCTACAGAAAGCCTACCTCAAACATTAACGAATTCTTAATGTATCTTGAATCTATTTTAAATAACTGTAGAAATGATACCCTTATCTTTGGTGATTTCAACATTGACATTCTTCAAAAAAATAATACATCTCTTAAGTACATCAACACGCTAGACTCTTACAACTGCTTCATATGTAACACATCCTATCCTACACGAGTAACAGATACCTCTACATCTCTAATAGACCATATCATCTCAAACAGACAAAATATTTCCTCAACTACTGCAAATATACTTACCTGCCTAAGTGACCATAACATTTTGATATTAGATTACCAAAACAGCTTGAAACATCACACTGATAATAAAATACATTCTTCTTCAAACAACACCAAAACCGATAAAAACATGTCAAAAGCATATTTCGAATCCCACAACTTTCCACACGAAACCACCAGTAATGCCAATGAAAACTTTAATAATTTTAATGAATACATCAAAACAGCAATCAAATCATCCCAACATAAATCTGAGTTACGTATAGGAGACCAACGGAGGGGTAATACTCCATGGTTTGATGCAAAATTAAATGCACTTATCAAACAGCGCAACAATGCGTTTAAACTCTGGAACAAAAATCAGCAAAGTGATATATTCACAGCACTGAGAAATAAAACAAGAAATCAAGTTACCAACTATAGAAGATATGCTAAAACTAAATACTACACGAATATATTTAAAGAAAACCTGCGTAATCCGCGACAGACATGGAAAACAATAAATGCAATTCTTACAAATAGTTCGACACCCCAGAAAGATGAAATTAATTATCTTTTGATTAAGAATGAAGAAATAACATGCCCAACACAGATAGCTTCAACTTTTAACAACTTCTTTTTATCAGTTGGGGAAAACTTAGCAGCTACAATTGCATCATATCCAGATGATTCTATCACTATAAACACGGATCAAAAAGCAATCCAGTCCCTATATATGGCCAAAACAAATAAAACAGAAGTTCTGAGTATCATCTCTCAACTAAAGTCTAATGCATCTCCAGGTTTAGATGGAATTACACCCGTGCACCTGAACTTTTGCAAAGATATATTAGCTGACCACCTTGTTTTTCTTATTAATCAATCCCTGGATAGTGGAATCTTCCCAGATCAACTAAAGATAGCAAAAATAATTCCGATTTACAAAGATGATTGCAAAAATAATCCTTCTAATTATCGTCCTATATCCATCCTCTCTGTTTTCTCTAAAGTTTTTGAAAAGGTTATTAAGCTTAGGCTCACTAAATATCTCTTATCAAACAAATTTACTCGCATCCCAACAGTATGGATTCAGAAACCAATCTAACACAAAATGTACTGCTTTCGATTTTGTATATGCCCTCCAAAAACATATAGACCAGGGTAAGCATACTGCAGGCTTATTTATAGATTTAAAAAAGGCTTTCGATACGGTTGACCATGAGATACTACTAAAGAAGTTAGAACACCTAGGCATAGTAGGCACTCCCCTGAAGTTACTGTGTAGTTACCTCTCTAACCGACACTGTCAGACCTTTGTTGGAAAAGGGACAAGCAGTATGGGAACGATAAAATGTGGTGTGCCTCAGGGCTCCGTACTTGGACCATTACTATTTTTAATATATATAAATGATATTGCTAAATGGGGACTTAAGGGTACAATACAACTTTATGCAGATGATACAGTTTTGGCAATGGTGTACCAGGGTTGGCAAAGTGTACCCGTTTGGTAGGTAGGCTGCGAACTTACCATGTGCTTACCATTTCTCTGACTCCATATATGTACCCAAAAGTGTACTGAGATATTTTAAATAAAATAACTAGTTTGCACTGAAGCTAATATTTATTTTAATTTACACACGACAAATTTTTATCAGAAGGAAGTATGTGGGAGACGATATCTCTACAAGTGAGCGGCGGACCGGACAGTCGGAAGACGAATGAATCTCGGTAAATTTAACGAACTTAGCTCGGCGCTAAGTGACGTCGGCTGAGTTGCCAGCGTAAAAACTATTTTTCCTTTGTAGAATATCGTTCCCTACACAGTGATTCTTTATCACAATAATGATTTAAACGAACTAGAAAAGGAAATGGAAAGGGATATATCTTGCCTGGCAAACTGGCTGCGATTAAACAAACTTAGCCTAAACATAAAAAAAAACACATTACATATTGTTTGCAAATAAAAAAATGTAAGTCTTAATATATATAAGTCTTGATAATAACCGCCTTGAAAGGGCTGATGTTACAAAATATCTTCGCCTTTTCATTGATTCACAACTCACATGGAATCACCAATTTAAACATGTTCTATCCAAAATTACTCCTATAACTGGTGTTTTATATAGACTTCGCGGGTTACTTCCTCCCTCTCTATTAAGATCGATTTACCTTGCTATGATTCACTCACATCTAATATATCTCGCCGGAATCTGGGGATTTGCTACAAAAAAAATGATTTCAGAAGTCCAAGTCGTCCAAAATAGAGCCCTGCGAAATATATTCAGTTTACCTTGGGATACACACGTCAAAGACATTTACAGAAACACCCAAATACTTCCTTTTAACACCATTCCCACTTTTGAAATAACAAAAACTATATTACAAGTAATTCAACACTCGGCACATTCCAACACTACACTCAATTACAATTGCGACGTACACCAACACAACACAAGAAATCACAACAAACTTCATATACCAAAAATCAAATCAACAAAATATGGACTAAGATCCCTAGAATACATAGCTTACACAAAATATAATCAACTACCCAACGAGATCAAATGTGCAAGTCAATGTAAAAAGACCCGAACTAAAATGCTCAAACTTCATTTTATGAATGACTATCTGAAATAATAATGTTGTGTATGTCCTATGATATGTCCATTTAATACATACAGCTATATTTTTCATGTAATGCGTATCATTCCCGCAACGAGTTTATTAACTCTTGGGAGTACAATGCTTTATATAATATACTATATTCTGTATTGTATACTTTTAATAAATAAATAAATAATAAAAATCTCTTTATAAAGAAAACAAATTTTAAACTTTAGGTAATTCTGTAAACATTTTTTAATGTATTATTAACATTTACGCTCTTTATATATATAATGATATTTTATAAAACTTTTTCATGTAAATGTTTCAAAATAATAAATATTTCCCTCAACGTCGTAGAGTGGGTGAACACATGACCGCAGGGGAAGAAACCATTACATAACTACCTACGCTTAAATTGAAACGCAATTTTCTTATTTTCAGTTCTGAGCCGATGACACCAGAAGACGTGATGAAGGCCACCGAAACCATGCGACCTATGGTCATTTATATTGAAGCCATCTACGGAAGCTGGCTCCGCGGGGGCGAGTTTGGAAAAGCATTCGATTGTGGGTGTGGTAAAACCAAGTTTGCGAATGACGATGACGCTCCGGGGGTAAGTGATATCGACTTCTACAGTCCGGAAGACGAACTTTCCGATCTGTACGAAAAAAGTACCGTCACTCTCTCACCTATTCCCGAGGGAAACGAAAGCAGTGACACCGAGCCTGAACCAGATGGCGGACGTGGTTACGGATCCGTGATTGATTTCAAAAACAACAACGATAAGGCTACTCAAACCTCGGAAGGTAGATCCTGGTGGCATACGCCGATTCCGGAAGGGAGCGATATGGAGTTGACAGATTGTGAAAACGGTGACTCCGAGCCTGAGCAAGATGGCGGACGTGGTTCCGGATCCGTGATTGATTCGGCTAATGAAACCTCGGAAGATAGGTTCTATATGGAGATATCGATCCCTGAAGGGAGCGACATGGAGTTGACAGATTGTGAAAACGGTGACTCCCAGCATGAGCAAGATGGCGGACGTAGTTCCGGATCCGCGATTGATTCGAAAAACAGCGAAGCCAAGGCAGATAAAACCTCAGAAGACAACATCAGCTCCAAAGATAGCGAAAATGACTTTAAGTTAATTTATTGGAGTGAGAGCGACACCGAAGATATCGACAATGACTTTAAGTTAATTTATTTGAGTGACAGCGACTGACCAAGACCACGAATACTCCGATAGGTTTTAATCGCTACTTTATCTCTGAATGAGCTATTTTTACAACCTAATACCTACAAATGATTAAGAAAAATATTATTATCATTAAATAAAACAAGCACATGTTTTTAAAAATTAATTTATTTACCAACCGGTTTCGCTTTTGCTCCGGTGAAGCTTGAATAAAACAAATCCAGTTGGAAAATAACGTGATTGTTTTTTTATATATATATATTTTTTGGTTTTCAAGATAAAATCCCGTTAAACCGCAATAAAGCAGTTTGTCAACAGGATTTTAATGTTCAATTACAATTTAAACATACATACTATTATTACTATAACTATACAGATTGTCACAATTAACACACATGAATTAATATAAACTATCTCTATTTAGTAGCCATTTTGTCAGCATATTATATCTCAATATTCTCAATCTATTTGTAGAATCGCAATTTTTTGTATTAATTGGTAACATGTTGTCACGTTGAATTCCAGGGTTCACCGTTCATAGTATTATTATATTTTGGAAGAAGCATTCCTTCATTCTTTGCTAACCTTGTATTATGTTCATATTCCACTTTCCTCTTATAATCAGACTCAGACATATGCTAAATCAATATGTTGTACCACAATAAGGCCTGCACCGGTAATATTGTTAAATTCCGATACAACAATCATATGTTTCGTCTCTGTGAAAAAATAAGTTTTTTAACTAATAACTTAACATAGAATTTTCTACTGATTGTAGGTGGTTTAAATTAGTTTAGCAAGAGTGTCCCAAAGTTTAATAATTTTAAAAAAATTCACCGAAACGAAACATTTCAGTTTGTATCTATGGCCTACCCAATATCGCCCTCAGCCTTTTACAATTTTTGTTTATGAGTGTGTCCCATTTGAAGCTGCAGTCAACAGACACTCCCAAATAAATATATTCATTTACCAGTTAAATACTATCACAAATGTTTTGATGGATACATGTAAAAGCTTGAGATATTATTTTAGGCGTAATCTGAAATGAAGCATGTGGAGTCCATACGTGCATCAATTTTTTTTTTGTATTAATTATTGGACCTGTGTCGTGCGACCATTTTATCAGGGACGTAAAGTCATGTTACATACATTTAATGGAAATGGATAATTGTTCATCAGAAATGACAAGAGCAGTGTCGTCAGCATATACAAAATATTTTACATATAAATAGGTTTTTAATTATTGATACAAATATAATATAAAGGGTTTGTCCCAAATTTGACCCCTGCGGGACTCCAGCAGACATTTGTTTCCTCCCACTCATTTTTTCTAATATTTTACATAGATGTGTCTATTAAATTTCACATTCGTTAAACATTACGTTTATGCTGATGATACGGCACTAGTCATTTCGCGTGAAGAATTATGCATTGCAATTAAACTCATGCAGCATGATTTCTTTTTCCTACAGAAATGGTCACATGATGCGGGTCTTATAATTAATAAAAAAAAACTAAATTATTGCATATACGATCTCCACATGCCAAATATACCATTACGCCTTTAATAAAGTCGCATACCTTTGAGTATACACAATTCTCCACAGTCATGTAATTGAAAACCATTGAACTTGTACAAACGTATGTATATTTGGGGATAACAGTAGACACGCATATGAAATGGGATATTCACATAAGCAACATCTGTAAACGCCTGCGAGCTATTGCGGGACGAATTTACAAAATTAAATATTTTATGCCCATAAGTACATTGAAAATAATTTATTTGTCACTAGCGGAATCTACTATCAGATACGGAATAACTTCTTGAGGAAACTCGTGCAAGACAAATATAGATTACATTCAAACAATTCAGAACTCTATGACTAAGCTCTTGGTAAGCAAAAGCATTTATGCACAAAGAAGAAACATAAAATTATTATATGAGTCAATAAGTATATTATCTGTGCGAGGGATATTATGGTTTAAAATTGAATGCCAAAACCTATTGTCGGATTCAAAGTACAAGGAAAAAGTAGATCATGCATATGGCACTAGATTAATTAAAAATGAGGGGTTGTCCATTCCGAAAATTATAAATAAATACGGACAACGGACATTCGCTTATCTTGTCCCTACCATATTTAATAAGATGCCAATGAACATAAAAAATGAATCAAATTACACCACTGATCTAAAAAAAAACTGAAAAAATGGCTAATAGATCAAGACTTTTTGTATTGAATTTTGTTTTAATCTTGTGTATAATATAACTATGAATAATTTGCCCGTATTATATCTGTCTGTCTTTGTATTTTATGCCTTTACATTGTAATTACTAATAAGTTATTCTTCTGTTTCTATTTTCTATATTGTGGTATCTTGTTATAATTGTTCTTTAGTGTTATATTAATATTGTTAAATTGACCTGATGACAAACTGCTTTGGCGGTTTAGCGGGTGCTTAAAATGAAGATTAAAAAAAAAAAAAAAATAATAATAATTCTTAAACAAATTAAGTTAGTTTCCTCTAATTCCAATTGCTTCTAATATTTTTTATAATTTTTATGGATCAATTGTATCAAACGCTTTAGAGTTATCGATGAATAGTACTAGTAAGTCTTTTATGGTTTAATTCATCATTAATATAATTTGAAAAATTCTGTAATAAATTCTCTGTACTATTTTTTCTTTTTAAAGCCATATTGTTTTTGGTCTATAATGCAATTTTTTTAAAAGTATTTATTTAATTTAAAGGAAATACATTTTTCAATTTTTTTTCAAATAGATACTGAGAGGTCGATAGTTTCCTATTTGTGCTTTCCTCCTTTGTTTATAGGTCTAATACCTAATAGCACATTTAAGATCATTAGGCAATTCAGCTTCTATAATAAGTCTATTAACTAAGTTCGATATAATGGGTCCTAAAATATATATGTATATGTCTTTCTATGTCGTACATTTATGTTGTCCATTCCCAAGGATTAGGAATTTTTAATTTTTTTAACAAAATTTTTTTATAGTGAGAGTTGCCTTTGGTAAATACATACTGTGAGGTAAATCTACTTGATTCACATTGGATGCTTTAAAATCACATCTGTGCAACATTTGGCTTATACTATCTGAGAAGTAATTTACATATATGTTTGTTACACTTTCCACCGTCTGTTCCTTTAAGACAAATCGTGAGATGACTTCGTTGCAATTACTTTTAGTTTTTCTTCCCAACATTTTTTTATTTCATCCCAGGTTTGTTGGTTTATTCAAATTTATCTTTAAACAAACATTTTTTTCTTTTAGTAATTAATTTGTTGATTTCGCATGGACTTGTATTCATTTTCATAATTTTTATTAATAGGAGAATTTTTCCACCTTCGAAACAATAAATACCCCTTTTTATTTCTAAAATATCAGTAGTTATCCATTTTATTATTGCATGGGGTCTTTTGGTTGGTTTTTAAAAAAATGACACGGTCATTTTTTCAAATAAATTAATGAAATTATTTTTAATTTGTTGATTCAACATAGTTATTTATTGTTCATTAAGTAAAGAATTCCAGTGTATTTCTGTGATTATCAATATGTTTTTGGGACAAAATAGTTATCTTATTCATGTTTTTCAATGGTTCTTTTTGCACAACAGATTTAATATTAACGGCTGTCATATAATGGATCTGCTATGGAAATCTCGCATACACACGCTGATAGCGAGTCCACCCTAACGTATATTATTTGATCTATGCATGATTGTTATACGCCCTATATATTATAAATATTGTTATGCGCCCGCTAACAATTGCTTCCCGCGTCACACAGTCTATGGATTTGTTCAAATAATTGCTTTCAAGAATATTTTTATAGGAATTTACAACATGATCATGAAAATCCATCGAGTTTATAATATTAATGACCCCAAAGAACAAAACATTATCTCGCGGGCCTAAGACATCCGTCAGAATATATATTCAATTTCCCTAATAAACTAAAATTCGGCGGTCGATATATCGCTAATATACTCAAACTTTGTTTATTTGGAAGAGTAACTACACCGAAAACATTTTCAAAATAATTTGATTCCGGTAGTGATTGTTCCTAAGCTATCCGAACTTAACCTACCCCTTGTTTTAGTGTGTTTGTTTTGTCAATGTTTTTTAGCAACTTTTTAACCCCCCCCCCCCCCTCCCCATTGATACGTGGTGAGGTTTTAGACTACCCCCCCTCCCCCTACCCAAAATCACGTGTATTTTTTTACTGGCATTTTAACAAAAAATAACTACACGTGATATCTCAGTATACCCCCCCCCCCCTGGTGATATGTCGTGATTTTTTTCCGACACCCCCTTCCCCTCCCCCCTTTATAGCCTCACATGATTAATGGACGACCCCAAACAGAATAACTAATGGGGTAGATAAAGGCAACGTATATTTTTTTTTATTTATGGTTTTTAAATAATATTACCTACCTGATTGTTCCTTATAAATAGCGATATGCCCCCACCTGTTTTGTTATTACGACAATAGTTGTAATTTGAGTAGCCCAGAATCTCATACATATTAATTAGGTCAGCTTGTATATTTGTTTCGCTGATCATTAAAATGTCTATGTCGGCGGCCGATTGTAAACTCAAGCGGATCATGATGCGCCTAGCCACGTCGCGAGCTGCCGCCATTTCACAATGTACCGGACATAAGTTGGGCACATTATTGTCGCACAACATTTTTACACGAACGTTAATAAAGCGCAAGCAGCGCCTCTATTGGTGCATTTTACAATTCTTATTTAAATGTGCCTAAGCGAATAACGAGGCGGAATATCGGATATTCATCTTCGATCGATACGCCTGGTTGTAAATCTGCCTTTTCGTGATGTGTCCCGGCATATTGCGAAATGGCGGCAGATCACCTTGTGGCTAGGCGCATCATGATCCGCCTGATTTTACGATATATACGCTCCCAACAAGCTCTTAAATAAACATGCAAAACATTCCAATTCTTTACATGAATACAAATTAAATCCCCTATATATTTTTTAAAATTTTTATCCACTGATGGAGATCGTTAGTTCTTAAAAAATTACTTCATTATCTTCTAGATAATTACTTAAAGCCATATTTTATACATAATTAGTTCACATTTATGTATAAAATATATACATTTATTTATATACATTTCCTATTAATTTTATAATTTAATACAACCTCTCTAGTTACTATATCTAAGTATTTATTTGAATAACGATTGTTAAGTAGGTTTGTAAACGTCATTGTAATATTTATTTCAATTTGAATGCAGTTTGTATGAAATATAGGGTATTGTAATATGAACAATAATGAATTTAGTCTGAATGAATACTGCAACTCCGCTATTATTATTTTTGTTTATTGTTGTCTGAAAATATTTAAAATAAGATTGATACCATTGATAAGCAATCGGCAGTGACTCATATTTTGTAAATGTCTTGTTTAACACTATGCTGTCCGGCTGAATTTTTAAATTATCGATTATAATTAAAATAGTAAATTTACTCTGCATTGTAATCGATTTTTTGCTTGGCAACTTTAACATACAATTTCTAAACTTACGTGCTGTACTATTTGGTAGGTGATCCGTAGGGATTTTTTTGTTTCTTTTGATTACAATCCCAGCAGTTGGCACATTTGGGAGGAGAGGGGGGGGGGGGGGGGGGGGGGGGGAAGGCAGTCCAGAGATTTACATTCCCAGTTATGGCCAAATATTAGACAATAGTAGCACTGTGTTAAAGGTAGCACAATCTTCAACATATATCCTCAAGAATCCTAAGTTGACATGTTTTTTCCTAAGGTAATTTCTTATGTTTCCATTTGTTTCGACAATAATATTGAGGGATTTATTTCTATAACTTTCACCTGCTTTACTATTTGGTAGGTGATCCGTAGGGATTTTTTTTGTTTCTTTTGATTACAATCCCAGCAGTTGGCATATTTGGGAGGAGAGGGGTGGGGGGGGGGGGGGAGGCAGTCCAGAGATTTACATTCCCAGTTATGGCCAAATATTAGACAATAGTAGCACTGTCTTAAAGGTAGCACAATCTTCAACATATATCCTCAAGAATCCTAAGTTGACATGTTTTTTCCTAAGGTAATTTCTTATGTTTCCATTTGTTTCGACAATAATATTGAGGGATTTATTTCTATAACTTTCACCTGCTTTACTATTTGGTAGGTGATCCGTAGGGATTTTTTTTGTTTCTTTTGATTACAATCCCAGCAGTTGGCATATTTGGGAGGAGAGGGGTGGGGGGGGGGGGGGAGGCAGTCCAGAGATTTACATTCCCAGTTATGGCCAAATATTAGACAATAGTAGCACTGTGTTAAAGGTAGCACAATCTTCAACATATATCCTCAAGAATCCTAAGTTGTCATGTTTTTTCCTAAGGTAATTTCTTATGTTTCCATTTGTTTCGACAATAATATTGAGGGATTTATTTGTTTTATTGTCGGTGATAACTTTCACCTGAAATATATCCGGATTTAGATCTGTCATTATTTTAGAGTACCTATTAAGTCTGTTAAAAAATGTTCTTTTGTGTAATTTGTCTGTATTCCTGTGAATATTACACATGTTTTTTTTCTTTGTGTTTCTTCTGCCGTAAATTCTTTTATTGATATTTGGTTGATTTCATTTTTCAGTTTGGTTGCATCTTCTTTTTTAGGGCAAGTTATAATTAATCGGTTGTTAGTTATTTTTTTCATACTGTTTACTCCGATGCCCAGAGCAGATATTTTGAGTTGGTCTTGATTTTGGTTCATATTTAATGTTATTATAATTAGGAAGTTTTTTCTTCAGTCTCGGTTTCTAGGTGATAGTTGTTTTTTAATGCTAATGTGTATGTCACTCTTTCATTTTTCGCTTTTAGCATTTCCTGCTGCATTGTACTTTTTTTAAAAATTTCTTAAAACCATTAAACGTATTAATATGTACATTTTTTAGTTCATTTTATTTAGCTATAAACTTTCAATATTAATATATATTTGAAAACTACTACAATAATATTCTATTACTAAATACTCGAATTTGGTCTTCACAACTGCAAGACTTTCAGCATGCTGAAGTTTATTGAACATTTTGAAAACCTTTATAATGAATATTGTTTTGTGTTCCTATAAATTGACAAGCCAGTATGAGAAGTTTGTCCGCAGTTGTGTAAGATAAAGTCTATGTGCGAGGGATGTTGGCCCCTTTGTGTGACGCTGTGTGTAATATAATTGTTTTTGTTGTGTTTAGAGTAGGAATATTGTTGTTTAGCCAGTGATAAACTATTTTCGGCCTTTGTATATACCTCATTCCATGTTTCTGCTTTGGTAAAGTAGTACTGGATCCTCAGAGAATGTTACGATTTGACCTTTGATTTCAATGTATCACAGGTCATTCAAGTAAATAAGGAACATTGGGGGACCAAGAATTCTTCCTTGCGGTACTCCGTATCTAGTTAAAATTGGTTAATTTTAACCTATTGCGTTCTACCTGACATGAAGCTTTTCAGTAAGCCTAGTTCTTGCCACTAACACCGACGTTTATTAGTTTTTTTGAAGAGTTTTTCATGTGAAATTGTGTCAAAAGCTTTACATATACATGTTTACATAAATTTATATAACTTAGCATCTAGAGTACATACTCTTTATATTATATTATTATCTTTTTATTACACATGTAATAAACTCCATAATAGTGGCAATTGCGTTTTCCGTGTTCCTATTTTTCTTAAGCCATGATTGTTTGTTCAGAGTATATGCATCTTAATCCACATGAGTTGCAGCTGTTATTTTATTGCTTTTTCAAGAATTTTTGACAGAGTGTTTAATGGTGTAATGGATCTGCAGTTATTTAAATTATTTTTTGGTCCTGATTTATAAATTGGAATAACCAGATCTTTTTTTAGAATGCTCGGAAAAATTCCTTCTTCCAGACTAAGATTTATTACGTATGTTGGGGGTATAAGTAAATAGTTACATATATATAAGGGTACAGGTATTTAGTTGTTGTCTTAGTGTTAATATTGTTTTAGAGTCTATTCCGTCAGGTCCCGTTGTTATTCTTTAATGATTATATTATTTTCTTGGTGCTAAAATTATATAACTTGTATTAAAATGCTTGTTATTATTTTTATTAGAGCATTGAGTTATATTGTTGTGAGATTTTTTATTATCGTTTCCAGTCGACAATTTTTATTTTATATTTTCGACTCCTATACTTGGGTAATATCTGTTTATGTAGTTAAGAATAAGTGTAGGAATTTTGTGGAAGTCGACTTGTTCGTCATAGATAAGTAACTTTTTGATATCATTCTATTTGTTTTTTTTTGTGTTCGTATACTTTCCCTCAGAATTGCCCAAACGTTTTTTGGGTCAAAGTTTACAGTTATCAGTTGATTTCTATAATATAATTCTTTGGCTTAACGTACCATTAGAGAACAAAATATAGAAAGAGTAAGGAAAGTATCATTTGGATTGCGTTCAACTTGTTTGCGCAGTTTGTCCCGTTTTTTTATGTTATTTAGGATGCTTTGAGGAATCCATATTTTTAGTCTTTTTTTACGGTATATGATAAAATTGATAGTTGTGGTGTTTTGAGTAATTCCAGACTTCTTACGAAATGTTAATTTTAGATGTTCCCACGTTTGTTTTTCTAAGCATTTTTTAGGTTAACGTAGGTTAGTCAGTTTCTAATTTTGTAATAATATTTAGAATTGTTGATCTCAGAGCCTGTAAGGTGATCTGTGATTGTGGATTCGAATGTTTGGCTTTTGGATTTGACCATTAAGTGATCTGAGTCTCTGGTAACTCTGGTTGAAGTGTTGATGGCGCTTATTATGCCATGTTCCAGGAGCATAAGTTGGAATTCGATATTTTGGGAATGGCGTTGTGGAAGTATATTTAAGTTTAGATCACCAGCTGTGATGAGGGTTTTGAAGCGGGAATTTACTGGATATGAGTATCGAGAGCTATTATAAAGGGCGCAATGTTGTGTCTGGATGGTGATTGTTGTGGTGACTGGTGATGGTGACTGGTCAGTGATTATTTGTAAACAGTTATATTTTCAAATACGATTTTGTGTAAAGTTTCTCTTATATCCATATGTAAAAATTTGATTTTAAATAAATTTATAAAAACCTACATAAATGTTATTATTTTAATTTAATTATCAATATAGATGTGTTTATTAATTTAATATACCTACTCTGCATCCAGATAACGCATTATAAAGTGTAATTAACGTGAAGGTAAAGTATGAAGAAGGTCAGGTGGGATAGTGGTCGAGGAAGACAGTGCCGTCGGGTTTTGCACCTAATCCAGATAATTTGATTTTCTTTACAGATTTTACAAGTTTCCCTGAACACTGAAACACATTATAATATTAATATCGTGCCATAAAGCCTTTAATTTAAAATTTAAAATGTTTTATTTTTATAAGCGAACTGACACCGTCATGTATTCAATTATTTGTGCAGACTATAATGTAAATTGTTTCATAAATTTCTAACATTTTATTTCACTAATATAAGTAATATCCTGGTAGAAACCTGCAGGGTAGGCAACTGGCTGATGATACTATAACAGGAGGAGGTTATCAATTCGACTAGAACCTACACAGAAAGTGAAAAATTAACTTAAAATATTCGATGAATTGTTCATTTTTTTAAACAATCCGTCCTTAGTGTTCACCTTTGACCAAGGCTTATTTTCCTCCTTTTTGATTTCATTAATTTTGTTTCACTTTTTGAAGTGAAAACTTCTTTAGCACCGTTATGATTTCTAACGTCATGAAACAAAAAATAACGACACTAAAAAGAGACAAAAACATACATCTATAATATTTGTGTTAGAGATGTGGAGATCTTGGCTGACACCGACTCCAAAAATAACAATCGTACGAAATTATTTTTTTACTTTTTAATGCATTTTTTGAAGTCGTTTTTTGTTTTGTTAAAATTTTTGTTTTTTTTTTGATTTTTAGTGACGTGCGGAAAGAAGTTTTACTTCAAAAAAAAGAATCATCGAAAACTGTTGGTGCCCATTTGTCGCGCACATACTTATGACAAATTTAAGACATATGGTTTTCTCATGGATCCCATTGTCAGAACTGGACCAAATTAAAATGGGACCCCACGGGAAGCACCAGCTTTCTAATAAACAAAGAATGATTAATATCGGTTAATCCAATCGAACGTTCTGAGGTAACAAACATAAATAAATAAAAAATACCGTCGAATTGATAACCTCCTCCTTTTCGAAGTCGTTTAATAAACCAAAATTTTAACAAAACAAAAAATGACTTAAAATAATGCACTAAAAAGAAAAAAATAATTTCGTACGATTGTTATTTTTGGATATATACATACATAGGTAGTTATAGGTGAGATGTGGAGATCTTGGCTGACACCGACTCCAAAAATAACGACCGTACGAAATTATTTTTTTACTTTTTAGTGCATTTTTTAAGTCGTTTTTTGTTTTGTTAAAATTTTTGTTTATTTTTTGATTTTTAGTTGCGAGCGTGCGTAAAGAAATTTTACTTCAAAAAAACAATCATCGAAATCTGTTGGCCTAATATTGAGTTATTCGTCCATTTGTCGCGCACATACTTATTGCAAATTTAAGACATATATGGTTTTCTCATGGATCCCATTGTTAGAACTGAACCAAATTAAAATGGGACCACACGGGATGCACCTACTTTCTAATAAAAAAAATAATCATCAATATCGGTTCACCCAATCGAAAGTTCTGAGGTAACAAACATAAAATAAAAAAATACCGTCGAATTGATAACCTCCTCCTTTTGAAAGTCGTTTAAAAAGAGTGTTGATTAATTACTTGAAGGTAAAACAATAATGTAAAATGAAATACTAAAATTGTGTTATTGTTTTTTTTTAATAAAAATTTCTTTATTCATTGCTTTGAATGGTTACATCATTTGTGGATTTTTCGACCATCATACGTGTTATGATATGTATGATTGGATCATGATGTATTATGTACCTATGATTGTATCGTGTTATGATTGTATCAAAACAATGAATTGTTTCCAAAGTATGCTTGGCAAATTCGGAATAATAATTATTAATTAAACACCTTATTAGGTGCTCCCTAACTATTGTATTAAAATTTATAGAAGTCTTCCTTACATTAAAAAGTGACAATCTTTTAAAATTAATTTATAGTCCCAAGATTTTTTCAACAAATCCCCCATATCCTTGTTATTTAATACATTTAAAAAAAATTGTATCTATAAAATGCTGGTTGATATTTTCAGGTTTCATGTTTTTTAATTATTAAATTTGAAGTGTCATTTAAAAAATATTGTTTCTTTTCGTTGTCAACTATGGTAGATAAACTTAAGATTTAATGAACTTTTTCTTGTCAACTATGATGGATAAACATTAGATTTAATGAACTTTTTAAATGACTTCGAAAAGGAGGAGGTTATCAATTCGACGGTATTTTTTTCTTGTCAACTATGGTGGATAAACATAAGATATAATGAACATTTTCTTGTCAACTATGGTGGATAAACATAAGATTTTAATTAACTTTTTCTTACAAAATTTAAACACATTATTTATTAATTTTGTTTCTATTTTAACTTTATGATCAAAACCAGAAATTGTAATATTTAATTAAATGAAGACAATCCAAGCGAAGCTCAAGCGAAAATCTGGAAACTTTATTATTGGCTGCTATCTTACATAAGCGTTAAGAAAATGAAGATAATGTATATAGGTGGTTCTTAGTCGAAGTATGATACAGTTAAAAATGACCGAATTTGATATCGACACCTTGGTGCATTGGTTAGCGCGTTTGCCCGGAAAGCAACAGGTTTTGGGTTCGAGTCCCAGAGGTGTCCATATCTTTTTCTGATTTTTCTGTTTTCGATTGTGTTTCGCTTAGACTGTCTTCATTTAATTAAGTATTAATTTTGTGCTATAACCGCTTTTGATTGCAAATTATTTAATGATATTTAACTATTTGTAAAATATATATGGTTAAGGGAACATAAATTAATCTATTAAGCATGATATGAAAAGCTGCTAGTTTTTGAAAAAATCATGTGTGCAGTAAACACGCGGTAGAAGTGGAACCTTCAGAAAACTAAACTTCGAGAGAATGAGACGAATGCAGAGTATCAGGACTAGGATAATTGTAGGCTTTATTTAACACTAGCAGAACTGGCCACACGTTGCTGTGGCTAACGAAACACAACGCCATTACCCAACCTTTATAAAATCCACACCATCCATTTGCCAGCTGCCCGCTGCCCGCTGCCCGCTGCCTGAATTGAATATTTGAATTTCTCGGCTTTTCCCTACTAAAATAAGCATGTTTTATACATATAAACCTTCCTCATGAATAACCCTATCTATTGGTGAAAACCGCATAAAAATCGGTTTCGTAGTTTGAAAGATCTAAGCGCACATACATTTTGATCGACTTCATTTTATACTATGTAATGATAAAGTTTAAAAATTATTTATCATTTTATTTTACGAAGCACCGCACAAAGAGGACACCGATAAGTCTATCTAATTCCAATTGTATGCGTTTGTCTCTTTTTAGTGTCGCTCGTTTTAGTCTCATCAAGTTTCTAGTCACAATGGTGCTAAAGAAGTTTTCACTTAAAAAAATGGATGGTTCAATTTTTTGTGTATAACAACATCAATGTTAAATGAAAATTAGAGACACTCAAATCAAATTGAATTTGCGAATATTGAAGAAATAAATGTAAAGGAAATATATTTCATTTAAATTTGAGTTAGAATGTAATTATCAATTGTCACTTGTTTTATTGTTCTATTAGGTATTTTATTGTAAAATATCAATTTTAGTAGGAAGAAACCATTCAAAGAAAAATCATATACATAAACATAATTGTCGTTTCTTTGTTAAACTTTGCAACACAAGTGTTTTATTTATAAATTAATAGAAAGGAATTAAACCTCAACTCTCAACTTATTATATAAATATATTTTATGTGGGCACCCCGGGATTTGATCTCGCGACCTCTGCCCGTGTTCAACTCGCGTTTGTGTAATAAATAATAAAGGCGTCATGAAATCGATGCACTTGTCAACGTAGCAATATGTCAATCTGTTTTACCGTTGAAGTTTCGGCCCGCGCCGCGCCGGCGCAGAAAGTGCGGCAGTTGATGCACCGTCGGCCCGCGTCGCCAACTTCGTCACTGCATCGCCCCGTGGCATCCGGCATCCGACACACGACACACGACACACAACACACGACACACGACACACGACACACGACACACGACACACGACACACGACACACGACACACGACACACGACACACGACACACGACACACGACACACGACACACGACACACGACACACGACACACGACACACGACATCCGACTTCAGTCTTTCTTTTCTTCCCCTATCTTATCTGATAACACCTTACTTCTCTTTCGGTCCCGATCGAGAAACAGTAGGTACCGAACGAACTTCCACAGTCTACAGGTGTGATTAAAACATTTCGGCGTCGGAATTGAGTAACGAAAGCGAACATCTGGGTAGATTTGCGGGTAAATGCGTTGCGTTGTTTGATGTGATAGTGCATTATATCGTGTGATATTAAGATATTTCAATTCTTTGTTCTGAAGCACTGCGACTAAGTAAGTGAGCGACAGTTTCTCAATATAACCTAAATAAATATTGTTTTCAGGTAGGTATTCCACGTTTAAATTCTTATTATATTTATTTCATAATTTATTTAATATTCATTATCGAATGATATCTAACTATAACAAAGTAAATTTTATTTGATTAATCTGTGTTATTTCACAATTTATTCTTTTAAACCGTTTATACATGCGCGAGACGAATCACAAATTACGAGAAGAAACGAAGCATGTTGGTAGGCAAGTAGCCCCGATAATCATTTATTGGATAACCAACACCTCTGCCCAAGTTTGGTGACTACGTTTGGTGACTTAGCAGGGGTGCCCGGATTCATGGGGTGAAGTTTGTCCATTCCTTGGCGGCCGATTCGTCTGCACACGTGCTGCGTAGCGGGCCGGATCGAGAGAGACTGGTTGAGGTGGTCTTTTGACCTATCCAGCCAGAATCTCGACCCATTACCTTGCACCGCAGTTGGAGGGATGGATTCATACGTCAGTCACTCCTAGACATACTGACTCCCTAGATTCCTTCCCACTCATTATACTTATCTCCTTCCCAGAACTTCTTCTCTTTACTCTCCTTAAAAACCGTCCACACAGCATACCCTAAAATGACATAAGCCCTAAGGGAAATTATTTTCCCCAGGGCCGCCAACTTCGCGAAACGCCGCTAATTTCCATATTCGTGGCTCGGCTTGCGCTCATATTCGCAAATGCACACGCAGCGTTAAATTTAGTTATTTAATAATAATAAAACAACAGGTGGTAGATTCTCACCAACAGTTCATCTCAGAATGAACTGTTTGAGTTGAATCGATTTTAATTCTATGAGACGGAATACCTAGTTGCAGGTTTCATTGTGCGACGTAGGTAGGAAATATAAAACTATTGCTGTCACTGTCGCTGTTACTCCCCCGAATGCAGGGCGGGCGGGGCAACAGCTCCTAATACTGATAATAAAATCGAGTTTTTTTTTAAATCCTTTTTCTTCCAAAACTGGCCAAAATTTTTAAAGTTTTATACACCAACTGTATTAGAAGAAAATATTTAAAAAAATATGTCTAATGGTTTTGCTTTTTAAAAAAAATACATTGTCGTTTGTTCACTGAACGAGTGTTGATGGCGTTCAAACCAGGCAATTTTATCAATTTTTGAAGGGACCTTACTCCTACATAAAAAAGTAATTTTTCAAATAAATCTAGAAGTCGATACATATATTATGCTAAAAAATGTATGCCCTAGTATCAAAATTCAGAGCGGAAATTTTGTATGAATAAAATGCCGCCCGGTTTCCTCTTAATCTCTTAATTTATTAGTTCTAAAAAAATATACACCATTCTTCTGACCTACAGTACTGTGCGAATTAATGTGAACACAAGTGATAATTTAGAAAAAATAATAAATATTCTTTATTGAGGAAAAAAATAGAGAAACAATTATATTTATTTTTTTAATACGAAGTGTGTCCTCCCTTAACCTTTATAACTTCTTGTACATGGTTTGGCATAGAATCAATAGTTTTTTACATTTTTCTGATATTTGCGTGTCTCTAAACAATATCTGAATTACTGCCACCATTAGCTTTGTTTTTGTTGTACAATCAATTTTTGTAAGTCTTGCTTTAACTATAGCCCACAGATTTTCAATTGGATTAAGATCCGGAGAGTTACCTGGCCGTAACCTGGTTAAGACTTATCTGGTAACAATCTTAGAGCGTTTCTTGGAGAAAAATCCATTAAAAAAATAAGGTACAATAAACTTTAGTTAAGGCGGTACACAATCCTAATAATTTTTGTTTGCTCAAAACTCACTTTTATCATTTCCGGCGAATTCGTAACTATATTACCTTTTTTATTCAGATGTTGTCCTGGGGATGTAAGTTATTTATATTTAAGATTAATAAAAACAATACCTTACCATTAATATATTTTACGTACAACGCCTTCAAAAAATTGTAATACGTTGTACAACTAAAGTTAGCGGTAAGCATCAGATTTTATTTTTCTAGACGATAAATTAATAACTTCGGCATTGCGACATCATCCCACATTTTCAATATTTGTAAAAAGGTCTAATCTCCATGCCTGCTAGGGTGAATTCCACCGTACGTTCATCCATTACGCCGTGCAGCGAGGGCATATTTGTTTGCACGCTTTCTTCACTTACGTCGTTAAGATTCCCACATTATTTGTCTTCTTCTTCTTTTCTTTGATAGGGCAAATTCGACAGTAGGTCCGTGCAATACACGGGTCGCGAGACTCTATTTGTATACACGGCTTCTTTACTTACGACTTTAAGATTCTGAAAATATTTTAGGGTATATTGTCATCTTAAGTTTACTTCTGCAAAAAAACTGTAAATCTGAAAATTAACAAAATTTAACGCGTCTGTAGCTTGGTCTGTCTCGTAACTCACCGATTGATAGAACACAAACACAAAATGGGTGCTATTTTGACAGAAATGTATAGCCAACTGCGAAAAACAAGCGAATTGCGCTAATTATCACGTGTTCACATTAATTTGCACAGTACTGTAATTTTATTAAACTTATTTGAATCACAATCTTCTGAATAGTATAAGCAATCTATTAAGATTCAGGGGCTATTTTTAAATGTAAGAAACGATTACAATGATAATGTATTCAATGGTGCGCCTATCTGCACTTTAATGCCGTTATTATGTTGATGTTGCGAGGCGAGAAGAGGCGATGTGCGATTGCGAGTTTTTGCGATTTGCTGGTTGCTGTTATTTATTGCTTAGTATCTTTGTAAATCGTTTATTTATTGTTTTAAACTTTTTCAGCTAAATGATTCATTAGTTACTATCTGAACTACCCTACACCACCACTGAACCTCGTACACCCAGTGGCGTAGTTAGCATGGGTGGCACCCGGGGCGGGTAACGTGATGTAAGCCTCCCCCCCATTAAAGTTGACTTTGAGAAATTCAAAACGCAAATTTCAACTTCATAAAAAATAAAAACATTAGTAAACCAATTAAACTATTACTAAACAATTTAACCTAGTCAAATGAGTAAAACATTGGTCCGTTCTGGGGAGGAATAGGAGGAGGGGAGGGGGGGGGGAGAATTTCATGGATAAAAATTTCTCGATAAATATGGGCTATTTTCGCCTATAAAAAGACCGTTAGGCACAAAATTCTCCAGTTCGGGGCACTCCACGGGAGCCATGGAGCTACGAAAATATAAATAACAGACTGTGCTATTTATATATCATGTAAAATATTTTTGTCACAAAATCCTTCGTAATTTTTTTTCCACGGTCGGGTGGCGTATTCCCAAACCCTAACGCGTTTCAGTCGCTCTACCGACTGAAATGCGTTAGGGATTGGAATGCATAAATCACCTTCCAAACACTAACGCGTTTCAGTCGCTCTACCGACTGAAATGCGTTAGGAATTGGAATGCATAAATCACCTTCCAAACACTACCGCGATTCAGTTGCTCTACCGACTGAAACGCGTTAGGGATTGGAATGCATAAATCACCTTACAAACACTACCGCGTATCAGTCGCCTTCGCGCTCTGTTGCTCTCTGTTTCTGTGAGGGTGACAAACGTAATTATAGAAGGGTAATCAGAGAGGGTGGACCGCGTTTTTTTTACTTATAAAATCTATTTTCTACATTGAAAATATTTATTTTTCAAGTCAAAAAAAAACCCTCGTTTTTTTTTTATCTTAAAAAATATATATTGTAACATTTACTTACAAGCCTATACCTACTGGTTCAGTTACCCAACCCAACATACCAAAATACCATCAGATAGTTTCACCGCAGGGGTAGGCAGAGAGGATGGACCGCCAAACAACTCGGTCACATTGCTTGGTTCAATCACATTCATACATACAAGATTAGGTACCTATACCTAATATTTTAATTTTGACAACGGACTAATGTCTATTCTATTAGAGTAAAAGAAGTGACCGAAAACGCATTGATTTTTGTTGTATCTTTCAATCTCCTTAATAAAATCTATTTTATTGATATTGGAAGATACATTATTACTCCAATATGGCTTCTTATGTTTAGCAATATTTCCCATTATCACCATTTCCGATTTGCATGAGTAATACGTGAGATTTATGAAATACTAATTCAGAATAATTATAGACTGGGTTTAATAAAGATAGAGAAGTTTTTGATAATAATAATTAAATGTGTACAATATTTGCATTATATTCCCAAATATAATTCCCATCTGTTCTAATCTTTATCATTATGTGTATATAATATGTACCTACCTATTATCATTATGTGTATATATGTACCTACCTATTACTTTTAAATTAGAATGCTAAACAAGCAGCAGTTAATCTTATGTTTAAATGGATATTTTATTTTATTCTATTTCTTCTCTTTGTTATTCATACTTATACAAAATATGTAAGTAGGCTTATGCAATGCAAACACCAGTTAAAAGTACATTTACCTATTATTTTATTTTAATTTTAATACTAGACTAATCAACAACAGTAATAATTATGCATAAATTGTATGATTTATTTTATTGTTTCTGTTCTCTTTCTAGTTCTCATTTATACAAAATGTTTACGTAGGACTATAATTTGAAATGCAAACACCAGACACCTTTATGTTTTAATCATTTACTTTTCAGTATACTTATATATTACTTTTATGATAATTTAAATAACTATGCTAAACAAACCACGGTTATCTTTTTTTGTATTAATTGGTTATTTAATTTATTATTATTATTTTATTTTTTTATATTATTTCTGTTCTCTTTTTTCTTATTTTATATAACCCATGTATATAGGACTATGATATGCAATGCTTACACAAAAAACCTATATGTTTTAATCATCTGTTATTAAGTACCTACCTAAGTAATTAATATTATTAAAAAAAAAACTATGCTAAACAAAGAACAGTTACTATGTTTTAATCTTTTATTCCATTTTTTTATATTTTTATATTATTTACTGACCATGTTCCATATATGTTAATACTCGTCCTGATTTGACTGTCCTAAAACAAGAATCCTACTTGTTGGGCAGTCAAAGCATTTCTTAAATAATGTATATAAATGTATAATTTTTTACTACTATATATATAAAAAAAATATAGCTTGCATTTTATTCCCGAAAGGTAATATACCCATTGTGATCTTTAATATTACAGTGACAGTACGTGTAGACGATGTAGACATGTAATTAAAACAACAATAAATATTTCGTCATTTACTGCCTGCTCCTTGCTTCAGTGACATTCATTCACTGTCACATATACTTACAAGCCTATACCTACTGGTTCAGTTACCCCAACATACCATAATACCGTCAGATAGTTTCACCGCAGGGGTAGGCAGAGAGGATGGACCGCCAAACAACTCGATCAAATTGCTTGGTTCAATCACATTCATTCATACAAGATTAGGCACCTATACCTAATATTTTAGTCATGAAAACGGTCTAATGTCTATTATATTAGAGTTAAAGAACTGACCGAAAACGCACGGATTTTTTTTCACGGATAGCAATATTTCCCATTATCACCATTTCCGATTCGCATGAGTAGGTACGTGAGATTTATGAAATACTTAATTCAAAATAATTATAGACTGGATTTAATAAGTACTATTTTTGTTTGTAAACTCTTGTAAGAAGAAAAAATAATGCCGTATTACAGTAATTTTGAAATATTTTTTGGAAACAGATGCTTTTTTGTAGGATGTGTAGGGATATGAGTTAATACTTTACTTACCTAATTCTTAAAATAAATGTATGCTGAAATAAATAAAGCTATCCTTGTTATATCCAATTTAGCAATCCTTATTAAACCCAGTCTATAATTATTTTGAATTAGGTATTTCATAAATCTCACGTACCTATTCATGCAAATCGGAAATGGTGATAATGCGAAATATTGCTAAACATAAGAAGCCATATTGGAGTAATAATGTATCTTCCAATATCAATAAAATAGATTTTATTAAGGAGATTGAAAGATACAACAAAAATCAATGCGTTTTCGGTCAGTTCTTTTACTTTAATAGAATAGACATTCGTCCGTTATCATAACTAAAATATTAGGTATAGGTACCTAATTTTTTAATAGGTAGGTACATATATACACATAATGATAATAGGTAGGTACATATTATATACACATAATGATAAAGATTAGAACAGATGGGAATTATATTTGGGAATATAATGCAAATATTGTACACATTTAATTATTATCATCAAAAACTTCTCTTATAATTACGGTCGTTTCCCTCACAGAAACGGATAGAGCAACGTAGCGCGTAGGCGACTGAATCAGTATAGGATTTGTAAGGTGATTTATTCATAACAATCCCTACCGCGTTTCAGTTATATAGGAATCCTTATTATGTCTAATTTAGTAATCTTTATTAAACCCAGTCTATAATTATTTTGAATTAAGTATTTCATAAATCTCACGTACCTACTCATGCGAATCGGAAATGGTGATAATGGGAAATATTGCTAGACATAAGAAGCCACATTAGAGTAATAATGTATCTTCCAATATCAATAAAATAGATTTTATTAAGGAGATTGAGGGATACAAAAAAATCCGTGCGTTTTCGGTCAGTTCTTTAACTCTAATATAATAGACATAAGACCGTTTTCATAACTAAAATATTAGGTATAGGTGCCTAATCTTGTATGAATGAATGTGATTGAACCAAGCAATTTGATCGAGTTGTTTGGCGGTCCATCCTCTCTGCCTACCCCTGCGGGGAAACTATCTGATGGTATTATGGTATGTTGGGGTAACTGAACCAGTAGGTATAGGCTTGTAAGTAAATGTGACAGTGAATGAATGTCACTGAAGCAAGGAGCAGGCAGTAAATGACGAAATATTTATTGTTGTTTTAATTACATGTCTACATCGTCTACACGTACTGTCACTGTACTATTAAAGATCACAATGGGTATATTACCTTTCGGGAATAAAATGCAAGCTATATTTTTTTTATATATATAGTAGTAAAAAATTGTACATTTATATACATTATTTAAGAAATGCTTTGACTGCCCAACAAGGAGGATTCTTGTTTTAGGACAGTCAAATCAGGACGAGTATTAACATATATGGAACATGGTCAGTAAATAATATAAAAATATAAAAAAATGGAATAAAAGATTAAAACATAGTAACTGTTCTTTGTTTAGCATAGTTTTTTTTTTTTTTTATAATATTAATTACTTAGGTAGGTACTTAATAACAGATGATTAAAACATATAGGTTTTTTGTGTAAGCATTGCATATCATAGTCCTATATAAATGGGTTATATAAAATAAGAAAAAAGAGAACAGAAATAATATAAAAAAAATAAAATAATAATATTAAATTAAATAACCAATTAATACAAAAAAAGATAACCGTGGTTTGTTTAGCATAGTTATTTAAATTATCATAAAAGTAATATATAAGTAGGTATACTGAAAAGTAAATGATTAAAACATAAAGGTGTCTGGTGTTTGCATTTCAAATTATAGTCCTACGTAAACATTTTGTATAAATGAGAACTAGAAAGAGAACAGAAACAATAAAATAAATCAAACAATTTATGCATAATTATTACTGTTGTTGATAAGTCTAGTATTAAAATTAAAATAAAATAATAGGTAAATGTATTTTAACTCGTGTTTGCATTGCATAAGCCTACTTACATATTTTGTATAAGTATGAATAACAAAGAGAAGAAATAGAATAAAATAAAATATCCATTTAAACATAAAATTAACTGCTGCTTGTTTAGCATTCTAATTTAAAAGTAATAGGTAGGTACATATATACACATAATGATAATAGGTAGGTACATATTATATACACATAATGATAAAGATTAGAACAGATGGGAATTATATTTGGGAATATAATGCAAATATTGTACACATTTAATTATTATTATCAAAAACTTCTCTTATAATTACGGTCGTTACCCCCACAGAAACCGATAGAGCAACGTAGCGCGTAGGCGACTGAATCAGTATAGGATTTGTAAGGTGATTTATTCATAACAATCCCTACCGCGTTTCAGTTATATAGGAATCCTTATTATGTCTAATTTAGTAATCTTTATTAAACCCAGTCTATAATTATTCTGAATTAGTATTTCATAAATCTCACGTATTACTCATGCAAATCGGAAATGGTGATAATGGGAAATATTGCTAAACATAAGAAGCCATATTGGAGTAAAATGTATCTTCCAATATCAAAAAAATAGATTTTATTAAGGAGATTGAAAGATACAACAAAAATCAATGCGTTTTCGGTCACTTCTTTTACTCTAATAGAATAGACATTAGTCCGTAGTCAAAACAAAAATATTAGGTATAGGTACCTCATCTTGTATGTATGAATGTGATTCAACCAAGCAATGTGACCGAGTTGTTTGGCGGTCCATCCTCTCTGCCTACCACTGCGGTGAAACAATCTGATGGTATTTTGGTATGTTGGGTTGGGTAACTGAACCAGTAGGTTTAGGCTTGTAAGTAAATGTTACAATATATATTTTTTAAGTAAAAAAAAAAACGCGGGTTTTTTTTTACTTGAAAAATAAATATTTTCAGTGTAGAAAATAGATTTTATAAGTAAAAAGAAAACGCGGTTCATCCTCTCTGCTTACCCTTCTATAATTACGTTCGTCACCCTCACAGAAACAGAGAGCAACAGAGCGCGAAAGCGACTGAAACGCGGTAGTGTTTGTAAGGTGATTTATGCATTCCAATCCCTAACGCGATTCAGTCGCTCTACCGACTGAAACGCGTTAGGGTTTGGAAGGTGATTTATGCATTCCAATCCCTAACGCGTTTCAGTCGGTAGAGCGACTGAAACGCGGTAGTGTTTGGAAGGTGATTTATGCATTCCAATCCCTAACGCATTTCAGTCGGTAGAGCAACTGAAACGCGTTAGGGTTTGGGAATACGCGGTCGGGTGTCACCCGGGGCGGACCGCCCCCCGCCCCTCCTCTAGCTACGCAACTGCTTACACCATAAATACATGTTTCTACATTACTGCTTTATTTATTTGTGTTTGATTTATATATTTGCCAGTTTTTCCTCCGGTGCTAGTGGGTCTATGGCAACCCTAATAATTGGGGTACGCTGTGAGGCTGAAGGAAATAATATGGAACTTATACCTAACCCTAATAACAATACAAACATATTTTTTGTTTTTTTTTTTAACTTTTTCCATTCCGTAGGCCAGACATTCTGGCCCAAACGATTTTGGTAGGCAGCTCCGTCGGCCAGAGGTCCTGGCCCGGCGCAGGTATAAGTTTAATCATAAATTTCTATCTTCCTAAGTACATTCTACGAACTATTATCTCTGGTAATTACAAAGAATCGTTGCATAATATTGGATAAAACAACATTTCTTCATTTAAATTTGCCGTTAATTAGATATATTCATGTAAAAACAGATTCATCATTTTAACACACGAAATATTTGTTTTCTTCCAATATTTTCGGAACGGTCAGTCGTTATCCTGCGTTTATGACGGTTCTCCGCAGCTACTCCCACTTTTAGTGACCATATTTTTTCGCTCTGTGGAACTATTGATGTTGATATTAGTAATTGAAAGTAAAAGAATTACTAATTTACGTATTCTATAAATAGGTATAGTTAATTAACCGTCGTAGAAAATAATGATAGTTTTACTTCGAAGTGATGGTGAAGAAGATACCATAGTGATATTGAAATAGGAAGTGACATTATCCCGCCCAAAAGAAGGAGATGCGCTTATTTCAGTAAAGATAGTGATGTAGAAAATATTGTATTTCCGCAACAACCTTCAACATCCATCAATCCCACACCGTCAAGCTTTTCTGATTCAGAAAAAAATATTGGAATTGAATGTATACTAATACACCGAATACACCACAACAACAAATATTTTTTTCTATTGGAAATACCTATGAGTCATCTTCAATTTGTGGATAGGCTAATTATTCAGCTGATTGGGAAGGTGTAAAAACTAGAAAAGGAAGCCATTCGGTAGATCCAGAACAGCGGTTAAATCATGTCAATCTACATGTAATAATGCCTAATATGCATAAAAAGTATTAGGGATTGCATCGTTTTCAATTTGGGAGGCGGGAATGGGTACCCCTGCCTCGGGAGCCATTTATTGGATAACCAACACCTCTGCCACAAGTCACCCCAAGTGGTTCGCTACGTTTGGTGACTTAGCAGGGGTGCCCGGGTTCATGGGGATGCGTCTGCCCATTTACTGCGTGGTAGGCCGAATCGGGAAAGACTGGTTGAGGGAGATCTTTTGATCTCTCTAGCCGGACTCTTCGAACCATTGCCTTACAACGCAGTGAGAGGGATGAATTCACGCATCGCCTCTCCTGGATACACTAACCCCCAGATTCCCACTAACCCCAATTCAAACACGAGAAATGTTTTCTCTTTTAAATTGGGTAGATTCATTAACAAGAAATAACTTTATCCGTAATTAGTTTTTTAAGAAACAAATATTTTATTTCTGTAAATCTGTTATATATATGTATATTTCAAAAAAAAAATTCCTACCCACTCCTCATACCATTTTCCTTCCCATCCTTTTTTTCTTTTCCTTCAAAAGACCCTCCACACAGCAACCCCAAAGAGGGCATAGGCCCTTTAGAATTTATTTTTCTCAGGGCCTCCTGTGTGGAGCTAATGTAAAAAAAATCGTTAGTGGTTTTGATTATGATAGAGAAGGAGGGCAAATAAAATGAACAATATATCACTGTACAAGTTGTGAAAACAAACTTGCACTTCATGTGGGATAACATTGGACCGAATCGTGAGTTTTTTGTAATATTAAATTTGAGATAAATGTACTCAAAATGTGACAATATATAATTTGTACGATACTCTCACTTGTAAACACCGTGTAGAATGTTTACCAAACTTATTATCTGTATTATGTGTCGTGGGCTGGTCTATCTTTTGTTTCCTGAAAGAGGGTCGAAACCTAAAATAACGTAACCAATGCAAAATAAGAAACCTTACACTACCCATAAAACCTAAGCCAATCAGGCCAGGTAGTCAGTCACTGGTCAACAGCTGTGCGGTACAGGACAATTAGAAAGGAATTTCTCCAGGAATTTACATTGGATTGTCTGCATATTTTACCCGTATTATACAAATTATTGCTATGCAATAAAAGATATAATGCAAATAAAACACGTTGAAATCAAATGTATTATCTTTTAGTTACTAAATGTGTGATTTAACAAGTATTTTATATAAAATATACCAAACAACTAATGGTCACACGAATTATCCGATAGGGTGCCGCAAAAATAACTAACCAAAAATTTCATTTCAAATGTAAAATATAACACACATCTTTGGTCGGAGTAGCTAAACAGTTTTGAGAAAAAATGGTCGGAGTGGAAAAGGTTAATTAAATTCGCAGAACTAAAAATATTAAATTAAAATTAATCAAATTTAATAATATTAGATATTTTTATTATTGTTATTTTTTTTTTGCTTTTAGTGTATTTTTTTTTCTTTTCTTTTACCTTTATAGATGTATTTATTATCTTGCAATATGTTTATACATAATTCAATGTATCTATCAATTTTTTAAAATTTATAATCTAGCAGGTTTTCTTTCACATATTTGATAACCTTATTATTAATTTTAATATTGAGTAATGCGCAAGTAATAACACGAATATGTCCTAAAATAAACATATTTTCTCTTCAGTTTTCGTGCTTTCAATGGCATCACAAAATAACCCTGACGACCCTGGAGAGGCAAGTAAAAAAGAAGATAAGGAGATGCCGGGTCCATCAGTTGTGAGAAAGAGGAAAGCTGATAAGAAGAGTGAAGCTGAACACAAACAGAAGCCTACTAAAAGAGTAACTTTTTAAATTCTAAGTACATATTATATACAAAACGAAAGTGCTCATTTAAACATAGCATGCTTTCAAATTTTCGGAAGCCTTAAAAACATAAATTGGAACCAATAGCAGAAAATTCTGTCAGTTTTATTTATTTATTTGTATTTCCTTGCACAGATATCATTTTTGAGTACAATTTTTTTCCCCAAATTTTTGATAAAACACTTGGTCGAAGATAAAACTTCAAAATATGTTCCGTTTTGACTTAAGGCGGTGATATTTAAGACAATTCATAATCCGCTCTTTCATACATGGCGCTGGTTTAATTACTTTAGGAAAAAAATGCTTCTTTCAAATTATGCTTTAAATACAATACTGTATCGGCGATTCAATCAATTAATAAGCTTTTATGCCTTTCTCGAAAGAATTGAGTTTTTTTACGTACAAAACTATTTATTAATATAATTCAAATTAATAAATTACTTTGTTTTTACCACTATAATTGTTTAAAAAAAAAACGACATGTTTCGTAAGCCAAACTTACTTCACCAGGGTTTTAATAATACTTATTTATTAATATTCATATTTCGTATTTACGGGCACATAAAAATAATTCAATTAGTAATTTAAGGCATAACCTCCAAAAGTGTTTTTTCCCTAAAATAAACTAGCGCCATCTATGAAAGCGCACATTATGATTTCTTTTAAGAATCACCTTAATGCGATTTAGAAATACCCTTCAGATATATCGAATAGCATACGATCGAATGAGTGTGGAATGTATCGGGTGCATAGACATACATATATATAGACCAGAACATACAGATGAGGGGTGAAATTAACTATGGCGGGGCGAAGAGAGGGACGATGACTGTGGGCGATGACTGTGATAAATAAATCTAACAGTATATAGGCATCTCGCATTATAATATGACTATTTAGTTCTTAAAAGTAAAATCTGCTTTTGAATAAATCGACCTTTTTAGAGGGAGCGCGAATTGCTAGCCACGATATGAACAAATATCTGAAGTCCGAATTTGGCAAAGTAAAGTTTCACTTATTTTCGGAGTGAAATATTTTGTTTCCGTATTTAGTTGAGACACTTTTACAAATGCTTCATAATTTACTTACCTCAGTAAACAGCGGCTTTATGTTTCGCGTCACCATGTATCTTGATGAAACAGCGGCTTTGTGTTTAGAATAAGCCTAAAATAATGCTTACCTATGGAATGTAATACGATAATTGGGTTTATTATATAATTCACTTCTATTTTTACATGTTTTAATAACACAAGTCACCATTTTTGCCCTGTTATTTCGTAAAATATACCGATGAGAGTTCTACACTGGTCCGAACAAGAATGATGACATCACATTTTTTAGATTCACGCAAGGCTCTCGCAAGCCCAGCCGGTTCCGATAAAATGGTTCCAATGGGAAGGGGAAATAATACGCCTTTTATCACTTAGGGCAGGTCCATCTATTTGTATGTCGATGATCGGGAGTATCTCTTAAATCCATCTTCCTCCCCTCCACCTAAAACTCCACCTACAAGCAACAATTTGATCGCTTAGAAATTTAATAGATGTCTTAACTAAATTCTGAGATTAGAACACATCATGGCCTTTACTAGAATCAGGCTTATAAAACATTTTGAAGTGCAAAAGCTCATACTTGCGATCTTGCGAACTCCTTTTGCATATGGTTTTTAGTGTTTTTAAATAGTTTATTTATATTATGGTCGGAAAACAATTAATAAATTGAAATTGAAAAATTAAGCGGGTCCTGACAAAGTTAGTCCTGCTTTTCTAATTAACTGTGTATCGATACTAGCCAAGCCACTATGTCAAATATTTAACCAATCACTTAATTCTGGCTGCTTCCCCGAATTATGGAAAAACTGTTATCTTACACCTGTATTTAAAAAGGGAGATATTCATGATGTCACTAATTACCGACCCATTTGCATGCTCTCAACTATCCCTAAATTGTTTGAAAAACTTATCTTTGACATAATCTCCATACATATTAATAAGATCATAGTACCTAATCAACATGGCTTTAACATCCACCCTGAAAAATCTTTCCTTGTACGAACAATTTATAGCATGTTCGCTTGAAAATAAATCCCAAGTCGATTCAATATATACAGACTTTATCAAAGCGTTTGACAAAGTTAACCACGAAATTCTCTTATCAATAAACTTAGTAAAATGGGAATAGAGGGTAAACTATTGGAATGGATAAAGAGTTACTTAACCAATAGAATTCTCCAAGTAAAAAATAACTCTTACCTATCACACAAATTCATGGCGACTAGCGGTGTACCTCAAGGGTCAAATTTAGGCCCAATACTGTTTCTCCTTTTTATAAATGATATCATCACTGTTTTTGATAATAATGTTGAAGTGTTGCTTTTCGCCGATGACTTAAAACTATTTAAACTTATAAAAACGATAAATGACTGTTTTCACATTCAATTAAATTTAAATAAACTACAAGATTGGTGCAAAACTAATAAACTTTATCTGAATATAAGCAAATGCCAGATAATAAGATTTTTCAGAACAAATCAACCCCTTAACTATCAATTTAATATTAATAATGTTTCTCTCACCTCTGTCAGTGAGATTAGTGATCTTGGCATTATTTTCGCTTCCAAATTTAACTTTCTTTCACATATAAATACAGTAACCAATAAAGGATTAAAAATGCTAGGCTTCATTCTCCGAAATGGCAGAGACTTTCAAAATATTTCAACATTAAAAATCCTATATTTCTCTCTAGTTCGAAGTCAAGTCGAATATAATTCTTCTATAATATGGTCACCTCACTTCAAAATCCACTCCGATTCCATTGAAAAAATTCAGCATAAATTCTTAAGATTCATTAACTTGGTCTACGAATAGAATCAATAAATTACAATCACTTGATGAAAGAATTAAACTTACTTCAAACTTTCAGATAGAAGACTTGTTTCTGACTTGACTTTTATTTTTAAAATTGTTAGTGGTATAATAGACAGTCCTGATTTATTAAACCTAATTACCTTCCACATACCTACTAGAACTACTCGATCCAAAATTCTTTTTAATTGCAACAAAAATATCAGGACTGAGTCATTTAGATACTCGCTTATACCTAGATTGCATGCAGTTGGCAATGCTATCTCGGAAGTAGTAGATGTGTTCAACTGCACCGAATATAGTTATAAGAAGGCTATAATATCATACCTCAATCACAATAATCAATGTTAGGTATAATAGTGTTCATCTGCACGGCGTCTATATCATACTCTACTATAGATTCCAAACTACGCGCTTACTTCATTTATATTAACCATCAAGCAGACTTGTTAAGTGTTAGCTAATAAATGTATAATTTTTTATCATAATTATTATTTTTAAACAAAGTTATTATTGAATCTGTAACTGACAGCCCTGAAAAGCAGAACTAATTAGCAGTACCCGTAGTCATTTCAAACTCAGTCATTTCAAACTGAAGGTAACAATAATATCATGTACTCCATTTGAACCAATTCCTGGAATACAACGATATGTTCAAATAGAATTAAAGTATATTATACTTGAGATTGAGTTTTGACGAATCAAATATCACCAAAGCCATCTTCCCGCTCTTCGTCGCGCTGTAGATGGTTTCTTCCCCTCACCTTTCTGTTCTGGTATATTGATATTCATATGTCTATGGGAGTGCATGATTTCTCCCGACCCCGAAGGTTGAACTGTCAAGTTGGATCTCCTTAATGAATGCAATGGTGTTTGTTTTCTTCTAGGCCCCTCCCCCGGTCGTGGAAGATGATGATCTTATTGAGTTCGAGTTCGATTATTTCCTCGATCGCCAATTGGGACAGGTGTTGGAAAACCCCGCAATTCTTCTCAAGCTCATGCTGGTCGCCTTCTGGTTTGTGACCCAACCAACTCAACCTGCATCGCCTTCCGAGCCTGTTCCACCCAGTCACAATACACCTAAGCAATGCTCATATTCTGTACCTTCCCTTTCTCCTAGACCTAGACCTCCTCAAACGATTCGAGCTTCACAACCGTCCAAACCTAAATCATCTCAATCCTTACTAGCTTCTCGACCAATACGATCAAACCAACCTAAACCATCTCGACCTGGCCCTGGCCAACCCACTCAACCCTCACTAGCTTCTCAATCAATACGACCAAATCTGCTTAAACCGTTTCGAGCTGGCCAAGCAACTCAATCCTCACTAGCTTCACGATCAATACGACCGGATCAATCAAAACTATCTCGGTCCGTCCAATCGACTCAACCCTCTTTAGCTTCCCGACCAATTCATCTTAAACAGTCTTGACTTGGCCAACTAACTCAGTCCTCAGTGGCTTCTCGACCAATACGGCCAATACAAACTAAATTATCTCGACCTGTCCAATCAACTCAATCTGTATTGGTTTTTTTCATTAATACCATCCACTGAACCTGCTAAACTTCCTCTAACTCCTCCCCCATGCATGCCTTCTTTACCATTCCCACGTCAACCTCCCACAAACCCTCCACCACATCAACCAAGTCTAGCTACTCATCAGTTTCGACTATTTCTACAATCCCAACCCTCTCCGTAGTTTCAATCATTTCGACCTCCTCGGCCTTATCAGCACTGCCTTCCTCCTCAACCTCCTCGACCAGTGCACCAATCCTGCATTTCCCTGGTTGCTCGTCCAACTCGACCAACTGAACTAACGCCATCTTCAGAACAATCCCCACACCCACACCCATCCCAACCTTCGACCATTTCGGAACCAACACAAAACTCACAACAGAGCAGCACACAAACCAACAATTAATCCGACCAATCTACCACTGCTCTCTGGTTACCACGAGTGGCAAGCTACGACCGATTACTTAGCAGGGGTGCCTTGGTCAAAGGGGTGAGGTTGTCTAGGTTTTGGCGACGGACTGGGAGAAGCCGGCTAAGGGAAAATTTGAGGATTTAAAAAAAACTTTTTTTTTTCCTCTGAGGCTTCCATTCGGATACTCTCGATCCACCGCCTTGCTTCGCAGTTGGAGGCGATGGATTCATACGTCTCTTACTCCTGGGCACACTGACCCAAGACTCATACCAACTTAACGTACATCTGGGCGTACATAGCGCACTACGTACATAGCGCACATAGCGCACTGGACGTACATAGCGCACTACACAGACGAAGTACCTCGGCCTCACAATTGATCCATATCTCAAATGGAATATTCACACTCAAATAATTGCAAACAAAATAAGAAAAACCATGCACTTTTTCAGAACAATACGAAACTTTCTCGACTTACAACACTTGAAAATGATTTATTTTGCAGTCTGTTAATCCATTATTGAGTATGGTATCATAGCATGGGGAGGCGGTACTGTATCAGCACTAGACCCAATCATAAAGGCACAGAAAACTATTACAAAAATAATTCTTAGACTACCTCTACTTACAGACTCGAACTTAATCTTTAAGATTATGAATGTGTTTGACGTTCGGTAGATATATGCAAAAACAATCCTCACTCATCTATACACAAATATGCATAAATACTATGAAAAAAGATTAAATACTCGCTGTACTCGTAACAATTACAAAGATCTACTACAAATTCCCATAACTCATACTACTTTTGGTCAAGGAAGTTTCATATACCTTGCAACAAGACTTTACAACATTCTTCCAATTAGTATAAAAAAATGTGATACACAAAAAAAATTAAAAAAAAACATAAAAATTTGGATAAAAAATAATGATAGGGCCTTTACCGGTGCACTTACCCAAATTCGAAATTAGTAATGAACCAATCCTGCTATTATTGTACCAATGTTATTTTTATTAATGCAACCTATCTATTGTGTGATTATAATCTAATATAAGTGAAGGTATGTTTCACAGTATTATAAATTGATGTAAAATTATTGCCTCAACATAGGCAAAGCCTAGTGAGGCAGGCTACGTGATACCTAAATTTATAATTATAAATCTCTATTATTTAAGTACCTACTGTTTATATGCAATATTTTATTTTCTTTTATTTACTTTTGTACTTAAGCATTTAAACTATTAAAAGATGTACTTCTTTTTTTGTTGTTATGAATCTTTTTTCAATAATAAATAAATTTTTGTTCAATAAAGATAATTATTATTATTATTATCTTTCCTGCCTAGAACCTTCATTTAATTAAAATACCCTCCTCGTGGCATCCCTAAAGATGACCAAAGGTCCTGAGAGAAATTATTTTCCTCAGAGCCACCAGTGTGGAGCAAATGTTAAAATAAATCCTATTTTAGAGTATATTTATTTTGAGAAAAAAAGTGGAATTTGCTCCAGTTGTTATAATACATGAGTTAATTTAATAAAAAAATTTCTCCGACACAATACGATTTTGAGAAAGTTTGAGTACCGTGAACGCCATTGAACATTTTACAAGAATAGCCATAAAAAGTTTAGACGATGGAAAAAAATGTCTGGCTGTTTTTATAGACCTAAGAAAAGCTTTTGACACAATAGATCATAAAATTCTTCTCACAAAACTTAAAAAAATTGGCATATCTGGCACTCCACTAAATTTAATGATGACGTACTTGACAGGACGAACACAACAAGTACAAATAGGCCAACAAAAAAGCAATCCTCTTCCAATAAACTACGGCGTCCCTCAAGGAAGTGTCTTGGGACCAATCTTATTTCTCATCTACATAAATGAAATTACCAAACTTCCCATCAATGGAAACATAATTAGTTTTGCCGATGATACTGTTATGTTATTCCACGGAAAGGACTGGATGGACACTTATAAAGAGGCTGAACATGGACTAACTGTACTTCAAAATTGGCTTCGGATGAACTCAATGTAATTAAAACTAATTATCTAGCCTTTTCAACAAACTCAAGAGGTCAACCGGGTAAAGAATACACTCTCAAATTACACGAGTGTCAAAACAATAAGTCACATTACTCTTGCCCTATTATAATTTGGTAGGCGGGTATGGGTACCGCCGCCCTGAGAACCATTTATTGGATGACCAACACCTCTGCCACAGGTCACCCCAAGTGGTTCGCTACGTTTGGTGACTTAGCAGGGGTGCCCGGGTTCATGGGGTAATGTTTGTCTGGGTCTTGATGGCGGGTGCGTCGGCCCACCTTCTGCGTGGCAGGCCGGATTGGGAGATGCTGGTTGAGGGAGACCCTTTACAACCGGTTTCCGTTGTCCGGGCCGCTCGGTAGTACAGGGGCCCGACCCTCAGGCTCACGACTGAGGGTGGGCTGCCCCATCAACGAGTGCAAAAACCCTGCCGCTGCTGTTGTGCCGGTTCGTGACCAGAGGGGACCCAGCAGTAGCGTTTGGGGCGCATCGGGCGACCTCTCCAGCCGGACTCTCCCAGCCCATCGCCTTGCACCGCAGTGGGTGGGTTGGACTCATACGTCCGTCACTCCTGGACACTCTGATCCCCAGCTTCCCACCCACCCCTCAACCTTCCTTCCAGACCTTCCTTTCCCCTCATAGTCCCCGGTGCAGGCCAAAACTGTTGGTGAACTTCACCAACATTCGCGGCCTGCACAAAAACTTAAACTCAGTCCACCACCACCTTCTCACCCAACGTCCCAACCTTCTCTTCCTTTCCGAAACGCAGATAGCTGAGCCTACAGACGCCTCCTATCTGGATTGCCCGGGTTTCACCCAAATGGGCAAATTCAGACCCAAAGGGGGTGTCTGTCTCTTCGGCCGAGCTGATGTCAACTGTGTGCGGCTGTTGAATCTGGAGAACTCCAAATTCGACAATTCGTAATGTGGGTGCGCGTCAATCTTGCCAGTACGGTAAGATTTTATGCGTGTTTATACCGCTTACCGAACCTAAGCGTTTCAGATACGTCCGAACTCTTCAAACATCTAAGTAATACTGTTGATGACCTCTTGCCCCGCTTCCCTACGGCAGAGTTTGTGGTCCTGGGGGACTTCAATGTTCATAACGAACCTTGGTTAAAGTTCTCAGGACCAACGGACTCGGCTGGACGAGAGGCGGAATCTTTTGCCCTCTGCTACGGACTGGAGCAAATGGTTCAGGAGCCTACAACACATCTCGAACGTCCGAAAACAGAATAGTATATAACAAAATGGCAAAGGAATGCAAGAGGATCATTAACAGGTCAAAATTCGAGCACGACATGCAGATCAGCAGAAAGCTGGCTGCCTGCCCGTACGGTAGCAGAGCGTTCTGGTCGCTTGCGGGCTCAATAGGTCGCAATTTCTGCAAACCCAGTCTGCCACCTCTTACCAGACCTGACGGCTCTCTAGCAAATACCGCCGCCGAAAAGGCTAACTTATTACTTATTAGGCAAAATAAAATAAAACAATTATCAGAACGGTCTTGGCCTATGGATGTGAGGCGGGAACACTGACAGCAAAGTCAGCAGAACAGCTGGACATCTTCGAAAGAAAGGTACTGCGAAGAATCTTAGGAGCGGTGCGAGAGGGAGAGGCATGGAGAATCCGCCACAACAATGAGCTCTATGATATTTATCAAGCTCCCAGACTCTCCACCCATTTAAGGCTCCAAAGATTAAGATGGGCAGGACATGTGCACCGAATGCCAAGCACACGAGTACCGAAGAAGGTTCTGACAGGACACCCGGGAGGTAAACGAAAGGCGGGCAGACCTAGACTGAGATGGGAGGATGATGTCAGGAAGGATGCAAGAGGATTACTCCATGTTGCAGATTGGAAGACGACGGCCGAGGACAGAGGGCGGTGGAGGCTTATTTTGAAGGAGACCAAGGATCGAAATGGGCTGTAGCGCCATTGAAGAAGAAGAAGATTAGGCAAAATATTCGCGGAAAACTCGACCCTCGATGATCAAGGTGCTACCCCGCCGTCGGTTCCTCATTGCGGTTTTCGTATGAAAAAGCTGAGGATCCGGCATAGGGATGTACTCCAAGTCTTACGAGGGCTTGATGTTAGAAAAGCTAGCGGGCCTGACGGAATTCCTGCCCTGGTATGCAGAGGTGCGCTGTAAAAATAGCTCCAATTTTGACGAAGCTTTTCAAGATGTCCCTGAAGTCTGGCTCTGTGCCCTCTGGTTGGAAAAAAGCGATCGTTCACCCCATTCCAAAGAAGGGTGACCGCTCCGACCCAGCCAACTACCGCCCCATAGCGATCACATCTGTCCTGTCAAAAGTGATGGAACGTGTGATCAACGACAAACTGCTCACATACCTCGAGAAGAACAAAATTATTAACGACCGTCAATACGGATTCCGGCGGAACCACTCGTGCGTTGATCTTCTCGCGTATGTGATGCATGTTTGGGGACGGTGCCTGGAACGTTTTGGTGAGACCCAAACGGTTGGACTGGACATTTCCAAGGCCTTTGACCGGGTTTGGCATCGAGCGCTTGTCAACAAACTGCGTTCGTATGGACTTCCCGCATCCTTGTGTGCGTGGATTGCCGACTTTTTGAGGGGGAGGTCGATTCAGGCGGTTGCTGACGGTTTCACCTCTTCCTCGCATTCGATAAATGCTGGCGTCCCACAGGGATCGGTTCTGTCTCCGACTTTGCTTCTGTTGCACATCAACGACCTCTTGTCATGTGCACCGATTCATTGTTACGCGGATGACAGTACAGTCCATGATAGCTTTTTGTTTGACAAGCCTCCAAAGGGCACACAAACCCCAAGAGCTTGGAGGGCTTTGAAGCAGAGAATGGACGGTTACCTCGAGAGTGTTTTCTCTTGGGGTAAGAATAACCTCGTCGAATTTAATGTTTCAAAGACTAAATCGTGTTTGATAACGTCTAAAAGGGATCGAAATGATAATCTTGTCTCCTTCAACGGAAGCATTCTTCCGAACAGGACCTCCATTGATATGCTTGGTGTTACTCTAAGTGACCAGCTCAGGTATGGGGGCTCCATCGAAACCAGAGTTAAATTAGCCTCTCAGAAACTGGGCGTACTGTACAGGGCCCGCAGATACTTTAGTAGTACACAACTGCTAACCCTGTACAAATCGCAAGTGCGCCCCACGGTTGAATTTGGCAGCCACCTCTGGTCTGGAGCTCCAAAATACCTTAAAAAAAACCCTTGACTCTGTGCAGAAACGGGCGGTTCGTTTGATAGATTCTCCCATCTTAACAGACGGATTGCAATCTTTAGAGCACAGGCGTCAGGTGGGAATGCTGTCCTTGTTCTACCGGTATTACAATGGAAAATGCTCCGAGGAACTAGCGTCGTTGATCCCCTCGGCACCGGTGCATAGTCGGGAAACACGCCAAACACGCGCCCAACATTTGTACACGGTTGACATTAGTCACATGAGAACGGGTCGTTTTTACGACTCTCGGATGTGATGTGGAATGATTTACCAGCCTCTGTGTTTCCTCCCTCCTATAACATGGGTCTCTTCAAGACCCATGTTCACTCCTTCCTTTCCTCAAAAAGACCCTCCACACAGCATCCTCAAAAATGACATAGGCCCTGAGGGAAATTATTTTCCTCAGGGCCTCCTGTGTGGAGTTAATGTAAAAAAAATAACAAAATAACAAAGGCAAAAGTATTAAATATCTAGGAGTGGAAATAGACGAAAACCTTAGATGGGGCATACACATAAATGGAATCACTAAAAAGCTTACCAGTCTTGTATATTTCTTCAAAAACCTAAGAAACATACTACCTAGGAAAGACATCAAAAAAGTATTTTATGCCTTATGTCATTCCCGTCTTGAGTACGGAATTCTAGTATGGGGATCTGCTAGAGCAAATCATATTAACCACTTAGATATTGCTCAGAAGAGCATTATAAAAACCATACTAAAATCACCCATCAGAACCCCCTCAAAAGATATTTTTAAGTGTTTTGACATTCTAAATTTAAAACAAATATATGCCAAGAATATTCTTATACATAATTTTAAAAACAGAAAATCTCCTAATGAAACTCGGATACATGACACAAGAGCCTCAAAAAAGGATATACGAGATGTTCCAAAATTCAAGACAAGTTTTGGCCAAAGAAACCACATATATCTTGCAACTAAACTTTACAACATCCTTCCTCCAAGTCTGAAAAAGATAGAAAAGATAAATTAGTTTAAGGAAAAAATCAAAACATGGGTGAAAGAAATTAATGCAGACATACTAGAGAATGTATTAAAAACATCATAGAAACTAAATAACGGAAAATCAAAGAATTCTACCAGTCCGCCTCAGCACAGGACCACTAGTAAGAACAAACGGATGAAATATTTATATAATAATAATAATAATATTTGGACGATTTATACAGCGCCGTTTTTGTGAAAAATCACCTCAAGGGCGCTGTACAAACTTACCATACATGCCTAAAATCTAGAAAGACTACAAGCTAGACAAACAATTAAATGGCTAAAAATTGCATACACCGGCTCATTGATCACCGATACGAAAATATATGTACAATATTTTGATCAATGAACGCGATGCTGCCTAAAAATGAATTAATACAGGACCATACTTACCTGGGAGGTCGCTTGAAATTAACACTGTTTATTGTCTATTTAAAGAAATTTAGATAGAGTTTGCACGCAGAGGACATAATTGTGAAATATTGTGAATATGTAATATATTCTTTAATGAGTGTATTTTGGAAAGTAAAAGAAACATTTAATGGTGGGCGTTGCAGTAGTACAAGGATTTGATCTTCCGAGAGACAGATTGATGTGTAAGGATTCGAGTAATTTTAATTCAGTAAGAAAAGTGTGATTAAGACATATCATAGGCAATACAAGTATGATATTTCCATCATCATATCTTGTAATTATCATCAAACCTGTAACTACATACTAACATACCCCAATTGGGGATGCCATAGTCTCACTGGCTCCAGACGGGAGCAGTTGAGATTCTTGTGCGGTAAAAAAAAAAAAAATAGTCACTAATAAAAAAATAAAAAAATAAAAAAATCTTCACCACACATATTTTCCGTTGGTCGAATCATCCATAAATATTCTACTGTATTGTCAATTATTTTTAAGATAATTAGAACAATAAAAATCTATCTTCGATGAACTTTTCAAACTGTAAAAAAGTATTATCATGATTTTCCTCGTCAATTATATGTTTAAAACATTAAATTTTAAAGGGTTGCTGAAAACTAATAAATCTGTAAAACAGATACCTCTCTGCTTTGAGGGTAACTGGAATCCAAGTAAATTTTTGATTATTGTTGTGAAAAAGTTGAAATCTTATTTACATGTACTTATTATAAACCTCATTAATGTGATAAATGTAAGACATGCATATTGTGAATGGATAAATGTTAAAAACCTACATGTGAAAAATTTTAAACTTATACGAGTATGTTCTTAATGAATCTATGTTATAAATGTAATGAGTGTGATAAATTAATGTAAAACTTGCATTTTATGGATGTATGTTATAAATGCAATACATGTGATAAGTTTTATAAATAATGTTTAAGAAATAAATGTTATAAAAGTTATCACAGGTGCAAATCCCTGCATTAAATTTAATAATTGTAATTAATGTTTTGACTGGTACAAAAAAGTTTCACAACAAGTAAGAAACTCAACGACGATAGATGATTGACGATTGACTTGATCTCCTCCGTGGTCCACGGGTAAGGATTTCGACCAGCGATCCAAATGGACTAAAGATCCGCGGGTTCAAATCCAGAAGTGCGCAGGTAAATTATATTTGATTGCTTGAAATAACTTTAGCCATGTTTGGTGACAGCCAGGTATTTTCCCTCCATCCTCTTCCCATCTCCTTCCCCTTCCCACTTACCTTTACTTACTTACCTCACAACCTACCCCAATTGGGGACGACATTGTCTGACTGGTTCCAATTGGTCGGGAGCAGTTGGGACTCTTGTTCGGCGTTCATGTTATGTATTTTTTTCTGACAATTACTATGACAACTCTGAGGAGAAGACGGCACATGCGCTCCTTTAAAATTTATGTTGTACTTGTTAATATCTTCAATTTATAATAAACCGTATTACTTGATTATAATATAAATGATTTTTCTGATGTTTTTTTCGCCCGGACATGAAGTCTATAACTGACATTTTCTTATGTATTTTACCCAGGGTTTAAATTAAAGGTTCAACCCTAATATTTATAAATAGTATTTTATAATGTATTTTACCCAAGGTTCTAACCTAAAGTTTATAAATGATATTTTCAGTCAAGCCCCCTTGAAGTGCCCCCTATAAAAATCATCCAACAATTATTATTATTATTTTATATTGTTTTTCACCCAGAGTTAGTCCTGTTGTTTATAAATAATAATGTTTTTATGTTTTTCACCCGGACCTCAATAAATGATATTTTCTAATGTTTTTACCCAGGGTTCAAACCTAAAGTTTGTAAATGATATTTTTATGTTTTTCTCGGACCAGAATAAATGATATTTTATAATGCTTTTTAGCCAGGGTTTAAACCAAAATTTTACAAATTACAGTTTTAATGTTTTTACTCGGACAAGAATAAATGGTATTTTAAAATGTTTTTTAGCCAGGGTTTAAACCAAAAGTTTACAAATTATAGTTTTGATGTGTTTACTTGGACCAGAATAAATGATACTTTATAATGTTTTTTAGCCAGGGTTCATACCAAAATTTTACGAATTGTAGTTTTAATGTTTTTCAACCAGAACTGAATAATTAATAATTTCTAATGGTTTTCCGGGACCTGAATAAATTAATTTTTCTAATGTTTTTCCGGGGTTCAAAGCTGTATGTATGTTTTCTAATGTTTATCACACGGGGTTTAAACATGATGTTTATAAAAGATATTTTCTAATACTTTTCAACTGGGATTTAAATCTGTTGTTTAAATGATATTTGGGAAAGCATCTGTATTTTATATTTTTGTGAAATTTACATCTTGTTTTATTATATTAACCTAACCTAACCTAAGCTGATGTGAAAGAAAACAAATGTACCAAAACTACCCATGACCTTTTGACCTCAGGTCAGGTTAGGAGTTCGCAGATTTGCTATTGAAATTGTTATCCTTCAAATAAATAATTTCAACATTTTAACAAATCAACCAAGCTACGAATATGGTTCTATGATGCGAACGACCGAAGGCACTTTAAGCTAATAAATTGGCCCTCACCATACTATTAATTTTGTACCAAATACTGGAAATGTGCGTTGGTGTACTAAATCTAATATAACTTTTAAACCGCACGTTACATTACTTCCTTAAAGTTTACTTGTAAATTGGATCAAGAATGTAAAAAAAGATTTTGACTCATTATGTGTAAAAATCATTATGTATGGAAATACATTTTTTAAAATACATAATTAGAGTTACACAATCTTTACTTTGGGAGGTGGGCATGGGAACCGCAGCATTGGGAACCATTTGAGCTTAGCAGGGATGCCCCGGTTCGGGGGAAAGGTTTGCCCGGATCTTGGCGGCGGATGCGTCTGCCCACCAATTGCGTAGCAGGCCGGGTGCGGCGAGACTAACTCTTGCCTTGGGAGGGACATCGCCTTGCCGTGGGAGGGACAGATTCATGCGTCCGTCACTCGGGGACGCACAGAACCTCTGATTCCTAACTACCTCTGAAACCTTTTCCTTACCAGAGCTTTCTCACCTCCCTTTCCTAAAAATACTCTCCGCTCAACATCCCCAAAGATGACGATTTTCCCAAGGGCCTCCTGAGTGCAGTTAATGTAAAAAAATAATGCTTTTAGATCATTTTAGATTTAACATACGAGTGCTATATACTTTAACCAAGAAAAAACTCTTAAGAAGTGTGATGTTTTCAGTTATCTTTTAAAGTAAAATTAAATTTTTATTTATTTATTACAATATATTACAAAATGATACTTTGTCTGTCCAACTGGGAAGGATTCCCGTCTCAGGACAGCTAAATTGTATATTTAGTTCATAAAATTCTTAACAAAGGAATGGTTTCGTTCAAGAGATCACAGGAATCACAGTTTCTGTCAAGACAGCCTTTGAAAACATTAATAATTGCATTCTGAACGAAGGGATGGTTTCTAAGTCCTTGAAAGAGTCGCAAAAATGTAATTTTTTCAAGGTCATTTTGGAGAACATTAATAATTGCATTCAGAATGAATGAATGGTTTCTTTCGGGAGATCACAAGTATGAGATTCTTTCCTGGTCATTTTGGAGAACATTAATAATTGCATTCAGGATGAATGAATGGTTTCTTTCGGGAGATCACAAGTATGAGATTCTTTCCTGGTCATTTTGGAGAACATCTACAATTGCATAATTCCCATTGTATTTATGTCTATTTAGTTTAATGAAGTACCATAATACATACCTATTTTGAAATATCTGCACCACTATTATTATGGCCTTGATTGGAAGACTGCGGCTCAGGTAAGAATTAAAACTATTCATAATGTCTCATAGATGGCGCTAGTAGTATTATTTATTTCTGCAAGTTATGCTTGAACAATCAATTGTTTGCGCCAGTACGTACTCCATATGAAAGTGAATAAACAGTTTTATTTGTCCATAAACAAAGATTGAATCTCTGATAGAATTTTGTATTTATAAACCCCTTTTAAAATATTTGAGTTTGTTTAGTTGTGCAAGCAATTAATTACTCTAATATTTTAATGCAATACTGCGTCATTTACGAAAGAGCAAATTACGAATTCTTTGAAGTAAAACTTAAACTAAACCAGTGGTTCACTCCACTTTAAACCAGTGGTTCCCAACCTTTTTTTGACCAGAGACCACTATGACATTTATTTGTTTTCACAGGGACCACATGGTACAATAATGATAAAATGTTAATCGCTTTCAATTACATTCAATTTCAATATCATTTTGCAATTAATGTGCTCTTCTTCTTATGTGGACTTCTTCAGCTACCTCTCCATTATTAGCATCCTAAAGGATTACGAATCACCTTATGGAAGCATTTCGTTTCGGTTTTTGTAGAAAATGAATAAATGTTTCGTGGAAGACATTTTAGATCAACAACAAGGAACCACTGCTTTAAACTAATGTTGAGGAATATGGCAAAAAAAAGTTAAAATATTTATAATGTAAAAATATTTATTCACGTAATTTTACAGTAGATTTTATCGCAATAAAGAATTGAAACAAATATTTGTATGTATGTAGGTATATTGATATAAAAGTTAATATATTTTCAAAAACATCTGTTGCAAATTACGTGTCGCCGCGCCGTGCCGCGCCGGGAGTCTTAGCTCAATCTATTAAGCTTCCATGGCGTTCTCGACATCAGCTTCCCCGACGTGTGCCTCGTGAGGATCGTAGCCAAACAGGAGCAGCACGTTACCCATGGCCAGCACGGTCATCAGCACCAGCAAGGGGGCCAACCAGGACGGCAAGCTAGGGTTCAGGTACAGCGCCGTGGTGAACAAGGCCAGCACGGCGACGATCAGCAGCGCGGTCATGCCGCACCACAGGAAGCGCGCGCGGTCGCTAAGGCCCGCCTTCACTGCTACTTCCTGCTCCAAGTCTCCCGACTCCGTCTCCCACTCCATCCCGGTCCCCGCTTCTACATTCATAGGCGTCATCTGGAATTAAATAGGTAGTACAAACCATTTAAACTTGCTTGATCCTAGACTTTAAATTAACACTGATATGGCAACATGGAACGATGGAACCGACAGACGAAAGATGAAAATAGTGAAAATGCAATTTGGGAGAAGGTTATGGGTACCGCCACCCCGGGAACCATTTATTGGATAACCAAAACCTCCTCTTGAGGTTCACCTCAAGCAGTTAGCAGGGGTCCAGGATTCAAGGGGCGAGGTTTATCCGGGTCTGTGGCGGACGCATCCGATCACCCGCTGCCTGCCACACATGCTGCAGCATCTCCATAACTAACTATATACGCACTTATAACTAAGTGACCCCGAAGGGATGTGCAGAGAGGATGTACAGCCGAATAACAAAGTAAAAACTTATTTTCATTCAAATGCATCGAAGAAAAATCTACTTGTCTAAGACTAAACTAAATTAAACTTTATGAAGTCGATTTTACGTTTGAAATTGATAAATAGCCAATGGTCGGTGATTTAACTGTCGAGTCACCAATATATTATACGTACTAACACTTGCATAATATATGTATCGGCAGCCACGCATACTCGGGTCACCAATACATTATACGTACTAACACTTGCATAATGGTAATATATGTATCGGCAGCTGATAACACGCCCACACATACTCCCAGGTAGGTAGGTATCTGTTTACATAGCCAACATCGCCCGTCGCGCGTCGTCACGATTCTCCTCCCATTGGCCCCCATTGAGATGTTGATAATTTTGATTAATTGGTGTTTTACAAAGTTATTGAAGTGAAAACATATTTAGTAGACACCGTTGTGATTTGAAACCCGATGAAACGAAAAAGAGAAACTAAAAAGAGACAAACACATACATCCATAGGATCGAGAGAATAGAATATAATAATAATATAGAGAATAGAATAATCGGTCTCGTTCTTGTGCGCCACATCTTAGTCTGTCCATTATTGTCTACTTTAGTTTTCTGAAGGTTTCAATTGCTCAACATCAACCCGGATACCCCTGCTAAGTCACTAAACGTAGCGAACTACTTGAGATGACCTGTGGCATAGGTGTTCCCCATACCCGCCTCCAAGTGGCATATTCATACAAACACATCAACAGAAAAAGTTTACGAGAGTGCAGTTCACACGCGGTAGAAGCGAAACCTTCAGAAATCTAAAGTATACAAAAGTTTAAGATGACACTACGAAGCAGCGTACAAAGAGGAGATTGATTATCCTATCTCATTCGACGAGTTGATTTAACCATAATTCGTCAAATTACGCTTTAGAAGTTGCATTTGGATAGCAATTAATGCGAATCAATGCCTCCAGTGAATATGGCGGTCTTCAGCGCCGGCGCCGTGATACCAGACTAACTGCGCGTAAGCGTTCCTCGTCACTCGTTAGCACGCAATACAAAATATCATTTACCATTAATTTTGCACATTTTTATGTGGAATTGTTTTAAAAACTTGTGATATGAAAACACGTAGATCAAAAATAAACGTTTAAAATCAACGCCTCCAGTTAATATGGCTGTCTCCAGCGCCGTGATACCAGAGTCACCGAGTGCAAGCGTTCCACGTCACTCGTGAGCACGCAATACAAAATATCATTTTTATTTGTAATTCTTTTAAAAAACTTGTGATATGAAAATACGTATCTACATCGAAAATAAACGTTAAAAATGAATGCCTCAAGTTAACATGGCGTACATAGAAAATAAACGTTAAAAATGAATGCCTCAAGTTAACATGGCGTACATAGAAAATAAACGTTAAAAATGAATGCCTCAAGTTAACATGGCGTACCTAGAAAATAAACGTTGAAAATACAAAGAAAATGAAATGACCCTTTCATTGATCAGATTACAAAGTCATCCGTTGAATTCATGCCGGTTTTATAGAGAAAACTAAACTAAAAAAATTCAAGATAATTACAAATATATTGGAATACTCACAATTTCGAATACGTTCCTGCCGCACTGCAATGAGCGAATGTTGAATCAAGAAGGAAGAGGATGTCTGTTAGACGCAACCTGCTGCGGGTACCAACCTCATAAAATGTGCATAACATATGAAATTATTGTCTGTGATAATGTACCGAAACTCTCTCCACGAGAATGATTTCTTTATCGAGGCTTACCTCCTTTTGCAAACCTACTTTTACTTTTTTACCTATTATAATTATTTTCGATTGGAACCCACGGCAAATGTAGCAACAAAAGCTGATGCAGATAATGGATATTTCATTTTTTGAAGGAGATATTACTAATAATTCTTAAAGGCCTGCAAGCCGCCGAAAATCCACATTTCGTCGAAATATTTTCTTACGATCGTACAGGGTGGTTCCAATAAGAAATATTATTTATTCTCCGTACCAGCTTTTTTAAATTAGGTTTACTCAATATAGATTTTATTTCACTACAAATTTGCTTTATTTTATACCTACATCCAAAAATGCTGAAAGGCGTGATGATAAAACTATTAAAATTATGTACTTTTTGTAATTAGTTTTTGATCATAAGTATTTATCATTTTTCAATAATATCTAAGCAAAATAAATGTGTAAAAAAATCTGAAATATATTAATTTGTAAGACCGCAAATAAATAGACAAAATAGAATTTTTTTTGTCATAAATAGGTGTTCAGATATTTTTTAATGATTTTATTTGAACTAAAATTAAAATTTTGAAACATGCGTTTACTAGATAACGTATTGATTTACAATAATGTATGATTACATGAAATGAAATATGTCTTTTAAAATAAGATTTTTCGTTTGAAAATTTAACAAATCTAACGACTAAAACGACATATGGTGTAACCTTATTATACTAAAAATAAATAAAAATTCTCAAAATTTAAAACATGCTTTTACTAAATAAAATAACAATATTTGGAAATCAATTTATATTTTTTTGTGGAAAAGAGTCAATTCGTCTAAAATTTGATTTAAAAATAACATAATTGACCACAGGTTAACCTTTTCCATTCTGACCATTTTTTCTCAGAACCAATTTGCTACTCCGATTAAAAATGAATGTTATATTCATTTTAATCGACTTGAAAATGAAAATTTTAGTTCATTATTTTTGCGGCACCCTGTCTGGTAATTCGTGTGATCATTAGATGTTTGGTACATTTTGCATAAAATAGTTGTTAAATCACACATTAAGTAACTAAAAGATAATACATTTGATTTCAATGTGTTTTATTTGAATAATTTCTTTTATTGCATAGCAATAATTTGTATAATATGGGTAAAATATACAAAGAATCCAATGTAAATCCTTGTAGAAATTCCTTTCTAATTGTCCTGTACCGCACAGGGGTTGACCGGTGACTACCTGTAGCCGATTGGCTTAGTTTTAAGTAGTAAACGGTTTCTTATTTTGCATTGGTTATATTATTTTAAGTTCCGGCCCTCTTTCAGGAAACAAAAGATAGACCAGCCCACAACACATAAAATAGATAATAAATTTGGCAAACATTCTACAAAGTGTTTACAAGTTAGAATATTGTACATAGGTATTACACATAATGCTGACTAAATACCAATCCGCATATAGAAGGTTTCACTCAACGGAAACTGGATTACTACGTAATATATACGATATAACTCTTGCTATCGAGTTGGGTAAACTGGCACTCCTTTCAGTCTTGGACATGAGTGCCGCTTTTGACACGATTGACCATGATTTCCTTATTAAACCATTAGAAGAATCCTTTGGCTTAAACTGCGTTGTAAAAGACTGGCTGATATCTTACTTGGTCAACCGCGTACAAGCCGTTAAAGTGGGGAAAAATCAATCGAAATATGCAATCCTTTCATCTGGCGTTCCCAAGGGCCTGTTCTGGGCCCACTTCTCTTCATCCTCTTCACAAATGATGTCGCTAAAATTATCGAATCATTTGGTCTTCTATCTCACTGCTACGCTGACGACCAGCAAGTTTACTTCTACTGCTTACCAGAGGAAATAGGCAGTCTTAAAACTCGCGTAACTGAGTGTCTAGAAGCAATCACGCGCTGGATGACCTCAAATAGATTGAAACTGAATCCTGCAAAGACTTAGTTTCTCTGAACAGCCACAAGCCGACGTCAGCATAATATTGATAACTCCCCAATAACCATTTCAGGAAGTGACATCACTCCAAAAACATGCATAAAACTACTAGGTGTCAATCTGGACGCTGATTTCTCCCTTAAAACTCAAGTGAACAGAACTGTAAGCACGGGGTTCTTTCAATTAAGGCAAATTAAAGCAGTACGGAGAAACTTGACAACAGAGGCGACTAAATTACTAGTCAATTCGTATGTCGTTTCACGTCTAGATTATTGCAACGGAATATATGCTAGTCTCCCGAAATATCAAATCAACAAATTACAATCTGTGTTCAACGCTGCGGCAAGACTCATCACCGGCGTATCTAAATATTCCCATATTTCTGAGCATCTCAAAAATCTTCACTGGCTCAAGTGTCCTGAAAGAATCCAGTTCAAGCTCTGCTGGATGGTATTCAAATCCCTTAACAAAATGGCTCCGGCTTACTTATTGGAAATGTGTATTCCATAAAATTCCAATTCACGACAATCAACCCTCAGGTCAGCAGCAACAACAGCTATCGGAAGGTTGAAGGAACCAAAGCGCACACCAGATACTAAATTCGGTGAGCGTGCTTTCGGAGTGTCAGGACCTAAAGCCTGGAATGGACTGCCACACGAGTTAAGAACGACCACAGATTCAGCGGAATTTAGAGCTAAACTAAAAACTCATCTTTTCAGACAGTCGTATCCATAAGTTAAAAAAAAAAATAAATAAAAAAAAACCTTTGAACTTCAGCTTCACGGCTCGCGACATAGTAAATGACTAATTTTGTAAAAATAAAGCAAATTCTTATAATGCTCCAGCCTTTCAAATAAATATTAACTCAACTTTGGCATTAATCTTCTTATAAATGTAAATGTAAAAACAACAGTGATGTCCAGTGTTTTGAATATATTGTCTTCCACGTGCAAAGTCGTTCCTTTCCCAAGCATAAACTTTCTAATAAAGTGTGTTTTTCGGAAGTGACCTGCAGGTAAGTATGTTTTTGTATCTTTCTGTAAATAATAAAATTAAATAGAACCTAGGAATTCATAATGAATTGTAAAGCGCCCTTGAGGTGATTTTTCACAAAAACGGCGCTCTACAAATTGTCCAATTATTATTATTATTATTAATATACCACAGTCACATTTTGAGTACATTTATCTCACATTTACTGCTATAGTCAAAAAGAAAATAAAGGAACGGTCAAAGTCCATAGTCAATAATAAAATGTACAGGTAAAGAAATACGAGAAGGTTCACGACTTAAAATTAATTTTATTAAACTAAATGTTTTTATTATCTTCGGGACTAAATTCAAGTCTGAATTTAAGGACTGATATTTAAAATACCTACTCGTACCTACAAGGTGTCCGGTAACTCATATTACATACATATTTCAGAATCAAGAAAATTCTTAGACCTGATGCTAATTAATAAAGCGGTAACCAATTTATGAGACATTTAGATTTAAATAATATTTGATTTTTACCCTCGGCTGGGATTTTGACATATAGCTACTAACTAACTAACTAACCATCACGCGGTTTCCCCGCAGGGGTAGGCAGAGAGGACAGACCGCCAAACAACTCGGTCTTGACGCACACTCTTTGCCTCACTCACATTCATACATCGTCTCATACATTCTCTTCTATTATTCTGACTTTTGACATGGCCCGACTCAAGTATCTGTTTCACTTGATCGTGCCATGTCTTCCTCGGACGTCCCCGACTTCTTCTACCATTCACATTTGCGTCGTATATTCTTCTTATACTACTTTATTCGTTAATTCGCTCCACATGCCCAAACCATCTGAGGGTCCCTATCTTAATCTTACTCATTATGCTTACATCAGCCTTACATTCTTTGCGGATATCCACATTTCTCACACGATTATACATTGTTTTACCACACATACGCCTCAGGGATCTCATTTCAACAGAATTTAGTTTACTTTCATCCTTCCTCTGCAAGTTCCATGCCTCACTACCACACATCAGGGTAGGTACCAGGACTCCATTGTGGACTGCTAGCTTCGCTTCTTTTGACAGTTTTTTATTAGCGCCAAAAGGCCTTCCCATCTCTTGTAAACATACTACCCAGATACACAAACTCATCCACCTGTTCCAAGTTTTCATCATTCACAACTATATTGCAAACTGTTTTCGTACTCTCTCTTTCAAACACCATGACTTTAGACAGACAAAAAACACCTAAATGTGCACATCAACATAAAATTGCACACTTTTTATTACAATACAATATACATGTTACATCGGTAAATTTTTATTTGTAATTAAAAAAAAATTACAGTTCACAAAAAACAAGTAGATACACAAATTAATTTAATTAACACAAATTTATTCCATTTTTTGTCGTAGTAGTAGTTCAAGTGCTACATACCATATCTGGCAAAAAAAAAGATAACAAATAAATTAACAGAATAACAAACATAAGACTGATGTAAAAAACAATTACTTGATTAATTAATTGTAAAAACCTATAACTAAATGCTTCCTTTACTTCTTCTGCTTACGAAAAATGAGCAAATCTCAGGCTGCTGACAATAAATATATTTGCTTGAAGTTCAATGTTTTGATTTAGGATTCTGGATTGTCACTGATTTTTTTGGAAAAACTTGATAACACTATCAACTATCGTTTTTTTCACCTGCCTGCAATTCGTATCGTTGATTTACGTCCACCATTTTATATACCTATTGTCCACCATTTTTTATACCTATTATCTACTAAAAGCAATGATATTAGATCACACAATATGTAATTACAATAACACCAATTAAATAAACGGAGTCAAAATGACATTAATAAAGTAGATTAAATCAAAAATAAAGTAATGGACTGGTTTTTGATCTTATGAAGTCAATATACTACCTATTACTAAATGTAGAATCATTATTTATTTGCTTTTATACTATCACGTTATAAATAACAATGGGGGAGATTAGGGTATATCGTACCGGTCGATAAATCGTACCACCTGATTATTTCTGCTATGGGTCACTTTTCATTAAGCCTGGCAACACTCCGCGAACCGTTAGGTGCGTCATAGTTGTACTGTCATTTGTAATTAGTCTTGGAACGTGCGTCCGTATGCAGTATAGTTTTTAATTTTTTTCACAATCTTGATCTAATTTTTTTTGGGTCCTGCCTAAGATGGTTTCGTGTTCAAAAGTGTGTTAGTTTTTTCTCAAATTACGTCCAGTTAACATGTTTATATTCTATAATTTGCTATTGCAAAATCATATTTGTTAAGTGTATTGTTACATGTTCTACTGTCATTATTTCATAGAAACTTTGAGTATGCTAAATCGTACCGCCAGTACAATTTAGCGTACTTTAAGTTTCTATGAAATAATGACGATTACTATACGATTTACCGTGAGTTGTTTCTAGTTTTATTTTTTTATTTGAGTTGACATCGAAAAGAAAGTACATCAGTGGTTTAACGCAGGTTTGTAAGTTTTTTTTGGAATCATAAGTAGGTACATATTACACTCAAGCCACGGAAAAACGGCTGCGGGTGAATGCTAGGAAACACAATTAGTGAATGAGAGTTACGAACTTTCAGCTACCATTGGAAATGACGTGAATGGTTACAAAAGTTCAGGAATTTTGCCAATAAATAGGCACGTCTTTTAGGACCACCACTTTGTTGCGTTTGAAGCTCTAAGGAGATCAGAACAACAACCACAACAGATCACCAGAACCTTTATCATCGCTTTTACCACCAGTGATCTCGTCAGAGCCTTTGTTGCCATCACCACCACCAGTGGCCTCGTTAGAACCTTTCTTACCACTATCACCACAATTGGGGCAGACGAATTCAAATGCATCGATATCTTTTCTGAGATGTCTCCAGTTCCAGAACCAAGGAAAAAAGAACACGCACACGGCGCAAAAGGCTGCTAAAATAACTACTAGTCCGTGTAAAAATGAATCTGAAGTTGCTGCTGGTAGACGCTAACTGTCAAAACTCCCAAAAACATGATTTGGTCCGTTTGCAAAGCGAATGCACACGGCCGATACAAGGGCGCTCGGCGGCCGCGCTATGTTACTTGGAGATTAAAAGCATTCCCCCTGATAATATTCGTAGCATTATATTGGTAATTAATATTTTGAAATGATTAAATTAGAGATTTTATAGATTTAAATTAGAGATTTTATGGTCTTTAGTAAGTATTAAGTAAATTTAGCCATTATAATTTGCCAGTGCTGCACACGAACACATTGTGCGACCAGCCGCCCATGTTTACCATACCGGTTCGCTAAATCGTACCGAAAACCATTTTTTATAAAAAGTTTAATTTTAAAACCTTCCAGATGCATGTTAAATATGAATTAAATACACGTTGTTCCCAATAAAATATGCATTTATTTGAACCTAACTCCACTTCTCTTATCCGTTTCCATCATATTGTATTGAGAGTGTGCAAAGTGGTACGATACACCATATTCTCCCGTATTACGTATCGTCTGAAATATTGTTTTTCGAATCCAGTTTAATGTATTTCCGAAAATAAAAAATTTTGTGGGTCGCAAAAATAATAAGAAATGAAAAATATAAAAATAATAACATAATGGTAGAGTGTCTTTCGAGTTTGGGTTTTTCGAAGTTTTTACTGTACGTTAATCCCCGTGTGAAATTTTGGAAGTGCACTTGGTATGTTCGACTATAATTGGGATACCCGGCTTCGCTCAGGACAACATTCAAGAGTGTTCTGGAATGTTCCTTCAAGAGCATTAGCGAACCATCCAGAACGTTCTCGAAACATTTAGATTCACCGACATACTCCGCCACTCCTTCCAGAACTTTCTAGAGTTTTATCGAACCTTCTAAAACTTTCCGGAAGACTGTTCTTTAAATTTCTAGAGGGCGAAACTTCCAGCCCTTATATCTTCAAAAGCACGCCCTTTAGGTAAAAACGGGTACCCTTATTCCCTAGGGGGGATAGAGATCTACCACACCACACACCATATAACTCCCTTGATCGTACCGGGACTCGTTTCTGAGTTTTTGCGGTCGCACGTTTTTTTGGACTTTCTTTTATAATATATATTGATTACAAAAAACTCACGATTCGGTCCAATGATATTATAAATTTCTTACTTATTATTACTAAATCACCATCATTTATAGTTTTTATGGTATGATATTTTTCGACGCATTCTCCCACATAAAGTGCAAGTTTGTTTTCAGAACTTTTACAGTGATATATTGGTAATTTTATTTACCCTCCTTTTTTATCATAAATCAGAACCACAAACGATTTTTTTACATAAGATCCACACAGAAGGCATTGAGAAAAATAATAATAAATAAAAATAATTCCCACAGGGCCTATGTCATCTTTGGGGATGCTGTGTGGAGGGTCTTTTGAAGGAAAGGAAAAAAGGGTGGGAAGGAAAATGGTATGAGGAGTGGGTGGGAATCTGGGGGTTAGTGTGAACAGGAGAGGCGATGCGTGAATCCATCCCTTTCACTGCGTTGTAAGGCAATGGTTCGATAGAGTCCGGCTGGAGATATCAAAAGATCTCCCTCAACCAGTCCTTCCCGATTCGGCCCGCCATGCAGCAGATGGGCAGACGCATCCGTCATCAAATCCTAGAAAAATTTCATCCCCATGAACCCGGGCACCCCTGCTAAGTCTCCAAACGTTGCGAACCACTTAGGGTGAATACTTATTATTTTTTTATTTTTTTTATTTTAAAGTTTAAAAAGAAAGACAAACATTCCCGGGTTACGAATAACCCAACAATGTTTGAAAATCTCCTACTACCACCACAGAAAGCCGAAAATTTTGCTTGTGTTGTGATGGAGGACTTAGCCAGCCGAGGAATCGAACATGCGACGCCCGGGTGGGACCCAAGCGCTATGCCCACTCAACCACTGACCGGTCGCATTATATAAAAATAGTGAATATATAAATAAAACAACAAGACACAGAAAAATAAAAAGGTAACGGTCGCAACTGGGACTTGAACCCACATATTATAAATAATAATAAATAATATATAAGTCCATAACATTTTTTTTAATATAAAAGAAATGCAAAAGTTAAATAGTACCTACCTATGTAACTAGTAACTAAAAAAGCTGAACTTATTTACAAAAAATGAAAGAAAAACAACTAAATAGATATTTCCTATATTCAAATCAGTGGTGATCGTAGATGAATTTGAATTTTGTTCATTGTATTTCATTTGTTTTGATGTTTGATTTTTTTTTTTAAAAAGGCGTTGTTCAAATGATCCTTTAATTATTAAAAATATTTTCATTCGGTTTTTCCAAAAACCGATATGGGTAATTTGTAATCGCACATAGATATATGGATTATATCACATATACACTATAAATATGAAATAATAAATCATTTACCCTTAGTTTAAATACTCACTAAGGATTTTTGTTAATTTACTACATCAACAAATTTACTAAACTTATTTATTTCTAAAATATTAAAATTAAAATCGTTCACTTTGACCTCCTGCAAATTACGAACCTGCATCTACACATAGCGGTTTAACGTTATGAGAAACCGATAAATACTAAGGTGTTATTAATGATTATTGTTGTAAATTTGTAAATACATCTAATCACCGTAGGGACTTTAAAATTCTTGTATATTTTTATCATTCATGTATTTTTTTTATCGCAACTTTATTGTTTTAGTTTCTCACTGTACTTTTAATTTTTGTTGCTTTTATTTTTATTTCATATATGAATTTTGTTTTCTATCGTAACCTTTTTTTTATTATATATTTCTTTCTCATGTTAAAAAAGTACTGTCTTTATATATTTATGTAAAAGCCCCCGGGGTGTAGTAAATAAATAAATAATGGTGATTTCTGGCGTTATGAAATTTGAATGGAAATTTACAATAGGTGGCGTACGCACAATAATTGGAACGTAGAAGGGGGGGGGGGGTTTACAGTAGGGGGGAGGAGGGGGGGGGAAGCTGTAGGGGAACTGGGAACGGGCAACGCTATTTTTCGTTTCACCGAGTTTCAAATTACAACGGTGCTAAAGAAGTATTCACTTCAAAAGTTAGCAAAAAATATATATTTTATCCAAAATATATTTATCGTGTAATTTATTTATTCCAATAATTTTATATAAAGACATAATGATTAGCACTAACAAATCAGCATTAACAACAACATTTCCATAATAATATAATTATATATTTGCAAATCGTACAGTAATATGTACTAATATTCGTATTAAATGGGGGACATTTATGAACGCACTAAGACTTTAGTAAGATTGTTTATGGTTAATTATTTTGACTCTTTTGTTAATTATTTTGACTCTTTTCAAAGATGACATAAGCTTTTATACAATTGAAAGTTATGTAATTAAGTATTATGTTAATGTATAATATTCCTGGATTAATTAATAAGGTATCCTAAAGGTACCTAATTAGTTGTTTGTTATTGACGTTATAAAAATTGGGTCAGGTTGGTACGAGTGTGTATGTGTATATATATATATATTAGGCGCAGCATAGTTCAGGAAAAAGGTAGGTATTTTTCATAATTTGGTTTGAGACTTGGAAAAATAGGTTCATTTTTATTTTACTTACTAATTGTATTGTAGTTTTTTTTTACTTTAACTACTTTTTGTAGTGTCGTGAATCTCACTAGAATCGAAGTAGAAAAGGCGGTAGATAAATAAATAAATAGGCGGTTAACAGGCTCCGATTACCTGAAAATGAATACCCCTCTCTACGAAGAAATTTATTTATTTACGCCTATTTAGGCTTTTACATATATATCTATCTATATAAATAAAAATCAATTGGTGTTCGTTTGTCTCGCTAAAACTCGAGAACGGCTGGGCTGATTTAGCTGATTTTGGCTTTGAAATGTTTGGTGAGAAAGTATGGAAAAATTGCGAGGAAGATGGTAAAAACAACAATTTCATTTTCCCATATAAACTGTTAAGAATAACAATATCGAGTTATTGCAAAAAACATTAAAATTGCTGCCTTGGAATCTTGGAAACAATGTTTTTTTTTGAACTAGGCTATTCACCCTAAAAAGAGTGCTTTGTTGGCGTCGTAGTTAATATCTAATACAATGAATCGCCGAAATGTATATATACTTCCGAACGACTGCACTAAATTGGATAATTCTTTTTTTTTGTTCGTAATAACGAATAATGTATAAAACTATGAAGGAAGGGTGGAGTAGAGTGAGGAAAGGGAAGGTGGAGGAGGAGTGTGAACGTGAGAGAGGAAGGGGCCGCGGAGGAGGAAGGGGAGGAGGAAGTTGAACGGGACGAATGGGATAGGACGCGCAAGGAGAAAATGTTAAATGGCATAGCAAGCCGGGTACCAGCTAGTAACAATATAAATATAAAGTTAAAATATTATTGAATTTGATCCACACAGTATGTAGGTACAAAATATAAAAAAATCCAAAATAGTTTTTTTTTCTTTCAGCCGACATAAAATACTTTTAATATGTTAGTCAATTTAAATAGCTTTATCAAAATATTCCCCTACTTGATAAAAAAAAAATTCAATAAGGTATGCTTATACTATATTAAAATTAATGTACTAAATATATCAACAACATCGGAATATTTATTTCCTAGCTGTTGAATCCGTCGCAGTGTAATATTGTTGGGACATTGATGTGGAATTGCTACAATGATATGGTAGGTACTGTAAGTTATATCTACTGTTCTATCAGTAAGACTGCCTGAAACTTAACTTAAAACTGAAACTTCTTTTTTCGAAACGTGATTACAAAATCTCAAGTTCTAATTGACCGATTTTCTTGAAATTTTGCAAGAATAAATAAATTAAATGCATTATTTCTTTATACTATAGTAATCTCCCTCTATAGTATGAACGAATAAAAAAAAAAAATTAAAATTTTTATTATTTTTTCGAATTCGGAAAAGTTAAAAAAATTCGGAAAAAAAAAAAAAATCTTTGAGTAGCCGCCATTTTGCAAGAATTTTTTTTTCATGCTTTCTAATATTAACATTAATAACATTTTTACGGTGCTCCAGATTTTATGTCCGGGTTGAATCTTTCCCAAATGAAAGACTAAACCCTTCCACACACTTTTCCACAAATGAATATCTAGTAAATTAATGCAATGTAAGTGCACTATATAAGAATAAAACAATACAAGAACAATACGTCAATCCACCAGAAACATAATGGGAAAATATTTCACCGACTCCAGATATTTTCATATCAGAGGGTTCGGCTCTGATGAAATCCTAACTGGTCCGATAAATCCTACTGATCCCTCAATATAAATATTTAAAAAATCTTTCGTAATCCTACATGTATTTAAAATGACCGACTTTTGCATTTTTATGTACAAATTTTTTGACAAATCTAATACGCCTAAATTTTGAATGAGAGAGCTAGGTATAATGCCAGTAGCCGAAATAACAAATGGTAATATTTTTATAGTCTGAGAATGCCAAATTCTTTTAATTTCATTTCCTAAATCTGTATATTTTCTTATTTTTTCAGAAACAGTTTTCTGAATATTACAAGAATTTGGAATAGCGACATCAATGATATAAGTTATTTTCTTAATTTTGTCATGTAAAACTATATCGGGTCTATTATGACTAATTGTTCTGTCTGTCAGAATAGTTTTATCATAATAAATTTTATAAAATTCATTTTCTAAAAATGAATTTGGTTCATATTCATAATATGGTACATTACGGCAGTCAATCAAGTTATGTTTAATTACCAAACTTTGGTGAATTATTTTTAAAACTTGATTGTGCCTAAATGTATACTCGGACGATAACTATAATATTTACTAACATTATTATTACCCCTGATTAATTTAATGTATTTAACAGTTTGGAAAACTTTTAATGATAGGATAATGATATTAATTAAATGATTATCTGACCAAGAAATAATTTCTACAATACTTGAAAATTTTTGAACAATTTGAACAGAAGTAAAAATAAATCACCGACCGGCGCATTTATCAAATATATTTTAGAGTCGTTTCACATAGGTGGCCCTGAGGGAAAAAAATCCGTCATAACAAATTCTTTCTCATTTGGATATTATGCAACAGGCATGGTTGATTCATAATTCCATAACAAGGCCCAAGGTTGTTGGTTGTTATTTATATGAGTGAGTTGAACTTGACTTACTGCTTTACACAGCTGAATAACTGTTCTCGAGTGGTAGTAAGCCAAACAGTCAATTTGTTGAAGGTGAACTTTTATTATACCCAAGACTTAGGTCTGGTAAGTACGACATGTTTTCCGCATAGGGAGATGTATTTTACTGAGGTAATGGATTTGAGGAAAAGCGGTAAGAACAATAACGATAAATTATATTCATCTGAACAATGCATGAACTAAATAAACATTCCAAACCTTACTCCATTTAACAACAATGCCATGCATTCATGCCCTTGGTTTTTTGCACAAATAATACAATATTTTTTATAAAAGGTTTACTTCTATAAAACTTTTTCTTTAAACATTGGTACCTACCATATTTTTTATGTTTGGTTTAAAACGATTTTCTTTGTGGCGTCATTTTAATTAAATGAAAACAAATCATATAATGAATAACAGATCATTTTGTAAAAACCACTATATTATAAACAATATCTACATGTTTCGATAACAATGTTATCTTCATCAGGATATGAATATGTTAATATTAACATATCCTGATGAAGATAACATTGTTATCGAAGCATGTAGATATTGTTTATAATATAGTGGTTTTTACAAAGTGATCTGTTATTTATTATATAATTAATGACGCCACAAAGTAATTTTGCGAAGTTTGAAGAAGTAAAGAAAACAAATCACTTTATACTTTATTTATTTAATCAAAATTGTGATAACAATTACCATAATACCTATCCACGCTAATTGCCTTGGTGGGGTTTTTGTTACATATTATGTACTTTGTATTTTTATAATAATAATTGTTCTAACGACATGTATCTAAAACTTTCAATAATAAAAACAAATGGATTTTGAACTGTTGTTGTAATAAACATAAGACCCTTGTTTATAAACATCTATTAATTTTACAATGCTTTATTTTTTTCCAAAGCAACCTCTTATCGAGGCTTAGAGTTTTACTATTATTTATTTATTCATATTTATATAACTAGCATACGGACATTTATAAAACGTGGGACATACAAGACAAATTAGGCAAATTAAATTAAACAGAACCCATTCAAAAGAATAGTAGGTATTATACTAACATTGAATTATTGAGGTTTCTTATTGTAGCTTGTTTGTAAGTATATACCTTGTAGTTGAACACATCTACTACTTATGAAAAAGTTTTTCCAACTGCATGCAAATAGGCTATGATACACAAATATGCTATTATAACAAACCTTAATAAATCAATGTCAGCATAGTACCTACTATTCTTCTGCAGAGATTCTATTTAATTTAACTAATTAACCATCATGCCTTTCTGTACTCTCTCTTTCAAATCCCATGACTTTAGACATAATTAAATTCGTCATTAACTTATTTTTTGTAAGTGCCCGCATAGGCGTACCTATACTAATATAAATAAATAAATAATATTAGTAGGTGCAATTAGATGTCATTAAATTGGAATTGATACACTCTCCGCTGTGTTGTTGTCTTCAGAGTTAAATCCAGTGCTCATGAAGATACAGTAGACTTGCACGGTCGGGGGTCGATAGCACGGCCACATATTGAGAAGGTAGGCCATGGCCAGTGCCCCCGTGTAGAGGAATGTCAGCTGCAAGGGAGAGACCATCATCATCTGCTGCATGCTGAAGGAGCACAAGAGTCCTAAGCTCCTTATGGTCAGGACCGTGCTGATGATCCATGTTAACCAGGCGGACGCGTAGCCAAACTTCTGGCGGGTCGTTAGTCCCACTTGCGCATCCACATATATAAATTCTACTGTCTCCACTTCCATTGTTTCATCCTCGCCGTCCATAATGTTCTCCGGTTCTGCTGTCATCATCTGGAATAAGATTAACAAAAAAATAATTACAAGTAGTAGATGCGCAACCTTCTGAAAACTAAAGTGGACATGGGTTGGAAGGCTACGAAGCACAGCATTAAGAGGAGACCGATTAGTCTATCTCATTCTCTCGTAGGCTATATCCTATAGAACCTATGCATCTATAGTATAGATGCACGAGTATGTCACATTTTTCATAGAATTTCAAATCGCAATGGTGCTAAAGAAGTTTTCACTTGAAAAGAAATGTGCTCGGTGACGTCATAAAGGACAATTGATTGTACTTCGTCAAATGATTTCCATACACAAGATAAATTGAACAATTATTACCTGTCAAATAAACATTTTGGTTTGACCCAATCGATATAATATTTAAATAATTTTAATCTGTTTAAAACTATATAAGGAACAATATAAAGTTATTTGCAAATAATCAAAGTCATTGACAAAAGATGGAAGCCAACGCCCCCGCCACCGTGTCGCTAGAACCGCCCAGTGGAATGGTGTCATGACATTGAGTTTCTTGATAACAACTACTCAACACAAAGATCGTTATTAATTATTTACATTAAATTAGTGGTTACTAGAGAAGCCATTGTTCTCAAAACTTGCTTTGTATGCAATGAAAATAAATAAATGTTAATGGTGGAGCGCGAATACTAGTACGTACTAAATGTAGAGCACCTTCTTTCCCCACACAATATTGATAAACCTAGAAACACCAATTTTATCAGAAATCTAATGAAATATCTCCCAAACATCCTAGCTAACATGTTTTTACAATATAAAGTTTTAATACTCACATTTAAGAAAGATTGTCCAAACTAGGAAGGTTCCACCCAATCTACTTGCTTATCCAGTCTCTCCAAGATATAGAGTATAGACAATATTTCTATCCTCTCCTAAAACTTATTGATTGTCTACTTCTATAGTATATCTACGTTTCGGTATGTACACGTACACAGTGCGCCATAAACAATTTATTTAAACTCTCTGGCTAACATGTTTGCTTTTCTTACATGTCTCATAGAATTGACGTATTTGACTTACCGTCATGTTGATAAATAGGATCTAAACGGTGTTAGAAAGAGAAAACACTGCGTTTTGTGTTCTTGAAAAATAAAAATTTACACCTCCAGAAATTCAAAATTTTGACCTTAATTAGGATTTTTTAAAACAATAAACTTCCATTCATGTAATTATGAAATTTGCATATTTAAATAAAATAAATATATATAAATTCAGCTTTTCTTTCTCTGTAATTTTAAATGATAGCCGTTGAAGGGTGAAAGCCAGAAATAATTGAAAAAAAAATTAAAACCGTACTTCGTTACCTTTAAAAAAAAAAAACAGTTTTTACTTTCGTTCATAAATATTCCATTTATTTTGATCTTTTGCAATCTGAAAAAATATGTTTGAGGCATAAGAAGAAGCTAGGGGGGGGGGGGGCGTCCGCCCCGGGTACCACTCGATGGGGGGGGGGGGGACATCGAACTGTGGAAAAAAAATTTTAAACACGGTCTGATAAATATAGTTAATATTTAATACACCGTTAATATTTCCGTAGTTCTATGGCTCCCCGTGGAATACGATAGTAATGTTTTTATTTATGATGAAGTCGAGATTTGAAGGAGGATTATACGCCCCGGATGGCACCCATGCTAGTTACGCCACTGATAATGGGGTTCTATCGTTGGTGGTTTTCTATTAAGTGCGTTTGTGCGGTGAACCTCCATTAAAAAGATGAGAAAATAAACAAATTGTTTTATAATAATATCATAAACACTATTACAATATATAATATAATAATATTATAAACACTGTTATATATAATATAATAATCTTATAAACACTGTTATATGTAATATAATAATATTTGTTACGATACGCCCCTGAAGCGAGTAAATACGAGAGCACAGAACACAGCACAAGTCCACACGGCTCGGCCGCCGCCTCTCCCCGCCCCGTATCCTGTTTCTCCTTGCCTCTCCCCCGTGCCCTGCCATTCGGCATTCCCGCTGCGCTCGCCACAGAAGAGATCTGAGCGCCTTTGAGAACGCACACTCGCGGCTCACTTGTAGCCGGCGGACCCAATTCAATGGGGCCGCGATGTATTATTGAAATACTTTTGAGTAGAATCAGTCTTTTGCCACTATAGTTCGGTCTATTTAGACTACGAAAGTGCCTGATGAAGCTGCCACATGAGACGAGGTTCCTGCCAACCTACATGTAAGCTGTATCTTGATTTCCTCCTTAAATGTTGTCCGTAATTCAGTGAAATGTAGGGCCCCCGCGGAAATCACGACTCGGAGAGTTTCGTTTTGAGAGAGAGTCAGAGAGAGTTAAACACTTTAGCTAGGTTTGTGTAATTTGCATTTCTTGTAATTGAATTGTACTGTAGAAACCTATGTATGTGTTTGAGTTTACAATACATGTCTAAATGATTTAACATTGTTATTATTCTGCTACGGCGGGAGGATTGTTGGCCAGTGAGGATCCCGTGGGTCACCGGAGGATGGAGAGAAGTTCCCTAGCCTTGAGCTGCCCACCCCCCTGAATAGAGAGTACCATAGTCCCGCTGAGAGCTAGTCAGGGACGTGTTTTGGGCCCTGGTGTTGGTTTAGAAGCCGACATCGAGGCACCCTAACATATTATAAACACTACTATAGATAGCGCGCCATTAAACCCGGGCCACCGAAAAATATGTTATGATTCCCATTTTGTGCGAGTCGAATCCCGCACCAAACGCTTCATACGAAAAAAATCCTACTAGTGCAAATAGCTCTGACGGTGACTAGGCCTTTCTATACGCAAAATTAACTCATCGCGGTGCGACGATCCCGAACATGATGTCCGAACATTGTCCGAACACGATGTCCGATGAGACGAGTGTTCCGATGCGCGATACCGAGATCCTGCGGGAGCGTAGAGTGACCGTTGTTCTTTAAACCGTAGATTTTGACTTGTTTTTTTTAAAGACTTTAGTAGATAGGCATCCCTCAGTTACATTTATGATTATTCCCACCTATAGAGATTAGTGAAGGAACTCTACTGATAATATCTAAAACTGATTTTAATACCCGCGTAATTGAAGTGTTTTCAAATGCAACAGTCGGCGCATGTTTTTTTGTACATGTAAATTTTTTTTTGTTTCTTGCCACTTTTTTTATGTTTTTTTGTTTTTCTTATGTTTTAAAATATCAATTATATATTCTACGCAATCATTCTTGTTGGAAGAACAATAATAATTAGCAACGTACATTGAGTGCTGTGAAGAACAAATTAATTCCTCCAAAATTTTTCTCGTTATCTAATAATTGTGTTGAGTGTCAAGTGATTCGAAAACAATAGTATGTAGGTACCCCTCCCACTAACTTTATTTAAGTTGTGTGAGTGCCGCTATATTCGATGATTTGATGAAGGACAACAGTAAGTAAATTTTGAGTAGATATAATATCTTCTCTTGAATTTCTGAACCCCCTATTAAAAAAAACACGAACCGCCATTGGGTTATATAAAGGTAAATTATCACTAATTGAAAGATTTGTCAGCAGTAGCGCAAGAAAAAAAACTCGAGAAATGGGATGCAGATATCTGAAATGAATCCAAAATCTGAATTAAACATAAATTTAAAAATATATCATTGAAGAAGTTATAGAAAGAGAGTTTTTCTAACTAAAAATTGAATGAATTTAAATAATTGAAATGTTGAAATATGTATTAGTTATTAATAAGATCGAAATGGAACTGCGTTATGTTTATCAATTCAAACATTTTTCTTTAACTCTTTCATTTGCGGCGTTATGACTGATTCTTTGATCGCGAATTTGAATAACGAAACCTATTCGCATGGTTACCTAATAGCTCATGCCTCGCCAATAATTCGTTTTATAAATGATAATAATATTATGCACAAATAAGGAAGTTGAGTGCATTTTTTTTATCAATGAAAGATATTTTCATCAAGAAGTGGAAAATTTCCAAGCACATGGAAAACATCTATTGTGATCCCGATTCCGAAAGTTGTTAATACCAGAAAATGTGAAGAATTTAGACCAATAAATATGTTACCAAAGTACGAACAGTTACTAGAAATTGTAATAAAAAAACAACTCGTTGAGTATTTGGAAAAACACAACATATTGTGTGACGAGCAATCAGGATTCCGGAACAACAACTCTTGCGAAGCGGCGATAAATATAGTGATTGATACATGGAAGAAAGAAACGGACAAAAAAAAATCACCAATGCAGCATTCTTAGATTTCAAAAGAGCATTTGAAACGATAGAAAGGAAAATATTACTGGAAAAACTAGGTCTTTCTGACGAAGCTCTAAATCTATTCAAAGAATATCTCCATGAAAGAAAACAGGTAACGAAAGTTGAAAGTTCAGAATCAGAACCGATAGAAAACAACCTTGGTGTTCTGCAAGGGTCGGTATTAGGCCCAATTCTATTTATAATTTACATAAATGATATTATTAAAACTATTAAACATTGCAAAATAAGACTATTTGTAGACGATACCTTAATCTATATTTCGTGTGAAGATTACATAGATGCAATTAACAAAATAAAAAAAGACCTACAAAATATATCAAAATGGCTGAAATTAAACAAATTGAAACTGAACCTAAACAAAACAAAATATATGGAAATAGGCAATAAAAAGCGTAACACAGGGTTAAATTTGACAATTAATGGTGAAAATTTTGGAAAAGTAAATGAAATCAAATACCTGGGTATAATGCTCTATTCAAAACTGACTTTCACAGCAAACTTTGAATATGTGCTAAAAAGGTATCAAAAAAAGTAAATTTTCTTAGAAGACTAAGACATAAATTAAATAGAAACACTACGGAGCTCAATCATAAAACTATTGTTGCTCCACATTTAAGGATTACTGCTCTACGATGTTATATTTGGCCAATGAAGAAGATTTGAACAAACTAGAAGTTATACAGAATAGAGCTATGAGATGTATACTAGGGAAAGGTAAATACGCAAGGATTAATCAAATGAGAGAGGAGCTTAATTGGAATCCAATAAAAAAATACTACTATTTAATGTGCTAATTTTTGTGCATAAAATTATGAAAAACCAAATGCCAAAATACTTTAAGGATAAAATTATTTTAAATAGAGACGTACATAATTACGAAACAAGAAATATAAACAGAGTTCGATTGCCACAAATGAAGAAATCAAAATCAAAAGATGTATGATGAAATGCCTGAAAGTATGAAGAAGGAAGAAAGAATGAATATAGGTATTTTAAATAATTAAATTATTAAACAAATATTTTTTTTTTAAATAAACATGTAGTTCTACATACTGAACTTGAAAATGACAAAACAAATAATGTTTGTTAAAATATATTCAAAATATTTATTTATTATTTCTTATAGTTAGTGTTTTTAATAATCAATTTAAAAACCTGATCAGGCCCAACGAAGTAAGAAGATCAGTATTTCTTATAAACAGCAAATTTGATAGCCGTTCTTCCTTAGAACTTCGGAACCCGTACCTTCTACAACCTTAAAACAAGGTCATTAAACTTAAGGAAATGTTTATATCTTAAAAGTATTGGTAACTAAATATCTAAAATACTCTTCGTGGATTCAGATTATCATTATTGTGAAATTGAAAAAAGAATTTTAGGAACAATACCTTATTTAGTAATTACATCCTTAGCTAAGTGGAACGCCTGCGAAGCACGGTATCATACAAATCTTAATTTTGGATTCTAGGCCAAAATACACAACAATGAAAAATATTTTTTTTAATCGAAAGGTATATCAAATATCTAGTATGGATATGTGCTTTAAATTATAAAATATTGGCCATTAAAGATTTTTAATATTTCATGATTTTGGAGGCAACGTACTTATTTTTAAAAAAATTCCCACTATCTTGATATATGATTACAAAAATTACTTTTCAGTTCAGTTAAGTATTTTGGCCCCAAATTCAAATTTAGTTTCGTGCGAAAAAGGCGGCTACCATTTAATTTTAAAAATTCCCAAAATTTTGCAGTACTTATTATTTATTTATAAATTAAATGATAACACATTAAAACATTTTCATACATATTACATTACATTATATCACCATACTAGGCGGCTGCCTGTGTCATGGTGACCAATGGAATAAAACTTGTTTACTTGTTACTTTGTGGTGTCCAGTGTAAAATAATGGATCAAATACATAAACATGTTGGAAATTGGAAAAATTTTAGTAGAAAGTTATTATTATTATTTTATTTTATTATTGGGTAGATTCTATCAATAAGGTATTTTTTTTATTTGAGATTTAATCCATGGCCTCGGAAATGATTTTTTATTACTAGATATTATTCATTTTCTTTATGGAAGGTTCATCATTGGAGACTTATGTCCAAGTAGGTCGGAGTGCCGAAATGTCATATTCAATTTTCCAATCACCTCTCAAAAGTTGGCCAGACATTATTAGTAGGTAGGTAATTTCCTTTTCTAAAAAATATCAAACAGCAAGCTATATTAATCAGTTTACTATTTTCAAATAACATCAGTAATCTAGGCACCTACTATAAAAATAATTTACCTACCTGTAGGTATTTCAAATTTTTTAGAATAATAAAATTGTGTAGAACGGCGTTATACATATAAACAGACGGGTTGCAATCTTTAGAGCACAGGCCTCGAGTGGGAATGCTATCCTTGTTCTACCGGTATTACAATGGAAGATGCTCCGAGGAACTAGCGTCATTGATCCATTTGGCACCGGTGCATAGTCGGGAAACACGCCAAACGCGTGCCAAATATATGTATACGGTTGATATTTGTCACATGAGAACGCATTGCTTCTTCGACTCGTTCTTGTGTTCAACAGCTCGGCTATGGAACGATTTGCCGGCCTCTGTGTTTCCTCCTTCCTACGACATGGGTCTCTTCAAGACCAATGTTCATTCCTTCCTCTACTCAAAAAGACCCTCCACACAGCACCTCAGATGATATAGGCCCTGAGGGTAATTATTGTAAAAACAACCGTAAAAAAAATTCAGGCTTCAATGTGGACAGTAATTTTCTTTTATTTTGAACTTCAAGCAAATTTGCATCAAGAAGTATGAAAGTTCTAGGTACTAGTGGTTGAAAAAGGTAATGGAGGTGGTTTTTCAAAATCTCAGCATGTGAACCTCTCTACTGAAGGACAAGTGTGCAAAATTTCATCAATTTCTGTGTATAATCTTGAAGATTGATATTTTTAATTAACTAGTTTATAATTTTTCTTTAAATTGTGAACAAAACTTAACAAATTATAACTTTATAAATATAATGGAGTTCAAAATGTACATAGGTACCTACCTACTTTACACTCTGAGTTTTGAGCACGATACATTCCAAAATGCATTATTTTTACTATAATAATAAACATATTTGGAGAATCATGTTTGCAGTAGAAATGATTAACTTTTGCATTTTTAGTCAACTTGGTTGAATACAGTATATTTAGGTACCTAATGTTGCAGCCGATCATAAACAATATATCTACAACCGAAAAATACAGAATGTGCAAAAAGGAAGTTGAGCGAAAAATATTTTAACTTATAAAAAATATGTTCATGTAGAACAATAACTATCGATTCTAAATATATAAATATACATCTATATTAAAAAGCTATAAACTAAAAACGCTTCATGATTGGTCAAAAGAATTCTGACGTCATCTGTAAGCCAGTTTGTACGATCATTCGAATCATGATCGTGCATCTCTTTCTATTACATGAGAGATGGTTTGTTTATGATGAGAGAAGTATAGACCAAACAGTTTTGCTTGCTATCTTGTTATTAGTATTTTTTTTATTTTAAGTAAAACCTCGATGACACTGAGCTTTTAACATAATAGTGAATTTTCCAGCTAGTAGCTTGTTAACTCGCTCAGTGTAATCGTATTACTAGCTAACTATCAAATTGTGGACAATCTAAGGAAAAAGTTGAAAGGTGGTCAACGGTAGCGGGAATTTTGGGATTTACTCAAACGCGACAGAATAACTAAGGGGAGGTACCTTGTACCACGTGATGAACTAACTCCATATGAACTAACACCATATATGAACCCTTAATTAGAACGTCTAGGACAACCGATCAGATTACAATAAAAAATTGACCCCTAAAAATACTCGAGCATGTAAGATTAAGGTAAAGTGAGTTAATTATATTCAGATTTTTTTTAAATACCAGTAATTCTGATAGACGGTTAACATTGATAAAAAAAATTACTGGAATTCCTCATTAAAGAATTTAAAAAATCTCCATACAAAATGCTTAAGCGACGTGTTCTTCAGGGTACAAATGACGTCACACACACACACACCCTTGGATTTAAATTTTTACTTGGAGAATTAAGTTGATTATGAAAACGAACCTTAAAAAGAAAAAAATACTATTAACCACCTATTTAAGTTTGAATGTGACATTTAAAAAAAAAAATATATATATATAAATATTATTTATGTTACATTTGAGTTAGTTTATACTATATCAATATAAACTAATAAGCACAATGTAACATTTCATTTGATAAATTTAAATATTTTTACAGTAAGCATAACATTTTTTTAAATAGGTACTTGAAAAATTCAATTCTAAACTAAACCCCGAATATGTTTATGAATAAGGTGCTTAAAAATATAATATAATGAATAAGGTGCTAAAAAAAATAATATTATTAAATTATTATTATAAAACATAGATACAGTCTACGATAATTTTAACAAAAAATTACTCATGCAACTTTGTCACATGGTAGCTTGTCTGAAGGTTCTACCACTTTTATTTGCTGGAAAATTTTAATTAGAGAGCCTTTTGTATACTTAAAGCTTTTGCAGTGTAAAATATTTTGCTTACAAAGCCTTGTCCGGATTTAGTTTTATTGTAGTAGCTAATTAAGTTATTTAGAGTACGATTGGAAAACACTTTAAACTTTTTTGAAAACCTTTTATGCTAATGTTTCTCATATTTGTAGTATGCTACTACTGAAGTATAAAGCTAAACTAATTAAATAATTTACCAGTAAATAATTTAACAAGGTCACTGTACAACAGGTTTTGTGTATTTGTTTCTTTTTCACTGCTTTCATCGACTTTGTATTGATGTGTATTATTTTTCTTTCGGTTTATTTACAAGTAATCTTATAATTTTACATTACTTTCTTATTTCTGTATTGTAAAAAAACATGTACGTACCTAATGGACACTTGTGAGGTAAATTATAAATAATTAAATATTTTTGCCTGAGCTTCAGTAAGTAAGACAAAGTTTTTTGGCTATGATTGTTTGATTTGTGTCCCAAAATAAATCGGTCATTTGTAAATTAAATTTACGCCTATCAAAATGTTTTTGTCAATTTGACTGTCCTAGAACGGGAGACCTTCCTAGTTGGACAGTCAACGATGTACTGATGTATTCTTCATAACAAAAAAAAAATATTAAAAAATTAAAAAAACACATTTTTCATATAATGTTGATCTCATATCTTCATCAGAAGGCCTCAAGCAGAATGAATGTTATGATTTTGTATGGGCTATTTAAAAACTAGCCCAGCCCTATGAAAAATCACGGACCGGGGTGAATTCTTGATAAATCAGTTCCAACTGTGAATGTTCATGCCTTTGGGGAGAATTTTCTGCACTCTTCAATCGCACTTCCTCTGGGGTAGACTTAACATTACATTTGCCCTTCAGTGACTTCAAGATAGCAATAATTACATTTTGTAACATTGTGCTGCATAATTGATAATAAATGTAAAGTTTATTAATCGTTAATTTTGTGAAATGTAATTGGATTCACTTTTTCAAAATAAATAAATACATAAGCAACCAAAAATATATTTTGTTGTATTTCTTGGGCAATAGCTGTGTAACATTTTATAGACATTTTGTTTTGAAAAGTTTTACTTTCCATGTAAGTACATTTGTTACTTAAATTTTAATTTCGTTTATTTTGTTAGATTTGATTTTTTAAATTTATCTTTAAGTTTGCTAGTGAATTACACGGATGTGTCGAAACCTAAAGCAGGAAACATAAAATTTAAGTAACAAATGAAGGTAGTTACATGGAAAGTACAATTCTTCAAAACATAAAAAAATTATAATCTAATATTGCACGAGGTATTAAGGAACATATAATAAATTACAATAAAAAAAAGGAAAAAAAAATTAAAACAAATCCAATATTATTGAATCAGAATAAAACAGGGACAGAAATACCGAAATTAGTATTTTTGATGATGACAACAGGAATAATTGTCTTGCTGGTTCCTACGTAATAGCTAATCTTTCAAGGATAGAATTTAAAAAAAAAACTATATATGCCACCACGCCGACACGTGCAACTTTTAATATAGAATTTGTGAGATGTAAAACATAGGTACCTAGGATTGATATATTATGTTAAATAAGTTTACACTTGCAACTTTTAACGTAGAATTTGTGAAATGTAATACGTAGGTAGGTACCTACGATTGACATATTATTGTGTAGAACAAGTTTGAAAGTTATTCGTTTGCTCGTTTCCTTTGGTCATCTGCAAGCTGCAAAACCATTTTCCAACAAAACTGTGAGCCTGGAAGTAAACAAAACACAATTTTCGATGTGAAAGACTTACCGAAAAGTTACAAAATTAATATAAATGTTTATAAAAAAAACATTGAATTATATATATAAATTTTTTTTTTAAATGTTTTTTTGGTGAGGGGAATTTTTTTGCTTCAATTTTAGTGATACATTCGCGAAAAGGTGGTGTTTTAGTCACAAAGGTAAGAATTATATATTTTTTAAAGAAATTTATTTGTATAAAAGATGAATATAATTGACAACAGGATAAAAATTACATGCATAATATATGAAACATTTCATTTTCCTTATTTTAAGATTTATACCCAATAAAAACTATGCTATGTGTGTATGTATGTATGGGATTAAGATGATAAGCCTCGCAACTCTTGTCTACCTTAGTTTCTGAAAGTTTCACTACTACCACGTGTGAATTGCAAACTCTGATTTCTTTATTTCTAAATGCTTTTCAGAACTTAACATTAAATAATTAATAAAATAAAATAAAATGATTACATGTGCATACGAGATAAGTTGTATGCATAATCTACCGCATTGTTAAAAAGAAAAAACAAGCACAAAAAAATATTTTTCTTATTATTATCTATTTATATCTACTACAATGAAAATATAGGATATTTTAAAGAAAGTTTTTTTAAACCTCAATTAATTTTTTTATTTATTTTTATTTTTTTATTTTATTTTATTTTTTTAAATTTTAAATTTTTTTTAAAAATATTTTTTTTATTTTTATTGTTTTTTTTTCTCCTACCTCTACATCTACCATTACATCATCAGTTTGGGAATCAGATATGAGTACCGCCGCCCGGGAACCATTACTTGGAAAATCCGGTGAATAATAGGTCCCCCGCACGTGATTCGCTACGTTTAGTGACTTATCAGGGGTGAGGTTTGCTCTGGTCTTGACGAAGGATGCGCAGGGCCGATGGGCACACTTGGTTTTGAGGGCCCTTTATGAAAGCCAAAAACCTACAGGATAAACCAGAAAAGGATGTAAATGAAGAAGGGATGGTCAGATGCTCTGTAGGGAAACCGCTTGCACCGCGCGGATTTAAACTGTGTGCCTTCAAGTTCATTTTCGGCTTCCAGAATTCAATACTTCGTTTATTAAAAAAAAACGAGTGAGCTTCAGACCATACGACTGAAGTAAACCTTCACTAACTTATAAAATAAGAGAGAAAGAAAATGTGCGCGCACACTGCTCTCTCTTGCTCCTACAGTGTGATACAGACAATAGGCCTGAGATATACGAAACGTAACAGGCTATGAGAGAAAGAGAGAAAGAAAATGTGTGCTCGCACCACTCTCTCTCTCTTGCCCCTACGGTAATATACGAAACGTAACTCTCTCTCTCTTTCTACATCTTCACTAACTTATATCTCCCTCTCAACTTCCGTTCTCCTCGCCCGATCACACTTTTCGTAACTCTTTCGTCACGCATTCACCAGCTTACTCCCCAAGTCAAGCGTGGGTAAAAAAATTTTACTTCAAAAAATATTTTTTATAATTTTTTTAAGGTGTTCGTGCAACACTTGCTATGCCAACTAATTGTGATTTAGAGTTATAATACGTGAGCAATTAAAAAATCACAATAATTATGAAAATATCAAAAAAACCGCGTTTTAAATATCTTCGTGTATTACCTAATTTATATTTAAAAAAAATATTTTGCAATTAGAAATGTAAAATAAAAATTAAATCTTTATTTTTTGAAGTAAAAATTCTTTACGCACGCTTGACTTGGGGAGTAAGTTGGTGAATGCGTGACGAGAGCGTTACGAAAAGTTTGATCGGGCGAGGCGAACGGAAGTTAATAGGAAGATATAAGTTAGTGAAGATAGAAAGAGAGAGAGAGAGTTATGTTTCGTATATTACTGTAGGGGCAAGAGATAGAGGTGTGAGCACGCACATTTTCTTTCTCTCATAGCCAGTTAAGTTTTGTATATCTATGTCACAGTGCAGGCCTTTTGTCTATATCACACTGAAAGAGCAAGAGAGAGCAGTGCGCGCGCACATTTTCTTTCTCTCTTCTTTTATAAGTTAATAAAGTTTTACTTCAGTCGTGTGGTCTAAAGCACACTCGTTTTTTGTCAATATAACTTATTAAATTGCCAATACTGCCAAATTATTCCCCATTTCTGTCATCCCTAAATGGATAAGTGTTGAAGGAAGTCTAAAATAAGTCTCAAAATAAATCAAAAAAAATGACGGAAAAGTCTTAATCGTCAAATCACAAGGGAATTACTGTGCGCCGGATTCTTACCAGGAACAAGCGCCCAGATCAAACTTCTGCTACATAACACCTCCATTATTGCACAAGCAACATTTTTTCCTAAAGTAAAAATGTGAAAAAAAAAATTCAGAGTCCTGTGTTCTCAATTTGCATCATTTTGGCACCTAGCCGGGTCCCCTTGGACGTTGGGACCCTATGGACAATTAAATAAATTATTTTCCGTGTCCTGTATCTATCTGTATTTGTACCATTTTCACATCATCCCCAAAGATGACGTATTTTCCTTGTGTTGAGTTAATGTAAAAAACACATTGCTAAAAGAGACGGGGACAAATAATATTATTGGGTTTTTATAAAGCCTAAAATATAAATTTATCTCTTTTATAATCGCAAATTCACCTAGTGACGTCATTTAAATTTAATAAAAAATAAATAACTTTGTATATAGCACCATTTAAATTAATTATCGGTGTGTTTCCATTAAATTAAATTTATTTTTATTAAGTAGCATCCGTCAAAATCGTTCGAAATCGGATGTAAGTAGATACTGCGTTTATTCATATTGAACATAGTAAATGGTCTTCGACAAAATAATATCACGAAAAAATTGTTAAGGATATCTTTTTTTAACCTTAGCTCAATACAGGAGGCCATGAGAATATTATTTCCTCTCAGATCTTGTGCCATCTTTGGCGATGATGATCTTAGTAATACATCTGTTAGGTACAATGATAAGGATGACGTAAGCCCTGCTAAGTCACCAAACGTAGCGAATTAGGAGTTAAGAAAGAACACGGGGATTAATCTGTAAATATTAGTGAATTTTTGTATAACCTTATATGAGGTGATAATTTAAAGTAAATAAAATTGGAGATGAAGAATGCTTCCAACTCTATCACTGTTTTTTGTTCGACAGAAAAACCAAGACCAAAACGAAAGTAATTATAATAAATAATACGACAAAGAGCACTGTGTTTTCCGTGGTAGATCGACACTTCTTAGAGCAGGTATCCGCTGCGACCGGTTCATTGGGACTCCTCGTGGACGCGCATGCGCACGTGGGCCGCGTCGCACGACTTCTTCCAGAGTCTCGCAGAGCAATTTCTGAAAAGTTAAGACAAACATCAAATACCTGTTAAAAATTAATCAAACTTAAAATATCCGTTACTTTGAATACATTATGGTTAATCATGTCTGATGGGCGATTTATTTAATTTTTATTTATTTATATTCTCACCATACATTTTGTTGTTGTTTTTTTTTTACATAAATTAACCCCACTAGGTCTAATGCCTGTATTGAGGTTAACAATTATAATTTGAGGATACATTTTACATACAAAACACAATATAAAAACACTACTTTCAAAACACTAATATTACATACTAATTACCCGTCTGGTCACTAGACCAGATGGGTAATTTGAGAATTATTTGTAACAATATTAATTTATACCTGCCAAAAGCAAAGTAAGTTCAAAACAACTAGGGTGACACTTCGATTTGTGGAAATGGAACTCAAATATCTTATTATTTAAAAAAAAATGTATTATTTAAAAAAGGACAAGGATGAAAATATAGTATGCCAATCCTCTGTCAAAATAAATTTCTTAACATTATTTTTAAATTTAGTTAATGAATTGGAAGACTTAATGTAATCTGGCAGGATATTAAACATAAGTGGAGCCTGATATAAATAGTTTCTTTGTCCAAAAGAAGTTTTAGTGTGTATTGTCACAAAGTTCATTGTTAAGCCAATTCTAGTGGTATGGATTTGTTGGGTTCTTTCTGCAGATTTAGTGTTGATAAAAAATCTACAAATTATTTTAACGATGTACAGCTGATTTATACACATAACATTAGATTCCTTATAAAGTAGTTTAGATGGATAACGACTTTTTTTTTTGTACATGACTTAAGAATTAAGAATTAATTTGTGATCAATATTTAGTGGTTCTACATTGGAATTTAGACAGGATCCCCAGCATACTATATTGTAAGAAAGTCGAGATTGGACTAAGGCATAATAGACAGATTTTAATTTCTCTCTCTCTTTAAAGTTCTTTAAAAATATAGGTAAGTCTCCTGATATTTTTTGTTAACATATCAATATGGTGGTTCCATCTCAAATATTTATCAATAATTACACCTAGGTACCTAATACAGTCACTCTTTCTAAAGGGTGGCAATTACAATGTTGCAGACAATTGTGTATAGTTAGATTATGAGAATGTAGGAAGGCTGACTTTTTGATGATATGCTAAAAGTTACATATTTGGTTTTTGATGTATTCAAAGTTACGATGTTATTATTTAGCCAACTCTTTACTATTCTTAATACTGAATCACATTTTTCAAAAGCATCTTGATTGATTCAGTACTTGCCTTTTAAAAAATATTTATATTGCTTTTTTATCTTTTTTAAAGAAAAACATTCCAAATAACATGAACGTATTTGAAAACCTCCTATCACCACCACAGTAAACGGAAATGTGGTTTATGTCGTGATGATATTTAGGACTCAGCCAGGTGAGGAATCGAACGTGATGCCTAGATGGAACCAAACGTGATGCCATCTCAGCCACTGACCGGTCTTGTTCTACATTATAAATCTAAATATTCGCAAAGTTCACTAAAAGAACGAAGGTAGCAGCAAAACATACAATACATTAAGAGAAATATATAATCCATTTATTATTAATTATGTCGGCCGGCGTAGTCCAGCGGTAAGGCTCTTGACTCGCATTCCAAAGGTCGCGGGATCGAATCCCGGCGTGGCAAATAAATTTTATTTGATTAATTTGCATTATTTCACAATTTATTCATTTTAAATAATATATAGTATATTTGCGGCATGTTCCACAGTAGAAGATACTCTCAGTATCGCCCTGATGTAAGACCATGACCATTCAGAATTGAAACTTTGCTGGAAAAGGCTTTAGCCGTGTTTGGTGACCAGATCTGTACAGCTAGGTACTTCACCACCTTCCTCTTCCCACCCCACTACCTTCAGCCTCACAACAAACCCCAATTAGGGATGCCATAGTCCACTGGCTGACTCTTGTGCGGTATTTATGTAAAACAAAAAGTGCATTACCCTACGATGCTGGCTTATCGCTCTTACAAAAGTATTAAAATATCTTACAAAAACAATCTAAACTCAGTAAAAGTTTCGCAAAGAATCATCATTAAAGTAATATTTAAAAAAAAAATCTGCCTTCTCAACAGAATCACTTTTTAAATTGTTTCCAGTACCAAATGTCGATGACATATTCAAGCAAGCTTCCATTATAAAAATGTGCAAAGAAAAAAATAACAAAGAATATCAAGAATTTTACAAACTAATGAGAAATGGAAACCAATTTATTACACCTAATTTTAAAACAACTCAAATACAAAATCATTATATTTTCCAAGCCATAAAATACTTTAATAATCCCCTTCTGAATTACGCTGTATAATCAACCAATCAGAGCAAATAAATAAAATTAAACAATTTTAATAATTATTACAAGTAAATAATTTTATACAAAACATATTATAACTTACAACCTAAGTAAGAATCGTGGCTCCCTTATCAGGCACAAGAGCTCCTCTTTTCTGATAAGGTATACATGACCAATAACGACCTTTATTATAAAATTTTGTAAAATATATATGTATAAATGTAACTCATGATTTATATTACAATAAAAAAAATATCTGTACATGCAATTACTATTGCATGATTAGCCACTCTACTTTTTTAAATATACCTATCAATTTTAATTACATAGTTATTTCATAGTTACATTTTATTCACACAGAGCGCACGCGATAAAACGCTCCCCAAAGTTCATCTGAATTTATAGCATATGATACATTAAGCAAAAAATTATTGCTAAACGTTTTCGTTAAGAACAGTTCCGTGAAATACCCTACTTTAATGTACTCTGACCGGTTTTATTAAGTGATTAAGTAAATTGATAATCTTTTGCAAAGTGACAACTGGTTTTGAAATACCTATCAGCTTATTTCTTAACGTACTTCTGCAAAGATTATGGATATTGCACTTATTTCACACTACGTCATAGACGGTCAATAGCTAAGGGGCGATATGGGTCACTGGAACGGCTCAGCTATCTGAGCAAGTCAGTTCGTATCCTACTCATTCTGATTTTTTTTTTTGAGATATCTGAAGCAAGTCAGTTCGAATCCTACTCTTTCTTAAAAAATTTTTTATACCTCTTCCAAAAGTTTGTTTTATTTCTTTTTAAACAAAATAAACAATATTACACAAAATGGATTCTCAAGCGTATATAAAAGTGGCCAAAGACGCCGTAAATATACTAACTAACATGGTAATGGACCCCAACAGTAGATTTACAAAAGAACACGAATGAAATACTGGGAACGATAGCCGGTATGGCTGCCAGAATGGCAACTCTCGAAAGAGAACTAAACGTACATAAAAGCCAACCACCGCATCCTCAACTTCCTTTAAGTACCAGTGCGGACGTTTCTGGAATATCAGAAACAATATCTGAAATGGAGGAGAGAAAAAAACGCGCCAATAATATTATAATATTCAACGTTCCTGAGAGCACAGCAACAATACAATCGGACTGCATAAACGAAGATCGCAATCAAGTTTCCAGTATACTCCAAAAAGTTGACAACATTGACACACCCCCCTCCAAATGTATGTTAGGACGAAAAAATGCTGAAAAAACTCGCCCTATCAAGATTGTACTACCAGATTCGAACAAAGCCAAACTTATACTACTGAAAAAACTATACCTCTGGATAAAAATTCTATTAAAATAAAGCACGACCTAACCGTTCTGCAACGTCAACAAATTACAAGCTTGTGGAGTGAGTTGGAAAAAAGACAAAACAATGGTGAAACAAATTTGACTATAAAATACATAAATTCAACACCCAAAATAGTTCATTCACTCCCAAAAAACTCGTCAAGCTGTCATCGAGAAGACTCTACTACGTCAGAGCCCTAAGGACAAAGCTGAATAAATTTAGGATAAATGCCCCAATTATTTCACACGATGTCATCGCTCTTACGGAAACCTGGGTAGAACCGTCGATCCACTCAGCGGAGCTCGGTCTACCCTTTCATCAGGCCTACCGGCTCGACAGAAATATCAACACCAGTTCCAGATCCAGAGGTGGAGGGGTACTTATAGCAGTCTGCAAAAAAATGTCCTCAAAAGTGTTAAAAACTAAAAATCGTGATGTTGAACAAATTTTCATTATGGTAAACGATAAAAATCAAAATTACGTCATTGGTTGCGTGTACATTCCTCCCTCCTATAATCCATTCCTAGTATATCTATATATAAAAACCATTCCGAAGATGTTGAACTTTTAAAATCAAAATATAAAAAACATAAATTCATAATTTTCGGAGATTAGAATCTTCCAAATTGTGATTTCAACTGTATTGATTCCCAATCAATAACATTATGCGAAAGGGAAATCTTAGATATGTCAATGTTTCTAAATCTCACCCAATTTAATAATGTACATAATTTGAATAATCGCCTACTAGATCTTGTTTTTTCAAATGAAGAAGATATAGTAGTTAGCAAAGCATCAGAATCTATCCTTCCATAGATAATCATCATCCTCCACTGTCAGTAATTATTCCAAACAATGTAAAAAGAAGTAATAAACTAACAAGTTCTAGTTATAATTTTAGAAATGCCAGTTACAAAGAAATCAATGAACATCTCAGCAAAGTGGATTGGTCATTTCTCGAGAAAAGCGATATGAGCTATAACATAGATTCGTTTTATTCCAAAATCGATGCCATTATCGTAGACTGCATACCATTAATTGAATACAAAGAATCAAAGCATCCAAAATGGTTTAGTAAGGATTTAATCCAACTAATAGCTAAAAAAAAAAATACATAAAACATATAAAGAAGAGAGATCCCTTACAAATTATGTAGAGTTCAATAAAATAAGAAAAGAATGCAAAAAATTGTCAAAAATCTGTTACAACAATTATATAAATAAAGTAGAAAATTCAATTAATGGTGACATAAAACATTTTTGGAATTTTACAAAGTCAATGAAAAATGATGACGTTAGTATACCCTCTAACATGTTTTACGAAAGAAAAAGAGCCAACGACACTCTAAACATAGCTCACCTATTTGCAGACTTTTTTAAAAGTGTTTATGTCCGTGACTCAACAGCAGTCAATGATTGCTCGCCCAGCTTTTCCTCAGATCATTATTTAAATTTATCTAATGTAACAATTGAATATAACGATGTACTGACTCAACTAAAACAACTGGATCAAAGTAAGAGCGGTGGTCCTGACAATATCCCACCTGTTTTCTTAAAGAATTGCGCCACCACTCTTGCATATTCACTACATTTTCTTTTCAACCAGTAGTTACAAACGGGACATTTTCCTGAAAAATGGAAATACAGTTTCCTCACCCCTATATTTAAAAAGGGAGACAAAAAAAGAGGTGAGCAATTATAGACCGATCTGCCTGTTATCAACCATCCCAAAATTGTTTGAGAAACTTATTTTATATACAATCATCCACTGTATCAAGCCATTAATATTACCTAACCAACATGGTTTCACTTCAGGAAAATATACCTTGTCTAATCTTTTAATTTACCAAAACTATATATCCGAATCCATTTCTAAGAAGTTACAAGTTGATTCAGTCTATACCGATTTCAGCAAAGCATTCGACAGAGTTAATCATGAGCTCTTATTAAAAAAACTTCTCAAATTAGGAATAGTGGGGTATTTATACGAGTGGTTTAAAAGTTATTTAAGTAACAGGAGGAAATTAGCCGTTAAAATTGACGGCTTTACTTCATATGTATTTATCGCTACCAGCGGCGTTCCACAAGGGTCACATTTGGGACCAATTTTATTTTTGTTATTTGTGAATGATGTTCTTTCTATTTTCAACGATGTCCAAGTCTTAATGTTTGCAGACGATATGAAAATATATAAAGCTATAAAAAATATTAATGACTGTCAAAAATTGTCTAATAACTTGTTTAAACTTTTTGTTTGGTGCCAAGAGAACCATCTACAACTAAATTTAAGTAAATGTCTTATTATGAGATTTCATAGAATAAAAAATCCAATAATTTATGAATACTCCATTAATGATGTAGTACTAACAACTGTAACCGAGGTGAATGATTTAGGTGTAAACTTTGATCAAAAACTGACATTTATAAATCATATTGAAATTACATCTAATTAAGTTAAGTTTTGTAATAAGAATTTGCAGTCAATTAAAAAATATTCAAACCATTAAAAAATTGTTCATGTCATTGGTTAGGAGTAAAATCGAGTACAACTCGACAGTATGGGCACCTATTTATGCTAGTCATTCACTCACGATAGAAATAATTCAAAATAAATTCTTAAGATATATTAATTTTAGAATGGGTATTACAAGGGAATGTATCAAATATGATTATCTACTATGTCAACTTAATTTATTAAAATTATCCGAACGTAGAATAGTATATGACCTAACATGTTTATATAAAATCATAAATTCAATAATTGACAGCCCTGAACTATTATACTTGATTTCTTTCCATATACCTCGCAATTCAACATCGAGGCACTATCTACCATTCTATTGTGACAACTCCAACACAGAATCACAATTGTATACCCCTGTTCGCCGTATACAAAATTTGGCTAATGACTATAAAGATGTTGTTGACATATTTAACACATCATTCACTAAATATAAACAAGTCATAGTAAAATTTATATCAGAAAGAAGAACCACAAATTTAATAATTCCAACTGCATAGCTCTGCTTCGAATTATTTCACGTGTATTGCACTTTTCCCAGTCTACAGTTTTTCCATCTTGCATGGTGGAGTATTTTGTTTTTATTTCAATTTGTTTTTTTACTCTGTTTTTGTTTTAGATTTGGTTTATGATTTTGATATTGATTCTGATTTTGATTTTGATTTTGATTTTGATTTCGATTTCGATTTCGATTTCGATTTCGACTTCGATTTCGATTTCGATTTCGATTTCGATTTCGATTTCGATTTCGATTTCGATTTCGATTTCGATTTCGATTTCGATTTCGATTTCGATTTCGATTTCGATTTCGATTTCGATTTCGATTTCGATTTCGATTTCGATTTCGATTTCGATTTCGATTTCGATTTCGATTTCGATTTCGATTTCGATTTCGATTTCGATTTCGATTTCGATTTCGATTTCGATTTCGATTTCGATTTCGATTTCGATTTCGATTTCGATTTCGATTTCGATTTCGATTTCGATTTTGATTTTGATTTTGTTTTTGTTTTCTTTATGATTTTGTTTTTTATTTTGTTATGCACATTTAGATTTAGATGTTCTTTGTTTTAAAAATAATGTATGTAAAAGCCCAGCCATGCGTGAAATTCCAAATAAATAAATAAATAATTTCAATTCTTTTTCTTCAATGAATGAAAGCAAATCTTGAAAGTGGAAATTAACCCACTTCCTGACATCGGATCGTGCTGAAACTCAGCAAACAGACTTGTTGTCAATGACAATGCATTCTATCAACGATTGGTGGCACATGCACACATACAATGCATTTAGCTGAAATTGGCTACTAGCCGGCCAAAGAGATGGCCCGAAATTATAAATGTATTAAGGTTGTTTTGTGTAAAATCTCAAATTATAATATTTAATTAAATGAAGACAATATTAGCGAAACTCAATCGAAAATCTGGAGACGAAGATAAAAAGAAGAAAAAGTCCCATTGGAGCCAATATCTTTTTCTGATTTTTCTGTTTCCAGATTTTCGATTGAGTTTCGCTAATATTGTCTTCAAATTGTCTTAACGTAACTTACTTCTGTTTTTCCAACAACCGTATTTAAAACTTATGAAGAAAAAGAAAGAGCTCTCCGGAGCTCTGTATGCCAGTGTATCAAAAGTCAAAAAGGCATGCGATTTGTCACCGGGCGATACTAAAGCATCCATCCAAATATAGGTAACAAAACTTGCCCTGTAACCTGGAGCGACGGGGCGGGCAGTGCGGGGCGCGGAGCGGGTAGTATATCTCCCGTAGCGGCAGACGTGAGATCCGGTCCAGCCTGTGTGGGATGGCCCTCGGCCCCCCAGACACCAACTGCACATTCTGATTGCCCCTCGGACTTACAATCACTGAAATGGTTACACAATACTCCTTTACTTTCACAAGCAAATAAAACATATCTTCATTTCCAGATAGCGTATCTAGAAGACAGGACGATAACAATGGAGGATTGTGCATGCACCTAATGTAAAAATAATTGAAACCAGCAGTTAAAAATCCGTTCAGCAGGTTTTTGTTGCAAGGCCCTGAGGGGGAGGCGTCTATTAATATCTACAGGAATTCCAAAAACTGAACAAATCGGACTAATTATCCATGAGAACCAAAGTGAGGACGAATATCTACAGCTCACACTGCTGACTAATATCTATGGAACAGGTGATGTAGACGAATATCTACAGCACTGGCAGAGGTTGGATTTGCAATTATGTGTAGCATATTGGCAAAACTTAATATTGCGTATGCAGTTTAAAAAACTTAATTTATGTTAAGTTAGGTTAGGTTAGGTTAGTATTACGTAATTGAAGTAATTTATGCTTTTCCACACAACCTCTTGCTCAGCTTCCCTCTGTAGATATTAGTCCAACCTACGCTCCATAGATATTCGTCACCACTGGGACCGTCATAGATATTTATCCGACTTTAGCTCTGTAGATATTAGTCTTCACTCTGAAGTTCATATAGATAGTTGTCCAACATATGAGCTGTAGATATTCGTCCGACATACAGGCTGTAGATATTAGTATCTGGAGTCCCTGAGAGCGGCTTTTGGTTCGGCTTCGCCCAGTTTGAGTGTTGGTGACCATTTTATAAATTCTTATTAATTTTATTAATTCCGAAAATAGCCGTTTTTTCGGATCCACTGGGATCCAGTGACAGCTAGTCACCGGTACAAAGTAACCGCGACATCAATGACGTTTTATGTAATATTTAGACGCGTAGTATTATTATTTTTAACTGCCAGTATATATAATAATCATATTATTGTCTATCCGGTGAGATTCAAGAAATTATAAATTCAATAGTTTAGCTAGCTGTTAATGTAAGTTGCGCCATCTTTTGGAATTGATTTAATTCGGTTCTATTACAATACTAGATTTGTATAAATAATTAATAATACCTGCCTAAATAATTTGTATATAGGTAGGTACATTGAGATATATTATTTTGTGATATTGTTTATTGTAATATTGTGTTATAAATGTATTAAAATTAAAAAAAAATTATATATATTATTTTGTAGAACCTACAGATAAGCCGTCATGTGTGACAGCTTTGTTGGACTGCATAAAACTTGTATTTTAAAAATGTATTTTCTTGTATTAAATAAATAATATTAAAAAAAAAAAAAAGTATACAAACTCCATGTACGAAAACGGTCTTCCGTAAGGCGCTGCGTCAGAGTTGTATTCTTCGTCGGATTCTTAAATTTCAACCGTACAGTCGTTAGGCTATTAATACTGTTTGATAATTATTCTGGTTGGATGATGTAGATGTTGAAACACCATTCTTTTAAATTCTTTACAAATTTTCATGTTTTCTTTTTTACTTTTCCCTACTATATTATATATACATATAACCATAACTTCAAAATTAACATTATATTTATACCTATATAATTTAATTTACCCTTACTTTAATTATAATATTTAATATATTTTTTTAAAAAGTATTGACCTCGTATAACAATTTTTTTTCCTAAATTAAGTTATTTTTAAACATTTAATGAGAAATTTGTATTTATAAAAAAATAATATTTGTATTTATCTCATAAATTCTTTTTAAACGTTTAATTATAAATACAAATATAAATCAATTAATATTTGTATTTATCTCATAAGTTCTTTTTAAACATTTAATTAGAACATTATTATTATTTTATTTTTTGCGTGTGAATAAATACTCCTCCCATAAACACGAGCTCCCAGAGCTCAACTTATGGAGTAGTAGAATTTAAAAAAATGTTGTTTAACCTTGCAAATGTTATCATTTTTTAATGTAAAAACAAGACTTGAAATAAAAAAAATATATATATATATATAAATATAATGTTAATTTGACACTAGCTCATTCATATATGTATATATATTTTAACATGAGCTTCACACAGGAAGCCCTGAGGGAAATAATTTCCCTCAGGTCCAATGTCATCTTTGGGGATGCTGTGTAGTGGGTTTCATTTAAGGAAAGGAAGGAGAGGATATTTCTGGGAAGGAAGAGGGTTTAAGGGGCGGGTAGGAATCTGGGGTTCAGTGTGTCCTGGTCATCCGCCTCCAAGACCTAGACAAACCTAACCCCATGAACCCTGGCACCCCTGCTAAATCACCAGACGTAGCGAACCACTTGGGGTGACCTATGTTAGAGGATTTGGTTATCCAATAAAGGTTCCCGGGGCGGCGGTACCCATTCCCGCCTCCCAAATTGAGGCACTTGCTTTGATATACTTGCTTGTTATTGTATTCCAAAACAAATAATGAAATATTTCCCTTCTTCACAACAATATTAGATACATATTTAAAGTTTAATTTTAAAATTTATCTTGTAACTTCCTATTTTACTTTTTTGTTGTTGTTGTATCTTTTATCTACCAACTCTTACATAGGTAGTGCCTTTATAATATTTAGGTACACGGGTACCTAATAATAAAACACCATCAATCTAGGAATAGGCATATATATTTTTTATAATGAAGAAAGTGTAATGTAGATTGTAGATGTTTTATAATGTACGAGTGGGTACATATTTCATAACGTGCGTGTATAGTGTATACATATATATATTTTATGGTTCCAGGCCAACTGAGAATAAATTCAACTCAACACCTGTTTGAAATTTTAAAGTAGCCTATAACCCTAACCTAACGTAATCTATTTAACCTTTTTTAAATTTTTTTTTTCATCACTTCTAATGACTTTTCTGAGGTGGTTCTGAGTTGGTTTCATTCTGACTTGTCCGTTCATCATATTTTAAAATGTACAAGTAGTTATTCTCCGAAACGAAATCACACAACTAATTGAATAAAAATTATTTGCGTAAGCCGGGTTTAGAAACCGCAACTTTTTAGAAAATCTAAACACTATACAAAAATGATAATATGTAAGTAAACAGTATATAATACATATAGATTTGCGGCCAACTACATATAAATATATAGGTAAATAAGTTATGTTTATTTTGAAAATTCGCAAACCTTTGGTACTCTTGCTCGTCCCGGCTACCGGGTGCACTTCAACCTCTTCTTCTGGGGGTCCTCTGGACCTACCACTCCCCTCCTCCCCACTGTCAGTCATTATATCTAAAAAAAAACCGTACAACTAGTGGTTATGTTCATCCTCAAACCATTTAATTTAATATTTTATATATTTTCAGATTGGTGTAAGTATAGTTTGATAGGTATTAAATATATATTGCATAAACAATATGTATATATAAATTTGATATGTATTAAATGTGTATATGTACAAGGGTTGTCACAGAATTGAGACAGTTCTAATTTTTAAAAATCAGGAAAAAAACATATTTACAAAAAATCACTTTAGGAACATATTCCCACTATTTTTCGACATAGTCCCCGTTATGATTGTTGAGCCGTGACACTAGCTCATTTATTCCCACCTCTCCCTCCGCGTCCTAGTCAGCCTCCAAAGGTTTTCCGGCCAAATGTTGCTTCAGGTGAAGAAAAAGATTTGCATCATTTTCATATATATTTTTTATAATGAAGAAAGTGTAATGTAGATTGTAGATATTTTATAATGTACGATTGGGTACATATTTTATAACGTGCGTGTATGTATATATTGTATGGGTCCAGGTCAACTGAGAATAAATTCAACTCAACACCTCTTTGAAATTTTAAAGTAGCCTACAACCCTAATCTAATGTAATCTATTTAACCATTTTTTTATTTTTTTTTTCATCACTTCTAATGACTTTTCTGAGGTGGTTCTGAGTTGGTTTCATTCTGACTTGTCCGTTCATCATATTTTAAAATGTACAAGTAGTATGTAACTAATGTTATGTAATATAACTCAAACAAAAAAATAACAGAAATAAATAAATTTAAAACAAATGTGAAAATATGGTCGAGAGAACAAAGTGAAAATGAACTATCAAACATACTGAAGACCATGTAAAGACAACTGGATACTAAATACAAATGTGGAAAAACTACAGGCCGCCTCAGAACAGGAAACCCTAGTGAGGAGGACTGTGAAAAAAAATGTACTTTATAATACCTAAAAAAAATAATGTACCTTATAATACCTTAATATAATATAATTTATAAATACATTATGTACAAATTTTGCTATAGATATCTACTAATAAAAAAATAAAAAAGTTATTTTCCGAAACAAAATCACACAAATAATTGAATAAAAATTATTTGCGTAAGACGGGTTTAAAACCCGCAACTTTTTAGAAAATCTAAACACTAGACAAAAATGATAATATGTTAGTAAACAGTATATATACATATAGATTTGCAGCCAACTACATATTATTATATAGGTAAATAAGTTATGTTTATTTTGAAAATTCGCAAACCTTTGGTATTTTTGCTCGTCCCGGCTACCGGGTGCACTTCAACCTCTTCGGTCCCCCCTGCCTCGTTACCACCCGCGCCCGCTCCTTCCGGGGACTCTGCCAGCAGCGTTGCGTCTTCTGGGGGTCCTCTGGACCTACCACTCCCCTCCTCCCCACTGTCGGCCATTACATCTAAAAAACCGTACAACTAGTGGTTATGTTCATTCTCAAATCATTTAATTAGATATTTTATATATTTTATGATTGGTGTAGGTATATTTTGATAGGTATTACATATATATTGCATATACAATATGTACGTATAAATTTGATAGGTATTAAATGTGTATATGTACAAGGGTTGTCCAAGAATTGAGACAGTTCTAATTTTAAAAAATCAGGAATAAAACATATTTACAAAAAATCACTTTAGGAACATATTCGCATTATTTTTCGACATAGTCCCCGTTATGATTGATGAGCCGTGACACTAGCTCATTTATTCTCACCTCTCCCTCCGCGTCCTAGTCAGCCTCCAAATGTTGCTTCAGGTGAAGAAAAAGATGCAAATCAGGTCATTGATTGTGTTTTTGATTTGGGGTTGGATAGTGAACTTATGTTTCATCCTCGCCTTGGTCTGCTTTATTTGTAATGTTGACATTGCACGTTGTTTGCACCAAGTTATAGTTTTGTTTCACATACCTAGTATAATAACTAATAAGTTTTCCTCCAGCTCTCTAGTCTAAGATTAAAGTGGAGATCGTGGTGATAAGTGAGTTGGCTAATTGCTACTAACCTGCCGTTGCCGGAGGATCCTGGGAATCAGCGACAATGATATTAATGCGATGTCTTTCTTCCTGCTCACTTGTTCCGTCAGTCAAGCTATATCTAACACTGTTATATTTTTCTGGATGACCTTCCGCCATGGTTGTCAAAGTGCTCACTCTCGGAAGCTTTACCAATAGTATCCCCAAGTAACTAAGATCAACAAAGCATTTTCAAAATTGTAAGGTTTTATTATAGTTTGGTATTAATATCAAGTAATGCACGAGTTATTTTAGGAGTAACGACTGCGCGGCCTTTTCCAAACAAAACGTAAATTTGGATTATGAGGCCAAAATACCCAACCAAAACTTTACCGTTGTGATTTGAAACTCAATGAAATGAAACGGCGACATTAAAAAGAGACAAACACATACATCATACATCTTTACAGAGTGTCCAGGGGTAAAGTGCATGAACTTCGGGAGGTGATTCTACATGATAGTATAAGTAAAATTACAACTTTTAAGGGTAGTTTTGTGGTAAAAAGATAAAATTAGACCGGCCGCGGCGCGGTGGCGTGTGCCGCTAGCTTTATTATTTTCTGCTGTTACGATACTCTCTCGATGCTCTTACGATGCTCTCTCGATACTCGTCGATACTCTCGATACTTTCTCGATACTTACGATGCTCTCTCGATACTCTTACGATGGCTCTCAGCAAGTAAGATCGTAACTCACACTAAGGATTTTTTAGTAGGTACGTCTTTTTGTATAGGAAAAAAAATTGGAATTTTGGACAAAGTTGTTAATCTTTTTAACTTCTACCATCATAATATATAGAATCACTTCCTGAAGTTAGTGCACTTTACCCCCGGACAGTTTGTATAGCCAGAGAATGAGACAGAATAATCGGTCTCCTCATTGTGCGGTGCTTCGCAGCCTCCCCACTCTTGTCTACTTTAGTTTTCCGAAGGTTTCACTTGTACCGCTTGTGCACATATGATTTTTTTTTTAAATCAAAAGGTATAGCAATTTTAATTTCTTATTCTATAATTTATTATTTGATTTATAAAATTATATTTATAAATAAGTTCTGCCATGTAATTTATTTTACGCGTGACAGCTTTTAGAATGCCTTCAGAAGGCGAAACAGCTGTCACGCGTAATAATAAATTACATGGCAGAAATTGTTTATAAATAAACTGTTTTTATAAATTAAATAATAATACCTACCATTGAATGTGTAAAATAATTTAAAATTAAATTGGTGTTCCACAAACTAAACTTGTTAACAATAAATATAACAATTTTTCAAAATGTACACAAAAAGAAACCCAATTATAAAGTTTATAACAATAAAAGAAATAAAAAGGCGTAGCAATTACCTAGTAAGGATATTGATAGTCCAGTTGATTAGTCAGACATGTCAGAAATTTGAGTTATATTATATAAAAGTCTCCCAACTGGTACAATACTCAGACATCTCAGAAATTTGAGTTAGGTATGCAGTTATATTATATAAAAGTCTCCCAACTGGTACAATACTCAGACATCTCTGAAATTTGAGTTAGGTATGCAGTTATATTATATAAAAGTCTCCCAACTGGTACAATACTCAGACATCTCTGAAATTTGAGTTAGGTATGCAGTTATATTATATAAAAGTCTCCCAACTGGTACAATACTCAGACATCTCAGAAACACCACCGAATCATTTAAACGCAGAAACACTTGATGTGAATTCAACAAAGTGTTGATGTTCTCTAGGTCACTAGTAGGATATTTCTAAATGTCACACTAATCTAACGGATCGTTATACCTCCCAATGTTATTTTACAGCATAGTTAATATAATAAACACAAACAGGTGTTACAATGATGAATATTAAAATTCGTAGAGCATTTGACCGGTCAGAAGGACGCGGGTTAGAGTCCCGTCGGCGGCATGTATCTTTCCTCGGAAGATTTTTTCAATGTAGATGAGTGTTTCAGGCTAATAATTATTGCTTATTATAATTGTTACCCTTTGTGCTATGCATGAATAATATTGCCTTAAACATTAGTTTATCAATTAAAAATAATACCGACACGTGTAATTAATATTTGATTTATTGTAAGCATTCGAGTATTGCTTTCCTCCTTATTAGTATTTGGAGATGTTTGAATAATCATTTGGATGATCATTATAACGTGCTACTTTATTTATGAATGTTTTTATTTTAATATTTCGATTAATGAATTCAGTTTTCCATGGATTAATCAATAACTTCGTCCTATCGAACGTGTTAAAATAATGAAAAATAATAAAATGTATTAAGGTTACAAATTTTAATTTATAAGCGAAAAAATTGTGTTCCAACGTATACCGGTCATTTGCATTTTAAATATGCGCGCATCAAACTACATTTTACAATAAAAAAATTTCATTTCATCATATTTATAATTATTATTTAATTTATAAACTTATGTTTAAGACAAGATTTTTATGCATAGCACAAAGAAGAACAATAATTATAAGTAATAATTATTAGCCTGAGACACTCATCTAAATTGAAAAGATACATGCCGCCGACGGGAACTTGAACTATCAGATGGACAAGGTTTCAAGTCCCGTCGGCGGCATGCATCTTTTCTCGGAAGATTTTTTCAATTTAGAGGAGTGTTTCAGGCTAATAAATATAGCTTATAATAATTGTTATCATAATTATACTCTAAATCTAAATGGACCAAGTTATTATTTTGACAAATAATTGCGAAATTTGCCTCTAAAACCACGAAAAATTGAATTCTTTGAATTTGATTAATAAAAATGATTAAAATTTATTGGAATTACTTTTTTTTTCTTTTGAAGGTTATATCCATCAATATAATAAGAATAAGATAATAAATACCTACTAATAAATCTAAACGAAATATGAAACAGAACAAGACAAAACAGAAAAATAAAATGTGCGCTGTGACCCGGTGAGATTGTGACCGTAAACCTTTTATTTTTCTATTTAGATTTATTAGTATTAGGTATCTTCTTCTACAATGATATTAAAAATATATATTCAGATTGGTTGTGTATTTTGGCCTCAAATAGAAATTTAAGTATTTGAACGAAAAGTCCTCTCGATGATTTATTTAAAATAGAAATAATATAGATTCTTTGACAAAAGATGAGAGACAACAAATATTTAATAACTCACCTGTTTTGAACACTTTTACAAAGATGAGAGTTTATGAAGACACACGTCTTTGAACTGACGACTGCTCACTGATAATATCTGCCAAGCACTGAGCACTGAGCGTTTTGAAAAGCTGTTCCTATAGGCTGCGGCTGTGTTTAAAATCTGCTTCAACACGTACAAAGTGGATTATGAGAAAACATATTACGGCAAAACAATAATTTATTGTTTTTAGATACTATTATATTATTAGGAACTGGCTCGACTTAACTAAATGGTAGACCGTTTATGAATTAAACCTGAAAAAAAACACCTACAATTGTTTAAACAATGCTCAATTCGAATGACGCTGTACCTAGTCATTAGCGGCTGTTATACGTGCACACATGATATCTCATTCTCTCGCAGGCTAAATTCCTATAGATGTATGTTTTGTCTCTTTTTATTATCGTTATTTTTCGTTTCATCTAGTTTCAAATAATAACGGCGCTAAAGAAGTTTTCATTTCAAAAATCTTTCAAAGAACAGCCCATTGCAAGAAATGTTAAGGTAGCTGCGAGACGTTCTTTTGCCGATAATAAAAATTATGCATTTTCTCACAACAGTAAGAGTTAATTTTTTAACGAATCATTGCGAGTAAACTTTCAAAATTTTCATTGTTCATACAAAAATAATTCTTATAATTGTAATGTATCGTATTATTATATGATTTAGTACGTACTTTACCATAGAAGTTTATGGGCTCTTCGGGTCACATGGTTGCCAAGTGTGACCGAAGTTGATTTGCGAAGACTGTAAACCAAACCTAACCTGTTGAACTCAGTTTTCAAGTGAAAACTTCTTTAGCACCGTTATGATTTGAAACTCGATGAAAAGATTTATGTTTAATGATAAAAAGATACACAAACATACCTACATCTATAGGATTTAGCCTGCGAGAGAATGAGATAGTAGGTATAATCGATCTCCTCTTTGTGCGGTGCCTTTATAGCCTCCCCACTCGTGCCTAATTTAGTTTTCTGAACACTTTACATTTCAAAAATGTGTCGATTTTCCAGTCTTAATTGAAATGGGAATTAAATGAGTAACAATTTCACTAGCATTTATTGGATTAAAATAAAATAAAATATAATGTGTATGGTGTAGGTACCTACTTTCTTAAAACTAATAAAAAACTACTTTTAAACCTGAAATAGGCTTTTATATTATTTTAAACTTAGATGAATAGTTTATGAATACTTCGGTATCTTGTTTGTGAAGATAAGGTGTCATTTTGTTTGTGTAGGTAACGTCTTAGTTATCCTTCCATTAAGATGAAGCCATACTAAATAATGCAAAATCATATGTTTTTGTTTTGAAAATTTGATGGCTTAGAAGTATTATAGATGCTTCAATTAAATACTGCGTGTAGAACATATCTTCACCCTTAAAAATATCAGTCATTTTTTTTATAAGTCTTTTAAAAAGCCTCTAAAAAAATAAAGTGCAAGGTCTATAAAAAAAACTTTCAAGTCCAAACTCTCCTATTTATAAACCCCTTTCCGAATATGGCTTTATTTTGTTATGTGGAAAATTCAATTTATTTTATAATAATCGCAAAAAATATATATTTACGCCCAAACTTCACAAAATGAAATAAAACATAAATTTTGGCGATGTTTTTTCCCAGTGCATTAAAAGAGGCGTTACCCAACTGCGAATATAATCCTTACGCCATCTGCAGAAAGGCCGATGGCGTGTATTATATTCACAGTCAGTTGCCGCCCGTCGGCCCGTCTTTCGGGCCGAATAGACGTTGCTCCGTTCTCCGCGTTGCTTCGTTCTGTAAAATTGTTCTTGCGGACCGTTGTTGGCTACTGATTATAGTTTTTATTGGTCAACAGCGTCAACGCCCCAAAGTCGTTTACTCTTCCCGATTCCGAATGGGTCCAGTACTAGGGGATCGCCTTAAGAGGGAACAGGGCGGCGTTCTTTCCACATTATGTTTGAGTATTATTATTTTTTTATATGTATACCTCACAAGAGTCCCAGCTGCTCCCGTCCGGAGTGAGACTGTGGCATCCCCAATGGGGTATTTCCACAAACGAGGAATTCTGTTGAAACAAAAAAAAACTAAATATTTCATGAACACAAAAAAATTGAATATTTCACACATATCACATATTATTGTCCCTCAAAGTAGCTGTGTTTTTTCATGGAGGTAATTTCACGGACGTCTGGGACGTAGCTTTCCTGCCCAAGGCGCTGGATTCTGATTCTGTGGTGGGCTTCCGATTCCCTCTGCGGACCTGACATCAGGAGAACACCGGTTAAAATCCCTCAATATGAGTGACGTCTCCAGCTCATCTGCACAGCATTTCGACATATCAGACGCGACAGGGTCACTCGCTATTTTTCCTCCCAGTGCACCGAACACCTCCTCAACTGGTCAATGTGTCTTTTCCACAACATTTGAGTACCTAAAATCTTAATAATATACAGTTTTTTCCTAAATCTTTTTTTAACAACTCCGACTGAAATTAAATAACCTTTTTAACGGCAATTTTCTTCAAAAAGTAAAATCTCTTTAGTACCAATACCGAAAAACTTGTTTATCCCAAAAACAAAAGCTAAAGCTTGTAAGTATCTCCAGATACAAACAGCTAAGCTAAACTTGTAAGTAACGCCATTATGTACTAACAAATTCTAATATCTTAAATGTTCGGGTAACTTGTCAGTAACGCAATGTAGGTACCAACAAATTCCAAGCTCAAAAATGATATCACTCTTTCTCTTTATTACTGGTACTATCGGGGAAGTAAATTCATGACTTTAATTTAGTCTCAAATTCACTTTAATTTATTCCTGGGATCGGCCTAGCATTGAAAAAAAAACTGCACTTTATTCACTTTAAAAGACACCTTAAATTTAACTAAAGTTACCCAACTTTTTAGAAAAAACCTCCGGAAATTCGCGAATTAATCTAACCTTATTCTGCATTCCCGGATCCATCGAATTAATGGTATTTTGTACAGCAGCAATTTCTAAACCAAAAATATCCCTGAAATCCCAACCTACAATTTAATCCTTACCCCCCCCCCCCGCGACTATAATGGACGTAACATTATTTTTTTTTATTTTTGTACATCACATCAAAAAAACTTCCGATAGAAATTTAAAAATTCTAAAAAACTTTTTAATTGTTGCACATCTGAAGAATACGGTGCCTTTTTAATTGTTTCTACGTTAAAACTTGAACTTTCTGACGGTATTCAAATCTACATGTTTATTGTCTCGCGATGCCATTGACCTTCCCGGCGTACCGCAACTATCTGCTCTAGAACTACCTTGTCCTGTAAACAAGGTTGTTTGTTCTGCGTAAACACCTGAACTATCGGATTCTCTATAATCCAGTTGTATGTTTTCCGAAATTTGCAACTGAAATACCGAATCCTTTAAACTCGGTTTTACATTCCTTTTGTTCCCAAATTTTGAACTGTGCGATGGCAAATTAGCAAAACGATTTAATGTATTTTTCTGAAAATCTGTTAACCTCAGACCATAACAATACATAAAATCTCTCCCTACGATCAATTCAGTACCGCCGGCAACAATAAAAAATGTTAATTTATTGTACCGATTTTTGTACCTCACGTTAAAAATTCTTTTACCTACAACTTTTAACACGTTTACTGAGTAACCTAAAATAACACGATTGACTGCAAATAATGTTACCGATCCAAAATTACGATTAAACATTTCTTCTGGCATTACACATACCGATGAGCCTGAGTCGATCATCGCTCTAAATCATTGGTTATTTATTAAAATATCTAACAAATCGTGAACGGGTTGTAGCTATTACATTTTTATAATTATAGTTATCTTTAAAAATTGGATTGACACTATTCGAATTATTGTTAACACAAAATTTCCGCAGATGACCTACTCTATTGCATTTGTAGCACCTAGCGTTGCGAAATTTGCAGGAATTGGTACTATGACCCGTATTCCTACAAATTAGGCACGATAATTTTGTACCCGATGGTACAGGAGAACTACCTCTTGAAAAAGGCGATCTTTGTTTCTTTACCGGCGAACTCGCGGATCTAAATTTATTAGTAACACCGCCCTTCGAAAAGTGCTTGTTGCTGGCATCTTTCTTGATGCTGTTAATCTCCGATTTTACAGAATTATTTGCAAAGTCCAAAACTGACATACTGCTAGCTAACTCTTCAAGTTCATTAAGTGTTAATTTCAATCCCTCAAGGAAAATTTTGTCCTTATACGACCTGGCAGTGGCGGTTCGTGTTCTTTTTAACAGGGGGTTCAAAAATCCAAAAGAAGGTATATCTAATCAAAATTTACTCCTTAATTACACGTTTTTTTACAGCAATGCACGTTGCTAATTATTATTGTTTTTACAACAAGAATAATTACGTAGAATATATAAGTGGACGCGGAGGCCTTTAATTTTTAATTTTTAATTTCCAACCATTTTTCATAAGTATTATCATTATTTTTTATGTACACATAACACTGTATTCAGCGATTATGTAAAAAAATATGACAGAATATTAGCGACAACCAATGAACGCAACCGTTTTCAATTTGATAGCCAAAATAATACTGAAGTTAGTTCAACACAAAATTACATAACTAGCAACTTGACAATGCGACGTTTGCTGAAAATAATCTAAAAGGAGTAATATAAACGCTAGAAATATTTTGATTTTCACACCTTCAAAATTTTAAATCGAGGGTCTTTTTTGCACGAGGCAAGTAAGCGCCAAAGTGGTTTTTATTTATTTTTTGTGCATAATTTTATAAGAATGAAAAAAAGTTAGATTTTAAAAAAGGTCAAAAATAGTCTTCGCCATAAAGGGGTATTTTAAAAAATATGTTTCTCATATTACTTCATAGTTACTTAAGTCGTGAAAAACATTTTTACAATAGTTTACGCTTTTATTTTTTGTTATGTAAATATATTGTATTTCCAATCCATGGTAGTAAAAGCTTCACTTTATCCGTAGCATACTTTTTATGTTCATAAAGTAAAATAATTTGTAGTAAAAATGAATCTAAATAGTATATAAATAAGATTTCACGTATAGCTTCATCCGGTGCAAAGGCAATGGTCACTCTGCGACGAACTCGATCGGTACTACTCGTGAAAGATCGGAGATCACGTGATCACATGACTCGGGATCGAGGCGCACCAAGCGGGAATGAATTTGGCAAAGAAATGCATGGTTTCGTTCAAATCACCGTCAGAGGGATCTGTATGGGCCAGAATTTTTTCCTATAGAGAACTTTGCGCGGAATAACATAACGCGCAAAATGGAAATAGGTACCGATTTCGACGCGGTGCCGGTGGCGCGAGTTTTAAATACGGATTATGGAGCTCTATTTATAATGTGATTATAAAGTTGTTTTATAATAATTATAAACTTGTTTTATAAAAATATTATATATTATTATAAAACAAGTTTCTTGTTTTATAAATAATAATATCATATTTTTAATGGGGGTTCACCGCACAAACGCACTTTAGAGAAAACTGCCACTGCCGGACCCGGTAATAAACCAATGGCAAAAATATCTATGAGATTCTTCTCTAATCTCGTCTCGAATTCACAATAAGATGATAATGACCGAAGTCTAACCGCAAAATCTTTAATGGATTCGCCCGCCTCTTGCCTTGCCGCTAAAAACGCCTCACGTTCCATAAATACAGAACGTTTTTTAGAACAATGCTTTTCCAGAAGTGCAAATAATTTATCAAACGATACAACCGTTACTTTCAGTGGAAAACACAAATTAATCAGCAAAGCCAGTGTGTCTGGTTCTAATCTGTTTTCAACAGAAATGCCCTCTTTTTATCCGCGTTAATTTTTTCATCATTTATGACGAAAAACTGTTCCAGCCGAAGCTTCAAAATCGTCCAATCCCCCACAAGATGATTAAAACTCGGAATCCTTCCCGACTCCATACCCACAAAAGAAACAGACCACAATAACCACAATAAAAAACAAAGAATGCGCAACAATTCCCTCCACAAAAAATGCAACTACTTATCTCTGGATCTCTTCTTGGTCCTCTTGTCCAATAAGTCTTCCTTCAATAGTCCTTCAATTATTTTGGAATTCACCGCCCTCCTTAGTGATGAATAATTGTCCGGTAAACACCGCTCGCCTTGGCAGTGAATCAATGTTTTCCGTTATTGGTCCCCTGGTATAATAATCTTCCGGTTTCCTAAAACAGAAATTATTACGCCAATCCTAGGCCTCCTCGGCCCTGGAAATGCTTGATTTTTTTTCCTTATCCACGAAGAAAAAAATATTGCAAGTCACGTCCGACTTTAGCCCTCTCAGATAATCTACGGCTGCGCCAACTGTAGTGAAATGTAATGTTATGTAGATTTACTTCACACAGGCAGATTCTCCTATGGATGGAGATTACTAGGAATAATAGATTATTTGGTTATCTGTATTCTGTATTTATAATTATACTTCGCGTATTACAATGTGACCACGTTAGTCGAACTAACTAGAAGCTGGCTGAAAGGATTCTGAGTTTACATATATACATATGAATGTAGAATATAGATAGATATCGACCACTATAGCGTGCCGGTACGATTCGCTTTTTTGATAAGTTACTTCTTATAAAAGTTAAGACCATCTAAAAATCGTTAAAATTGCCTGGTTCGAATGCCATCAATAGACTTTCACAAGACAATGCATTTAAAAAAATACAAACATTTAATACAGTTAGAAAAAAAAATCCGTTGGAGGAGAAAAATAGGGAAAACAAAACCTCGATTTTGACGATATTATTATCAGCCTGAGGTGCAGTTGTCCCTTTCGCTCAGTATTCAGAATAGTAAGAGCCACAGTGATAGCAGCAGTTTGGTAAAATACCTATTTTTTAAATTTCTCGGCGACCGTGTTTCATGAATGAATGAAATGCTGATAAGAATTACTAGTGCACACTTTGAAAATAAGTGTTAAACATTATATTAATGATACGACAGCTGACAGTTAAGAGCACTTAAAGTGAAAGTTCACAAAATTGCGCTATACAAATATGTCGCTGTTATTATTATTATTATTGTTGATCCTCCGAAATTACAATAATTATTATAAAAATATTATTTCATGACACTATTTACTAATTTCAAACATAAAATATATTTAAAAAATATATTTACCAATAAATTGGCACAGATATTAGAGTTAACCGGGACTTGGGATGGAACCATTACAGTTTAGTTGGAGGTTAAAGTGGCCTTAAAACGCATGCGTGTATATAATTTATAGTCCATTAACAATATAATAATAACACAAATAAAAATAATAAAAAATGGGAAATGGGTTCCATAGCTCAATCGGTAGAGCACTTGCCATGTATGCTAAGGGACCTGGGTTCGAGTCCCAGTGGAACCGATATCTTTTTCTGATGTTTCTGTCTTCAGATTTTGATTGAGTTTCGCTAATATTGTCTCCATTTAATTAAACAAAAGATTTTATTTAGAGTGTCGATGTTCTTTCCTTGATGCATTTAAAAGGAAATATATTTTATACTTTTATTATTCGGCGGTACAATACACCTGCACCTCTCTGCACACCCCTTCGGGACACTTTGTTATATTTATTAATTAAGTAGTTATACCGTATTTTCACTAAACCGACTGCATCTAGTATATAAGTATGCCGGGGGGCAACTGTCACGCATTCTAGATATACTTCAGGTGTATAGTAAGGTAAATAATGAAATATTTATTTATTTATTTATTTTTTATTTATTTATTTATTACACGCCCTGATGGGCTTTTACATTAAAGTTTATAAGTTGAGTATAAAAACAATGAAGAAAATATAATACAATGAGAAAAGAAAATACGTAATACAATATAAAAACAAAACCACATAATAAAATAAAAAGTACATATGTAAAAATATGATAAGAAGTCTCACATTCAATATAAACAAAAAACTGCAGAAATTATGTAAATCTATTTGTGTCTAGAAGAATAAAAGTGATAGAATATGCAACATTTATACTGATTGGTTTTAAGATGAAATATATCACCTAAATTAGAATATTTATTTCCGAGACTGTGAAGTCTCGGAAACGGAGAATTTTGATAAGCTAGTGTCCTGGTGTTATTGAAGTAAAAGGGTAATAAATGTCGACATGATTTTTTGGGTACATGGATATTGATAAATTGAAGTAATTCTGGACAGTCAATTTTGTAATGCAGTATTTTATGTAACAGTATTAAATCTGTGCTTATTCTTCTTTCTGAAAGTTTCAACAGAGAAAATTTATCCAGGAGGTAATTATAATCAATGTTTAGTATAGGAATACGCAATTTATAGTTTATGAACCTTAGAAACTTCCGTTGTATCTTTTCAATGTTGTCTGAATGAATATTGAAAAAGTGAGACCATAACGTAGAGTTATATTCAAGTTGGCATCTGACAAGGGTTTTATATAACATAATAAATGTGCCTAAATCATTAAAATCTTTTGCAGCTCTTAAAACAAAGCCAAGAGTCTTTAGGGATTTGTTGATAATATTATTAATATGACATACAAAGGTGAGTTTACTGTCGAACATAATGCCTAGATCCATAATTTCATTAACACAATTTAAATTTTCATCATTTAATGAATACTGAAAATATATAGGATTATTTATTTTGGAAAAATGAATGAACTGACATTTATTTATGTTTAATGCTAGTTTGTTGATAGAGCACCATTCAAAAAGATATATCAAATTAGTTTGAAGTGTAATACAATCATTAATGTGGTTGATCTCTTTATAAAGTTTCATGTCATCAGCAAACAGTAGCACGTTTATGTTTGTGAATATATCAACAATATCATTTATAAATATAATGAACAAAATGGGCCCTAAATGGGAGCCTTGCGGCACTCCACTTGTTGCTATAAATTTGTACGAATGTGTGCCATTTATTTTCACACTAAGACTTCTTTTGGACAAATAACTAACAAACCAAATTAATAAGCTACCATAAACTCCAAGTGTCGCCAATTTATTGATTAATATTTTGTGACACACCTTGTCAAAGGCCTTGCTAAAGTCCGTATATATTGAGTCAACCTGGCACCTGTTTGCTAAAGATTTAGATATGAAGTTTTCGTAAATTAGTAAATTGGTTAGTGTAGATTTATATATGTAATGGAATATATATGTAGTGTAGATTTATATATGTAATTAAATATGTAATGGAATAAAATCATTATTTAGTTAATTTTTATTTTTAACTTGATGAGTAAAACTTTTGTAATATTTAATTAAATGCATACAATATTAGCGAAACTCAATCAAGAAGCAGCGATATGTTTTTCTGATTTTCTGTTTCCAGATTTTCGATTGAGAAAAAAATATTAATATTGTCTTCAATTAATTAGGCATTCATTAAGTTTCGTTTAACACAAGTATCATCAATAAAAAAAACAAGTGTGCTTTAGACCACACGACTGAAGTAAAACTTCACTAACTTATAAAAGAAGACAGAAAGAAAATGTCTCTCTCTCTCTCGCTCCTACAGTGTGATACAGATAATAGGCCTGCACTGTGTCTTAGATATACGAAACGTAACTGGCTATGAGAGAAAGAGAGAAAGTAAATGTGTTCTTGCACCTCTCTCTCTTGCCCCTACAGTACTATTTCTATCTTTACTCTTATATCTCCCTCTCAACTTCCATTCGCCTCGCTTGATCACACTTTTAGTAACGCTCTTGTCACGCATTCACCAGCTTACTCCCCAAGTCAAGCGTGCGTAAAGAAGTTTTACTTCAAAAACCTTCGAAGACTAAAGTAGGCAAGAGTGGAGAGGCTGCGAAGCACCGCACAAAGAGGAGACCAATTATTATATCTGATTCTCTCGCAGACTATAGATCCTATATATTCAAATCACAACGGTGCTAAAGAAGTGTTCGTGACATGAAATGAAATAATAAATAAATGATTGCCGTGCACAGATTAATATATATATATTCTTGAATACGATTAGGTGCCGATATAATGAAATAATATAATAAGTAGGGGTTTAACCAATAGTTAGGTGCTTTTATAAGTGAAAACTTTAAAACTCGATGACCGAAAAAGCGACACTCAGAAGAGACAAACCCATACATATATAGCATTTAGTCAGCGAGATAATTGAAATAATTGAAACATGAGTTCAAATAAACTTCTAACTTGTTTTTCTTAATAACTAAATAATGTAAATCTTATATACAATGAAGCAAATAGTGTAAAACATTGGTACAAAACACAATAGGACTCTGGAGAAAATAACAAAGAGGCAGTTGTTGTTGAATGAATTGCAAACAAGTTCATGTAGTATCGATAAAAACAATACAATACAATACATATTACAAACAATGGAAATAGTTTTATGTAACAAATTGAAAGAACACTTCTGGTGCAATTACAGCTCACGGTTGTTTATTAAAAAAATATTTGAAAATACGAGTACCTGCCCATTAACATCTAATAAACAAGTAAACATAAAAAAATTGAAAATCGATATCTTGGAAAAAAAGAATAGGTACCTACCATAGATGCTTTCCGTAAATTAATTTGCAATCTACCGCCAGGCCAAGATTGGTAAAAAATGCGATCAGCAATGGGGCCGACAGACTTGGCTATAAAAGCGCCGGCGTTATTCGGCTTGGCTTGTTTCAGTATATCGTTCGCTATATCCTCCCAACGCACAGTTAACAATTCAAGGTATGAAGCTCGACTTTATTATTTTATTTATTTAATTACAATGTATTACAAAATCATGGTAAGTAACACATTATTCCCAATGAGACAAGAAAAAAATTCATTACGGGAAGGACAGATTTACAAGTTAAAAAAAATTCAACATATTGAAAAGGAAAAAAAATGCATTGTCAAGAGAGATTTTAGAAATACTGAGAGACATCCATACACATAAAACATAAAAAAACAAACGTATGAAGGCGAGCGAATTTCACTTGTTTAAAAACATTTTCAGGAAAAATTCTTTAAGCGTTTTAACTAATATTTTTTGTTAGCTACTGATTGCTTTATTTCATTAGGTAATGCATTGTATTGTCTATATGCAATATATTGTAATGAGTTAATACCAAGTCTGAATTAAAGGCTGGTCTGATGTTAGTGTGTGAGGATCTATGTACGATTTGTAATATTGCTCTAGAGATATTGTATTTAGGTAGAACCGTAAAAGGAAGTATGTTTGTCTTTGAATATAAAATCCTAGGTTTCTTTCTGGATTTCATTTTAATTTATTGGATACCTAAATATCTAATCTTGTTAGAATTTAAAAAAAAACATTTTAGCTGCTTGCGACGTATGGCACCATCGCAAATACGCACTACCTCGAAACGCGAACGAGTAATTTTATATCAGTCAAGTTTAGATCTCTCCGTGTGCATGTCATCGTGATAATTTAACTATAACTATCTACTGTGTTTTTCTGAATCTTTATGATGAAATCTAGGAAATCAGGTGATTATCATAACTTCTGTTTTAGTGTGATAAAAATATTGAAGGAACGATTTTTAAAAACGTATTTTTTCTTAAAGTTTTGAATTCATCGAGACTTTTAAAAATGTATCCGAATGTATTTGGCAAAATTTTACATTTTCTGTGTTTAATGGATATTAATGTGTCACATTAACTTTAGTTTTGTGATGTAGGTACACCTATTCAGGGTTTACTTTTTTTTTCAGCACCAAGGCGATGTTTGTCTATAGTAATTTTTTTGTTCAAATTTTATAACGCCAGAACTTATCATTTTATATAGAAACACTCTTCTACTAAAATTCAATGTCCTGTAAAATTATTGAGTAAACTTTATGAGTTTACTTTCCGAGATTTGCGAACCCAAACATACGGGACCTAAATTTTTAATAGGTATAGATTGCTGTAGGTATTAAAAACGACTGAATCAGGTTGAATCAAACAATATTTTTTTTTTAAATTTTTTCATACCTTTAATCATAAAATGCTAAAATATGCCAAATCAAATAACGCTGGTGCTTTTATAGCTAGGTCTGTCGGACCCGTAATGCATTTTCTAGGATCTTGCCGCCAGTGTACGAACATCGCGTGTCGGCCATTTGCATTTTAGTCTAATACAAAAATTCAGGCGTGGCGCGTATGCATTGTGAACGAAATAACTGCTCAAATTTAAAAAAAAAATTTAAGTGCGTTTAATCTAATTTTCGTGAAATTTTAAGTGTTTGCGGTTTTAACTACAACACGGTAAGTGCCATGGTGCATTTTATGACTTCGTGTAAAAATATTTTTAACTACCAATAAGTTGAATAGAATTCTCTCAATGAATTAATTTATTCCGCAGATGGAATTTTAAAGTTTGTTTTGCTCCCGTACTTTTCTAAAAGCACTAATATTTTTTAATTATGAAAATATTTTTAAAATTAAGCAAAACAAAAAAAAATAATCAAAAACTATACCTAAATCCGGATCTCCAGCGACAATATTAGTACAACAAACATTGAACGAAATTTTCGTTATTTATTTTTGGGGTGTTATGCCGTGTATTGCGCTACCTCCTTATTTAGCCACCGTTTCGGACAGCATTACAGTGTCCATCATCAGGGCAGATGTGTAAGTAAATAAATAACTCAAATACTTTTGGCCGTGAAAATCTAAACTCATAATTGTACGAAATGTTTGTGCAAACATGAAACATTGTAGGTACTTTGTTTTCAAAACAAAAACATTGTAGTCGTGCTCCAATGATGAATTTTTGCACGAACATTTGGTTCAACGTTTATTGTAACTTGACGGCCGGCGTGGTCCAGCGGTGAGGCTCTTGACACCGAAGGTCGCGGGATCGAATCCCGGCGTGGCAAATAAATTTTATTTGATTAATTTGTGTTATTTCACAATTTATTCATTTAAAATAATATGTAGTATATTTGTGGCACGTTCCAGAGTGGACGATACTCTCAGTATCGCCCTGGTGTAAGACCACCATTCAGAATTGAAACGTTGCTTGAAATGGCGTTAGCCGTGTTTGGTGACCAGATATGAATAGCCAGGTACTTCCCCACCTTCCTCTCCCTTCACTACCTTCAGCCTCACAACATACCCCAATTGGGGATCCCATAGTCTCACTGGCTTCAGACGGGAGCAGTTGGGACTCTTGTGCGGTATTCATGTTAAAAAAAATTGTAATGTATTGTAATGTTTATTGTAATTGTCGCTGGAGACCCAGCGTTTAACACTGAGAACAGAAAATGATTAGATTTAGAAACAAGAATTGAACTCGAAACCTGATCTATGTTTTTCTAATCTTTAAATATGTTTGAAAATAACCTGACATTGATTTTTGCCTTATGTAAAAGTGATTATTTTTGTGATGTATTTTTGGGTTATTACACCGAGTTGCGCTTTTTAATTCTTTAGCCAAGGGTATAATGTATAATCATCATCAAGTAACATCATAGTCAAATTTATGTGAGCTATTTTATATTTTTGCTTTAAATTATAAGATATAGTCTATTAAAGATTTTAATGAATTATGATTTTAGAGGCAACTTGGGCAGGTATTTGTGAGTAAATGAAAAGCATGAAAAAAATAATTTAACCTTTTTTAAAAATTTATTACGATAAAACTATTCTCACAGACAGAACAATTAGTCATAATAGACCCGATATAGTTTTACATGACAAAATAAATAAAAAAAACTTATATAATTGATGTCGCTATTCCAAATTCCTGTAATATTCAGAAAACTGTTTCTGAAAAAATAAGAAAATATACAGATTTAGGAAATGAGATTAACCTTAGAAGGGTACGGTCAAATTGTAGGCGCTTATAGGTACCGATGAGTAAATTTTACTCACTTCAGAATTTTTACATTATTATCCGATTTATTTTGCCAAGTAGTAGTGTAATAATATATAAAATAAGCAAAAATAATACATTTTTATTGATTTTTGACGATTATGAATATATAAAAATGGTTTTTCAAGCACAGTTAGGGCACTTTTTTAGTGCATGTTCACCGCAAATGGCTAATCCACAATTATAATAAGTGGTGGTGTATCTACGTTTGGTATAATTACAATTCTTTCTTGGCCCCTTTTGGTCTTCTCCGGCACTATGTTTGAAGCAGCTGGCAGAACACAGCGAATTTTTTGCATTTGCTGTTGGGCCAGGGCGAATGTAAACAATATTTTATGAGGGAGTTTTTTGACCTGGCGCAGCAACAGGTTCCTTACTCCAAATAAAGTGTCCACCTTTTCCGATCATAGTGTCTGTATATACTAGGTGTAATAATTGATGAAATTACCTCTTCAGTTTCACGATTTTCTTGCGCAGCTGATCTTTCATTTCTTCTCCCCTTCTTAGGATTCCCACTAAGTTTCTGTTTTTTACGTTTGCTGCTTCCAGGTGTTTCCTCTCTTTCTTCCTTTTCAGCTTCTTCTGCATTTATTATTTCTTATATAATATTTTCTTCGAAATCATTTAATTCTTCCGGTTCTGGTAGATATTCCGGATCTGCAACACTGTCGCAATTATCCTCATCAAAGTCACAGAGCTCCAACTCCAAATTGTCTTCTTCCTCAGATTATATTTCAAGTAATGCATCCAAAATAATTTGTTCCAAATAACCAAGGTTCGTAGAAAATATATTTAAATTCATTGTAACTCATTTCTCAAAAAACGGTGTTGCCACAGTAATGGTAATTTTATGTTCAATTTTATCTAGACTTTCTTGACGGGCTTGCTGACATAACTAGGAGAGACCACGTGAAGTCACCGATACGACCATCTAGTTCTCTAGTACGTTTGGATATCTAGAACTGCGAATTAATAAAGATTTTTTCGATATTTTCAATAATTTTTCAGCCATCCCGAGCGCGACTGCACACCGCCAACGAACAAAAAACAGTTCACAAAGACCAAGTGTTCTTAATTTATTCGACGTGAACTGTAGTTTGTAGTTTAGCGATCTGCAATCGTGCTCTGGAACGATTACAATGTATCGACGTTATCGATCGGCTGTGTCAGTTTCCCTGGGATCTGAATATACAAGGTGTTAAGGGATGCACTTGACTTACTTTAACCAGCGATTTCTAATATTATTCGGAGCAAAAAAACAAACATGAAATTTTGGTCTTCGGTGACATTTTTGATGTTTTTTTAAACTTAAACTTGAAAAATTAATAGGTATTGGAAATGAATAGGTTGGAAGGAAAGGGTGTGGGGTAGAAACTCCCAACCCCACACCCTGAACTCAACCGAATAACCTCAGAACTTTTTGCTCAATAACGCTGAGGTTATTCGGCTGAGAGTCCGGTAATGATTTGTGGAAGAATATTTTTCGGAAGATTGAAAATTTGGTTTCGAGGAAAATTAAAAAAAAAAACATAACGAGTATGCTTTAGACCACACGACTGAAGTAAAACATCACTAACTTTTAAAATAAGAGAGAAAGAAAATGTGCGCGCGCACTGCTCTCTCTTGCTCCTACAGTGTGATACAGAAAATAGGCCTGCACCGTGTTTTAGATATATGAAACGTAACTGGCTATGAGAGAAAGAGAAAAAGAAAACGTGTGCTCGCACCTCTCTCTCTTGCCGCTACAGTAAAATACGAAACGTAACTCTCTCACTTTCTATCTTCACTAACTTATATCTCCCTCTCAACTCCACACTTTTCGTAACGCTCTCGTCACGCATTCACCAGCTTACTCCCCAAGTCAAGCTTCCCCATGTCAGGAAGCATAGGTCAAAGTACATCAAGAAACAGCAATTATGTAATCAAATTGTAAAATAAAGCATAAAAATTAACAGCAACAGTCGATTATGTTAAAAAATAGTTGGCAAATGTCCAAATAAGCATAATTTAGTTTTGCTAATTGATAAGTTTTATTAATAATTTAACCAATTAAACATAAAAAATAAAATTAATAGGATAACAAAATTTTAAATTTGGCTTTATTTGGAGAACATCTATATTTTAGTCAGTTCCGTGCTAACCCAACACCTTTTCGAAAAGTCATTAAAGCGTTGAGAAATAAAAACAGAAAAAGAGCCCATGTCCTAATCCAACGTAACCTATTTAACCAATTTTATATATTTTTTTTTCATTGTGAGTTGTCCTGTCACAATTTAAGCCGCTGCTACCCGAATTTATACTGATTTATTTATTTATATTTATTTACGCCCTAGTGGGCTTTTACAAGCATAGAAGGAAAAGTATACTAACAATAATAATTATGTACTCGTATGTTACTAATATATCTAACGATTTCTTACATATCCTTCTAAAACATTTGAAGTTTTTAAGCTCTTAAAAAAATATATGTCTGTTTTGAAGATAATACCTATACATTCCCCACTCCGAAACGCAAATTATATGAAATTCCCTCGATAGAAAAAAATCGCAAAGTATGCTCCGAAAATTATTATTTTCGCACCTGTTACAGGTATTTTACAAGTTATATTTATTTACTTATTAATTTATTTAATTAATTATTTATTTAATTAATTATTTATTTATTTATAATATTAACGCCTTTCGACTGTAACATAATATAACATGGTATATAGCAGGGGTGGCCAACTTGATTAGACCCAAGATCTACCGTTCACTGACGAAACCCCGTGCGATCTACCCAGTGGCGTTGTGGCGTAGCGTGGGTGTCAGCCGCCCGGGCGGAGAAATTCAAATTTTTTATTCCCTCCTCATTTTATGCCGATTTTTATAATAACATGTAACAAGGGGCTTGAAGAGACTCATGTTGTAGAAGGGTGGTACAAATTTATGACTGCTCTCGGAAATCGAGAATGGTATCCATGTAAATAGCAGGTTTTAAATTAATATCTAATAATAATAATACAAATAGATTTATTTATTTTGGATTTGTCAAAAAATTTGTGTATAAAAATGCAAAAGTCGGTCATTTTAAATACATGTAGGATTAAGAAAGATTTTTTAAATATTTATATTGAGGGATCAGTAGGATTTATCGGACCAGTTAGGATTTCATCAGAGCCGAACCCTCTGATATGAAAATATCTGGAGTCGGTGAAATATTTTCCCATTATGTTTCTGGTGGATTGACGTATTGTTCTTGTATTGTTTTGTATTTATTATACTTACATATATAGTGCACTTACATTGCGTGAATTTACTAGATAATCATTTGTGGGAAAGTGTTTGGAACGGTTTAGTCTTTCATTTTGGGAAAGATTTAACCCGCAAATAAAATCTGGAGCACCGTAATAAGCTACACACGGAACAGTCAATTTCATAGAATTTTGCAGCATTTGGTATAGGTACAACTCGAATGTAAAATTTCACTCGGTCAAATTTGTAGTAGAATTTAGAACATGAATTTCATTGGAAGCATACTAGTCACATGTGATATAAAAATCGGCATAAAATAAGGTTGTAATAAGAAAATGATTTCTAATCCAGGGTGGGGGCGTTTGAAAATCTGCTGTTGAAGAACCTAAATGGGGGGCGGCGAAATTTTCCTCCGCCCCGGGCGGCTGACACCCACGCTGCGTGACTGAATCTGTAAATTTATTAGCCATTTCATTAATATACAATGATCAATGGAATTATTAAACGGATAACCGATGAAGTCCACCAACTTCTCAATTTTCTCGAAATCACTAAAGCTATTTTCGAAGTCATGCCTGATACCACTGCCTTAATTTCTGTTGTGTATCTACTTGTCAGGATTGAAATTGTAGGTTATATTTTTAAACATATTTTTTTTACAAATTGTTGATTTTTTTTTCTTTTCGATACGACTATCATAGAAGCTGTTTGCCTTTGGAATGCTGCAACAGTATTCATAATTTATGTTAATAATTTATTCTTGCTTTCCAATTCCAGATTTAATGAAATGTGCTCAGTTTTTTGGTAAAGTCTGCTAAAAATGCTAAATCACATTGCCAGTCTGAATCACACAGTTGCTGATAATCATCACCCCTCTCTTCATGAAAATTTGTTATTAGGTACGTAAAATAACGTGATGGATCTGCGTTTGAAAATCACACAAGACGATATGCGCAGCTCTTGTGCGGGTTCTTGTCCGGCTACGGTGCGGGTTCTATTGGGTTCGAGTCCTTGCCGGACCCTTGCCTCCGATCGACTAGACTAATGGTCGCGATCGACCGGTTGGCCATCCCTGAATCCCTGGTATATAGCAACAACCTGAAAAATACAGCTCTAGTGAGTTTGTAAAACAGAAAGAAAATAGTTGAGAAAGACATGGTAGATATTCAGATAACAAAACGAAAATAAATGCTAAGATATTTAAATATTACAATATTGTAACAATGAAAAAATATATTTATATGTAATACATGCAAATAACTTAACTTAAAGAGGATAAATGATTTATTATTTCATGCTTATATTTTATAATCTATGTGTGAAAACATATTGCCTAAGTTTTGAATTCTGTGTAGTACGAAACAATTCATTGTGTTTCATTAAATGCTATTTTAGACAGCCCCAAGAGATATTTGCTCTATTTTAAACGAGTCGTGTTTTATTAAACATTATCACAATTTTCTCTTCAATGTTACCGTTTTAAATATTAGCGCTATCTCTCCAATATTCGTAATTACATATCTCTCCATCTTCTTCTTTTTGAGCGGGAATACGACGCCTTGAGTCCACGTCGACTGCCAAATTTCCGAGTAGACCGCGTGTCCGTGAACATTATGTTACTAATTTCCTCTTATTTAATTTTAGGTAAAAAAAATTCAAAAAGGACGATTGCAATTTGTCCAAATAAACGTCACACCTCAATGGAAATTATTTTTTCAAAAATTCTTCAAGCCGGTAATTACGAGTGCCACAACATTTATTATTCCTATTTGACAGCTCGTATTAGAATTCACGTTCACTGGAGCGATTTCGCTAGAAAAATGGACAACTTTTATTTTTCATGATTGATTTCGGTCCAAAAATGAACCACATTTTCCTACCGTTCGTAAAACATTTATTGTAATTATTTAAAACATTTCCTTGGCCAGCCTTTTTTTTTAGCAGTAAGCTATTGAAATGCTTTATATATTATGACCATAGATGTCGCAAATACAAACTTCATAGACTATTTAAGAACAATGTTAAAAATAAATTTTTGAATTATTTTTTTCCCGCCGAATTTTTTAACAGCTGTTTACGGATAAAATTAAGTCCTTTTTCCATAGATAGGTATGCAACTTTCATTATTAAGTATACACAGAAACCGAAAATATTCTATGTTGACACGAATAAGTATCCCTCACGGCAGTTTCAAGTTAAAAACACCCAGGATTAGCGCGATTACAAACTTTATGATATATTTATATATTTTTTTATAAATCCTACAAACATGAGATAAACGGCAAAATACAGGTTGATTCATTGTCTTTATAGTACTATAATAAGTTTTTATGTCTCCATGTTAAAATTTAAAAGTGTGATTTTTTTAATGTTGGCGAAAATTTAAAAAAATGACCTGGGAAATCTGAAGCAATCGAGGCAAATTTATTTATTTCGCGTGATCGCTCTAGTGGTAGTATCTAAAACGGCCTACATCTTGAACCTGAAACGAAGCATACAAACAAATTCACAGAAAAATTAAAAACTTTATTATTAAATTTATTACCGCCGTGTTAAGTCGTTGGTATAGGTAAAGTAATGAGAGTTGGAAGAAATAAAAATGCTTAGAATTGGTGTATTAGTTAGGGAATAGGTCTCGCAAGTTTGAGATTTAATTTTAATTTTACCGAGGAATTTAATAAAAAATATTATTACTATTCCTTCTCAGTTGTCTTGTACGCAAACGAAAAATAAAGATATGCTGGTTATCCAATAAATGGTTTCCATACTCGCCTCTCGCCTCCCGAATTGCTGGCATAGCCTGATTCATGTGCATATTTGATTCACTCGATCATGATGATGAATGCCGAAATCAGAAGAGACTTATGCGGAAATTTGAGAGGTCATATAGGAAAAACTCTGCAGTGACTTCAAGAGATTTGTGGATCCTTGCTCAAAAACAGTATATGAGCAAAATAAATTTCAAAAGGTCAGAATACTGGAATGAAAAGGTTGACTGAGCTGAGTTATTTCTGAAGTTACTGTTCCAGCTAAAATAGGTGTTACCCCGGATGCCGTCTCAAAGTTTTTTCGGGAAAAAAATAAAACCATTCGTGTCTCCACATCTAACGCCCCTCCACCAATATTCACTATTAATTCTAAAGGAAATTTGTCTTCCTTCAAACCCACAACGCTGGAAGAAGTAAAAAGGATAATTTCAAGTTCGCCAAATAAGCAGTGTAGTCTTGAACCCATACCAGCTTGGTTATTAAAAAAATGTTCTATTGTCTTAATTCCATTCCTAATTCATGCTTTTAATAAATCTCTCAGTACAGGTGATTTCCCTGAACCACTAAAATCAGCTGTAGTTACACCAATACTAAAAAAATCACAACTAGACTTCGATAACTTAGGTAATTATCGACCCGTTTCAAATCTACCTTTCGTGTCAAAAATCCTTGAATACAAATAAATTACCAACAAATCGACAATCCGCATATAGAAAATTTCACTCTACAGAAACCGGACTTATTCGTAGATATGCTATCAGATATAACTCTAGCCATAGAGTTAGGTAAGTTAGCACTTTTCTCACTCTTATAGACATGAGCGCATCGTTTGACACGATTGATCACGATTTCCACATTAAGAGATTGGAGGAAACATTTGGTTTGATTTCCGAAACCAAAAATTGGCTGGCGTCATATTTATCCAATCGCTTACAAACCGTGAACGCTGGAAATAAACTCGCAACACTTTCTTCAGGAGTATCCCAGGAATCCATTTTAGGCCCACTTCTTTTCATCCTTTTTACAAATGATGTCGCCAAAATAATCGAGTCATTTGGTCTTTTATCCCACTGCTACGCTGACGATCAGCAATTATTTTTTTATACGGTTAACCGTTTTTAAGATAAAGCCCGAAGAGTGTGGAGCGCTCAGCCGTATATGCCGTAGCGCAAGGTCAATAGCGAATCCAAGTTAATAGAACGGTTTTTTAACTTAATTATTGGTTAAATATTAGTTTCTGAACTATTTAATATGTTTTATTTATATAATATTTCTTATAAATCTTTAATTTATTAATTATTTTATTTATAAATATTTCTTAGAAGTCATTTAATATTACTTGCCTTTTTCAAATAAACAATAAAGTAATTTTTTTTAATGCTTCCGATTTTATGTACGGGTTAAATCTTACCCCAAAGGAAAAACTAAACCCTTCCACACACTTTTCCACAAATGATCATCTAGTCAATCCACGCTATGTAAGTGCACTATATAAGTATAATAAATACAAAACAATACATGAACAATATGTCAATCTACCAGAGACCAAATGGGAAAACAATTCACCGACTGCAGATATTTTCATATCAGAGGGTTCGGCTCGGTAATTTATTTATTTTTGATATTATATTTTAATTATAATCTCATTAGAACAAGTAGGAAAGAAATTAGGAATACATTTGTTAATAATATTTTTATTTAGCAATCATCTATCAATAAATTTGTACAATCCAAGTTGACGTTTTTATAATGGGAAGATTCTTTCTTTATTTAATTATTAGTTAGCCGGTATGGGAGTTAGTTTTGTTCTTCTTCATCATCATCTTCTTCTTCCGGGCGCTCAAAGTCATTATCATCATCCTCCTCGTTATCAATGATATCCATCTCCAAACCTTCAAAAACTTCAGGGTCATATGCGATTTCTTCATCGAGATCATTTTGATACGATGAAGCGTTGAGACATGCATGTCCATTACATTGGTCACAAGCTAACGAACATTGCAACCCTGATTTCCGACATCCACAGCGAGAACCGCAATCATTCTTGCAGTTGCAGAATATTGTGCTAAGCAGTTCATCTGGTGCAGGTGGTAATGTTTTTATCGGTTCCAGGGCTTCATTTTGCAGCACCCAACCCCATCCCTGTGGTTCTAAATCCTAACCAAGTTTGAATTTGGTAGTAGACACGTTTTATATGCTGGTGAACTGCTGCACTCGTTGGTGGAAGAGTTGAAAACTGCACAGGCTTACTTAATTTAGTTGACTTAATGAACTGTATTGTAGCGAAGATGATCGATACTGTCCTCAGATTTTGTAACGTTATATACTGCCAAAAAAATTCGTGTTCCATTTTCGAATAATATTTGCGCAGGACAATGTAGGAGTATGTTTTTTCAGGAATACTCTTAATGTGTACGTAGACCCGGGTCTATGCACACATTTGAAACCAAAATACCTTATTTCTTTCCTACTTAAAATACAATTATTCTTAATGAGATTATAATTACAATATGTTTCCAAAAATTCACATAATTATTATTTGAAATAGGCAAGTAATATTAAATGACTATTTGATTTATAAGTAACTTTTATAAATAAAATATTAAATAGTTAATTTATAATATTTAACGAATATAGGTACATAGTTAAAAAAAAAAACCGCACCATGAACTTAAATTCGCCATTGACCTTGCGCCATGGCATGTACGGCAGTGCGCTCCGCTCTCTTCGCGCTCAATCTTAAAAACGGTTAACCGTATAAAAAAATTATGCCAACAAAATTTGTAGAGAATTTTATACTCTACAACTTTAGTATGAATGCAAATACGATTCGAGGCAAAGGAAGCGAGATATTTCCAAAAAACTGATTTTTGTGACCTTTGACCTTGAATATCCAAAGACGCGCACACTTGACCTTATGAGACTTTTGAGGCAACATGTAGAATACCATAATAAAGATTTATACAAAGTTTCAGCTTATTCCGTTTCATTTAGGAGTGAAATCGGGTAAAGTTCGGTTTATGGGCGAAATTCCTAAAAATACAAACTAGTTATTTTTATACTAACTATGGGCCGGGGAATACGAATCTGAAAGAATTAGGTGGGGGCAAGCAATATTAACTGAATTATACGACTTTAAAAATTTTTTTTACACACATAGGAAAATGGCCATTTTGGAAGCGTTCTGATTCCTAGAAAATCAAACTAGTTATTTTTATACTAACTTTGGGCCGGGGAATCCGAATCTGAAAGAATTAGGCGGCGGCAAGCAATATTAACTGAATTACACGACTTTTAAATTTTCAATATACACAAACGAAAAAAGCCATTTTGACACATGAAAACCATAGAAACCATCAAATTAAGTGTGGCCATTAAGCAGTAATATCAATAACGTAAAATAACATGTTTATAATTTAAGTACTTACTTTTTATAAATTTTACTCACTTTTGTATCACAAACCATGCTACCTAAACCTAGCGTAGCCGCTAACCTACTTGAAAACTGGGATTTTTTTTTAAATTGACGCGAGCAGGCGGTATAAAGGGGCACAAACCATGTTACACAAACCTAGCGTAGCCGCTAAACTACTTGAAAACTGGGATGTTTTTTTGCCTTGACGCGAGTAGGCGCTACGAAGGGGGCACTTTCTTTTTTATCACAAACCATGTTACACAAACCTAGCGTAGCCGTTAAACTACTTGAAAACTGGGATGTTTTTTTTGCCTTGACGCGAGTAGGCGCTACGAAGGGGGCACTTTCTTTTCTATCACAAACCATGTTACACAAACCTAGCGTAGCCGCTAAACTACTTGAAAACTGGGATGTTTTTTTGCCTTGACGCGAGTAGGCGCTACGAAGGGGGCACTTTCTTTTTTATCACAAACCATGTTACACAAACCTAGCGTAGCCGTTAAACTACTTGAAAACTGGGATGTTTTTTTGCCTTGACGCGAGTAGGCGCTACGAAGGGGGCACTTTCTTTTCTATCACAAACCATGTTACACAAACCTAGCGTAGCCGCTAAACTACTTGAAAACTGGGATGTTTTTTTGCCTTGACGCGAGTAGGCGCTACGAAGGGGGCACTTTCTTTTCTATCACGAAAAAAAATTATTTGTAAAAAAAATAATGCCTAAAGGAACCTAAAATAAAAAGGGGTACTGGCAGAAGTACACCAATAAGTACAAGTAACGCGATGCTAGACTACGAATTTTCATACTTTTGGTCTAAGAATACGGTCGTTGAGATAGTCATAATTCATCAGGTTAATGTGAGTAAAGTGATTATCATGTGAGGAATTATCGTGTCGAAAGTTTTACGTTATTGATATTATTGCTTATGGCAACACTTAATTTTATATGGTAATATGCACTATCTTTAGTTTTTCTATGATTTTTATTGTCAGAAAGCGTTCAAAATGGCTTTTTATATTGTTTGTGAATTCAAAATTGTACAGTCGTTAACTCAGTTAATATTGCCGAGTGTAACCTAATTCTTTCAGATTCGGATTTCCCAGCCCAAAGTTAGTATAAAGATAATTAAATTTCTTCTTTCGGAGTATCGCCCATAAAAAGATGTGTCGTTATTTCATTGCAGATTGTTTGTGTATCGAAATTTTTAAAGTCGTGTAATTCGTTTATTTTTGCTTGCCCCCACCTAATTCTTTCAGATTCGGATTCCCCGGCCCAAAATTAGTATAAAAATAACTAGTTTTATTTTTTAGGAATTTCGCCCATAAACCGAATTTTTTCCGTGAAATCCTTATTTGACTGGACTAACAAGCAAACGGCAACATTTTATAGACAATTTATTTTATATACCTATTTCCATTTCCGGAAGCGATATTATTCCAAAGACAACAGTCAAACTTCTTGGCGTTAATCTGGATTCAGAATTTCAGAAGGCAAATAAATAAGACTGTAAGCACCGGTTTTTTTCACCTAAGACAACTCAAGTCAGTCCAAAGAAACCTTCCTACAGAAACAACAAAACTACTAATCGTCTACGCTAGCCTTCCAAAATATCAAACTGACAAACTTCAATCCGTGTTTACTGCAGCGGCACGACTCATAACCAGAGTCTCTAAATATTTACACATTTCAGAACTTCTTCGTAACCTTCACTGGTTCAAGTGTCCTGAAAGAATCCAGTACAAATTGTGCTGGATGGTGTTTAAATCAATCAATGAAATGGCTCCATCTTACATCTCTGAATTATGTGTCCCAGAAAATACTGGCCCGAGGCACTCAACCCTTAGATCAGTAACATCATTAGCTATAGGCAGACTAATGGAATCTAAACGCAAGCCAAATACCTACTACATTTGGAGATCGCGCTTTCGGAGTGAAGCCTAAGGCTTGGAATAAACTCCCTCCGGAACTTAGATGCATAACAAACCCGAAAAAATGTATATAGGACCAAATTAAAAACCTAACTTTTTGGGCTCCCATACCCTTAAATAAAAATACCTATGTAAGAGTTTCATAAAGTTTTGCTTTTTTTTGTTTTAAATACGCTCATTACAGAACATATTATATATTATAGTTCCCAATTATGTCCTCTGCATGCGAACTATGTCTTAATTTCTCTAAATAAACAATAACAGTGTTAATCTCTAGTGACCTTACAAGTAAGTATGGTCCTGTATGTATATATTTTCTGCCTGTACAGTAAATTTTTACGGCAGCATCGCGTTCATTGGTCAAATCATTATACATATAGTTTCGTATAGGTGATCGATGAACCGTTGGATGCAATTTTTAGTCATAAGTTGTTGTAGTGGTTTGTCTAGTTTGTATTTTTTTTTTTTTTTAGTTTTATTTATTCATTGAATTTTTTATTTTTTATTACATAGATTGGGGATTTTTCGACCACCATGCTAGGCACATGCCCGTGTTGTGGTGGTCGATTTTCTATACAGTAGGTACATCTACATAATATATGCAATATAAAGAATGTGCAAAAATAGAAAATTTATACATAAAATAATTATTCTATAACAATTAAAGAATATTGTAGAATACAGAATAATATTAAAGAATTTAAATTTAAAAGAGTTAGAAAGAATGTAAATATAAATATAGTTAGCACTAAGATTATATAAACGTATTATAAATTTGTACAGCGCCCTTGAGGTGATTTTTCACAAAAACGGCGCTATGCAAGTAATCCTAACATTACTATTTTAAGATACTGGAACGATGACGTCACGAACGGCCTCTCGCTGGGACTAGGTATATAATAGAGATAATGAAACCAAACATCCGTAGCACTTGAAAATCAGCTGAGACCAACTCGTTGATAGTGATTTATGGTTAGGCAGTTACTTGTCCGGGACCGCCTCCGCTGACGGCGAATCAGGCGGTCGACTTTAAAAGGTCGGTACCTACTCGGTCGGCGGTCGGCGGTCGGCGGTCGGCGGTCGGCACTGTACATGGTCGACAGCCGACAGCTGATGTCTGATAGCGCGTGGGAGGCGTTGCGGACCGCTTAGCTCCGGTATATATACAGCGGCCCGAGAAACCGGTTGAGGGCGTATAGCACGTGAGGAGGGCCAACCCACACCTTAATGGCCGCCTAAAGTCTACCGACTATTATTAAGAGGAAGCAATCAACCAAAAAATATGTCTGTATATAAGTGTGTCTTGTTTCGCCACTAACGCACGTAATCGGCATAAAAATCGCTTGACAAACGGAATCTAAAGGTGACATTTCAAGCGCAAAAGTGTTTTTATTTTATTTTATTTATTTAGTGAATAATTTAATAAGGAAGATAAAAGTTAATCAATAGATAGTCATAAATAATTTTAGTCGTAAAGCTTCTTGTATGTGTTCTTTATACATTTTTAATGATTTTTTTGTGGTTATTATTTTTTTACTAAGTAGATAATTACAACATTTACAATTTAACTACGAATTAAATGGCACAGAATAATTTTTCTTATAGAGATAATGAAATAGAAAGTAGTAGGTACAGTAAATAATTTAGAAGATTGTATAAAAAAACAAAACATAAACGCGTCTGATGATCTTGTTTGTATTCAATTAAATATAAGATCTATACAAAAATATTGGGATATATTGCATATATTTTAGGGTAGGTAGGCTGAAAAGTAATGCACACATGCTTGTAAAACACGAACAAAACAAATAGCAAAACGCGGCAAAAAGTAAATTAAAGTGCAATTATTAAGCTTCAAAATCATACATTTATTTTTCAGCATAGTCACTGTTGAGGCTTACACATTTCTCCCAACGTGCAACAAGTTTTTTCATTACGTAACTGAAAAATTCTTCCGACTTTTCCAGGACTTGAGAGCTGCCTTCACCTCATCGTTCGAGGTGTAATGATTACCCTTGAGGTGTCTCTTGAGTATTGGTCGTCCCTAATATTTTCAAACAGGGACATAATACACCATTACTGTTTCCACTCAAATTTTACCTGTTAAGGCAATACTATGGCACAAAATTATAATTCAGTATACTATATTTACCCAGGAGCATAAAGAGAAATTAAACATAAATACAGCACTAGATTCACGCGCAACGACGGGTTAATAGTTCCGAAATTTAACAATAAGTACGGACAGAGAACTATAAAGCAATGTAATTCTATGAATAAGGTTAAATATATGCTGAAAAATTGGCTATCGGAAAATAAAAAATTATAGGTGTGTATTTATATTGTTTTTTATGAAAAATGTTGAATTTGTAGATATACGATGTAAAATTATAACATTAAAAATAAAGTAACTTCATTATAAGCACCTGCTGACAAGCCAATTCAATTGGCTTAGCAGGACTTTTTTTGTGATTTGTAATAACTATTCTTACAAAAATATTTTATTTTTTTACATGAATTCTAAAAGCTTCAATTTATCCGGAGCATATTTTTTTGTATTTATAATGTAAGGCGATTCGTAGTAAAGATTAATCTAAATAGTGATTAGCATTTATCTTGGCCTTAAATAATCATCCATTTTGTTGTTGGGTTCTGCAAATTGGATCGTGAGTAGGCGTAACGCGTAACCGCCAGCCAAATTATTATTGTTCGCTTTATCGGGCTGTCGGAATAATTTTTAAAACACATATGTACCTATTATCTATATAACACATGTAACTTAATTTTAGTAGATTTTATTATACAGTGCAACAGTGGCGGCTCGTGACTATTGGATGTGCTAAAGTGCTAAGCATTATTGATTTTTTGGTAAGCGAAAAAAAAATTGATGGAAGTTTTTCGGGAAATCCCTGTGGAACACGGCCAAACTGAAATTTCCTTAAATTTTTCATACAAAAAGTCGATTTCCGAAAAAATATATATGAAGAACGATGGAATAATAGTAACGATAGATAAATATATACATCCACAGATATATTAACCATAAACTCGGTCAACTTATAGAAACAATACATTAAAACCACCTGATGAAAGAATTAAAGTTATTAAAACTCTCAGATAGAAGATTTATTTCCGTCTTGATTGTAATTTTTAAAATTTTAAATGGTATTACAGGCAGCCGTGGTTTATTAAGCTTTATTGCCTTCAATACCTATACACCAACAAGAACTATTGATCTAAAATTATTTTTTATTGCAACAAAATATCAGAACTGATTAATTTATATCATAGATTCTTAACCTTCTTTTGCCCACCGCCCACTTTGAGAATGTTTTTATTTATTTCTAGCGCCCCCTAACTCATTAATGAACGGAGGGGGCGTAATGGGATACCACGATGGGTTACATTTGCCATAACGGAGAGGGCGTAACAGGATACCACAATGGCGGGGGCATAATCGGATATTGCGATGGGGTAAAATTCGCCGCAACGGAGGGGGCGTAATGGGACAGGGAAAATATTTTAAGGTGTGACGTAATTTATGGATGGCCTCTAATGGTATGGGATGGGGTGGGTTTCTCTGGGTCTCATACCACCCCCCTGAAAGTTTGAAACGCCCCCCAATTTACTGTTGGTCTTCTACCGCCCCCCTGAAGATTCGAAACGCCCCCAAGGGGGCGTTATAGCCCAAGTTTAGGCGGTACACAATCCTAATAATTTTTGTTTGCTCAAAACTCATTTATTAATAATTTCCGGCGAATTCGTAATTATATTAAATTTTTTATTTAGGGGATGTAAGTTCTTTGTATTTAATATTAATAAAAACAATACCTTACTATTAATATATTTTAAGTACAAACTTTATAACCCGTGTACAACAATAAAGTTAGCGGTAAGCACCAGATTTTATTTTTCTAGATGATAAATTAATAACTTCAGCAGTGCGACATCATGGCAGATTTTCAATATTTGTAACACGTTCTTCAGAATTAATTAAATTGAACGCGGTGGAAAGGTCTAATCTCGCAGCTGCGGGCGCATATTTGTTTACACGCTTTCTTCACTTACGTCGTTAAGATTCCCACATTATTTGTCTTCTTCTTCTTTTCTTAGAGAGATGGGAAGGCAGATAGAGAGATTGAAAGAAGGGTGAATGCGGGTAACTCTATTAATGGGGGACTGGACGCCGTTGGCACCAACAAAAAACTGTCCAAAGACGCAAAATGGAGTACTGGTACCTACCCTGATGTATGGCAGTGAGGCATGGAACTGGCAGAGGAAGGATGAAAGTAGACTGAATGCTGTAGAAATGAGATCCCTAAGGCGTATGTGTGGTAAAACCATGTATGATCGTGTGAGAAACGCGGAGATCCGTAAAGAATGCAAGGCTGATGTAAGCGTAATGAGTAAGATCAAGAAAGGAACGCTCCGATGATTTGGGCATGTAGAGCGAATGAACGAGGAAAGGAGTGTAAGGAGAATATATGACGCAAATGTGAATGGTAGAAGAAGTCGGGGACGCCCGAGAAAGACATGGCACGACTAAGTGAATCAGATACTCAAGTCGGGCCATGTCAAGAGTCAGAATAATAGAAGAGCATGTATAAGACGATGTATGAATGTTAACGAGGGAAGGAGTGTGTGCCAAGATCGAGTTGTTTGGCGGTCCGTCCTCTCTGCCTACCCCTGCGGAGAAACGGCGTGATGGTTAGTTAGTTTCTTCTTTTCTTTGATAGGGCAAATTCGACAGTAGGTCCGTGCAATACACGGGTCGCGAGTCGCTATTTGTATACACGGCTTCTTTACTTACGACGACTTTAAGATTCTGAATATATTTTAGGGTATATTGTCATCTTAAGAACCTATAATTTAGGTACTCGCTTGCCCCTAGAGTGTAATGCAGTTGGCTATTCTTTCTCAGAAGTATATTAGACTAGCTGTTTCCCGGCATGCGTTGCAATGCCATATTCAAATAAATAAAATGTTACTCCTTGCATGTCCTTTCCCGTCTTTGCACCTTCCCCGCCACCGCTTTCCCGCTCCCCCGTCCCGCCAACCCCCCTGGCAGTTCATTTCTTGACTCCTCTCCCGCCCGGCCCGTAGCCGAAACTTTTTTCTAATACTAACATTTTTAAACTCTTGATATCTTTCTAATAAATATCCGAATTGGAAAATTCAAAAAGTTAAATAAAGGTATTAAAGCTGTCTTGAATACGAAGTAATTTATTTTGATAAGGATTAAAACCAAGATACAAATAAAGAGCCTTTTCAAACGGCGACATTTTAATAAAAAAATTTAAATAAAAGAATACTTATTGTGGCATAACCATAATAGTTAGACATATGCTGTCATGACCTTTTTTGTAAATAATGATGTGTTCTACAAAGTCGTACTACATTATTTTATTCTATCATCAATAGTTTTCTCAGCGCACGCGATGTAAAGAATATTTTAGGTAATTTTATTACACCTTGGGCTACATTATTGAAGTTTTAGTAAAGATGCCTACTTTTTTTGAAAATATAATATAGCCTATTTTACCCAAGGATAGTGTAGCTTCCCAACAGCGAAAGAATTTTTCAAATCGGTTCAGTAGTTTCGGAGCCTATTCAATGCAAACAAACAAACAAATCTTACATCTTTATATAGTGTAGTCATTGACGTTAACGATATATAACTCAATAAAAATAAAAAATGTTATCATACCTAATACCTACTATTCTTCTGCATGCGTTCTTTATAATTTAATTAGCTTATTTACTTCATGATTACAGTTTCACAAAATTATTATAATATATTGTAAAAGCCCGTACAGGCGAATATTATTACAAATAATTATATAATAGACTTACTATCTGCAAATAATCTGCTGTGAACTGTGATAGCATGCAGCGATGTAGGTATTGTTGAAACTTTGCGGTAGATCAAGTTCTGTTGTTTTGGTTTAATAACAACAATGCATCGTCAACGGCGCCGTTATTTGATATTCAGTCGACGAATTTCCCATTGTGCCTACTGTGCATTCTTGTTTCGGAGAATTTGATTTATTTTCCACACTTTATATAACTTACTGCGTAGAAGATGTTAGTTAGAAATATCTAATTTTTCGAAGAAAACTTCTTCGGAAAGGTTCTCACTTTGTGATGGTATTAATATTTATTTTAATGAAAAGACAAATAACTTTGTTGACATCGCTTTTATTTGTACACAATCAACATGTTTCGTGAACAATGCACACTTCATCAGGATCAAACGTATACTAATATATATACGTTTAATATACTAATATATACGTTTGATCCTGATGAAGTGAACATTGTTCACGAAACATGTTAATTGTGTTATTTAAACAAAGTTATTTGTCTTTTCATTAAAATAAAAATATCTCTGTTTTGCCTTCAAGAAGTACTGATTAACAACAATGCTCTTGAGATAGTACCACAAATTAAAGACTTAGGCATCACTTTTCAATCAAATCTTTCATTTGAACCACATAACGGAAATCTCTAACAAGGGCTTATAAATAAATTTGACGGCCGGCTTGGTCCAGCGGTAAGGCTCTTGACTCGCACTCCGAAGGTCGCGGGATCGAATCCCAGCGTGGAAAATAAATTTTATTTGAATTTGTGTTATTTCACAATTTATTAATTAAAAATAATATAATAATTATAATTAATCAATAATTTTATTAGCCTGAAACACTCATCTATAATACAATGAAAAAATCTCCCGAGAAAAGATAAATGCCGCCCACGGGTTTTCAAAGTAGATGAGTGTTTCAGGAAAATAATTATTGCTTATAATAATTGTTATCTACCTTTTGTGCTATGCATAAAAATCTTGTCTTAAACATTAGTTTATCAATTAAAAATAATTAAATAATATATAGTATATATGTGGCATGTTCCAGAGTGGAGGCCACTCTCAGTATCGCCCTGGTGTAAGACCACCATTCAGAATTGAAACGTTGCTTGAAATGGCTTTGGTCGTGTTTGGTGACGAGATCTGAATAGCCAGGTACTTCCTCACCTTCCTATTCCCTATCTCCCCCCCCCTTCCCCACTACACCCAACATACCCCAATTGGGCTCCAGATGGGAGCAGTAGGGACTCTTGTGCGGTATTTATGTTAAAAAAAATGTTTGGAAGATTAGTACGTGACATTTCAACAATTTTAGGTGTATTATATTTTGCCATTGTTAGAAGCATTGACGTATGATATCTGATCGATGGTTTGAAGTCAACGCGAGTACAACTTTTCCGTCAGGTACCTACATTGCAATACACATGTAAAGAAAGCTATTAAAAGAAATATTTTTGATAGATTCGAATTGTTTGCATTGATAAGCTTTAAAATTACACTACATACGTATATAATAGTTACTAAAAGTCGGGTTTTATTTCAGTACAGATATTCTGAGCTAAGCCGTAATAATATGCTTTCCTCGTTGTCGTCGCACAGAATACTAATGGAGAGCAATAATTATACTGCATCAGTTGAAGTCTTCAATTTCGATAAGGCGAACAATTGTTACAGAGGCAGTTCAGTTTTGTACAATACTGTATAATTTTGACTATTTTAAAATTTAAAATCATTCTCGAGAACCTCTTTGCAGTTCCTAGTTTCCTGTTAGTAGGCTCCTGTTACTTACACATATTGCAAAATACAAAAATTTTAATAAAACAAAAAACGACTTAAAAAAATGCACCAAAAAGTAAAAAAATAATTTCGTACGATTGTTATTTTTGGAGTCGATTTCAGCCAAGGTAACTACATACATATATATAGGTAGTTATAGGTGAGATGTAGAGATCTTGGCTGACACCGACTCCAAAAATAACAATCGTACGAAATTATTTTTTTACTTTTTAGTGCATTTTTTAAAGTCGTTTTTTTGTTTTGTTAAAATTTTGGTTTATTTTTTGATTTTTAGTGACGAGCGTGCGTAAAAATTTTTTAATTAAAAATAATCATCGAAATCTGTTGGCGTAATATTGAGTTATTCGTCCATTTGTCGCGCACATACTTATTGCAATTTTAAGACATATACGATTTTCTCATGGATTCCATTGTCAGAACCGGATCAAATTAAAATGGGACCACACGGGAAGCACCAGCTTTCTAATAAAAAAAGAATCATCAATATCGGTTCACCCAACCGAAAGTTCTGAGGTAACAAACATTAAAAAAAAAAAAAAAAACCGTCGAATTGATAACCTCCTCCTTTTCGAAGTCGTTTAAATAGCACTTATATATCAGATTATATGATGATTCTATAAAGCAAACATCAAATACATTCCGGAAAAAAACATATAAAAAAATACTATATAATTACCACAGATTTTCGAAGAAGAGCTATAAGGTAGAAAGAGAGGATGATGTTCCACTACGCAACTCTGTTCCACACTTTTTGTATTTCATTTACATGCATTAATACTCGTAGGGTAGACTGGGGACGATTGAAACACGTTATGGTTGAAACATCTCAATTTACTCGAAAACTATAATACCTATGAGTGTGATACAATACTCGAAACTCCGTCAGGTCTGTTGGGACGTTTCTACAAAAGCGCAGTAGCCGGCGAGTGACTCAATCGTGCATAGGGGACATTATTGAATTTCGCACTAAAACGTAAATATTTAAGACATTATTGCTTATCTTATAACTCATTTTACTCTCGCAGCTTGACGAAATGTTTCATTACACTCTCTTCTTTATCTATTTAAGAGTATTTATAATGCATTTTCGTGGCGTTAATGTCTATTTAAAAGCCATGTTTTTGACTTTGAAGCAGAAAATGCAGCGTGGGGATGTTTGAAACAACTCGTGTGGGGATGATTGCAACGTTTCAATCATAACCATGTTTCAATCGTCCACACTGAGAGAAAATTTAAAAGTTATAATGAAAAAAGGTCCGAAATTTAAATCATTAAGTATTATTCAAATTCAAATCATAAGACAATTGGCACTTGATTTGACCACACAAGGCCAGATTCATGGTACACAAATGGGATGGCCGGAATATAATGGCTCCGAGGATTTTTGCGCGCCATCCAGAGTTTATTATCTGTAAGATGTGCCCAAGCCACGAGTAGGTATGGCACAAGCAACAAGTTTTAATTGACATAATGTTGATGAATTTTTCAACAATTTAGCGAACGTTATGGATAGTTTTAAATTTGAACCAAAGGACGTCTATAATACGTAGATGAGACCGGTGTCACAACTGTTCAAAAACCTAATCGGTTTATAGCCAGGAGAGGAACTCGGCAAGTAGATGCAGTAACGTCGGCCGAACGAGGAACTTTCATAACTGTCTGTAGCGGCAAATGCAATTGGCAACTCAATTCCGCCGATGTTCACATTTCTACGTATCAATTAAGCCATTTCTTAAAAGATAGTCCGATTGGTAGTATCGGTACCACGAACAAATCTGTCTGGATGCAAGAAGAAGATTTTACCAAATTTCTTATTCATTTTCAAAAATTCACCATTTCGTCCTTAGATCGCAAAGTTCTTTTATAACTTGATAATCATTCATCGCGGTCGAATCCTACGAAATCAAAAAAAGAATATTATTTTGTAAAATCAATATTTAGTCTTCAAACCATTCCAAAATGAACAGGCAAAAAAAACTACACCTAGAGACTCCGAAGAAGAAACCACAAACAAGATGACCAATGTATAGGAAAAGGTGCACTGGAATCCGAGGACAAAAATATGAAAAAAAATCACCCTTCACATTGATAAAAAAAGTGTTTCGTAGTCTCCACTCTTGTCTACTTTGGTTTTCTGTATATTTCACTTCTACCGCATGTGAATTGCACATCCAGATTTTTCTTTTCTTTTAATAGATAATATTTACTTGTTTAATAGATTTTAATGCCACTTAACAGATTATTTAAAAAAAAATCTAAAATATTGCGATATTTTGTATAATGATATCACATCCCAAAGCATAAATTTTTATTTTTTCGACTTCTTAATTGTTGAATTTTACACACAAAAAATGCTCTTAATTCAGAGGTAAATTCTACATTGTTATGATTGAAACAGTGTGATGGTTGAAACAAGCACTTTTGTATGAAAGCAAAAAACTTATTTTAATGCCGTTCTATTCTGCTCCAGGATAATATCGCAGTAAAAGTAGGTTGATTATGCCAAATACTCATAATAAGTATAACTAAGAGCACGTAAACATAAATAATAAAAAATATATTTAAAGTTGTTTCATTTCAAGACATTTAAGTTTATAATTTTTTAAATACTTGTGATATGTTTAATCACTATTCATGATCTCATTGAGTACTGTTTTAATAATGAAAATGTTGAACATTGATTAAAATTATTCCAATTATTCCATAGATATTTAGAGTGTTTCAATTATCCCCACATACTGTTTCAATCGTCCACACTATGGGGATAAATGAAACAGTTTTCCCCATCGTCTTTAAGTGGTCATTGTAGCTTACCTGTACGAGTTGTGGCCATACAATAAATTTAATTTGATAACTAGATAGATGATAGAACATCTGGTATAAACATCTTTTCCATAAATACATAAGAAATATTACTAGGCCTAGTTAAAGTAAAAGTGTTTCAACCATCCCCAGTCTCCCCTACATAGTTTCATACAATGGTGTTCTATTATTATGCGTCTTGAGGTAACTTGAAAAGCAATTTCTTAGTTTAAGATGTCGCACCGCGTCGTGCAAAATTCAAGATCAGGCCGCTAACAATAGTTCTTATGTAGATGCCGGTTCCATGACAACTCAGAACCACCTCAGAAAGGTCATTAAAAGCTATGAAAAAATAATTTAAAAATAGCCGGTAACCCAACCTAACTAAACCTATTTAACCATTTTTTTATCATCACTCTTAATGACCTTTCTGAGGTGGTTCTGAGTTGGTTTCATTCTGAATTGGCCGGTCGCCGTAGATGCTATTTCTGTTTAACACCGGCAGCCTGAATTGATGTATTCACGAAAAATATCGTCAAAAGATGATCATTTTCCGAAGAACTTAATTTTCCACATTTCAATAAAACCTTAATAGGAATATAAACGCTAGAAATATTTCGATTCTCGTGCCTGCAAAATTTGCAATCGAGCGTCTTATTTGCGCGCGGCAAGTAAGCGAAAAAGTGGTTTTTATTTATTTTGTCCATAATTTTATAAGAGTGAAAAAAAGTTAGAACATAGAAAACCTCAAAAATGGTCTTAGACATATAGGAGTATTTTTTATAAAAATGTTTCTTGTATTCCTTCATAGTTAAATCATGAAAAAACATTTTTTTTGTGGTTAAAGCTTTTTTTGTTGTTATGTAAATAATAATTTTATTGTAATTTGGTTACATAGAAAACCTAGTAAAAGCTTCAATTTATCCGTAGCATATTTTTTGATGTTGATACTGTAAGCCAATTCGTCATAAAGACTAATCTAAATAGTATCTAAATAGGATTTCACGTATAACTTCACCTTAACCGAAAGGTATCTTGAACTTTAAAGTAGTTATTTCAAAGCTGAACTATTTATAATATTTCTAAGCGATTTAATTTTCAAACTTTACCTCTCTTGGTTGTGGTATTTGGTCTTTGGTCTTGGTCTTTGGTATTTTTAGAAGCCAGCAACAGAAATATGAGTAATCAAGCAATATAAGCAATAAAATAATATGCTGACTGTCGGTGTTATTGTTTAAACTTGTATTAAATTAGCTGTTAGCCTGAGTTTGGCGTCGTAAGTGGTATCGGTTCCCGGTGGTCTGTTTAGTTGCTGATTGCGGTGCGAAGAGAACAGTGTTCTTATCGTCTTAAGTCTCAAGTGTTTTGATAATTAAGTCTAAGTAATTGTTTGTTTGTCGTCAAGGTCAACAGAATAAGTAAGATTTTTTAAAGATCTCTTTTTACAATCCAGACATTTACCATTAAGTTTTAATCGACTAAGAATTTAAATTAATGATGCGCATAATCGGAATACCGACCCATTTCGAAATAATCGTCATGTTTTATGGAAATAAATATTGCTTGGGTTTTATTCCGAAGGTTTAAAAATCAGAAGTAGACGGTGACATTGGTATATTTTTAAACGACTTCGAAAAGGAAGAGGTTATCAATTCCACGGTATTTTTAAACGACTTCGAAAAGGTGGAGGTTAGCAATTCGACGGTATTTTTTTTAATTTTTTATGTTTGTTACCTCAGAACTTTTGATTGGGTGAACCGATATTGATGATTCTTTTTTTATTAGAAAGCTGGTGCTTCCCGTGTGGTCCCATTTTAATTTGGTCTAGTTCTCACAATGGGATCCATGAAAAAACTATATATGTCTTAAATTTGCAATAAGTTTGTTCAATAAATCAATAATAAGTCACTAAAAATCTAAAAATAAACAAAACTTTAACAAAACAAAAAACGACTTCAAAAAATGCACTAAAAAGTAAAAAAAAATATTCGTACGATTGTTATTTTTGGAGTCGGTGTCAGCCAAGGTAACTCCATACATAGGTAGTTATAGGTGAGATGTGGAGATCTTAGCTGACACCGACTCCAAACATAACAATCGTACGAAATTATTTTTTTACTTTTTAGTGCATTTTTTGAAGTCGTTTTTTTTTTTTTTTTTTTTAATTATTGTTTACTTATTTTTTATTTATTACTAGCGACTTCCCGGCATACGTTGCTATACCACTAATAAATAAATCGTTTCTCCCTGCGTATCTTTTCCCTTTCGTCCCGTTCTCCTTCCGTCTCCCTTTCCCCTCCCATTTCCCCTTCCTCTCACGCGTGCCCCCTCCACCTTCCCTGCCTTCCCTCTCCACTCTCCCGCAAACCACCCTGCCGCGATCCCCTCCCCTCTCCCGCGTTCAATATATTCAGTCCCGGTATTCAAACAGCTTGCGTGCCACCTATTGCAATTTTTCATATAATTTTTTTTTATTTTTTACATGTTACAATCATTAATTTTTGTATATTTTAAGAAAAAACAATCAAATTTGGTATCTAACATAGGTACCAAATTTTATTATTTATGTAATTTTACCAAAACATATATATTTGATGATGAGGGATATTTTTAAGAAAAGGAAGATCTGCAAAAGGTAAAGGTATGATGGATTGATAGGATTTTGATGTTCAGTGTGTCCAGGAGATACGGACGTATGAATCCATTCCTCCCACTGCGATGCAAGTCAATGCGTCGTTAGAGTCCTGCTGGCGGAATGGCGTTTTGGGCTAAACAGCTCGTAATAAGGGCCTGTATGGAAAACATAAATAAGAAAATAACGGTAACTAAGTAAAAAAAATCTATAATGCTTTTTTAAAAATAAACATTTAATAATTTTTCTCCGAATACCTAGACCAGACTAATTTGAGTTTGACAACATACCCCGATTGAAGATGTCATTATCTCACTGACAATTATATCACATACAAAATTCTCCTGACACTAATTTCTTCCAACCAAACCATTTAAGAATTCATTTCTTAATCTTCTTTATAACACTAAGGTACATCAGCAATTCATTATTTCCCCAACGCTTGGTATTGCCAGACTTATCATTTCTGAGTAAATTATTTTACTTCTGATACAACTCTAAATTTTTGCGGCCAAAAGTAGTCATTTCAATTTGGGAGGTATGCGTACCGTCGCCCCGGAAACCATTTATTGGCTAACCAGCACTCCTGCCGTAGGTCACTCCATGGGCCACTTGCATGGATGTCATAACGACTTGGAAAAAATCATGTGGATATATATATATTTTTACTAAGATTACGAAAATGTTAGTAAAAATTTTTAGAAATGCATAGTTTTTGTTTATTTTTAAATAAAAAAAATCCATTATTTGAGCTCGTGACGTCACTACATGAAAATTTTCCGTCTCCGATTATGCCCCCTTAATTTTTTAAAATACCACACTGATAATATATTTTTTATATGGCAACACTTTGATTTCCGGCGAATTTTTGAATTTGCGTTTAACGTTCACTAGATTTATTGTTTGTTCTATGCGAACTTATCCTTTGGTTTGATTTTTTGATAAAGATGGCGGTGTTTTTACAGATGTTACAAAGAGAATCCGGTACAATTTATTGCTATTCGTGTGGAAAACGTTAAAAATGATTATCGTTTTTTCGCACCCATAAAATTATGTCCCGTCTTTCCGGTTTATAAAAAATGGTCTGATTTTTCGGATTGAAATTTTCAAAAAATCACCAGGGTTTCTAACATACGATTAAAAAAAAATTCGGAATGTCTTAGAATATTTGAAAAACCGGAAAAATTTAAAAAAAAAAGTGTTGCAAGTGGCCTATTGGTTCTCTATTGGTTGGTGACTTAGCTGGAGTGTCCGATTTCGTGGGTGAGGTTTGTATAGCCCACCTACTGCTTGGCGGCCGTTGCAAGAAATACTGGTTGAAGGATTCCTAACATAGACCTCTCGCCTTGCACCGCAGTGGGAGGGTTGGATTCGTACGTCCGTCATTCCTGAATACTCGACCACCAATTCCTACCCACCCTTTTTATATTTTTCCTTCCCAGAACCTCCTCTCCTTCCTTTTCCTAAAAAAACTTACAACACGGCACGGCATGGGTCCTGGGGGAATTTTTTCCTCAAAGCCTCTTAAAATTGTGATTCATTTTTTGGTTTCCTCCTTCATTATCCAAGGTTTCGGACAAGGTCCGGTCAGTGGCAGTGGCAGTGGCAGTGGCAGTGGCAGTGGCAGTGGCAGGTGGCAGTTGGCTTTGAGCTTCGGTCCCTCCCTGACCCAAGCGCTGCATATCCGATTTGACGGCTGGCAAAGTCCTCCATCGCGACTCACGACACGTGTTGGTAGTAGGAGATTTTCAAATACCTACTGTCAGGTTATTTATAACACGAGAATGTTTGTTGTTCCTTTAAAAAATCGAAAAGAACAAATGCAAAACAATAAGCGCATTGACATTTGACGTTTTTGAATTTTCGGAATTCACGCACAGTTCAATATTATAGGTACTTATCACAAAATGCCCGCAGCTCTTTCAAAATATGAGAATTCGTTCCGTACAAAATGTATGGGAAAAGAATTTTCTTAATCACTCTTTTTTTCGTTAATTATTGTGATGTTTTAATAGTTATTATGTTATCCGGGGCGCAGACAAATCCAACAAATCAAAGATCATCCAAATCGGCCCAGCCGTTCTCGAGTTATTAATAGTGTAACTAACCCGACTTTGTTTTATATATATCAAAGATTGTTACAGAGTTTAAAAAATATTTTACATTTTATTCTACGAAGCACCGCACAAAGAGGACACCGATTAGTTTATCTCGCTCTTTCGCAACACTAAATCCTATAGATGAATGTGTTTGTCTCTTTTTAGTGTCGCTCGTTTCAGTTTCATCGAGTTTCAAATCACAACGGTGCTAAAGAAGTTTCACCTTAAAAAAACGAGTGTGCTTTAGACCACACGACTGAAGCAAAACTACACTGAAGAGAGAAAGAAAATGTTCTCTTGCTCCTACAGTATGATATAGACCTGCACTTTGTCTTAGATATACGAAACGTAACTAGCTATGAGAGAAAGAGAGAAAGAAAATGTGTGCTCGCACCTCTCTCTCTTGCCCCTACAGTAACACGAAACGTAACTCTTTCTCTTTCTATCTTCACTAACTTATATCTCCCTCTCAATTTCATCACACTTTTCGTAACGCTCTCGTCACGCATTAAGTGTAGTGTCCATTATCGGGGAGCATCAAGTATTTCATCTGCTTTCAAAAATTGAAAGTCTAGCGGGAATATTTGGTTTCGTCTACACTGAATGGGATAAAACATTCAATCATTTCACAATAGGTAATGCGATGATAGCCATCGCCTCTTTAGAATAAATCACCCTTCGCTGATCAAGGGGCAGAAATCATCATAGTATATGAGGTAAACAACGATGCAGTCACATTGAGCACCACCGCAGCCACCGAACAAATACACTCCTAGAAGTCCTTCTCATCTTTGCTGATAGTAAAGAAGTTTGTTTGTTTTTTTTTTACATTCCCTCCGCACAGGTGGCCCTAAGGAAAATAATTTCCCTCAGGGCCTATGTCATCTTTGAGGATGCTGTGTGGAGGGTCTTTTTGAGGAAAGGAAGGAGTGAACATGGGTCTTGAAGAGACCCATGTTGTAGGAGGGAGGAAACACAGAGGCCTATAAATCGTTCCACAGCCGAGCTGTTGAACTTAAGAACGAATCGTAAAAACGACCCGTTCTCATTTGACTAATGTCAACCGTGTACAAATGTTGGGCGCGTGTTTGGGGTGTTTCCCGACTATGCACCGGTGCTGAGGGGATCAATGACGCTAGTTCCTCGGAGCATCTTCCATTGTAATACCGGTAGAACAAGGACAGCATTCTCACCTGACGTCTGTGCTCTAAAGATTGCAATCCGTCTGTTAAGATGGGAGAATCTGTCAAACGGACCGCCCGTTTCTGCACAGAGTATTTTTGACCTCCAGACCAGAGATCGCTGCTAAATTCAACCATGGGGCGCACTTGTGATTTGTACAGGGTTAGGTACCAGTTGTGTACTATTAAAGTATCTGCGGGCCCTGTACCGTACGCCCAGGTTCCACGACTACTCAGAATTTTGAAATTTGAAAAGACATTAAAAATTATGAAAAAAATAGACCATAACCTAACCTAACGCATTTAACAATTTCATTTTATTTGAAGTGAAAATTTCTTTAGCACCGTTGTGATTTGAAATTCGATGAAATTGAAAGTAGTGTTTATTTGTTGTAGATGTATGTATTTGCCTCTTTTTAGTGTCACCAAAAAGAGAACAAACACATGCATCTATCATATATAGGATCTAGCCTGCGAGAGGATGAGATAGCAATAGAATATTTATTTATTTCACGGGTAGGTACTCGGATCCAATATAATACGTAAATAGTAAGTGGTATAAAGCGCCTGACGGACTTCAGCGGCCAGATATCCAGCGAACCAAATCAAAAGAATATAGAATGTCTAGATATTATATTATAATAATAATAAGATACGGAAAAGGTACGCTGGAACTCGTCGGCAAAAATATGGAAAAAATGATCCTTCACATTGATAAAAAAGAGGTTTATAGTCTCCCCACTATTATCTACTTTAGTTTTCTGAAGGTATCGCTTCTACCGTGTAAGAATTGAACACTATGATTTTTTTAAATTTAATTATATATCTAATGTTTTTATCTCTTTTAATACTTTTCAAAGTGTTGACGTTGCGCGATTTTGGGTTGACCGGTCTCCAAAAAATATTGATGTCACCAATTTATATACCGCCTTTGGACTCCTAGTCCCTAAACAGGTGTTTAATAAAATTGATTTCCATTTCTTCTTTGGAACATTTACGGCGTCATAAAAATTATTACATTAATGAAATTCCCATTGAGATATGTAAAGATTTTGACACTCCAATTTTCACAGCGTAAACCAAGGTTGGTTGTTACTAGGTGGAGAAGCTACTAGTGAAATAATAATAAACACTATAAAATATAAAACAAAGTAAGTAGAAGAGAAAGAGAATACAGAAAGACAGAAAGACAGAAAGACAGAAAGAAAAGAAATAATAATAAAACATTTTTCAATTTTGGTTTAAGTATTTCTATTTACCATATCGTTATATTAGCTTGTAGATTATAAAATACATTTATTTTTTGAGATTTCACGGCTAAAAGAATTTTCGTGACAACTTTTGATTCATTACGCCGTATTGTGTTTTCTCCTTCTTTAGCAAACAGCGTTACAATGTCCAGTAACATCTGATCTGATGGTGGAGACTGTGGCACTGTCCGATACGTTGACTAAAGAAGGTGGAAGCGCAACACGGCATAAAAACCAAAAATTAACGATGTTAAGTTGTATTAGATTAGGTGAGGTTGAGTTTTTATTTATGTGAATATCGCGCGAGTCTCACAGCTCTCCTCTGGAGCCAGTGAGACTATGCAACTGGGAAGTAGGTAGGGGAAGTAAATGGGGTAAGGGGAGGTGAGGAATTATCTGGCTTTTCAGATCTGCTCACCAAACACGGCTAAAGCCATTCGAGCGACGTATAAATTCTGAATGGTGTATTTTCTTACACTGAGAATATTTTTCACTCTGGAATTTGCTGCTAATATGTTATATATTAATTTATTGAATAAATTGAGTAATAACACAAATCGATCAAATAAATATATACTTGATTCGAATTCGAACCCGCGACCTTCGGATTGCTAATTGAGATCCTTACTCACGGAGGCCGTCAAATGTTAGGTTAGGTTAGTTTGATTTAGAGGGCCAGATGAGATTAGGTAAGGTTAGATTAGGTTAGATTTGTTGTTTGTTTGTTTGTTCAATTTCTTTTATGAAATGTTCTGACACCGTTATGTTTTGTTATGGAAATTGTCTACTTCGCTTCTATAGGCTAGCTACCTCAGGGCTGACAGACACGCCCGCAACGCGTTTCTACCGTTTTCCTGTTCAGTGGGAGCAGTCTTCCCACCCCGCCCCCTGCACCCCCTTTAGTTAGCAACCTTCGCATTGCAACTTGTATTGGGGTACATATTCCTAGCTCTACAAATTATATAATTTTTTTTTATTACCGCCGTGGAGGCCTCTTGGCCGTGAGAAAACTAATTTCCTGACGCTGTGTGGAGAGTCTTTTTAAGAAAGGAACAAGAGAAAGTTCTGAGAAGTAAAAAGGTATGAGGGGTGGGTAGGAATTTGGGGGTCAGTGTGTGCAGGAGTGAATCCGTCCCTCCAACTGCAGTACAAGGCGGAAGAACCTACTCAGAGTCCCGCTGAGTAGGTTCTTCCGGTCGGACATACCACGCAGTTGATGAACAGACAAATCCACCGCCAAAAAAGGACGTGTAAAAGCCCCGAAAAAGGGCGTTAATCAATAAATAAATAAAAGATCCCGACAAACCTCACCCCCCGTTAAGTCACCAAATGCAGTATCCTGTCTCTAAAATTGAAATAGGGTGCTAGAGATATGTATACCTGATTTACTATATATATTTATGACCAATGATCCATGTGGTTATTTGGAGTAAAAATGTTCATTTGTTCTCCGGTGACATTTAAAATATCCTCTCATTGGGTTAGCTCCCTGCAGCCAATTGAAATTGTGTATTATTTCTCAGGAAAATCAGTATATTATTACTGTGCCAATCACACGTAATTTCGTCCAAGAGTTATTTCTTCTAATCTCCAAGTGTAATTTCGTGTAATTCTGGCGGTGTGATTGATACCCACTTGAAATTCATCCAAACGTAATTCTCTCCAGGTATACATAATTTCGTCCAAGTAAAATTTAGTCCAAGTAGGTATAATTTCGTCCGCGTGTATTTTTGGCGGGGTATTGATACCTACGTAAATCTCATCCGTAGTATGTATATAGCATCCGTGTATCCGTGTTTATCCGTAGCACTCGGTAGCATGGCATGTAGTATTCAAATTTTAAATTAGTTGGCAATTTTAACAGTAACGATAATCGTGGTAATTTTCTTTTCTAGTGAGTACTTTCTAGTAGGGTTCCACGTTCTCCTAATAAAGCAAATGCTTGTGTTTAGGAGAGGACAACTTGTTATTAACTTAAGAGCATATTATAGGGGCAGAATTGTAATTTGCTGAAAAACGGCTCTCTAAAACGGCTTAATACTACCTTTCGTGTGTCATTCTCAGACTTGATATTTTTTGTTACCAAATAATGGACTTTTATTTTTCAATCTGCTTATTTTTTTTTGTAATTGATGTAGGCATTCGACCATGAAAAATAAAAACATTGATACACCATACAACCCGCTTTTAAAACTTCAGTCTATGTTTATCGCCTTAATAATGATTTTATACAATATTTTTAATTTAAAATATATACATAATACATACATCTATAAAAGTACGGCCTCTTATTCTCGTTATGATATCTGTGGATTTAACAATTAAATAAATACTTCCTTTTTTACGAAATTCTAACACATTTCACAGCTCGTCATTCATTCCGGGCTAGAATCTCCCGTCGGCAAGTAACGAAACTATACGCTCCTTGTTTGTTAGCGTATATATTTAAAAAATGCCATCAAAACGCATTGTTAATGGCTCTAAAAATAGAATACCCAATCACTTGAAGCACTGCAATAATCTCAGGAAGCTACAAAAACAGTAAGTACTCGAAAATTCTCTTTTTTGGTGTAAATTTTGACAAACTGTATTTTTTCAACTGCCATTTTGTTCCAGACACTTAAAATATAACATTTAACTTGCGTATGCATTCCAATTCCGAAACCGTTAGCAAAAACTTCATGTGGCAGGTGCACGTTTTGCAAGTATGTGTGAGAATTCATTGTCTTTAAGCTGTGTACACACACATAGCTACAATATACGTGGCGTGGGGTATTTCGGCATATCGCTCGCCGTACATTCCTTATTGGAATATATGGCGAGCAATAGGCTGAAATACGTCAAGCCACATATATTATAACTGTGTTTGTACAAATCAACGCTAATCTGAGAGTGGAATCGGTTTTTATGTACACAGTGTTTGGTAATTAATACAATAATTACCCTACATTGCTAAAGGGGAGTTATGGGGTAGAATTATGTAAAAATACAAAATTTTGGTTTTAATTTCTTGAGTTCTGATTGGCCATGGCAATACATTTCTTAATTAATGGGATGTTTTTTTACTTAGTTTTTTTTTTTGTTTTACTTTTTTTACTTAGTAGAAATTAGTTACATTATTATCAGTATAAGGATCATACGATACGATACGATACGATTATACCACCCCAGCCAGAAGCACTCCTGTCCCGGTGAGACCGGTACACCAGGGGGCACTGTTTGTTAGGAGTGGAACACGTGCTCTGAGGATAGGATTAGTATAAGGATCATGTATAAAAAGTTTATTGCCGTTTATATATTTTAATCTAAAATTTCAAATGAAGTCAATAATGTGTAAATGGTGTTGGAGAAACGGACAAAAAAAACTTTGAAAGGAAATTAACAAAAATATCGCCTTTCTGCGTACACGTAATCATTCACACATTGTCAAATCAAAGATATTCTATATTTATTTATTTAAGGAACATAAACAGTCTTAGTAATAAAATATACATAAGAGGATGGCAAAAAAACAGACCAATTATTAATGTTCACAGATAGGTATTTAGAAACATAAAAGTATCTGAATGTAAACTAGAAAATTTAAGAAAAACAGAAAAAATAAAAACAGAACTAAGCAGCAATTTAAAATTCATTTTGGTTGGAATTAGTGTTGCATCTATCAATGTAGAAAAGGGTATTTTGTCTGCTATATCGAGTCGGCGTGTGGAAATTTATTTTATTTAGCAGCTCCGGGCAGTCAACTTTTGAGTTAATAATTTTGTACAGGAGCATCTGATCAGCGACAAGCCTCCTAACGAGCAGTTTCGAGATTCGAAAATGTTTCTCGATTTCGTCGTAAGAATTGTATATGTTGAATGATTTAAAATTGAGGAATTTGAGAAATCGCTTCTGAACTCTTTCTAACCTGTTAAAATAAACAATATAGCGCGAGTTCCAAACCTGTAAACAGTATTCCAGGTGAGGACGAACATGTGAATTGTAATTGTAAATCTTAGTGTTTTTGAAAAATTTGCATGTTCTCAGTACAAAGCCTAGACTCTTTGTTGCTTTGGTGACAATATTATCAACGTGTTTATCAAAGGTAAGTTTAGAGTCCAAAATAACCCCGAGGTCACGTATATAATCTTTATTTGTTAACAGCGATCCAGAAATGGTGTATTCATGCAGTATTTTTATATGGTTACGTGTGAATGTGACTTTGCAACATTTGGAAATATTGATAAAAAGCTTATTTCTGAGACAGTAATCCGTCAGTCGGTCAAGATCTTCTTGTAAACGCACAGAACAGTCATGGGAGCTTATAGGAAGGTATATCTTCATATCGTCGGCAAATAGTAAAATTTGAGCGTTGTGAAAACATGTCGTAATATCATTTATATAGATAGAGAAAAGCAAAGGACCCAAAATGGACCCCTGAGGCACACCAGAAGTAATGATTTTCCAGATGGAAGAATATATGTGTTGTGTTGTAAAGTTCCAAATAATAATATTATTTTTCTCTTCGTAGATCAAAACATGATTTATCTATGGCAGCCGGAAAAAATACTCCAAACAAGGTATGCTTCAAGTAACGAATGAATTTGAGTGCGTTGGAGTCCCGGGAGGGGGGGGGGGGATTTTTAATCTTTATTCCTTAATGTTTTTTTTTTGCTTTTTTATTTAGGAAAAAATACAGCAACATACGATAGAACCAAATGAGCCTACCGTAAATATTGCACACAGAGGACCAAACTTGGAAGATTTAGAGCACGAGGATATTCTTATTGGTACATCAGCCACTACTGTCGAAAAGGTACTTTTATACTTATTGCACTTCAAATATCTCGCATTTACTATTTGTCACCTCATTGGGATAGGGTTCTAACTTCACTTAACTTGTTCTGTGATATGAGGTGTCAAAGTTTGAAAAGACGATTTATCATAACCTATTTACGTATATTCATAACCATAACATATCGGAACACTTTTTTCATGCACCTGCGTCAGCCCTTATAAAATATATTGTCGAAGGGCGAGAATTTTTTTGCCTTTTTATGATTTTGATGACACGTGTTCCCAACATCGTGATAGTAGGTTCGTATTTTACCAAAATTTATACTAATAATCTCAAAATCAGATTGAATAACATGGTAATCAGTTTTTTATTTCTACATTGTTTAGGAGCAAAAAAACAGCAATTCTTTGGCCAAATTACCTGTGACCGAAGACCAAGGATGGAGCTGTGAAGAATCGGAGCAGGAGCTTATTATTGAAGAGGCGATAGAAGAAAGCGATGATATTTGCGTAGAAGGGCGGAGAGTAGTACAATTTGATTATTTTTTTAAACAACTCCAATGTATAAGTCAACATGATTCCCTTTTTAACTGCAATTTAAAGCATTTGCGAATTAACTCCGAAAATAGAAATGGTTTGAACTCTACTTTTAATTTAAAATGCGTGCTATGTGGTAAAACTTTTAAACTATGCCATAAGAAGGTTTGTGAATGGTGGGAGAAAACCAAATTTACCAGTATGGCTGCGGCAGCTGACGAAGAAAAAAAACTGGCTATTCAAAGCGGCGATGTTGACGAAAACGGGACGCCGATGATCACTGTAGTAGCTGATGCGTGTTGGTCCAAGCGATCTTATAAAACCAACTATTCTGCCCTCTCAGGAGCTGCTACGATTATCGGTTACCGCACAAAAAAAATTATTTACATGGCAGTTAAAAACAAGTACTGTACAACCTGCGCAAGAGCTATAAATTTGAAAATTCCTATACCCGAGCACATGTGCTTTAAAAATTATGTTGGTTCTTCAAGCGGAATGGAAGCTGAAGCAATTTTAGACGGCTTCCAACAATCGATGAGTATGTACGGTCTTATATATTCAACCCTCATTGCCGATGGAGACTCCAGTACTTATGCCAGAATTAGAAACAGTCACCCGTATCCTAATATTACAGTACAGAAAATTGAATGCTCTAACCACTTAATTCGAAACTACAGCAATCAAATTGAAAAAATTACAAAAGATACCGGCTTTCCTTTGGAGTTTAGAAAAATTATTTCAACCAACAAACTTCGTCTTAGGAAGGCGGTAGTCGGAGCTGCAAATTACAGGATGCAATCAAATAGTACTTTGGACCAAAAAATTATCGATTTAAGGAAAGATTTATTAAATGGACCCAAACATGTTTTCGGTGAACATAAAGATTGTTTACCATACTTCTGCAAATTTAAACTTGATCCGAATAAAATATTAGACTACAATCACGTTCCACAGTTACAAAGCAATATTATATTTTCAAAAATTATGGATGCTAATTCTCGACTTGTCAGTAATGCCCGAAGTCTAGTATATTGTTTAGACAGTAATATTGTTGAGAGTTTTAATGGAGTTATTGCAAAATTTATTGGCGGAAAAAGAATTAATTATTCTTTTAAACAGTCCTATATGGGTCGTTGTGCAGCTGCAGTAGTTTCTTTCAATTCCAAGCGACCTTATTATTCTTTACATAAGCAGATTTTCAACAGGAGTCCTAGTAATTTTTTAAAACGGTTAGAATTGAAAAGAACAAAAAGAAGAATGGCTTCTAAAACGAACGATAAAAGATCTTTAAGAAAAAAACAAGGGAAAAATTTACTTACAAAATCAAGAGCACCTGATAACCATTATGGCGAATTGTGTGAAAAAACGGATATGGAACAAGATGCATATGAATGTGCTAAGGCAGAATTCTTAAAGCTACTCGACATTTCACAAAGTGAAAAGAAGGCAGTCGAAAGACGAACTGTCTTACAGTCAGATAGCGGAGAGTGGCTGGAACGCAGAAGAAACATGTTAACAGCTTCTTTATTTGGTAATATCTGTAAACGAAGTCAATCCATAAGTTGTGCTAATTTAGTAAAAACAATATTATACGGCCGCTCTCTAGATAATATAAAATCTATTCAATACGGTAGGGACCATGAGCAAGTTGCAAAAAGGCAACTTTGCATTCAAGAAAATATTGTCGTCGATGACTGTGGATTATTTATTGATGACATTTTCCCATTCTTAGGAGCCACCCCAGATGGTTTGGTAAATGACAGTACAATATTAGAAATTAAATGTCCGATTTCTGCTAGTGGGATGCTATTTGAAGAAGCAATAGCAAAAAAAAAAATAACGTTCTGGAAGCAAGATAAAAAACAAAAAAAATTTTTTACAAATACAAATCACAACTGGTATTATCAAGTACAGGGTCAACTTCACATTTCAAATAAGACTGTATGTATACTTGCCGTCTGGTTTGGTGAAGCAATTCCATTAAAAATAGAATTAATAAAAAGGGACGACAAATTTTGGGGAGAAAAAATGGAAAGCAGATTAAGTACTTTCTTTATGGATTGTTTATTACCAGAAATTATAGATCCAAGATTTAAAAGATCTATGCCCATTCGTGACCCACAATATATTATAACCGCCTTGGAGAAAAAACGAAAAGCAGCGACACTAATTCGAACAGAAAAAATTAAGAAATGCAAGAAAAATCTATTACGGGATATTGAAACTAATATATGAATGCATTGTTATTTTGTCCATTTTTGTACTATTTCGTAATACGGAATGTATTGCATTGCACTACATCCGATTGTTCTGGCATCATGAAATTATGCGTTGCTAACTGTTCATCCGATTGCGATGATGCTTTGCGGAATTTATGTGTGCATGCCCGCGATGGTTTCTATTTATAATAGCGAGCTCTGGCATCATGAAAATGCTTTACTAAACCGTTCATCCGATTGCGAGGAAACTTTGGTGAGTTGTTGTGTGCATGCCCGCGATGTTTTCTATATGTATATGTAGTGATTTCTGGCATCATGAAATTATGCGTTGCTAACCGTTCATCTGATTGCAATGACACTTTGGGGATTTTATATGTGCATGCCCGCGATGGTTTCTATATATAATAGCGAGCTCTGGCGTCATGAAAATGCGTTAATGAACCGTTCATCCGATTTCGAGGAAACTTTGGTAAGTTGTTGTGTGCATGCCCGCGATGATTTCTATATATATAGTGAGTTCTGGCATCATGAAAATATGCGTTGCTAACCGTTCATCCGATTGCGATGACACTTTGGTGATTTTATGTGTGCATGCCCGCGATGGTTTCTATATGTATATAATAGCGAGCTCTGCCGGGAACTCTCTAGTTCTGGAATAAATGATTTTTATTAAAATAGAGTGAGTGTCGCTGCAGTTTTGTCATGGTTTTCTGCAGCCTTGCACGACAACTACTGCCATGTTAAAAAAGATTATTGTTTAGTTTACTAAATAACACAGAAAAATTTAATAAATATATAAATAAAAAAGAATCTTTCTTTTATTTCTGGTAGTCAATATTATTAATGATGTTATTAATGTATATATTCTATGCAATATACGTTTCCAAATAATTTGGGGATAGTAATAATAATGATGAATTCTAGAAAATTTAATATTGTTTAAAAAACAATAAACTACTGAATATTTAGAAGTAAAGAAAAAAAAAATCGACTCCAAATGTGAACCACGAGATTCCAATCGCCGTTTATAATGGAAGCCTGTGGGAAAGGACCATGAACAAGCAAATGATGAAACATTTATAAAAAAGGATCATGCTAAGTATTCTACCAACATAATAAGTTCCATAAACAAACCACACTTTGCTATTAGTTTGTTTTTTTACTTCGATATATTTTTAAAATACTGTGCTTGTCTGTTCATAACGCAATATGTGTTTATAATGGAAGCATATGGGAAAGGACCATGAACAAGCAAATGATGAAACATTTATAAAAAGGATCATACTAAATATTCTACTAACATAATAAGTTCCATAAATAAACCACACTTTGTTATTAGTTTGTTTTTTACTTTGACATTTAAAAATACTGTGCTCTTCTGTTTATAACGCAAGTATAATGTTGATCTTTTAAAATTCGGGAAGACACTCCTACCGCCATCTAGCGATGTGAAAAAAAACTAATTTTGACAGCTTACGGATTTCTCCACGGGTATAATATCCCTTTAAGAATTACTTTAAAAAATCCTTATAACAAATTTAAGAATTTAACTTATGAAGAGACATATTTTTTGAAGATTATAAGGGTAATAAAACAAGAAATGTCTACAGGATGTACATAAAACATTATGAATAACAAACAGTCAAAAATATATCTCAGAGAAAATTATATGGTGGCACTACCAAAATAAGTTTTTTTGTTTTAAATATTTGTCGTAGTTTTTTTCTGTTCGCATATCAGCGGGTAATTGATTAAATAATTTTATTCCGGTTACGGGTGGTACAGTAAGTCCACCAATAGAATTATTCCTAATGCTTATATTTAGAAGTGGGGCAATAATGAAGCCATAATAAATAATGCAAAATCATACAAAATCGTATGTTTTTGTTTTGAAAATTTGACCGCTTAGAAGTATTATAGATGCTTTAATTAAATACTGCGTGTAGAACATACCTTAGCCCTTAAAAATATCGATCATTTTTTTAATAAGTCTTTTAATTCTAAGCTTTAAAAAAATGAAGTATTAGGTCTATAAAAAACATTTTTAAGTGCAAACTCTCCTACTTATAAACACTTTTTCGGATATGGTTTTATTGCATAATGTGGCAAATTCAGTTTCTTATATAATTATCGCAAAAAAAAATTGAAATTTACGCCCGAAAATAAAATATAATATGCATTTTCGCGTTGGTATTTTTGACATCACGGCGACAATACGGCAGTCGACGAATTTGTTATATCAAAGTGAACCTTATACCGTCCACCAGAGAACGACTGGCAGCCGCCCCATTCTTCCGTCATTACTCCTCCCTCCTCCGGACGGAGCGGAGAAACAACGTGTTAGGGTCCGCGCTGCTTGTTTTCGTGAAATCAATTTAAAAATTCCGTTTTATTACAATAAACAATGCATAAAAAAGGAATTAATGTTTTTTACAGGCCTTTACGAAATCAACATGTAAAAAAAAATTCTCAAATATCTTTTCCAACCTTTCCAAAAGCTTTTTCTCAAGTATTTTTTAACTCCTCCCATAAAAGGGCGTGAATTCCGATTTCGATTTTTTCCTGTACTAGTGGATCGCCTTAAGGATATCTTTGTGTAGCTGTAGTAGTGCTATTTTTTCATAATTTTTTGTAAGTGGGGGAACAGGGAATTCGTGGAATACGTTTATTGTTGGGGAGTAATACGGTTTTTTAGGATAATTTTTGTAAGAATTTTTTGAATTGTTTCGAGTGGGAGAATGGATGATATGCACCCCCCCAAGCTATGATTCCATATTGTAGTACATAGTGCGCAAGTGCAAAGTAAATTTCTTTAATATTTTTAATGAGATATGAGTATTATTAATGAGTATTTCTAAGTCTGAAAAAAATATATATTAGTTTCCTCATTCTGTCTACTGTGGAGTTTATTTGATTTTTCCATTTGATGTTATTGTCGATATTTTATTAATTAATTATATGTGAAGGTTGCATAATACGTTTGAGGTTAGTTTGGGTAGCTGTGGGAGGAGGGTGGAATGCTGCCGGGCCGAGGTTAGTTTGGGTAGCTGTGGGAGGAGGTGGAATGCTGCCGGGCCGAGGTTAGTTTGGGTAGCTGTGGGAGGAGGGTGGAATGCTGCCGGGCCGAGGTTAGTTTGGGTAGCTGTGGGAGGAGGGTGGAATGCTGCCGGGCCGAGGTTAGTTTGGGTAGCTGTGGGAGGAGGGTGGAATGCTGCCGGGCCGAGGTTAGTTTGGGTAGCTGTGGGAGGAGGTGGAATGCTGCCGGGCCGAGGTTAGTTTGGGTAGCTGTGGGAGGAGGGTGGAATGCTGCCGGGCCGAGGTTAGTTTGGGTAGCTGTGGGAGGAGGTGGAATGCTGCCGGGCCGAGGTTAGTTTGGGTAGCTGTGGGAGGAGGGTGGAATGCTGCCGGGCCGAGGTTAGTTTGGGTAGCTGTGGGAGGAGGGTGGAATGCTGCCGGGCCGAGGGTCGGTAGTGGAACCATTCACGACGGCGGAACCACTCAATTTCACGTTTCAACTTTTCATTCGTTGACATCGCCATACATTGGATTTCATATTGTTTTCTGGTTTTTGTGGAGTGATCTCCGTTTGCAGCAGTAGGGGGAAGAGAAGGAGAATCTGCCGTGTTCAATTCTCTCATTTCAGGCTACATACGGCGTTAAAGCTAAAGTAAAAAAATTTTTTTTTTTTTACCTATTCATTGAATTTTTTATTACATAAATTGGAGATTTTTCGACCACCATGCTAGGCACATGCCCCTGTTGTGGTGGTCGAAAATTGATTCTCTTCATTACTGTAATTCACTCAGTTAACTTAATTCACTCACTTAACTCAGCTCTACGTTCAGTGAAGTTATATTAAGTTTACATTGCATACAACGAGTAATTAAGTAAAAAAAATATTTTTTTTTTTTGTTCGTAGGTATATGAATTGTACCTACGAGTTGTCTAGTGTCATTCATCATTCAAAGCCCCGAAAAAGGGCGTTAATCAATAAATAAATAAAAGATCCCGACAAACCTTTGAAATAGGGTGCTAAGAGATATGTATACCTAATTTACTATGTACCTACGAGTTCTCTAATATTATTCATGTGGAATTAGCATTTATTAGATACTATATTCTTATTTATTATATTGAGTTTATGCTTTATTTGTATATTTTGTAATCTTTTTATTTATGTTATACTGTCGTTATAAATGAAATTTGTATTTAATATGCAAAAGCCCAATAGGGCATCAATAAATAAATAAATAAAAACTTGCCTCGATACTTAAAACTTTTTTAGGTCTTTTTTACATTTGTTTTTTTTTTATTTATTACAAAGACAAAGTAATACAATATGACAGGAAAAAATAAAAATATTTTACAGAAAAAGAAAAGTCCCAATAAACTACTTTTTAGTAATTTGTCAATGGGTGCTTTTACTTTAAAATATTTTTAGATCATCGCACTTAATTGGCAAGTTAATAAAGACGTTTAGTCACTTGAGGAATACTACTAGTAATTATACCCCGAGGTTGTACCAGATGGTCACTGCGAGATTTTTTTAAGGAAGTCGATATTAAATTGCACTGAGATAACGATATATTGTTAATTGCACAGGCTACAATAATAGACTGATTGTTCAATAATTGTTCTCACGTGTACTTATATTTGCAACGCACTGTCAGATAGAGACGATACTGATAAGAGGATGGGTGGAGGAAGGAGCGAATATATGCTAGAGGGAGATGTACATAGCTTTGTCAACATGACATATAATTTAAAAGTCTTTAGCTTGCTTTACAGATTAATCAGGTAAAACCTTTTCTGCGGGTGACATTGTTCTAGTTCCGGGCAGTTCTGAAACAAACTAAAGGATTGAGCTAGGTACTATATATGGAATATAGGCCCCTCAGTTCATCAACACGGGCTCTTTATGAAGTGAAATTAATTAGAGTACAGACACACGCACTCAGAATTGACATATCAAATAACAACTAGACAGAATTCACTGCCAGAGGCCATGATAATACCCATGACAGTGTGGGCGAGGCAGGTTTCAAAGGGGTAATTCAGAACCTGAGTGTGTGTTGGATTTAGCAATAACTAGTCAAAGGTGCTGTACGTGATACGGCAAGGTATGCACCCCTATTGGATTCGATCTTTTGACGGCCAACGAGGGCCAAGGCAATCATTCAAATTGTTATATTTCTCGTCAAAAATGATTTTAGTTACTTTCCTTCGAAACTACATTTGTTCCTAGGGTCGACTTTGCAAAATTTTGATGTTTGCTGAAAAGGGGAGGTTGGCGATAATCTGATGCGTTATTGGTTTTAACGCAAAGCAGGCAGGTACTAGGGCATGCGCCATCGGCGTCAAGTATCGATTGACCACTCGATAATTTCACAGTCGGAATTGTAACACGGAGAGATAGACGAATTTAACATAATTTTGCATATCATAAACATGGCAATATGGCGTAGGTACGTCGTACTTATCCCACGAGGGTTTACCTCAATTGGACCTCCAAGCGATTACTGCCGCCTTCCCCAAACCAATTTAATTTGGTGTGCATTTTCTAGACTTGTCTAAAGAAGCGAGCTAGCAGTCTACAATGAGTGCCGGTACCTGTACTAATGTACGGCAGTGAGGCATGGAACTGGTAGAGGAAGGATGAAAGTGGATTGAATGCTGTAGAAATGAGATCCCGAAACATATTTGTGATAAAATTATTTATGATCGTGTGAGAAACGTGGAGATCTGCAAAGAATGCAAGTATGATCTAAGCGTAATGAGTAAGATGTAGAGTGAATGAAGAAAGGAGAATATATAACGCACGTGTGAATGGTAAAATAAGTCGTGGACGCCTGAGTCCCGGACGATCAAGTGAATCAGATATTTCAGTCGGGTTACGTCAACAATCAGAATAATAGAAGAGTTCTTACTTATGAGACGATGTATAAATGAGAATGAGTAGTATTAGAAATAAAGACTTCATTGCTTACAAGTTTATGTCTTTATATTGATTTAAATAATTTTCGCTTACATTAAATCATTTCATAATTTACATAACATGCCACTTGGTTTTGGCACGATTTCCCTAAAATATTTATTTGTCGAAGGTGGTATGTCGGAGTATGAGTATGTGGAATGTTCGGGAATAGGGAATCGGGAACATCATTGTGGAACATTCCAGAACACTCTCGAATTGTCCTGAGCGAAGCCGGGTAACCCAGCTAGTTTTGAATATTTTGAACTTATTCTTTTATTTTTACAACACACAGGAGGCCTTGGGAGACCATTTGCCTCATTGGGGATACTATGTGAATCTGTTCGGTGTTGAATAGCGGTTGACTACTACACTATTTTCGCATTTAAAAAAAAATCTTTTTAAATGTTACTTTTTTTAACTTTAACTTTGGGAAATAAGCAGTTTAAGGTGAAGTTATACTATTATATAGATTAATCTTTACGATGAATTGGCTTACGAATTTAAGCTTTTACTAGGTTTTCTATGTAACCGAATTACAATCAAATTTTTATTTACATAACAAAAAAAATAAGAAAAAAATGTTTTTTCATTACTTAACTATGAAGTAATTCAAGAATTTGCCTTCATTGGGGATACTATGTGAATCTGTTCGGTGTTGAATAGCGGTTGACTACTACACTATTTTCGCATTTAAAAAAAAACCTTTTTAAATGTTACTTTTTTTAACTTTAACTTTGGGAAATAAGCAGTTTAAGGTGAAGTTATACTATTATATAGATTAATCTTTACGATGAATTGGCTTACGAATTTAAGCTTTTACTAGGTTTTCTATGTAACCGAATTACAATCAAATTTTTATTTACATAACAAAAAAAATAAGAAAAAAATGTTTTTTCATTACTTAACTATGAAGTAATTCAAGAATTTTTTTTATAAAAAATACCCCTTTATGGCTAAAACCATTTTTGAGGTTTTCTATGTTCTAACCTTTTTTCACTCTTATAAAATTATGGACTAAATAAATAAAAACCACTTTTTCGCTTTCTTACCTCGCTCAAATAAGACGCTCGATTGCAAATTTTGCAGGCACGAAAATCGAAATATTTCTAGCGTTTATATTCCTCTTAAGTGCATTATGGTGATTTCGTTTTTGGGAATTACGCCATTTTGCGTTACCTGCTTCTTTATCGTAATATGTTGCAAAGAGAAATAACAAAGGCAAAACAACGAACAGAGTGCGTTTAGTGCGCGGATGTTTGCAGTTAGCAGAACAAAGACTCAATAGCGAGATGGAGATAAGAAAACTTCTTGTTAACTATTAGAAATCAGCGATTTGAATCAGAAACAAGCAATATGAGCTACTGGCTCAAGGCTCAAGGCTCAAGGTCGTACTCTACATTTGAAATTGTCTTCATTTTACCCATTTTTTATTACGTTCTAGAATGTTTGCGTTAGTGTCTAAGCGTTATTCTTTGCTACTAACTCACGAATCTCTGATACATATGTGTATTTCGCACTTTGTCAAAGTATTCTAGCGTATGGTATATCAGTATGGGGAGGAGCAGCAGATACTTTCCTCAATGCTCTTAAAATAAATCACAAAAGAATAATTAGAATTAGGTTTAAAAAACCTTACCAACATCCGACAGAACAGCTTTTGATTAAAAACAATTTACAAGACGTAAATAAACTATTAATAAGAATGATCGTCTATAAAAACTGTATCAAAACATCATCTCACAACATACTACACTCGCAAAACACAAGAGCTAAACTTAATAATCACTTTCTAGTTCCCTATATCAAATCAACTTTCACAAAAAAATATGTATCGTACCTGGCTCCACATATTTTAAATATTTTCCTAACACAAACAAAAACTAACGTAACCCTAAACAACTCGAACTAGCTGTTCAAAAGATTTTTTAATATGGTTGACTGAAAAGGAAAGAACAGATATTCGAAATATCCTAAATAACTAACACGAGTACATATTATAGACACAGTTTACATAATTTCCTCAAGAAATTATATAATATCAAAATACGCAGGATACTGCTTGTTTACAGTATTATTTATCATGTTCGCCCTGTATTTATACTTTCCATTTTAACGATGCTGTGGTCCAGATTTTATGTCTGGGTTAAATCTTCCCCACAGGAAAAATTAAACCCTTTCACACACTTTTCCACAAATGTTTATCTAGTCAATCCACGCTATGTAAGTGCACTATTTAAGTATGATAATGATAATAATGATTTATTGTCTTCCTTTCTTTACAAACATCTAGAGATAATGATATCCTCACTGTGATTTCCCGTGCTGAGGATTTCATTTACATATTAAAAATTAATTATAAGAAATGAATATGAATTAGTTATAAACATATAGGTATCATGTAGTATTTTTTAAATAATTAAAAAGTAAATGAAATTGTGTTTTTTTTATAATTCAGTTCAGTAGATTCGGTATAATAAATACAAAACAATACAAGAATAATACGTCAATCTACCAGAGACCAAATGGGGAAAAAATATTCACCGAGTCCAGATATTTCCATATCAGAGGGTTCGGCTCGATGAACTCCTAACTGGACCGATAAATCCTACTGATCCCTCAATATAAATATTTAAAAAATCTTTCGTAATCCTAAAGGTATTTAAAATGACTGACTTTTACATTTTTATATATAAATTCTCTGACAAATCTAATACGCATACATTTTGAATGAGAGAGCTAGGTATAATGCCAGTAGTCGAAATAACAAATGGTAATATTTTTATATTCTGAGAATGCCAAATTTTTTTAATCTCATTTCCTAAATCTGTAAACCTATTTTCTTATAAACAGTTTTCTGAATATTACAGGAATTTTGAATAGCGACATTTATGATATAAGTTATTTTTTTAAATTTTGTCATGTAAAACTATATCGAATCTGTTATGACTAAATATTCTGTCTGTTAGTATTGTTTTATCGTAATAAATTTTATAAAATTCATTTTCTAAAAATGAATACGGTTTATATTTATAATATGGTAGGTACATTACGGCAGTCAATCAAGTTATGTTTAATTACCAAACTTTGGTGAATTATTTTTAAAACTAATAATTAATTAATTATTATTATTATTTACTCTTAATAATTTTTTTAATTTTAAGAAGTGAAAACTTCAAGAAACTAAAGTAGACAAGAGTGGGCAGACCACGAAGCACGCACAAAGAGGAGACTGATTATACTATCTCGTTCTCTCGCGGGCTAAATCCTAAATTTAAGTTTTTCGTTTCATTGAGTTTCAAATAACAACGGTGCTAAATAAATTTTCACTTCAAAAACACAAATATTTCATTAGTCAAATATATTGTAAATTTTATCGATAGATACCTCAGTTTTTTGTCGTTCGAAAATTCACGATGTTTTATAGATTTTACTCAAATCGCGGTCGGAATCTTTGATTTCATGGAGTTTTACAATTTAATTCTTCTTCTCGATTTGAACACAAAGCGTGGTGTTTTGTCTTTGTAACACCGTTTAGATTTAGATGATAATTGTGAACTTTTTCCAAAAGCGAACAAAAATAGCCGGAGGGGTTTGGGAAACCCAACTTCTTGTGCAAAAGAATTATTTGAGATTAAGATTACATAAGATTCTGGATGTATTTAGTGATAGCTAATTATATATTTTAAAACATGCTTAGTAAATAATAATATGACTCCAGTATACTCTCTAACATGTATTTTGATAACAAATTGGCCGATAATCCTCAGAAGTCGTTAATTTGTTTGTTGAATTCTAAAGCATATATGAATCAACAAACAGCTCTCCATTGTTCAATGCCACAACATCTTTTGTGGGATCGTTATCGAGATAACGGACGTGATATATTGTCAGGTTTGTGCGATTTTTATATACCTATTTCCTATCACATATTCTAGTTTAGATTCCTGCAAGTAAACATGCACTTCGTACATATGAAAAAAGCAAACCAATCACACAAATCTGACAGGAGATCACGTTCGTTATCTCATAACAATCCCACAAAAGATATAGAATCGTTCGGCAGATCGATTTCAATCGATGCAAATTTGAAGAAAGTGACGTTAGAATTAAATTAAAATTTCTTGTCCTAAAAAAATTGGCTGGCCCTGATAACAGTCCACCAATCTTCTTATCGAAATGATTATCAGTCTTGACTTAAACTATTACAAAAAATTTTAACTTGTCAATAAAAACTGGCACGTTTCCGAAAATATTGAAAAACAAGCTATCTGTCTCCATTTAAAAAAAAAAGGTTATAAATCTGATAAATCCAACTATAGACCTATAATATGTATACTTGTATACAGTCGTCAATCCCTAAAATATTTGGATCTGCTCTGCTCTCTAAACTCTCGCCTGAGATTATTAAAGTAATTTCACGTCGACAACACGGTTTCATGGCAAAAAGATCTACTCTTACTAATTTAATGATCTATCAGGAAAATTTATTTAATACTGCGCACAATCGTCTTCAACAGACATACTATGTACAAACTTTAGTAAGCTTTCGACAAAGTTTCACATAAAATTCTTATAGGTACATAAATTAAGATCCCTTGGAATAACGAAGCATATTTTGAGATGGTATGAAAGTTATCCACACAAAAGAAAAATATCAGTTAAACTAAAGTCGCACTCTCACATCAGTTTATATCAATAAACTACAACAATAAGTGAGCGGTGAAATCGATGGAATTTGCAATTATTTTTTCTCCTGATATAAATGCCTTTTGATGTATTTATGTAATGTTTAGAATTTATCTTCCCATTTGAATGTGTCCTGATTCGGTCAACAGCGCTCATCACTCTTGCTCGATGGGTTACTCGCTGGAATTTTACTGGCCGGCGTAGCGCAGCGGTAAGACGCTTGACTCGCGCACCGAAGGTCGCGACAAGTTCCCAACCGCACTCGCTCCATCTCTTCAAACATACACGGTATCCGGAAACTTAAAGTACAAGCGGAAAATGTGAATCTTCATCAAATCTGGATTGGATTTTTAAATACAATTTTTTTCCAAATTTGAATATAAAATCGATCGCTAGAGACAACATCAGCTGTTCAATGTAAAAAAAAAAACGAAATTATAAAACCGATTTTTTTTGGGTTTTCAACTTGATGTATACAGGGTATAACAGCACGTAGTTTAACTAGCGATTCCTGAGCATTTTGGAGTTAAAAAACGTAGATGTCATTTTGCAATTCAATGATTTTTTTGGGTTTTCAACTTGATGTATACAGGGTATAACAGCACGTAGTTTAACTAGCGATTCCTGAGCATTTTGGAGTTAAAAAACGTAGATGTCATTTTGCAATTCAATGATTTTTTTGGGTTTTCAACTTGATGTATACAGGGTATAACAGCACGTAGTTTAACTAGCGATTCCTGAGCATTTTGGAGTTAAAAAACGTAGATGTCATTTTGCAATTCAATGATTTTTTTGGGTTTTCAACTTGATGTATACAGGGTATAACAGCACGTAGTTTAACTAGCGATTCCTGAGCATTTTGGAGTTAAAAAACGTAGATGTCATTTTGCAATTCAATGATTTTTTTGGGTTTTCAACTTGATGTATACAGGGTATAACAGCACGTAGTTTAACTAGCGATTCCTGAGCATTTTGGAGTTAAAAAACGTAGATGTCATTTTGCAATTCAATGATTTTTTTGGGTTTTCAACTTGATGTATACAGGGTATAACAGCACGTAGTTTAACTAGCGATTCCTGAGCATTTTGGAGTTAAAAAACGTAGATGTCATTTTGCAATTCAATGATTTTTTTGGGTTTTCAACTTGATGTATACAGGGTATAACAGCACGTAGTTTAACTAGCGATTCCTGAGCATTTTGGAGTTAAAAAACGTAGATGTCATTTTGCAATTCAATGATTTTTTTGGGTTTTCAACTTGATGTATACAGGGTATAACAGCACGTAGTTTAACTAGCGATTCCTGAGCATTTTGGAGTTAAAAAACGTAGATGTCATTTTGCAATTCAATGATTTTTTTGGGTTTTCAACTTGATGTATACAGGGTATAACAGCACGTAGTTTAACTAGCGATTCCTGAGCATTTTGGAGTTAAAAAACGTAGATGTCATTTTGCAATCCAATGATTTTTTTTTCAATTAAGGGCCTTTACCAGCCAGCGGCCGAGAATCCAAATTTCGTTGAAAGATGTTCTTACGATTGTACGGGGCGGTTCCAATGAGATAGATTAATTATTCTCCGTACCAGCTTTTTAAAATTATAACTCAATATCGTTATTTGTATTTCATTAAAAACTTCCTTTACCTAATTTATACCTACATCCAATAATAGTTTTATCAGCATGCCTTTCAGCGTGATGATAAAACTATTAAGATTATGTACTTTTTGAAATTATTTTTGATCATAAATATTTTTAATTTTTCAATAATGTCTAAGCAAAATAAGAATGTAAAAATTCTTAAATATATTAGTTTGTCAGACCGTAAATAAATAAACAAACTGAAGTATTTTCCTCACAAAACACGTGCACGGATCTTTTTTTTTTATGTGTTTATTTAAACTAAAATTGAAATTCTGAAACATGCGGCTTTCCCAGATAATTTATTGATTTGTTTTACTGCGTGATTATATGATTTGAAATGTGTGTTGTATAATACAAAATTTTATCAATTATTATAAGCAATAATTATTAGCCTAAAACACTCATCTACATTGAAAAATTCTTCCGAGAAAAAATACATGCCGCCGACGGGACTTGAACCCGCGTCCTTCTGATTTCTGCTCAAATGCTCTGACCACTGAGCTACGTCGGCTTATCTCCTACCCGCCAACTAATTCAATATATTCTAGTGTTTCATTCATCAATTACTGCTTGTTACATTTTTCCACCTGCAAACAATCAACTTTATTTATATGAGAAAGGCATTGTAAGTGCTAAATCTCTCGCTAGGTGGCGTCGAGACAAATTATGTCTACAATTATTGGTGAAATAAATGCTAATAATTATTGCTTATAATAATTGTTACCCTTTGTGCCATGCATAAAAAATCTTGTCTTAAACATTAGTTTATCAATTAAAAATAACAATTAATACAAAATTTTGTTTGAAAATTTAACATATCTACCAAAGACCTACGGTATAACCTTATTATGCTAAGAATAAACACATTTTCTCATAATTTAAAACACAGCTTTACCAGATAAAGGAACAGCGTGTAGCGTTGATATTACTGATATTGGACTCTCGGATCATCGTCTCGTGACATCCGTGTTTGCCTTCGATCCTCCAAAATTGGAGTTCAAATCCGTAATCTCAAGAAATTGGAGAGAATTCAATTTCGAGGCTTTTTGCAACGAATTAAAAGCGTCGCCTCTCTGTGATAAGAAAAAGTATAGCGAGAGCCAAGTTGAAGAGTTAGTAACACTATATAATTCTACGCTAAGGGCATTACTCGATAAAAATGCTCCTTTCACAGAGAAGGTCTGCCGCATTAGGAATTGCAGCAAATGGTTCGATGCTGAATGTCTCCAAAAGAAGAGGGAAATGCGGAAACTTGAGCGGATGTATAGACGAAATCCGACTCTCAGCAATCGGCAGCTCTGGATTGCCCAACAAAACGTGTACAAAGAAGAAATCACACAGAAAAAATCAAACTTTTGGTGTGACCAAATTGAATCAGAAAAGGACCCTCGAAAGCTCTGGCAGAATATAAAGACTTTGTCTGGAGAGAACAACATCAAGGTCGATTCCTCCCTTGAAGCGAACAGCTTTGCAACACACTTTCGAAGTAAGGTTGAGAAAATTCGGGACCTCAGTGTGGAAGGATCGCCTTCTGTCACATCACCAAGTCCGCTCTCTGGAGACTTCACTACTTTCGCAGCAATAACAGAAGAAGATGTGACGCGTGCTGTGAAGTCTTGTCCAAACAAACAATGCGCACAAGACCCAATACCTACCTGGCTTTTAAAACAATGTCTCCCGGATATAGCGCCTGTAATTACCGCAATTATCCAGAAGTCACTAGTAAATTCACTTGTACCGGGAATACTTAAAAAATCAATTATAACTCCGATTCTAAAAAAACCAAACCTTGATACTGATAATTCGGATAATTACAGGCCTATATCCAACCTACCATTTCTATCAAAACTGCTTGAGAAAATCGTTGCCAAACAATTGGTGGGGTACTTGAACTCCGCTGGTCTATTTGCAAAAAATCAATCCGCTTATCGACAGTTTCATTCAACAGAAACTGTTCTTTTGCGGGTAATTTCAGATCTGATCATCGGGATGGAAGCAGGTAAGTTGGGTTTGGTATCTGTTCTGGACATGAGTGCGGCTTTTGATACGGTAGATCATATTATTTTATTAAATGTGCTTGAAACCGAATTTGGCGTTCGAGGTGATGTTCTCCAATGGATGACATCGTACCTGTCTGGACGAGTAGCTTCAGTAACTTTCAATAAATGTACATCACCTGAAACTCCCATCGAATTCGGAGGTCCCCAGGGTTCTGTCCTGGGTCCCATTCTTTTCATTCTGTATACGAATCGTCTCGAACGACTCATTCACTCAGCTGGCTTTGAATCACAAGGCTACGCGGATGATTTTTTTATTTTCAAGTTTTGCTCCCCGGACGAAAAAGACGTCCTTAAAAACGAGGTGGTTAGTTTCATTAAAACAGTCTCAAGTTGGATGTCTGTCAATAAACTCAAACTTAACTTGACAAAGACGGAATTTATTTGGATAGCTTCTCCTGGATGGCAAGCCCTCATAGATTTCAGTCCAATCCGTATTCAGGACATAGATATAATTCCTTCTACAGAAATAAAATTTCTTGGTTTCACTCTAGACAATAGTCTTTCTCTTGAGTCGCAAATTTCAAAAGCTGTGAGTTCTGGCTTTTTCCATCTACGGCAGATAAAGTCAATCAGTAGATGCCTTCCCTCTGATGGAGCAAAGTCCCTCATAAATTCGTTCGTTGTCTCACGTATGGACTACTGTAATAGTGCATATGCTGGCCTACCTAAAACACAATTAAATAGAATACTGTCCGTCTTCAATGCTGCGGCGAGAATGATTTTTGGTGAATCTAAGTACTGTCATATAACCCCACTTCTAAGGGATCGTCTTCATTGGCTTAGATGTCCTGAAAGAATAGAGTTCAAGATCTGTTTAATGACCTTCAAAGCATTGCAAGGAATGGCGCCAGCCTATATATCGAACTATGTGTCCGACAAAACTTAAGCGAGAGACAGCTTACTCTAAGGTCAGCAGATCTGGATGTTACTAATCGTTTAATCGAACTTTCTCGGTCAAATCGAGCCGTTTACTATGATCGCTCTTTTCGTGTAACTGGCCCTCTCATTTGGAATAAACTTCTCTCAGTTCTTACCAGAATTTGGCAGAATTTAAACGGGCTTTAAAAACAAAATTATTTAAAAAATCGTACCATTCATGAATCCTAACATCTTTTCAATACAAGTAATAAGTCATGTTCTCAAGTATCCGGTAATCGTTTGGTTTCGGTTTCCTCCTAATTGTACTTTTATGTTTAATATCTGAATTTTTTGTAAGAAGTTAGTGTATTATATTTTAGTTTGGTTCTTGTTTTGTCCTGTGCTACAATAACACTGTTTTTGTATATTATTATTTTCCTCTGTGCTATAACAGCACTGTTTTGTTAATCTTTGTTCTCTTGTCATTGTTTTGTAAATACTGTATATTTTTTATTTCATAGGTATTATTATATATCTAAATATTTTTGTAATGATCTCGTAAGGAACACTGTAGGATTATTTTTAAATTTATTATAGTAAAGCGCACTTGAAGTGAAATGACACAAAACTGCGCTATACAAATATTACGTTATTATTATTAACAATCTTTCGAAAATTTTATTTTTTTGTGGAAAAGAGTCAACACTGCTAAAATTTTATTTAATAATGACATATTTCCGGTTTAGTCTGGTTATTCTCTCTTTAAAAAAAAAACAATCACACGGCGCCACTGATCACACTCCTATACGTCGGGACGGGATCATGTGATTCGAGCGGGATCATGTGATTCGAGCGGGATCATGTGATTCGAGCGGGATCATGTGATTGAACGAGATGCAATGCTTATCACCCGTTAGGCTATAAATACGCTATTCTATACGCTACCCAGTTATGACGTAGGGTCGCTGGTTAAAATCATTCGATATGTTGGTTGTTATACTAACTGTTACACCCTGTATTCACCAGTTTCCTGCTTGTAGTTTCCGGACACCGTGTACAGATACCTTAAATAAATAAACAGTAATGTTTGTTTGCAGATTTATTTCAACCTTTGGTACATTATGTTATCTTGCAAAAGCACAGAATTTAAAATATATATTTTTTTTTCTTTACAGTTTTAAAATTTCTTATTCGTATTAACATTATATAAATATATATTGTATTTTAATAATCTTCAACGTAATATTATAAATTTAATGTTATATCTTTGACGTATATTTTTTCGTATTCATAGATTTTTTAGAATAAAATTACATATTCATATTAACATCATACAAAAATACATTGTATCTCAAAAAACATTAACGTTATTTTATAATTTTAATGTTTTAACATTGACATATATTTTTTTCATATTCAGAGAGCGAAAAAACCTCAAATACTCATTTAGCATAAATTAAATTTAATAATATATTATATAGATACCTAAATACACCTATAGGTATACCTTGTGCGGAAAAAAGAATTACAATAAAGAGAGAAACTTAACAGTTCAGTTTGTTTTTTAAGCCAAATATAATTTATATTTTAGATAATATATATGTTTATAATAAGTGTAATTATAACTTTAAAATAATATTTTCGATGAAGCATTAAAGCGAAACCGGTGTTCGCCGTGTCCGATCAATACAATACAAAAACAAAAATTATCCAGAAAATAAAATGGGATTTCTTGGTACAAAATGCATTAAGGTTGAATCTCTAATTTAATTTATAATTGACATGATTTATATCGGTATAATAAATTATATATATATATATTTTAAAGAAAATAAAACCCAAAAGATTCGAATTAATTAACTTTAAAAAATATATATTTTATGGGAATTCCCACTATAAGTTCTGGTAGATTTTCAAAATAGATTTTTTTTGGTAAAAAAAAATATTTTATTACTTTCAGAAGAATTGGTTGGTAGGTACCTATTTATTTCAGGTATTTTTGAAAAAGTACAATAATACATAAATGTAACAAATTGTGCATAGATATGTTGAATAGGAGAAAGTTGTTTCATTTTATTTATATATAAATACTAATACATAATGTAAAACAGGTTATTCTTTATTTATATTATTTCATTTTGTAAATGTAGGTACCTACAAGGAAAGTTTTTTTTAAATATGGTGCAAAAGATTTTTTAAAAATATAAACATCTTTAAAATGTTCTTCCACTTGTTTTTTTTTTTTTTTTTTTTTTTTTTTTTTTTTTTTTTTTTTTTTTTTTTTTTAAAATGTGATATTTATTTATTTATTTTATTTATTAATTTTCAACGCCCTGGTGGGCTTTTACATTACATGTTTATAATACAGAGACAGGTTTTTAAAAACAAAAGATAAACTATAAAAAATAACTAGTACACGTCATAAAGAGTATACACATAAATTAAGGAAAGATAATACATTACAATAAAGGAGAAAGTTTGTAAGTTGTAAGTTGTAAATACATGACAAAATGCAAGATACATAAAAATAAAATGGCAACAAGTTTTTACATTGTGTATTAATATAGAATTATACGAATAAATGCATTAGCCCCTATGTGATGCCCCTTAAATATCAAAATATTCTACATTAAAGTGTCGTTCAGGTATTTCTTAAATAATGGTAAACTTGTGTTAAATACATCGATATTAGAGGTGAATTTGTTTCCTAATGTGTGAAGTCGAGAAATAGGTGCATGTATATGGTAGTTCGTCCCAGAATTATTGTTGTAGAATAAAACATTTTGCCTTGTTGCTCGATTGGGTACCCTGAAATCGATGAGATGCAGGAGTTCGCAACAATCTAATTCAGAATGAATAATTTTAAACAAAAAAGTTAGGTCATTTATTTTTCTTCTGTTTTCTAGGGAATGCAATTTAAGTGTATTTAGTAAGGATGTGTAGTTAATGTGTTGAATAGGTATGTGTAGCTTGAAGTTAATAAATCTTAAAAATTTGTGCTGCACTCTTTCGATATTTTTTATATGAATTTGATAATATGGGGACCAAACTATGGAATTGTATTCCAACAAGCTGCGTACGAGTGACAAATATACCATTTTAATAACTTCTAACGAGTTAAAGTCTTTGATTGTTCTAATTATAAATCCTAGTGTTTTCATGCCTTTGTTGGTTATTTGTTGTATGTGATTTATAAAATTTAATTGCGTGTCAAACACAACTCCAAGATCTCTAATTTCATTGACTTTTTCTAAGATTTTGTTATCTATTGTGTATTTGAAAGATAGTGGGGTCTTTGTTCGACAAAACGTTAGTGTCTTACATTTATCGATATTGAGGAACAAGTTATTTGTGACACACCAATTTTGCAATTTGTCGATGTTTGACTGTAGGATTAGGCAGTCACCTATATTGGATATTTCTTTGTATAATTTGATGTCATCGGCAAAAAGCAGAACTTCTACATCGTTGAAACAGCTTATGATATCATTTATGAATATTAAGAAAAGGATGGGGCCGAGATGACTCCCTTGCGGTAGACCACTAGTTGCATATAATAACTTAGATAAAGAATGTTTAATTTTAACAAATAAGATTCTGTTAGACAAATAATTTGAGAACCAATCCAACAACTTGCCTCTCAGTCCTAAGGCATACAATTTACTAAGTAATATTTTATGTGATACTTTGTCGAAAGCTTTTGAAAAATCTGTGTAGATACTGTCAACTTGTTTTTTTTTTGTAAAAGATTCTGTAATATAGTTATGGTAAAGTAACAGGTTGGTAGCAGTTGACCTACCGGAAACAAATCCGTGTTGGTTTTTATCAATTACTTTTAATATTGATGGATAAATTAAATCAAGAACAAGGGATTCAAAGATTTTCGGGAGCGCTGATTGTATACATATAGGACGGTAGTTTTTAATGTCAGTGTCGTCACCTTTTTTGAGAATCGGGGTAATATAACTAGATTTCCAACGGGTTGGAAAATGTCCAGAAGAAAGTAAGCGGTTAAATAATGTGGTGAGTGGACCGGATATTGCAGATGCGCATTGTTTGAAAAATATTGGTGGGATGTTATCTGGGCCTGCAGATTTGTTAGGGTCAAGTGAAATGATTTTATTTAAGCATGATTCCTGTGTAATGGTGTAGTTCTGTAGATGTATTGTGTTTTGATATGTGTATGATGGTACGTTGTTATCTGATATTTCACCTTCGTATACACTTTGGAAATGATCCGCAAACAAATTAACAATATCAAAGGTGCTATTGGCTATTTTTCCATCATAATGCATTGTGGGGGGGTAGTCTGTACTTTCATTGTTTAATTTTTTAACAAAATTCCAAAGATTTTTTGTTCCTAGCGCAGTTTTCTCAACGGAGGTGATGTGTGCTTTATAGCATAGTTTAGATAGTGTTTTACATTTCTTTCTTGTTTCTGAGAAGTTTGAGTAGTCGGTGATTTGTTGAGTGAGTTTAAAAATTTTGTGTAGCTGTTTTTTTTGTTTCAGTAAGAGTATAAGGTCTGTGGAGAACCAAATTGGATATGTTCTGAGTTTTGGTGTATATGAGGGGACATGTGATTTTATATTTTCAGAAAATGTTTCATAGAGTTTTTCTAGTATTTGTTCGCTATCACTGTTATTAGTCAAGAAAGACCAATCTGTATTAGCGAGTTGGTAGTTAATGGAATCGTAATCGGCATTTTTGAAGTTGAGTGTTGTTTGTTTCAGTGGTGGTTTGTTTGTGTACATATTTAATATAATGTGTAAGGGGGGGTGATAATTATCCACCGGTACGAGCTGATCGTCTGACATTTCAACACACAGTTTAGAGCTGTTTGATAGGGCAAGATCTAGAAGGCGATCACATATATTAGGTATAAAATTGTGTTGATGCAAATTTAAATAGTTTATCATATCTATCACTTCACGTGCTGGGTCGTTAGAACTTTCGTTAGTAATATAACCATTGTCACTAGAGTTCCATTTCAAATTGGGAAGATTATAATCGCCGACGATAATTATTTTCGATGTAGGATTTTTTGACATAAGAAATTCGATGTCTTCGCAATGCTTCTTGTAGGTTTGGATGTCGGAGTTTGGTGGTATGTATACAGTTCCAATGATGATTTTTTCCATGGGAGTAACAATTTGTACAAATAGTTGCTCCAGTGAGGTATTTTTCGTGCTTAGTTTTTTCACGGATATATTTTCCTTGATTGCAATCAAAACTCCGCCTCCTCTGGATTTAGTACTGGATTTTGGGTTTCTGTCACGGCGAAATATCTTGTGGTTTGTAAAACCAAGTTCAGGAGATTTTATTTCTGGAACGAGCCATGTTTCAGTAAGGATAAATACATCATGTCCGTGTAAAGGTACCGTTACTTTAAGGTCATGCAGTTTTGTACGAAGTCCTCGTGTATTTTGATAATAGATTTTGATTTTATCAGGGCATTTGGTCCGGCATTTTCGGTCAGTTAGGCCATATCCACGAATTAACTGGTTTCAACAAATAACGGGCATCTTCAGACTGGTAAAAATTAGAAATAATAGGTACCTACTACCTACCTAAATTCAAATGATATAAACATTAAATTTTCTACTAATTTGTCTGGCTGATGACCCTGTTCTGCGTGGGATCTGTCAAACAAGTCTAAATGAATCTAAGTTCCACGATAATAAGTAAAATAGCACGTGTTTATTAAACTTCAATTAAAAGTAGGTGTTTGGCTCAGTAGGAGAGCAAAATTAAATGAAAAGTGGATGTACAGAAAAATGTTCGATGTTTTTTATTTCCTTTATAGTAAAAGTTATTAATTTAATCTTAGGTAGGTAATACTCCTAATTCATAAGTTTCATGTTGTAGAAAATTTAATATTACATATAAATCATAAGAGTTATGTTCATAAGCGATACTTAAACATTTCTTATTCTTTCTTAGAAGCCTTCTTTTCTTCCTTGCGCGTTGGTCTGGCTGCACCAGAGGTCCCCGCCTGTCCTCCTTCCGTCCCCGCAGCGCGCCCCCTGCCCCCCGGAGCGCTAGCGGAGCGCCTCGCCCTGAACCTATCCCGCATGGCAATCACCTCCGCCTTCAGTCTGTTCACCCGCCGCAGAGTCCCTTTTCCCTTTACGCCTTTCGGCGGAGCGACCTCAGAGTTCTTGGGCTCTTGGTGCATTTCGGCCATCTCTTGCGCCCCTTCACCGGCCATTTCGGTGTGTTTCTCCTCTTGAACTTGTTCTGAAGTTCGCTCTTTGAAGGTGACCTCAGAAAAAATAATTTCTGCATCGCACGATGTCCCGACGGGCGAATCTCTCTCGGCAATTTCCTGGAAAGGGTAAAAACAAATTAAATAATACTAAAATGTTAATACTAAAGGGTAGAGTAATGACTGATTATTTTTTAAAATTATTTAAATCCATTTCAATGTTTCAACTTTTTTCTTACTACTATATAAACCACTGTAATTATGTAGAACAATTTTCTCGGCGATCAGTTTGAGACAAAAACTTGAAACATAAGGCCTCTGAAGATGGACAGTAAGATCTGTCCGAAACGTCAGGAGTTAAAAAAAGTCCTTTTAAGGACTACGTTACGCGAGTACGCCGAGAAAATTGTTCTACATCTTACACCCGTGAAAACCTTAACCATAACACTGTAATCATATGTATAATTTTTGGATGATTTCCATTATAATAAATCGAATTTAAAACTTATTTTCACTTAAATTTGTTTGACCGTAACCGGTTTCATCTTGTTAAAGCCATCTTCAGACTATGTTAAAGCCATCTTCAAGCTTGTTAGAGACATCCAGTCTGAAGATGCCTCCAAATCCAAAATAATACAGCCGTAAATAGAAATATACATAATTACAGTGTTATACGTTAAACATAAATGATTACAGTGGTTTATATAGTAGGTACTACAAAAAAAATAATATTCAGTATCTGTATGTAATCAATTTGGGAGACGAGTACGCGTACCGCCGCCCCGGGAACCATTTATTGGATAACCAACACCTCTGCCACAGGTCTCCTCAAGTGGTTCGCTACGTTTGGTGACTTTGCAGGGTACCCGGGTTCATGGGGTAAGGTTTTTCCAGTTCTGGAACCTAGTATTTTCACATCACGAAACAGAGTTTAGATTTTTTTTAATATAATTTTTTTTATAGTTTGGGTTAGGTCAGTGGCGTAGCGTGGTTTCGCCGCCCCCTTATTTGGGTACTTCAAGCGCCGGGTGGGGGGGGGGGGGGGTGGGGGGGGGGTGTATGTGGAAATCCTATTATTTTATTATGACTTATTTATGTACGAGCCCATCTTTTTAATAATCACATTTGACGAGTATTCTAATTTTGTAGCACATTTGGAATGCAACTCAAATACAAAAGTTCACTCGGTACACGATGAATCTGCAACTCGTTATTTGATTTATCGTTGTATTCTGAACACAAAACCAGTTTGTATGAGGTGAATAAGAACTACACTCAGAATATGAAAATGTTTTTTTTTTTATTCTTGCGTTAAATAAATAGTCTACAACTAGAATTTTATAACTGCACATCGAATAAGAGAATGTTTTCTTTCGAAATGTGTCCGCAGATGAAACCACAAAAGAAATTTTACATTCTGAACACAAAACTGGTTTAAATTATATCTGTATGCGGCGAATTAAGATTACATTCAGAACATGAAAATGTTTTTTTAAAATTCTGGCATTAAATAAATAGTCTACAACTAGAATTTTATAACTACCCAATAAGATAATCATTTCATTCGAAATGTGTCAGCACATGAAACCACAATAGAAATTTTACATTCTGAACACAAAACTGGTTAAAATTATATCTGTATGCGGAGAATTAAAACTACACTCAGAATATGAAAATGGTTTTTCTTTGATTTTGGCAGTACATAAAGAGACTGGAACTAGAATTTTATAACTGCACTTCGAATAAGATAATGTTTTCCTTCGAATTGTGTCAGCGGATGAATCCGCAATTGGAAGTTGTTACATTCTGAAAACTGGTTTAGCCCTTCAAATAATAAGAAAAAAATATCTATAAACTTTTGCCTGTCAAGGTTTGCGCACAAAATTCCCGGTTCTTCCCTTGCATTTTAAATGTTCCTTTTTGATCAGTTTTTTTTTACCCTTTTGCAAAAAACAAAATTTTTCTAAAATCTAGATAAAATAATTTTTCCAACATGCTTATTAGAACATTTTTGTTTCTAAATATTCAAATTTTGATATTGGAAATGTGAATTGGCTCAAAAATACACACCTATATTCGAATTAAAGTATTTAAAATAGAATAAACTTAATATTTTAAATACAGATTTCTTTTCTTAAAAAAAATTGTACTAAAACCGTCTTTTCAGTTTTTATCGTATTTATACAATTTTATTTTAAAATTAAATGTGTGGGACAATTTGCGTCTTTGTGATTAGACGGGTTATGGTTTTAATTAAAAGTGAATTTGTTTGCGAGTTCCCAGCTTTAATTAGTATTTTTCTCATGATATGAGTACGGTTTTCCAACGAATGATGAAATTTGCAGCTTAAAAATATATTTATTGACATTTATAATAAATAATTAAAGAAAGACTTGGATTCTTTAACGAAAATATCGTGGAACATTTTCAAGTAATTATTACACATTTGAAAAAAACCTTACTTTACTCCCCCCACGCTCCGCCACTGAGGTACGATGATGTTTACATTATGTTTCTCTCTAATGATAACAATCATTTTCTTAAATAATTTAAAAACATTACTGTGAAAATTTTCCGCCCCCCTTAAAAGTGCCGCCCGGGACGGGCCGCCCCCACCGCCCCCCACGCTACGCCACTGGGTTGGGTTATGTTATGGTTAGTTGTTATAATGTTTTTAGTAAAGTGAATACTTTGTTGTTTGATCCATTCTGTGATGTGTTTTTTTGTAAAGAATTGTAGATGTATTTGTAGTTAGTAGTTAGGTCTTGAAGAGACCCATCTTGTAGGAAGGAGGAAACACAGAAGCCAGCAAATCGTTCCACAGCAGAACATTCCGTGCGGGCGATTATCTTTGCCTTATTATGTATTTTTTTAAACCCTTTCATGAGGTCAAATATGGATGATCGAAAGGAGTTTTTATGTCAATACAAAAGCCGTCACCACGAAATTAAAAATAGAAAAAACCTTTTGACTTTGTGTTTTTTGTCCAGCTGGTGGCTAATGTGGAATAAATCGTTATACCTAGTTGTTTTGTTGAACCCAAGAACGAGTCCAAGAAGCGCGACCCATACTCGTGTGTCGTGTGACAAATTTCAACCGTGTACATATGTCGGGCGCGCGTTTGGCGTGTTTCCCGACCACGCATTATGAGGTAGCATTGGAGTGTGGAGTTTATGTTGGAAGAAGTTTAGTAGTACGAATTTTGTATAAAGTTACCTGTTTGTCATGAAGTCGAGTATTTCGTAAATTTTATTCAAGTTTGAGAAAGGTATTTGGAGGATAAGTTTAATTGTTGCTTTTTGTATTTTTTCTATTGCTATGTTCGTTGCGATTGTGAATCATAAAATTTGCCGCGTTTCGCAAAATTAAGAAATAATTGATGTTGTCTGAAAAGTTTGCTTTTGACATTTTCTCTTTTTGAAAAAAAAAGCAAATATCTTAAACAATTAAGAGACAATCGACAAAGGGGCAGCGGGCATTCACATTTTTTTCAATTGAAATAACATTTCGAAGTAGGTAGTTAACTGCTTGAGGATAATATTGATAATAGTAGACATTTCAAACGTGTGTCTGCGAGATATAATTGATACGAGTCATAAAAATAATTATGGGCCAGTTGTGCCACAGAATTTGAAGAATCCATCAACTTTTAAAGCGAATGTTCAAGTGTGCACTGTGCAGTGGGCAGTGTGAAGTGGCCAGTGAGCAATGGATAATGGGCAGTGTACAGTGTACAGAGGGCAGAGTCTAGTTGGCAAAAGGCAGTGGGCAATATAGATTATGCAATATAAATGTAGTGTGAAGTGTGCATGTGCAGTGGGCAGTGTGAAGTAGGCAGTGAGCAATGGATAGTGGGCAGTGTACAGCGTACAGAGGACAGAGTCTAGTTGGCAAAAGGCAGTGGGCAATATAGAGTATGCAATATAAATGTAGTGAGAAGTGTGCATGTGCAGTGGGCAGTGTGAAGTAGGCAGTGAGCAATGGATAGTGGGCAGTGTACAGCGTACAGAGGGCAGAGTCTAGTTGGCAAAAGGCAGTGGGCAATATAGAGTATGCAATATATATGTAGTGTGAAGTGTGCATGTGCAGTGGGCAGTGTGAAGTGGGCATTGAGCAATGGATAGTGGGCAGTGTACAGCGTACAGAGGGCAGAGTCCAGTTGGCAAAAGGCAGTGAGCAGTATAGAGTATGAAATATGTAGTGGGCAGTGTGAAGTGTGCAGGGTGCAGTGGGCCATGATGTGCAGTGGGCAGTGTGAAGTGGGCAGTGAGCAATGGATAGTGGGCAGTGTACAGCGTGCAGAGGGCGGAGTGCAGTGTGCAAAGGGCAAAGGGCAATGGGCAATGGGCAGTATGGAGTGGGCAGTGTGCAATGGGAAATTGGCAGTGTGTAGCGTGCAGTGTGCAGTGTGCAAACGGTGGTGGGCAGTTACCTTCATTTGTGCGGTAAGGTCGTCCACCTCCGGCGCCTTCTCCTCAGGGCTCTCCCTTTGGGCCAACAGCTCCTGCTCCTGATCGCGCGTCTTTTTAAACCGAAAACGCAACATTGCGTTGGTGGAGGTTTCCTGTAACATACAAACTATTCAATATCCACGAGACCCACAAAAACTGACTAACGATGATAGAGGTATATTACAGAAGAGTATATGTGGCGTTTTATTTATTGTATATGTAACGTTTTCTTTTTTTCCATGTAGTATTTAACTATGTATATATATATATATTTTTAAATATTTACATGAAAAATGTTAATTATATTTGTAATCCTCCGCACTAGGAGATCCTGTGCTGAGGGGGACTATATTTTGAATAATTTTTTGTGACTTCTATGGTTTAACTTCATGGTTTGGGTAAGGTTTTTCTTAAACTTCTGCGACAATGATTTAAATAGTAATAATTATTAAGTTCATTTTCGGATAGTTCCATAAGCCAACATTTAATGTCCTTAATGTAACCATTTTTTGCTTTATTTTTTTGACACTAAGTGGGAGTTTGTTATATCACTTCATTGCTAAAAATTCAAAGCTTCTTTATCCAAACGTAGAATAAGGAAGTTGAGTCCATTTTTTTTATTTTTTTTTATCAATGTTCGCATTCAAACTTAAATACTGGTACTTTTTTTTTTTTTTTAAAGTTCGTTTTCATAGTAAAATTAATTCTCAAAGTTTAAATTTTATTAAGCCCGCCAAAACGAGCGGATCCGAGCGGTAAGAAGCGGGGTGTGGGTGTGACGTCATTTAAACTGAGAAAACTGCGTCGCTTGGGCATTTTGTATGGTGATTTTTTAAATTCTTCAATAAGGAATTCCAGTAATTTTTTTTATGAATGTTAACCGTCTATCAGAATTGATGTTATTTTAAAAAAAGAAAATTGATCAAGTTTTCATAGTTAAATTAATATTTAAAGGTAGAATTTTTGTTTCTCGCGCCAAAACTCTCCACAAACACGGTATTGCCGTCGCTGGCCGATCGCCGTTGGTTGAAGTGTCACCCGCCAATTCAGGCCGCCGCGCAAAAAAGTAAAGACCGAAAGTAAGATAACGGTTTACAGCGCAGTTCACTGTGAGACTTTTCTGCGCAATCAATAAATTTAATATACTTGCACAAAACTAGTGAGGTTTACGGCGAAACATCAGATGTCAGATGGGTAGAGAATACGTAATGATTATTATTTAATACTGAAAAAATGTATTATACTTATTGTAACATACAAATGAACACAATTAATAATTTGATGTATTTACTTGGAAGCTTTAACTCCACAAATTTCAGCACTAATGTGGTCAGTATTATCTATTTTAAATATAAAATCAACATGTCAGAATCAACGATTTGTAGGTAGTCGGACTGGCCTTGAATATATCCAATTTCTGACATGGTATGTGGTTTTTTAAACAGATTTTGCATTACATAAACTTTGTTTACTAAACCATTAAATATACCAAACCACCCATTACTAAACTTAAAAAGACTTTTAGGGGATAGAATGCAAAACCGTTTGGCCCATAAGTAAACGACGTTTGGCCTATACACCTCTCTCATCATACACAAACCATCTCTCGTGTAATAGAAAGAGATGCACCGTAGACATTTCGGTGATCCGCTCTTTATACAAACTGAGGTTCCAATGACGTCAGAATTCTTTCGACCATTCATGAAGCGTTTGTAGTTCGTAGCTTTTTGATGGATTTTTAAGAAGGTTTAAATTATTCTAAGAATAACAATATAGAAATATATTTATATATTTAGAATCGATTTTTTTGATCTACATGAACATATTTTTTATAAGTCAAAATATTTTTCACTCAACTTCCTTATTACACTTTGGTATATTTAGTATGTCTGTTTGTTTGTCTCTGGGTTTATGAGTATGTGAGGTGTCTGCCTCTGAATCATTTTTGAGGTGATGTACCAGCATGTTTTTGGCATAGATTTTCTGTATACTTGGAATACCAAACTGTTTAAAAATTTCTGTTGTTGACGTCCATAAGGAGACCTTTAGTAAGGTCTTTAAGATGCAATTCTGAGTTACCTTCAGTTGTTTTACTGTTTTGATGCTGCTGAGCCCCATCCTATTACTCCATATTCCAGTTGAGAGTGGCATAAAGCATAATATACTCCCTTCTTTGAAAAAGTAGGTGAGTTTTGTTAGTTTTTTGAGGTACGATATCTGTATATGTATCTTCACGAAAAATGTTAAATTCAAATTTATTATTGACAATAGAAATACTTTAATCCAAGAAATTGAAGTTACAATTTTTTCCAATTTCTAGTTAAGTTTATTAATGAAATTTAAGAAAATATTAAATTGTCTATTAGTGCCAGTCCATATACAAAATATGTCATCTACATATGTTTTCTAAAAATAAACATATTATAATAATAAACCACGACTATTAAAATTTTTATCTTGAAAATTGTTTAAAAATATATCTGCTTCGAGGGGTTTGTATTACCATATATCTGCTACCAGTTTAAAAATATATCTGCTAAGTCATCTTTTTGTTTGTAAATAATATTATCAAATTGAAAATAATTTTGTTTAAGAATAATTTTGTTTATCCTGACGAAGAAAACATTGTTTTTAAAACATGCCGATTTTGTTAATAATTGTTAGGGTGCCTCGATGTCGGCTTCTAAACCAACACCAGGGCCCAAAACACGTCCCTGACTAGCTCTCAGCGGGACTATGGTACTCTCTATTCAGGGGGGTGGGCAGCTCAAGGCTAGGGAACTTCTCTCCATCCTCCGGTGACCCACGGGATCCTCACTGGCCAACAATCCTCCCGCCGTAGCAGAATAATAACAATGTTAAATCATTTAGACATGTATTGTAAACTCAAACACATACATAGGTTTCTACAGTACAATTCAATTACAAGAAATGCAAATTACACAAACCTAGCTAAAGTGTTTAACTCTCTCTGACTCTCTCTCAAAACGAAACTCTCCGAGTCGTGATTTCCGCGGGGGCCCTACATTTCACTGAATTACGGACAACATTTAAGGAGGAAATCAAGATACAGCTTACATGTAGGTTGGCAGGAACCTCGTCTCATGTGGCAGCTTCATCAGGCACTTTCGTAGTCTAAATAGACCGAACTATAGTGGCAAAAGACTGATTCTACTCAAAAGTATTTCAATAATACATCGCGGCCCCATTGAATTGGGTCCGCCGGCTACAAGTGAGCCGCGAGCGTGCGTTCTCAAAGGCGCTCAGATCTCTTCTGTGGCGAGCGCAGCGGGAATGCCGAGTGGCAGGGCACGGGGGAGAGGCAAGGAGAAACAGGATACGGGGCGGGGAGAGGCGGCGGCCGAGCCGTGTGGACTTGTGCTGCGTTCTGTGCTCTCGTATTTACTCGCTTCAGGGGCGTATCGTAACACTTCCCCCCGCGCTTGGAAAAAAAGCGACGTGGCAATGGAGCTGTAGGAAAAAAAAATCCTCTTAAACTTTCATTGGGGTTTTTGAGAGATTCGTTGCTTGAGAGATGCCTAGCTAGAACATGCAATTTATGTTATAGTTTAGGTCACAATGTTTGTAGGGAATGGGTGAGGGGTACATACAATGTTTGGAAAATAACAGTTTTGGTGAAAGTACATGGTGTGAAACAACATACCAGATTATGCAATTGAAAGATGACAATACATGGTTATGCAATTGAACAAAATAACAATACATGGTTATGCAATTGAAAAATAACAATACATGGTTATGCAATTGAAAAATAACAATTCATATTTGTACAATCGAAGAACAAAAAAAACAAGAACAAAAATGCCTGTGTGATTCTAAAGTTTCATTGGTCTGGGAGCTAAGTTTGCGAAGCGTGGATTTGTTTGGTTTCGGAGAATTTCGAAGAGGAGGACGTGGTTTCACAGATTCTAAGGATTACATTATCACTGTAATCAGACCCCTTTGAGATAACACTCAAAAGTACACTTGGGCCTTAGAAAACACTTGGTTTTGTCGAAGACGTCGAAGTTCATGAAGTGGAGACTGTGGTTGCTGTGCCGCGACTATGGTTACAGAGGTCATTGAAGAGGAGAATCCAGTGTCTGCAGACATGCCAGTACGAATCCTAAAGTGTTATTAAGGTAAACACGGATCGTATATAATGGTTATTGAAGCATAATGTAGCTCAACATAACTTGTATTGGTACGCATTCAGCGAATACTGGAGGTCAAGGTAATGATGGTTTACACATGACGATATATGCGTCACTGCATGACAGCGCAAGAGACGACATGGTTGGCATCGATAGCAAGAGTAAGAACAAACCTAGGAGCTAGCGTGCCCAAAAGGTGGTTCAGAGTGTCATAATGTATAGTGGGACAACTCAACTTGCTGTGGCACGACAAAACAACATACATATGGGCGGTATGGTCTGTGCTTTCAGGAACAAATGCGTAGAAAAATGGCAGCAGGAGGGACCTAGTAACCACAGCGCGTGCTGTCAGGAAGTGGAGCTCAGCTTGGCTGTTGGTGATGACATCCGCCTAAGCTTCTTTTTAATCCGGGAGAAATTATTATTAGAGCAAAATTCTTGAAGTTTACCTGCCTAGGGACCAATGAAGAAAAGGTTTGGAGAGAAACAAAATGTGTCCAGATAATGAAATAAACGAAGTTTTAACCACCGACCCAGAGAGTGACGAAGAGAGAGTTTTCTAACTAAATTGTGATTACATGAACATTTTCCTTTACCAGGATGACTTGGCGTTTGCCGAGTGACAATATGTCTTGGTTAAAAAAACAACCGGCCTTCCATGGCCTATGTTAACATAAAGGTGGTAACATTTTTGTAGAATTTCAACGAACAAGACAAAGAAGTCGTGAATGAGTCACGGTAAAAGCAGAGAAACCAATTCATGAATAAAGGTTGTCAAAAGGAGACAGACGGTACGCCAAGTGCATATCGTACATATCCAACATTCATGAATGTGTTTCGTAAAATTGAGAAAAAGAACAAAAGGTGAGACATATGCAGAGAGTGAGGGAGAAAGCCTGCTGATAATTGGTTAGTTTACCGATTCGCACTCCCAGTGAGGGCGAATTATGGTTAACAACAGATTTTCCTCTTCATAACATATACCTGAGAACATGATGGTGAGGAGAAAGGAAAGGAAAAGGAAAGGAGTTGAGTGACGAAACTTGCTAGAGACTGGACTAATTTCCACTTCAAACTCCATGTGAGAATGAAACATGATCAACCAGCAGATTTCCTGACTCTTTACAATTGTTAAAAGGATGAGGAGAAATTTGAATACACATTAACAAAGAGACTAATCTTTTGCGTGTATTGGGCAAAAGATTAGGGGTCATTTTAAAAACTCCTGCGTGATTGTGAGAAAAGACAGACCCTTGCTCCAATTTCACAAACCTGGGGGTTTTCTTATCCGTTCCCCAGACAACGAGTTGGGTGGTTTTGTGCTCAATCGATTAACTCCCACAGCACTATGCCCCATAGTTAGCAGTGAAGCTACAAACTAGTCCTTTTGGGATAGTAGATACTCCTGGGCTTCTTTCCTTTTTGCAAAGAAGTAAAAAAACAGGAGGTCCACGGGCATTGGCGTTGAATGACAACAAAGGGTTGTGGACTACATTTCGTAGATCGCACACAAAAGGTTTGATATTATTTCGTTCGCACGACTCATGGTAAGTGTTTTAACGTCTCCACGTATAGTGTACAAAAACATGTAAGTACATACAAGATAAAACTCAATTATAGACAGAAGTCAAGAGTTTATACAATGCCTCTTGAAGAAGATGGCAAGGCCGATATTATGTCGTTCGCACGAATCACGGTAAGTGTTTTAACGTCTCCACGTCTCGTGTACAAGGGTTGTACACAATTATACATACAAGCGGTACTCATGACAAATGAATGACACACGACCAAAATACAAAAACGGTACTCATGACAAATGAATGACACACGACCAAAATACAAAAACGGTACTCATGACAAATGAATGAAACACGACCAAAATAGATTGTACAGAAGGGGTGGTACTCATGACAAATATGTCACACGACCAACTCAATAACATTTAGCTATGAGCAAAAGTGATTATGACGAACTTCTCGTATCGTGGCAGGTATTTTAAGGATCCCTCCTATGACGGTGGGTGTTCTAAGGATCTCTCCTATGACGGTGGATGTTCTAAGGATCTCTCCTATAATGTAACAGGGTTACGTTTAAATACAACACAATAAACGTTAATGATGCTTGATTTTAACACATTTTATAAAGATTCGTTAGATTAACTAACTCCGTAGCCCAAGAGCGTACGACAGAGAAGATAGACAATTTGATGCTACTTCATGTGTTACAAAATACAAGGGTGATGGCAGAGTATAATTCTACTTACACCAAGTATTTAAAACAAAGACAGACCTATAATGGTTTTACATACTGTCTGTTGTGGCAACCTGCAGTGAGGAAGACCAAAGAAAAGGGACCAATTACGGTTTTACATACCCTTTGTGCAGTTACAAACATACCAGGTTATGTGCAATTTGGGTTGCAAATACTTGGTTAAATGAACACCTAAAAGTTGTGAATTCCAAAATCAGGATAACCATAAGGTTTTATTTAACCTGTCTCGTAGGGTTGAAACGTGTCATATAAGACATACGTAACGTACAAGCAAAAAAACAAAATAACAAAAAGGCAGTGGCTTTGTTATAACAACCAAAGACCGGATGATTCGGTTTTACGTACTTTAGTTGAAACGAGCCAAATTGATTTATATACAGGGTTATAAAGACCAATCATTGGTTTTATAAATACAAGTTCCAAAATGGACGTGTCGATATCCAATTTTGGTACAAGAGCATGAATTTGGGTAGGACGCCATCAATTTTTAATTTAAGAGGAAAAAATTGAAAAAAACTTATATACACGAGGGGCGACTATGTAAGTAACCACTGTTTGATTTTCATGCTAGAGATACCTCGGAAGGTTTTACAACTCATGATGAACAAAATGAAAGGAAAAAAATTGTAAAAATAGTTTACTGGTTCTGAGTCGGAATTTAACACTTTGGAATTTACAAAACCCGACTTCTAGAACGACTCGCCGATGGGCAATTGTCAACTACTTTACATGAACAAAATAAACAGGTGAGAAAGTTCCTTTCCACACGACAAAAATGCAACAAAAGAATAGGAGAAAAATTACAAAATTACATGACAAGGCAGGGTATGACGTGGCATGAACATTGCGTAGTGTACGTGTTGAGACAATAAATGGGCTCGCGACTTCCCAAACATTGAAACTCGAAAAGTGTCTCCGTTCCAAAGTGATCAGTTTTAGAACAGGTGAAAAAAAATAAAAGAAAAAAATTGCCGTGAGGGAAAGAAAAAACAGTGCAAAAACAACATTTGAAAGTAACTTCAAGGAGAGTACGCATTAATTTACAGAATAATTTACAACTTGTTTCATTTACGAAACGATGGGCATGTGATTGACACAATACACGCCTGACGTAGTAAGACTCTGTAAGCTTACAAAAAAAATGTGATACATACTGGATCATTTTACGTTTGCTGAGATAGTGGGGGCAGTTTTACTTGACTCCTCACTTCCAGACTTTACAATGTCCTTAATGTGGTAATTACCAATGTGCTTTCCAGATGAGTCAGACAAGGAGTACACTAGGTCTGATATTTTCCTTAGGACTTTGGCCTTCACGAAACGTGGTGCCAGCTTAGCAGAGAAATACATGGCTCCTTGGGAAAGTGTGTTGTTCTTTCTCCAAACTATGTCTCCTGTATTGAAGGTGACATGTTTTCTACGTAAGTTATATCTGTCCGCACTCTTTTGGTGAGCCAGGAGCAAAGCATCAGTGACTTCACTGTAAATGGCCGACAGTTCTTCCAAGCGATGGGCATAGTCTGCGGTAGGGTTGCTTGTGGTGGCGGATGACGTAGGAAAGTTTGTGTCCCTATGTAGAGAACCATGGACGACTTGTTCCATACCGTGTTTTAAGAAGAAAGGTGTGTAACCAGTGGCCAGGTTAACAGTGTTGTTCATAGCGGCCTGAATTTTATCTAGGTTTTTACACCAAGTGCGTTGGTCTTTATCAACTAGAATAGCTAGAGCTGTGTTGATTGTTTGGTTGTAACGTTCGACAGTGTTGTTTTGGGGAGTGTACAAGGTGTTATAATAAATGTCCTTGATTCCGTATTTGGCAAGAAATTCTTTGAATTCCTGGGCAATAAACTGTTTTCCGTTATCAACAATTACGGTTCTGGGTGTTCCGTAAGGTATAAAAATGTGTTTTTCCAGAAGTTTGATGATGGCGGACGCGTTGGCTCTTTTTAAAGGGAAGATCCAACAGAATTTGGTGAAAACATCCACTACACTAAGTATGTGCATGTGTCCGGCATAACTTCGAGGAAAAGGTCCGACGAGGTCCATTGACAATGACTGTAGGGGTCTGTCGGCGCGTTTGGGGTTACCCATCAGGCCGGCAGGTGCTGCCGTGCTATGTTTATAAGCTTTACAAGTTTCACATTTAGAGATGTAATTGCGAATTTGTTTGAAAAGACCAGGCCAGTAATACTTCAAGGAAATCTTTTTATACGTCTTGAAAGTTCCTGGGTGTATAGAGTCGGGAGCACTATGATTGTCAATTATTATTTGTTCTCTTCCTTCGAGGGGAACGACAAGTTTCCAAGAGTAATCTTCGAGGATGGATAGTGGTGCCTTGCAATTACGGTATAGTTGTCCTTCTTTTATGATAAAATTAGGAAACTTTTGTTGATTATTTTTACAACCTTCGAAGATTTTCAAGTACCATTCATCTTTTGTGGGTGGAGGGGGGGCAATTGTGTCAACATTTAATGAAGCCAATTCAATTCTTGAAAGAGCGTCAGGAACAATATTGTCCGCGCATTTACGGTGTACAACATCAAAATTGAATTGAGACAAACGGGAGGCCCAACGAGCGAGTCTACCGGAGGGATTACTTAAAGAGATCAACCATTTCAAACTACTATGGTCTGTGACTACAGTAAATTTGCTACCGTCTATGTAACCGCGGAAATGGTGAACAGAATCCAATACAGCCAATAACTCCTTTTCGGTAATTCCGTAGTTTTTCTCGTGTTTATTTAGTGTACGGGAAAAATACGCTACAGGGTGTTCGCCATCTGGGAATTCTTGAGTTAGGACTCCACCGATTCCTACGTTGGAGGCATCCGTGTGGAGGGTAAAAGAGAGTGCAAAATCCGGGCAATTCAGAACGGGGGCTTTTTGAAGGGCATTTTTTAAAGTTGTAAACGCTTCTTCAGTTTCAGCAGACCATCGGAAGTTGCTGACACCTTTACGGGAGCCGGTAATTTTATTTAAGGGGGCTGCAATTGTGGAAAAGTCTTTGATGAATCTTCTGTAGTAACCTGCAAGTCCAAGGAAACCTTTGACTTCTTTCGCGTTTTTGGGTCGGGGGAAATTTGCCATGGCTTCCACCTTAGCGGGGTCTGTTCTTAGACCTTTTTCGTCGACAATGAATCCCAAATAACGTAAACGGGACTTACAGAATTCAGACTTCTTCAAGTTGATGGTTAAACCAGCGAACTTGAGTTGTTGAAAAACCTTTTCCAACATTAATAGGTGTTTTTCAAAGGTGTCGCTGACGATGATGAGGTCGTCAAGGTAACAAAACAGGCTGTTATCGACTTCAGGACCGAAGAGTTTGTCCATCAGTCTTTGTAATTCGGCGGGGCTGTTCTTTAGACCAAAGGGTAATCTTTTAAAATGGAACATTCCCCTACCAGGTACAACGAAAGCAGTTTTTTCACACGATTCTGCGTCCAAAGGTATTTGCCAAAAAGCTTTGCTTAGGTCAACAGAGGAGATGAACTTGGCGTTGCGCAGTTTGTCTAAGGTCGCGTGGACGTAAGGTAAGGGGTATGCGTCAGCTTCCGTACAAGAATTTAAACGTCTACTGTCGAGACAGAAACGTGCGGAGCCATCTTTTTTAGAAACCAAAAGAGTTGGGTTGGTCCATGCACTTCTGCTGGGAACCACCACATCCATTTTTAACATTTCATCAAGTTCTTTTTCCAAAAGTTTAAGCTTTTGGGGGGCTAAGTTGTAATAACGTTGCTTTATGGGTGGGCCATTGGTTTTAATGTGGTGTTCTACCAAATTTGTCAAACCCAATCCACATTTTTCGAAAGATATTGATTCGAATTTATTGACCATTTCCTTTAGTTGGAGAGCTTGGTCCGTGCTTAAATTTTCGTGAGGTATTATTGTGCGGATCTCACTAATTTGAGCAGCAGTGGAGGTTTCGCCAAGAGTATTAAATACTTGGGGAGCAACGTTAAAAGCCTTCCAGAAGTCAACGCCAAGGATGAAATTCTGGGATATAGAGGGCACTATTAGAAAATTGATTGTAATTATTTTATTGTTACAATTAATTGGCAGTGCAAGGGTACCGATGACCGGCTGGGAAACATTATCCGCAGTCGTCAGGTGTGTTGTTTGTGGCGAAATTTTAAAATCACTGTTAACAAAAGGCAGGTGAGCATTGTTGCCAAGACAGCTGACAGATGCACCGCTATCAAGTAATCCGGAAAAGGGCACATTGTTAACAGAGAAAAGAGCATAGGGTCTCCCATCTTTAGCTTGTTTGCAACAAACCGAGGAAACATTTAAGGTCTGGTTAAAATACTTAATGTGTGATAACCAATCAGTCCATTCTTTAGACCTTGGTTCAGAATGGGTACCTGAGAGGTTATTATTTAGTTTTTTGGCCTCTTCATGTAGAAATTTGGTGGGGGCTTGGAGAAATCCACCTGAGGTCTGACATCGCTTGGGTTTTGTAACCTTTCTGCATTGTGCCTTGATTTCTTGAAAATGTTGCGCAGTTCGTCGCGTGGAGGAGAGCGGTCCCTAGAGTGGTGTCTCTTGGAGGTTCGGGGTTCCTTGGATTCCAGAAGTCTTGCTTGCTTGAAACAAGTAGCGGCCAGGTGGCCTACTTTTTTGCAAAAGGAGCACACTTTTTGTTGTCGAATTCTGGCTTTAAACCAGACGAACGGCTTGGCACAACCACATTATTCGACACATTCTTTATGTTTTTCCTATCCTGGTACGATTCCAGGAGGAGGCAGACTTCGTTTAGCTGGGCCAGGGATGCAATTTTCTGTGAGGTGATGATGTTCTCGTATTTGCTTAAAAGGCCATCAGTTATGACTGGTAATAGTTCAGCTTCCGGAACAGGATGTGAAAGCTTGATGTTGATGGACTCAGCCCTTTCTATGAATGTAGCCACAGGTTCATCTACTAGTTGTTTAATAGATAGTAGAGATAGTTTGATCCGGTGCTGGGCCTCCTTTTTTCCAAAGCTAGAGATTAGGGCAGCTCTGAGTTTATTCCAATCTTTGCATTTAGTCTTTTGGATGCGGTGCCACGGAATTAATTCTGGGGAGATGAGTTCTATAAAGTTTCTCCGTAGAATCTCGAATAGGATATTTTTGATTGTAGCCGTTTCTTCAATACGGTCAATGAAATCCAGCACATCGGAGACGCCATTATATTTGACTTTCCAAGAGGATAAATCGTAAGTTTTATCTTGTGTCAAGATGGGTGCGACGTCCTGTTTTATCATTACATGCGGCGTAGGTTCTTTGTCAAGATTATCCAAAACTTGCGTAGCCGAACATGAATTATTTTCGTTGGAGGGGGCGAGATTTATTCTCCTAATGTACTTTTTGTTGAATAAAAGTGCATATGCCTTCAATGTAGATTTAGATTTGCTTGATGGCGAGAGTCCTCTATCCCTTAAAGCAGCTTGTAAGTGGGCTTTGGATAAACTATGCACATTGGGAATGGTACCCAAGTTGGATGGTGTAATAGCTTGCTTGTCCTCCATTGCGAGTTTCCTGGGTGGTGAGGAGAAGAAAAAAAAATTGGCCAGGGGTTTCCTTTAGAAAGCGCAAAAATTAATTTTTGTGAGGCACTTTTCACTTGGTGATCACTGTTGGCACTTCCAAATGTGTTTTGTATACATGACACCAGAATTCTTGTCAAGGAGAGGCAGACGAGAAAAAATTTTGCGTGGAAAGACCTTAGTGGTAAAGGTTTTTGTTTTTCACTGACCACTTTTGAGAAAACTGTGAAATTCACAAGTATTTATTTATTTTAGAAAAATTTTGCCAGGACTGACCTTTAGAAAACAGTTTTTTTATTTTCACAAAACACTTTGCACTGAGAAAGGCACTAAAGTTCACAAAAGGCACATTTCTGGCAAATAAAGGACAAACTTCCGGATGAAAATGACTGAATATGGGGTTTATTGCATCCAACCATATTAAAATTGTTTTATTTATTCATGGAATCAGTCATTGGCTTTATTATTATTCCACTTTTCACTTATGTAAGGGAAAAAACACAATTCACTTTCACTTATGCTGAAAAAAAACAGTACCTATAATGTACAATGGGGAAAGAAAGTCATTATTTTGTCCATTTGGAGAAACATTAAATTGTACTAATTTGACAGACACAAGTGGGCCAATTGGTATATTGTGCAGAAATAATAAAAATACGTAAGTCCGAAATTTTCATTAAGGAATTCGCAAAATAACTGGGGTTCCAGAATCAATGATTTCCGTTGGTATCCCGGTTCAGTCATAAAAAACGGTTTGGATTTAAAACGCAGCCTAGCAACAGTCGGTTAGGATATCGGCGGGAACAAGGCATTTGCGCGCACAATCCGGAATATCGCGTGAAACAAAGGCCGTTGGATTTGGCGCGGATTGCTGTTGCTACGCGCTCGCTGTTTGGTGACGCGTGCGCAATCAGATTCGCGGCGTTTCGGGTACTCAAAATGGCCGTTGTTTCAACTTGCGATGCAATTTATAATTCCAGTCAGATCCGTTATGGATCTAATTTACATATTGGTTTCTGTGGTTTTTTCACAGGATTCACTGTAGAATAACAAGGCATAATTAATGTTTACAAAATAGTTGTTATGCGGGAAGGATTTCGACAAAGGAAGGTCCCGCAAAGCGACCGGGATAGAGAGAAAAAAAATTCCAGGCTCCACGTTGATGCGCCAATTGTTAGGGTGCCTCGATGTCGGCTTCTAAACCAACACCAGGGCCCAAAACACGTCCCTGACTAGCTCTCAGCGGGACTATGGTACTCTCTATTCAGGGGGGTGGGCAGCTCAAGGCTAGGGAACTTCTCTCCATCCTCCGGTGACCCACGGGATCCTCACTGGCCAACAATCCTCCCGCCGTAGCAGAATAATAACAATGTTAAATCATTTAGACATGTATTGTAAACTCAAACACATACATAGGTTTCTACAGTACAATTCAATTACAAGAAATGCAAATTACACAAACCTAGCTAAAGTGTTTAACTCTCTCTGACTCTCTCTCAAAACGAAACTCTCCGAGTCGTGATTTCCGCGGGGGCCCTACATTTCACTGAATTACGGACAACATTTAAGGAGGAAATCAAGATACAGCTTACATGTAGGTTGGCAGGAACCTCGTCTCATGTGGCAGCTTCATCAGGCACTTTCGTAGTCTAAATAGACCGAACTATAGTGGCAAAAGACTGATTCTACTCAAAAGTATTTCAATAATACATCGCGGCCCCATTGAATTGGGTCCGCCGGCTACAAGTGAGCCGCGAGCGTGCGTTCTCAAAGGCGCTCAGATCTCTTCTGTGGCGAGCGCAGCGGGAATGCCGAGTGGCAGGGCACGGGGGAGAGGCAAGGAGAAACAGGATACGGGGCGGGGAGAGGCGGCGGCCGAGCCGTGTGGACTTGTGCTGCGTTCTGTGCTCTCGTATTTACTCGCTTCAGGGGCGTATCGTAACATAATGTAGTGGTTTACACAAAGGTATTTGTTTTAATTAAATCAATAATAACGCCACAAAGTTTATATGCGAAGTTTGAGGAAGTTCTTAGGTTTTTGAAGTCAGAAGTGATTCTAGTGATGAAACCAAGTAGTTTGGGAGATTTATTAACAAACAACAATTAACAATGTTTTTGAAGTCAGAAGTGATTATATGTCGTGTTACCAAGTAGTTTGAGAGATTTATTAACAATCACATATGTGTTACAGAAAAGAAAGCTTACTATCTAGAAATACAGCTAGGTCTTCAATAGATGGAACACTATTATTTAGTTTGTATTCGAAAACAATCGGTTTTTCAGCTCTGTAGAAGGAGATAATTTTGCACTTATCGACATTTAGTTCCAAGAAATTCATTTCACTCCAATCAGTGAATGAGTCAATATCTGATTGGAAAAGAGGGTGGTCATGGTAGTTTTTGTTTATTTTTAGGATCTTATTGTCATCTGCAAAAAGCCAGAATATAATAAATAAGTTGACAAGAAGCGGGGCTAGATGTTCTCTTTGATGTACGCGCGGGTTGGTACTTCAATAATAAAAGTAACAATGTTATTTATTTTCTCTTTGTTTTCCATAACTTAAATCAGAATTAAAGAAGATAACAAAGGGTTTCGCATACCTATAGCACGTAGCTTGGCCATAAGGATCGAGTGGTTTACTTTGCCAAAAGCTATAGAAAAGTCAGTAAATAGAACTTTCACCTGTGATTTATCTTTTAGGCCGTTGACGATGGTGTTGGTGAAGGAGAGTAATCCCAATCACCAGATCTAAAGCCATGCTATTCCTGAATCAGTACAAATTTGAAAGTAGGTGTTATTTTCTTTGTGATTATTGACTCAAAGATTTTAGGAATTTGAAATAAAAATCGATATATCTAGGTCTATAGTTTTCTACGTTCGACTTGTTATCCTATTTAAAAATAGGTCTTATATAAGAAACTATCCAGTAGTCAGGGAAAGTGGCAGATGATAGTGATAAGTTGAACAATAAACAAATTGGCTAAGATACACTAGATTTACATTCTTTTAATAATATTTCTGGTATACCATCATGACCAGTGCTTGTTTTGCTTTGAATATTTTTTAAGTAGTTGAAGACGTCTACAAGTGTGATTTCGCAATTATTAAGGTCAATAGTATTAGCATTATAGTTAAGTGGAGGGACGGTGCATGTGCTGTCAGAATAGACGGAGAAGAAGTGTTCAGCAAAAAGGTCGGCAATATCGAAATCGTTGGTAGCGTGAGTTTCGTTAAATAATAAACTTGAAGGGAGATCATTATCAATACTTTTTTGTTAAACAAATTTCCAGAATTATTAAGGGTTAAGATTTAATTTAGTCTTAGTGATCTCAATATAAGATTTGTAGCAGATCCGCGTCTCTCAGCGGCTTGGCGGGCAGAATAGTCAGGAAAACCAGTGTTGTGTGTGGCCGGTTTCCTGAAGAACTCACAGGTGGTACATGTTGGTGGCTCATCAAGGGTCGGCAAGCATCTCGACTGCGTCCAGGTTTTCCAAAATGAGAATAACTAGGCGTGTCTACGTTACATTTCGACGCCGTGTGGCCGTAAAGTTGTCAATGTCCATTCAATGGGAGATGTTCCTGAGAACAAACCGCTCATGTAATGCAAAATAAAGGTACACATTGTTTGCCGACGATACTGTCTTAATATTCGAAGACGAAACATTGCAATCAGTTATTAACAAAAAAATTTAACAAAACAAAAAACGACTTCAAAAAATGCACTAAAAAGTTAAAAAAATAATTTCGTACGATTGTTATTTTTGGAATCGGTGTCAGTCAAGGTACATACATAGGTAGTTAAAGGTGAGATGTGGAGATCTTGGTTGAAACCGACTCCAAAAATAACAATCGTACGAAATTATTTTTTTACTTTTTAGTGCATTTTTTTAAATCGTTTTTCGTTTTGTTAAATTTTTTGGTTTTTTTTTTGATTTTTAGTGACGAGCGTGCATAAAGAAGTTTTACTTCAAAAAATGATTCATGGAAATCTGTTGACGTAATATTGAGTTATTCGTTCATTTGTCGCGCACATACTTATTGCAAATTTAAAGACATATATGGTTTTCTCATGGATCGCATTGTCAGAACTGGACCAAATTAAAATGGGACCACACGGGAAGTACCAGTTTTATAATAATAAAAAAAACATCAATATCGGTTCACCCAATCGAAAGTTCTGAGGTAACAAACATAAAAATCAAATTATTTTAGGTTTTAATGGTTTTAGCACAATACGCTTTAAAATATAAAGGTAAATTTATTGTTCGCGCCAGTACATATTTAATTAGAATATATATAAATAGTTTTGTCGATAAACAAAACCAAAACTTTCAAGAAAGGCTGAAAAATACAATATTGGATTGAGTCACCTATACAAAATTGAATTTTTCAGCCTTTTATGGCAGTACTTATTCACAACACTTTCTCACGCGTATGGTATCCCAGATGACCGGCACTAAATGTCACCGATTGCCCCGAGATGCGATCATATTATTATTCCGCTTCTAGTACTCGATCCATCCGGTTGCACGGCAATTTTACCTCACTACCAGTTTGTACGCGAATGTATATTCGTTGTAAATAATATTTTAAATAAAACTTAATATCGTGGATAACTAAGTGTTTTCAATTAAACATCATCATTATTATAAGCCTGAACACAAGATCACGGCTTGGAAGTGCCGTGATCTCAAGGAGCATTTTAACCTCAATATCGGTAAGGTATGAAGGCAATCCTGCCTGACGTGGAGAGGATCTCCTCATCAAACACTCTCCATCCACTCATACATCAACTAACAAACTCTTCCAACATTGGTGACCCCGAGAATTTCTAATGATGATGAACACTGCCCATACGGAGGATTGAGTACTGGAATGCGGAATCCTGGACACCCCAATCTTGTGAGTAACATTTCAATTTTTTAACTTAAATTCAGTAGGTCCAGTATGTACATTAGAATCATATGAAGATAAATCAGTAAAGAACATCATTGTCCAACATTGTTCATTGGTTATTGTCCACCAAATTCAGTAGCGTACGAAAATACCTACATCCCGCTACTACTTTCTTAATAATGCTTCCCCCACAACTCATTACTTGTTTATGTGGATAGTATATTGCGGGTAAATATCAATTTCAGATAAACAAGAAGCCCAGCAGTTAAGGCAGAGTATCCTAACCAACAGACACGATTTTGCAGACAGACCCAGGTACCCGAATGCCATATACCCGGATGCCATATACCTGGAGATCCTACACCCGACCCCACAGCATCCACCCCAGATCGGAGTAAAGCAAGTAACGCAAATTCAACTTCTCACAGTGATCTTTGTTATAATTGATAATCCGAACATTTCGACGAAATTTAGCAACCCAGCGAGAATAGGCAAATATTGTTACACGGTATAAATTTTTAAACTGCACTGCCTCAAAGCATTAATACAATTACAATTACAATATATGTGTACTAACATTTCAACGCAAAGATAAGGGATTTGTAAAAGATTTTGGATATCATCAATTTAACTTTTCAGACCTGGATTAGATTTATTGTTATTTTGTTTTATGCACAATTTTGATAATTTTATCTGCATACCTACACGGTCTATCAGTACTTCTACTGCTTTCGCCATTGCCTATCACTTGCCATATTACAACGACAATATGCCGCTAGAAGAAACAGCATCAGGAACCAGCGCCAATTACACAATAATGGATCCAGTCATAAACTCCGTATCAGTTAAGCTACCCCCCGTCTGGTGTGACAACATACAGCTCTGGATTGCCCAGGCAGAAAGCCAGTTCTCCAACTCAAGAATCAAAGATGACACCACGAAGTACAACATTATTGTCGCCTCCCTGGACATCGAAACCCTCAGGACCGTCAGCGATGTCGTCATCAAGCCACCAGCAACGGACAAGTACTCTACCCTAAAAACTGCACTCATCACGAGGTTGCAAGATTCCGAAGGAAAACGTCTCACCCGACTACTAACCGGATTACAGTTGGACGACAGGAAACCATCCGGACTACTTCGATTGATGCACGAACTCGCCGGTCCCGAGCTTGCTGAAAGCGCAATCATACGCACGTTATGGCTACAAAGACTTCCTCAACATGTACAAGCCATATTGACCGCACGGACAGACGACAATCTACTACAACTTGCGTCAGCAGCCGATAAAATCCTGGAAATCTACCAGACGACCGAGTGCGGAGCGATAAACAAAAATCAACGTAGAGATAACAATTACAGAGAAGATCCCGACATCACTTCCGTTCTTCAGAGCCTACGTGAACAAATTTCTGGACTATCTCTAGAAGTCAAACAACTAAAGTCAAGTCGCAGAGACAGTCATAGCCCCGTACATCATTTTTATAATCGGCGTAATCCTAGCCCCCGCCGAGAATGGCGTCATCCATCGACACCGTACTCAAATGCCGACCGCCAACATCGACCCCGGTCGAACGACCGAACGGACAATAACAATGAACTTCACAAAACAAACGACTACTGCAGAAACCATAAAAAATTCGGGGAGAAAACATTCAATTGCATTCAACCATGTACTTTCAAGAGCAACAAGTCGGGAAACGCCAAAGGGAACGCGCAGTAGAGGCATGCGACCGTTCTCAGAATTCCTACCGCCTCTTCGTTTATGAGCTTGTGTCACGACAAAAATTTTTAATCGACACAGGAGCTGATGTTTCAGTGCTACCGAGGACACACCGAATGGCTAAAAACACCATCACTACAGATACATACCGAATCCCACTGTATGGCGTCAACGGATCTCCCATAAAAACCTACGGTTCCCGGACTATTGATCTGCAACTCGGCCTACGACGTGAAATAAAGTGGACATTCATCGTCGCCGACGTCTCAAGAGCAATTATCGGAGCGGATTTACTGCATCACTACAACCTGAGTGTCAACTTAAAAAATGCTACCTTGACGGACCAGTCCACGGGACGACAGATTCAAGGAGTAAAATCCCAAGGACCCTCATCCGGTATCTCGACGATATCTACAAGCCAGAAGTACCGGGATATATTAAATAAATACCCGTCATTAACTCGTCCCAACATGCAAATCCAAAACGTTCAAAAACATAACGTCACACATGTAATTGAAACACGGGGACCTCCCGTAACAGAACGAGCTCGCAAGCTGGCACCACATCTCCTAGAAGCTGCCAAAAAAGAGTTCAGGTACCTCATGGAGCACGGAATCTGCCGCCCTTCCAAGAGTAGTTGGGCGAGCCCATTGCACATCGTTAAAAAACCCAATGGAGAGTGGCGTCCGTGCGGGGACTACAGGCGCTTGAATGCAAGCACAATCCCCGACAAGTACCCAATCGCTCAACTTCATGATTTTTCACACAAATTGAACACAGCGAAAATATTTTCAACAATAGACCTAAAGAGAGCTTATTACCAGATCCCGGTGGAAGAAGCCGACATCCCTAAAACTGCAATCATCACTCCATTCGGATTATACGAATTTACAGCGATGCAGTTCGGACTGTCAAATGCAGCACAAAGTTTCCAGAGATTCATGCATGCTGTCACGCGTGACTTAGACTACTGTTTCACCTACCTGGACGACATCCTCATAGCCTCCAAAAACGAAGAGGAGCACAGGAAACACCTAGATGCCCTTTTCCAACGCCTTTCCGACAACGGACTAGTAATTAATTTAAATAAATGTAAATTCGGTTTGCCCATTGTTGATTTCTTGGGACACACAATATCGCCGGACGGTATTGCTCCCGTCAAAGAGAAAGTGAAAACCATCGTTGATTTTCCTCTACCCAAGACAGCCAAAGGTTTGCGTCGTTTCCTCGGGATGCTGAATTATTATAGAAGATTCTTGAAGAACTCTATCAACACACAAGCCAAACTCTTCGATTTCACGTCAGGATACAAGAAGAACGACAAGAGAATTCTCACTTGGACTCCGGAACTGACGGCCGCGTTCGAAGAATGCAAAACCCAGCTGGCCAACGCTACCCTGCTAGCGCATCACGACCCCAAGGCGAAAATCGCCATAATGGTGGACGCCTCTGACCTTGCGATTGGCGCATCCCTACAACAACTTAATAACAACGAATGGCAACCCTTAGGATTTTTTTCTCGTAAATTCACTTCTGCCCAATGTAAATACAGTACATTCGACCGAGAACTGACAGCAGTTTACGAAGCAATAAAATATTTTAGGAATGACATAGAAGGTGGGAACTTCACAATCTACACTGATCATAAACCTATAACATTTGCGTTCAGCAAGAAACGCGCCTCAAGTTCCCCGCGACAAGAGAGATAACTTGATTTCATTGCCCAATTCACCACTGACGTTAAACACATTTCCGGTCATCTAAACACGGTAGCAGACACGCTGTCTCGTATAGAAGAGATAAACAGCCCTCCAGATATCAAAATAATAGCCCATCAGATATCGATTACAGACATATGGGATTAGAGCAGAGTCACGACGACGATCTAATTAAGGCACTTGAGGACTCCTCCCTTGTCTTAAAAAAAATGATAATTCCCAACACGAATGAATTATTATGGTGTGACATCTCTACAGGTCGTGTGAGACCTTTCGTTCCTCAAAGTATGAGAGAACAAGTAATAAGTAGCGTGCACAACATATGTCACCCAGGCACCACTGGTACCGCTAATAGCGTACGTCAGAGATTCGTCTGGCCCAAGATGTCAAAGGATATCAAAACCTTCGTCAAACATTGTGTCGCTTGTCAAAAAGCCAAAATATCACGACACACAACTGCACATCCAGCAACATATCCACCTCCCGAAGATCGATTCCGAAACATCCACATTGACTTGGTCGGTCCACTGCCAGCTCGCAGTGAGTATAAATATCTCCTAACAATAATAGATAGATACACTCGCTGGCCAGAGGCAGTTCCCCTAAAGGATATGACGGCAGAGACGGTAGCGACCGCTCTAACCACACAATGGATTGCTCGACACGGAGTACCGGAAACAATCACTACGGACCAGGGACGACAATTCGAGTCAGGCCTGTTCAAGAGCCTCACGCGGAAATTCGGAATCAAGCAGACACGAACCACTGCCTACCATCCACAGGCAAATGGCATAATAGAAAGATGGCACAGAACACTTAAAGCATCTCTTATGGCTTATAGCAACCCGGACTGGTTGGAAAACCTCCCACTAATACTTCTTGGTCTTAGGTCCACCGTTCGCGAAGATCTGAAATGCTCACCCGCAGAAATCACCTACGGAAGAACATTGAGATTACCATGTGATTTTTTTACTACAACTCCCCGCGAAGAACCTGACACCTACATAAGAAGACTGCAAGAAAGGTTTGAAGAAATCAAGCCTACTCCCACTAGTAACCATAGCAATCGAAAATTTTTTGTCCACAAAGATTTACCTAACTCGTCACATGTTTTCCTTCGCACAGACGGCGGAAGAAAATCACTCGAGGCTCCCTATGACGGACCTTATGAAGTTCAGGAACGAGACGACAAAACATACGTTATAACTATCAATGGAAAACCTAAAAGAGTTTCGGTCGACAGACTCAAACCTGCATTTTTCCAAAATTCTGAGGAAATGCCGCAAAAAACGGCAAGCACACCGCCCACAATAACAACAAGAAAAACACGCTGTGGAAGACACGTACATTTTCCTGAAAGGTACCAGTCGTAAAAGTAATACTTGGCAATACTTCAATGAAGAAAGTTATCGTTTAAACAAATTAATTAGAAAACTTATATTGATGTATCTAAAATTTATTATACGATTTGTATCACTGTATCTCATAATTGATTAAAATTCTAATGCATTACTGTGAAATAAAACTAAGTTTATTTAGGTATTTAGCTAGCGAAACACCGCCCTATAAATTATTGTATTATTACGTAGTCAGTATTTCTAACAAATAATAATATTATATCAATTCATTTTCGTATCCCGAATTCTGAATAGTATACATACTACATTTTATTTGTAAATAACTAATTAAAAAGATTAGTAAGGTATATCAAATTTAGCAAATAAGTTATCCAAACTGTATATAATTTCTGTTAATTTCCGATCTCCATTAATTTTACGTAGTGTTATCTTATTAAAAAGAAGCCACATATTAGATCGGACCGTCATAAATGCTAACCAAACTGTATTTGTTTAACAATAACAATATAATAAATAATAATTAGACATTCCAATACCACTGCGGAGGTACTTACGTACCTAAAGTCAGGTAATAAACAAAGACAGCACTTGGAATTCGAATTATTATTTTCCCTCGATTAAAAATGAATTCACTCCTTAGTCTAAGATTTATAAAGTTAATTTCGAATAATAAGGTTCATGTATTTTATTTATATTTTAATATTACGCATAGTTATGTTTACTTTCGTTGAAATTGTATAAACGCATAATAAGTATGTACCGAGTCAGCCAGCAGCTACTCGCCTTTGCAAATAATCACCATTACGCATTCTAGCAGTACCTACCTACCTCAACACTATATGTCTAGTCGTAAGAAGGAACAAGTAATAATAATTTTAATCGGTCAATACCGACTGAGAAATAGGTACTTACTCCTATTACTAACGATAATTAGGACTTGTAAACAAATAACATATTAATTTTAAGACGTTCAAACATTTTGTAACTTTTGTTATTTTTTCTTTTTTATAAGCATGTTATGTTCTAAGTTAATGATGTAAATTTAGCATTGTTCACAAAACTACTTATGTTAAAAATTATATTTTCAAGTATGTAAAACATTGTTTATATTTTGTATATATGTATATCTCAGACACATACTAAACCCTATTTAGGTGTATATAATTATTTTCTTTTCGAATGCCATATTTTGTAATTCGCGTGCAACGCTAGTGGGGAGGTATATGGCAGTACTTATTCACAACACTTTCTCACGCGTATGGTATCCCAGATGACCGGCACTAAATGTCACCGATTGCCCCGAGATGCGATCATATTATTATTCCGCTTCTAGTACTCGATCCATCCGGTTGCACGGCAATTTTACCTCACTACCAGTTTGTACGCGAATGTATATTCGTTGTAAATAATATTTTAAATAAAACTTAATATCGTGGATAACTAAGTGTTTTCAATTAAACATCATCATTATTATAAGCCTGAAGTGCCGTGATCTCAAGGAGCATTTTAACCTCAATATCGGTAAGGTATGAAGGCAATCCTGCCTGACGTGGAGAGGTACTCTCCATCCACTCATACATCAACTAACAAACACTTCCAACACTTTGTTGAAAGATTATGGTTTGTTTATGGACAAAAATATTTATTTATATTATAATTAAATATGTACGGGCGCGAACAATTATTTTACCTTAATATTTTAAAGCGTAACGTGCAAAAAAGCATAAAAAACCTAAAATAATTTGATTGGCGCTATCTGTGAATGCGTAGATTATAACGCACGTGACATTTAACCTTAAGAAGAATTCGGTGAATGCGTAAATGAAACTGGTGTGGTTCAGTACCTCCAAAAAGGTTAAGAACCACTGGGCTAGCACAAACCTCCTCTCACTTAGCATCGACAAAATGCAAAAGTAATGTACCCAACAACTATCCTAAACCAATCATTCGTGATCACTCAATTTACACACTCCAAAAACCACACGTAATATTAATTGCACGTGGTCTACCCTTAAATCTCAAAGGTAGTTAAATATTTGGAAATAATCACAGACAACCAAATATGTTGGCAAGCCCATATTAGTATGACACAGTAAAAAAAACTCCGTAAACTCTACCATATAATCTCGTCCCTTAGGTCTATCTTAGATTTATAGACTCTAAGAAGCGTATACTTTGCCCTTTTCTAATCCATAACGACATACGGTATAGTGGGATGGGGTGGTTGTGCTGAATCCATTATCAATCCAATTATAACAGTTCGAAAATTAATATTGAGAATTATATTTAAATGTCAACCTACAAATGAACTCCATCCCTCAGAACTATTTGCTAAAATCAGGGTCTTAGATATTCGACAGTTATTTACCAAGATAAGCCTTTGTTATGTACGGAAAAATTATCTACTGATGGCTTCACAACATATCCCGCTTTTCATCAAACCTGGGTTGCGATTCCCTAAAACTAAAACCTCAACCGCTCAACGAAAATTCTGGTTCATCGCTCCTAAAATATAGTATAATGCTTTGAGTACTGTCACAAAGTCAAATAATTCTAAATCCCTTTTTCCTGCCCGTTTAAAACATAAGATATTTGAGAGGGGACGAGCTTTCTTCAAACAATTCATAAGTTCTTAACACTATTAAAAAAAAAATTACTTACTCTAGCATACTTTTTTTCCAATTTCTTTCATAGAACGAATTTCAAATGTGACCATAAACGTGTAATCTTGTAGATGAACACCTACCAACATTTATTTATATTATCTTTAAAGTATTATTAAGTAGTTAGTATCTATTATTTTAAGTATAATTTTTTTTTCAACTAAATTTTAATTTTTATTTTTGGTTTTAGTTTAATTTATCTTTTTTTTATTATAAAGAATAAGTTATACAATATTACAAGAAATAAAACAAAATAAAATATGTATCATAGAAAAAAGAGAAGTCTCAATGAACTACTTTTAAGTGGTTTGCCAATGGGTGCTTTTACTTTGAGGTTTAAAAAATAAAACTTATTATGCAGTTAGAATTTTTTTTTGATAGAGTCTAATACAAATTATTTCTTTCGGCGAGCCAATTTTTCAATAAAATATTGTTTTTACATTATTTATTATCTTTTTATATTTATTCTTCTTCCTATTTTATCTGTTTTTACAAAATAATATTTTATAGTTCTTATGAAAATTATTTCATTTAATATCACCACAAAACAGGCATAATCTTAGTGTGGTAGCTAAAAAAATGACAAAAAACTCTAACTTATAAAAAATTATTAAATAATAAAAAAATATTTATATTTATTTACGCCCTAGTGGGCTTTTACACGAATATGAGGAAATTTATACTCAGAATATTAATTTTTGTGTTACTAAACTAATAAAACAGAATAAATAATAATGCAATCATCATCGTAATGTATAGAACATCATAACAGAGATTAAAAGAAATGAAATAGTATGAGAAGTACCTACTTATAAAAAACTAATACAATTTAGCTTAAAATAAAGTGCAATGTGTAAGAGCTAGTTAGTAGGTATAAACAAACAGTTGTTTATGTATATTATTGTAGGATAATAAAACAGAACTGAATAGAACAGAAAAATAAAATAAAATAAGGATGTAAATTACTAGTAAAGTTTTTAGATGAGAGAAGGTTTTATGAAAATAACAAAAATAATAAAAGTTATTTATTAGCAGTTGAAAATTGCATAACTGGCAACACCAAATATATATCTATAAATTCACAATTTTTAATCGCAAGGCTATGAATTTTTGGAATTGGTCTATAAATAGAGTAGTTAGTTTTGAGGTTATTGTTACATTTGAAAATATATATAATATATATCTATATTTCTTATGTTTTGCCAAAAAACGGTATCAATTTTTTTAAAGTGAAAACTTCTGTACCACCGTTGTGATTTGAAACTTCTGTACCACCGTTGTGATTTGAAACTTCTGTACCACCGTTGTGATTTGAAACTTCTGTACCACCGTTGTGATTTGAAACTTCTGTACCACCGTTGTGATTTGAAACTTCTGTACCACCGTTGTGATTTGAAACTTCTGTACCACCGAACTGTGATTTGAAACTTCTGTACCACCGTTGTGATTTGAAACTTCTGTACCACCGAACTGTGATTTGAAACTTCTGTACCACCGTTGTGATTTGAAACTTCTGTATCACCGAACTGTGATTTGAAACTTCTGTACCACCGTTGTGATTTGAAACTTCTGTACCACCGTTGTGATTTGAAACTTCTGTACCACCGAACTGTGATTTGAAACTTCTGTACCACCGTTGTGATTTGAAACTTCTGTACCACCGTTGTGATTTGAAACTTCTGTACCACCGTTGTGATTTGAAACTTCTGTACCACCGAACTGTGATTTGAAACTTCTGTACCACCGTTGTGATTTGAAACTTCTGTACCACCGAACTGTGATTTGAAACTTCTGTACCACCGTTGTGATTTGAAACTTCTGTATCACCGAACTGTGATTTGAAACTTCTGTACCACCGTTGTGATTTGAAACTTCTGTACCACCGAACTGTGATTTGAAACTTCTGTACCACCGAACTGTGATTTGAAACTTCTGTACCACCGAACTGTGATTTGAAACTTCTGTACCACCGAACTGTGATTTGAAACTTCTGTACCACCGAACTGTGATTTGAAACTTCTGTACCACCGTTGTGATTTGAAACTTCTGTACCACCGAACTGTGATTTGAAACTTCTGTACCACCGTTGTGATTTGAAACTTCTGTATCACCGAACTGTGATTTGAAACTTCTGTACCACCGTTGTGATTTGAAACTTCTGTACCACCGAACTGTGATTTGAAACTTCTGTACCACCGAACTGTGATTTGAAACTTCTGTACCACCGAACTGTGATTTGAAACTTCTGTACCACCGAACTGTGATTTGAAACTTCTGTATCACCGAACTGTGATTTGAAACTCGATGAAATGAAAAAGCGACACTAAAAAGAGTCAAACACAGGATTTGATAGAACTGCGAGCGAATGAGATAGAACAATTGGTCTCCTCCTTGTGCGGTGCGGATAATTTTCTGAAGTTTCACTTGAAATTCGTGTGAACTTCACACTTGTATACTTTTTATTAATTATTTTTAACTGCAAAATGTGAGCTAATAATATGATAACGTTTAAATTTTTAAATTTTTAAAATAAAAAAAAAATTAATTTAATCGTTTATTTTTCCTAGTTTTACATTATTTTAAGTAACATATTTTTAAAATTATAAGAGTTATGGGACCCACTAAGGCGCAGCCTGTATGTTGGTAATGTAGTTAAATATATTTCGTTGTACCTACCGAGGAAAAATGGAACATTGTATGTTAAGCAAAATATATAATTTAACTTTATCTAACTAGTTTGTACAATAGTGAAACAGTGTAATAATAAGTGTGTATAGTGTAATAATAAGTGTAAAGTTTGTGTGAAAAAATAAAAGTGATATACATTATAAAAATAAAGTTTCCACATAAGCCATATTTTTAACTCTTTTAGGTATTGGGGAAGTTTAGTTGCCACTTGAATATTTTTTGGTAAAAGATTGAAAGTACGAGGTCCAATGAAATTGCTGTGCGTTTGTATTAGTGTTGGTTTTAAATTTATTTTCGATATAAGCAGTTTTAGTAAGTAAAAAAACGTAAGCTATTTGATTGAGCCTGACAATTCAATTCTTACAGAACAGCTGACCAAATGGGAAAAAATAAGAATTGTGCAGTTGTGATGTGAACTACACAAAAATAAGGAATTTATCATAAAATTTTTATTGGGCACTAAAAAAGTTTTTTATCAAACCCACAAACATCATCCAAAGTTTTGCGGTTTCTTCTGAAGAGATAAAGGAAAAATGTTTGTCGTTGAAAAATAATTTACAGTAGGTACATTTATAGTATTTTCAGTTTAGCACAAGTATTACAATTTCAATATTTGAGGCGGTTATAGGTACCGCCACCGAGGGAACTATTTTTCAATAACCAACACCTCTGCCATAAGTAACCCCAAGTGGTTCGTTACATTTGGTGACTTAGCAGCGGTGCCGGGGTTCATTGGGTGAGGTTTGTCGGGTCTTGGCGGCGTGGCAGTATGGCTGTCTGGATCGGGAGAAACTGGTTGAGAGAGACCTTTTGACCTCACCAGCAGGACTCTTAAACCCGACGCGACGACTTGCACCGCAGTGGGAGGGATGGATTCGTACGTCCGACAATCCTGAACAAACCGATTACCAAATTCTTATAAATCCCTTACACCTTTTTCCTTCATAGAACTTATCTCTTTTTACTTTCCTAAGAGTCCCCTCCACAAAGCATCTCCAAAGATTATTTTCCTAAGGCGGTAGAAGTGAAACCTCCAGAAAACTAAAGTAGACAAGAGTGGGGGGGGCTACGAAGCACCGCACAAAAAGGAGACCGATTATTCTACATCATGTTTGTCTCCTTTTAGTGTTGCTTTTTCGTTTCGCGGAGTTTTAAATCGTAACAGTGCTAAAGAAGTTTTCACTTAAAAAAATACATATTATTTGCCTGGCTTCTATTTTTATGTAAATTAAAACACTATATGTTCATGCAAATAAAATTTGTATTTGGACTAAATTTTCAAAACTATTTTATCTGTATCTTTTCAGAGAATGTGGATTTTCCGAAAAAAGGGGCGCAGAGCTACGACCGATGGTTCGTATGTTTTATTTTATTAATGTTATTTTTTTGGACTCATCATAAAAAAAACTGTCCAAAGACGCGAAACTAGCCGTCCATAATGTAGTGCTGGTACCTACCCTGATGTATGGCAGTGAGGCATGGAACTGGCAGAGGAAGGATGAAAGTAGACTGAATGCTGTAGAAATGAGATCCCTGAGGCGAATGTGTGGTAAAACCACGTACGATCGTGAGAGAAACGTGGATATCCGCAAATAATGCAAGGCGTAAGCGTAATGTGTAAGAAAGTAACTCACCGATTGTTTGGGCATGTAGAGCGAATGAACGAGGAAAGGAGTGTAAGGAGAATATATGATGCAAATGTGAATGGTAGAAGAAGTCGGGGACGCCCGAGGAAGACGTGGCACGACCAAGTGAATCAGATACTTGAGTCGGAATAATAGAAGAGCATGTATGAGACGATGTATGAATGTGAACGAAGCAAAGAGTGTGTGCCAAGATCGAGATGTGTGGCGGTCCGTCCTCTCTGCCTACCCCTGCGGGGAAACGGCGTGATGGTTAGTTAGTTAGTTAGTTATTTTTCTACTTTCACCATTAATTGGTACTCCAACGTCAATCAAAGATGTTCAAATAAAAAAATTTCAATTTCTTTGGTCCCAACCAATCCAGTCATCTGTGCTCACCCCTTGAGGTGATTTTTCACAAAAACGGCGCTATATAAATCGTCCAAATATTATTATTATTATTATTATTATTATTATATTCAAAGCACGCAGTATAAACCCTAGATGACACAGGGCGAGTTTACAAGCTACTATCTACTAAGTTTAAAAGCGGGTGAGATTGTCATGATGACACACAAAACTGTCCACTCGCTCAGTAGCTCGCGACATTTGTGTAGGGCTCGCACGTAGCTGCTAGCGCCAATAGCGGGAATAACGTGAACTAATTCTTCAGACAGTTGACAGTTATCAGCTGTTAATTGGAAGCCATATTGGAAACATAAATAAACCAATCACGAGTTGGCTAGTGGCAAGTAAAGTTGACGACCTTTCAACTTTTTTCATAAATTGTCAACAATCTGCTAGTTAGCAAGTAGCACGATGACACTGAACTAGTTTACCAACAGATAGTGAATTTCTCAGATAGTAGCTTGTAAACTCGCCGTGCGTCATCGAGGCTTAATGTTGGTCAGAGTTGAATACAAAATGACTCTCTTTCCTTGAGAAAATACCTATTTTGATAGGGGAAAAAACACAATTTTAGTACGGCCGCCATAGATCGCCCGAAGTGACTGGTGACTTTGTCCAGATCTTGGCGGCAGATACACCTGCCCACCAGATGGGTGGCGGGACGGATCGACCGGTTTAAGAAGAGCCTCTCTTGAAAGCAGCGGGAGGGAGGAATTCATGTGTCAGTTACTTCTAGACACACCGAATCCCAGATTCCTACCCACCCCTGATACATCTTTCCTTTCTAGAACTTCCCCTCCGTCCTTTCCTTAAAAAGACCCTCCACCCAGCATCTCCAAAGATATATACGTAAAAATGCATTCGTAACTTTCACACCCATGCAGAAAACGCCAAATTATCATCTTTTTGGTATAAAATCTTGATAAGTTAGACGAAATTAAGGAGCTTTTTGACAGAGGTAAAAATATGTATCCACCCCAAATTTTTATTGATTCCTATTTTCTGTGAAATGGCTAATTCAATCCATATGTTAACCTGTTTTACATAACCGTAGGTAATAGAAAATTGTAAGCGTAGCAGTGGCGTAGCTAGCATATGGATGGCACCCGGGGCGAATAACGTGGTGTCACCCCCCCCCCCCCCTTCCCCATTAAAGTTGAAAAACGCAAATATCGACTGCATAAAAAAATGGTCCGTCCTAGAGGGGGTATTGTGTAATGTTATTAATTGTGTAATGTAATTAATTGTGTAATGCAATAGTGGGATGGTTTGATGCTCTGTGGGGAACCCGCTTGCACAGCGCGGGTGGAAACTGTGCACCCTAAAGTTAAAGCTTAGACATACTTCGTTTGTATGGAAACACTATGTTATGAAACAAAACATGATTTTTAATTCAATGGCATAAACCAGAGATGAAAAAAAATTGTCAATAAATTGTGCAATCTAATGTAATCGTGTAATGTAATATAATTGTGTAATATAATTAATTGTGTAATGTATGTAGAACTTACAGAGCACCTCGTCCCCGAACAAGAGCCGATGCCGGAGACTTTGGTAAACGAGGCCTTCGACTCCGCAGAGGAGAGCGGCCGCGAAGTGAGCACCAACACCGCCACCGACAGGAGCGGCGGCGTCCTACTAGACATGGACATGGGGGAACATTTGTCCGCGAGCACTTCTTCGCAGTCTACAGAGGAAGGTTAATTATTTTTAACTTTTATTTATATTTATATTGTAACTTTAAGATTTATATTTACACTGGGGATCCAATTCTAAGGAAATCAAGTTGGGTAAGTCTGGGGGAGTTGGCAATAGATTTTTTTTGTATTTTTTCTTTCTTTAGTAGTGTAGCTAATAAAATTACATTGATTATTGGATTAATTAAAAAAAAAATTTTAACATAATTCTTCAGTTGTACATTTATGAAAATAAAAAAAGGCAACCGCAAATCTTTTTTTCTACATTACCCCACACAGGAGGCTCGGGGGAAAATAATTCCCCTCTTCTTTGCGGGGATGCTGTGTGGAGGGTCTTTTTTGGAAAGGAAGGAGAGGAAGTTCTGGGGAGGAAAAATATACGAGGAGTGGGTAGGATTCTGTGGGTCAGTCTCTTCATGAATCTATCCCTCCTCCTGTGGTGCAAGGCAATGTTCTAAGCGAATCTTGCTGGAGAGATCAAAAGGTCTCCCTCATCCAGTCTCTCCCGATCCGGCCTACCACGCAGTTAATGGGCATACGCATCCGCCGCCAAGATCCGGACAAACCTCATCCTGTGAACCCGGGAACTCCTGCTAAGCCACAAAATGTAGCGAACCACTCGGGGTAACCTATGGTAGGAGTTTTGATATAATAAATGGTTCCTGGGGCGACGGTACTTTATGCCAGCCTCCCAAATTCCGGAGTATCCGGTAGAGATGCCATATTACTACGGGATTGATAACAATAGCTACTATAGTCGTCTTGTCCGTTCCCTCGCCTTTTCATTGGTTACTTTATTTTTATCCTCACGGCCGCATGTATGGCTCATATTACAAAATTCTGTACATGCTGCGCATATAAGCAAAATATTTGGAGCACAACTTACACTGTATCTAGTCTTTCATTATTTGCAGATTTGTAGTAGGTAGTTTTCTCTGCATTCATTAAACATCATCATTGCCCCTCCGCCAGTTGCCATGAAGACCCCCACTTACATGCGCTCAACCGGTAGGTATAGTTAGGCATCGGAAAAAAAGAAACCAATTAAAGAGTCTCAAATGCCAAAGCAAGGAGCCGCAAACCCCAATGCAAAGAGTCGTAAACGCCTATGCAAAGAACCACAAAAGCTTATAGTCACATATGCCCATGCAAAGAGCCGCAAATGCCCACGCAAACAGTCCCAAACGCCTAAGCCCAGAGATGCAAACACCTATGCAAAGAGTCGCAAACGCCCATGCAAAGAATCGCAAACGCCTAAGCAAAGCGCCGCAAACACCTATAGCCGAGGTCTACCAACCACCGACCTAGTACATTTTTATATTAATTATCTAATAATTCATTTCTGAAAATAGCGTTATTCCACTTGTGCGTTATTACCTACTATAGTTTTACTGTCATTCGCAATTTTTGTAAACTTTAAAAAAGTTGCAACTCCTTCTATTTTATGTCTAAAAAAGTGTAAATCTCAGTTTATATTGTACCTCTTTAACTCCTTAGGACAACCAAAATTTTAAATTTAGTAGTTTATCTTGCTCTTGTACAGTCGGAGTTTTATATACATATAGGTATATATTTTTAAACGAAAGACAAATATTCCCGGGTTACGAATAACCCGACAATATTTGAAAATCTCCTACTACCACCACAGTATATGTAAAATGTTGCTTGAGTCGTGATGGAAGACTAAGCCAATCGAGGAATCGAACACGGAACGTCTGGGTGGGACCCAAACGCATTGCCCACTCAACCACTGACCGGTCAAAACCGGCCAGTTGCATGGCGAAAATTTTATGAGACTAACGTATACGATAGTAATAACACAAATATGATTATCAAAAAAGTAAGAGATTTTCTAACTAGTGAACTATTTACAAATTAAATTAAAATTAAAATTAAATATATATATGTACCTAGTTGTAAATTTATTGGTGCACAACATACCCTAGCGAAAGTAGCGTAGGTTGAAAGTTAAGAATCCGATTTCGAGTACTTCGACGCCGCGCCTTATGCTAAACCATTTTCACACGTAAAGTTTGTTACAAAGCTATTGTCGTGTAGCCCGCCGCCTGGATTTCTATATTTTCACCAATTATATCACATATAGGAGAAGCATATTCAAGATGACTACGAACATAGGAGTAGTATAATATTTTGAAGGTTTGGATATTGGTGAACTCTTTTCCAATACGGAAAAAAAATCCTAACATGCTCAAGGATTTCTTAACAATAACAACCACATGTACAGGAAAAATCACAGGATCCACTAGTACAGGAAAAAATCGAAATCGGAATTCACGCCCTTTTATGGGAGGAGTTTAAAAATACTTGAGAAAAAGCTTTTGGAAAGGTTGGAAAAGATATTTGAGATTTTTTTTTTTACATGTTGATCTCGTAAAGGCCTGTAAAAAACATTAATTCCTTTTTTATGCATTGTTTATAGCAATAAAACGGAATTTTTAAATTGATTTCACGAAAATAAGCGGCGCGGAGCATAACACGACCGCTCTCCGCTCCGTTCGGAGGAGTAATGACGGAAGACAGGGGGGCGGCTGCCAGTCGTTCTTCGGTGGACGGTATAAGGTTCACTTTGATATAGCAAATTTGTCGACTGCCGTATTGTCGTCGTGATGTCAAAAATACCAACGCGAAAATGCATATTATATTTTATTTTGTGAGGTTCGGGCGTAAATATCATTTTTTTTCGCGATAATTATATAAGAAACTGAATTTGCCACATTATGCAATTAAACCATATCCGAAAAAGTGTTTATAAGTAGGAGAGTTTTCAGTTAAAAATGTTTTTTATAGACCTAATACTTTATTTTTTTCTAAGCTTATTAAAAGACTTATTAAAAAAAATGACCGATATTTTTAAGGGCCAAAGTATGTTCTACACGCAGTATTTAATTGAAGCATCTATAATACTTCTAAACGGTCAAATTTTCAAAACTAAAACATACGATTTTGTATGATTTTGCATTATTTAGTATGGCTTCATCTTATTGTCAATAAGAACACCGAGGTCTCGAATTTGATCGAGTTTTTTTTTTTTTTTACATTAACTCCACACAGGAGGCCCTGAGGAAAATAATTTCCCTCAGGGCCTATGTCATCTTTGAAGATGCTGTATGGAGGGTCTTTTTGAGGAAAGGAAGGAGTGAACATGGGTCTTGAAGAGACCCATGTTGTAGGAGGGAGGAAACACAGAGGCCGGTAAATCGTTCCACATCCGAGCTGTTGAACTCAAGAACGGGTCGTTTATGAGTCGTAAAAACGACCCGTTCTCATGTGACTAATGTCAACCGTGTACAAATGTTGGGCGCGTGTTTGGCGTGTTTCCCGACTATGCACCGGTGCCGAGGGGATCAACGACGCTAGTTCCTCGGAGCATTTTCCATTGTAATACCGGTAGAACAAGGACAGCATTCCCACCTGACGCCTGTGCTCTAAAGATTTCAATCCGTCTGTTAAGATGTAAGAATCTATCAAACGGACCGCCCGTTTCTGTCCAGTGTCAAGGGTTTTTTAAGGTATTTTTGAGCTCCAAACCAGAGGTGGCTGCCAAATTCAACCGTGGGGCGCACTTGCGATTTGTACAGGGTTAGCAGTTGTGTACTATTAAAGTATCTGCGGTCCCTGTACAGTACGCCCAGTTTCTGAGAGGCTAACTTAACTCTGGTTTCGATGGAGCCCCCATACCTGAGCTGGTCACTTAGAGTTACACCAAGCGTATCAATGGAGGTCCTGTTCGGAAGAATGCTTCCGTTGAAGGAGACAAGTGATTGACTGTTTGTAATATGATAATCTTGTTTGATTGTTTTTTTGTAAAGGTAATAACATAACATTTGGCGGTATTCGTGTTGAGATAGTTGACAGTACAATAATTATTAAGTCTATTAAGATCTTCTTGAAGTTTGCATTATTTATTCTTTATTTAGATGATACTGCATAATAATAATAATAATACTGTATTCAGTACTAATATGATAATGCATCAAGCATTATAGATTCTTTATTTAGGTAGGTACCTACCTACCGTTATTTTATTGTATATATTCTCAATAAAAAGCCTTTGTTTTTTTGAAGTGAAAACTTCTTTTAAGGCGTTATGATTTGAAACTCGATGAAACGCGAGAGCGACACTAAAAAAGACAAACACACACATCTGTAGGATTTAGCCTGCGAGAGAATGTGACAGACTAATCGGTGTCCTCTTTATGTGGTGCTTCGAAGCATTTCGGAATCCTTTTTGCGCGGTGCTTCGTAAAATAATATATTATGTAAAATATTTTTTAAACTTGGTAACAATATTATGATAAATAAACCCTACAATTATCCTACTCCTGATACTCTTTATTTTCATTCTCTCGAAGTTTAGTCTAAGATTTCACTTCTACCGCGTGTGAACTGCACATACATTCTTTTTATTATATTTAAAAACATGGTTTTTTCACCCCTGACCATGCTTTATTTTTGGGACATGATAACAATGCTTTGCATGATAGTATTTTGTATTTGTTTTTTCTTTGTTGGTTTCAGAACCCTCTGCCTCTGCGCCCCTGCACCAGGAGACCCGGAGCCGGACCCGGACCTGGCTGGCGGCGTGCTTGTCGTTTTTGCGGTACTGCCTGGACCCCCAAAGCCCGATGCATAGCGCCATCATTGTGGGAGTGTTGGTGCACGTGCTGGTGGGAATAATATTATTCGCCCTCTTTTGGAAGAAAACCTGAACATGTCGCCAATGGCGGACTAAGCCCGTCAGAGGCCCGGGCGGCGCCGCAAAGCTGAATGAAACACAAGACCTCTAAGTCTATAATATTATTCGCCCTCTTTTGGAAGAAAACCTGAACATGTCGCCAATGGCGGACTAAGCCCGTCAGAGGCCCGGGCGGCGCCGCAAAGCTGAATGAAACACAAGACCTCTAAGTCTATAATATTATTCGCCCTCTTTTGGAAGAAAACCTGAACATGTCGCCAATGGCGGACTAAGCCCGTCAGAGGCCCGGGCGGCGCCGCAAAGCTGAATGAAACACAAGACCTCTAAGTCTATAATATTATTCGCCCTCTTTTGGAAGAAAACCTGAACATGTCGCCAATGGCGGACTAAGCCCGTCAGAGGCCCGGGCGGCGCCGCAAAGCTGAATGAAACACAAGACCTCTAAGTCTATAATTGCCAGATAATATATTGAATAGCCACACAAATTGCGAGGCGCAAATGACGCCGTTACAAAAAAATAAAAACATTGATTCGATTACACTTCTGCCCTAATGGTGGACACTCTAATGCTGTCAGATTTATTTTTTATTTTTAGGGCAAAAATAAATTCTTGATAAACTGTTCGTTAATAGATGGCGCTAATTTAATTATTTTTAGAAAAATACTTTTTGCAGGTTATGCGTAAAATATATAGATGAATGTTTATTGCGCGCATTCACACATGGTATATGAATATGAATAAATAGTTTTGTTTGTATAATAACTGAATTCTTTCAAGAAGGGTATACAAAAATATAACATTGTGTCGCTGATTCAATCAAATTAATGTATTTGTATGCCTTTCTAGAAAGAATAAGGTTTTTATTAAACTATTTATTTATATTTCGTATTTACAGGCGCAAATAAACAATAATTGTATTTTATAGCGTATCTGGCATCAAGGGTTTTATTCGCAAAATAATTAAATTACTGCCATCTACAAATAACTCACATCAAGTTAAATATTATTTTATTTTTATTTTAACTTTATGAGTAAAACTTCAAATTGCAATATTTAATTAAATGAAGACAATATATTATAAGCGAAACTCAATCGAAAATCTGGAAAAGATATTGGCACCTTTGGAACTAGTGAGAGGTCCTGGGTTCGAGTCCCAGATGTGTCAATATCTTTTTCTGATTTTTCTGTTTCCAGATTTTTGCTTATATTGTCTTCATTTAATTAAATATTTTTTGTATTACACCGTAACATTCCACAATACAAAAAAAAACAATTGAATTTTATATAAACATCCCAGTAATTATTATTAAGCCATATTAGGGAGGGGGGGGTATCCGGGATGGGGAGGAGAAGGTGGGTCGTAGGAGTAGAATGAGGGAGGGAGGTGACGGGGAAGGAGGAAAGGGAACGCGAGAAGTGAACGGGGACACATGAGGTGGCAGAGGAAGGGATTTCAAATAACCAAATTAGCGCCATTTATGAAAGAGCAGGTAATGAGTTCTTTTAAGTTTACCCTTTGGTTTTTTTCATGTCGAAAACTTAAATCAACCTGCCAACTTTGATAAGATGACCTCAGTTATCTAGATTAACCGACAAATGGAAAGTGAGCGAGAGAAATCAATATTGGAGAAACTAAAGATAAGTGAATTATGGTCTATACCCTTCTACTAATTGAGAAGTTTATCGGCCACCAGATTTTTAATGTAAATCGGGTTAAACGTCACGTACGTTATAATCCACGCATTCACAGATCTGATGGCACCAATCAAATTATTTTAGGTTTTAAATGCTTTTTGCACGTTACGTTTTAAAATATTAAGGTAAATTAATTGTTCGCGATCGTACATATTTAATAAGAATATAAATAAATAGTTTTGTCTATAAAGAAACCCAAATCTTTGAAGAAAGGCCGAAAAATAAAATATTGGATTGAGTCACCGATACAAAATTGAATTTTTCAGCCTTTCTTGAAAGATTTCGGTTTGTTTATGGACAAAACTATTTATTTATATTCTAATTAAATATGTACGATCTCGAACAATTAATTTACACTAATATTTTAAAGAGTAACGTGCAAAAAGCATTAAAACCCTATAATAATTTTATTGACGCCATCTGTGAATGCGTAGATTATAACGTACGTGACGTTTAAATCGTAGAATAGTTCATAATCTGCTCTTTCATAGATAGTGCTAGTTTAATTATTTTAGGTTAAAACACTTTTTGCAAGTTATGTTTTAAGATGAATGAATTTGCGCCCGTACACAGGCAATATGAATATTATGTATACATAGTTTTGTCCAGAAAGGCTAACAAATACAATATTGGACTATCACAGATACATAAGCCTTTAGTGAAAGAATTGAGTTTGTTTACGGACAAAACTATTTATTAATTCAAATTTATTAATAAATTACTTTGTTTTTACCACTATAATTGATTATAAAAAACCGACATGTTTCGTAAGCCAAGCTTTCTTCATCAGGGTTTTAAAAACACTAATTTTTAAAAATAGATATAGAACATGGTATCAAAAGAAAAATAACAAACATAGACAAATAATAATAAACAGAGACAATATTAACAATGTAAAAATGAGAATGGGTAGGGACAATATGGAACAATTTACAAAGGAAATAGGTTTAATATTGGATCATTAAAAAACAATTTTTGATTATTAATAATTTTCAAATTAGAATTCACACTCTTTATGATCTGCAAAATTTCTAGTTTTGAATACCATTGACACCACAATGCATCAATTCTATACCACTGTTGAAGTCAAAGGTATGACTAGTTTCCAAGAAATGGTTGGCAAACTCAGAGAAACTGTTGTTATTTAATGATTGTAAATGCTCTTTAATCCTTATTTCAAAGTTTCTCGAAGTTTTACCTGTATAAAAGAAACCGCAATCGTTACACTCCCATTTGTAGATTCCAGATTTTTTCATTTTTGAATCTCTATCTTTACTATTTAATATGTAATTTTTAAGTTTGTTATTTTATAATCAATTATGGTGGTAAAAACAAAGTAATTTATTAATTTGAATTAAAATGGTGCCACAAAATAAGTTTGCTGTTTTAGAAGAAGTATTTATTAATATTCATACTGCATTGGTACTGGCGCAAACAATTTATTAAAATATTTTAAATTTTATCTTAATATTTTTTATAATCATATGTTTTATATAATTAAACTTGCGCCATCTATATTAGAGTAAATTATTATGAATGATTATACTAATAATTAGTTAGGTACTATTTCTCTACAAATCATCGAGATTTGTAAACAATAATATTGTCATAATAAATTAATAATGTAACTACTATAATTTTGTACTTTGCGCACAATAAAACATGTATTTTTATAATAATTTTTTTAAATTTATATTCCCAAGGTCCTAACCATTTTTAGAAAAGTCTGAAGAGAGTACGAATGGATTTGGTTTATAGCCGTGGCGCAAACCTAACAGTCTGATGTGTTCTCCCCTCCCCGCTAGATGGCATTCTACTTTCCGCTGCTCATTAAAATGGAACAAAGAAAATGGAAAACTCGCCTTCGTTCACAAAAATTCATAGAAACTCAATTTATTGAGAGGAACACTCTAAAATGATTTTATCTGATTTTACACACCACACGGAATAGCCCCCATAGACAGTTTCAACAATATTTATATCAGCGCAATGGGTTATAAGCACACATTTATCCAATTTGGAAAAGTAATAGCAGTTTTATGTTGAAGAAAAAAAAAATAATTAGTTAAAGTATTTTTGGCACGTACCTAACATATAATAATACAAAAATATATATTATATGAAAGTACTTGACTTTCTTTTAACAAGTGCTTCTGGCATTATTTGGAGTAAAAAATGTAATTGAAGTGTTTTTTTTTTGTTTTTTTTTTATATGAATACCGCACAAGAGTCCCAACTGCTCCCGTCTGAAGCCAGTGAGACTATGGCATCCCCAATTGGGGTATGTTGTGAGGCTGAAGGTAGTGGGGAGGGGAAGGAGATAGGGAAGAGGAAGGTGGGGAAGTACCTGGCTATTCAGATCTGGTCACCAAACACGGCTAATGCCATTTCAAGCAACGTTTCAATTCTGAATGGTGGTATTACACCAGGGCGATAGTGAGAGTATCTTCTGGAACGTGCCGCAAATATACTCTATATTATTTTAAATGAATAAATTGTGAAATAACACAAATTAATCAAATAAAAATTTTTTGCCACGCCGGGATTCGATCCCGCGACCTTCGGTGTGCGAGCCAAGCGCCTTACCACTGGACTATGCCGGCCGTCGAGTTCTTGGTCCTGGGGAAAATAATTTTCCCTAGGGCTTATGTCATCTTTGGGTAAGCTGTGTGGAGGGTTTTTTAAGAAAAGGAAGGAGAGGAAGTTGTGGGAAGGAAATAGGTATGAGGGGTGGGTAGGATTCTGGTGTCAGTGAGTCCAGAGTGACGGACGTATGAATCCATCCATCCAATTGCAGTGCGAGGCGATGGGTCGAGGGCAGTCGAGGGTTTCTGGCTGGGGAGGCCAAAATACTCTCTCGATCCGGCCCACCACGCATCGGCCGCCAAGATCCGGATAAACTTCACCCCTTTTACCCGAGCACCCTTGCTAAGTCGCCAAATTACAGCTTGCGAATGCCTTGACATTTTATATTGTAGTGTTTCATTTAATTTATATATATTTTTTAATAAGTTTTTGCAAAAGTCGAAAAGAATTTGACCTTACTGGGGTACCCCTTTCTACGGTCAAATTGAATAGGGTGTATGAAATATATATTAGGACTAGTATTTTTTTTGCAAATACCTATTTTTTTAAGCAAGGTTTTTAAAATATGCCTATCTAGTGGATAAAGGGCCCGATGAACCTCCTTTCCCAGGTTCGTAATCCATATTTTAATACTTCTTTTTAATATTTTGAAGTGAAAACTTCTTTAGTATCGTTGTGATTTGAAACTCGATGAAACGGAAGCGAGCGACACTAAAAAGAGACAAACATATAGATAGGTAAATTTATAGGATTTAGCCTCCGAGAGAATGAGATAGCAGTTCGGTTCCAATATAATACGATAAGTTCCAACACAATACGATAATGTCCCAAGAAAATCTCTTTTGGTCTAGTGGTATAAATAACCTGATGAACCTCAGCGGCCAGACATTCAGAGGGCCAAGATCGAATCTTATGAAATCCAAAAAAAAAAATCAATTCAAACAACTTCAAAATTAACAGGCAAAAGATTGCGACATCTAGCGACTCTGAAGAAAAAAACACAAATATTAATAAGATGACCATAGATGATGTTTAGGAAAACGTGCACTGACACTGATTTTTTATGGTTATTTTTAATGAAGGAGGTCATTAAATAAATTTACAGAGAAATATTGCGTATCTCATTTTTTTAATTATTTATCTATAACAAAATATATTTACATTGTTTTTTTTTTATGCCTGTCTCACTAGGATATACGTGTGTCGAGAGAGACGAACAGGTATAAATGAATATTGTAGTTACAATCATATTTAAGGTAAAATACATATCACTTTGAATAGAATTAAAACAGAAATTTGATTGGAAGGGTGGTAAATCTTTTAAAGAGAGTTATTTTATAAATTTTGGAGATGAAGTAAAGAAGTAAATTCTGACTTATCTATTTATGGAGTTAAATTTGACAAAATTCTATTTTTTTCCAAACATCGTTTTACTTGTATGTTGGTGAAATGTTCAAGTCAAGTAGTTCTAATGATTATATGTTACTAACACAGGCTTAAAGAAATAGTCGTTTTGTGAACAATTAGTAGACCTCACGTCTAAAAAGGATGTATTTTTGAATAAATCGATACCAAAAAATTCCCTTGAAACCACAAGTTTTGTAATTAGGTTCTTTAATACCTATGTACTTAATTGTAAACCTTGAAATTTATGAAACATTTTTAAAATTTCAAAATTAAGAATTATACTAATTATGCATAGAAACTTCACTACCTCAACGACAATTTTTTTATCAAAGTTTTTCAGTAATTTGCGTATTTAAAAAAATGCGAATAAGAAAGACCACATTAAAAGGTCGATATCACATTTGACAAAAGAATCTTACTGAACCAATGAAACATCACCAATAGACGATCTCCTTGGTCGAGGAGTAAGGCTCTCGGCTAGCGATTCGGAGGTGGCAGGTTCAAATCCCGGCGTGCATAAATTTCATTTGATTGATTTGTGTTATTTCACAATTTAATATTTAAAAAAAATAATTTAAGTTAAATTTGCGAAACGTTCGAGAGTGGAAGATATTCTCAGTATCGGTCTGGTGTATCACCATTCAGAATTGTAACTTTGCTTGAAATGGCTTTAGTCGTGTTTGGTGACTTGATAAGAATAGACAAGTATTTTGCCACCTTCCTCTGCTCCATCTCCTTCCTCTCCCACTACCTTCAGCCTCATACCATTCCACAATCGGGAATGCCATCGTCTCACTGGCTCCAAGCGGTTGTGAGCCATTAAGTATATTGTGCGGCATGCGCATAAAAACTCTCGAACTGTTAATGGAACGTAAAATTATTTTATTTATAGACGGACGAAATTCGAATAAACTTTTTTTCCGACTCATTTCTCAAACATTTTTTACGAAGCTGCTGTTTTCAAATCAAATTTATAATAAGTATATTCTTTTAGGTTTGGGTTGTTTAGGTTGGTTAGGTTGTAATAATTATTAATTTGGGAGGTGGGTGTGGGTACCGTCGAACCGGAACCATTTATTGGATTACTAACACCCCTGCCATAGGTCGCCCCAAGAGGTTCGATATGTTTGGTGACTTAGCAGGGGTACTCGGGCTCATGGGGCGAGGTTTGTCTAGGTCTTGGCAGCGAATGCATTTTCCCACCTACAACGTGGCGGACCGGATCGGGAGAGACTGGACCTCTCTCGACCATCGGTTTGGACCGCACTGGGAGGGATGGATTCACACGTCTGTCATTACTGGACACTTAGATCCCAGATTCTTACCCACCCCTCATTTATTTTTCTTTCTCAGAACTTCCTCTCCTTCTTTTACCTAAAAAGTTCTTCCACCCAGCATCCCCAAAGATGAAAAGGACTCCCGTGTGGAGCTAATGTAAAAAAAAATCATGTGTCCAGTTCACACACTGTAGAAGTGAAACCTTCAGAAAACTAAAGTTCGAGAGAATGAGACGAATGCAGAGTTTCCAGTTGTGGGATAATTTATTTATTACAATATTGTTACCAAGTATAAAAATTATTTTTAATGTTATTCTACGAAGCACCGCACAAAGAGGAGGCCGATATGCTGCGAAGCACAGCACAAATACCGGCTAAATACCTACTTTAGATGTACCTATGAGTTTGTCTCTTTTTGGTGTCGCTCGCGGTTTTCACCGAGTTTTAAATCACGACGGTGCTAAAGAAGTTTTCGCTTCAAAATATGATATTATTTTAGGTACCTACTGGTAATAATAATTCAGAGTTGTTAGACAGTGCCATAGTTTAAAGTTTCCGCGGGTAAATGAGAGAAATACCCCGACTGTGTGTGTGTGTTCTATGATAGCAAATAGCTCTTAAAGTTCATTTTATTGTAAGGAGACGCTTTGGAGAACGAATCATAAAACATCAACGCTTCTGCGTAATTAATAGTGTTTTATTAGGGTCTTGCCGTAAAATGGATAATTATGCACGTAAAGGTATCGCGAACTATGCAAAAGGTTCTAGAAAGTCCTTGGCGTGCATTTTCCCCTTCATTCATTATGGATATGCTGCTCCACGCTCCACGCTCCACGGGGACACCCGGTCTCGCTGCGGACCAGTGGAGGTGAGCTCCAACCAACTCACAGCCTACATCTTATTACCTACATACATTCCCTCCACGGGCGTTCCGTGAGGAATTTTACGATTTTCGGAATTTTCCTGAACACAAAAGGTTGAGTGCTTCCATTTTTGTACCCCAAATTCAATATATAACTTTTTGTTAGAATACTGGCGGACATCGAAGAAAGGATCGCCTTCCAGACAAATGTGAACCGTAAAGTTAATCCCAGGAGAAAAATCAACTCAAGGAAAATATGGAATTCAGTGACGAATCATGATAATATGCCAGTTCAACACTGAGTATATATTAGAAATGAACTTCTTTGATACAATAATACTATCATGTGCCCTGAGTGATAGTAGGTGGAGTATATTATTATTTTATTGGTGTTAGGCCCATATCGTAAATGTAAAATATTGCGTTATTGGTGTTAGGCCCATATCGTAGAAATAAAATATTGCGTCATTGGTGTTTGGCCCATATTTTTGGAAGAAATGTTTGTGTTATTGGTATTACGCCCGTAATTTTAGAATATATTATTATATTATAGGTGTTAGGCCCATATCATAGAAGTAAAATAGGCCCATATCGTTGGAAGAAATTATTTTTGAAATAAAACATTAACTTTGTTTGTAAGTACGATTTATTGATTTTTTTAAAAGTAATTCTTTATGCACGCTTGACTTCGGGAGTAAGCTGGTGAATGCGTGACGAGAGCGTTTCGAAAAGTGTGATCGCGCGAGGCGAACGGAAGTTGAGAGGAAGATAGAAAGAGAGGGAGTTACGTTTCGTAATATTACTGTAGGGGCAAGAGAGAGAGGTGCGAGCACACATTTTCTTTCTGTCTTCTTTTATAAGTTAGTGAAGTTTTACTTCAGTCGGGTGGTCTAAAGCACACAGGTTTTTTTAAATACTAACCGGTCTAGCTTAACACAAACATCTTCAGGGTATAAAATTAAACTGATCGTGATCTTTTTGATCAGTTTAATTTTATACCCTGAAGATGATTTTTTAAGCGAAACCTGTCGGTATTAAAAAATTAAATAAGTTTATTGTGTTTAGAAACCAAGTTATTGTTTTATTTAATTTAATATGTCAAACCACAAAGGGACTGATTTCTACCAAATAAAAGAAAAGTTAAATAAAAAATGGACATTATTTTAATATTTAATTAAATGAAGACAATATTAGAAAAACTCAATCGAAAATCTGGAGACAGAAAAATCAGAAAAACATATTGGCACCTCTTGGACTCGAACCCAGGACCTTCTGCTTACATGGCGACAGATCTACCAACCGAGCTAAGATGTCTATATCACCAACGTGTTAGGCCCCATTTGATATAAGAATACCCCTCTTTCTCAGATCCCCATATCTCAAGTGTTGATTTATTCAGTAATGTGATTCATTTGCAATCGGGTTATATTTTATTGAGGGTGAGTTGAAGAGTGTTTGTTTATTCGTGTCTTTGGGGTATTGTAAGGAAGGCGTTGCGTTGGAAACGGTCATGAAATATTTCAGGAAATTGCACAATAACTCCCACTGCCCCACTAGTACCGGGGCCGGGGCTCGCTCCTAGCTCCTAGCTGCTAGCTCCTAGCTCCTAGCTCCTCGCTCCTCGCTCCTCGCTCCTCGCTCCTCGCCTAATCAACTATTTAAGGGACGCGGCGGTTACGACCTGCTTGCTTCGCCTCGCCTTGCCTTCCTTGGCTTGCTTGCTTGCCTCGGCTTGGCTTTGCTTCCTGAACAATACGCAGAGAGTACCTATTACTCATTGTGAGAGGAACCGACGAATCGAATCTATTTTATAATTATGAATTAAAATGTTATCAACGGCCTAATTATAGTAAGAATCGAAGCTAGTAGTCCACAATGGAGTGCTGGTGAGGAAGGATGCAAGATGCAAGTAGACTGAATGCTGTACAAATGAGATTCCTGAGGCACGTGCGTGCTAAAACCATGTATGATCGTGTGAGAAGCGTGGAGATTAGCAAAGAATACAAGGCTAATGTAAGCGTGAGTAAGATGAGTAAGGGGATTATTAGATGGTTTGGGCTAAAGTCAAGAGTCAGGATAAGAGCAGGGGACGCATGAGATGAATATGAATGAGTATGAATGTGAGTATGTGCTAAGACCGAGTTGTTTGGCGGTTCATACTCTCTGCCTACTCCTGCGTAGAAAACTAGTTCATTAGTTAGTAATTTAGAATTAATTCATAGAACCAACTAAAAATGTAATCTCAATTATATATAATAGCGCTTACCCATAAATTTACTCTTAATTGCCTGAATCCTTGTTTTGACAACTTCGCTTTTTGTCTGTCTATAAATTTGTTAGTTTGAGAGCTGTCAAGTCGAAGAAAACAATATAAATAAAAATAAATAAAATAGGGTTAAATTTAACCTTTTAGAAGAAGATTAAAGTAAGGGTAACTGAAATTGGACTCAAAACTAACTTTCACAACAAATTTCTATACCTTGCTAGAGAAGATTTTAATTTGTATTTTTTTAAAACTTTATGAGTAAAACCTCAAATCGCAATATTTAATTAAATGAAAATCTCCATTTGAACCTGTGGGTATTTGTCGCAAAGGCGTCTGTATCTTTTTCAGATTTTTCTGTTTTCAGATTTTCAATTGGGTTTCTCTAATATTGTCTTCATTTAATTAAATAGAAACATTCCAGAACTCATTTTTAAAACTATAGTTGCTTAAGATTTGACATATGGAGAATACCTAAAAAAACTGGAAATCATTCAAAACAGAGCAACAAAATACGTACCAAGGAAAAGTAAATATGCAAAAAATAATCAACTTAGAGAAGAGCTAATTGGAAAAGAAATTAAATTATTATAAATAACAAATGCAAAATGTTATTGGATATCCAACACCTCTGCCATAGGTCACCCCAAGTAGTTTTCTACGTTAGGTGGCTTAGCAGGGGTGGCTTGGTTTGTTCGGGTCTTGGCGGCCCCCCCCCCTTTTCCTGGTGGGCTTACTACAAGAGAGGCTGATTGAGGGTGGCCTTATGATTCTCCAGCCTGACTCTCTCGACCCATCGCCTTGCACCGCAGTTTTAGGGATGGATTCATTCGTCTGATTCACGCTGAACCTCAGATTCCTACCCACCCTTTACACCTATTTCATTCCCAGTACTTTCTCTTCTTAATTTCCATTAAAATACCATTAACACCTCATCACCAAATATGACAAAAGGCCTGGAGTATTTTTTTCATCAGGTCCTCTTGTGTGAAGCTAATTTAAAAAATAATAAACAGAGCGCGATTCACACTTGTTAAAAGTGAAACCGTCAGAAAACTAAAATAGACAAGTGCGGGGAGACTACGAAGCACTTTTTTTATCAATGTGAAGGATGACTTTTTCCATATTTTTGACGTCGAATTCCTGTGCACATTTTCCTATACATTTGTTGATCTTGTGTTTTCTTCTTCGGAGTCACTAGTTGTCACTTTCTTTTGTATTTTCTTTGCCTGTACATCTTGGAGTGGTTAGTATATGGGATATTGATTTTACAAAAAAAAAAAAAAAAAAAATATATATATATATATATATATATATAAATATATAAAAATATATTTGCATTTCGTAGGATTTGACCCTTGGTCCGGCCGCTAAGGTTCGTCAGGTGCTTTATAGCACTAAACTAAAGAAGACTTGCGTGGGACCGTGGATTTATCATAATTATATTGGAGCCGAGTACTCGTGAAATAATATAATATTTTATGGCTTTCTCCTTCTCTCGCAGGATAAATCTAAAGCTATAGATGTATTTGTTTGTCTCTTTTTAGTGTGGCTCGCTTCCGTTTCATCGAGTTTCAAATCACAACGGTGCTAAAAAAGTTTTCATTTAAAAAAAATATTTAATCCGTGACATGAATAACACTTAAAAATATAATTTCACAGAGTTTGTTTTGTGTTTCATCTGCAAACGGTGTTAATGTTGTGTACCACTGTTCAGAAACTACAAAGTCATGTAATTTGAAGGAGAAACAGCGTGCAACATAGTTGAAAAAGACGAATAGTTAGTGCAAGCGGATGAGTCTGTGTGTTTGGGAAGTTCAGGAGAGATGGGGAGGCCGATAAAGGACATGGCATGTATAGAAATATGAATGCAGGTGGAGGACTGAACGCACTAGACGTGGGCAAAATTGATTGACTGAATTAAATGAATAAATTCAATCTTGTGACACACTCTATCTAATTCTCAATTTCAAAAGGAATTGATTCTTCATTCCTTACCTTTGGCCTTGTATCCTACGATTTTTAACGGCACATTATTTTTTTATTTTCCATTTAATTTACTGTTAAATTATTTCAATTAATGATGTGTACCGTAAACAATTAAAAGATTATAATTTATAATGTTTCGTAGGTATTTAAATATTATTATATGGGCGGCGCGCCGTGAACTTGCCTAAAGTAAAATACCTATCCCATTCCCGCGCCGCCATTCATAAAATCACGCGTATGTATATTAGGGTGTATCGATTTTTAACTTTTTTTTTTGTTTTCAAATTCCAAGTTGAAAAAAAGTTGCTACTAGGTACCACAACTTACCACAAAAAGTTTTGGATTTAAAAAAAAATATTTAGGTTTCCCGCACAAGGCCTAAAGTTTTAATTTTTTTCAAAAAATACCAAATTTTAAAAAAATTAAAAAAAATAAAATCGTAACTTTTATGTTTATTCCAAGTTAAAAAACAATAATACCAGGGCATAAAAATAAGTAAGAAACGATTTTTTATAGTAAAAAATGGATTTTAGGTCTCCCGCACAAGCCTTAAAGTTTGTTAATTTTGATGAAATTTTGTAATTTTGTGTATATGAACCATGTTTTTTTTTTAAGTTTAAATCACCGGAATTAATTGTACTTTTCTTACAGAAGGCATAAAATGAGACAATATATATATACATAATTAATATATATATATATATAGTAAAAATATATACCACATATACATATAATATATATATAATATGTTTTATACCTGAAAAAAGATAGTTGGACGGTGTAAATTGTATGAGAAAGGTGTTGAAAGAAACTAATGTTATTTGCTATTACTGTTGTTTATTACAAAAGCATAAAAGGTTATTAAATGTCATAAAATGTAGTATAATAACTAAGTACAAAATGTTGCTGATTACTTTCCATACGACATGAGTGGCAGTGTTCTTGTTCTACTGCAAATTTACTGACTTGTTTAAGTATTCGTCCTTTCATCTTGGCTTCAAAACCTTAAATCAAAGTTATGTATAGTATTTACATAGGCCTAATGATTTTTACAAAATTTTATAAATGTTATTACAGTTCCCAAATGAAATTTCAATTTAATATGGAAGACAGTATAATAAAAACGTTATTTAGAAACATTATAACTACAAAATAATCGAAAAACACTTACTTAAATTCTAATCCTAGGCAGAGGTTTTGTATTGGCTCTTGGTCTCGAACGTAGGTAGCTCTTTACGGTCTTCCAGTCTGGCACGGATAAAACCATCTCTTTCGATCAGCCCACATACTCGCTTCGAAGCTTCTGTAACTTCCTTGACAATTCGTTCCACCGCTTGAGTGTGAGAAGGAATTCTAAATTCAACCCTTTCACTTTTGACAGTTTCCGCAATTGACTCCAACTCTTCTAGGCTCATATCAGTAACAAGAGAGGGTTCGGTTACTGAATTGGATTGCCAGTCAATCATATCTCTATAGTCTTCGGCATCAAAATTGATCTGAGGGTGTTTAAATACCCTTACCCCTTTCCTTTCGGTTGCGCGAGCTGTCTGGATTCTCTTATAAGCCAAGGCTCTGATATGACTGAAATACTTGGAAGATGAGCTAAGAAAAGTCGTCCATGCAACGTTACAGAGAAATGCTTTCATGGCTCACCCAGAGCATGTTTTGATAGCTATGCTGTTCGATGAACGAAAACATATCAGAGCCTTGGCTTATAAGAGAATCCAGAAAGCTCGCGCAACCAAAAGGAAAGGGGTAAGGGTATTTAAACCCCCTCAAATTAATGTTGATGCTGAATACTATAGAAATATGATTGACTGGCAATCAACTTCAGCAACCGACCCCCTCTTGTTACTTATATGAGCCTAGAAGAGTTGGAGTCAATTGCGGAAACTGGCAAAAGTGGAAGGGTTGAATTTAGAATTCCTTCTCACACTCAAGCGGTGGAACGAATTGTCAAGGAAGTTACAGAAGCTTCGAAGCGAGTATGTGGGCTGATCGAAAGAGATGGTTTTATCCGTGCCAGACTGGAAGACCGTAAAGAGCTACCTACGTTCGAGACCAAGAGCCAATACAAAACCTCTGCCTAGGATAAGAATTTAAGTAAGTGTTTTTCGACTATTTTGTAGTTATAATGTTTCTAAATAACGTTTTTATTATACTGTCTTCCATATTAAATTGAAATTTCATTTGGGAACTGTAATAACATTTATAAAATTTTGTAAAAATCATTAGGCCTATGTAAATACTATACATAACTTTGATTTAAGGTTTTGAAGCCAAGATGAAAGGACGAATACTTAAACAAGTCAGTAAATTTGCAGTAGAACAAGAACACTGCCACTTGTGATGAATCGCAGTGGATACGAAAATATAGTAGCTTCCACCTTACGAATGAATAAATAATAATTCAGAATTATAACGAAATCAACACACTAGCGACACCTAGCGGATTAAGTTTGATTGGGCCATGGAGACTGCAGAGATCTATAATTATTAAATTCATGTCAAGTTTTGATAAATAGAACACAGAGGGATCCAATTATAAACACTTAAGATTGATCAACCAATCAGAGGAGGGGGAGGTTACCTTTTTTCAAGACAAAGAGATGGACTTTGGACTAGACCATTAGTCTGAGATTTATGGAGTAAAAATCATCATCAACCCGAGAGATCAATACGCTTTAAGATAAACACAATCCCACGTTCGGTGCATTTGGTACAATGACCCTAATTGTAAAGGTAAATATTGAGTGCAACAGAGGAATCGACAACCGCAGTTAACGAACAAATAAATCCATATTATTTTGAAAAAATGATGCAATAAAATAGCAAGGAAATATAATGAACGGAAGATTAAAGAAAAGTCCTGGAAAACGTGGGAAAAGCTACTGTAGGGATACTCAATTGCATAACGAGAACGTGAAGAACAAAAGGAGGCCAGATTCAGAGGAAAACGTACGTTTGATATTTAAAAGAAAGAAAAACGATGGAAATTAGGAATGTCACTTTTAGATGAAGCAATAAAGTCAGGAAAAACGATTTGGAAAGAAAATCTAATGGAAAAAACGGACATTTAAACGGAAGTGTTAATTGAACAATATAAGATTTCGGCTTAATTTTGCGTTTTCATACGAGTTTAAATAGATATCGTTATATATTTGAAATAGGATGGTTATTCTAGTTATATTACGTTAGATTAATTCAAAGGAAAGGATCGTTTTACGTCATTTGCTATGAGAAAATACTATAGGCGATAGAACAAATTGCTGAGGCAATTGATGTAAAAAAAGGTTGTCGAGCTCACACACTATTTTGTTGTTTAAACAATGAGATTTCCGACATGGTTTTGGGTGATTATGATAGTCTTTATTGCTTTTGGGGCAATAAAAGTTAACATGGAACTTATGCAATATTTGGATAAGATAAAAGAGATTAAATTTAACGAGTTAATATTAATTTATTATTTACGATCCAGTACGTAGAAATCGAAAATATCAACATATGTCAACGATGATACTTTATGGGTTTTTGAGATGAAACGAGACACAATTTTATACGTTTTTATACGAAGCAATTAATCTGACACATATCCCAGAGTCAAATTGGAATTTTCTTCTATGAAAATTATGAAAAAATAGCAGATTGAATATTTATGACTAGAAGGTGAAGTTTTCTAAGAGAAGATAAGCATTGGAAATTATACAAATGATGGTAAAGAATGAAGTAAAGACAGTTTAAAGACGATTCCGTAAGGAAAACTCATGAAAATTCAGAAGTATTGATGAAAACAGTAAATTTGGCTTGGAATATAACTAATCATATAGTTATGGACAATGACATAAGAATGAAGCAGAGAAATCATAAAAATAACGTCGTATATAAAATATAATTGAAGAAAAATAAGAAAATTCAAGTCTACGACGTAAGTAGAGACAATACAGTTAAAAATTGAATTGATTCATATAAGAAACATGAAAATGTGGGGAAATTTAGGAAAATGAATGTTGGGAAAAGCATAGTGAAGATTTCGACATGAGTTTGTTCGTGTTCTGGTAGCGATAAACCAAATTGAGAATTATATACAGTTTATTGAAGACGTACCTATTATATATTGAGAGAAAAAAGGACACGAAAATCATGATATTTTAGTTAAATTCGTAAGACCAGAAGACAAAGGAACGACGGGGCAAAATTTGACATAATGGTAGGTTCGACACTGGAACAATTTACGTAAGAGACAGAAGATTTCTAAAATCAAGGGGCCGGACTTAACACGTTGATACGAAAATGACAGAATTGATATATGAAATCTCGAGTTGTTAGAGTTTAAATTAGACAATCAATGAACGCGTAATTAAGCCATTCTAATCCTGGAATGGGTATTTAACCTACGACATGGACATTTGATCAGCAGTCGTCGGGGACCAATCGTCGGATTAAAAACGTGGAAGTTACGTGACGTAGTGTCTAATACGGTTATTAGTTGAAAAATTTCTTAAGTGTTGTAAAATTTTGGGACTTAGAAAAATTCGGAGTGGGAAAACCTGAGACTTAGAAAATTATAGTCAGTGTTAGTGATTAAATCTGTGAAGTGTTGAAAATTAAATAAAGTGTTTTATATAGTTTTACAATAAATTTAACTTGTCATTAAAATAAAAAGTTTATATAGTGTAGCGAATTAATAAAAAAAAGTAACAACAGTGTTTGAAGAATTTTATAACAGCAGTGAATAATAATATATTTATTTATAAATTCAACTTGTCTTTAAAATAAAAGGTTATATAGTGTAGTGAATTTAAAAAGAAGCAACAGTGTTTAAAGAATTTTATAACAGCAGTGAATAATAATATATCTATTTATAAATTCAACTTATCATTAAAATAAAAAGTTTATAATATAGTTTAACGATTTAAAAAAAAAAAAAAAATTAATAGTGTTTAGAGAATAATTGTCGAACCACATTAATCTAAAAAAAATTAACATCGAGTTAATTCAGCTAGATAACGTACGATTGAACGGAACATTTCTATCGCGAAGTATTAATCTATTGTTAGATTAAATAATAATAAATCTATTATTTCGTAAATAATCGTGAAGTGGTTACTGCTTAAAAATTATAATTTAAGCAGAATGTTATTCTAATAATGGAATAACTATAATAATAAATCTGGAATAAATAATCAATGATAAAAATCTATTCGGTATTTAATTGTATAATACTTTGTTGCTAGATAAAAGTTCGGTGAAAAAAGAACACGAAATAAATAATGATAATATTACTCCGGATAATAATTATGAATTAATTTGTTAAACTTAATTTAATAAAGTGTTAGGTTAATCAACGAGTTTTGAAAATAAAGTACATTTTGATTGATAAAGATTAGTCGTCAATTAATTCAGTTTAGATTCAACAAAATAGCGGAATAATAAATCGAAAGGATTAATTTAGATTTAGTTAGACAATAGCCGAATTAGTTAGAGAAAAAGAATATATAAACAAAAGAGATGGTCGTGTAGCTCCCGACAGGAATCGACATGTTGGGGTAAGTTTTCATAAGTATAAATATTTTCAGAATCATGGACGAGGAGAGAACAGCTGATCATCGGTATAAAAATTTATATTATTACGACAAAATATTACTTGTTTCAAATCTGTGCTATATATGTATATTAAAAATAATGTATATAATATGTATTTCGAATTATACTTGTATGTATGTATATGTATTTCTATATATATTCCGTAAATAAAATATCTCAGAGAGATATTGCACAATTATGATTAAATGTTTATTACATATATATCTTTTATATTGATATGTTATCCATATATGGGTAATTATATATATATATTTACATTCCCAGAAAAGAGGTTAATTAAACAAAACATCTTTTATATTGAATTTGAGTGATATCTATCAGATACCTACCTATAAATATATCTACACTTATTAATTTCCGAGTTCCTACAGAGTTATAAGTCTTATATATAAAATTTATTAAAAATATGTAGTTTATGTAAATTTATTCTTTGCTAAATTATCTCTATAAAATTAATATATGTATATGTGTATTTAGAATATAAACCACATTTATTTACGTATAAAGCCTATATAAATATAGTTATATATATACTGAATAATAAATTAGCAGACGGGGCTTCGATCAGATATAAAGTGAAACCAATACAATGAAATAAAGGAAATTAATTAGGGCAAATTGTTTTGGAATGCATAGTGTAAACAAAAACACGTGTCATTTCATGTACTTATTCGAGAGTATGTTATTGGGTTAGTGGGTCACGAAGTCAGTGCCGGTTTTGTTTATGAATTTAAAGGTAAAATAAACAATTGACATTCTTTAATTGCTTCGGGCTAACATTACTACGATATTAAAATACAAAAGGATTAAAAACCAATTTATATAAAATGAAATTAGTATTTATTTTACAAAAAAAAAAAAAATATAAATCATCTATTTGAAACATTTGGAAAATTCACGGGATAGCAGCGAAATATGATTTGAGGAATTAACAAGAAGATTAATTTGCAGTTTATAATTACATTTGACATTTGAAAAATCACGGGATAGTAGTATAAAAATGAATTGAGGAATTACATGAAAACATTTGAAGTTATGGGAATAAAAACCTCTCAAGTGTCAAACATTTACATGAGACTTTTGAAAAATCACGGGATAGTAAAAATTTATATCAAAGAGTTGAGTCTGGGGAGGGGGAAAATCTAGAATAACAGTTCAACAAAACAAATCATGAAATCAATAGAGATGGCAATCTCTTAAATAAAATTGTCAACCAATCAAATCAAGAAATCAATAGAGATGGCAATCTCTTAAATAAAATTGTCAGCCAAACAAACAAAAGCCTGGAGTTATTAGCTCTCCATTAATAAAACTAATAATCATTCTTAGTTTATTCTTATATATTGATATTTCCTACTCTTATTATGTATATATTCGGTCATCGGCTAAGGTTTTGTGCAGAATTCCTTTTCACGAAATCCGAGCTTGGAATGCGAGGCTAGCTAGCTTCACATTGCGAGTTATAATCCTTCCCAAACGTATGTATACATATATATCTTCTTATGTACTGTGCATTGGATGATGTGGACTCGCTTACAGCTAGCGCTTTAGTCTCGACAGGGGCATCCTCACATCGTCTCTTGCATGCGAGAAATTAGAATTCACGACTCGAACTCTTGCAAAGACCGTGAGTATATGATTGTGTATAGAACGAAACCGGTTCGCTCTAAGTAAATAGTAGACTTCGGAGGAGTTGGAATTTGGAGATTTCGGGGCTTAGAGAAAGACCTGAGTAACGTACACGACGACATGGAAGATTGACAGAACAAGGTATAACGGCCCTCTGGAAAATCGCGTCGGCTGACTGTGCGAAGTTCTAGTTGATCTTTGACCACCCTGTTTATCTGCAGGAGGATAGGAGCCAAATTATGCAAGCAAAAGAGCATTTCTGAGTTCGTTCTAAAAGACAATCAATAAATAACAATAATCTACTAAAACAATGTCATATGTACGTTATAGCATCAGGACCAAAATAGGGGAGAGCCAAGCAGTAAATAAATCTTGAGTAACAAAAGACTTCACTAACAATTAACCGTTTGAGTCATTCTTAATTACACAAACAATTGAACAGGTAAATGTCATTAATTACAGGTATATTACGAATTCATTAGAGGTAGGAAGTCGAAATAGTGTTAGGGAAAGTTAAGTTCATAAAGAAAATAAAATAAAATTTAGAATTGCAGGAAATAGACCAATCAAATTCGATGCTCAACGCTCCTTTCAGAATCAAAGGGTACCACAAAACAAAAGTAATTAAGTTCCCACACCATAAATCAAAAAAATAACACAACGTTTGGTGGAATTTATTTACAGCATAAATACGAAAATTTACGTTCAAGGTCGTAGATAACGTATTAATTAATTAAGTACTTATATCTATAAAGATATGTAGTACAAGGGAGTTTTAAATAGCTTCCAGTAGTAATCAAAGAAAATAAGGGTCACATTTTCATGAAGGCTTGTGTGTCATACATATAAAGCCTTTGAGAAAATTAAATATCGATCAGAGCCAAAAGAAAAGTTTAAGAAAACTTGAAAGGATGAAAGAATTCAAAAATAGTAAAATTAAAATGGAAAAATATTAAAAAAAAAAAAAGAATTCAAAAGAAGAGACGAGAAAACGAGTATATCACAACTGCGCATACGTGACCAGGAGATGGGAGTTATACAAGATTGAGTGTTAAATTTGATTGGCCAATTACTGCAAAAAAAAAAAAAAAAAAACTTAGAAAAAAAAATTAATAATTAAAAATAAAAAAAAAAATAAAAAAAAAAAAACTTAGGAACAAAAAAAAATAAAATAAAAATAATAACAGTTTTGAAAAAAAAAAAGTGATAACTAATTAAAAATCAGAAAAGTGACACGTTAAATAAACATACGGAAAATTTAAAATAAATAAATAATGAAACATAAAAATAAAATATATAATAAACAGAACAAAAATTATAATACATTTCTAATTAAATACATTAAAAAGGTGTCGATAATACATGATAAAAAAATAACCTTGAATATTAATATGATTCTTTAAAAGTGATAATATAAATGTAGGTCAGCGTTATATAAACAAAAGACCCGAGTCTATCCATAAATTATCAATTTAATGGGTTAGGATTGACAGTTCTAGGGCAAGAATTTTTATGATCGTTTTGTAAATAATATAAATGTAGGTCAGCTTTGTTCTAAACGAATTGTTGAAGAAACAGATCGTAAATCTTCAATTGTAACGAGGTACTTTGACATATGTGGGTCAGGAATTTTTATTGCTCTAATGTCAACAAAGATTACGGGACAAGCGCGCCGGATATAAACATCGAAATACTGATAAGATAAACATCGGAGTTTAAAGTAAATGACATCGAAATTATTCAAAACATCGATGAGAAATTACTTTGGGGGAATAAGAGCTAACGTAAACAAACACTCGAGCTATATTGGTACACGATTGCGGTGAAAAATAAACACACTTCAGTTATAGAACAAACACATATGATTGAATAAAGAGCTAATATTGAATGACTTTGTTATGGTAATGATTTTATGTGACTATCGTTTAATCATAACATAAAATATGAACACATAAAAATAAAATACATTCATTCAATCGGATCGATATTTGTTTTGGGATAAAATCAAATGGGAAGATAAAATCAGATATGACGGTGTTAAACAGTTATGAATAGGTATTTATTGATTTGAAAATATTCGATTATTAAAATTGCAGTAAATATGTTTATTTCGAGGAGGGTAGAAATTGACGAATACAAAGGGATCTATGTCAGTTTTTATCAACAACGAAATGGATTTTGAAAAATTTAATGTAAATATTGCAAAAAGAAAAAAAAAAATTATAATATATTTTGCGAAATATGAAGGGTGGTAGGCATTTTAGACAATAACCATTTATTGTTTAAACAAAATAAAAATCACGGGATATTCGAAAAAAAAATATACAGTAACAAATTCATTACGTGTTGTATCATAAACAATTAGATACATTCATTTGAAATGAAGATACTAATTGTAAAGGTGAATTTGGGATTACGATCGTAATACAAATGGAGTAGGTTAACATTGAATTTAAATTTAATGTGTTTCATCGGTGGATAGGTTCATCAAAAGAAAAATATATATGTGTGTGTATAATAATATATAATATATATGTAAATATATAAGTATATTTATAAAAAAAAAAAAAAAAAAAAAAAAAAGAAAACACAAAAAACAAAAAAAATTGAAAAATAAGAAAAAAAAATAAATTTTTTCTTCAACTACATATAGTCGATATTAATTTAAATTCATAACGAAAATGGCCGAAAAGAGGAAGGCGGATGCGACCGAAAGAGATGTTGAAGAAATATCAACGGAAGATGAGCTTAGAAACATATTCAAACGTTCCAAATATTCTACATTGCGTATGGAGGATATGGGGGAGAACAAGGGAGATCAGCCAGAAGGGGAACAAGGCAAGGTTGAGAGAAAGTGTGGAAAAACAGATTTTCCACATGAAAATGATAAACAATTAATTTCACAGGAAAAGCCAGCTGAAGATTGCGAAAAGAAAGAAATAAAAAGCAAGGAAAAGAAACTAGTGCGATAAAATAAAATACTGAAAAAGAATTTAAGAAAAAAAAAGCAACTTATATTAAAATAATTAAGAAAACTAATATAAGTAGAATAAGATTGTCACTTAATAAGGTTAAACATATTTAAACCGAAAACACTTGAAAAATTAAATAAAATGGTGGGAAAACGTGGTATTGGAAAGAGGACAGACGAGGCTACGGTGGCGGCGTTCGGAGGAAATGTTTTAGCAGGAACTCCAGCGATAAATATAGGCGACATAACGACGATAATACAGGCAGCTTTAGAACCGCTTGTTAGCAAAGTTCAAGAATTAGAAAGACAATTGGAAAAACCGGCGACAGTGGCTATAAGAGAGGAAGAAAATAGTGCGCCGAAAAACGTTCTGCAGGTTGTGGAAATGTTACCACAGCAGGAAAGACCTTCATTTTCCGGCGGAAATCAAAACCCTATTAGTTTCCTAGAAGACTTAAAGGAGTACATCAGAAAAGTGAAACGTACCGATCCGTTGATTGTCGTACGGGAGAATTTGAAAGGTGAGGCCAAATCCTGGGCGAAGCTTTATAACAAACGCTGGGAAACAATGTTGGATTTTGAACGAGATTTCTTAGCTACATATTGGGGAGACATAAAAAAAAATGAGGTTCGCCGTCGTCTCGCCGAAGGTATATATGATAACAAGAAGAACATATCTATGCTCACTCACTTCGCCAATTATTGGGAGCTTGCGAAAGCATTAAAAATTACGGAGACATCGTTAGGTGTAGTTGATGAAATTATGAGGCACTACCCTAAAGAGATACAATCGCTATGGTTTTCAGGACAAACAGGAGATGAGATTATCGCCGCGGAGTTTTTACGGAAGCTAGACACATTGGTATGTACACCGGAAGAACGGAACGTTAAAAGGAAAAGCGGAGAGGATTCTGTCAAGAAAGATAAATACCGTGATCGTTACCGCGCTATAAAAAGGAGGATACACGCGATAGAAAGCGTAGACATGAGCGCTGAATGCAGTAAGTGCACGAAGATTAACAGTACATCAAAGAAAAATTCTACGGTGATATCAAGCGGGAAAGAACTAGTGGTCGCAGGCAACTCGGGAAACGACCGTGGGTTGGTCCAATAGTCCTGTTGGATTCGACTCATATAAAGGAGGGGACACCGGCGCCAAAACACCATACTGCATTGAAGATGATGATGAGATGGGGATGGAAACTGACGACAGGATTGGGAAAAAATGAAGAAGGGGTGATTGCCCCAATAAAAGCAGAAAAAAATGTAATGAGGCGAAATAATGGCGCAGAAGAAACAAGAACTGAAGAAGAAATGTGTGTGGAGGCCTGCGTCAATTCACTACAACAAATAACGGATGAATGGAATAAATTGGAAATGAATGAGAAAAGAAAATGTAGGGAAATTAGGGGCTTTAACAACATTTTTGAGGACAGAGATTACGAAGAGGTAGAAAAGGGTAGCAGTTTACCATTATTACCGGAGGCTAAAGCACATATAGACAACACGGAAGTTCATTGCCTAATAGATACAGGAAGTCAAATCACATGTGTAGCTCAGGAATTTTACGAAAATTATTTAAATGATCAAGTACTTTATCCCATTATGCCTGTGACAGCGATTCAAATTAGGGTGGCAGTTGGTCACAAAAGTCAAAAGATATCTAGATTGGTTTTAGTACCATTACGGTTTGGTGATGTAACAATAAATACGCCGTGTTTAATAATACCCAAGTTAATTAGACCAATTATTTTAGGTATCAATTGGTTAGACGAATATACAGCTGAATTTAAATGTGGGGAAAACAGAAAGTTAAAAATAAAGACAGGAAACGGAAAGAAAGATATAGAGTTGGTAAATTCATCGATAACGCATAGCAAGCTTAAAGGAGAGATTAGCGATCAAAATTGCACAAGAAAAAATTTAAATAATATTGAAATAAATTCCAAAACAAATGATACGACGTGTCTAGAACGAAGAATAACGACATTTTTGTCCGGGTTAAAATTGGATTTAAAAGGAAAAGAAGGTTTGGAAAGAATTTTAATGAAACATAAAAATGTGTTTAGAGATAGGCCAGGTTTAACGAATTTGTATACTCACGAAATAAGGATGACGGACGAAACGCCTTTCGTAAAACGCTCTTATCCAGTACCTTTCGCCTATAGGGATAAAGTTGATGATAAAATTAGGGAATTGGAAAATCTAGGTATAATTAGTAGGGAGGCAACTCAATTTTCCAGTCCTCTGACGTTTACATTAAAAAAGGATGGAACGGTTAGGATACTATTGGACGCCAGATTTTTAAATACTAGAATGGAGGCAGAGGTAGAAAAACCACCACTAACTTCTGAGATTATTCAACGTTTCCATGGTGTTAGGTATATTACAACAATAGACTTACAATCCGCTTATTTTCAAATACCTATTAGTCGGGAAAGCCGAAAATATACTGGTTTTGTTTACAATGGTAAATCATATGTTTACAAGGTACTACCGCAAGGGTTAAAAACATCAGTTGGGAGTTTTTCTAGAGCAATGGATCGTATATTAGGGCCAGGGTTGCGAGAGTTTTGTGCGAACTATTTAGATGACCTAATAATATACACGTGTGGGAGTCAAGAAAATCATTTTGAACATGTAAACGCGGTGCTAGAAAGATTAGAGTCAGCAAACATGACTTGTAAACTCGAAAAATGTCAGTTTTTATTCACAGAAGTGCGTATGTTAGGACATATTATTTCGCCCTTCGGAGTTCAAATGGACCCCGATAAGATAGAAGCAATAAAAAATTTTCCAGTACCCAAGAAAATAAAACAGGTTAGAGCTTTCCTAGGACTTTGTAATTATTATCGTAGATTCGCGAATAAATATGGAGAAACTACGCGGACGTTATGTGATTTATTACAAAAGAATCAAGCGTGGCGGTGGGGAGAGTTAGAACACCGTGCATTTGAGAAGATAAAATCATTATTTTTAGAGTCAGTTATATAACACCATCACGACCCAAATAGTACCTACTACTTACAGACAGACAGTTCGGGATTTGCAATCGGAGGTGAGTTATATCAATTAGACAAGGATGGGAACCATCACGTGATTGGATTCATTAGCAAAGCTTTAAGGGGACCAGAGTTGAAATGGACTACGTCAGAACAAGAGTTATGGGCGATAATTTATGCGTTACATAAGTTTGAGACATATTTAAGAGGAGTACATTTGATAATTAGAACGGATCATCAAGCACTGACGTTTTTGAAAAGTTGGAAAATGTATAGCGGTCGTTTAACTAGATGGATTTTGTATTTGAATCAATTTAACTTCACGGTAGAATATGTTAAAGGAAAAGAGAATATAGGACCTGATATTTTATCTCGTTATTCATGTGATGCGGAAAACGTACAAGAAGAGAAAAACACGTGCCCGGAAATAGCAGCTTTTGCAGTAAAAAGTAGAATTCAGATTCGAAAACACTTAGAAAATATAATTGAGCTACAGAAACAAGACACATTTTTAGGAGAAATCTTGGGATATTTGCGCAAGGGAAAATTCGGACCACCAACAAAAGATGTAAGTAGGTATTTGAAAAATTACAAAAAAATAGGTAAAACCTTATATTACACTACAGGGTTAAACAAGACGGTGTTGGCAGTACCACAAGAGTTGACTGAAGAGTTAATAAAGATGATACATTTAGAAATTGGACACGGGGGAATGTTTAAAACAGGTTCAGCAATGGGAGATCGATATTATTGGCCAGGAATGAATCGAGATGTAAAACGGATAGTAAAGGGGTGTCACCTTTGTCAGCTGGCGAAACGCGAAATTCGACCAACTGTAGGACCAAGTAAATCCATATTAACTAAAGAAATAGGACAAATAGCCATGGCGGATCTTTACGGACCACTACCGAGAGGAATGGGAGGGGTGAAATTCATATTCGTGATACAAGACTCTTTCAGTAGGTTCGTGAAACTATATAAATTAAGAATAGCAAGTACTAGGACCGTGTTAAATTGTGTGGAGGACTTTAATAAAACAATACGCATAGAAGCTCTTTTAACTGACAACGGGTCACAATTTACATCAAAGAAATGGGAAAGCAATTTAGATAGAATGGGCATACGAATCTTACATACTTCAGTACGAAATCCTGGACCAAATATAACGGAGCGCGTAAATAAAGAGTTAGGAAGAATTTTTCGTATTTATTGTCACGAAAAACATACGAAGTGGGTGGCTTTCCTTAAAGAAATAGAGCAAACATACAACAATTCAATTCACTGTTCAACGGGATTTTCACCAAATGAAATTGCTTTCGGAAAATCACCAACCTATAGTTTAGACAAGTATACACAGGGATGTGGAAAACCTACGAAAACATTAGATGAAATAAGATTAACGGCACAGAAAAATTTAGAAAAAAGCGCTGCAAACCGACAGAAATATTATAATCTCAATAAAAGATTAGTAATTTATGAAATAGGAACTATGGTCAAACTGAGAAAGATTACACAATCGAGTTTATTGAAGAAGGAAATCAAAAAATTTCATCTTCTCTACGAGGGACCATTTGTAATTGGTTCAATTCCGTACAGTAACACCTATACGCTTATTGATCCGAAGACGCGGGAAATTAAGGGAGATTATAGTGCCATTCATTTAGCGAGATATTATACAAGCAACAGAGATCAACAACCAAGCTTAGAGCTAATGGAAATCATCGAATAGATCGTGAATTTCACAAATATTTGAAAAAAAAACACGTTTGAGGAAAATAAATATAAACATGTTAGGTTACGTAAAAATTTAAAAAGAAATTCTACAAAATACAAGCTTTATTTTGCGAGGGGCGGGTCGTCTTTAATTCCTTTGTGCTGAGTGAACAGATTACTTAATAAGCGACAATCCTTTTAAAATAGAGAAAGAAATAGGTATTAGGTAATTTTCATTTATTTTGATTTTAAAAAGAAAATTTTGCATTTCATATTATGTACTAGTGAATAGGAAAAGTTTGTCATAGTACATAAGTACATTTAAAGGGACGAATTGGAGATATTATATGACAAACGAAAAGAAAATTGAAAATTTTTTTTTTTATAAACAAATAGGATAGGATACGTTTTATAAAACAGGAGTTGAAATAAACCATGCATAGAGTTAAAAAAAATTTTTTTTTTTGAAACCACGAAATAAGGAAGTTTTACTTATAGATTATGGTAGACATTAGGTAAATATAGTAAGGCAACATTTGAATTATGAAATAGTTAGCTTAAGTTTCGAAGAAAAAGAGTAGAAAATCAAAAATGATGAAGCCATAGGACGTTAGTTAAGAACATTTATGAAAAATTAAGTATAAGAGTGAAAAGAAAAAAAAAATTAGGTTAGAACAATTTGTTTGAATGAACCATAGAATAACAATTAGATATAAGAGAATAAAGTTAAAGTTTAAATAAAAGAGAAAATTATGAAACATGTATACCACTGATTGTCGGATTGGGTGAGGTCGTGCGAACAAACATATTTCACAAAAAAAAAAAATTATAATAACTAAATAAAAACAATTATTTGCACACCAAGAGACCACCCGCTTTTCAGTTGGTGAAAAGATCGCGAGGTTGTAAACAATCTTTGCTTGAATCATTGTAAGGGAGGTCTGGGTCCAACCAGGTTGAAGACCACCTAAACACGCGAGTCGAGGGGCGTGTTCCATATTTTATAATAAAAAAATTTTGAGTTCATCAAAATTACAAGAAAATTAAGTAAAATATAATCTACGCGAAAAGAAAATTGAAAATACAATGTGATTCGAATTCAAGGTTGTTAACAATCCGAATAGAAGAGGAGGGAGATAGGAAATAAAATAATGAGGAGGGAGGTAGGCAGAAATAGAATGAGGAGGGGGGTAGGAATAAATAGAATGAGGAGGGAGGTAGAAAATAATAGAATGAGGAAGGAAGGATAACTATAACCAGCCTATAGTTGAACACAATTTCGGTGTCTAACGAAAAAAAAAAAAAAAATTAAATAAACAAAGAAAAATAGAGAAAGAAAAGGTAAAATTAGATACAACGTTAACCACAGCAAATTGAGTTCAGAGGAGGGAACTGTGATGAATCGCAGTGGATACGAAAATATAGTAGCTTCCACCTTACGAATGAATAAATAATAATTCAGAATTATAACGAAATCAACACACTAGCGACACCTAGCGGATTAAGTTTGATTGGGCCATGGAGACTGCAGAGATCTATAATTATTAAATTCATGTCAAGTTTTGATAAATAGAACACAGAGGGATCCAATTATAAACACTTAAGATTGATCAACCAATCAGAGGAGGGGGAGGTTACCTTTTTTCAAGACAAAGAGATGGACTTTGGACTAGACCATTAGTCTGAGATTTATGGAGTAAAAATCATCATCAACCCGAGAGATCAATACGCTTTAAGATAAACACAATCCCACGTTCGGTGCATTTGGTACAATGACCCTAATTGTAAAGGTAAATATTGAGTGCAACAGAGGAATCGACAACCGCAGTTAACGAACAAATAAATCCATATTATTTTGAAAAAATGATGCAATAAAATAGCAAGGAAATATAATGAACGGAAGATTAAAGAAAAGATTAAATAAATATTTTCAGAATCATGGACGAGGAGAGAACAGCTGATCATCGGTATAAAAATTTATATTATTACGACAAAATATTACTTGTTTCAAATCTGTGCTATATATGTATATTAAAAATAATGTATATAATATGTATTTCGAATTATACTTGTATGTATGTATATGTATTTCTATATATATTCCGTAAATAAAATATCTCAGAGAGATATTGCACAATTATGATTAAATGTTTATTACATATATATCTTTTATATTGATATGTTATCCATATATGGGTAATTATATATATATATTTACATTCCCAGAAAAGAGGTTAATTAAACAAAACATCTTTTATATTGAATTTGAGTGATATCTATCAGATACCTACCTATAAATATATCTACACTTATTAATTTCCGAGTTCCTACAGAGTTATAAGTCTTATATATAAAATTTATTAAAAATATGTAGTTTATGTAAATTTATTCTTTGCTAAATTATCTCTATAAAATTAATATATGTATATGTGTATTTAGAATATAAACCACATTTATTTACGTATAAAGCCTATATAAATATAGTTATATATATACTGAATAATAAATTAGCAGACGGGGCTTCGATCAGATATAAAGTGAAACCAATACAATGAAATAAAGGAAATTAATTAGGGCAAATTGTTTTGGAATGCATAGTGTAAACAAAAACACGTGTCATTTCATGTACTTATTCGAGAGTATGTTATTGGGTTAGTGGGTCACGAAGTCAGTGCCGGTTTTGTTTATGAATTTAAAGGTAAAATAAACAATTGACATTCTTTAATTGCTTCGGGCTAACATTACTACGATATTAAAATACAAAAGGATTAAAAACCAATTTATATAAAATGAAATTAGTATTTATTTTACAAAAAAAAAAAAATATAAATCATCTATTTGAAACATTTGGAAAATTCACGGGATAGCAGCGAAATATGATTTGAGGAATTAACAAGAAGATTAATTTGCAGTTTATAATTACATTTGACATTTGAAAAATCACGGGATAGTAGTATAAAAATGAATTGAGGAATTACATGAAAACATTTGAAGTTATGGGAATAAAAACCTCACAAGTGTCAAACATTTACATGAGACTTTTGAAAAATCACGGGATAGTAAAAATTTATATCAAAGAGTTGAGTCTGGGGAGGGGGAAAATCTAGAATAACAGTTCAACAAAACAAATCATGAAATCAATAGAGATGGCAATCTCTTAAATAAAATTGTCAACCAATCAAATCAAGAAATCAATAGAGATGGCAATCTCTTAAATAAAATTGTCAGCCAAACCAACAAAAGCCTGGAGTTATTAGCTCTCCATTAATAAAACTAATAATCATTCTTAGTTTATTCTTATATATTGATATTTCCTACTCTTATTATGTATATATTCGGTCATCGGCTAAGGTTTTGTGCAGAATTCCTTTTCACGAAATCCGAGCTTGGAATGCGAGGCTAGCTAGCTTCACATTGCGAGTTATAATCCTTCCCAAACGTATGTATACATATATATCTTCTTATGTACTGTGCATTGGATGATGTGGACTCGCTTACAGCTAGCGCTTTAGTCTCGACAGGGGCATCCTCACATCGTCTCTTGCATGCGAGAAATTAGAATTCACGACTCGAACTCTTGCAAAGACCGTGAGTATATGATTGTGTATAGAACGAAACCGGTTCGCTCTAAGTAAATAGTAGACTTCGGAGGAGTTGGAATTTGGAGATTTCGGGGCTTAGAGAAAGACCTGAGTAACGTACACGACGACATGGAAGATTGACAGAACAAGGTATAACGGCCCTCTGGAAAATCGCGTCGGCTGACTGTGCGAAGTTCTAGTTGATCTTTGACCACCCTGTTTATCTGCAGGAGGATAGGAGCCAAATTATGCAAGCAAAAGAGCATTTCTGAGTTCGTTCTAAAAGACAATCAATAAATAACAATAATCTACTAAAACAATGTCATATGTACGTTATAGCATCAGGACCAAAATCGGGGAGAGCCAAGCAGTAAATAAATCTTGAGTAACAAAAGACTTCACTAACAATTAACCGTTTGAGTCATTCTTAATTACACAAACAATTGAACAGGTAAATGTCATTAATTACAGGTATATTACGAATTCATTAGAGGTAGGAAGTCGAAATAGTGTTAGGGAAAGTTAAGTTCATAAAGAAAATAAAATAAAATTTAGAATTGCAGGAAATAGACCAATCAAATTCGATGCTCAACGCTCCTTTCAGAATCAAAGGGTACCACAAAACAAAAGTAATTAAGTTCCCACACCATAAATCAAAAAAATAACACAACGTTTGGTGGAATTTATTTACAGCATAAATACGAAAATTTACGTTCAAGGTCGTAGATAACGTATTAATTAATTAAGTACTTATATCTATAAAGATATGTAGTACAAGGGAGTTTTAAATAGCTTCCAGTAGTAATCAAAGAAAATAAGGGTCACATTTTCATGAAGGCTTGTGTGTCATACATATAAAGCCTTTGAGAAAATTAAATATCGATCAGAGCCAAAAGAAAAGTTTAAGAAAACTTGAAAGGATGAAAGAATTCAAAAATAGTAAAATTAAAATGGAAAAATATTAAAAAAAAAAAAAAGAATTCAAAAGAAGAGACGAGAAAACGAGTATATCACACACTCATGTGGCATGGAAAGTAATCAGCAACATTTTGTACTTAGTTATTATACTACATTTTATGACATGTTACAACCTTTTATGCTTTTGTAATAAACAACAGTAATAGCAAATAACATTAGTTTCTTTCAACACCTTTCTCATACAATTTACACCGTCCAATTATCTTTTTTCAGGTTTGAAACATATTATATAAATAGTATATATGTGGTATATATTTTTACTATATGTGTATATGAATTATGTATATATATATATTGTCTCATTTTATGCCTTCTGTAAGAAACGTACAAATAATTCCGGTGGTTTAAACTTTAAAGAAAACATGGTTCATATACACAAAATTACAAAATTTCATCAAAATAACAAACTTTAGGGCTTGTGCGGACGACCTAAAATCTATTTTTTATAAAAAAAATAGTTTCTTACTTATTTTTATACCCTAATATTACTGTTTTTTAATTTTGAATAAACACAAAAGTTACGATTTTATTTTTTTAAATTTTTTAAAAATTTGGTATTTTTTGAAAAAAATTAAAACTTTAGGCCTTGTGCGGGAGACCTAAACATTTTTTTTAAAATCCAAAACTTTTTGTGATAAGTTGTGGTACCTAGTAGCAACTTTTTTTCAACTTGGAATTTGAAAACAAAAAAAAAGTTAAAAATCGATACACCCTAATGTATATCATTGTCCCCCGCATAAGCAAAAAACGGCAGCGAGTCAGCTGAGTTCCAAGCCATGACGCGTTGTGTCCTTTCACTTGTGCGATCAATCTGAGGTCCACCCGTTCCAGATCCGCGTGTCTAGTCTGTCGCTATCGAGTCATGTCTGAAGCACTCTATTCGTGAATCAACTTTAGCGTCTTGTTCAGTTGACAGACAAATGACCAAACGAACAAAAATGACCAAATGTTCAAACGAATCGATCATGACTCGATCATCGCAAGTCTTTACTTGGTCCGCAGCTAGCAAGTTACTGCAGACACTAGTCAAAAGTTACTAATTCATTCTTGAATGCCTGCCGCGAATCCGCCTGTGAGGTTTATCATTCGTTCCTCTCCGCGCGCCAAGCCGTCAATTTCATTGCATTGTTGGTTGTTTTGTGGTACGTACCAAAACTATTGGAATATAAGTAATTACATATTTTTAGACGCAGATGTTAGGTAGATATAATATATGAATTTGCAGATATTATAAGGCCAATCGGCTGTGGTCAGCCGTCACAAAATATTATTAAAATGTTTATTTATATTAGATCACGTGAAGTGGTTTATAAATTGGAACAATTTTAAGTTTAATAAATTAGTAAAACTTTAGGGGTGAAACCACAAACTATTTAATTTAAAAATTTAATTGCTAGCTTAATGTAATTTATTTTTTTGTCAAAAAAACATTTTGTTGTCAATATAAGACACATTAAATTGACCCTAAGAAGAGTGTTTTGTGTTCTTTAGCACCGTTGTGATTTGAAACTCGATTAAACGAAAAATAACGACACTAAAAAGAGGCAAATACATACATCTATAAGATTTAGTCTGCGTGGTAATGAGATTAGTATGATAGTATAATCGGTCTCCTCTTTGTGCGGTGCTTCCCTACTCATGTCTGCTTCTGTTTTCTGAAGGTTTCACTTCAACCGCGTGTAGATAATATATACACATATTAAAAAAGGTTTTTTTTTTGTTTTTTTTTTTAATTGATTTAAAGGAATAATGAATGAATACAAGGAATCAATTCAAAAGGCCAGGAGAATCAGACTGAATCGATTCACTCTTGGGAATGAATATGCCCATGTCTAGAACGCACTCTAGTGACTAATATAAACTTGTCAAGACACCAATCATTAAAAAAATTACAAAAAAGGATTACAAACATACTATGATTTTAATTATGTAAAATTTACAATTAGGCTAAAGTAAACAAAATGTAAACTAATAGTATTTTGATAAGTTTTTATAAGTTTTAATAATAGTATTTTTTTTAAGTTCTGTCGGTGCTCTCAAAAATACCTGCTACTTAATAATATTAATTTAATAAGTTTCATTTGTGCGAGGTCTACAAATTAATCTTATCTTTATTTTATTTCTTTTATGTATACAGTATTTTTTTAATTTTTTTTTTAAATATATATTTATTTTTAAAATATTACATGGTTAATACATTATATAAAGTTTTTATTTCAAGAATACATAGTTTAATAAGTTTACACCTTTTTTTAGGAGCAAAGCTCGTGACAAAAAAGGCGGAGAAAACGAATGTAGTTAAAAAATAAAAATAAAAAAATTTACTAATGGTGAAGTAACACATATTTTTTTATATATACGAGTATAAAACTAAGAATAGGTAATATACTTAACAGTAAGCTAGAAAAATAGTTTATATTATATAATATGTCTATATATTTTTATATAGTATATGTATGAAACATATAAAAGAAGTAATGTAATACAACGAAGAGGAGGAGATAAAAAAAGAAAGGATGAAGATAAAGAAAGAAAAAGGATATCTGATATTACAAGTTGTGTTGAGAAATATAGTATTTAAAAAGATGAAGTGATTGTAATAAGCTATATAAAAAATAAAAATATATTTAAAAGTATATAAAAAATAAAAGTATACTTATTAATATTTTATTTCTAAAAACAGTTTATTTGTAAACAAGTTCTGCTATTTAATTAATTATTATCATCAGAAGGCTTGCCTTAAAAGTTTGATAATGCCTCCATCAAAAGAATAATAATTACAAAACTATTTTTTTTGATAGTTTTTTTAAATTAAATAATACTATAATCGATCATGTAAAAAGAAAATATATATATTTGGATGATTTGTATAGCGCCGTTTCCACGAAAAATCACCTCAAGGGCGCTGTACAAATTTATGATATACATATTTCTACATTGCTCTATCTTACTACTGACTAATAGACAAAAGAATTTATGGCTTATAGATTGCATCCACCGGTTCGTCGATCACAAATACACTGAAATGTATTTAACCAATGAACGTGAAGCTTCGTTAAAATTTAGAAAATATACAGGACCATACTTACCTGGAGAAGTCCCTTGAAATAAACAGTTTTGATTGTTTTTTAGAGAAACATAGTTATAGTTTGCAAGCAGAGGACATAAATGGGAACACATGTAATTGGAATTGCTATAATTTCTGCATTTTGGTTACTTAAGCTGTGTATTTAATATGGTTAGTTGGAATTCCTGACAAATCAGTTCCAAATTTTGAAAATGGCAATTAAAATAATTCCGTTAATATTATATTAATAGTGTCAGACCTTTGAAAAATTACCAGATATAATACTGTAAAAATCATTATCTATTAAAATTGCTAACTTTCACAATTACAAAAATTTGGAAAAAAAATTAAACAACTGTAAATTTTAAAATATAATGTCAACTAACTTCAGAGAAATGCGTGTGTGCGCGCATGTATGCGTGAGTGCCACCAATGAAGAATACATTGTCATCGACAACCAGTCCGTATTGGACAAAGATATCTGCAACCAAGACCTAGACAATCCTCACCCTGTGGACCCGAGCACCTCTACAAAGTTGCCGAACGGATTAGGGTGACCCATGGCACGGGTGTTTGCTATCCAATAAATGGTTCCCTGGGCACCTCCCAAATTGCAAATAGTGTTCTATAAATAAAATTTCATCATAATAATAAATTTATAACATTTTGATTGTATTTATTACACCCGTTGGTTTATTATTGTATAGGGTGTAGGAAACTTGTATAAAAGATAGTAGATATTATTCGGCGTAACATGGGTCTCACCGTATCATAGGCCGGCTCTGGCTCTAAGCCTTAAACTGACAAAAACAATATTGTTATTTGAATACGGTTTGTTTGTTAGCCCATTTAAAAGATGGGTAGGGGTGTATAATATGTCAACGGACAGTCCGACCCCCATTCCGGCGGTGTTTTCTGAAACCTTAAACTCGCAAAGGGGTGCGTCTGAGCCTGTCCGGAGTCCGGACACCGCCCCCCCTCTCTCTCATTCCCTTTTACCGCCGCTACCTACGGCACGGCACCGACACCTTCCTTTGTGCCTCGCGGTGTACTGTACCGGTACTGTGGCTGTACACTGTACTGACTGTACACTCGCACAGTACTCTGACCTGCCCGCGAGGACAACCCACGTCGGAACACTATTATGATTTAATTACGTGGAAAATATTTAACTTATATAATTTATGAACACTTTATGTACACGTTGCCGTACATAATGTAGGGCTTATTTAATTATTATTAGTACATATAATCTAACAAGCTCCGCAAAACACATTTCAATAATAACTGTTTTAAATTAAACACCCGAACACCTAAACAAATGTTCTACTGGTGAGGTGCTCGTGAAATACTGTAATATGTTTATTTCACCAATCTGTATTTGAAAGTGAAGACTTGTTTAGCACCGTTGTAATTTGAAACTCGGAGAAACGGAAGCGAGCGACACTAAAAAAAAGTGTGTGCAATTCACACGCCGTACAAGTGAAACCTTCAGAAAAAACTAGATCAGAGTGGGGAGAATGATTGAACTAATGAGGAACAAAGAAGAGAATGATATGAAATCCTGTAGATGTATGTGTTTATCTCTTTTTAGTGTTGCTATTTTTAGTTTTATAGAGTTTCAATTCAAAATGGTGGTAAAGAAGTCTTCATTTCAAAAAGACAAATACATATATTTACAGGATTTAGCCTGCGAGAAAATGAGATAGAAATAACATTAAAGTACTCGGTTCTATACGATAAATCCATGGTCTCACCAAGTCTCCTTTGGTCCAGCGGTATTTTTTTTTTTACATTAACTCCGCACAGGAGGCTCTGAGGAAAATAATTTCCCTCAGGGCCAGGTCTTGAAGAGACCCATGTTGTAGGAGGGAGGAAACACAGAGGCCGGTAAATCGTTCCACAGCCGAGCTGTTGAACTTAACAACGAATCGTAAAAACGACCCGTTCTCATGTGACTAATATCAACCGTGTACAAATGTTATAAAGCGCCTGACGAACCTTAGCGGCCAAACATTCACCGGACCAAGGATCGAATCAAGGATAAATAAAAATTCTTTTGTAAAATCAATATCTAGTCTTCAAACCACTCCAATATGAAAAGGCAAAGAAAACACAAAAGAAAGCAAATCCGAAGAAGAAAACACAAATACCTTTGCAGAAGAGAGTGTTGAAGTAGGTGTTTCTGATTATCGTGGATGGAAGGCAGGAAAACACTTCTTCCTCAACACAATTTATTACAATGAATTGCGAAGGATCTATTTCCCCTTCACCAAACTGGCAAACAAAAAGGATCTAATTTCCCTTAATCTTTATATCGTCAGTTTTTACAACCGAAGGTTCACATGTACCTTTCAGCTCCAGCGCAACTACATAACTAACTCAAATTAATCAACCTGGATATACATAAAGCAAAAACGTATAATAAAACTAAGTCGGCGGGAACAGAAATTTTACGAAGTTTCCACAACTAATAAAACCATTAAATTGAAAAGTCTCTTTCTCAAAATCTTCATATTAAGGGTCATGAGTCATGACACAAACAATAGTTGCAAAATTTTTCTTATTAGAGAGGATCCAGTAGGGTCATAAATGTCGACAGCGAACACTTCTTGTTGGAGGTTGTCATAAATCTTTAGAGGTTTTATAACACTAAATAATAAAAAAATTGTGTAACATTATTTTTCAAATTCGTAATGGGAAAGTGTTTATGCAAAATAGGCAAATTACTATTTGATTTAATAAAGTTTCGGACCATATTAGTGAAATCGTGGAAGAATAATATTTTGTTTTTAGGCATATTTTAAAAAGTATATATGTATTACGACTGAATTGTTTTCTTATAACGGAATGGGTAATATCGCATTCTGGAAAGAATAGCAGGTATTATGCCAACATTGATTATTATTATTGAGGTATGCTATATGTAGATATACGAATAGCCTAATACTAATTCAGAGAAAAAAAACATGCAATCTAAATACAAGCGAGTACCTAAATGACTCAGTCCTGATATTGTTGTTGCAATTAAAAAGAATATTCGATCATCTAGTTCTGGTTGGTACATGAAACGTAATTAACTTTAGTAAATCAGGGCTGTCTGTAATACCATTAACGATTCTAAATATGTAAGTTCTATCATAGAGTTTCACAATTTTAATTCTTTTATTAAGTACTAGCTTTTGTCCCCGGCTTCGCACGCGCCACTCACCCCCCTCACCATCCCACCTCAACGTAATGCTAGGTCCACACCGAAGCCAACCTTCCAACTCCGAACTTAGTTCGGAGTTGGAAGGTTGGCCGATCGTGTGGTGGCTGCGTCCAACCCTCCAACCCCGAATTCCGAACTCCAAAATGGCGGACATGGAACAGCTGTAGCTACGTTGTATCTTATCAGGTTGCCTATAATTATTACGTACGTATTATTATGTACTTATATACTCGACATGTTTTCAAACAATTGTTATACCACTCTCCGTAATAATATCGTCATTTTAATAGTACGCGGCACGTTTCTTGATCGCCTGCCGTTCGCAGACGGATGTGTGGACAACTGCGGCAGGCTGGTTCGTGTGAGTTGGCCGTCGGGATCGCCTCGAAGGCGATCCCAGGCCAACTCGAACTCCAACCTTCCAACTCGAACTACCAACGCACGAACACCCTTCCACACGATCGTCCAAACGTTTGAAGTTGGAACGTTGGCCGCAGTGTGGGCTTACCATAACAATCAAACATGCGCTGTACATCTTAACTGTCAAAGGGATCTCCATAGCAACCTAAACAAATAACAAATTGACAGAACATGTCAAACAATTACGTAGCAACGCTTTGCTTTTCTTCTGGACAATAAACATATAATTGTATACAAATTTCATAATGCCAGGGCTGTAAGTTATAGCCTATAGACTATTCTGACGTATGAGCTATATTACTGTAAAGTTTAATTATAATCCGTTCAGTATTTATTGCGTGAAAGAGTAACAAACATTCATACATCCATACAAACTTTCGCCTTTATAATATTAGTAGGATTTTTAATTTACTGTTTCTAGAGGTTATAGTTAAAAGCAAAGTATGATAAAGATTAAATAAAAATATAATAATTAAATTTAAAAAAAATTGTAATAAAAAGTTTAAATTTAAAATAATGGAAAGTTAGTGAAGAGGAAAAGAGAATGAATGAGAATGGGTGGATGTTTAGGATTCCTTGACAGTTGATCCCTCGACAGTTGGCTCTCCCGGCATTATATACGATATGCAGTCGGTTTGAGGAAAATACGGTACACCCTCTTACGCATTAAATAACCAAGTATCCGCGAAGGGGTATGCAGATAGGATGTACCGCCGAATATCAAATGTATAAAAAATGTTTTCGTTCAAATGCATCAAGGATAAAACTACTTGTCCATAATATACTGAATATACCATCAGTATATAAGCACAAAAATCGACACTAAATAAATTCATTTGATATTCATACTAACTTATTAAAGGCATTTTTAAGTTGATTTTAGGTTTAGAATTAGTAAAAACTGTTAAGAAATCAGCTGTCGGGTCACCGAAGTTTAGTATATTTTGGTGGAAATCGAAATATCTTATTTCAATGTAGTGATGTTTTTCGATTTTTAAATTAAATTAAATCAACCATTGAAAAATTTCCAATCAATGCTTTGTCCTTTTCGACATATTATTATAACCCATTAGTCTGCATTAACGTCTGTCGCATTTTCCAATTTCCTTTGTACTGATGTAAATGTATCCTTACTGTTTGTTATATTTTTATCTTGTTATCTCGCTCTGTATTTATATAGATATAAGCACATACTATGTACTTCTTGTTTAGTATTAATTTGTACCCTGATGATGCTTAAGCAAAGCGAAACCGGTCGGTAAATAAATTAATTAAAACTCGCGGTCTTACACAAAAGAAGTGCTTTATTTTTATAAAATTAAATCATTAACGTTTCTCAAAAAACATACCGAAACATAAAGCAACACTAAATGAAAAGAGGGTACACGGAACGAATATGTTTGTTTAGTATTTCAATTAATTATTAGGAAAACCAATTATGGACGGAGCATTCACGAACATTTTAAAATTCTTTAGCGGCATTTAAAATGTCTCGGGCTGTTCTGACTAATGAGAATTGATAATTTTAACAATTCTAAACACGTACCCCTTTACCGTAAACATTATCTTTGTTCACACCCCAAATAGTTCATTCCAAAGTGTGAAATTAATTTCATTAAATCAAACGCCCCAAGTCTTAGTTGCGGAAGAAATCAGCCAAAAGATCGTTATTGGATAAGGTTGCCGAAAAAACATCGCTAATGAATGATTTCCTTCTTTTGGCGAGGTGCCTCGGAAATAAGGAGCAGTTAGAATCTTCCAGGTCGGCTTAAGTACCAGCATTAGAATATTGTCTGCTTCATAAAACATTATGCGACCCCCAAGCACTCCCTTAGTTTCCGCTTTGTTCGGTGAAAAGGGGTTAAAATTCAACCCTTGGTTGATGGGAGTAATTTAGCCGGCGCGCGGCGCTTCGGAAAAATAAACACTGTAATGGACGTGTACTCCGTAAACCCCAAAACTGTTTCGGAAAAAGCTTTAAGCAAAAATTTAAGATGTCACTTCGTTAAATCACATCAGGAACAGGCCTGAAAGGGTTGCAAAAAAAGCAATCTTTTGAATTTATAAGGTACCCTTTTTAGAAAAAACAGATCTTTGCTTCAAAAATTAAATGAGGTATTTGTATTATAATAACGTTGAAACATTATTTTGAAATGCCTTGATGTTAATTAATTGCACACGGGTTTGAAACATTGCAGAAGTTAAGGTTCGAAAATAATAAATACAAATATGTATATATATACATTTTAATTAATCTATCAAAGAAAGGAACTTTTCAAAATCATTAGTTACGAGATTTGCGCATTGGCACTATGCAAATGAATACAAATGAATTAAACACAATTAATGAAGAAAATTATTTCCTTGATACCTACCCACATGGTGAACTCATCCATAGAAGATTAATATCATTTACTTCTTCGATAATCGCGAATATTTCAAAGCCAATGGTTTCTTCGTCAGGATAAATGTATTATTGGAAATTAATAATAAAAGAATAGACTAATATAAATCTTTTATAAGTAAAATTTGCAAAAAACTTGTGATGAATCGCAGTGGATACGAAAATATTGTAGCTTCCACCTTACGAATGAATAAATAATATTTTAGAATTATAACGAAATCAACACACTAGCGACACCTAGCGGATTAAGTTTGATTGGGCCATGGAGACTGCAGAGATCTATAATTATTAAATTCATGTCAAGTTTTGATAAATAGAACACAGAGGGATCCAATTATAAACACTTAAGATTGATCAACCAATCAGAGAAGGGGGAGGTTACCATTTTTCAAGACAAAGAGATGGACTTTGGACTAGACCATTAGTCTGAGATTTATGGGGTAAAAATCATCATCAACCCAAGAGATCAATACGCTTTAAGATAAACACAATCCCACGTTCGGTGCATTTGGTACAATGACCCTAGATGTAAGTTAAATATTGAGTGCAACAGAGGAATCGACAACCGCAGTTAACGAACAAATAAATCCATATTATGTTGAAAAAAATGATGCAATAAAATAGCAAGGAAATATAATGAATGAAAAATTGAAGAAAAGACCTGGAAAACGTGGGAAAAGATACTGTAGGGATACTCAATTGCATAACGAGAACGTGAAGAACAAAAGGAGGCCAGATTCAGAGGAAAACGTACGTTTGATATTTAAAAGAAAGAAAAACGATGGAAATTAGGAATGTCACTTTTAGATGAAGCAATAAAGTCAGGGAAAACGATTTGGAAAGAAAATCTAATGGAAAAAACGGACATTTAAACGGAAGTGTTAATTGAACAATATAAGATTTCGGCTTAATTTTGCGTTTTCATACGAGTTTAAATAGATATCGTTATATATTTGAAATAGGATGGTTATTCTAGTTATATTACGTTAGATTAATTCAAAGGAAAGGATCGTTTTACGTCATTTGCTATGAGAAAATACTATAGGCGATAGAACAAATTGCTGAGGCAATTGATGTAAAAAAAGGTTGTCGAGCTCACACACTATTTTGTTGTTTAAACAATGAGATTTCCGACATGGTTTTGGGTGATTATGATAGTCTTTATTGCTTTTGGGGCAATAAAAGTTAACATGGAACTTATGCAATATTTGGATAAGATAAAAGAGATTAAATTTAACGAGTTAATATTAATTTATTATTTACGACCAAGTACGTAGAAATCGAAAACATCAACATATGTCAGCGATGATACTTTATGGGGTTTTGGGATGAAACGAGACACAATTTTATACGTTTTTATACGAAGCAATTAACCTGACACATATCCCAGAGTCAAATTGGAATTTTCTTCTATGAAAATTATGAAAAAATAGCAGATTGAATATTTATGACTAGAAGGTGAAGTTTTCTAAGAGAAGATAAGCATTGGAAATTATACAAATGATGGTAAAGAATGAAGTAAAGACAGTTAAAAGACGATTTCGTAAGGAAAACTCATGAAAATTCAGAAGTATCGATGAAAACAGTAAATTTGGCTTGGAATATAACTAATCAAATAGTTATGGACAATGACATAAGAATGAAGCCGAGAAATCATAAAAATAACGTCGTATATAAAATATAATTGAAGAAAAATAAGAAAATTCAAGTCTACGACATAAGTAGAGACAATACAGCTTAAAATTGAATTGATTCATATAGGGAACATGAAAATGTGGAGAAATCTTGGAAAATGAGAATTGGAAAATGCGTAATAAAGATTTCGACATGAGTTTGTTCGTGTTCTGGAAGCGATAAACCAAATTGAGAATTATATACAGTTTATTGAAGACGTACCTATTATATATTGAGAGAAAAAAGGACACGAAAATCATGATATTTTAGTTAAATTCGTAAGACCAGAAGACAAAGGAACGACGGGGCAAAATTTGACATAATGGTAGGTTCGACACTGGAACAATTTACGTAAGAGACAGAAGATTTCTAAAATCAAGGGGGCCGGACTTAACACGTTGATACGAAAATGACAGAATTGATATATGAAATCTCGAGTTGTTAGAGTTTGAATTAGAAAATCAATGAACGCGTAATTAAGATGTTCTAATCCTGGAGGTACATATAAAACTTAGGACTTAGAAGAATCGAGATCAGTTTTCGGTGTTAGTTGTCGGGAAGGTGTCGTCGAGGACCAATCGTCGGATTAAAATCGTGGAAGTTACGTGACGTAGCGTCTAAAACGGTTATTAGTTGAAAATTTCTTAAGTGTTGTAAAATTTTGAGACTTAGAAAAATTCGGAGTGGGAATTCTGGGACTTATAAAAATTTACAGTCAGTGTTAGTGATTAAATCTGTGAAGTGTTGAAAATTAAATAAAGTGTTTTATATCGTTTTACAATAGATTCAAATCATCATTAAAATAAAAAGTTTATATAGTGTAGCGAATTTAAATAAAATCAACAGTGTTTAAAGAATTTTATAACAGCAGTGAATAATAATATATTTATTTATAAATTCAACTTGTCATGAAATTAAAGGTTTATATAGTGTAGTGAATTTAAAAGGAAACAACAGTGTTTAAAGAATTTTATAACAGCATTGAATAATAATATATCTATTTATAAATTCAACTTATCATTAAAATAAAAAGGTTATAATATAGTGTATCGATTTAAAAAAAAAATTAATAGTGTTTAGAGAATAATTGTCGAACCACATTAATCCAAAAAAAAAATTAACATCGAGTTAATTCGGCTAGATAACGTACGATTGAACGGAACATTTCTATCGCGAAGTATTAATCTATTGTTAGATTAAATAATAATAAATCTATTATTTCGTAAATAATCGTGAAGTGGTTATTGCTTAAAATTTATGAATTTAAGCAGAATGTTATTTTAACAATGGAATAATTATAATAATAAATCTGGAAGTTAAGATAAATAATAAATACATAAGCATGATAAAAATCTATTCGGTATTTAATTGTATAATACTTTGTTGCTAGATAAAAGTTCGGTGAAAAAAAAGAACACGACATAAATAATGATAATATTACTCCGGATAATAATTATGAATTAATTTGTTAAACTTAATTTAACAAAGTGTTAGGTTAATCAATGAGTTTTGAAAATAAAATACATTTTGAGTAATAAAGATTAGTCGTCAATTAATTCAGTTTGGACTCAACAAAATAGCGGAATAATAAATCGAAAGGATTAATTTAGATTTAGTTAGACAATAGCTGAATTAGTTAGAGAAAAAGAATAAATAAACAAAAGAGATGGTCGTGTAGCTCCCGACAGGAATCGATATGTTGGGGTAAGTTTTCATAAGTAAAAATATTTTCAGAATCATGGACGAGGAGAGAACAGCTGATAATCGGTATAAAAATTTATATTATTACGACAAAATATTACTTGATTCAAATCTGTGCTATATATGTATATTAAAAATAATGTATATAATATGTATTTCGGATTATACTTGTATGTATGTATATGTATTTCTATATATATTCCGGAAATAAAATATCTCAGAGAGATATTGCACAATTATGATTAAATGTTTATAACATATATCTTTTATATTGATATGTTATCCATATATGGGAAATTATAATTATATATATATATATAGTAATAAACTAAAGCTCTCCATTAATAAAACTAATAAATATTCTTAGTTTATTCTTATATATTGATATTTCCTACTCTTAATATGTATATATTCGGTCATCGGCTAAGGTTTTGTGCAGAATTCCTTTTCACGAAATCCGAGCTTGGAATGCGAGGCTAGCTAGCTTCACATTGCGAGTTATAATCCTTCCCAAACGTATGTATACATATATATCTTCTTATGTACTGTACATTGGAAAATGCGGACCCGCATACAGTTTGCGTTTAAGGTCTGTCGGATCGTCGTCGCATTTTCTCTTGTATGCGAGAATTAGAATTCACGACTCGAACTCTTGCAAAAACCGTGAGTATTTGATTGTGTATAGAACGAAACCGGTTCGCTCTAAGTAAATAGTAGAATTCGGAGGAGTTGGAATTTGGAGATTTCGGGGCTTAGAGAAAGACCTGAGTAACGTACACGACGACATGGAAGATTGACAGAACAAGGTATAACGGCCCTCTGGAAAATCGCGTCGGCTGACTGTGCGAAGTTCTAGTTGATCTTTGACCACCCTGTGTATCTGCAGGAGGATAGGAGCCAAATTATGCAAGCAAAAGAGCATTATTTCTGAGTTCGTTCTAAAAGACAATCAATAAATAACAATAATCTACTAAAACAATGTCATATGTACGTTATAGCATCAGGACCAAAATAGGGGAGAGCCAAGCAGTAAATAAATCTTGAGTAACAAAAGACTTCACTAACAATTAACCGTTTGAGTCATTCTTAATTACACAAACAATTGAACAGGTAAATGTCATTAATTACAGGTATATTACGAATTCATTAGAGGTAGGAAGTCGAAATAGTGTTTAGGGAAAGTTAAGTTCATAAAGAAAATAAAATAAAATTTAGAATTGCAAGAAATAGACCAATCAAATTCGATGCTCAACGCTCCTTTCAGAATCAAAGGGTACCACAAAACAAAAGTAATTAAGTTCCCACACCATAAATCAAAAAAATAACACAACGTTTGGTGGAATTTATTTACAACATAAATACGAAAATTTACGTTCAAGGTCGTAGATAACGTATTAATTAATTAAGTACTTATATCTATAAAGATATGTAGTACAAGGGAGTTTTAAATAGCTTCCTGTAGTAATCAAAGAAAATAAGGGTCACATTTTCATGAAGGCTTGTGTGTCATACATATAAAGCCTTTGAGAAAATTAAATATCGATCAGAGCCAAAAGAAAAGTTTAAGAAAACTTGAAAGGATGAAAGAATTCAAAAATAGTAAAATTAAAATGGAAAAATATTTAAAAAAAAAAAGAATTCAAAAGAAGAGACGAGAAACAGAGGTTATCACAAACTCTACCAATCGTTGTCAAGCGATATATATTTTCTAACACTGCCAGATTTAATTCAGGTCTGAAAGGGTTAATAGCATTTTTTTAAAACAGCCATCCCTTATACTTATTTTCACAAAACCTATATTCGTAATTGTCATAATTTTTTTATTTTATTTATATATTTAGTTATTCCTTGATTCTGTTTTTGAAGTGAAAACTTCTTTAGCACTATTGTGATTTGAAACTCGATGAAACGAAAAATAGCGCACTAAAAAGAGACAAACATACACCTATATGATTTAACCTGTGAGAGAATGAGATAGTATAATCGGTCTCCTCTTTGTGAGGTGCTATCTAACCTATCTGTCTCCTCTTTGTGCGTGCGAGGTTTCACTTCTACTGCGTGTTAATTGCATCCTCTACTTTTTTTTATTTATAAAATTTTTGGTTATTGGCGTATGAATAGGTACAATCAGTATTTTATAATCATTTAATTTATTTCGAAATTAATAGAATAATTAGTTTTTACCTCTTTTTAAATTACTTCAAATAGGAGGAGGTTCTCAATTCGACGGCATTTTTTAATTTTTTTTTTGTATGGTTGTTACCTCAGAACTTTCGATTGAGTGAACCGGTATTGATGATTCTTTTTTTATTTGAAAGCTGGTGCTTCCCGTGTGGTTCCATTTCAATTTGGTCCAGTTCTGACAACAACATCCATAATCCCATTAGAAAACCACATAAGTCTTAAATTTGCATTAAGTATGTGCGCAACAAATGGACGAATAACTCAATATCACGCCAACCAATTTCGATGATTCTTTTTTGAAGTAAAACTTCTTTACGCAAGCTCGACACTTAAGGGGGTAAACTGGTGAATGCGTTACGAAAAATAGTGATTCTTACGAAAAATGTCTTGCGAACGGTAATCGATGCGAACGGTAATCGATGCGAACGGAGATCGATTGCTAGGCGGGTCGGGCCTTTACGCACGCTTGTTATTCAAGTTATTGTTATATTGTTAATGGACTATTTTTCCGTAAATAAATAAATAAATTATATACAGCGGGAATCTGTGACCTCGGGGTCAACTAAACTGTTATGGTTCCATCCCAAGTCCCGGGGAACTACATTATAATGCAAGCACCTGCACTATATAACATTATATACAGCGGGTACCAGGCATGCATTCCAAGGCCACTATAACCTCGCGGTCAACTAAACTGTTATGGAAGGATGTACTTCAAGGGTAGTCTGATGAGAGTTTGGTTAGGTTCTGATTATGGGATCCATGACAAAGTAACGGAACTCTTCAATTTTTAGGAGCAAAGTAAGGCCGAATCTTTTATAGGCTATCCGGATCTTTGAGTCACAATGTAGCGATTTGGTTTACATCCCTAGCGAACCGCACATCACTAGACCCACATACCACGTGACCATTGGGATCTAGGCAGCGAGCCCTGGAAACCTATTGAATTTGGTTACAATCAGGAAGAACACCAGCGAAGACCAAATCAAATGGGAGTTGCCGGACTACAGAAGAAATGAAGATCATTAATTTCGTAACGTTATTTTCAAATATTATTCCTTGTATTTTAGATTTTGGTTAATCCATCTCAGAACTTAAATTCTTTTCTTATTTCATATGCAAATAAGATGGCGCCTTGGGTAATTACGCGTTTGCTTGACCTCTTTAGACTACATTATTATTTACGCAAGTATAATTAGCAACTAATATCTTAGAGCAGTTGCACCCCTGAGATTAAGAAGATATTTTATTTACAGAGTCAATTATTAATATTTCAATTCTGCTTGTTCTTATTTTTATAATAAATTAACACATTTGGTGTTAATAATCAACTAACTTTTTCTACTCATCAATATGTAGGTACGATTGTTATTTTTCGAGTCGGTGTCAGCCAAGGTAGGTTTGTAACTACATATATAGTTATAGGTGAGATGTGCTTGTGTCGCACGCAAGGAACACAAGGCGCAAAGGGAAAGATTTCGAAATCCATATAATACTCTCTCAATTAGTGTTCAGCAAATTGATTTAACCGGTAATAAATCAATTTGACAACTTAAAAAAATGACATTTAAAATCATATAAAAAGGTCGTCTCAATGTGGATTAACCACAGTTTGAAAATGGTATTGTAAACCTAAACAGCTGTAACTAAAATGCATTCTAAAATACTTGCAAAACTCGATAATAACATTATCAAATTTAAATTTAATTAAAATTTAAATGGAGTAGGTATACAAAAACAATTAATACCAACATATTTCGTCAGCAACGTTCACATCTTCAGGGTTTACTTAATACTCAAATTTAATTTACATAAAACTAGCTGGGTTACCCGGCTTCGCTCAGGACAATAAGATAGTGTTCTGGAATGTTGCACAATGATGTTCCCTATTCCTGATCATTCAACGACATACTCCGCCACTCCTTCCACAACTTTCTACAGCTCTATGGAACCTTCTAGAACTTTCCGGAAGACTGTTCTAGAAATTTCAAGAGGGCGAAACTTTCAGCCCTTATATCTTTAAAAGCACGCCATTTAGGTAAAAACGGATACCCTTATTCCCTAGGGGGGATAGAGATCTACCACACCATATAACTCCCTTGATCGAACCGGGACTCGTTTCTGAGTTTTTGCAAGCTGTACGTTTTTTTGGACTTTCTTTTGTAATATATGCCATATTCAAATAAATAAAATGTTACTCCTCACATGTCCTTTCCCGTGCGTTCCCCTCCAGCGTTCCACTTCCACCTTCCCCACCACCGCTCTCCCGCTCTCCCGTCCCGCCAACCCCCCTGGCACTGCATTTCTTGACTCCTCTCCCGCCCGGCCCGTAGCCGAAACTTTTTTCTAATACTAACAATTTTAAACTCGTGATATCTTTCTAATTAAATATCCGAATTGAAAAATTCAAAAAGTTAAATAAAGGTATTGAAGCTGTCTTGAATATGAAGTAATTTATTTTGATAAGGATTAAAACCAAGATACAAATAAAGAGCCTTTTCAATCGGCAACATTTAAATTAAATTTTTAAAATAAAAGAATACTTATTGTGGCATAACCATAATAGTTAGACATATACTGGCACGACCTTTTTTGTAAATAATGATGTGTTCTATAAAGTCGTGATACATTATTTTATTCTATCATCAATAGTTTTCGCAGCGCACGCGATTTAAAGAATATTTTAGGTAATTTTTTTACACCCTGGGTTACATTATTGAAGTTTTAGTAAGGATCTCTAATTTTTTTGAAAATATAATATAGCCTATGTCACTCGGGGATAGTGTAGCTTCCCAACAGTGAAAGAATTTTTTAAATCGGTTCAGTAGTTTCGGAGCCTATTCGATGCAAACAAACACACAAACAAACAAACAAATCTTTCCTCTTTATATAGTGTGTTAGATAATTGTTTTTTTTTTTTAATAATAATAACTAATTTATCACCGCTCATAATATTTTTTGTCTAAAGTACTTACTGTATATAGTTATTTGTATAATTATCTGCGAATTAATTTGTGGACTGATAGCAATAATGACGAACTTTTCAAGTTGACACAACTGTATGTGGGAGTTGAAAAACATTGGATAATCATAAGGACTGACTTAACCTTGTAATTCTTGCGATACGGTAGAGTGGTGAATCGAAGGACTGACTTAACCTTGTAATTCTTGCGATACGGTAGTGTGGTGAATCGAAGGACTGACTTAACCTTGTAATTCTTGCGATACGGTAGTTTGGTGAATCGATATTATGATCTTCTGATCACAAATGGCGGTAATCATCGGCACACACACATAAAAGATTTGTATTAAACGCACTGAGAGATCACTTTAGTCGATCATTGCGCAAACCTATTTTACAGGCCCCGGTATTCTGATAATGTATTATGGTGAATCGATATTGCATATGATCTTGAGCGTTCCACGCCAACTAAGAATCAAGTAAACTCAACGCCCCTTTAAAAATTCATTAAAAGCTATGAAAAAAATGGTTTTAACACTTTTTTGTATTTTTTTATTATAATTTTTAATGAATTTTCTGAAGAGGTTCTGAGTTGGTTTCAGATCCGGTTACCGATCTAGAGGGATACAACTGGCGAAAATCACTGCTCAAGCACATAACGTATTCGTAATAAACACACTGAGGCACATATTGAGTATTCTTGTTGATAAGAATCGTTCTTATGGCCTTGAGAGGTATTTGTGCCACACAAACATATATATAAGATTTGAAATTATGCACACCGAAGGAGTACCAGGTGATAACTGCCAGATTTCTTAACAGAGTCGATATTAAATTACACTGAGATATCATCATGTTGTTCGTTGGACAGGCTTCATCAATACACTTGTTGTGCAATAATATATTGTTATAAATGTAAAACACTCATACGTATATTGGCCACGCACTGTCGGAAAGGGACAGTTGATAAAAGGTTGGGTGGAGAGTTTATTAATTTTCATTATGACTATACTGACGGACAAACCATTATTGGTTTCGAAACATATATCGGTATTTTAAATAGTGGTTTAGGTGTACAATATTTTATTTTCATTAAAATAATAACTTTTAGATGTAAGAACGTATGTAAGCTTAATAATAATACGCTAATGTGAAATAAATATATTGTTTCAACATCTCAGAGTTGCGTTTAATGTATCGCAACCGCAACAGCCAGTTTATGCTGAAGGTATTCTATGGCGTAGACTAGCGGTTAGAGTTAATCTTCCGAGCTGGCTTCAAAGGGTTGTTTGGAGGTTAAGTTTGGAGGATGCGTTTGGGGTCAAAACGGAAATATAAGTCTAGTTGGTATGATTAATGGGTCCGGCCCGACCCGGGGCCGAATGTTTGGGCGAATTATTCGAGGAAGGTGACGTGATGGAGTCAACTGAAGAATGGCTCCAGAATAGGATATTAAACATCCGTTACCTGAAATCGATTTTCAATTTAACAAGAAACTTGTGTTCGGTTTGAATATCGGCGGAATGAGGTTCAACTTTGGGTAAGCGAGTGTCTATATTCAATGTACGTAATACGGTTTTATGTTCGACGCGGAGTATCCGATCCGTACACGATGCTCATTTTTTCAGAACGCTTCCGTTTTCCCTCGAGACTTGATGAAGTCAGGTTTTATTTAGTGTTCGCTTACTTATTCTTCCATCCTATTTCCCATCGTTACCGATCAGACCGTCTCAGGTCTCGGGCACATCGCGTGCGCGTGCCACGCGAGCATTACGGCGAAACACGACACGTAGCAATAAGAGAACACGCCGGCGGTTATAATGGAGGGCAGCATCATCTGGTATATTTCCATACTGAAGTTGAAATGGACCCGGGCCTTGAATCGGACGGTGGAATGTAATATCCGACCGGATGTAACTTCAGTTCCTCTCTCAAAACGACTGTTTTCTACATGTAAGAGTGGCCATTGGTATTCAAAAGTCGTTTCTAATTTAAATCAACAAGTGTCGCATGATTTGTGCGGGGGGTGTCCGGCACGCGCCGTGCTCCCCGTTGCCTCCCAACCGACTTGTGCTGTGTTCTGTGTTCTGGGTGCTCCGTCCCATATCTTGTGATTTGGGCCCTCGATAATGCGGACATCCTGTATCTAATTTAAATTTATTAGTAGTTACAATAATAATAGTAATAATTAATGTGGGCTTCTGGATGAGGGTTGTCTTCTTCTAGAGAATTCATTATGAATACAATTAATTCATTTTAAAGATAAGCTACTGATTATTGGCATTCCCTTTTTTTTAAACTATTTTTCTTCTTTATTAATTCTATTACAATAGGTCACTTGCATGGATTTCATAACGACTTGGAAAAATCGTCTGGATAGATTTTTTTACTAAGATTACGAAAATGTTAGTAAAAATTTTTAAAAATGTTTTTTTTTTTTTTTTAATCAATAAATCCATTATTTGGGCTTGTGACGTCACTACGTGAAAATGTCCCGACTCCGATAATGTTCTATTAATTTTGTAAAATTTCACACTGATTTTTTTTATATGGCAACACTTTGATTTCAGGCGAATTTTTGAATTTGACTTTTAACATTCACTAGATTTATTGTTTGTTCTATGCGAACTTATTATTTGGTTTGACGTTTTGACAGATGTTACGAAGAGAACCCCGTACATTTTATGCCTTCTGTATTGTTTTCGAAGTGTAATGGTAATGGTGCTGATTTAAACCAAATCAAATTTTATAATATTCTTATTATTATTATAATTTACAAGTACAAGTATATTACATTGGATTTAGTCATATATAGACGTTGAACATTACAATTATTAATGATCAATAAGATGGATCAAGGAAAAAATATTTATGATTTATAATATTTTTGGTATGCCTCGTTATTCTCCTGTGCCATTCGTGTGGAAAACATTAATTTTTTCAAAATGATTTTAGGCTATGTATTTATCGTTTTTTCGCACCCATAAAATTATGTCCCGTCTTTCAGGTTTATAAAAAATGATCTGATTTTTCGGATTTAAATTTTTAGAAAAATCGCCAGAGTTTCAAAAATATGATTAAAAAAAAACGGAATGTCTTAGAATATTTGCCTAAACCGGAAATTAAAAAAGGTGATGCAAGTAGCCTATTGGTGTGTCTTTCTCATTAGGTTCTTCTGTGCCGATAGCAGGCGCAGTTTATAACAAACCTAAAAAAAACAACACAATGTTAAGTTTAAAATCAAAAACAATCCGCTTCGAATTATAATGACTACATATAATTGGAAATGCATGCTTATAAATTGGTTCTCATAAATTCTTTATGATGATGATCTGTCTTGGCTGCTGATCCAAGACTTGATGTCAGATATGTATTTAAAATGACTTGTATTCTGTCTAATAGCCAATTAGAATAAAAGTAACTAAATTTAGCGAAAGGGATAAGTGAGAGATTATGCCCCTTAGTTCTAGTACATCGAGTAATCTGGATTTCAAAAGCAGTTCTGTGTTTGAATAGGTATGCTAGTTCTTGGCATAAAATTGACTAATGTCCAAAATACAAATTCTTCTAAAGATTTCATCCGAACTGCTTGTGATCTTCTATCATGAGATATGTGTTTTGAGACACTCAGCCTAACCGAACCGCTTTCCCTCGCATCATCATAAATACATCGCAGTCGCCTAATAGAGTCGTATGCATAAACGAAGCTTTATATTAAAGCTTTTACTAATCTGAAATATCAAACAGAAACCAATTCTTTCTAGTTCTTATTACTCCCGCATTTTCCATTAATTTATAATTATAGTTAATGTGAGATTATTTACATGCCAGTCAAAGCGTATGGGTATCCTCTTTGTGTGGATTAACGAACTCATAAAATGATTAATTTAAAATGTAATTATAAATTTGGCGAGATAATGAGAGCAACCCTCGACCACTGTATTATTCGTCACGATCCGGACCCCTCTCCCCTCCCCCTCCCCCCCCCCCCCCCCTCCACACCCCCTCCAGCCAGCCCTCGCCCTCGCCGGCCGGCCCCGCTCCATTAGGGATGAAAGCAAAAAATGCAACATATTGTGGGGTCGGAAGAGAAAACCTTTCGCTGGGATTATACGCCTCGCTAATAAGAACACACTTATCGGAATTAAGGTGACTTACAAAACATCATCATGATGTTATAACACGTCGGAGGTTCCTACTTCCTACCAACTAGTTTCTAGATAACTACCAACTACCTAATAGGAGGCAGACCCTCTTCACAACTCGTCAGAACTACCATTGTACTATTATTGTGTTATGGTTATATTATAATATACATTGCCGTTGAATTAGTCTCAGGTTCATTTATTTAAGGGTATCTACTATCTGCTGTAACAAACTTTACGTTAAAGATATTATGGAAAATAGTGAACGTATGTCTCTAATGAATATATCATGCGAACGTATGGTATAAAAAGACGTGTCAGAGGGCCTCTTCCATTTTTAATCGTCATGCAAATAGTAGATTGAATATTACACTTATTGTAGTCTACATTTTGTTGTACCTTTCCTACACAGGAACGATAATTGGGTAAGACTGAAATTTATTTAGTATATTAACTGCTGTAATGTCATCGAATGTCAGAGAAATGCGTAAATGGATTAAACGTGCGTAAACAATTGGTGATACAATGCATCGTCTAGCCATCAAATTTGCCTGCCGAGTTTCTGTTCGATCGGATGTCGGAAAGTGGATTTATTTCCATTTCCAAGATTCAATTAAATTAAATTAAGCGCCCTTGAGGTGATTTTTCACAAAAACGACGCTTTATAAATCAGCCAAGTATAATTATTTAATACAAACATTCAATCGAGAAAACAAAAATAGAACAGAAATTGATGAATTTAAGAAAAACTAATGTGCTTTAGACCACACGACTGAAGTAAAATTTCACTCTCTCTTGCTCCTACAGTGTGATACAGACAACAGGCCTGCACTGTGTCTTAAATATACAAAACGTAACTGGCTATGAGAGAAAGAGAGAAAGAAAATGTGTGCTCGCACCTCTCTCTCTTGCCCCTACAGTAATATACGAAACGTAACTCTCTCTCTTGTGCGATTAGTGCGATATCTTTCATTCAAAACAAAAGCTTTGAAGTATTTTTTTACAATAGCTTCACATCTTTATTTGTGTGGAGTAATAATTAAAGTATTAAAAAAATTACAAATAAACAATACATGTCTTTTATCAAACATGTACACAAGATAGAGGGTATGGGGTACAACCATTTTGTAGATAGAGTCAAGGGGTCCGCGGGCTCAAAAAGGTTGAAAACCGCTGCTCTATCTCATTCTCTCGCAGGCTTAATTCTGTAGATGTATGTGTTTTTCTCTTTTTAGTGTCGTTTTTTCGTTTCATCGAGTTTCAAAACACAACTGTCCTAAAGAAGTCTTCACTTCAAAATGTAACGGTCGAAGTGGCGTTGATAAAAATTATGGATTGTTATTAGGCGGCAATATCTCAATTGGCAGAGATTACAGTCGCGATAAGACCATAGGATCTGTTACAGTTTTATTCTATTTTAAAGTCGCTTTCAATGACTAAATATTTTTAAGTTTCGGTGCCGGCAACCCGGCCTTTTATTTTATTTTCATTCGTGTAGGTACTTAGATTTTTTTACCCACCTCACTAGACAAAGTATGTTCCAAGGCGGGGGAATATTATGACGAGGTTTATAAGATTCAATTAGATATTTCACACTAAATTGAACGCATTTAGCCATTTCCTGAGTGTATTTCAAAATCTCCTAATACTGAAATTTTCATAAATTTGATAATTTTTATTAATTCCTGAGAGAAGCAGCGCTGTAATAATATTTTAATAAAAAATGTGGGATACAGAAAAAAATATGTAAAAATCATTGATCTTCCTCAAACACGTAGATAGCGACGTGAGGAAATTCGTCGTGTCATCGTTCATTATTTTGTTTAACGAATTAGCATTTTTGGCAAAACCTGAGCTCACATAATATTTTAAACGGTAGGACACGTGTGTTTTTTTAATACGACACAAAGAAAAATGACACGATACACACATACAATACACAAACCTAAATTGAAAATGTAATTTATGAAATATATTAGGATTCTTGTTTGAAAAATTTAAATTATTATATCAATTAATTATTCTGTTAAAACATCCGTTTAGAATTAATTTCTTTATAGTTTGAAACATTTACAGGGTGTTAAAAACTAAGCCCTTGCTCGGAATAATGTTGTTTCCAAAAATATTCTTATTTATAGAAAGATTGAAAATCGAAACCAATTTTGTTTCATTACATTTTATATATTTGAAATACAATAAACATACAATTCTTAAGCTTCTTTCATGGAAAGTAAAGAAAAGCAATTAAATTACAATTCCATTCCTCAATATTGAAATTTTGGTTGGATACAACATTATACCGGTTTACATTTATGAAATTGCCATTGAGAAGCGCATAGATATCAACATTACAATTAAAAATGTTCACAGCGAAATCAAGGAATAGTTGTAACTAGGTGGAGATGCTATTAGTGAAACAACACAAATAATTATATGCAAAATAAAATACTAAACATACTAAGTATGTAGTACAGAGAAAAGATAAGACAGAAATGAAAAAAAAGTGTTAAAATACTTTTATTTGCAAGACGTTGTATTAGCTAACCCTAATTACTATAGCTAATAATATTAGAACGTCTTTTTTAAATATAAGAAGCTTTTTATAAAGAAATCTGCATTGTCATATTCTAAGGCATTATACAGTGTACACATTCGAGACATTGAATTGAAATGGGCAATATTTTTATTAAATACCTCAAGATGAAATGTTTTATGAATCCTTAAATAGGGTATATTTGGAATTTTAACATGAATATTAGACAATGAGTAGTTTAAAGCTCATTGTGAATAATCTGTGTAAATATTAAGTCAGTAGTTTGTCTTATTTTTTCTTATGCAACAACTTTAAAACATTGTAGTCGTTCCTAGTAAGAGTAAGGCGTTTAATCCTCATTTGAAAGATAACATTCGTAGGATTTTTTGTACAGATTCAATAGAATTAGCATAGTTTCATATAATGTTCGTTCCATATAACATCACATATTCTAATTTACTTCTGACTAGTGATTTGTATAAGGTAATAATGGATTGCGGGTTTTTAGAATGGCTTTGATATTCTGTAAATGAATCTCAGCGTTTTCGATGATTTACGTTTAACGTAGCTAATGTATACATCAAACATTAATTTCGAATCAAGAATACTGCCTAGTTCGAATATGAATATACCTATTTAATAAACATTACTAGCTGACGCGGCGAACTTCGTAACGCCTCAGAATTAATAACTGTTGTGTTAACTAATTAGCTTAAATTCAAATTCAGTTTTTTATTAAGTTAAAAATTACACAATGAAGCAATTATCGATGTGTAACTGTCCGCGTTTTGTTTTTGTCAGTATCTGAGATGGCGTTGTATAGGTACAGATTTATAATTTATGTGATTTTCTTACTTTTCGACTTACTTACGGGAATTGCGTTTCATTTTCTTCATACGTATGACGGAGATTTATTAAAATTATTGTATTTTTCCATTGGAGGGGTGTAGATATACGTTCCCCCGTTTGTGCCATTTTCAACTGTTGACATTTAGTGTGTAAGAAAGAGGGGCAACATTATATATTTAATAACAACAACTTCCTCTTTCAACTTTCCTGAATGTATCCACAAACTCCTATCGCAAGGAATCTCTCCCCTTATACTCGTATCCCTATGAAAGTCTTACTTTCTATCCAAAGGTGCACCAATTTATAGGAATATGTAAAAAAATATTAAAAAACTCAGCTGAATCCAATAATGCAGAATTCAACAAAATTATTGAAAATAACTGGCCAAATAATATAATTTTTTTCACAGATGGTTCCAAACTCAGTCCGGACTCCTATTGTGGGGCCAGTATCTATGCACCTCACAGGAAATTGTGTTTCCCACACAGACTTCCCAAAGAGTGTTTCATTTTCTCTGATGAATGCAAAGCTATCATAGAAGTTTTACGACTCGTCAAATCTCTCAACATTAGAAATGCCTTCATTCTTTCAGACTCACTTAGCTCACTACAAAAAATAAGCACATCCCCTCTCAATTCTAGTAGCAACTCTCTTGCCTGCTCTATTGTATCTTGCTAGCTCAAGTGTCAGTGGTCTTGACCTGGATCCCACGACACTTTGGTATTGTTGGAAATGAAAAGGCTGATTCTATTGCCAAGGAATCCATTGTCCATGGTCCTTTAAGTAGTATACCTATTCATGTTAGAGACTTTTCCATATTTAAATAAAGTTAAAAATAAGTTATAACGCCAATGGTCCTCTGAATAGAAATCGTCCTCTCTGATAAAAGGTCACTAGTAATCATTTTTTTATTTTTTTTTATTTATTTATTTGTTTTTGTTACAAATAATACATTAGTACAAAGAAGCGTTGACTGTCCAACTATGATTCTCCCGTTCTAGGACAGTCAAATTGACAGAAACATTTTGATAGGCGTAAATTTAATTTACAGATGATTGTTTTATATTGGGACACAAATCGAAAAATCATTAATTCAACCTTCTTTTCCTGTCAAGCCCTGTTTTCACAAATACACTTCCATGCCTTAAAAATACATCTTTTCCATAACTCGAATGCGTCTAGGTCATAATAGTTATCTTAGCCATTTCTCCAGATTCCACAGAGTTAATTCGCCTTATTGTGATTATGGTTCAGAGGATTCTTTAGACCATAATCTTTTTGAGTGTCCTATCAATGACCAATTTCCAAACTTCATACGTAAATTAATAAAACTTAAAATTGAATTCCCTACCAGTGTACCCTGCCTTCTTAGTATCAACTCTCCTTAAATTCGATATTTGTTAGCAAAATTTATTTGTAAAAATGGCCTTAACATTTAAGCATCAATCACATTTCTTTCTCTTCCATACGTATGCATTTATTCTTGCAGTGTTATTATGTAAAATTGTACAGGTTCCTATTTTTGGGCACCTTTACGTCTTCTTAATCTACAATTTTGTAATTACTATTAATATCAACTCTGAATAACCATATGAATATTTGTATAACTTGTATAGTCATACGAATATTTGTCTTGGCCCATTTTCTATGTTTGCTAATATAATATGTAAAAAAATATGCTAACATGTAAAAAAAAACTGATCTGAAAATCTAACAAACTTAAAAAAACTGAAAATGTAACTACTTTAAGAAATGGTCAAGATCACCCTTAATGGGTGATAGCCAAATAAATAATTTGAAAAAAAAATAACAAATGCAAAACAATTAGCGCGTTGACATTTGACGTTTTTGAAATTTTGGAATTCACGAAGAGTTCGATAATATTATAGGTACTTATCACAAAATGCCCGCAGCTCTTTCAAAAATGAGAATTCGTTCCATATAAAATGTATGGGGAAAAGAATTTTCTTAATAACTATATTTTTCGTTAACTTTTGTAATGTTTTAATAGTTATTATCCTTTCCGGGGAGGATACAAATCCAACAAATTAAAGATCATCAAAATCGGCCCGGCCGTTCTCGAGTTATAAATAGTGTAACTAACCCGACTTTGTTTTATATATTAGACAAGATTATATAGCAATGAAGCATAATTTCTGTTCGTTTCTGTTACTGAACTCTGAAAGATTTTTTTATTATTTTGAATGTAGAGTTCAACTTAACTATTATCAACTTACAACTACAACATGAAACAGTGTTATACAGACGTCATAATAACCCAAAAATATAATGTTGCTAATTTTAGTACGATATTACATTTGGTTGAACAACAACTAATAAAACAACTTTATACGGACACAGGACAAGAAATGAAAAACCAAAATTAAATAATTATTAACACTTAGTTGAATTTTTAATTAAAATTGCGCCAAAAAATAATGTTGCTCTGTTTGAAGAAGGAAATAAAAAAAACTCAACGGATTGTTAATATAATGTCTCTCTTTTTATTATCTCCAGATACACTTGTATTTTGGTACGTACTGGGACCTGTAGTCTCCATTACTCAAATTTGGAAGCTTATTGAAATACTTTCTTTATAAACTATATTTTTTATTATACCAATGACTTCTTATTCACGTATTGTGAATATAATAATAAGTTTGCCAACGACGGGTGTCGAACGAAAAGAAGAATCTTTCTGCTACCGATTGCCACCGATCTAACAACTCACGAATTGCTTCGTGTTCGCTACCTACTTTACGATAACTAATTTTGTTCAAAATGATGCCTGGGTATTAGTTTAATAAACTTGTAAGTAAAGAAAGAGCAATGCTTATTTGATTTTCATACACAATACTATAGCAGTCCACATAAAAGGATAACCGGCAAAATGTGTGTTTTTTTTTTTAAATTAAGTTGGACCGTCTTTGAAAAAGCAGATTATGAATTCTTTTAAGTATCACTTTATAGGAGGCATTTATAAAGCGTTTGCATTTGTACAATCGAATTGAAAAGATATTAAGTTTGAGTGTGCTGCATGCGAGAAACGCTCTCGATTAAACTTGTTTTAATTGTTGCACAGATACTAATCGTAATACGGACTCAGAGTAAACGTGAAGAATGCTCGCTACTAGCTATTCCCTTCCCGCTTCGGGGAGTTCTGTGCGGGCGGCACGAGTCACGTATGGCTGTCGGTCGTATGGCCCTCTAAATTCTCGAATGGTTCCCCGAGTACTTCGGTAGTGCGCTAAAATCGATACCACCTCTAGCTAATTTTAAAAATTCAGTTCCCCTATGCACAATGCACGGCAGGTATGGACCGGCTAAGGTAGGGGCCGATACGCCCGCGCCAGGAGAAAATCCGGCAAATCTAAATCCTCCCCCCCCCCCCCTAAAAGGTCGACTTCTCCTTTCACGCCGATGAAAATATCCTATAAAATATTTCTGTCTCGCTGGAACATTGAAAAGTTCAAGTGGTGGGAATCGGCGGGAGTTGGTAAGTACTCCCCTTCAGAATACAGCCCGCTCTACATTACGACTATGTAGTATAATATGACAATGATTGGATGTAATACAGGCACTAGGATTCGGGAGGTTTGAAACCAAACCAAATCAAATATTGTATTATTTCATTATGACACGAACTACCGTGAAGTTTATTGAATTTCTTTAGCATCGTTGTGATTTAAAACTCGGATGAAACGAAAATGACGCATTATAAACTGCGCTCATTGGCCGCTTTGATTATGATGTTATTTTTCAAGGCTCTTATTGGTTGAGATTGTTTTGGTGAAGTTTCGCTTCTACCGCGTGTGAAATGCACTCGATTTTTTGATAAATGAATGACAACTTTTTGTTACCTATTTATATCGAAAGAATGAAATGATTATATTATATCATTGAAGACAATGTTAGCGACTCTCAAACGAAAATTTGAAAAAAAGATTCGGTCAAGTATATCTCTATGATTCGATCCCGTTTAGGAATTGAACCCAGGACCTCAGCCTTGTCGGGGCACTGCTCTAACCACTGAGATAATTCATCCTCCAGTAAGACGCTTTGGTCTTACTTAATAGTTTCTTACTTCGACTAAGAACTACCAACAATATCGTCATTTTCTCAACGTATGTTCGATTGTTTAATCTTATTCCTAAATCTAGAAGCCCTTGAAATAAAAAAAGCCGTCAATAACAAATCAAATATTATTATTAATCAAATCAATTTAACTGACAGTCCCATTTTTAATTTATTCCGGAAACAGTCCCCTTTCCCTCCCCCTCCCCCCCCAACCACCCATCCTGCAATAATTTTGTCTCCCTCTTATCTATTTGTATATCTTACTGGCACCAATAGGGGGCCGTCTATTGTATTGCTATCTCTTTCATTCATTTTTTTAAATTTCTTATATAGGTATATATGTGTCTGTATGTAATTATCTTTAGTTAATATAATAGCCCTGATGAAGCTAGAGCTAAGCGAAACCTGGTTGGCTGTCAAATAATTATTAATTCTAATAAAGTGGTGTTTTACAAAGTGTGTTTCTTCATTTAATACTTAAAATAATTGTTCAGAATATATCTAATTAGCTATCGAAAATAACACAATCTTGACATTTCACGATCATACTTGGTTTTACCATACATACGTCTTAGGGATCGCGTTTCTACATTACTCAATCTACTTTCATTCTTTCTCAGTCACTTCCATGAAACACTACCATACATATATAGGGTAGGTATTAGCACTCCATTGTTGATTGCTAGCTTCGCTTTTTTGGCAGATGACTCCCTTTTTAGAGTCGCTTTTTTTCGTTTCATCGTTTTGTTTCAAATTTCCTCAGTTTCAAACCACAATTGTGCTAAAGAAGTTTTCATTTCAATAACTGAAACTATATTACTTACATTAGTGTAATAGGTGGGCTTAAACGAAGCGCTCTATAGATTACAGTTAGTTGTATAAATGGAGACAGTAAATATTATATATATATAAAGTACCCCCAAACTTGTTGCTCAGATCATACAAAGTGAGTGAGTTAGTGCGTCTGGTAAGTTGGTTGTGTTCTGAAATCTAGATAAATAATGCAAATTTTATAAATGGCATTGAAATAATTTTCAGTTCAAAATATTACATTATACGAAGTATTTCATCTGGATTCTCAAATGAAAACTTCCAAAATATTACATTATACGAAGTACTTCATCTGGATTCTCAAATGAAAACTTCCAAAATATTACATTATACGAAGTACTTCATCTGGATTCTCAAATGAAAACTTCCAAAATATTACATTATACGAAGTACTTCATCTGGATTCTCAAATGAAAACTTCCAAAATATTACATTATACGAAGTACTTCATCTGGATTCTCAAATGAAAACTTCCAAGTTATGAAAATGATGACACTTAAATTCAAAGCAAGACTTTGGAAGAGTTCATTGGCCTTTGGATTACAATTTGGGAGGCGGGTATGGGTACCGCCGCCCTGGGAACCTTTATTGGATAACCGACACCTCTGCCATAGGTCACCCCAAGTGGTTCGCTACGTTTGGTGATTTAGCAGGGGTGCCTGGGTTCATGGGAAATCTCCTCTCCTTCTTAATAAAAAAACCCTCCTCATTGCACCCCCAAAGATGACATAGGCCCTGAGAGAAAATTATTTTACTCAAGACCTCCTGTGTGGAACTCATTTTTAAAAAATGGCCTGGAGTTACAGACAGGTAAACGGAGTTACAACAATTTTTTTTATTTTAATTTAAGTGTATTATTAGAAACCAGTATGGTAAATACGGCTAAAGACATTTCAAGCAATGCTTCAATTCTGAAAGCTAGTTTTTTACCAGGGTGATACTGAGAGTATCTTCTACTCTGGAACTTGCCGCAAATATACCTTATATTATTTGAAATTATTGGATATTGAAAACACAAATCAGTTAAATAAAATTTATCTGCGTCGGGATAACCCGCGACCTCCGGAGCGCTAGTTGAGAGCCTTACCCTTTGAAAGAGAAGAAAGAAATAAAGAATAGACATGATAATAAAGCAATTAAATATTCTTTAGTTCAAAAACTTCTACTTGTTATAACATCATAATATTAGCTTGTAGCTAACAAAAAAAACAATGCTTATTTTTAAAAATTAAAATTAAAGAACCTCGCTACGAGCGATCCGAGAGTTAATAGGTACCCACGGTTCTAAGATTTACGTATTTATGCAGATGTAAGTTTTTAGGTACTTAATTCGGAGCATTAATAAAGATAAACAATACGATAACATTCCCAGTGTATTTCGGAGGCAGCTAAGCAAATAGCCTGAAACAACAGTAATCTCCAGGAGCTGGTAGCTGGCGGCATTAGGGCCGAGGATGGGCGAGGACTGGTACACTGGTAGCGACTACCCACTTTCTACTAGCTACTGTTATAGTGTAGATACCTACTCTGTAGACTCGGCGTAAATAAAGCTAAAATTAAGCCGCTTTGCGAGATTTGATACAGATCCATCAACGCCCGCTATAAGCAACAGCATTATGTCTCACTCCCAGCAGCTCTCGTACATAATGAAAGATGACTTGCTTTTGTTAGCTAGGATTGTGTAATACATCCTGTGATACGAACGAGCGCCTCACGGAATAGATACGGACTGCAATCACTTAGGGGATGAGTTGGCGGAATTTCGGGAAACCCCCTAATAAAACTTACAATAAGGGAACGGCCTGAGACGTACCGCGTACCTACCGAATGCCTACTGCGTACACCCCTCTCTGCTGCTGCGCTGTAAGTTAAACCGGCGGTTAATAGACGATTCCGGATGAATCGGCGATCTTATTCATAATAAATTCTAAAGTAGATTAAGTCCATTTCACACCTAAATAGACACGTAATTACTTTTTAAGGGCGGAAAAGATTTAAATAAATGTATTCCCAATAATTTGGTCATTTCCGACAATGTGTTTTACGCTGTGCGACAAGTTTTCCGGGTTACGAGACCCCGCATTCAGATGTTTTTACCGATTCATAACATAATTCCCTCAAACACTTTAAGTTATTAAAAACATATATTTTATTCTTTAAGATAATATCTGTATATTAGCTGAGTCTAAACGGTCATATTAAAAATAGTCCTAAATCATATTGTTTATTGCGGTATTTTAAATTAGGTACATAGTTATCCATGTCCTAATACAATCCATAAATATACATACACTTAAAATAATAAAATAACACTATAACAAATCAATCACATATCTTCTCAATTTAATTTTAAATGCCTTTATGCTCTCTTCCAATTTTAATTTCTTCTGGTAATTCTCCAAATATCTTCAATGTTCCGTACATCACTGACTTTTGACTCTGTGTTTTTTCCCTGAAGGGGAGTCTTACTTTATTTCTTTTCCTCGTCTCATGTGTATGTTCGCTTTGTAGTTTATCAATTTTTTTAAGAATTCAATAGACGTATGGCCATTGATTATTTTGTACATCAACAATATAGTATTGAAGTAAATAATTTGTTTAAATGACAAGATATTTAACTACTTCGACATTTTGAAATACCCTGTGGAAAAAAAACGCAAAGTATCTATGCTGTGAAAATTATTATAAACACATCTTGTTCTGTTATTTAACTTGTTAAAGATATCAAAAAAAATCGCAGTGTATCTTTAAATGCTACTTCAGACATTTGTCAAGCGATTTTTGCTCTATTTAAACGCGCTGTGTTTTATTAAATATTTTCACAATTTTCGCTTAATTAGCGCGCTCCTTCGTTTATCCGTACAGTTTGTCAAATAAGAGTAGAAAATAAATGAGGGCGCCACCGTTGCCCAAATGGCAATACTAAAAGTATAATCATGGTGTTTATCTAAAGCTGTGTAACCTACATTTTTATTAAAAATTTAAAGGCATAAAAGTGAAAAAAAAAAATCATTGCAATACAGATACCCACTGATCCCAAAATTAGAATTGTATAAAGGTATACTATTATTATACGTTTGAAATTTTGTGTTAACATAATGAAGAATAACGATATTGTAATAAAATATAAAGCACACTTTAGAAATTGCTCACATATATTTAATACTAGATTAAGTACCTAGCGTTGCCCGGGCTTTAGATCATGTCTCTAATTTTAGATCTGAATATATTTAACGCATTCAGATCTAAAGTAGTGTAACTAAACTCACCATTAATGATTCATCCTTTATACCTACTGTCAAATTCAAATTTATCTTAAATTAAATGAAAGCCAATCACTTATTGCTTCTAAATTCACAATATTGCTTCTTCGATTTAATTTTTTTTTTAAGAACAAAAAAATGTTTTTTAAAATGTGTTTACAGTGTTTTGTATTATCAGTGTCATTGCACTTTTAAAGAATATTTGACAGATAAATTAGTATTGCCAGCCCAAAAATGTCTTGGTTCCGTTTTTTATATTTTCTACTCTTATTTGACAGACTATATTATTTACATATCTTCATTTCAAACCATCTTCTGTTCCTTTTTGAAAGCTTACTATCGGAATTTAAAACAATATGATAAAAGTAAATATAAAAAAAAAAATCAGAGTGGGCAATCACACGCGGTAGAAGTGAAACCATCAGAAAACTAAAGTAGACAAGAGTGGGGAGACTACGAAGCACTTTTTTTTGTCAATGTGTAGGATGATTTTTTCCATATTTTTGTCGTCTAATTCCAGTGCACTTTTTCCTATACACTTGGTCATCTTATTAGTATTTGTGTTTTCTTCTTCGGAGTTGCTACATGTCGCTTTCTTTTGTCTCTTCATTTTGGAGTGGTTTGAAGATTGGATTATTTATTTTACTAAAATTCGTCCCTTGGTCCATTGAACGTCTAGCCGCTGAGGTTCGTCAGGCGCTGTATACCACTAGTCTAAAGGAGACTTGCGTGGGACCGTGGATTTATCATATTATATTGGAGCCGAGTACTCGTGATATATTAAATATTTTATTGCTTTCTCTTTCTCTCGCAGGCTAAATCCTATAGATGTATTTGTTTGTCTCTTTTTAGTGTCATTCGCTTCGGTTTCATCGAGTTTCAAATCACACGGGTGCTAAAAAAATTTTCTCTTTAAAAAATTAGGTCTTTTTGAGAGATACTTCTCCGACGCACTCATAAAAGTCAAGCTGTGTCATATCAGATATCAGATTTAAACATTGTTAGAAATAGAGAACACCTAGTTTTGTATTTGCATTTACAATAATGGACGTTCCCAAAACAATTTGAAATAATTTCATGAAAAAACATTTAGTATTTGAAATTCATTTATAAAGGTTTGTAAATTTCACAACAAATCCTTACTAATACTATAAATGTGACGTGATGTAGCCTACTTTTCTTCGTGGAAAAACATTCATTTTTCCCTTTTTACATTTTTTATTTTGTATTTTTATATAAAAGAAATTAAAATGAAGTGAAAATGACCTTCATAATCCTTTTGTGTAAATATGTTTCATTAGTTTCGTGTAGAGTGGTAATTAAAGTTCCTCGACTTGGAAAAAAATATTAATGTTGGAGGTTAAAATTTTAAGACTTAGATTTGTAATCTGAAAACTGAAATATTTTTTTATTATTTTTGACGGCATTCGTTGTCAAGGGGTAAGACTCTCGTCTAGCAGTCCGAAGGTAGTGGGTTCAAATCCCGGCGTAGGCAAATACATTTTATTTGATCAATTTGTATTATTTAACAATTAGTTAAATAAAAATAATTTAATATAAAACAATAGCTTTATAAACACAATTTTAATTTTTTATACTTTATGCCGACCGGGTTTCGCTACAACCGTAGCTTCTTCAGGGCAGCATAATACTCTACTAACATTAAGTTTATATGATTTAACAAAATGGGCTGGACTCCTCAAATGAAGGAGGAAAAAGTAATATTAAGTGTAGGTAGATGGGGAATTAGGAAGGGAACTGGCGTGTTCTTTCTCAATAGGGAACCATCTTAGTATGGGACTTTCATTTAAATTTAGTTGGTTATTAACTAACTTAATATTAATGTTTATAACTTTCCTTAGTTCAAGTGCCTCTAAATTGTCTAACCTTATACAAACTGTAAGCAGAATTCTTGCCTGAACAGACTATGCAATAGTTATAATAACGTATTATCCAATGTGGACATTTTCAATTGCGAACTTACCAAATATAAGAGGTCCGTAAAATAATATTTCTCTGATGGTGAATAATGTTATGTTTTTTTGAGAAATAAAAAATTTAATGAAATTAAAATTTTTATGAATAATGCTATGTTTTTATTGTTTTATATTTCTGTTATGATTTGATTTATATGTACAACCTCTCTCCATGGCTACCAATGTATTGATAGATTTTTTGTTTAGTAATGTTTCATTTTATATAAGAAAAAAATTGTTTAATTTTTTTATTTTTGTTTTTTGGTTTTTGTTTTATATATTTTTTTGATTCATATTGCTTTTTTATAAAATTAATTTACATTCTTATTATGCTGTCTCAGTACAAGTAAATTCACAAGGAGGAAATCCATAATTGGTTTTATTTTGGCTATTTAATATTATGTACAAACTAAAATAAATGTAAACTGTCGATTTCCTGAAAATTAATAAATAAAAAATTAATAAATAAATAAATAAACTACTACTACTTATCTATGTTGTTTTTATGAATTAGGGTGGCGCCCGAATTTCTATCAAATTTATGGTCTTTTTTTATCAAGTGGTTTGAAAATTCCGAAAATCCAGAGCTGTGTAAACATTGAAGATATTCTTTGACACTTTACTTCTTTATTATACTTCTTTGAAGAAGCTACGGTTGTAGAGGAACCTGGTCGGCATAAAGTATAAAAAATAAAAGTGGTGTGTACAAAGTTATTGTTTTATTTTAAATTATAATGTCCCATCACAAAGTATCAGCTTCATATGAACAAATAAATAAAAAATTATAATATATTTGCGGCAAGTTCCGGAGTGGAAGATACTCAAAATAAACTACCTCAAAATACCTTTAGTCGTGCGGTGACCAGAACTAAATAGCCAGTTACTTTCCCACCTTTCGCACATGCCATTCCAACCGAAGGTAATACAATTTCAATGTTCCCCCGCACGGAACACATGCCATGCCAACCGAAGGTAATACAATTTCAATGTTCCCCCGCACGGAACACATGCCATGCCAACCGAAGGTAATACAATTTCAATGTTCCCCCGCACGGAACACATGCCATGCCAACCGAAGGTAATACAATTTCAATGTTCCCCCGCACGGAACACATGCCATGCCAACCGAAGGTAATACAATTTCAATGTTCCCCCGCACGGAACACATGCCATGCCAACCGAAGGTAATACAATTTCAATGTTCCCCCGCACGGAACACATGCCATGCCAACCGAAGGTAATACAATTTCAATGTTCCCCCGCACGGAACACACGCCATGCCAACCAAAGGTAATACAATTTCAATGGTCCACCGAATGGAACACATGCCAAGCCAACCGAAGGCAATATAATTTAAAAATTCCCCCCGCACGGAGCACATGCCATATCAACCGAAGGTCATATAATTTCAACTTTCTACCACCGCACGTAACACGCGGTGGGCCAATTGAAATTGCATGCCATGCAAATGCGAACCATGACATGTCAACCGAAGGTAATGTAATTTCAACGTTCCCCCCTCACAGAGCTCGTGCCATGCTAACCATAGGTAATATTTCAATGTCTTATTGATCCTGTGGACTATTTTTTTGTCTTGCCAATATTATGTAGTAATTTCAACTTTCCACAACACTAGGGTGTCATATTATTTATTATCAACGTTCTTCATATATTATTGTTAGTTGATAATAACTCACTTAACATGTTAGCGTTTTTTTGATCAGCTCTAACTTGCTTCTTAAGCAATACAATTACGGTAACTGAAATTACCAATTAACATTAATTGACATGATCTGAAATCTAAATTAATTAAAAATTTAGACTCCTTAATTTTTAATTAGTAATCAAAGGACCTAATATCTCAAAGCCCGAAATCAGGTTATTTTTCCGATGCCAGAAATCGTAAAATTAGACTTTATTTAAATGTAGGAGATTTGTTACACCTTCACCTTTATTACGTGATAGATGTAACCTTTAATTTTAATTGGAAATAAATTGAAATGTTGGGATTTGAAAACACTTCGTTTAAAATTCCAGAATTAAGTTTATCGCGATCTCAGATCTGCCCTTTTCATTACGGATACGTCGCTACGGCTCGGCGCGGCGCGGCACGGCGCGGCGTAGAGGCCAGCTCCTGAGGAATAAATCAACCCTCTCCCAAATGCGGTAGTCCACTTTTATAATAGAGCTATTTGTCACAGACCAACGAAAAGCCGTCAACAAGGCCTAGGCACAGGAATGCGGGATGGAGTTTTTTTAAGGTAGATATTTTGTAATGAATGCTGGTACATAACTGTGGCAGACTTTACAGCTTTACCTAGTTAAAAGCCTCTAATATCTGTCTTAGAATTTGTAAAATAATGTGGAATAAACAAGATTTTATTTTGTCTTCCTTTTGAGTATTCCAGGAATACCGCGGAAAATGCACCGACCGCAATCGGTAAAATAAAATGTCTGAATGACGCTTAGGACAGTGTCTATTACAAAAGTAACTAATTAACCTAACATAACCTAATCCAGTTAAACAAATCTTACTAAACCTCAACGTAACCTAACCGTTACTGCATTTATTTCCTTTATATACCTAACCCAATAATTACCTAACCTAACTGTTACTATATTCCTAACTTAACTGTTATTTTCTTTACATACTTAACCTAACTACTGTTAATACATGTATTTCCTTTTATTACCTTACCTTATCGTTACTGCATTAATTTAATTTTAATACATGGCTACTTATTATTTATACAAAATTATTTTAGTTAATACTTCTAAATAATGGCAAATAATTTTCTTCGTAAATGTTCGGCGGAGAAATCTGAGTTGTGAATGTACCGGATGCCCTATTTGAGAAATTGTCTCCCAAAACGTGTCTTAAATTTCACACAACTGGTAAAATACCAATTTCCATAGATTCACTAATTGATGTTAGCTGCTATGAAAAATTTAAAACACGTTAGTAAGGCTATAAAGTATATATTATAATATACTATTCTATTCCGGTCAGTGGCCGAGTTAGCATCGCTTTTGGGTAGGTACCACTAAGGGGTCGTGTGTTCTATTCCTCGCCTACTGAGTCCGCATTTTCCGCTTGCTGTGGTGGTAAGTAAGAGATTTTCAAATATTGTCAGGTTATTCGTACACCGGGAATATTTATCTTTCTTTAAAAAAAGTATTTTTATGGAAATGACATTTGAGTCTTTAAACCCTCAAGCTAATTTGTTAGCTTTTTGTAACAACTCACACAGGTTTCACAGAAATCGTCGTGTCTTCCTTACTAGCCTAGAAATAATAATATGATCTAAACTTTAAACGGTATTGGAAAGTAAAAACACCACGCTGTGTAATCAATTCTAAAAGTTAACTACAAAAGAGATAAAATTTATAGCTTAAACGAAACCAAAGTTTTCGACCGCAGTTTAAAAAAAATATATATATATATATACTTTTACATGAAACGACAAAAAAGTGAACGTTTATAATAACATTTGTCAAAAAAAATACTTGTTATATTACCAATAATTTAGAAAAACGTATTTTTTAAAACTTTTTTATGTTTGCATTAAAAAAATTTAACTTTTAAAAATTACATGGTTATTCATAATAATAAAATTAATATCACCTTGCAAATACCGTTTTTAGTTTTCGGATAGGTTCACAAATATTACGTTTATTGGATTTTCATGCAAAGTGGAAATATTTTGACCTACTGACAGAGTATGGTCGAGGACTGAGGAGTTAAAGCAGTTTTATTTACCTAGAAAATGTAGCATTTTTTAAAAGTATGCATTCATTAAAAAACCTTTCTTAAAAAAACAATTTAAGTAAGGATCAACTTAAGTATGCGAACTTGATCAACATTTATACTAACCCGGCGTCTGTGATTATCACGTGATGTTGCCATGTGACTTAAAATACATTACCATTCACTCGGACTCATGTTGGTCACGTCCCTACTAAAAGCTTAGACATTCTGTAGGTGAATTTTGCATGACACAGATCAAAGGAACTAATTACAAACCCTAAGAACGCCCTCCTTACCCTCTCTATTAATATTATTTAGAAGGAGAATATTTAATATTTATAAGCAAACTTCGTAATTTCAATTTCAGAGCAACCGTGTTGTATCCTATTTATAAATAAATTATTTAACTGCTGCGCCGGTTAGAAAAAAGACAAGAACTGAAAGTTGAATTTCACGAGTTGAAAGTGATTGAAAAAGCAATCGGTTTCGCGGAACGTCGGGTATTGGGAGCGCTCTTTGCGAGGAACGGCGCTTAATGAGGGGCATTGAAGGAACGAGGCCCATTGAGCGAACGGGGTGAGGGGGGGGGGTAGAGGGGGCGGCCAGTCCGCAGTCCTGGCGGTCCTGTTGTCCTTTACAAATACAGAGCGAGGTTTTAACATCGTCATTAATTTAATGCCACAATTAATTTTGTGATTGAATTTTTGAAGGGAAACTTTAACACCGTTTTTTATTTTTATTTTTTATTTATTTATTTCCAACAAAAACACAAATTACATAAATACATAATTTAGACAATTTATCGGTAGTCCCACGAAGCTGCCACATGGCTGCTTGTCTGCAGGTTCTACCTTAATATACACTCGTTAATATTAGAAGTAGAAAAATATATATATGTTTAATATCAAAAATCGTAATGGAAAATGCAAAATAATGACATCCTAATCCTAAAAAACTGATGCGATACAAATCTAATTACAACCTTACAATTAATGCAGAAAAAAAACCACTTTATATTCTCAATGAATATGTTTAGAACTTTCCCTAACATTGATAGAATTTACCCTAATTTAAACATAAACATAATAAAAAAAGTGACAAAGATGTCTGTAATAATTCATGTTACATATTAAATCATACGTCAAAAAAAAAGAACCTCGGTGTAATAGAAGATCAACATATGAAATAGAACAGTCACATATGCGCTTTAGGAAATATATCTATACATTTATCAGATTGAGAAATTTACTCAAATTAAGTAAAAAAAAAAGTCTATTTCGCACTAGTCCAATCCTTAATTCAGTGGATGGGGAGGCGCATATGAAGAAAAATATTAATTCCTGTGAAGGTGGTTGAAAGATAGTAATAAAAAAAAAAATTAAAAAAAACAATAAAAAATAACCAACATTCTCTCCAGCATCATTGTTCAATATTTTGAAGTACCTACCAAAAATTTAAGACCTCTGTAAAAAGATTAATTATGAAAAATATTTAAAGAAAATGTAATCTTAATATATAAAACAAAGTCGGGTTAGTTACACTATTTATAACTCGAGAACGGCCGGGCCGATTTTGATGATCTTTAATTTGTTGGATTTGTCTCCGCCCCGGAAAGGATAATAACCATTAAAACATCACAAAAATTAACGAAAAATATAGTTTTTAAGAAAAGTCTTTTCACCATACATTTTGTATGGAACGAATTCTCATATTTGAAAGAGCTGCGGGCATTTTGTGATAAGTACCTATAATATTGAGTAGTGAGTGAGTTCCAAAAATTCAAAAACGTCAAATGTCAATGCGCTGATTGTTTTGCATTTGTTCTTAATCGTGTAATGCTGCCCCTCTTTCTTACACACTAAATGTCAATAGCCGAAAATGAGACAAACGGTGGACGTATGTCTGCAGCCCCTCCAAAGGAAAAATGCAATAATTATAACAAAAAAATAACGCTTTTTTTTACATAAACTCCACACGTGAATCCCTGAGGAAAATAATTTGTCTCAGGACCTATGTTATCTTAGGGGATACTGTATGGACGGTATTTTTAAGGAAGGGGAGGATAGGAAGTTCTGGGAAGGAAAAAGGAATGAGGGGTGAGTAGGAATCTGGGGGCAATAAGTCCGGGAATGACGGACGTATGAATCATCCCTCCAACTGCGGTGCAATCGCAGGTCCGGCTGGAAAGTTCAAAAGGCCTCCCTTAACCAGTGTCTCTCGATCCGTCCCGCCACGCAGCAGGTAGGCAGAAACATCCGCCGCCAAGATCCGGAAAAACTTCACCCCATAATCCCGGGCACCCCTGCTAAATCACCAAACGTAGCGAACCACTTGGGGGGTGATCTATGGAAGGGGTATTGGTTATCCAATAAATGGTTCCCGGGGCGGCGGAACCCGTACCCGCCTACCGAATTCCCGTAATTAAGTGGAAAAGTAAGAAAAAATAAATAAAAATAACATCCGTACTGTACAACCCGTAAAAACACGGACAGCTTGCGCATCTATAATTGATTCATTGTGTAATAGTTAATTTAGTAAAAAAACTGAATTTAATTCAACAGTTATTGATTCTGAGGCGGTACGAAGTTCGTCGGGTCAACTAGTAAATAATAAAAATGTATAAACTTAGCTCATCATTTAGGCATAACATAACAACCGAATTTCTAAACAACAAATTTCAATATTTTCAAGGCCAAAAATACACAATAATTTTATTTACAAAGGGATACAATATTTTAATAGTCTTCCCGAAGAATTAAAATAAAATAACAGTTTTGGTATCATTCAAGAAAAAGTCAAAATGTTTGTAAAAAATTAAATTAAATCACCAATCTTTTTGTTGTTTATTCTGTTTTATTTTACAGATACATAGATTTTTCATTGATAAGCCACATTTTTACAATTTTCAAGGTTAAATTCTCATTTTCCTCAAAAACAAAATTATTTTTGAGCTTATTAAAAATCACTGGTACACAGTACTCCAGCGTTCGACTTCCATACTTATTGGATATTTTAGGTATTTTCAGGCCTTTTTTTTCTGTGACTATGTACCAGTGGTCTTTTATAAGTACTATCTCCCCAGTTATCCTTAATGGTAAGGAACCAGAATATACCTTTTATTGAGAGCAGGCCCTCAGCACAATATAAGAGTTGCACATTGTGTCTTTGTCTATATATAGTTGGTGGTACAATTTGTTTTATGATAGAGGTTTGCAAATTTTGTATATACTTAATATAAGTCATGCTTGTATTTCCCCAGCTTCGAATTCCATATCTGAGAATTGATTCTACCAATGAAAAATACACTAGTTTGAGTGTGCTATGAGGCAAGACAAATTTTAATTTATAGAAATTACTCACCAGAGCTCTTAGCTGGTTACATATTTTAGTAACTTGCTTATCCCATTTAAATGTGTTATCTACTTTTAATCCCAGGTAAGTATACTCGTTGACAAAGTCAATTTTTTCACATTGGCAATTTATTGTTATTTTCCTATGAATGCATTCAAGGTTATGTGCGGTTAGATTCGGAATATTCCATATTTTCAAACTTGGTGATCTGATATACATTCATTTTGTTTTTTTAACATTTTTAACTAATCCTACATCATGTGCCAATTTTAGCAGTTCGTCGAAGTCAGTTTGTAATTCTTGCATCGCTATTTGTGGATTTTCATTTGATACAATAAGTGCGGTGTCGTCTGCAAAAATGAATCTACGCGCTTTTCTAAATAGTTTCGACATAGCTATAACATAAATTTTATATAATTTTGGACCCAAAATTGACCCCTGTGGCACACCAGACATTATAAATTTAGATTTACTCATCACATTCAATATTTTTACATTAATTTTTCTATTTGATAAGTAGTTACTAAAGAAAGTAAGCAGTTTACCCCGGATTCCAATGATTTGTAGAACTGTTATTATTTGTTTATGTGATAGTGTGTCAAAGGCTTTAGAGAAATCAATGAAGAGTACAAGTACATGTTTTTGAGAGTCGAGCTCGGTGTTTATGAAATTAGTAAATTTTTTTAGTTGTGCGTCACAGCTTTTTTTTTCTGGAATCCGTACTGACATTCGTCAATGATACCAAATTTATTTAAATATGCCTCTAAGTATACCGCAATATATTTTTCGAGTATTTTTTCCAAAGCAGGTAATAGGGAAATAGGTCTGTAATTATTTATAATTGAATGATCACCACCTTTAAAAATAGGTCTAACAATACTAGTTTTTAATCCTTCGGGTATTTGGCAAGTATCAATTATACTGTTTATGAAATGAGTAATTACTGGGCTCAGTATTTTAACATGTTATTTTATATCATACATACGTATTTGATCCAATCCTGGTGTTTTTGAGTTTTTCAATAGACCAATAATAGATTCAATTTGTTTTACGCTAGCTCTGAGTAGGTACATAGAGTGTGGTAAATCGTCAAGCAGTTGTGATTTCAAACTCAAAGAAAACGAAACGAGTGACACTAAAAAGAGATAAACACATAATATATATATATATATATATAGAATTTACCCCGCGAGAGAATGGGATTGCAATAAAATATTTATTTAATTCGGTTCCTATATAATACGATAAATCCATAGTCCCACGCAAGCCTTGTTTGGCGTCATCCTTCACATTGATAAAAAAGTGTTTCGTAGTCTCCCCAAACTTGCCCACTTTAGTTTACTGAAGGTTTCACTTCCACCGCGTGTGAACTGCTCACTCTGATTTTTTATTGCTTGAATAATCTGAAGTGACCCCAATTTATACATATTTTCTGAAATATACAATATGAATATACGATATAAACAAAACAATAATTCGTAATACGATTGGTTGACTGCCCCGTCGCGTCGGCTCCTCGTTTTCTTCAATAAATTCGATAGAACAAAACAACAATATTCCGGGGAAGAACCGTAATAACATAATATTTTCTCCTTCACAGGTGGGTGGCATAGACATGTATTAGTCTGGGGACAAGGAACTCTGGAAATAATATATATATGAACAATAATATATGTTTTGCTTACAATTCCTTAATAATTTTATTGACATTTCTATGTAGATGATTATTAATTTCTAGCTGGACTCCCCGGAGTTGCTCGGGCTTTACACAGAGTTTTTCAAAATCAGGCTTTGACAGTGACGTTTCGCTTTGTTCAATTGTGCAAAATTTCATAAATCTTGGAATAAAGCTGTAGATTAGTATACAAATCAAATCCAAATCACAAAAATCGACTTATACATTAGACTAGCTGACGTATACCTGACGTTGCTCGGGGTTATTAATGATTTGAAGTACCTAATTTTTTGAGGTTATAAGTACTAGTGTACCTGAAAACTAAGTACATTTGTTAGTTGGCAATAATATTACTGTAAATAGTTTATTTATTTCAAGAAATTATTTTTAACATAACAAATGATTATATTACGCAAGGTTGTGCAATAATTCGTTATTATTCTACTACTTTATAAGTTGAGCTCTAGGAGTAATAATGCCGTACTGTAATAAGGGAATTAATGCATAATAGACAATTTGGATAGTTTTCTTGTTTAAAATGTTTCGTATGTTATAGAAAATACAGATAAGTTTTCTCATTCTTTCCACAATGAAAGTTATATGATCTTTCCATTTAACATTTTTATCTACTAAGATTCCAAGATGTTTTAAATTAGATTTACGATTTAGCTTAGCGCAGTCCGTATTAAAAGTACCGACATTTGCACAGTTTTTGGAATGAATTGTTATGTTCAATAAATTATTTGGCACATCTTTTTGTAGAGAGAATAGAATATTATATGTTTTTTCTGTGTTGAGAGATAATAAATTGTTATCGAACCATTTTTTTATAACCTTCATGTCTTGATTGGCTGCAATGGTAATATCGTTCCACCTCTTTTTTTCGATAATTATTGCAGTGTCGTCAGCAAAAGATATAAGTTTACCATTAAGTGATAATTTAAGCATTTGGTTAACTTAAATTATAAATAAAATTGGTCCAATAACAGTCCCTTGGGGAATTCCAAATTCTAAAGTTTCATCTACGTTTAGTGATTATTTAGTTTTACATTTTGACTTCTTTGAGTAAGATAGCTTTGTAGCCAATACCTAACTAGTTAGGTTTCGGTTATTAATATGTTTTGTATGGGAGATACTATTAAAAGCCTAGCGTAAGTCAATGAAAATGCCAAGACATTTATTTTTTTAAAATTTAATGCATTTTATATACTGGTAGTTGAAGTTTTTTTTACATAAGCTCCACACAGGAGGCCCTGAGGAGAATAATTTCCCTTATGGTCTATGTCATCTTTGGGGATGCTCTGTGGAGGTTTTTTAAAGGAAATGAAAGAGAGGAAGTTCTGGGAAGAAAAAGGGTTTAAGGGGTGGGTAGAAATCTGGGGTTCAGTGTGTCCTGGTCATCTACCTCCAAGACCTAGACAAACCTAGCCCCATGAACTCGGGTACCCCTGCTAAATCACCAAACGTAACGAAACACTTGGGGTGACATATGGCAGAGGTGTTGGTTATCCAATAAACGTTCCCGGGGCGACGGTAAGGTTAGTTCAGCAATGGCATCATGAGTGCCTAGTTTATCTCTAAATCCCACTTGGCTAAAACTAAGTATTTTATTATTATCTATGTAGTACATGGGTTGCTTTTTTACGATCTTTTCAATTTCTTTTGCAATGTTTGGGACAAAAGATATAGATCGATAATTTGATATTTCTCTTTGATTTAAAAACGGGTGTTACGATAGATTTTTTATTAATGGAGGGGAATATTCCACTATTAAAACTAATATTTATAATGTGTGTAATTGGAATGCTTAAAAAATTGTTTTATATTAATATTTCTAATATTATAATATTTCTCCTGTGACTCCATCAAATCCTGGTGCAGATCCACCTTTTAATTCATTTATAATATTTTTTATGTCATTTTTTGTAACTGAAATAAGATATACAAATTCAGTTTTTATTTTGTTATTATTTTCGTAAGAAACATCTATATTAAAATCGCCAATTATTGTTATGTTCTGTTTATTTTTTTTGATAAAATAATGCTTCTTATTCATCTATGATTATATATACTCATTTGATCCGTGCGTTCGGTAAATAAAAACATACTTCATTTACAATAATATCTAAGTAATTAACTCGCTGCATAGGTACTTCTTCCACTGTGATGTTTGAATAACAGGATTTAAGAAATACAACAATACCACTATTTCGGTTAATAGTAAAGTGTGTCATATAGTAACTATAACTGGGTATACAAAATTTATTGTAATCGTTGGTGAATGCTTCAGTTAACACAATGACTTCCGGTTTATGATTTAGTAAATTAATTGAAAGTAAGAATTCATTAAAATTTCGTTTCATTGATCTGATATTCAGATATGTGTTTTATTGATAATGAATTCGTTATTTTATCTACAATGTTAATACAATAATTTAAAGTGTGACAAATACGTTACGCAATATTAAGAGAATCATCTGATTTTTTAGCAAAAAAAAATACATATTTCATACCACCTCAACACGGGGCATGTGCCTAGCATGGTGGTCGAAAAATCCACAATTTAAGTAATAAAAAATTCAATTAAAAAATAAAACAAAAAAAGGCTATAAAAAAATAAGTATGCCAAATGCAAACTTACTAGTATGTGCATTTTTTAACATTTTCTTGCAGAATTCACATAAGTAACTGTTACCTGGATGTTCATTTTGGTAAACCTTTCTGTTAGTGCAGTTGTGGCATTTGGCAGACTCTTGTTTTTTGGGGCAGTATTGGGGCAGTCTTGTGCTCTCCTGCACAGTGGAGGCATCTGGGACTCTTCATGTTTTCAAGGCATCATAGGGATGTATGTCCATATCCAAGACTATGATAGCATTGCATGAGTGGATCAGTCTTTTACGTATGCTTTTATGTATTCAATGTTGATCCTTTCTTTCAATATTTTTATTTTTCTTAGTTTTGGTGTTGTTTGGGTAATGAAATTTGATAATTTATCAGATTTTTTATTCTTTAACTTTTTTTAACAATGGGTTCATTATCAGTTTCTGAGGTAATGGCGTTTTTTATTTCATTTTGAATTATCAAGTCTATTAGAAGTTCTACTTCCTTGAAGCAAGCATCAACTCCCTTAATGACATTGCAATGTTTTTTTTTTCTCTTTATTTTATTAGCGTGTATTCCAATATCTGGGTTTTTATTGATTTCATTTATTATTTTTTCGGTATCATTTTGTTTCTCACATGTTAGGTAGTATTATTTTGTTTTGAAATGTAGTTTTAGTCCAGAAATTTCTATTCCTAATTTGGATACTTTTATTTTGTCTTTTAATATATTTACGATTTCATCTGCAGGCTTGTCTTTTTTGATGAAATTAGTAGAGCAAAATTTGCTTTAGGTATTGGGTGCGATTTCTCCTTTACCAATATCGCACAGTTTTTTTCTTCATATTAATTTTCTTCATAGTGCGTCCCCGACTTCTTTTACGTTTTTATTCCAAGTCTTAAATTTTCCTTACACCCCTTTCTTTGTTCATCGCGTGAATTATCAACTCTAATTTTATCAGACGTACCTAAATATTTGATAAACTTTGTCGTGCCACGTCTCCCTCAAGCGTCCCCGATTTTTAGACTATGCACATCATTTAGTTTTATGAAATAGTCCCTCCTCTAAACATTGGTTAAAAAGTCTCAATAGACATATTAAAATATTCTGGTTTTATTTTTCAATTAGTGATTATTCAGGGTTTATCCACATTCAAAAGCGAGACAAGAACTACATAATATCGATTTTAATTCACTCCGTTTCTTATTCCAGTGCATAGTTAATGCGTTAAGTTTTCCTCACGCGTCCCCAACTTTTCCCGCTATTCACTATTGTATACCATGTTGTTACTACTAAAAATTTACAATTTAATTCGACTTCGCATCTCATTCCATTGTAGTAATAATGCGTTAAGACTTCCCAGGGCATCCTCGACTTTTTTTCCTTTTTTATTATGAACATTTTGTTATGAACATACCATGTATAGAACAAAATTTCTTTAGATACAATAATAAATATTACATTCAATTCAGTGGGTTGGCCATGGGGAACCCAATTTCACCGATGATAGCTGAATTATTCTTCATGGATTATATCGAAAAATTAAAATCTTTTAAAAAAGTTGCCTTCTGTCGCAGATATGTAGATGACATCCTAATTATCTGGACAGGAACATAGAGAAAATTAGATATTTTTCTAAAAGAAATAAATAAAATTAAAAAATCGATCCAATTTACAATGGAAATGGGGTGAAATAAGATAAACTTTCTTGACTTAGGTATTGAAATCATTAAAAAAATATTATAATTTTCGATCTACAGAAAACCAAAATATAGTGATAACATCATACACAATGCATCTAGACACCACATTTCACATAATTTATTAGTACCTATTCTATTCACTCATTCACAGACTTTTACATGTGCATTTGAATTATACAAATTATACTAATGAATTAAATATTATAAAAACCATAGCAAAGAACAATGGACATAAGAGCGAAACATTGACATTTTATTTAGGAAAAGGATAAAAAAACTAACATTAGCAATCATTTCACAACACTAAACAATGTGTCAAAATTCCTTATATTGGCGAAATATCTACAACAATATCCCGAATAATTAATAATGATAAATGTAGAACCGCAATCTCTAGGGAGAATTTTAATTAACAATAAAGATAAAAGAGATAAACTGGAAAACTCAGTTATTATCATTATTCCAACTCCAATGTAAAACAATTAGGTCATTAATAATGCATTTTACTTGTAAGGTTTTTACCAAAAAATATTGAAGTAAGGCTACAAGCCCGAGGTAATTAAGCCTACTGGAAAAAACCAAAATAATTCGAAATTAGACAGCCAAATACCACTTAGTAAAAATTGTAAAAAAACCAATATATTCGAATAAAATCCTTGTAGACCACCCCTCTCCTCCTCCCACATATTTGTGTACTATATAAACCGTGAGTTGTGAATAATTTGTACCAGTCTAAAGATGGCCTCGACAGGCTGAAACCGGTTACGGTCAAATAAAAGTAATTGGAAAATAGTTTTAAATTCGTTTTATTATAATACATTGTAGACTTGTATAAAGAAAAAAAATTATCTGGTTCGATAATAATTTAATCAGTTGGTTTCCTAAATGAAATAATAAGTTGGAAAGAGTTCTGCAACAAGTTGTCACCGCTAGCGGCAGATGTAGGTGGGTAGGACAATGACACACTGGCAGGGAGTGGGGAGTGGGGAGTGGGGAGTGGGGAGTGGGGAGTGGGGAGTGGGTAGGACACACTAACTACCCTACGGTACGCGGCTCGGATTAGAACAACAGCTGAATTGGTTTTTTACTAAGGAGATTACTCCACTAAAACCTTTTAATAATATAATACCTCCCTTGTAATCTTTCACGTCGAATTAGTTTTACCTCGTTTGGGTTGTCTGATTAAAGTTAGTATGCGAGGTGTTTGTTTGCTTTGAGGCTTTTTGTTTCCATTCAGTTATTATTAACTAATCTGTTGGCGGAAAAGAGAATAATTAGTTGCTTTTTCATAAACCGTACAAGTGCTCGAATTCCGTCCTCGACCTTTTCTAAATCACAATTAACGCATAAAATTAAACACGTATTTACGCACATATTTTTTTTAGCTTTTTTTACCATTAGTTCCAAACAGGAGGCCCTGAAGAAAATATTTTCCTTCAGGGCCCATGTCACCTTAGGAGATGCTGTGTGGAGGGTTTTCTTTAAGGAAAGGAGAAGAGGAACTACTGGAAAGGCAATAGGTATGAGGGGTGGGTCAGTGTGTCCAGAGTGCACCCTTCAACTGCGGTGCACGGCGATGCGTCGAGGAACTCAGGTTAGAGAGGTCAAAGACTTTCTCAACCAGCCTTTAAAACTAAATTTATAGATTATTCGGAAATCTACAGAGTTAGACTTAAAAACCCTTTTTTTGCACAATCGTATCTATAAATTGTAGAAATGCAAACCTAAATTGACTTGCCGGTTACCCATTACCTAAATTCACTTTTTAAGAAAACTTTGAAATCAGAAAACAAGTTTGTAAATGCGTAAAAAGTGATGACTATTGGTGAGAAAAGCTGCACGGCATTTTTCATACAAAACTTTAATTTGGATTTAAGGCCAAAATACCCAAATAAACTGAAAAATATTTTTTTGTTACCTAAATGCAAAGCAAATATTTAATACTGATGTGTGCTTTTGTTTTTTTTTGTTTTAATTTTTGATGAATGGGCTATTAAAGAATTCAATTTTGCTTGATTTAAGACGCAACTTTGGTAGTCTTTTGTGAGTAAATTGTAATTATTAAAAAAAAGTCTTGCCCTGTCTTCTGTGTTAATAAAATGAATAAAAAATTGTTATAAAAGAGTTTTCCGATCGAAAAAACGGTTATTTGATAATTATATATTCCCATAAAATGCTATTTTTGAAAAATATTTATTCATTTATTTTAGGTGTCATCAAATTTATATTATAAATAGAACACAAACATTTTTTTTTAAATCGAGTGCAATTCACTCGTGGTGGAAGCGAAACTTCGTTAAAACAATCTCAACCAGGAAAAAAAATAAAAAAAATATTTATTTATTTATTTTAGGTGTCATCAAATTTATATTATAAATAGAACGCATTAATTTTTTTTTTTAAATCGAGTTCAATTCACACGCGGTGGAAGCGAAACTTCGTTAAAACAATCTCAACAAACAACAAAACCAACAAAAAATCAACAAAACATCACAATCAAAGCGGCCAATGAGCGCAGTTTGACGCTTCATGGGTAGGTACTGTAATACGTCATTTCCGTTTTATCCGAGTTTCAACAATCTCAACCAATAGGAGGCTTGAAAAGTGACATCATAATCAAAGCGGCCAATGAGCGCAGTTTGACGCTTCATAGATATTTACTGTAATGCGTCATTTCCGTTTCATCAAAATTTAAAATCACAACGGGGTTAAAGAAGTTTCACTTCAAAAATAATTACCATTAACTCACAAATAATTACCAGTTTTTCTCTAAAATCACGATATATTGAATTCTTTAATGCTCTGTACTTTTAAAAAATTTTAAACACACATAAATAAAGTAGTAGTAAATATATTCGATAGATATTTGCTACACCTTTTGATTAAAAAAATATCTTTCGGTTGTTTTGCGTATTTGACCACAAATACAAATTTAAATTCTTTATGAAAAAAGCTGCGCACCATTCCTCTTAAGAGTAAATAGAAGTTGTTTAAGTGTATTTTTGAAGATAATTAGATAGATCCGACAGGTCTATTTTTTTAAACCCAAACAGCATTTTAAATATAATCCAATTGTCAATATCGTCAGCAATGAATATTTATCCAGAAACAGTGAATATAAAAGGACTGTTTCCTAATCTGCCAGATCTGCGGAAGGGAAGGTGTTTTACAGTCGCTGAACGAAAACAACAATCAAATGAATCCCAGAGCTTTGCATAAAACAAACACATTATTACTATAATTCTCGATCGAAACGACTGAAGTTTAGAAAGTCTGGCTGCGGCTTCTTGTTCTGAAAAATATGTTCAGTGAACTGAATGGAAAAGACGGCTTAAGGTTTCATAGGTCCGCCTCTATCTACTCTTTGTAAACAACAGCCGCGGCCGGTTCCTTCAACCCGCGTTCCTAAACACACAAATAGCTATTAGCTACTCTTCAATTACAAATAAATATTTTTTTTATGGCAGGTAAGGAACCATGAAATGTTGTCATAAAAATAACACAAACATCATGTAAATGGGAAATTCTACTTCAAAAACACAGAAAATCGCTTTAGAAGTTATTTAAAAGCCACATATAAGTATTTCGAAATAAATGGAAACAATCTTCCCAAAATGCCTTCCATTGATATACTTAGTGCAATTCTAAGTGACTTGCACTTCTTGCAAGAGCGTCTCCTTATGTACAGTATCAAGCCAAGGAAACTATGTGTAGGATGAATGAAGGGCTATACAAATAAATTTGTGATTGCTGTTAATTATCACGAATGTTTTTGTTAATTTCAAAATTTCTGAAAGTTTCTGTACATCCTATTTTCCATACTAGAAAGATACATATATTCTCAGCAAAATATTAATATTACATGCTCGAGTCAAGGTAAACATGAACTAAGTAGGTATAATATGTCATTGCTGGTCAGTGGCTGAGTTAGCATCGCTTTTGGGTCCACCCAGGGGTCCCGTGTTCAATTCTTCGGCTGGCTAAGTCCTCCATCACGATTCAAGCAACATTTTCGGCTTACTGTAGTGGTAGTAGGAGATTTTCAAACACTGTCGGGTTATTCGTAACCCGGGAATGTTTGTCTTTTTTTTTAAAATAAAAATTAGATGTGTTTAATTAAAGTTCTGAACAAAGTAATAATAACAATATTCAGATTTTTTCTCAATACTACCAGCAGCTAATATTGTCAACAGAAGTCTCCGTGGTTCCATTTAATAATGAAAATGAGAAGTTTCCAGTTTTACGATGGAATCTATTTCTAAACGACTTCGAAAAGGAGGAGATTATCAGTTCGACGGTATTTTTTTTTATTTTTTTTTTTTATGTTTGTTACCTCGAACTTTCGATTGGGTGAACCGATATTGATGATTCTTTTTTTATTAGAAAGCTGGTGCTTTCCGTGTGGTCCCATTTTAATTTGGTTCAGTTCTGACAATGGGATCCATGAGAAAACCATATATGTCTTAAATTTGCAATAAGTATGTGCGCGACAAATGGACGAATAACTCAATATTACGCCAACAGATTTCGATGATTATTTTTTTGAAGTAAAACTTCTTTATGCACGCTCGTCACTAAAAATCAAAAAATAAACTAAAATTTTGACAAAACAAAAAACGACTTCAAAAAATGCACTAAGAAGTAAAAAATAATTTCGTACGATTGTTATTTTTGGAGTCGGTGTCAGCCAAGATCTCCACATATCACCTATGTTTGTAGTTACCTTGGCTGACACCGACTCCAAAAATAACAATCGTACGAAATTATTTTTTTACATTTTAGTGCATTTTTTAAGTCGTTTTTTGTTTTGTCAAAATTTTTGTTTATTTAATTTTCGAATAGAAAAATAGAATCCTGTATTACCATGGTATCAATTTTCTTTATTTACCAATAGAATAATATTATCAATAGATTCCTGTTTTAACCAGAGTAACCATTTCCCTTAATTTAATAAAAAAATATCTGTAGATTCCTGTTTTATCATTACAACCTCTTTTCTTTGTTTTTTAAGATATCTACTGAATCTTTTCTCTTCAAATTTGCCAACTCATCGAAAAAAAAATTGTTACCGAAGTTTCCTTTTATTTATAATACTGTAAAACGAAAGGATTGGATAATGAATGAGACAGACATAACAAACAGTGCCCTTTATTTGACAACATGAATATATCGTAGAAACGATCGACCGTCGAATGGTAGCGAAGTTGTTACATCAGATATCTCATATTTCGCCTTACATGGATAGCACCATCTGGGCTAGACTCATTGTGGATCTCATTTCAAGTTTTCCCGATGATATTTGCATATATTTTGTTTACTGGAGCGCGCGCGGGAAAATGGAAAAATGATGCACCTCCGGAGCAAGAGTCCCGTGACAGTGTTTGGTGCCACTACTCACTACTGGCACTGTGAACGTGTCGTAACCCTGTGCCATGCCGCTCTAGTGCTGTACCCTGCATGTACTGGCCTGGCATAAGGTCAAGCAGTGGACTAAAAGAAGCTTTGGCAGATCTGATTGAATTGATTTATTGCGCATTCTTGTCTCAAACAATGTCGACTGGGCTCATCGCTCCTGGATTTCATTATTAAAAATGGGATAAATGAGAGATCTTATATGTATGATTAATTTAAGAATGTCAAAAAAGCTGACCACGCTTAAAACATTAGAAAAACACTTTGATTCAACTTAAAAACAATAAAAGACAAACATTTGTACTCAAGGGGAATGGAAAATACTTACTTAGGATGCCCTGTCGTCACCCGAGTTCTTAATTGTCCAAACGACCATTTGAAAATTTTACAGGAGGAGAAGGTTTTCTTTCATTATTTCAATGAAGCATTATGATAGTATTTCATATAAAGCTATTTACTTAAAGGTAAAGGTCTCATTAGTATAAATCATTCTTAGTTAAGTATTTAACTAGCATTTTGTATACTTTATTTTTAATTTAAAAGTGAAGATTGAAGAAAAACTAAAATGGTCGTTTGGACAATTAAGAACTCGGGCGACGCTGTGTTAATCTGCAGCAGGGGAAGTAGTCACTGAAGGTGTCCACCTTTTGATCGGATGTCGTCGGCTATCTTCGTAACCGTTCGGCTATTAGAAGCGAACAGTGACAGTTAGTAGTCTTTTATTGTCCCCTGTCGGGACACATTAAAACAACATACAGCTACCTGTATTAACGACATCTGTTGAGAGACATTGAAACTACAAACATATTTAAAATACACTACAATTTACCATATTCATTTCATATAGAAAATGTTATATAGTTAAAGACGTAGAAGCACAAAAAATTATGATGATTGATAAGTTGAGTTTATGTGTGAAATGAATGTTTCTTTGTTTGTATAGCATTCATCCGATTTGCAATGAAACTTTAGTAATTTATTGTGCGCACGCCCGTGAAGTTTTCTATGTATATAATAGTGAGCTCTGGCATTTTGAAATTTGTATAAAAAAATTAAAAAACGTGGTGCGCGAGATGTATGAAAAATGTGTGTATGTCCCGTAGTTTAGCGCCAGGGAAGGAAGGCGGGAGGGGGAGGGAATGAAGGGGCCGAAAGGGAACGTTCGGGAAATGACACGCAGGGGTGGGGTGGAGGACAAGGGAGAGGGAGAGGGTGGGATTGCAAATGAGGCATAGTAGCGGTAGGGGATGGCAGAGGGTATATATTCACACACACGTGGCTTGCTCACGCGTCGGAAAAACTTCTGTTTACACGAGACAAAAAAATATATTGTGCATCCAACTTCAATAAACAGCCTTAAAACACAAACACTTTCGTTCTTTGGGTGTCATCGCAACGCATGCTGGGTAATCGATAGCATAATGATAAAATATTTTTATTTAAGTTAATTTTTTGAAAAAAAAAAATTCAAATGTTTATTATTCAACAAAAGAAAAATAATCAAAACATAATATTTCAAAGATTTTTACTTTAATATGGTAACCTTTTAACAATCATTTTAATATACGTAATAAGAAAGAATAGTTTTTTTTATCTCATACTAGCAGACCGGGCCACACGTTGCTAACGAAACACGACGCCACGCCATTACCCAAACTTTATAACCAAAGCCATCTGTTAAATCAAATCAAATCCACACTGCCCGCTTGCCAGCCCGCTCCCTTTATTTATATAAGTATATATTTCATCCAATTTACACAAAACCTTGACAAATTATATACCTAAAAACCTTCCTCATGTATCGCTCTATTTATTGGTGAAAACCGTAGGAAAATCCGTTGCGTAGTTTAAAAGATCTAAGCGCACAGACAGCGGGAGTGTCTCCATTTAAATTTACTAAGTAAAGTTTGTTAAGAAATAATTGGTGACTCATTGAAATTTAGAATTGGCCACTTAAGGTGAACGTCCATCTGTGCGCGCCGGCCGCAAAGCAAGCACGGCACGCAACGGATTTTTCTATAATTTTATTTGAATACAGGCGGTCGGTGCGGGCAACGGATTTTTCCACATAAATATTTAGAAAAATCCGTTGCGTGCCGTGCGTGCTTTGCGGCCGGCGCGGACAGATGGACGTTCACCTTTAAGAACCACCCTTCTCGTTAACCAGGATTTTCTTTTATCTAAATAAAAAATCTAACTGTGTTTAGGAAAAATTAAATGAAATTCTTCATTTCATTAATATAACATGTCCGGGAATCACTTTTTGCGAGATATTTGGGAGCCGTTTTCCCTCGTGACCGAACCCCTAAGACCAATATTTTCTAGTGAACATAATTGAAAATACGACCTTTTGTAAGTTGCTGCTGCTAATCTTTAATCCTCCGGAGCTCATTTATTGACCACAAGAGGTTGGGAAATGTTTCGTCAAGGAAATACCCCAAGCTAACTTATAACTCAGGTTCACTCACTACTCAATCGTTACTGCTAAAACAGACACACACGCAAAACAGGCAAGTCCTACAGAATTGATCTAATTTACAAGCCAGTGCAAGGAAAGAGATTGGCCTGTTTTACAACGAGTCTCTGACTCCATCTGGTGTTTTGATGTGAAGAGATTAGTCCTTAGGGGGTGCTTTCAGCTTGCGAATTTGTGAAGGCTAGTTATATTGTAAAGTTGACTTAAAGTTAATGTTTCGGAGTGTTGATTAGGCTAAGAGATGTGGTTAGACCATTAAAACAAGAAACATGAAACAGAGAAGACAATATTTTGATTAAACTCAGGCAATTCGCATCCGAACTTAGATTTGTAGACATACGTTATCCTTCAGTATTTATACACTCACATAGGGCTAAATATTTGATAGATGACAGTTTGCTACTATATGAAATGTACTGTATAAATATTAGTACCCACCGCAAAAATTAAAAAAAAAAAATACGAGAGTTTACTTTAGTCAAAAAGAAACTAAATGAACGGTCAAAGTCCATAGGCAATAATAAAATGTACAGGCACACGAGAAGGTTCACGACTTAAAATTAATTGTCTTGAATTGAAAGACACTTGAATTAAAAATTAATTGAATTCAAGTGTCTTCAAGTCTGAATTTAAGGATTAAATAAAAATGTGTAAAATAAAATAAAAATACTCGTACCTACAAGGTGTCCCGTAACTCATATTAAATACATATTTCAGAGTCAAGAAAATTCTTGGACTGGTTTTATCTGATGCTAATTAATAAAGCGGTAACAAATTTATGATACATCTAAATTTAAATAATATTTGATTTTTACCCCCGGCTGGGATTTTACAAATTTATTTTTTTAAAGACAAAAATACCTGTTATATTATTATAGTGAATGACACGGTTGTATCAAAACTGGTAGTAGATAAATAAAAATTAAGTAACAAATGTACATGTGAAATAAAAATTACAAGTGTGCAGTTCACACGCGGTAGAAGTGAAACTTTCAGAAAAATAAAATTAACAAGAGTGGGGAGGCTTCGAAGCACCGCATTATTGAAGGAGAGAGACCGATTATTGAAGTTAAAACTTGTTTTGCGTTGTGATTTGCAATTCGATAAAACGAAAAATAGCGAGACTAAAAAGAGACAAACACATACATCTACAGGATTTAGCCTGCGATAGAATGAGAAAGTCTCCCCACTCTTGTCTAGTTTAGTTTTCTGAGGGTTTCGCTTCTACCGCTTGTGAACTGCACACTCTAATTTTATTTCTATCTGATTTTCTCGCAGGCTAAATTCTAAGGTTATCATGGCTTTACGTACAATGTGTTTGTCTATTTTTAGTGTCGTTTTTTCGTTTCATCGAGTTTCCAATAACACAACGGTGTTAAGGAAGTTTTCACTTCAAAAAGCAAATAACCATTGGTTAAACCCCGATTTCTTCAGGCATAGGTTTTGCAAATTTAAGAAAATATATATAATAATCACCTAATAGTATTTTAGAAAATATACATTCATCTGTGTACTTATTTATTTATTGTCAGAGTAATTTATATTTATTGTTTCATTACTATTAATGTTTTCAATTCAATTTTTAACCTCACTAGGACAAGCCTGTGTTGTGGTTAATAATTTAATAAAGTAATAAAACTAACACCCAATAATATAGGTATTGAAAGAACAATATTTCTTACAGATAATAGGTCCCTATAGCTCTAGCAACCTAATACAACGTAATGAAAACATATTGATGAAAATCGTTTCTCATAAAATAATTAAATTGGCGCCATATGTGAACGCGTAGATTATAACGTATGTACCGTTAAACATTCACGAAAAACCTTAAATGTATTTAGAATCGATGTTAGTTATATGCATATATATGTAATGGCAATATATTCCATTTAAATTTGAATCCTTTAGTGTCAGTTGGAATACTTGGAATGTAATTATCAATTGTCACTTGTTTTATTTTCTATTATTTTATTATAAATAAACATAAATGTCGTTTCTTTGTTAAACTTTGCAACACAAGTGTTTTATTTATAAATCAATAGAAAAGAATTAAATCATATTATAAAACGACATTTTTCGTAACCACAAATGGAGAAACTTCAATTTGAATTTACGCTACTACCTGGAGGCGATGGCAAGTCAAATATTATTAGCATTACAAAAATAGTCACAAGTGATGAAAAAGTGTTTACAATACCAGAAATGTTACAATCCGCCAGCCATCACAAGGAGATTATGAAAAGTGGTGCTTTTGGCAAAGTAAAAAATAGTTTAAAAAAAAGATACCAGGTTAGAAGAGTCTGGGTAACAATGACAGAAGAACTAAAAAAAACATATGTAGACGAAGATGGAAACCTACAGTTCGGAGACCAATACCTCGAAGAATTGGAAGAAGAAAGTTTACAAGTACATCAAAAAGAAGATACACTGGGAAGATTGATGGTAAAATTAATGGAAGATAAGCAACAGAGCCTCAAAAACATTGCTGAGAATTTTGTTATAGAAAAATTCTGTAGTAAAAATACAAATGCAAGCCAGTGGATAGAAGTGTTTGAAAAAGAATGTTTACGATTTGATGTGACCATGGATGAAAAAAAAATAGAAATACTAAGATTGTTCATGGATAAAAGTTGTGTAGATTGGTATAGTTCCATGATTATTAAACTAACAATGAACTCAGAGTGGTCAACATGGAAAAACAAATTCTGTGAATCATTCGCAAACAAAGGATGGAACCCTGTCACCTACGCACTATTATTTAGATACAAAGATGGTTCTCTGTTGGATTATGCTATGAGAAAAGAAAAACTTCTATTGGATATGAGAAGATCAATCGACACCGGTACTTTGATAGATCTTGTTGCTTCCGGACTACCAGAATTCATACTTAACAAGATCGATAGAGAAGGATTACAAGATACTGTGGATTTATTTAATGAAATAAACAAGTATGAACATATGGTCAACAAAAAAAGATTCATGAATAGGAGAACATTTGGGAATGCAGAATATAATAAAAATGAGGATAAAAAGCCATGTAAAATTTGTGAAAAATTGAATAAAGGCACTCGTTACCACACTGAAGCCACATGCTGGTTCAAAACAAAAGAGGATGAAAAATTTAAGAGAAATGCCATTAAACATGTAAACAATTCAGTGATAGAGACTGAGATAAATGAAAATGATCAAAAAAACTAATAGTAACACCATTAATCAAAGTCAAACTATTACTAAATGATGAATTAAAAATATACGGAATTTATGATTCGGGTTCAAATGTTTCTCTAATTAATTCTAAGTTTTTGAAACTAAAAAGAAAAGGAAACAATTTGAATGAAGCAAATTTAGTAACGATTAATGGTGTTAAAAAAACGAGTGGTTTGACAACGTTGAAGATTAAAATTTTTGAATTGGAGAAAAATGTTGATGTGTACATTATTGATGAACACAATTTTAAGTATGATTTTTTGATTGGATTAGACATGATAAAAGACTTCAAACTAATCCAAAGTGAAGACTTACAAATATCACAGAAAATCTGCCTGAATAATACAAATAAAAAAGAAGAAAATTCTACAAATATGAAAACAAATACTGAATTTAAACATTCTGAAAATAAGAACATTATAGAAAAACACCAAATTAATTTTAATGAACATGTTAAAGAAGAAGATTTTAAAATAACAATAAATCATTTAAATAATGATCAAAAAACAGAAATAAATGAACTAATAGGCAAATACACATCAGTGTTTGCGAAAAGTAAATACGATGTTGGTACTGTTAATGGATATGAAGCGAAGATAGACTTATTGGTGGATAAATATTGTAGTAAGAGGCCTTACAGATGCAGCGTAGAAGATAAAAAGGAAATAGAAGAGCAAATAGCAAAATTAATAGACAATAAACTGATAGAAGAGTCGTACAGCCCATTTGCTGCACCTGTCACTCTAGCATTTAAAAAAGAAGAAAACAAAAGATCCAGATTATGCATAGACTTCAGAGACTTAAATAAAATAGTAATACCTCAAGCTCAACCATTTCCATTGATTGAAGACCTAATGACAAAGACCAGAAATTGCAAATTTTTTTCAACGCTGGATATAAACTCAGCTTTTTGGTCTATTCCGTTGCGGATTGAAGACAAAAAAAACAGGATTTGTAACACAGGAGGGGCATTATCAGTGGACCTGCCTACCTTTTGGATTAAAGACCTCTCCGGCAATTTTTCAGAGGATATTAAGCAATATATTGAGAAAATATAAACTAACCGATTTTGCTGTCAATTACATAGATGACATACTTATATTTTCAAAAACTTTTGCTGAACACATCGATCATTTAACAAAGTTGCTGAATGCAATCAAAACTGAAGGTTTTAGATTAAAATTTACAAAATGCACATTTGCATCAGACATGGTAAAATATCTGGGTCATATAATTCAGAATAATTCAGTCAAGCCAGTAAAGGATAATTTGATTTCAATAAAGAATTTTCCTATTCCAAAAACACAGAAGAATGTGAGACAATTTCTAGGAAAAATCAACTTTTATCATGAGTACATTCCGAAGAGTGCAATAATACTAGATCCTTTGCATAACTTACTAAGGAAAAACCAAAAGTTTATTTGGACTGATAAATGCCAAAATGCTTTTGAAACGATGAAAAACCTACTATGCTCACAACCAATCCTGGAAATTTTTGATCAAGATTTACCAATTAATATATATACAGATGCTTCTCTAGAAGGCCTTGGAGCTATTTTAAAACAAACACAGTCTGATGGAAAAGAAAAACCTGTAGCTTACTTTTCGAAAAAACTAAATGGCGCCCAGAAAAAGAAAAAAGCAATTTACTTAGAATGCTTAGCTATAAAAGAAGCAGTGAGATACTGGCAATACTGGTTGATAGGTAAACCATTTACAGTTTATTCAGATCACAAACCACTGGAAAACATGAATCTCAAATCTAGAACCGATGAAGAGCTAGGTGATTTAACATATTATCTTTCTCAATATGACTTTAACATAAAATATGCTCCAGGAAAACAAAATTTGGAAGCTGACTGTCTAAGCAGAAACCCAGTGCTGGAATCAAATGAAAATACAGATGAGCAATTAAAAATTATCAACTTAATAAAATTAGAAGATATCTTAAAAGATCAGGTAAAAAATGAGAAGATACAGTGCAGAAGAGATAAATTGATATCGAAAAATAATGTTTATTACAAGAAAGTAAAAAAAAGAGAAAAAATAATTCTATCAGAAAAATTCAGCATAGACTTTATCAGAAATGTTCATACAGAACTAGGTCACATAGGAATTACACAAATGCAAAAAATGATAAGCTCATGGTACACAGCAGAAAACATGACAAATAATATAAAGAGAACCTGCAATAGTTGTGCAGTATGTTTAAAGAACAAATCAAGAGGTGAAAATAAATATGGATTGATGTCCCACTTGGGTCCCGCAACAAAACCTTTTGAAATATGTTCCATTGATACAATAGGCGGTTTTGGGGGTTCACGATCAACAAAGAGATACTTGCACCTGTTATCAGATCATTTCACGAGGTTTGCATATATTTTGACGTCAAGAACTCAAAATACCAATGATTTCATCAAACTCTTAAACTCCACAGAAACTAATGACATTGGCATGATACTCTCAGACCAATACCCGGGTATCAATTCTAGAGAATTCAAAAAATTTTTGGATGAAAAAAATATTCCAATAATTTTTACTGCAGTGAACTCACCTTTCTCAAATGGATTAAATGAAAGATTGAACCAAACGCTGGTCAATAAAATTAGATGCAAAATCAACGAAAATGACTCAAAAGTAGCTTGGACAACTATAGCGCATAATTGTGTAAAAAACTATAATGAAACGGAGCACACTGTTACTGGATATGCGCCACATTACCTACTTGACGGCACAGATGTTACGATTTTGCCAAATGAGTTAAAACTTAAGAAGACCGGCATCGATTTGATTCAAGAGAGAAAAAAAGCTCTAGAAAATACTATGAAGTCACATAATTACAACAAGATAATTTACGATAAAACCAGGAGACACTTTGACTTCAAAGTTGGTGATACTGTTTTTGTGGAGAATGGAAACAAACTTAACAGGAAGAAGCTCGACGAATTGAGAATCGGACCATACAAAATCATAGAAAAATTATCAAACTCAATTTACAAGATAAACACTGGTCGAAAAAAATTTGAATCAAATTTTTTCCACATCTCGAAGTTAACTCCAGCACCTTTATTTATGAACCATGAAGAGGACATCGAAGATGAGTGAAAATTTTGCAGTAATTTTCTTTCCAGGGGGAGGGGAGATGTAATGGCAATATATTCCATTTAAATTTGAATCCTTTAGTGTCAGTTGGAATACTTGGAATGTAATTATCAATTGTCACTTGTTTTATTTTCTATTATTTTATTATAAATAAACATAAATGTCGTTTCTTTGTTAAACTTTGCAACACAAGTGTTTTATTTATAAATCAATAGAAAAGAATTAAATCATATTATATATATATATTAAAAAAAAAACAGTGTGTGCAACTGAATGAAATAAGAAAATCACTAGATGTCGCTTTATTTTCTTTTGCCTGTATATTTTGAAGTGGTTTGAAGATTGGATATTGATTTCAAAAATATATATTTTTTTTTTTGGATTTCGCAGGACTTAAACATCCATTCGCTGGATGTCTGTCTCTCTGGCCGCTGAGACTGGTCAAGCGCCTTACCCGATGCGCTGTGGAAGGTCCGCGCCGAGGTGCGAATTTACTGCATTATATTAGAATCGACGACCGTTTCATCCGAATTTTAAATCGCTAACGCTAACAAAGTTTCACTTCAAAAAATTATAGTTATTATTCTTTAATACACATTTTTTTAAAGCTTTGCACGCAAATATGATAATATTAGATATTTATTATTGTAGCAAAATTATTCATTCATGCAAAGAAATACGAAAACATCACATTTCAAACAATTTTTAAACGACCTCGAAAAGGAGGAGGTTATCAATTCGACGGTATTTTATTATTATTATTATTATTTTTGTTACCTCAATCGATTGGGTGAACCGATATTGATGATTCTTTTTTATTAGAAAGCTGGTGCTTCCCGTGTGCTCCCATTTTAATGTGGTTCAGTTCTGACAATGGGATCTATGAGAAAACAATATATGTCTTAAATTTGCAATAAGTATGTGCGCGACTAATGGACGACTAACTCAATATTACGCCAACAGATTTCGAGGATTCAGTTTTTGAAGTAAAACTTCTTTACGCACGTTCGTCATTAAAAATCAAAAAATAAACAAAAATTTTAACAAAACAAAAAAACGACTTAAAAAAAAAACACTAAAAAGTAAAAAAAATAATTTCGTACGATTGTTATTTTTGGAGTCGGTGTCAGCCAAGATCTCCACATCTCACCTATAACTACCTATGTATGTAGTTACCTTGGCTGACACCGACTCCAAAAATAACAATCGTACGAAATATTTTTTTTCTTTTTAGTGCATTTTTTGAAGTCGTTTTTTGTTTTGTTAAAATTTTTGTTTATATAATTGTATTATTCTCAGAATATAATTTCTCTTTGTGTGAGATTTTTCTGTTTCATTATTTAAATATGATTAATAATAACAGGTTAAGTGTATTGTTCGATATTTTGTTAGTACCTACTAAACACCTACAAGCAAATTACAGTAAAAGCATTGAGGCTATCCATAAGCAAGAGTTAGGCCGGGAGGTCAGTTTCTCTTTAAGCTCGTTAAGTACGTGAATCCTAGCTAAACTTTCATTATGCTAATTCAGCGGCCTTATCCTTGCTAACCGCATACGCGTAGATTTTGTGACATATCTGTCATGTTTGCGTCTAAAATTATGTAAATTGATTAATTTTATCAGTATGGACTTCGATGAATCATCGAGTGATGAGGAATGTCGATTATAATAATTGATATAGGATGATATTCAATCGAAAATAGTTTTGTAAGGATAAGAGAGAGTTTAAAAGTTCAAAAGTAAGAATATGTTTGTTTTCAGTTGTCAGTCAGCTCGTCATAATTTGACTCCAGTAAAACAAATTATTTTTACATTATATTTCCCGCCTTGTTGATTTTGGGGGACTTTATCAAAAATAAACTCTTACTATGTAATTATTTTTTTATGTGAATACGTCTGGAGCCAATTAGACTATGAAATCCGCAATTGGGGTATATAAGGCTGAAGGTATTGGAGAGGGAAGACAACGGGAAGGTGGGGAAGTACCTGGCTATTCAGATCTGGTCACCAAACGCTGCTAAAGCATTTCTAAAGATACTGAGAGTATCTTCCACTCTCGAACGTGCTGCAAATATAATTTATTATTTTAAATGAATAAATTGTGAAATAAAACAAATTTATTTGCCTACGCCGGGATACGATACCGCGACATTGGGATTGCGAGTTCATATTCCTCGACAACGGAGGCCGCCAAATTAAAACCGTGTTTAAATAGGTAAATAGTGGTTATCAACATAATGTAAGCATCGTGATCAAGGGCGGATTTAGGGACAGAACAGTATTTTTGTGTACTGTGGAGATTCCATCACACTATATACTTAGAAGCAAATCAAATTATCAGAGTTGTTAAAATATATTAATAAAATAATATAAAGAACATGAGTCAAACTCTTGTCTATTTCTGGCTGGAATTGCGAATTTTGTTCGTTGCATCCCATTCATGCACTTGCATATGAAAGATGATAATCAGCGTTTGCGAGAGTGGTACGGTCAGGGGAAAGCGCGGTCAGAAAGCCCCCCCCCCCCCATTAACCACTGGAACGCTTTTTGCTGAAATTCGGTACCATTTACAAAATATAAGTTTGCTAAGTTGCCGAATTACAGCAATTTCCCCCTAGATGCATTAAATTTTTTTTTTTATATTTTCAAAAAAGCCCGTGGTTCCATTTTGACGTTTTTGCGTAGGTAGAAAGAAACTGCTTCTATTAAAATTCAACAGATGACAGTGTACTCTAGTAATGTACGCTAAATTTTCCATCGAAAATTCGTATTTTGTAGATCTCTGTAAATGTTAAACGGTCTGAAGCTGTCAGATTAAAATTCGACTTTTTATCGTATTTTAGTATATGTTTATAACAAAATTGTGTACCAGTGTTATAATAATTGAATTTGTAATGCATTCAACCGTTTCAACGTGTTTCAAACTTAAAAATTCAGTGATTATTTAAATAACAAATTTTTGTGATTATGTTTTTGACATTTTTTTCCGATCTTCGCACAATGGTTTTACTAGTATGGGAGCGTCGGAATTAAATCGAAATTTCAAATTGCAGGGACCACAAAATTTTTTTTCTATATCTTGACATCACATACCAGCGCATCTTTTCCCATACCACCGAACTCAGCAGAACGTTTCGTCGCTGAGTAACACGTCAGCAAAGATTGACTTCCCGAGCAGTCAGGACGTTTGTGTGAAAATGGAACGTTTATTATATAACATTTTATACTGATTTCAGCAAAGCCTTTGATTCTGTTTCTCATAGCTTTTTAATGGAAAAATTAGAACACTTGGGAATAAGCGGCAACTTTCTCGAATGGATTAGAAGCTACTTATCATATAGAAAACTATCTGTAAAAATTAACTCCACAACTTCATACACTTTTTTGCCTTAAGTGGAGTCCCCTAAGGTTCCCACCTAGGACCATTTATTTTCCTACTATTTATTAACGACATTTCATTAATTTTCGATAATATTCATTTTTTTCTATTCGCTGACGATCTAAAGCTGTTTTAATCTATCGAAAATTCTTCTGATTGTTTAACTCTACAAAGGAACTTAAATAAACTTTATGAATGGTGCATCGTAAACAAATTATATCTTAATATCAACAAATGCCAAACGATCAGTTTCCATAGATCTAAAACTCCTTTATTATTCGACTACACAATTAACAATGCCACTCTAAAAAGAGTCTATGAATTCAACGACCTTGGCGTTATCTTTGACTCCAAATTACGCTTCTTGAATCACATTATTAGTATAACCAGTAAGGGATTACAAATGCTTGGATTTATTCTCAGAATTGCTAAAGACTTTAATAACATAAAAACCATAAACTTGTTATACACGTCTTTGGTTAGAAGTCAGGTTGAATACAATTCAAGTAATTGGTGTCCTCATTTCAACTCTCATTGTTTACAAATTGAAAAAATTCAAAATAAATTTTTACGTTTTATTAATTTCAAAATTGGTATTCCTTTTATTGAAATATCGGAAAGGCGAAAAATATTTGATCTCCTTTTATTGTATAAAATTATTCATTCATTGTTGGACTGCCCTGACGCTATCAACTTGTTATCCTTACACATACCTCCAAAATATACTAGACGGAATATTTTATTTTGCAACAATAACTTCGCTACGAATTCTGCGGTAGAAAGAATACATAGGTTGGGTAATGAACTGACTGATGTCGCTGACATATTTAATTTTAACTTCGATTCATTTAAAGCCAAATTAGTCCACCACTTTTTAGATGTAAATAATGAATGAGTAAATTTTATTTTATTTCGATTTTCTTTCGTTTATTGTTTTTTTTATTTTTCTTTTTCCAATATGAGTAATTAAGTAAAAATTAATGTGTTTTGATTTTTTTCATGTTTTTGTTGTTCGTAGGTATATGAATTGTTGTACCTACGAGTTCTAAAGTCATCCATGTGGAATTAGCTTTAAATGTATGTACTCCTATTTTTTTAATTGAGTTTATGCTTTATTTGTATATTTTGTAATCTTTTAAGTTTGTTATGTACTGTTGTTATAAATGTTATTTGTATTTTATATGTTAAAGCCCAATAGGGCGTCAATAAATAAATAAATAAATAAACATTTAGGGACTGTTTACTTTTTACACCACTTGCTGGCAAACTTTTTTCTACATGAATCCAATACCTTCAGGTGTGTACTAATGATAGTAAGTTTTTTTTTTCATTTATTAATTTGAAAAATTTGGGAAATATTTAAAAAAAAACATATCGTGAATTTTTAAAAAAATACGATGATTTTTGGAACAGTTAAGGTTTTAGTTTGATATTTCCTAATATTTCGTAAATCTGCTAATGTACTTTTATAGCTGACCTATTTTAGTATCATATTAAGAAAAAAAATCTTGCACATTTTTGCGACTCTACAGCCCAGTTATTACATAATTTGCTTCCTGTAAAATTTGAGTGTTTCATAAGGATTTGTTCTTAAGATAAAAGAAGTTATTTGATATAGTGATGAACTTAAAGTGCCAACAGATGGAAAAACGATTTTTATATCGAAAAAAAAACTTATAAATTGCCCCAAAGAAGGCTGTAAAAAGATTGCGGGCTTCAAATTTTGCTTTAAAACAAGATGGACAATTGCTTATCGAAATGAAGCTAGATTTTTTATGGAAAATAAAAAATAGCTTGAGACTCCGATTGGTTTTTCATTATATGAGATTTCTCCTGAAAAACGGCACGGTCGCGGTCGCCTGGAAATACAATTTGAACACTGTTCTGACCGATCCAAACGCTTATAAACCAATGATCTTCGGAAAAGTTCACCTCTTTCTCATTTGACGTTTGCAACGAAAACCTTTGGACCATCTGGACAACCGGGCATACAACTTAGGCATCACTTTTCAATCAAATCTTTAATTAATTATGTTAGAAATGTATAGTTTTATTTTTTATTTTTAAATAAATAAATCTATTATTTGAGCTCGTGATGTCACTACACGAAAATGTTCCGTCTCCGATTATAATATGTTCCCTTAATTTTGTAAAATTCCACAATGATTATTTTTTTTAAATGGCACCACTTTGATTTCCGGCGAATTTTTGAATTTAACGTTCACTAGATTTATTGTTTGTTCTATGCGAACTTATCCTTTGGTTTGATTTTTTGATAAAGATGGCGGAGTTTTTACAGATGTTACGAAGAGAACCCCGTACAATTTATTGCTATTCGTGTAGAAAACTTTCTTTTTTAAAAATGATTTTCGGCTATGTAATTATCGTTTTTTCGCACCCATAAAATTCTGGCCTGTCTTTCCGGTTTATAACAAATGGTCTGATTTTTCAGATTGAAATTTTCAAAAAATCTCCATGGTTTCAAAAATACGATAAAAAAAAATACAGAATGTCTTAAATATTTGCCTAAACCGGATTTTTTTTTTTAAATGTGATGCAAGTGGCCTATTGGTACAACAAGATCCCATCTGACAATTTCGCTAAAATGGGGGTTTTCCAGATTTTTTTTATTAGCAAAAAAATTACGATGATTACAGCATTTTTATTTTATTTTTATGTTGACGAATAAATTTTCTGCAACGAGTCAAAGTTTTCCATTTTTCAATTATCGCTAAAAACATATTTTGGGGCGGGGCTATCGTGTGACGTTATGAGCGTGGACGCTCAATGACAGTGTTTATTTATGCTGGCCAAGCTGAGCGACGCTTGTGAAGTCACAATCTGATTTTCCAACCACGAACCGTCTTGATAATGAAAACATAAAAAACAAACATTTTTAGTAGGATGATTAAAATCAGAAAAATGATCTTTAAATATTCTATACTCGTTTGTGGAAATACCACATTGTCTTTTTGCATATATATATATTTTTAATGAAATTAATTTCGCAGATAATAATGCAAAAAAATCTATTGAATATGCCTAAATTCATTCTTTAGAGCAAAAAGATATCATTTGCAAATTTACGGACAACTTAGGTCTTTTTGTCATAGATAAAATACTTTTGGAGCAACATGATTTAATTTGCGACGTATTGGTTTTTCCTCTTTTGTAACAAGGTTTCATATGCCAATTGTATAAAACATAGAATTTATTTTTATGAAAAGTTGAATGAATATACAGAAAAAACCAATGAAAATAAATAGAAAAAAAAAATAAACGGAACCGAAAATCAGAAAAGTAAACTTCGAGAGAATGAGACGAATGCAGAGTATCAGGACTAGGATAATTGTAGGCTATATTTAAGTATTATAATATTGTTTAAGTTTAAAAAATATTTTACATTTATTATACGAAGTACTGCACAAAAAGGAGGCCGATAGGCTACGAAGCGTCGCACAAAGACGACACCGATTAGTCTATCTCATTCTCTCGCAGACTAAATGCTATATATGTATGGGTTTGTCTCTTTTTGGTGTCGATTTTTCATATAATTGAGTTTTAAAGTTTTCACTTATAAAAGAATGCACCTAACTATTGGTTAAACCCCGATGACTTCATTATATCGGCACCTTATCGTATTCAAGAAAATATATATTAATCTGTGCACGGCAATCATTTATTTATTATTTCATTTCATGTCACGAACACTTCTTTAGCACCGTTGTGATTTGAATATATAGGATCTATAGTCTGCGAGAGAATCAGATATAATAATTAGTTTCCTCTTTGTGCGGTGCTTCGCAGCCTCCCCACTCTTGCCTACTTTAGTCTTCGAAGGTTTTTGAAGTAAAACTTCTTTACGTACGCTTGACTTGTGGAGTAAGCTGGTGAATGCATGACGAGAGCATTACGAAAAGTGTGATCGGACGAGGCGAATGGAAATTGAGAGGGAGACATAAGTTAGTAAAGATAGAAAGAGTACTTTGGGGGCAAGAGAGAGAGGTGCGAGAACACATTTTCTTTCTCTCTTTCTCTCATAGCCAGTTACGTTTCGTATATCTAAGACACAGTGCAGGCCTATTGTAATCACACTGTAGGAGCAAGAGAGAGCAGTGCGCGCGCAAATTTTCTTTTTCTCTTCTTTTATAAGTTAGTGAAGTTTTACTTCAATCGGGTGGTCTACAGCACACTCGTTTCATTTTTCGAAGGTTTTTCGAATGTTTTTTTCAAAGATTTCACCTCTACCGCGTGTGAACTGCACACTTGTATTTTTATCTCGTTTGTTGGTTTAATGCCACGTTTCTTGCATAGAAAATTCTTGAACATGAAAAACATTCAATTACAATACGTATACTAATTTTATTAAATGTCAAGTTAATATTTACGTACAATATGTAGTCGGTTTAGGGAAAATACGGTATATGAATATATACCTACGGTAAATAAATATAAATATAACTAAGTGTTCACGTAGTGTATAGAGGATGTACCGCCGAATGACAAAAGTACAAACATATTTTTATTTAAATGCATCAAGGATAAAACTACTTGTCTTTATGTATATTATATATTCCAGAGCATAAGCACAAAAAATCAACACTGTAAATCAATTCGTTTTGAAGTCGATTTAAATTTGAAATTAGTAAATAATGCAAAAGAATATAATTTCGGATGGGCAACTGTCGGGGTATCAACTGTTGGGGTATCAACTGTCGGGGTATCAACTGGCGGGGTATCAACTGTCGGGGTATTAACTGTCTGGGTATCAACTGTCGGGGCGGGGTATCCACTGTCCTGTCAGGTTATCAACTGTCGGAGTATCAAATGTAGGGGTATCAACTGTCGGGGCATCAACTGTCGGGGTATAAACTGTCGGGGTATCAACTGTCGGGGTATCAAGTGTCGGGGTATCAAATGTCTGGGTATCAACTGTCGGGGTATCAACTGTCGGGGCATCAACTGTTAGGGTATCAAATGTCTGGGCATCAACTGTCGGGTAAACTAAATTTTGAACCTGTGTATCTCAGTTTCGTACAAATGGCAGAAGGATCCTTATTCCAAGAACACGATTTTATAATGTTGCTTTTTTCTAGTGATTAGGTAATCCAGTTTACAAATGTTTAATTTTTTTTTACTGCATGTATAACTGACTAACTAATTAATTATCACCCCAAATCCCTGCAGGGGAAGGCAGAGAGAACGGCCCGCCAAACAACTCAGACTTTTTTTCCCTTTTTTACCCCATTTTTTACATTTGATATAAACAATATAATGAAAATCATAGGAATAATGGGAACCCACTAAGGCGCAGCCTGTGCGTTAGTAATATAGTTATAGACATTTTATTATTGTACATTTTATTATAGTTATAGACATTTTATTGTTGTACATTTTATTATAGTTTTAGACATTTTATTATTGTACATTTTATTATAGTTATAGACATTTTATTATTGTATTGTAGTTATAGAAATTTTATTATTGGAAAGAAAAAATAGTGGAAATACGAGTATAAAGCAAAAACATCATTAAAATTTGTCTAAACTAACTAAATTATTATCGGCTGTGTCTATATCCCACCTGCATCGGATTTGCAAACGTATAAAAATCACAATGAGGACATAGAAGTACTCAAATTCAAATATCCTAAAGCAAAATTCATTATTGCTGGTGATTTATTTATTTATTTAAACGCCATAAAATGGCTCTTACATTAAAGTGTTACATGAGATTATAAGTATACAGAGGTACACAGGAAGGTGTCAGTATTATATTAAGAACAAAATAAGAATGTACAAGTATACAAAAATAATATCGCTGAAGTGATATAGTTGTTATTGTAAGTACAATGTGATAAAATTGAAAAGAAATACAAAATACATATGTAATCGTACAATAGTAAAAGAATATACTAGGGTTTTAAAAGACCTGACATAAAACAAAGTGCCAAGTAAGCTATAAATATTGAAATTGGATTATTATATTATGATTATAACCTTCCTAACTGGACCAGCCAAGATGACAACGGACCTGCTACAAACCAAGCCGATTTACAGTGTGCTAAATGTAGTGAAATTCGCGATATGTCTCTATTCTTGGGACTAACTCAATCAAACAAGATTTTCAACTTTAACAATCGAATATTGGATTTAGTGTTTTCAAGTGATTCGAAAATAGTGGTTGAGCTATCTAACGAATTATTATTACCATTAGATCAACACCACCCACCGTTGGACATTATCATAACAAATAGGCCTTTAACATCTTCAAACAACACAAGTGCCCCATCGTATAACTTTTCCAAAGCTGAAAACCATCATATTACTGAGTACCTTACCCAAACAGATTGGTCCTTTTTAGATGAGGAAAATAATATACATAAATGATCAATTAGAATACTTTTACTCGATTTTAAATACCTCCATAGAAAAATTTGTTCCCAAGGTTAGCTTTACATCATCTAATTATCCGAAATGGTTTACAAGGGAACTAACTAATTTAATTAATAAAAAAAAATGTATCCACAGAAAATATAAACATACCTCCGAAAATCCCATACGTAACTATCACGTCAAGAGCATGGCGTAGCTTTAACTTTGATGAGTTCCTGTCTGAACTAAAAAGTTCTCCACTTTGTACTCAAAGCGTTTGGGAAACAGAATCAACAACCAAACTGACAGAATATTACAACACTTTTCTTTCAACTCTTCTAAATAAATATGCTCCAACTTCTACAAAAACTCGGCAACAGCGAAATTCTGATGACTGGTTTGACGAAGAATGTCGGAGCCAGAAGAGATCAATGCGTAAATTAGAGAGGTCCTACAGACACTCGGGCGTTACTTCACGGGACGATTGGATACGGGCTCAAAAAGAGTACGCTTTACTAATTCGCTCGAAAAAATCTGAATATTGGACAAGTAGGATCAATTCAGAGCGTCAAAATCCACGAAGTCTGTGGAACTCTATTAAGACAGTCGTTGCCGATGTACGTGCACAAAATACAACCGACATAGCTCCGGAAATTTTCTCAAAATTTTTTCTTGACAAAATCAAATCAATACGTGACCTAACAGCCTCCGCCCCACCACCATCTTTTACTAAAAGCAATAGCGGAACCTTTTCTGCCTTCAAACCTACAACCATCGAGGAAGTAACGAAGTTAATACTTACTTCACCGAACAAGCAGTGTTCACTCGATCCTATTCCAACGTGGTTACTGAAGAAGTGTTGCAAGGAAATAGCTCCCTTTCTAGTTCATCTTTTCAATAAGTCACTCAGCATGGGTGATTTCCCAAAACCCCTTAAATTAGCTGTTGTAACTCCACTAATAAAAAAACCGCAATTGGACGCTGAAGATCTCTCAAACTACCGACCCGTTTCAAATCTTCCATTTATTTCCAAAATCTTAGAAAAAATCACTGCTTCACAGATAATCTGTCACTTAAACTCAAATGAATTGCTCACTAAATACCAATCTGCATATAGAAGGTTTCATTCAACGGAAACTGGATTACTACGTGTTTTGTCAGACATAACTCTTGCTATCGAGTCGGGAAAATTGGCACTCCTTTCAGTCTTGGACATGAGTGCCGCTTTCGACACGATCGACCATGATTTTCTTATTAAACGATTAGAAGAATCCTTTGGTTTAAACGGCGTCGTTAAAACCTGGCTAACATCGTACCTGGGAAACCGTTTACAAGCCGTAAAGGTAGGTAAAAACCAATCAAAATATGCAACACTTTCATCTGGAGTACCCCAGGGGTCTGTTCTGGGCCCACTTCTTTTCATCCTCTTCACAAATGATGTCGCTAAAATAATCGAATCATTTGGCCTTCTATCTCACTGCTACGCTGATGACCAACAAGTTTACTTTTACTGCTTACCAGAGAAATTAGACAGTCTAAAAACTCGCATAATTGAGTGTCTAAAAGCAATTACCCGCTGGATGACCTCAAATAGATTGAAACTAAATCCGTCAAAGACTGAGTTTCTCTGGACCGCCACAAGCAGACATCAGCATAACATTGATAACTCCCCAATAACCATTTCAGGAAGCGACATCACTCCAAAGACGTGTATAAAACTACTGGGTGTCAATCTGGACGCTGATTTTTCCCTTAAAACTCAAGTGAACAGAACCATAAGCACGGGGTTCTTTCAATTAATGCAAATTAAAGCAGTAAGGAGAAATCTACCAACAGAAGCGACTAAATTACTAGTCAATTCGTATGTTGTTTCACGTTTAGATTATTGCAACGGAATATATGCAAGTCTTCCAAAATATCAAATCAACAAATTACAATCCATTTTCAACGCTGCGGCAAGACTTATCACCGGCGTATCTAAATATTCCAATATTTCAGAGCATCTCAAAAATCTTCACTGGCTTAAATGTCCTGAAAGAATCCAGTTCAAGCTCTGCTGGATGGTATTTAAGTCCCTTAACGGAATGGCTCCGGCATACTTATCGGAATTGTGTATTCCAGAAAATTCAAATTCTCGACAGTCAACCCTAAGGTCAGCAGCGTCATCAGCTGTTGGAAGGTTAAAGGAACCAAAGCGCACACCAGATACTAAGTTCGGTGAGCGCGCTTTCGGAGTGTCGGGACCTAAAGCCTGGAATGGACTGCCACATGACTTAAGAACGATCACAGACTCGGCAGAATTTAGAGCAAAACTTAAAACGCACCTTTTCAGACAGTCGTATCCATAAACTCAAATTCTTTAACCTTCACATTCAATGCCCGCGACACTGTAAATAACTAACTTAAAAATGTAAAAAAAAAAAAAAAAAAAAATAGTGATGGGGGTAGCAATGCAATGTCCGGTGTTTTAAATATAATACCCTCCGCGTGCAAAGCCGTATCTTTTCCAAGCACAAACTTTCTAATTAAAGTGTTTATCGGAAGTGACCTGCAGGTAAGTATGTTTCTGTATCCATTTGTAAATATTAAAATTAGATAGAACCTAAGAATTATGAATAAATTGTACAGCGCCTTTGAGGTGATTTTTCACAAAAACGGCGCTCTATAAATTATCCAATTATTATTATACCAGAAATCCTAACGATTATTTAACATTTACTAAACTACGAAAACAATGTAAGGAATTATCAATAAAATGCTATAGTGACTATGTTAACGTAATAGAAAATGAGGTACATCATCACAATGTGAAAAAATTCTGAAATTTTACTAAATCTCAATGAAAAGACAACTGTGGATATCCTAATAGCATGTTCTTTAAAAAAAAATGTGCCGACAGTATTGAGGGTATGGTTAATCTTTTTGCTGACTCTTTTAAAAGTGTTTACGACAAAGATATTCCCGTCAATGCAGTCTTCAGTACTTCAGTGGAAGAGTCATTAAACCTAAGCCAATGTTTCATAAAATTAGAATCCATAGAAAGAAGCATAAAAGCATTAGATAGTAATAAATCTGTTGGACCGGATGGTATTCCTCCCATATTTTTAATAACTTGCATTAATAGTTTGATATATCCCTTACATAAACTTTTTAACAAATTCTTAGCGTCTGGCTGTTTTCCAGCTCTGTGGAAAAAGAGTTATTTAACGCCCATTCATAAAAAAGGCGACAAAAGCAATATATCAAACTATAGACCTATTTGTATTATGTCTGCTTTACCCAAACTTTTCGAGTCATTAGTATTAGATTGTAAAACCTATCAACAATATTATTGTTCCTAACCAACATGGCTTTATCAGAGGTCGATCTACCTAAAGTAATTTAACTATCTATAATAATTACATATCCGAATCCCTTAGTCTGAAACAACAAGTGGATTCTATATACACCGATTTCAGGAAAGCATTTGATAAGGTTCGACATCACATTCTTATAGCCGAACTCCGACTGTTAGGCATCAAAGGTAGTTTATTGACTGGATTATCAGTTACCTCAGTAATAGAGTGTTTAGTGTCAGGATTAATTTTATAGAATCCTATATATTCGAGGCCACAAGTGGTGTTCCGCAAGGGTCCCACCTCGGCCCAATATTATTCTTAATATTCATTAATGACATTGTAAACATATTTAAAGATGTACAAGTCCTAATTTTTGCAGATGATCTAAAATTGTTTAAAAGAATACGAAATATATATGATTGCCTAATTTTACAAGCTAATTTAGATGAATTTTTTAAATGCTGCGAACAAAACATGTTATTTTTGAACATTGAGAAATGTCAAGTACATAATACGATTTTCCAGAACTCATTCTCATATCTTACATGAATATAATTTAAATAATGTTAAATTAACACCAGTATCACAAATTCGTGACTTGGGAGTTATATTCGAATCAAACTTAATATTCACAGCACATATAGATGATATAACTAATAAGGCTTTAAAGATTCTTGGCTTCCTTTGTAGAACCCTAACTGATTTTAAGTCCTTGTATTGCATGAAAATACTCTACATTCCACTAGTTAGAAGCCAAGTGGAATATAATTCACCTATTCGGTCTCCTTTCTATAAAGTACACTCTAACAAATTAGAACGGGTTCAACACAAATTTCTTAGGTACTTAAATTTCAAACTCAAAATTCCAATTGAAAACATAAATTATGTAAATTTGATGTATCGACTTAATTTAATCACGCTGTCTGACAGAAGAACCATTTCAGATCTAATTTTATTATACAGAGTCATGAATAACCTTATTGATAGCCCTGCCATCGTTGCTGCTATTAAACTCTATGTACCGACAAGGAATACTAGACAAAGTACAACATTCTTTTGCGACACATACACAACCAACTATCAATCACACTCGCTTACCAATAGGATGGATAATTTGGGTAACAAGTTTGGTGGTATTATAGATATATTTGCTGATTCCGTTTATAATCTTAAATGCAAATTAAACCAACACTTTGTGGAATCCTACAAATTATTGTAATGGGTTTAATATATTTAACGATTTGATGTGTTATTGTAATGTTGTATATTATGTTATTGTCAAATATTATATTGTTTAAAATATTTCTTTACGCCATGTTCTTCAAAAACTACTTATATATTTCTTTTAATTTTTCACTTTTATAACTTTTGGTATAAATTCTAACTCGATAACTCAAATATTATATTGTTTAAAATATTTCTTTACGCCATGTTCATCAAAAACTACTTATATATATTTTTTAAATTTTTCACTTTTATAACTTTTGGTATAAATTCTAACTCGATAACTCAAATATTATGTTGTTTAAAATATTTCTTTACGCCATATTCTTCAAAAACTACTTGTATATACTATTTTTTAATTTTTCACTTTTATAACTTTGGTATAAATTCTAACTCGATAACTTTTGTAAAACTTATTTATAATCTATGTAAAAGCCTCTATGGGCGTATAACAATAATAATAAATAAACAATTTGTTCAAAAAGTTTATTCAATAGTGTATAGGGTAATAACCAGTGGAAAGTTTGTGAGAAACATACAGTGATATAAATGAAATAAATAATATTTCAACATCTATCTAAACCCACACTCTTTGCCTCATTCACATTCACACATCATCTCGTACATACTCTTCTATTATTCTGATTCTTGACATGGCCCGAATCAAGTATATGATTCACTTGATCGTGCCATGTCTTCCTCGTGCGTTTCCGATTTCTTCTACCATTCACCTTTGCGTCATATATTTTTCTTACACTTCTTTCTTCGTTCATTCGCTTTACATGTCCAAACCATCTGAGGGTTTATTTCTTAATCTTACGCATTACGCTTACATCAACTTTGCCTTCTTTGCGGATCTCCACATTTCTCACATGGTTTTACGACACATACGCCTCAGGGAGCTTATATCAACAGCATTGATTGTTTTTTTCCGTTATTTATTTTTGGGGTGTTATGCCGTGTTGCGCTACCTCATTCTCATCTTGGTAGGTACCAGCACTCGATTGTGGACTGCTAGCTTCGCTTCTTTCGACAGCTTTTTATTTTATTTTATTAGAGTTACATGCATGTTCTCTTCTTTCCACATCTCTACCAGCCTTCCCATCTGTCGTAAACATACTAATCAAATACGCAAACTCATCCACCTGCTCCAAGTATTCATAATTCACAACTGTATTGCACACTATTTTCGTACCCTCTTTTTCAAACACTATTTTTTTATTATTTTTTTTTATTACTATCTATAGCAAAATTTTTTCATAATGTATTTATAAATTATATTATATTAAGGTACATTATTTTTTTTTCACAGTCCTCCTCACTAGGGTTTCCTGTTCTGAGGCGGCCTGTAGTTTTTCCACATTTGTATTTAGTATCCACTTGTCTTTACATGGTTTTCAGTATGTTTGATAGTTCATTTTCATTTTGTTCTCTCAACCATATTTTTAATTTTGTTTTAAATTTATTTATTTCTGTTATATTTTTTGTTTGAGTTGGTAGAGCGTTGTATAGTTTTGTCGCATTGAATTTCATATTTCTTTGTCCAAAAGATGTTTTCAAACTGGCTGTAGCTAGAATATTTTGGTTTATTGCCCTGGTTGTGTATCTATGTTGGACAGTGGAGTATTCTGATATATTTTTTTAAATTTTAAATAAAATATTTTTTGCATAAAGTTTTTGTATGTTGTAGACTTGAGTGCTTTCAAACAATTCTTCTGTCGGAGTTCTAACCGGTAATTTCAAAATTGTCTTTAGTACTCCTTTTTGGGCTTTATTGAGTCGGTCCATGTGAGTGCTCAAAGCAGATCTCCATCCAGTTATCCCGTACTCTATTTGTGATTGACATAAAGCGTAGTACACTTTCTTAATGTCGTTTATGTTGAGGATGTTACGGATGGCTCTAAAGAAGTAAATATACCTGGTGAGTTTTTTTGTAATTACTTCAATGTGTGCGTTCCATCGGAGATTATCATCAATTTTAATACCAAGATATTTGATACTTTTGGAGTGTGCTATGGTAGGACAGTGGCATGATAAGCTTTGATTTTGATAGTTTTCTTGGCATGTATGTAATTTGAGATTAAAATCATCCTCTGGCTGTCCTCTGGCTGTTATAGAAAATGTCAGATATTTTGTTTTATTGACATTAAGTGTGAGGGAATTTCTCTTAAGCCAGTTTTGCAGTAGACCAAGTCCATGTTGCGCTTCTTTTTAGGTACTTCTCCAATCTTTTTCGTTGAATACAATTACTGTATCGTCAGCAAAGCTTATGATTTTTCCTCTCGTTCCTAGGCTACCGATATCATTTATGTATATTAGAAATAATGTCGGTCCTAGTACGCTTCCTTGCGGTACTCCATGGTTGATTAGGAGAGGTTTACTTTTTTTCTTGTTAATTTGAACGCTCTGTGTACGCTCCATCATATAACTTTTTAATAAGTTAAGAGTTTTATTTGACATACCAATTTTTGAAAGTTTTGCAAAAAGGATTTTGTGATCTATTGTATCAAATGCCTTTTGTAAGTCTATGAAGATTGCCAGTGTTTTTTCTCCTCTGTCTAAACTTTTTATGATCATATCTGTAATAGTTTCTATGGCGTCACCAGTACTTAGATTCTCCCTAAACCCGTACTTTGTTTCTGATAATATTTTATTTTCTTCTTAGTAGGATAGGAGTTGTTTTTTCAGTATTCTCTCCAATATTTTTGAAAATGTTTTTCAAAATGTATTGAGTAGGCTTATTGGTCGATAGTTGTTTACGTCATTTTTGCATCCTTGTTTATATTGGTATTACAATAGCTTTTTTGAGAGCTGTGGGAAATACGCTTTCAGTTATAGCCATGTTTACTAGATATGTTAGAGGTATGATAAGTTCTTTACAGAGAAATTTTATTGCATTTGTTGTTATTAAGTCTTCCCCGGAAGATACATTTGATTTTAGAGAAGAAATTGTATTTTTGATTTCATCAGCTGTGATTTGTTTAAACTCGAGCTTTTTTCCTTGCTCGGGAGATTCATTTGTTTGTACTGCTTCATCACATTGCGTAGCTTGTTTTGCTTAATTAGATCCTATATTTATGAAGAAGTTATTGACATATTCAAGAATTTCGTCAGGATTCTCAGCGTATTTCCTGGGGACATTGTTTATATTCAGCTCGTCAATTGATGTGGCATTGGTAGATTTATTACTAGTTATTTCATTTATTATTTGCCACATCTTACGGGGATTTTGTTTACAATCATCTTTTTTTTTTGCTTATAGTAAGTTTCTTTTGTATGAGTAATTACTTTTTTGCATATGTTTCTATATCTTTTGTAGTATCTTAGCATGTGTATATCGTATGGATTATTTTTTAGCTTCTTGTGTAACTCGTCTCTTTTTCTTATGCAGTTTATAACATTCTGTGTGATCCATGGTTTGATGTGTATATTTTTATGGGATATTTTTTTTACGATTTTTACAGTATTAGAAAAAATGTTTTGCTGTATGAGTTCTATGAAATAATTCCATGCTTCATTTGTATTGTCCATACTTTGTAGTTTATTCCAATCGGTACATTGTAGATTTTGTTTAATGACATTCCAGTTGGTTTGTGTTTTTTCTGTTGTTAGCGGTCTTTCCATAATTGTATTTGGTTTGTTTATTTTTATTGAAAGCATAGTTGTATAATGATCAGTAATAGTCGAGTTAAACACAACATTTTGAGTAATTTCTTTGGTTTTGCTCATAATATGGTCTATGCAGCTTTGTGTGTCGTCCACTTTTCGAGTAGGAAAATTTATTAGGCTTTCCAGTCCATGGGAGGCTAACATCTGCAGATATTGTATTTTTTTGGGATGTCCATTTTCTAGTATATTTATATTTACATCTCCAATAAAAAATATGTTTTTTGTGTCTTTCAGTAGGCAGAGTTCTTCGTCTATCGATTTAAGGAATTGGTCTATATTTCTTTATTTCTTATTGAAGGACACCGATAGACTGCTAATATAGCCTTTTCTTTACCGATTTTAATTTTTAGACAATTGGCATTTGCAACAATAATTTCCTCGACTTCAGCTTTTATTTCGTTTTTTTTTTTATGTATACAATTACACCATCATTTTGTTTTATGTTATTCAAACTTGAATAGGTTGTATATCCAGGTATTTCCAATTTCAAGTATTTCTGGTTTATCCAAAACTCAGTAAGAATTAGTATATGTAGATTGATATTTAAATATTTCATTAAAATTTGCAATTCATCAAAAATTTTTCTGATACTTCTTATATTTTTGTGCATTATATTGAAGTAATTATTGTTAAACTTTGATAGATCACTTGGTTCCGTGGTAACAATAGTGTCAGTCATTTTTATTAGTCAGTCTATGACTTTGGACTTACTTACATTCATCATTGACTCATTCTTCATACATACGTCGTTCATCCTAGACACTAGAGACTATAGATCTTCCATACTGTTAGAAATACTTAATACATAACTCGAAAAAACATACCCTTAGATTCCAGTAGACATCTCTTGGGAAGGGTATAAATCGAAGTAGTGCAGCGCATGGAAATGAATGGGAAAACATTATAAATCTTCTGTATGGTTCAGCGCGGGTCTGGGTCTAGTCTGGGGAGCGACATTCACAAGGGGGATATTATTCACATCGCCCGCGCCACTCAAACAATATAACAGCTGTGCGTCCATCATACTAAAAGGAGAAAGTCATTGAAGTAGGTATAAAAGGTTTCTAAACAGGATGAACAACGTCTGTAAACTAATATATATTTTATTTTTTTATTATTCATTTTTGTTACGCACATTAACGGGAAAGGGGAACGCGGGAGAGGATAAGGTGGGGAAGATTGAAGGGGAATGCGAGAAGGGACGTGTGAGAAGTGGGAGGTAAGTATAGAAAGGGAGGGGAATGCGGTATTAGGGAGGGAAACGAAGGAATGTGGGGAGTGGGTGGTTGCGGGAGAGGGGAATGAGGGAGGGGGAAAGTGTAAGATTAACACGGGAGAGATGATAGTAGGATTTGCGAGACGGGGAGACGCGAGAGAGGGGGAAGGCGGGGATATAGAATGGGAACGCGGGAGGGAAAGGGGGCGTGGGAGGAGAACCAGTGCGGGAAGGGGACGCATGGGAAAAGGCACGCAGGGGACACAGAATTAAAAGCACAAACATTTTCTTAAAGTGGCATCGCAACGTAATTCGGGTACTCATTGTAGTATATTATAAGCATTCTCTTCAAGCAGCAAGAAAAATAATAAATAAATCTAATATTTATTAAAAAAAATGTTATAAAAACATTGTTAAAAATGCTTATTTTAGGTAGAAATTTTAATATATAAACGACAAATTTTTGTTCCTTTGTAAATAAGTAATTCGTCATTTAAATTTACATCCATCAAAATGATTTTATTTTATTTTTCATCATAATATAACTATAGCAAAATTATTATTTTTAAATTATATTATATTACTAGCTTTTACCCACGGCTTCGCTCGCATAGAATTAGTGGAAAATTATGGGCATAATTATTGGCGTAATTGTTATTATTCTTGCTATTTTTTCTAATAGAAAATAATTATCGTTTAATAGAAATTTTCAAAATTTGAGAATGACATTTCGCAAATAAAAATTCTATTTTAGAAAATATTTAAATTATAAAAATAGAAATTTATTTTAAGTACCTACTCCCTTTATTAGTATTTTATTTATATTTGAATCCAGAGTAACCTAAAAAATAAGAAAATGACAGTCCACTTCAAACGCTATGCGTTATAGGAACGTTATGCTTTTTGTTCGGAGAATAAACATTTTTAGAGATATGTAGATATTAACTACAAAGCCAAAAAAGTACTCCTTTTAATCACAACAAAGCACTCTTTTTAAGCCTAAAATTAAAAAAAAAAACATTGTTTCCAAGGTAACAATTTGTTTGACGTTTGCAATAACTCGATTTTGTTAGGGACAGAAAACGTATGATACATAATTTTATAACGCCACAGCTCATTCATAACGCCAGAGCTTACCGAAATATAAAGCCGTTGTTACTCGCAAATAATGTAGCTTTCGATTAGTGAAATAATTTTTAAATGCCATTCGATATTTATTGCGTCAAAGAGTAACAAACATCCAACCAACCATCCATACAAACTTTCGCATTTATAATATTAGTAAGATATTAATATATATATTTTATAATTATTATATAAATATTAATATTTTTTATTATTAAGATTTTTAAATGTTAGGTTAGGTTAGGTTAGGTTAGGTGCTCAGCTGCCCTCTGTAGATATTAATCCCACCTAAGCTCCATAGATATTCGTCACCACTGGGACCGTCACAGATATTTATCCGACCTTAGCTCTGTAGATATTAGTCTTCACTCTGAAGTTCATAGATATTTGTCCAACACATGAGCTGTAGATATTCGTCCGCCATACAGGCTGTAGATATTAGTATCTGGAGTCTGTGCGTGTACACAGCACATGTTGTAGAGCCAACAAAAATAGTTTTAGCACTGACGTCGTTAGTTCCCAAATCGCCTCCACACGTCGTTTTTAAAATCGGTAGACATACATTTTTTGTACCTCGATGTATAATACTTTTTACATTAATCCCCCATGGGAGGCCCTGAGGAAAATTGGAGATTCTGTGGAGGAAATTTTTAAGGAAAGGAAGGAGAGGAAGTTCTGGGAAGGAGAAATGTGGTTATGAATCTAGGGGTCAGTGTGTCCAAGAGTGACGGACCTTCCATCCCTCCTGCTGCGGTGCAATGTGATGGGTCAAGAGAGACCATATCGAGAGGTCAAAGGGTCTCTCCAAACCGGCCTCTCCTGATCCGGCCCGCCATGCAGCTGATGGGCAGGCGCGTCCGTCGCAAAGACTTGGATGCACGTCGTCTGCTGAACTTAAGCACCCCTGCAAGTCACCAAACGTAGCGAACCTCTTAGGGTAACCTAGAGCAGAGATGTTGACTTTCGCCTCCCAAATTGAGAAAATATACCTGTAGTCAAATATTATGTTTATAATTGCTTTTTGCGCGCAACCCAAAGTATACATTCTAAATCATTACATAGTATAAAATGATGTCGCTCAAAATGTATGTGCGCTTAGATATTTTAAACTACGCAACGGATTTTCATGCGGTTTTCAACAATAGATAGAGTGATTGAAAAAAACGGTTTAAATGTATAAAACACGCTTATTATAGTAGAGAAAAGCAGAGAAATTCAAATATTAAATTCAGGCAGCGGGCATTGGACAGTGGGCAGCTGGCAAGCGGGTGGTCTGGATTTTATAAAGGTTGGGTAATGGCGTTGTGTTTCTTTAGCTACAGCAACGGGTTTCCGGGTCTGCTAGTACATAATATATAAAAGCTAACACAAATAAATTTCGCATAAAATGAACAATTCAATCTCATTCAAACGATAGGTTTCTTCGCAGTATTGTAATTATAAACTTGGTTAACAAAATAAAAGTAAATAAATTAGTTCATAAAATTCAACTAGAATTGCCTGAAATATTATAATATGTTGCGCCGTGTGTTCCCGAAGCAGAAGGTCGCAAGTAGCTATATTGAGCATTATGATTAAAGGGAATATCGCCGTCCAATTTATTATCCTGCAATAAAACATGACCTAAACTTGCTTGTCTGAATAGCACCATTGTGTAATATTTACTCGTCATGTTTAACATTGCATTCGATGCTTTGTATAAATGAATTGCAAAATTAATGAATTCGGTTACAAGTTGATTGGCCTGTTATCGGGCGATATGTAGCAGTACAGTTTTACAATTAAATGCAGAAATTCAATAGAAACTTGTCGTTACTTTGGCATCTCTGAGTAAACCAATTTCACAACAATTACGCACATTGCATATCGTCACATTGATCGGGCAGTGTTCTTACTCAGAATTACCTTGTTTATTAAATAAATTATTAATACATTTTATTTATTATGAATAAACGCCGATTAACGGCTTTTTCACAGGGATTACAATAATTTGAAATATGGATACAGAGTTTCTATAATTATAAATAAGAAAAATAAGCAGGTATACAAAACATAATGAGAAAAATACAAGTGGAATTGAGCTTGAGAGTTAGATGAAAAGTTCACAAGACAAAAAAATTAAAAAGTAAATATTGTAGTAACAACAAAAAGGTACAAAGGTGTTACACATATATGAAGAAAAGAAGTCATTTTGGTTGGACAGGGTTCTAACTTCAAATTACCTTGTTCTGAGATATGAAGTGTCAAAGTTATATAAGTTACAGCTATGGCATCACCGAGTAATACCGATTTCGCAACAATTACACATATTATTATGTCGTCACTTTGGTTGGATAGGGTTCTAACTTCAAATTACCTTGTTCTGAGATTTGAGGTGTCAAAGTTAGCGTAGACGATTTCTCCTAATCAATTTACTGATTTCTGATTTTGAAATTGAATTATGTATAAAATGTTTTAGTTTAACATATTTTAAAGGAAAATATTTAAATAGAACTGTCTTGGAATGGCATTTGGAAAATGTAGTTAGAATTCATTATTATGCCCTAGTTGGTTATATTTGATTATTTCTGCACATTTAGGTATGTTCTAAAATGGTAACTTCATATTTAATTATTTTACTAAGTATGTTAAACTAAAATAATTTAACATTTTATGGTTCTTAGGTCGAATCTAATTAATTCGTCTTTCCAAAATTTGACACCTCAGAACATGGGAAGAAGAAGTTAGAACCCTATTCAACCAAAGCGGAATGTTAACCAAGGCGTTAACATATGAAAATATTTAATTAAGTATCTATCTTAAAATACCAAGAATGAACAGAGCAAAGGAAAATTATGAAGTCGGTCAGTTGTCGCTAAGTAAACTTAACGGTTTGGCATAGTCTAATCACTCTATTTATGTAATATTTTTGCGAAAAACAACGCACAAATCACCAGTAAAAACGAGTATCAACAACGACCACCGCCATTTGCAAACAACTGTCGTTGCTCGATTGCTCTATCACGAGGCAGTTCAAATTCCGTCGAGCGCCAATGTCTGTACTGCGGTCGGAACACGATGAGGAATCTTGTGCTTTAGGAGGGTGCTAGTAATTTTAGAATCAATAGATTATAATGTTTTATTACATTCATTGAAATTGTTGAAGTTAAGTGAACGAAGAAAAAAAATTGATCCTTTATTTTTATATAAAATTGTAAATTATCAATTAGATAGCCCTGATATATTAATATTGATCCAATGCTTCTACTGTTAGATTAAGATTCCCTGGAATGTATTATTGTGACAATTTTTCTACGGTCTCAGGCTACAATTCGGTTATAAATAGATTACACACCATTGGTAACTTTTATACCTATTTGGCTAATGTTCTAAATATGTCTCTACTGAACTACAAAGTTGTCCTTATTAAAATTTTAGCAGTTCATATTTTAACGGGGTCACTGCATAAAAGGTTTTTGAAGTGAAAAATTACATAAACACTTTTTTTGTTGTTTTTGATTCGTCACCAATGTATATTATTTTTCTATTGGTAGATATGTTTACTTAGGTAACCTTAAAATTTTCATTTTATTTCTTCTTTCCACTCTGTACTATGACTGTCAAAAAAATCGAAATGTGCAATTCACACGCGGAATGTGCAGTGCAAAATCGGAATGAGCATTGAAACCTTCAGAAAACTAAAGTAGAAATGAGTTGTGAGAGAAAGAGGAGACCGATTATACTATCTCATACTCTAATTTGGAATTTGCGCTGTAAATTCTAAATGAATAATGTGAAAAATATGCAACTGAACCAAATAGTTCTTCAGTGGCAGATACAGTCTTGTAAGGCCCAACATTTAAATTGTTTTAAGTTCGCTTGATATTTAAGATGCTCTCTGGTAGCTGGTAGGACTGCAGGAGACCTAACAAGATAAGCAGACTGATGGCATTACTAAAAAATGCTGAAGTATCATTGCAACGACCTCCTTTTTTCTAAATGTATTTGTCTGACTGTACTGGGGACGGGGGGTATGTAGCGGCCGATGTTCTGCCTCTGTGTATCAGAATGTTTCCCCGCGCTATTTGCACAGGGATGTTAGTTGCACAGTCAGCCGAGTAGGGTTAGCAAAACTTTTTTGATTCGACCTCCGCCCCCTCGCTTTTGCCTGATCGCGCCTCCCTGCCGACCAGCCCTGTGGTCGTGTGTACATCAAATAAATACTACCGACTCAACAGCTTTAATGCTTTTTACAGGGTTGGCAAAAATAAACAAGCTTTTGCGGCAAATTTATTATATTTTTAAATTATGCCAGCTTGGATTGGATTTTTTTTTATATGAACACCGCACTACAGTCCCAACTGCTCCCGTCTGTAACCAGTGAGACTATGGCATCCCCAATTGTTGTGAGGCTGACGGTAGTGGGGAGGGGATGGAGATGGGGAAGGGTCACTAAACATGGCTAAAGCCATTTCAAGCAAAGTCTCAATTCTGAAAGGTGGTCTTACACCAGGTATTCCACTCTGGAACGTTACGCAAATATACCATATATTATTTATAATTCATTAATTGTGAATACCGCATATCAATCAAATAAAATTTATTTGCATACGCCGAGTTCGAACCCGCGACCTTCGGAATGTGAGTCAAGAGGCTTACCCTTCGACCACGGCGGCCGTTGGATGCGTATCGCTTAACCATTAAAAACCGAATGTCTCTCAAATACTTCCCATTCATAATTCGTAGTATTCTTGAATTCGGTTCTGTAGTTTGGGATCCAATATATTCAAAGAATAAGGACGAAATCAATTCAAAAGAGACTTATTCAGGCGTTATTCAATGGAAACGGATTTTCCATACTACTGCTTAGCGACCATAAGAAAAGTTTAAAATATTTCAAATTAGAAACCCTAAGGACAGATTGTTTAAAAAACATTAAAATAATACATATTTGAAGTTAATTTTCATGATCTGTGAAAGTAATTTCATTATTTCAGTTTTATGAAGCAACTGTCCTACGATGCGCGGTGGTATAAATAGAACTTTCTTATAATGGGAAAATTAAGTTACATATTTCTAGAATCTCTTGATTTCACTTGACTTCACTTGACCCAAATTTTATTGTCTCTTGTATTGTTATTGTTGTTTTATTATTTCTATAGTTGTTCTATTGATTGGACTCCTGGTACTTATTCTTTGTTTGTATTTTTATGGTAATCCTTTTTCTAATGTGTATCGTATAAGATTTCGAGAATATAATTTGTAAAAACAAAATCTTAATCACTTCATATTTTTCTGGTACCTTCGCTTACTGGTGGTCGGCCATCATCAGGGCAATCACCAAATCGTACAACTAGGTAAAATATGTTTTTCTGCAACAATAATTCCTGGACTAATTACTGCATACAAGCACCTATACCTCGCTTTCACACACATGGAAAAAAATTAACCTAACATGATATATATTTAGTAATACCTCACAAGAGTCTTAGCTGCTCCCATCTGGAGCCAGTGAGACTATGGAATCCCCAATTGGGTTATGTCGTGAGGCTGAAGGTAGTGGGTAGGAGATGGGGAAGAGGAAGGTGGGGAGTACCTGGCTATTCTGATCTGGTCACCAAACGCCATTTCGAGCAACGTTTCAATTCTGAATGGTGGTCTTACACCAGGGCGCTAATGAGAGTATCTTCCTCTCTGGAACGTGCCGCAAATATACTATTTATTATTTTAAACGAGTTAATTGTGAAATAACACAAATCAATTAAATATTTGCCCCCCCAGGGATTCGATCCCGCGACCTTTGGATTGTGAGTCAAAAGCCTTACCGCTAGACCATGACGGCTGTTGAAATATTTAATAATATCGAGATATGAGACATAGGAGTTGAAGGAGGAGACACAGAGGCCGGCTAGGAAACTCAGAGGTCTGTGAAAATATTAAAATTCAGGATTGCACAGGAGCGATTGTGAATATTTTATATTCTTCTTAAGGCTCACTCTTTTTTCTCTTTCTCTTTCTGAATAAATATTTGCTTCCTTCGAAAAAAACAATCAGCAATAAATCAATAGTCACAAGCCTGCGGTCGAACGAAATGAACTTGATGTTTGAGTTTTTTACAATTAATTGATGTTTGTTCTGTCGGGGTACTTCTTAATAAGAAAAAGGTTTTTGATACAAACTGGTTTTTTATGAGTTAACGGGTATTTTTAATTTTTTTTTTTTTTTTTTTTTATGAGTTAACGGGTAAAATTTTACGTATTTACAATAATTATTACTGGTCATACGGCCTGTCTATATTGGCTGCTAATTGAGTCTAATCGAAAGACTGGCAAAAACCCGCTCTCGACAGCCACTGCCTACCCGGTCACCCTTGCTGGCATCTGATAGAAGCTCTTTCTCTGCTGGCATCTGTCGGCATCCGATAGAAACTCTTTCAATACATTAACACAAACGTACAAAGTTTTGAAATATGTTTTATCCAAAAAAAAATTTTTTTTACCATTTTTATGATATTTGATTTATTTAATAAAATGTCATCCCTGTTGGGTTCGTCGTTTGCTTACTTTCTTCCTCTGTCCTCCACCAGATGCTCGGGGAGTGGGACCGAAGTTTCCACGGGACCGCGGAGCGTTTTCGGCAAAAACATTGACCGCCCACCCCTCCCCTCTTAATCCATCCGACCCCACCCCACCCATCGCATCGCCCCTCACAAATGAATCAACGCGAATGTCAGAACAATCCGCAGCAAGGGTCATATCGAGAGTTGCAATTTTCTCACTCATAAAACAAATTAAAATAGAAGGGACGCCTTGGGGCGAATTGGTTTGGTCGGAAACAAGGAAACTCCCAAGGAGTTGGGACGGAACAGCTTGCTAATGGTTTATTGTATTAAATCTTATGACAAAATTGTCTCAAAAGTAAGAAATCTCTTTGTACAATGTGTTCGCAATTATGAAATAGACCGAATTAGGTAATAATACAATATTATTTAGAATATTATAATTTACTTTTTTTATAATTTTTGCGCTTTTATCAAATACATACTAATTTATTATTTTGAAGGGTCTGCGAAAAAATAATTTAGCTCAAGGCCTATGGCATCTATGAGGATGCTGTGTGGAGGGCTTATAAAAGGAAGTCCTAAGATGGAAACGATATTAGGAGTGAGTAGTATTCTGGGGGCTTCTTTTGTCCAGTAGTGACGGATAGATAAAAACGTGTTAAAAGATACTCATTACATTCAGGCCAGAAATAGACTAGGTAGGTAGTTAGATCAACGATCAATTAAAACCCTTTTTGGTGATTAAACTCTATCATATTTCAAATTAATAAATTATTTTGTTTTATCCACTATAATTGATTATAAAAAACCGACATGTTTGGTAAGCCAAGCTTACTTCACCAGGGTTTTAATAATTATTAAAACCCTGATGAATTAAGCTTGGCTTACGAAACATGTCGGTTTTTTATAATCAATTATAGTGGTAAAAACAAAGTAATTTATAAATTTGAATTAAAATGGTGCCACAAAATAAGTTTGCTGTTTTAGAAGAAGTCTATCATATTTGGTGGCCATCAAGTCGACGATCAGGGTAATTTTTTCCCATTACTCCGTTTCTCGACAGAAGTCAGCGTTTGATCAAATTGCGGTTCGCGGTCATCAAGCATATCGGTAATGTTGTTACACATGTCAGATGATCAAAAGTTGAGTCGGCTCGAGGAGAGGTATTTTATTTATTATTTATTTATTTATTTATTTATTTATTTATTACACGCCCTGATGGGCTTTTACATTATAGTTTATAAGTTGAGTATAAAAACAATGAAGAAAATATAATACAATGAGAAAAGAAAATACGTAATACAATATAAAAACAAAACCACATAATAAAATAAAAAGTACATATGTAAAAATATGATAAGAAGTCTCACATTCAATATAAACAAAAAACTGCAGAAATTATGTAAATCTATTTGTGTCTAGAAGAATAAAAGTGATAGAATATGCAACATTTATACTGATTGGTTTTAAGATGAAATATATCACCTAAATTAGAATATTTATTTCCGAGACTGTGAAGTCTCGGAAACGGAGAATTTTGATAAGCTAGTGTCCTGGTATTATTGAAGTAAAAGGGTAATAAATGTCGACATGATTTTTTGGGTACATGGATATTGATAAATTGAAGTAATTCTGGACAGTCAATTTTGTAATGCAGTATTTTATGTAAAAGTATTAAATCTGTGCTTATTCTTCTTTCTGAAAGTTTCAACAGAGAAAATTTATCCAGGAGGTAATTATAATCAATGTTTAGTATAGGAATACGCAATTTATAGTTTATGAACCTTAGAAACTTCCGTTGTATCTTTTCAATGTTGTCTGAATGAATATTGAAAAAGGGAGACCATAACGTAGAGTTATATTCAAGTTGGCATCTGACAAGGGTCTTATATAACATAATAAATGTGCCTAAATCATTAAAATCTTTTGCAGCTCTTAAAACAAAGCCAAGAGTCTTTAGGGATTTGTTGATAATATTATTAATATGACATACAAAGGTGAGTTTACTGTCGAACATAATGCCTAGATCCATAATTTCATTAACACAATTTAAATTTTCATCATTTAATGAATACTGAAAATATATAGGATTATTTATTTTGGAAAAATGAATGAACTGACATTTATTTATGTTTAATGCTAGTTTGTTGATAGAGCACCATTCAAAAAGATATATCAAATTAGTTTGAAGTGTAATACAATCATTAATGTGGTTGATCTCTTTATAAAGTTTCATGTCATCAGCAAACAGTAGCACGTTTATGTTTGTGAATATATCAACAATATCATTTATAAATATAATGAACAAAATGGGCCCTAAATGGGAGCCTTGCGGCACTCCACTTGTTGCTATAAATTTGTACGAATGTGTGCCATTTATTTTCACACTAAGACTTATTTTGGACAAATAACTAACAAACCAAATTAATAAGCTACCATAAACTCCAAGTGTCGCCAATTTATTGATTAATATTTTGTGACACACCTTGTCAAAGGCCTTGCTAAAGTCCGTATATATTGAGTCAACCTGGCACCTGTTTGCTAAAGATTTAGATATGAAGTTTTCGTAAATTAGTAAATTGGTTAGTGTAGATTTATTTGAACAAAAGCCATGTTGATAGGGTGTTATAATTTTTTCTATATTTGTAGATATTTTATGGAGTACAATTTTTTCAAAAAGCTTGGGAATCGATGATTGGATACATATTGGCCTATAATTTGTTACGTCCGTTTTGTCCCCTTTTTTAAAAATGGGTGTTAGAAAACTGTGTTTCCATGTATCAGGGAAACTGCCTGTCTCTAGTGACTGGTTAAAAATTAGAAAAAGAGGAACAGTTATGCCATTTAAACATTCTTTAATTAACACTGGTGGAATATTATCAGGTCCTGCATTTTTTCTAGAATCTAACAAATTTACATGGTTTTTGATATCATTAATTTCTATGCGTATTTCAGATATATCCAGGCTAAGATTCGATGAGAATTTTGGAATTTCGTTGCTAGGTATATCCTCTTCATACACAGACTTAAAATAATCGGCAAATAGATTTGCAATGTTTTCATCATTACATCCAATTTTTCCATTGAAATTCATAGTAGTTGGAATACCCAAGTTATTATTTTTTTGAGAGTTAGTATAATTCCAAAACTGTTTTATATTTACACGAATATCAGTTTCAATTTTGTCGATGTAATTTTTATAGCACAGTTTTGAGATTTTACAACACTCCTTTCTTAACAATTGAAATTCATTGTAATCACTCGACAGTCTGGACCGTTTGTAATTTTTATGAGCTATTTTCTTACGATATGTTAAAGTGATCAATTCGGGACTAAACCAGTTTGGAAAATGAGAAATTCTATTATGGCGGCCATACACTACAGTTATCTATTTTTTACGTGAAATCGTCTTTTGTTTCATCACTGGACATAATTTATGTTTTTCGGCTCGACTTACTTTTAGAGCACCGCAAGATCTACACGACGACGCACGAATAATTGCTGAGTTGTGACTGATTCTTTGGTCGCACAGAGTGGATTTTGAGGCTCCTATCTGACCCCTTTGCCTGCTCGATGACGTTAGCGCATTAAAAAGTAATCGAGTCTATTTTAAGTATATACCTACACACCACTTGGCGCCACAACCTTTGTGCCACGAGATAAATTTAAATATTTGGCGACAATTTAAGCGCGCCATCACTATTTCTGACAGGACCTTAGTATGGGAGTCGTTAATTAAACACGTATTACATGAATGGCCCTCAAACTGTGCAAAAACGTGCGGTCCGTTTGATAGATTCCCCTATCTTAATACGTGGATTGCAATCTTTAGAGCACAGGCTTTAGAGCAGTTAAGTATGCTGCCCTTATTCCACCGGAATTGTAATGAAAGATGCTCCTAGGAACTAGCGTCATTGATCACTTTGGCACCGGAGCAAAATCGGGAAACGGGCGAAACGGGCGCTCCGCTCATGTACACGGTTGACATTTGTCACATGAGTTCAATTTCTTGAGTTCAACAGCTCGGCTGTGGAATGATTTATCGACCTCTGGATTTCCTCCCTCCTACTAACTTATTTCAAAACAAAGGAAATTATTTTCCTCAGAGCCTCATGTGTGAAGTTAAAGTTTAAAAAAACGAGTGTGTCATAGACCACACGACTGAAGTAAAACTTCACTATAAAAGAAGAGAGAAAGAAAATGTGCGCGCGCACTGCTCTCTCTTGCTCCTGTACAGACATTAGGCCTGCACTGTGTTTTAGATATACGAAACGTAACTGGCTATAAGAGAAAAAGATAAAGAGACAAAGATAAAAAGAAAGAAAGAGAGAAAGAGAGAAAGAAAATGTGTGCTCGCATCTCTCTCTCTTGCCCCTACAGTAATATACGAAACATAAAGGGGTCTCCACACGGTACTGCCGCAGTACCAACTGCCGCAGAACTGACTAAAAATCGTATAGTCTGTAGTCAAAAGCGTATTGTTATTATAATAACAATACGGCTGGCGCTTTTGACTACAGTTCTGCGGCAGTACGTACTGTGGCAGTACCGTGTGGAGACCCCTTAACTCTCTCTTTTCATCTTCACTAACTTATATCTCCTTCTCAACTTCCGTTCGCCTCGCCCGACCACACTTTTCGTTACGCTCTCATCACCCAGAATCTCTCGTCTAACCGGGACATGCGCGTTTTGTGAATTCCGCCATTGCCACCTTCTGTCAAACCGTCATATTAGTCAATCTCATATTTAAAAATTTATTATTAACTAAATTATTATCTTAAATTACTTTTTTCCATAAAAAATTGGAATTAGATTGTAATTGTAATTGTTATCTTCTTCTTCAATGAAATATTGTATTTCTATCCTGCTATCTCATTTTCGCAGACTAAATCCTATAGATGTACCTATGTGTTGTGTGTTTGTCTCTTTTTAACAATATTTTGGAGAAGTTTGGAACACCTGATCCGATCAGTTTACCAGTCGGAAGTTCGCCAAGTTCTCTAAATATTCCCGAGGTAATGAATGGATTGATTGGTGTATTGAGTGTCCGTTAAGTAATAGTCCAGCACTACAAGTCCAGCGCTAGAAGTCCAGCGCTAGCAGGCGGAGGAAAGGAGGGGTGGTGTGGGATGCAAATTGGGTCTCGTATTGCCGCGATACACCGCGCCGCGCCCTGCCGGCTCTAATCCGCTTACAAACACGGGGACTAATTTGATTAGATCGACGGATAACCCTATTAGCCAAGTCCGGAATGTTCGTCAGACACCTTCCGTTCGGTGATCGAATCAGGCGCTCTGAATGGGAGCAAGGTCCTTTGATTTCTGATTGGTCAAATCGTACGTGTCGATTAAATTAAACGCAAACTTTTTAACTAAAAACTTAAATAGTCATTTATTAGTACGTTGTAATACATTTATTATGTATAATATGTATCTCTAATGATTGTCGCTTCTATATATGCAGAATGAAAAATATTATTTAAAAATCCTTCGATGAGTTAATTTGTGAAGTGAAAACTTATTAAGAGGCGGTTCTCCGAATTTCAACCGATTTCTTGCAATCCTCCCTTAAACATAGGAGGTTTTTAAGCTCTTAAAAAAATTTACGTTATTCTTGAAGATAATATCTGGACATTTATCGCGCCGAAGCGCAAATTATACAAAATCCCCTCGATAGAAAAAAATCGCAAAGTATGCTCCAAAAATGACTATAAACACGTTTGTTTCGGTTATTTTACAAGTAATATGTATGAAAAAATTCACAGCGTTTCTTTATATAAAATTAAAGACAATAGGCCACTTGCATGGATTTCATAACGACTTGGAAAAAATCGTGTGGATAGATTTTTTTTACTAAGATTACGAAAATGTTAGTAAAAAAATTTTGAAATGTATAGTTTTTTTTATTTTTAAATGAAAAAATCCATTATTTGAGCTCGTGACGTCACTACATGAAAATGTCCCGTCTCCGATTATATTCCCTTAATTTTGAAAAATTTCACACTGATTAACTTTTTTTTATATGGCAACACTTTGATTTCCGGCGAATTTTTGAATTTGCGTTTAACGTTCACTAGATTTATTGTTTGTTCTATGCGAACTAATCCTTTCTTTTGATTTTTTGATAAAGATGGCGGTGTTTTTACAGATGTTATGAAGAGAAACCCGTACAATTTATTGCTATTCGTGTGGAAAACGTTCTTTTTTTAAAATGTAATTATCGTTTTTTCGCACTCATTAAAGATTTTCATGATTTTTGCATCAATTTTATCGCTGTAAATGTTAGCGCGCTCTTCTAATATTCGTAATTTCATATCTCTCCATCTTCTTCTTTTTGGTGCCGGAAACTGAGCCTTAAGCACCGTTGTTATTGAAAATTGATGAAACAAAAAAGCGGCACTAAAAAGAGATAAATACAGGATTTAGTATGTGAGAGAATGAGACAGAATAATCGGGCTTCTCTTTCGGGATTCGTAGCCTCCCCACTCTTGTCTACTTTAGTTTTCTGAAGGTTTCACGTCTACTCTCTCTTGTAATTTTTTTTGTAGATCTGTTATAATCAGATGTAGGCAGTAATTTTCATCTTTTTTGAAACTCAAATGAGCAAAATTAATTTGTCATTTAATACCAGAATTCTGCTTTAAGGTGTGTGAAACCTTCAGAAAATTAAAGTAGACAAGAGTGGGGATGCTACGAAGCACCGCACAAAGAAGATACCGATAAGTTAAGAAGAAACACAGCAAGAGGATACCGGTTATAACATCTCATTCTATCGCAGGCTAAATCCTATAGATCAGCGGTTGTCAACCTTTTTGAGCCCTTAACTCTTACTACAAATTTGTTGTACCCTATACTTTCTATCTATCTTGTGTTATGAAACACATTTTTCATTTGTATTTTTAAAGTAAAACTTCTTTTCGCACGCTTGATTTGGGGAGTAAGCTGGTGAATGCGTGACGAGAGCGTTACGAAAAGCGTGATCGGGCGATTCGAACGGAAGTTGAAAGGGATATATGAGTTAGCGAAGATAGAAAGAGAGAGAGTTACGTTTCGTATATTACTGTAGGGGCAAGAGAGAGAGAGGTGCGAGCACACATTTTCTTTCTCTGTTTTTCTCATAGCCAGTTACGTTTCGTATATCTAAGACACAGTGCAGGCCTATTGTCTGTATCACACTGTAGGAGGAAGAGAGAGTAGTGCGCGCGCACATTTTCTTTCTGTCTTATTTTATAAGTTAGTGAAGTTTTAATTCAGTCGTGTGGTCTAAAGCACACTCGTTTTTTCAATATTCTCATTATTACATGAATTTAACCATCAAGTCACACAAGTAACTTTTTAAATCACAAATAAATTTAATAACGTTGGACTGCGTTGTAAAACCTACATTCTTGCCACGATATTGCATACACCCAATTTTGCTTGGCGTAACCTAGCCCTAGGGGAACGCATACCACGAGTTGAAAACCACTGCTATAGAAGTATGTGTTTGTCTCTTTTTAGTGTCACTTTGTCGTTTCATCGAGTTTCAAATCACAACGATGCTAAAGAAGTTTTCAATTTAAAAATAAAGATATAGACTCCATCGTAGCATCTAACGGCGTAATCTAATGACTACGGATTTATTTCCCATTATTAGGTGGAAGAGATCTGAGAATTTAGTCAAACAGCGATTTTACCGCGTCTACGTCTCGGGCGAGAAGATGAAAGGGTTAGTTGTATAAATAAGTGAAGTATTGACAGTGCGGAGCTGTGGGGGCTGCGGGGGCTGCGGGGACTGCGGGGCTCGCGGCTCCGCTGAGCGGGACTAACCTCGCCTCGTTACGGCCCTAATTAGAAGCTATCCCAAGCAAAGTAAAGAAATCTGTTTTGAATCAATTAAGCAACGCTGCAAAAATCCATCTCCCGGTGGCGCGGAATATAAATATTGGATTAGTTTGGGTGAGTGCAAAGAGTGGCGGGTGTTTAACGACCTGGAGCCTGGAGCCTGGAGCCTGGAGCGGAGAGAGGGCCACTCCTCATCTGAATTATCTCAGAGAAACTAATATTCTAAAGAAAGAATTATTTTTTTTTGTTCACACAGTATCACGTAGCAGAGAAAGATGATGCAACGCCAAACAAATTCTGGCTCGGACAAATTCCTTGTTTAAAAAGACCGGTTGCGCGGCCTTTTTCATACCAAACTTCATTTTGAATTGAGGCCAAAATTCCAAATGAAACTGAATAAATAAATATGGATACGTGCTATTTTATTATTTTTTTTATATGTGAAACTTTTTTAGCCCCCTTGTGATTTGAAATTCGGATGAAACGGAAAATGACGCATTACTTTACCTGCGAAGCTTCAAACTGCGCTCATTGGCCGCTTTGTTTATGACCTCACTTTTCAGGGCTCCTATTGCTTGAGAATATTTGGGCGATTCAAACGCTTGTGAAATGCACTCGATTCAAGATTTTAAAGGAAACTTTGGCATTTTTTGTGATTTAAAAATCTTACCCTACCCATAAAATGAAAAAAAAAAATAATCAAAATAAAAAGAGTATTTGTTTGGGTTTTAGTTTGCATATGACAAATTTGTGTTAACTGTAGATTGTACATAATTAGAATTTACGCACATCAAAATCCTTGTTTAAACCAATATTATAATCAATAATTATCAGCCTGAAACACTCATCTACATTGAAAAAATCTTCCGAGAAAAGATACTGGCCGCCAACGGGAATTGAACCCGTGACCATCTGATTGCTGGTCAGCAGCTCTGACCACTGAGCTATGGCGGCTTATCTAATACCCGCCAAATAATTCAATATATACTAGTGTTTCATTCGACAATTACTTATTATTACATTTTTCCAACTAAAAACAACCAACTTTATTTTTGTGAGAGAGGTATTTTTAATACTAAATCTCCCGCTAGGTGGCGTCGAGACTAATTATGTCTGCATTTTTTGCTGAAATAATTTAACTTGTCAAATATTAATTATTTTTTATTAATTGATAAACTAACGTTTAAACAAGATTTTTATGCATAGCAAAAAGGGTAGATAACAAATATTATAATCAATAATTATCAGCCTGAAACACTCATCTACATTGAAAAAATCTTCCGAGAAAAGATACTGGCCGCCAACGGGAATTGAACCCGTGACCATCCGATTGCCGGTCAGCAGCTCTGACCACTGAGCTATTGCGGCTTATCTAATACCCGCCAAATAATTCAGGCTGATAATTATTGATTATAATATTTGTTATCTACCCTTTGTGCTATGCATAAAAATCTTGTTTAAACGTTAGTTTATCAATTAAAAAAATAATAATTAATATTTGACTTGTTTAAACCATTTTAATTTTAATTATTTTTGAAGTAAAACTTCTTTACGCACGCTCGACACTTGGGGGTAAACTGGTGAATGCGTTACGAAAAGTGTGATGGTTACGAAAAGTGTAATGCGAACGGTGGGTAATAATCAATGCTAACGGTGATCGATGCGAACGGTGATCAATGTGAACAGTGATCAATGTCATTAAAAAAGGAAACGGAGCATACAAAAGAAAACGGATCAACTTTTGCCGAGCGAAAAAAATACCCATGAGAGTGTAGGTACTATGTACTGTGCGAAATGCAACAAACCATATTGTCTGGAAAGTCAATGTCAATGTCACCCCAATGTTATATGTTCTTATAAGTGAGTGAAGTTTTACTTCAGTCGTGTGGTCTAAAGCACACTCGTTTTTTTAAATTTTATATTTCATCGCATTAGCATAGTAAATAAATATAGCAATTTTTTAACTCAAAAATAATAACCAAAGAAGGCTTTAAAATTAAGAAAAAATGAATTTATAATGACCTATTATTTATAACTTAAAACACAAATAAATAAAGTAGCATACATCATTAACATGATTGCTTTACCTTTTGATTATAAAGTAGCATACATCCTTAACATGATTGCTTTACCTTTTGATTATAAAGTAGCATACATCCTTAACATGATTGCTTTACCTTTTGATTATAAAGTAGCATACATCCTTAACATGATTGCTTTACCTTTTGATTATAAAGTAGCATACATCCTTAACATGATTGCTTTACCTTTTAATTATAAAGTAGCATACATCCTTAACATGATTGCTTTACCTTTTGATTATAAAATAAGTTTTCTGTTAGGTTAAGTATTTTGGCTTCAAATCCAAAATTAGGTTTTGTATGAAAAGGGCTGCACTGACGTGTAATTTGCGGTGTCAATTCCAATGGATTTCTTTACATCTACAGTTAAGTAGACTTTGGTAAATACTATACCTACTTTCATAAAGTCTGTCCAAGCCGAATTGACTGAGTTATGAGTATTTAGTGAGAAGGATACACCTAACAGGAACGCAGAGGTAACAAGATGCAGGAAAAGGAGAGGAGACAAGTCCTAACTGATAATAATCACTTTTAAGAGTAAAAATAAAAAAGAGTTTGTTTTTAACCCGAGGTTGTATCTATTAAAATGAAGTTATATGTAAGTACAAATAACTTCATTTAAAGCTCTCCGAACAGTAGAAAACGCAGTATTCTCACAACGGAATATTTTACTATTTGGCAAACACCATATTATCTCGGTAATCTTCAAAATGAGCTCAAATTTGGTATATTAGATTTAAAAATATATATATATTTAAAAAAAAAAAACAGTGTGCTTTAGACCACATAACTGAAGTAAAACTTCTGCTCCATCTATGTACATATATGATAAGAAGACAGAAACAAAATGTGCGCGCGCACTGCTCTATCTTGTTCCTAAAGTAATACACGAAGCGTTCGCCTCGCTTATCGTAACGCTCTCGTGACACATTCGCCAGCTTACCTACTGCCCAAGTCAAGCGTGCGTAAAGAAGTTTTACTTCAAAAAGAAAGACAATCACTCCCGGGTTAAGAATAACCCAACAACATATGAAAATCTCCATCTACCACCATGGTAAGCAAAAAAATGTTTAAAAAAAACCCAGGAATCGAACGCAGGATGCCTGGGCGGGACCCAAACGCACTGCCAACTCAGCCACTGGCCAACAGTAAACTAACGCTGATAGCAGATTGGGTCGAAACCAATATAATTTTATTTTTTTAATTCCTGAGTTTTAAATCGCAAAGTGCTAAAGAAGTTTCACTTAAAAAACACAGAGTGTTCAATTCACACGCGGTAGAAGTGAAACCTTCAGAAAACGTTACTTGTAGTTAGAAGTAAGATTGTAGAAATGTATTATAAGTTTGTACAGCGCCCTTGTTTGTTATTACTAAAACTAAAAGTGACAAGAGTGGGAGGCTACGAATTACCGCACAAAGAGGAAACCGATAGGCTACGAAGCACCGCACAAAGAGGAAACTGATTATACTATCTCATTATTTCGCAGGCTAAATCCTATAGATGTACGTATGTGTTTGTCTTTTTTTAGTGTCGCTGTTTTTCGTTTCGTCGAGTTTAAATCACAACGTTGCTAAAGAAGTTTTCACTTGAAAAAGGTGCATGCACGCTTTAGCGTGTCTTTCACGTTTACATTTGGCAGAGATCAGAATCAGGAATGCAGAAAAGCGAGAAGATGAATGGGGACGTATACAATAAACAACGCAATGCCTCCCGTATTCAAATGCTCGCAAGTACCTACCTATACTACGTATGAGTATCGTACGAGTAGGGGTAGGTAGATGCGACACTCCTCGTCGAGGTTGCTCGGATTGACGCTTTTGTTGCGCGAACTAATGCTCACTTTAAGGCCGCCGCGTCATTAGCAGATTACAAAACTAAATACCTCCTGAATTATTATATGCTCCTGGTCCTGTAAGGAAGTTCGCTGTTGTGTGGAGGCCCAAGTTTTGGGATTTGCTGGCAGCGCTCGACGGAGGAGCCGCACAACTTCTATGTCTTTGTTTTGATTTGAGTCACGGATCCCAGCGCTAGGGGTTACCACTGTTCAACAATGAACACTGAACACTCGACTCTCAGCGCTATCATTAAATTGATTAATAATACAATTTATTATGTCGAGTGATATTTATTTCAGCGAGTCTGATTTAAAAACCAGTTAGGTTGGAATAATTAATTAATTAAATTTACTGGAAGGGAATTAATAAATAAAGCAATTTCCATTTCAAACGACTGACTAATTGAACAATTCCAGTGTTAAGTGTCTGCCGTCACATCTTGTCGAGATCTTCCCCGAAATGGCAGCGCTCGTGAAATATTGTTAAGCAATACATAATGCGGGTATCAAAACATGACTTTCTGAAGTTGAAATGAGTTTGCGTTATCTGGAAGATTGTGATACTAGTGCCTTTGTGCGGGCTCGATCAAAACCTCCTAGACTCCACAAGGCCAGGACACTGGATCAAGATGGCCGCCGCTGAAGGCTGATGAGTATGGATTAAAAAATCTAATAAGGTGCCAATTATGGCAAAATAGTTATCTGAAGAGAGAAAATATTATAATAATTACACACTGAAGTGCAAAAAACATAGGTTCATGGCACATTGGGGAAAAAGTATTGACGGGTAAAATAAGGCAACAAAATTTCTTGGTAAAAAATCAATAATATCCTTTATTAAAAATGCAACATTTCTAAGTACAGTGTATTGGTACTTATAATTGGAGAAGGTATCAAAAAAAGATAATTTTTTTAGAATAAGGGCCAGTTGTTTCAAAGAATTTAAACAATTCATCAAATTCCAATTAAAATTTAAAAATTCTGTGAAAGTTCTATTTAAGTTCTGTTATTAAACCAATATGGGCAAGTTATTCCACATACCTGAAATAATAACAGAACTTGAGTAGAACCTCAACAGAACTTGAAAATTAACTTTGAAATTTGATGAATTGTTATTCTGCGAAACAACTGGCCTTAAAGAATAAAACTAAATATACACAAAATTAATGATTGATTACATTTAATAACGAAATATGATTATAATGATATGTGTTGGAATATGTATAATATGAATGTTGTGTAGTTGGTGGATATGGTTGCCGGCAGTTATGATTGTAGAGTAGTCTGCTGCAGTTTCTGGAGGTTGAAGGCTGGCTGCTGTAGAACGTGCACCTGAAAATAATAACAACTAAAGTAGTACACAAGTAGTATAAATATTATAGGTATATTGTTTTGAAATGTTGAATGGTGATGAGGGAATGGTGTATGTGGGTATATCAATCAGTCAAGAATATTTTTTTTTACTGTGTTTTTACTTTAATTCTACGCATTCAACAAATAAACTTAACTGTAATATCGACAACGGCAGATGCAATGACTTTTGGAAATGGAGTTTTCGCAATATAAAAAAAAATACTACAGAACTTTATTTTTTCACGGTAATACAGTCAGTTGGGAAGTTGTGTTTGTCAATGCAACCTAAAAATTCATTAAAAGTTGAAAAATGGTTCTGAGATTCAAAGACTGCATTAGAAACTATGCTCTTTTCTACTGCTATTTGTAAATTATTAAGTTCTTTCCTGTTCTTCCTTGCGTCCACACTTTCTCGGGATAATGTCGGAGTCGCTGACAGGTAGGCTGGACAATTTGGCAGAATTGATGGGATGGCTCCCGGAGCAAGTTTCACCCTCTTGTACTTCATTATGCATTGCTCTCCAGTTTGAATGTTGGTGTGAACACTGGTTGTAATGATGTCCTCCTTTCTAAAATGCAGCTCGCAAACCTGAAAAGTTATTACTTTAGTGTTAATTTATGTTCAATAAACATTAAATATCTAGGCACTCATTCATTACAGCAAAAAGCTGGCACAACCGAAAAAATATATTAAATTATACAACAACGTTAACATAAACACATTTTCAAATCAAAATAATATGAATAAACATGTGTAAACATCACATCACAATCGCAGTTGCACGTTTTTATAAATTTAGGTTATGTACAAACATAACAATCAATATGCATTCAATTGTGCTTGTTTTAATATAATGTAGGTACATTTTCACAATGCACGACAATAATAGATTTCAATTGTACAGTACACCCATAAAAATAGTGTTATTTAGCCGTTTAAAATATTACATATCTAGGCACTTTGAAAACTTATATTTTTTCATGGTGTTGTCTTTCATTACACCAAAAGCTGCCAAAACCGATACAATATTAAATTAGACAACAACGATATGAGCTAACATCATTAAATTAGACAATAAACACATTTTAAAATCAAAATAATGCGAATAAGCATGTGTAAACACCACATTAAAATAGATTTTTATGACGTTTTTCATATAGGTATATTGAGGTTATGTACAAAGTTGAATCCTGTATTTGCAGTAAAAAATAAGCACATTTCACTTACCGTTGAATATTTTGTTGGAATGAAATCCCGACGAATAGACTTAACCCATTTATTACGTAATATAACATCATTTGGGAACTTGAATGTATGACGTTTTGGTTCGTTGTCATAATTTCCTTTACAACGAGGTACAACGCACTTATTAACCATTTTCAAACTTAAAACACTTCTGTAGAGAATTAATACGTAACGTCGCTCAAACTTTTGTATGTATTGTGCATGTAATACTTCTAATTTATAGTTTTTTGCCTAAATCAAAACGCACGCGCTGCACCGCGATAATAATATCCATAGAAGTGAGGTTCGTAACGTATGAATCTGACGTTTCCAGCCGCCTAGCTTCAGCCTCCTAGAAGGATTATTACCGCTAGAGGCGTAAACTGGGTCTTGGCCTTTATACCGTGGGTGACGGCTCGATGCTCAATGCCGGCTTCGGGAACAGGACAAAGGGGCTCCGATTCGGTCCCCCCCCCCTCCCCCCCCCCTCCCCCCCCCTCCCCCGCCTGCCGAGACATATCCGGAATGAGTGCGATAACTGTTTTACACTCTGCTAAACTTTAATTGGCTCTCGATGTGTGCGTGAGCAGGCTGTCAGCATTATACTAGCAAACTACTAGCACTATATCACTACTATCGACTACTAGCAACTATGTCAACTACTAACTCTACAAAAACTGAACTGATGGGAAAAAGTAAGTACAAAATGAGTGAAAAAAACAATGAAAGAAGATAATTGACGTTTGGAGAGTCATGGTTTTTTAAAAATCAATCTCACGTGATCTACTGAGGTTTTGCTGGACCATCTGTCAGTTGACTGTCAAATTATGGTATTGAAATTGAAAAATGATTTCGAAATATAGATTTTAACTTTCAATACGAGTACAACGAACTATTTACGGTTCATGATTGTAGGAATTAGCAGTTATGTGAAAAATAATCTATGTTTCTAAAATTATATCTTATTAATAAAATGAAAAGCAAAAATTCCTCAGAAATAATAAGATTTGTAAATAGGTACTTAAATACATGTCCGCTGAATTATAAACCATAAAAAACATATATTTATTTTTATTTAAATAAGGATTTTTTTTTTTTTATCTATTTATTTAAATGCCCGTAGGGCTTTTACATAGAATGCAGTACATGTTTTTTTTAATTACAGTGAAAATAATGAGACTACAAAATACAGGTAACATAAAATATAAGAAACAAAATATAGTCCATAAAATATAGGAGTTGACATAAAGTAGGTACATATTTTCGTTGTTAGTTTTTGGGGTGTTATGCCGTGTTGCGCTACCAGTAGCGGTAGATCCGACGATGTGTCGTCACACATCGTCGGATCTACCGGATCTGCCCTGATGATGGACACTGGAACGCTGTCCGAAACGTCGGCTATAGTAGGAGGTAGCGCAACACGGCATAACACCCCAAAAACTAACAACGAAAATGCTTTTGGCCGTGAAAATATAAAAAATTATCTAGGTACATATTGTTTAAAATTGTTTTTTACATTAGTTTATGGGATAGGTAAAAATACATAGTTGGCACATATGGCGTTTGAAGTTTGATAAGTTCAAATTATGGTCAAATACATCCATATTGTTTAAGTATTCGTTACCAAGACTACGTAAACTTTGTATTGGAGAATACAAATCATTGTTGGAATGAGATGTACGTATATACAATGTTAATGTTTGTCTAGTTGTTCGTGTAGGTACATGTAAATTAATTTATTTTGGGAGTTCACAACAGTTAAATAATTTTAATAAAAAGGTTAGGTCGATTATTTTTCGTCTATTTTCTAAAGTTAAAATATTCATTAACGACGGGTAATTTATGTTCTCTAAAGGGATGTTAAGTTTAAAATTTACGAAACGCAGAAATTTTCCTTGAATTCTTTCAATAGTATAGATTTATATTATTTGTTTAAAGAAATCTCATCATATCAACGACAATAGTTCATTTTTCTAACTTTCTTGGCAGATAGGTATTATAATACTGTTGATTATTCAGATTTGACGGTTCGTAGAGGGAACAATGATAATGTAAACTCTGGCGGGATAAAAATGTAGTAGGTATTCAGTAAGGCCACCATCTTGAACCGGAACGTAACAAATAAATTAACGTATATATGAAATGCTGTAAGGTAGTGTCAAAACGGGACATCGGTACATTCAGTCAATAAATATAATAATTAAAGAAAATTATCGTTATTTATCGCCAATTTATAGCCAACTTTTCGGGCCACGCTGCAGAATCCATCATCTGGGCAGATGTGTTAGAAGTATGTAACGCAACGTATAATGCAAAGTATATAAAATATATCACGATAATACTTTTGGCTGAAAAAATAACAAATCAATTTAATAAATAATAATATGTAGGTACACGAACAATAAACACAACAAAACTAAGAACACGGTGGCATCACACTTCGTTAATTTTATACTAGCTTTTACCCACGGCTTCGCTCGCATAGTATTAGAGGGAAATTACTGGCATAATTATTGGCATAATTGATATTATTCTTGCTATTTTGTCTAATAGAAAATAATTATTGTTTAATAGAAAATTTCAAAATTTGAGAATGACATTTCGCAAATAAAAATTCTATTTTAGAAAATATTTAAATTATAAAAATAGAAATTTATTTTAAGTACCTACTCCCTTTATTAGTATTTTATTCATATTTGAATCCAGAGTAATCTAAAAAAATAAGAAAATGACAGTCTACTTCAAACGCCAGGCTTTTTTTATTTTTTTATTATTTATTTAATATTTGTTTGTTTTTACAATAATTATACATTTTTTTTTACATATTAAACAAATTTGTAATATTAATGTAATAAAAGCCTTTCCTCACGATAAAGAGACAAGGCTCTTGTGTTTGGTGAGTGAATTCATACTCAATTATGTTATCAATGTTATCATTTGAGTAGGTGAATAATAATATTGCAACTATTAACAATAGATATAGTAAGAGAAACTTGAGATGTGTCGATTAACAGATTTAAATGAAGTAAAATAGTAATGTAACTCTTACAGTTGTTTCAGGTAATTTTTTAATTTAGTTTGGAATTTACTTTTATTTTCAATAATTTTTACTTCTAATGGGAGTTTGTTGAAATAATTTATACCATGATACAGATAGGAATTTTGGATGTGCTTGGTATTAAATTTTGGGATTTTAATATTGTTTTGATATCTTGCTGAGATATTGAAATGTAATTTTTTTAGCTGTATTTCTTTGAAAGTTTGTAGAATTGAATATTTTTTATATAAATTGTCTATTGTAGTTACTTTGAATATTGAAAAGATTTTTTCGGTAGAAAATGTAGATGGTTTTTTCAATATAATCTTAATTATTAATCTTTGAACTATTTTGAGAGGATTTAAAATAACATCATATGTTCCTCCCCATCCTATAATACCGTATTGTAATATAGATTGAACAATTGCATAGTACACTCTTTTTAGGTTTTCCAGTCTAAGAATATTTCTGAATCTTATAAATATATATATACATTTCCTAATTCTTTTGACAAGTTCAAAAATATGTGTTTTCCATTTAAAATGTTGATCTATATATACACCAAGATATTTAATTTTGGAAGTTTATAGCGACGTTATGCTTTTTGTTCGGAGAATAAACATTTTTAGAGATATGTAGATATTAACTACGACGCCAAAAAAGTACTCTTTTTAATAACAACAAAGCACTCTTTTCAAGCCTAAAATTAAAAAAAAAACATTGTTTCCAAGGTAACAATTTGTTTGACGTTTGCAATAACTCGATTTTGTTAGGGACAGAAAACGTATGATACATAATTTCATAACGCCACAGCTCATTGATAACGTCAGAGCTTACCAATATATAAAGCCGTTGTTACTCGCAAATAATGTAGCTTCCGATTAGTGAAAGAATTTTTAAATTCCTTTCGATATTTATTTCGTGAAAGAGTAAGGACCATTCAACCAACCAACCTCCAACCAACCAACCATCAATACAAACTTTCGCATTTATAATATTAGTAAGATTAGAGGTTCAAATCATCGTGGAATAATGTTAAACTATAATTATTATCGTGGAATAATGTTAAACTATAATTATTGTCGTGGAATAATGTTAAGCTAGGTCTCAGAACAGGTATTATAAAAATATTAGTAAGATTAGAGGTTCAAATCATCGTGGAATAATGTTAAACTATAATTATTGTCGTGGAATAATGTTAAGCTAGGTCTCAGAACAGGTATTATAAAAATATTTTTTTTTATGATTTTTTTCAAAGGAATCTATATACAGGGTGTTAAGGGACATTCTTGACTCACTTTAACCATCGATTACTGATACTATTTTGAGTCAAATATATTCATGATATGTCTTCGGTTACTTTTACGACGACTTTTTTTTTCAATTTTTTTTTCTTAAAAATTAAACAAAAACAAGAAATCTTCCGCAGTGGTCATTCAGCCGAGTAACTGCCCAACCTTCTTACTCCGCCCCCAACTGTACAACACCTAGAAGAAAAAAACGCCTTTGTAAAAAAAAACATGAAAAATGTCACCGGGGATCATAATTTCATTTAGATTTTTTAATTATAATAATGTCACGAATCACTGGTTAAAGTAAGTCAAGTACGTCCCTTAACACCCTGTATAATGGTAACTTGTTAACTATGGTAATTTGTTGAGGGATTGCAAAGGAGACATAGTAGCGGTAGGGGATAGCAGGTGATGCATCCATCCTTCTCACATGGACAGCTATATGCGGCTTGCTCACGTATAGGAAAACTTTATGATTTATTCGTGAATGCACCAGACGAAAAACAAACATTTTGTGTATCTTAAAGCACTTCAATAAACAGATTAAAATGCAAGCACTTACTATCTTTGAGTGAAATTACAACGCATGCCGGGTACTCGCTAGTAATAAAACAGCTTTTCCATATTTCCAGTAGAAAAATCAATTAATTCATAACAGATGTGAATTCTCCCTGCGGTAGCTTATTTTTCCATTTGAATGTTAAGGTTCAATCATTTAAAAATGTTTCTATTGAAATATCCGGTATTCACTCTTTACAAAACAAAATTCTTGTGAAACCAAAAAAGTATTGATCAGTAGAATGAGCAATTTATCTACAGTTTAATGAAGTTGGCATAATGTACGTTTGAGATTTAAAAAATAAAATGCTCTCTCCCACGAAAAGAATATTCCCGGCAAGGACAGCTCTCGATTATCAGTGCGCTAGAGAGGTAAGATTTTAAAATTCGACTTATTAGATGTTATCGCTGAAACAAATTTAGTATCCAAGTACGATTTCAATAAATTGTGTGCATGGCTATTTTTGCTGAAGTATGCTCAGTTGTATAAAGTGTGGAGATAATATGACAATATCACTGGATGTGAAAAGGTGCCTAAACAAGTGCGTAACTCAAACTGATGAAACTGAATCAACAATCCGAGGGGCTCGGGCGTGCAGCGGGAATAACAAAGGATTAACAGCGAGAGAGGGATTGGGGGGAAGGGTAATTTTGGGGCTGAGAGAACCGGGAAGAGAACATTTATCTTTCAAGTATTGGCATTTTTTGTGAACTTATTAAAAGATAAAGCATTAACCGAACTTGTACCATCCATTTACGATAATGAAGAACGACAATATCGAAGTATGTACGAACACACATCGCTCAGACTTGAAGTCAAAATCACAGACTTTTAAGCTGCGGAGATCTGTGAAGATTGGGGGACGAATGTTCGGACAGTGGTCTTGTTGGGGGTAGAGAGTGGTGGTTTAGTTAAAGTGGCGATTGTCGCACGGAACTGGGAACAATGGTGGATGTTTATTAGTTGGGACGAGGGGCTATTGATGGAGTGGCGATGAATGTTTTTTAGTGGGAAGCAGCACATGGAAGGCCTTGCGCTGGTCTTGTTGGAATGGAGAGATGTGGGATGGGTGGCGGTGGTTGTGTGGGGAGGCACACATCGGTTTGGGATGGGTTGTTTTGTATTGGGGGGATGGTTGTTAGAAGCATGGGCGGTTTATCCTCGGCGCGGAATGAATTTATAATTGTTGCATTTGAAAAGTTTATGAATACGTAAGTACGTTCCGAAATCCACGAACAATGATCAACATTATTATACTCCATTACTTACATGATATATGGAGAGAGCCGACCCGCAAGGACCTCTGGGAAATCACCAAGCGTCGGTACGCCAAAACGGGTTTGAATATTTTATGGGGAACAAATGATTTTTTTAAGCGCCAACAGCCAACAGCAGAGAGCGCAGCCACCCACACTTGCCACTTTTACTGTTCTCTGTATTCTACTTATATACACCTAGTTACTAGTTACTGGAGGGTTGGAAATTGGAGCCGACTCGCGACGCTCGGCGACTGGCGACATGGCGCTGGAGAGAGTGCGAGACAAAACGCCGATTGTGTTAATTGAATTCAATTACTTACAGCGGCCGCGGCGGGGCGTGGTAGCTAAGATTCACGTTAAACGTTCGCAGGATTTCTTCCCGGAAGAAACAATTAAAATAATCGTTTATTCGAATTGGTTTGTTCGCCGTCAGGTGTTTTCTCTAGAGTTATTGATACTCGTAGATCTAAGAATGTTTTTATCCCATCTGGGAACACTCGCGTAAGACTTGTGCTATTTAGCCGGGGTTATTATTGATCTAGAAGTAAAAAGCAACAAGGAGAAGGTAGATGGGGTAATAATAATGCTGATATTCATCCATAACACTCTGTAGATCATTTAATCGTGCGATCCGATATGACGGGAGATGGGCGGCTTCTCGGAATGGATCCGGCTCAGAAGGACGCGGAGTTAATATTTCGCCGGTAAAAGCCTAATCTACAGATTTCTTTTTATATCGGTGACAAGCGATAAAAATTTATTCAATGGCATAATAAAAGTGAACACCGCTGCCCGTCGATAATATTCAACTTTATTTTTATAGCCGTCCCAAACACATTTTCACACTTATGGATGACGCTTTAGAGGGGTTTTGGCAAATTAGGTAGTCGAGCTCTTGTCCCTTGTCCCGCACACATGCACGCCTCTGCAGGTATTCTGCAAGCACTCCGGCTCCGAGGTCGCCCTGGGGGACAATAACTAGCGGCTCATACGCGAAACGTCACTTTACAGGTGTATTAAATGCATAAGCGTCGAGGACTGGCAATAATAACTTTAACGGCCGTATTACAAATGAAATATATTTGTTTAACCCTATTCGTTGCTTATTAACCTCACCGATAGATGGCAGTGCTTGCCTAACAAAATACATATAAAATTGTTTCGTACTAATTACATTCAGTCACACACCCTTTATTACATTCTGGTATTTCATAGATACTATTTGGGAGGCGGGTATGGGTACTGCAGCCCCAGGAACCACTCATTGGATAACCAACACCTCTGCCGTAGTCACCTGAAGTAGTTCGCTTCGATTGGTGACTTAGCAGGGGTGCCCGGGTTCATGGGCTGAGGTTTCTCCGGGTATTGGCGGCGGATGCGTCCGCCCACCAGTAGCTTGACAGGCTGGATCGGGAGAGAATGGTTGAGGGAGTCCCTTTGACTTCTCCAGTTGTAGTCTCTCGGAACATTTGCCTTGCACCGCAGTTGGAAGGATGGATTCATATGTCCGTCACTCCTGTACACACTTATCCCCCCAGATTCCCACCCACTCCTAATATCCCTTTCCTTACCCTAAACATTCTCACATTCCTTTCCTAAAAATACCCTCCACACAGCATCCCCAAACGGGACATACACCCTGAGGGTAATTATTTTCCTCAGGGCCTCCTGTGTGGAGCTAACGTAAAAATAAGATGGTGCGAGGTTAATTATTGAAGTGAAAACTTCTTTTTTAAAATTTTTATTGTGTATTTTATTTAGATATAAAATTTGACATCTTATATCTAATGTTTTCTTTTCTATGACTACTACAATATTATTTACTACCTACTGACTAAAATTTGGACTTTACAACATTAAGACATAATCCACGAAAAACTGCAAGACTTTTAGCCTCCTTAAGCACCGTTGTGACTCTAAACTCGATGAAACTAAAAAGAGACGAGCATATACATCTATAGGATTTGCGTCCTCTTCGTGCGGTGCTTTGTGACCTCGGATCATGCTCAGCCTAATGAGGTGGTTTATATAAAGAAATGTACATACTTGTGTTTGTATACAGGGTGTTAAAGAACGTACTTGACATATTTTAAACAGTGATTCTTGATTTATTTGGAATAAAAAATGTAGACGAAATTTTGGTCTCCCGTTATTTTTGATATCCTTTCATTTTTTTAGCGTCAAAAAATCTTCAACCCCTCACCCCGTCCTTAGCTGTCCAATACCTACACAAAAAAACATTAAAATGTAAGACTAAAATTTCTTTCTCATTATTTTTACTTGAAATAATGTCACTACTCATTGTCTACAGACAATATAGGACGTCCTATAACACATTGTATATTATATTATTTTGGTTAAAAAATAATAAAAAATAAATAATTAATTCAGAAACTAGAAAGTCCCTAGATGTCACTTTATTTTCTTTTGCTTGTTTATTTTAAAGTGGTTTAAAGATTGGATATTGGTTTTACAATAATAAAAATGTTTAATTTTTTTAATTTCGTAGGATTCGAACCTCCGTTCACTGGATGTCTCTCTGGTTGCTGAGATTTGTCAGGCGCTTTACGCCGCTACGCTATCGGAGGCTCACGCGAAGCCGTGAATTTACCGCATTATATTGAAACCGATGACCCATAAAATAATAAATTTTAAGTGACGCACTTTCATTTAATCCGAATTTCAAATCACAAAAAACATCCTGTTACAAGTAGATAGAGTAAAGTAGAGTATCTCTTATTAACGAGTATGTTCGAATGAATACTTTGTTAAGGTTCACATCATACCGTCGCCGCCGGCTGGCAATTAAAAACAGCTGACACTTTCCCGTTCCAGGTTAGTGGCTGTCACGGGTACAGGTACAGGCAGTACAGGCAGTAGTGTGCAGGCGCCTGTTTCACTGGCCGCCGTTTCACTGGCCGCCGCCGCCGCGCTATGGTCGTATGGTCCTGCCTGGAGTTGTGCCTGCTCGGGCCTGCTAATAAATTACCTATTTTTGTTATAGGAAACATTTATGACAACTTGACTTTTACTCAACTATCCACTTCAAACTTTATCATTATGTGTGACGTCTCCAGTTCCAGTGTCGTGCTGATATAACCCCTCAGGCTTCGGGCACATTCTATCTGTCAGAATATTTCCGTTTTGCAATAATATCCAAATAAATGAAATATGTCTGAACGTTTCAGAAAACTAATAACCATTTTTTAAAGGTGTGACTTTTCTGTCGTTTCATGTAAAAATAATTAATAAAAAAATCATGAAGTTTAATAAATTTAATATGGTTTTTCTAACTAAAATTACTGATGTAAAAAAGACCACACACACAAGTATAATTATATTGTTAGACAAATTTATTATATGGTGACCGGCCAACTCAGAATAAAACCAACTCAGAACCACCTCAGAAAGTGATGATAAAAAAGTATTAAAACATTGTTAAAATAGGTTAGGTTAATAAGTTAATAAGTTAGGTTAGGGTTACCGGCTATTTTAAAATTATTATTTTTTATTAGATATAATATCTTACATTTCAAATACAATTCAGCTATGTCGGCCTCATTGGGTAGCTTACCTGTGCTGAGGCCTCCAATTTATAAAACAAAAATTTATAAATAGAAAATAATAATAATAATAATACTTTAAAAATAATATTTAAAAAATGTTGCACAAAAAAAAATCTAAAATTAAACTAAAAATAAAAATTTATAAAATGAATTATTTTCTCACCTAAATAAAATTAAAAACGGTATATATTATGTGTTGTGTGTTTGTGAGTGATATGTATTTTATATTGGTTTTGTGTGTAACGTGTATGTGTTTTATTCTTATTTTGGTAATATTGTCTTTTTTGTTCCTTAATCCATTTTGAGTTCGAATTAATTTTTGTTTTCTTTCATTTTATTTTCATGGGTGAGACTGTTGAATGCTTTTAAAGCATGATATTTGTGACACTGTCTTTGTCCAAAGCTTGTATTTACCGTCGGAGTTTTTATGTTATTTTTGTAAGATTGTTTAACTGGTCTGTTAGTGATATTTTGAGATTGTTTAAATTTGTTTTTCTGGTCAAAAATGTAGTTTAGCAGTGTTTTGCCATATAATTGGCGTACATCTAGTACGTCACAACTGTTGAATATTTGGTCTGTATCAGTTAGTCTATGTTTTTTATGTATTACCTTTAAGTTTAGATGATGACGTAATTTAGTTTAAATGTTAATTGTCCTGAAGAAGGTTGTGTTCAACCAAAACCGGTTGAGGAATATTAATAAAAATAAAGTGGTTTTAAACAAAGAACTGGTTTCATTATGAATAATGTCAAGCCACAAGGTGTTTGCTTTCTTTGATAATTTAATAAAATAATCACTAATTTTCTTTTTTTTTTTTCAAATTACGGGTGAAAACATTGGTGTCATAAATTATTGGTATTATTTATTATTTATTATTTACATTAATTATTTTGTGGAAACTTTTAGATTTAAATATAAATCGTGGTATTTGGTTTTTCTAACACTATTTAGGTCATGTTCCTAATCATGATAGTAAGGGAGACACAACGATTTCTATGTGACTTAAGTATTGTGAACAAATTAGCCTGAGGTGTTAAGAAAATCCAGAATTCCAGATGTCGAAATGTAATTTTGTCGTTTAAACTACAAAAGATTATCCATAATGTAATAAGGGGGAATCCATGAATTACGAGAGCATTTTTTCTTCTAATCTAGACCCCCCCCCCCTCGGTGAGATAAATTTAGGTCAATTCGTATATTCTTTTCAAGTAAAGTGAGATTTTGCTGGACCCCCCCCCGTTTGTGCTCACGTAATTAATGGATGCCCCCTAATCAAGCAGAAGTCCCGCCATCACCCTTGTTTTACTCAGAGTTTTTCGGAATTAGATGCACACTGCACACTTAACTATTTTTCTCTTATTTTAAACCTCCAGTTTTTCGAAATTTTATGTAAACAGTCACCTTTCTCCTGTTTGAAAGGTTTAGTGTGCCAAATTGAATTAATCTCAAAATAAAACTGTACATTTTAAAACAAGGATACAGACACAGACAACCTTCGGTAGAAAATCTTAAAAAAAAATAACAATATAAGTTTTACCATGGATTCGAATTTTGAACATTTGGCTGTCATCAGTTGTTTTGTTTTCTCTCTTAAAAAAATAATCTTTTTTATTATTTTAACTAATATTTTTATGTTTTCTCGTCAATAAAGTGTAGTGTGTTGTTCCTTGAGGATTCTTCTCCCTTCTGATCTTCCAGGAGTCACTTTTTGTTGCTGATTTCCAGATATTTATAACCTTTTTTTCACTACTGTCACTTTCCATAAATATTTTTTTTTTGTAATTTTGTGAACAATGGAGGAGGATTTCGACCCCCCAGATGGTGAAAATATTGTAATTTCTGACAGTGAATCTGTCATTCTAACTTCCACAAAAAAAAGGAAGTTTAGTCCCTCTTCCCCAGTAAAGCATGACTCTCCTTCTACTTCTCAGTCTCTACCAGATCTTCCTCAACCTCCTCCAACCAATTTTTACTCTACTCATTCCTGTGGCCCCTACATTGTTTATGCGCAAAAAACTGAGCAAGGTAAAACCATTCATCCTCTTGAATTTGGTAAATTCCTTTCAACCAACAAGAACCTTTTGATTAAGCCCGGAGGTGTAAAAGCCGAGGGTCGCTTCCGAATCTCTGTTGAATTCCTCTCAGGTTCAGCCGCCAACAACTTTATTAAAAACATTTTTATTACATCTAATTCTAAATTCAAGGCATACATCCATCTTTCAATGTCACTCGTATGGGCCTGGTCAGGGGTATCTCGACCGATCTGTCCATTCCAGAAATTCTATCTTCTCTTTCAACCCCTCAACATATCGGCAATCCCATAAAAGCCAGGAGGCTAAATTATAAGGACACCTCTGAGGGCAACGTTTCCTGGAAGCCCTCCCAATCTGTTGTGATCACATTCGAAGGACAATCTCTTCCCTCCCATATATATTTATTTTTCAACTCCTTACCAGTTGAAATTTACACTTACCCCACCACCCAATGCTACAATTGCTGCCTGCAGATCCCCTCCCAGATGCTTCAAATGTGGAGAAAACCACACGGCTGACCAATGTTCTTCTCTCTCTTCACCTAAATGTTTTAACTGCTCAGGCGCTCATTCCGCAATTCACTCTTCTTGTCCTGAACAAACTCGCCAAAAAAATATAAAAATTTCCATGGCCTCTGAAAACTTGTCTTTTCTGCAGGCTTCTAAACTATTCCCGCCTGTCAAAAAATCTTTTGCCGAGGTTTTATCCAGTAACTCTCCATCCAACCCTTTCCCCTTCTCCTCAACATCTTCTCGTTCAACTAAATTTATGTACAAAAACCCTGTCTCTAAACCGGCTCCTGGATACGATCGGCAACAACACAACTCACTTCTCTTAAATCCCAATGGTTCTCCTCTTTCAAATGCCACAAATGGGTGCGCAAACAACTATAATTCGTCCTCAACAAACCATCAAAAGCTTTCTGAAAAACTCTCGCAAGATAATTCTTCATTTATACAAACTCTTATTATGCTTCTAATTGACCTAATTTCTTCTCAAACTAATCTACCGTCCAAGTTCAAAATGGCTCTACAAGATGTCAGAATACTTCAGTGGAATAGCCGTAGTGCTATTTCTAACAAATCGAACCTTCTTAACCTATTAAATTCAAACCTTGTTTCTGTGGCTGCTGTCTCGGAGACATGGTTTACTCCATCCACCCACTTCAATGTGGGAGGGTACTCCTGTCTCCGTGATGATCGCCTGGAAGGTACGGGTGGCGGTGCTGCCCTTTTAATTAAAAAATCCCTCCCGTTTTCCCCAATAAATAATATCAAACCCCCCAATGCTGACTTTCAAATGGTTGCAGCTAAAATAAAGGACACATCCTTTGTTTCTATCTATATTCCCCCATCATCTCACTTCAATAAGCAAGCTTGGTTACAAATTGTCCGTCAACTAAGCCCTCCATTCTTTTCATTGGGCGATTTTAATGCCCATTCCCCCGTCTGGGGTTCTGCTTTCTCTGATCGAGATGGTCGAAATGTTATGGATTTTTTAGATGAATCCAACCTTTTCCTTTTGAACGACGGATCTCCTACGAGAATCTCTCGCCCCAACACAAACCCCAGTGCAGTGGATCTCTCCATATGCTCTACAAATCTGGCACCTCTCTCCTTGTGGGTGGTGTCCCCCGATCCTTGCTCCAGTGATCATTTCCCGATCACCATCACTTATCAAACTTCTTTCCATTCAGACAAGTCCCATATTTCGACGAAGATTAAAACAAAACACACCAAATGGGACGAATTTAACTCACATATGGATAAGTTTATACAAAATTTACCCTCTACCGATATATTATCTGTCAAAGATGACTACGATAACTTCAAATCGATGCTCATAACTGCAATACATAAATCAAATCCTCCCCCTAAAACCAAATCTCTTAAAAAACTCCCTCCGACTCCCTGGTGGGATGAGGAATGTTCTAAGGTAGTGAGAATTCGGAAAGCTAAATCTCTTTCGTATCGTCACAATATGACTATGGAGAACTATCTTATTTACAAAAATGCCGAAGCCAATGCCAAAAGGGTATTGAGGTCAAAAAAAAGATCCGGGTGGTACAACTTCTGCAGTTCAGTATCTCCGAATACTCCAATTTCGGAAGTTTGGTCTATGATTCGAAGATTTCGATCCTCCTTTAGTTCAACATCTCCTCGAGCGTCTCATTCTAAATGGATAGATGAGTTCTCGGACAAAATTGCCCCCCCTTCTGTACCTAACTTAGATGAAATAACTCCCATCCACAACACTCCTATGTCTGATCATTGGCTAGACTCTCCATTCACTTTAATTGAATTAAAAAAATTGTTTATCAACAGTCAAAGACTCATCTCCAGGCAGAGATGGTATTCCTTATAGCATTATCAAAAATAGTAATGATAATGTTCTAAATCACTTCCTAAGCATCTTAAATAAAATCTTCCAGTCTGGCATAATGCCTGATGACTGGAGTTCTCAAATAATCATCCCAATCCTAAAATCAAACAAATCACCCAATTCTGGATCCAACTACAGGCCAATTGCTCTTTCATCCACCCTCAGTAAAATTTATGAAAAATTAATTAAAAACCGGTTAGAATTTTTTCTCGAAAGTAATCAGCTTCTCTCTCCATCCCAATTTGGATTTAGGAAAAAAAAATCTACGCAAGATAACCTTGCCATCATCAGCACTGATATTAATTTATCCATTTCTAACCATGAAGTATGTCTTGCAGTCTTTATAGACATGGAAGGTGCCTTTGACAATGTTTCCATCCCAATCCTTAAAAAAAAACTTTTAGGCCTTGGCCTTCCCCCCATGTTTGTCCAATCTATTATTAATCTATTTCTTGATAGAAAAATTTTCATTGAGCTACCAGATGTTACTCCTCAGAGTAGATCAATTTGGAAAGGTTTACCCCAAGGCGATGTATTATCCCCTATAGTGTATAATATATACACGTACGATATGCATGTCTCTATTCCCCCTCAAGTAAAAGTTATTGAGTTCGCAGATGATTTAGCTTTCTTCTTATCATCCAAAATCATCCCACTTGCCGTCAAATATCTTAATGAAGCCATGGATGCCCTTTGCACATGGCTCACTTTAAATGGTTTGGAACTTTCAGTCCAAAAGAGTCAGTGTGGCACCTTCTCAAACCGTCATAAAAATCCTCCTGTTCAAATTTTATTTAAAAACTCTCCAATCCCCAACGCCTCTGAAGTTAAATTTTTAGGAGTAACATTTGATAGGAAACTTAAATGGTCTTCCCATATTCACAATATAGTTACTAAATGTGAAAAAAATTTAAATATCATCAGATCATTGACTGGCGTTTGGTGGGGTGCTCACCCTACCTGCATTAAGTTGCTTTACAATTTACTTATTCGAAGTCATCTCGACTATGCCTGCCCACTTTTTTGTACTGCCTCCAAAAATGCACTCAGTAAATTAGACAAAATTCAATCGAAGTCATTGCGAATAATAACTGGAGCGATGCAGTCGTCGCCCATCAATTCCCTTCAAGTGGAATGTTCTGATCCCCCACTTTATTTAAGGCGACAACTGTTTGCTGACAAATTTGTTCTTAAATGTTTAAATTCTAAATGTCATCAGGTTATTCCCAGAGTTTCGTTGTTCAAAGACTCAACTCATTCATCTACAATCAGAGCTCGAACTAAACCTCTTCCTGCCATCTGTAAAAATTTTCGCTCTCTCTCAGAGCTTTAAATTATCCAAAATGATCTTCTTCCACTATACAAATTAAAATATAGTCACGTCACCCTATCCCCAACAATTTTGGAAGGGATCGGCATCCTTAAAAGTCATTCCAATCTCATATCCCGTACTGTTAATAATATGTTCAATGACATTTTTTCTTCTAAATGGCCCAACTCTTCTCTTTTATTTACTGATGGCTCCAAATCTCCTGACTCTCCTAACTGTGGTATAGGTATTAACGTTTACCACAATAATTCTAATGATAGAATATTTTATTCAATTTCAAACCAATTTTCAATATTAATAATTGAAGCACTCAAATATATAATCAAAAATAATTGTGAACATTCCCTTGTTCTCTCTGACTCTCTCAGTTCCCTCCAAAAACTTAAATCCTGTCCTCTTCTTCATCCTGATGATCACTTTGTTTGCCTCATTAGAGTGCTGATAGCCTCCATTCAAAGCTCTGGAAAAACCGTAATTCTTGTTTGGATCCCTGGACACATTGGCATAGTCGGTAACGATATTGCAGATTCTTTGGCAAAACAAGGAGCGTCCAACCCTATTGTTACCCTCGTAAACCATATTCCCCTATCTGATATTTTTTCCATCATCAAAGATAAATCCCGCAATGTTTGGACAGAGTATTGGAACATTGCCAGTCAATCCAAGGGAGCTCGCTACGCCTCAATACAAAGGACTATCCCATCAAAACCGTGGTTTCAAAAATTTCCCCATTTTTCCAAAAAAGAAATTTCCTCACTTATTCGAATGAGAATCGGTCATTGTTCCGTTCCTTCTCACCTTTTTAATATAATAATAATAACGTAATATTTGTATAGCGCAGTTTTGTGTCATTTCACTTCAAGTGCGCTTAACTATAATAAATTTAAAAATAATCCTACAGTGTTCCTTACGAGATCATTACAAAATATTTATAAAATAATACCTATGAAATAAAGAATATACAGTATTTACAAAACAATGACAAGAGAACAAAGATTAACAAAACAGTGCTGTTATAGCACAGAGGAAAATAATAATATACAAAAACAGTGTTATTGTATCACAGGACAAAACAAGAACTTTTAAACTAAAATATAATACACTAACTTCTTACAAAAAATTCAGATATTAAACATAAAAGTACAATTAGGAGGAAACCGAAACCAAACGATTACCGGATACTTGAGAACATGACTTATTACTTGTATTGAAAAGATGTTAGGATTCATGAATGGTACGATTTTTTAAATAATTTTGTTTTTAAAGCCCGTTTAAATTCTGCCAAATTCTGGATATTAGTAAGAGCTGAGGGAAGTTTATTCCAAATGAGAGGGCCAGTTACACGAAAAGAGCGATCATAGTAAACGGCTCGATTTGACCGAGAAAGTTCGATTAAACGATTAGTAACATCCAGATCTGCTGACCTTAGAGTAAGCTGTCTCTCGCTTAAGTTTTGTCGGACACATAGTTCCGATATATAGGCAGGCGCCATTCCTTGCAATGCTTTGAAGGTCATTAAGCAGATCTTGAACTCTATTCTTTCAGGACATCTAAGCCAATGAAGACGATCCCTTAGAAGCGGGGTTATATGACAGTACTTAGATTCACCAAAAATCATTCTCGCCGCAGCATTGAAGACGGACTGTATTCTATTTAATTGTGTTTTAGGTAGGCCAGCATATGCACTATTACAATAGTCCATACGTGAGACAACGAACGAATTTATGAGGGACTTTGCTCCATCAGAAGGAAGGCATCTCCTGATTGACTTTATCTGCCGTAGATGGAAAAAGCCAGAACTCACAGCTTTTGAAATTTGCGACTCAAGAGAAAGACTATTGTCTAGAGTGAAACCAAGAAATTTTATTTCTGTAGAAGGAATTATATCTGTGTCCTGAATACGGATTGGACTGAAATCTATGAGGGCTTGCCTTCCAGGAGAAGCTATCCAAATAAATTCCGTCTTTGTCGGGTTAAGTTTGAGTTTATTGACAGACATCCAACTTGAGACTGTGTTAATGAAACTAACCACCTCGTTTTTAAGGACGTCTTTTTCGTCCGGGGAGCAAAACTTGAAAATAAAAAAATCATCCGCGTAGCCTTGTGATTCAAAGCCAGCTGAGTGAATGAGTCGTTCACATCCTTGACTCCCCAGATTGTACGTTCTGTGGTCTAGATGTGGGCTCTTTAGATCACATATTTTTTTGTTGTCCCTCTCTAAATAAATATCCTCTCTTCTATCAAGCGTTATCTAAAATTGCCTCCCCTCCATTCAACATTTCATCTCTTCTAAGTCTGAACTCGACTCCAATCTTCCATATAATTCTGAAATTTGTACATTTAAATAAAATTAATATATAAATTCACCTTTCCCTTTCTATGTAATTTTAAATGATGGCCTAGAACACCCTTGAAGGGTGAAAGCCAGAAATAATTGAAAAAAAAAATAAAAAAAAGTTTTACCACTGTGAAAAGCCATAGCGCGTCACTGACATATTTTCAAGTCGCATAAGAAAGTTAGTAAGTAGGTAGTTGTATTGTTCTTTTTTATGAATGTTTAAAATGAATTAGTTTGACAGGTTTTCCGCAATCATTTTATCAGTGCAAACTAAACAAACTTTATCTGAACATTAATAAATGCCACATAATAAGAATTTTAAGATTAAAGCAACCTTTCATCTAACAAAATAAAATTAACAAAGTTTTTTTTTAAATAATTTTCGATTAGTAATTTAATTTTCTATCCCATATTAATACAGTAACTAATAAAGGATTTAAAATGTTTTGCTTCATTCTCCGTAATTATCAAAATATTTCAGCATTAAACATCTATCGTTCTTCGCTTGTTCGAAGTCAATTCGAATATAACTCTCCTATATGGTCACCTCCTTTAAAATCCACTCCGATTCTACTCTTAGATGTATTAACTATAAACTCGGTAAAGAAACAATAAATTACAATCACCTCATAAAATTATTAAAACTCTCAGAGAGAAGACTTATTTCCCACGTGACTTTTATTTTTAAAATTGCTAATGGCATTATCGACAACGCTGATTTATTAAGCTTAATTATCTACCTTCCATTTACCAACAAGAACAACTCGATCTAAAATCTTTTTAAATGCAACAACAATATAAGGACTCAGTCCTTCTGATTTGCTTGTAGCAAGATTGCATGCAGTTGGAATTTTTTTCTAAGAAGTAGTAGATGTTTTCAACTGTACGGAATGTAGTTACAATCAGGCGATAATAATATACCTCCATAAATAAATGTCAACAATTATGCTTATAATAAATATTAACATTTATTTATTTAATATATTAATATTACATTTCACTATAGGTCTACATAGGTCTTCTGTATAGGTTCTACAAAATTCTTCCTCAAGAATACTGTTACACAAAATTATTATGTAAATTACGTATTTTGTAAATGCTCGTATAGGCGTATATTAATATAAATATTTAAATAAATAAATTGTCATCATAAATTATTTTACAAAAGAAATACAAATACCTATATGAACATGATTTCGTTGAAGAAGGGAATAATAATGTTGAAATTAATTGACTTATAGGAGATTAAATTGACTTAAGAGGGCAAAAGCCCTCGACTAGCAATCCGAAGGTCGCAGGATCAAACATCAATATGTATTATATTAAACATTTGTGACGTTTGTTTATTCCAGAGTGGAAGATTATTTCCTTATCGCCCTGGTGTAAGACCAACATTCAGAATTGAAACTTTGCTTGAAATGCTATTAACAGTATTTGGTGACAAGATCTGAATAGAAAGGTACTCCCCAACCTTCCTCTTTTTCATCTCCCCCCCTCCCAACTTCCTTTAGCCTCAAAACATATCCCCGTACATTCTAATTTGGGAATTTGGGAGGCTCGGTTAGCTCCACAACGCAACTATTTATTGGATAACCAACACCTCAGCTAAGGTCATCCCAAGCAAGGGTACCCGGGCTCATGGAATATGGTTTGTCCGGGTCTTGGCGGTGGATGCACGGCAGGCCGGATGCTGCGTGTTCTGGAGAGACTGGTTGAGATCTTTTGACCTCTCTCGGAACATCACCCTGCACTTGGGATGGATGGATTCATACTCCGTCACACCTGGACCCCCTGACCCCCAGATCCCTACCAACCTTTCTTGTACCCTTTTCTTTCCCAGATCTTCCTCTCCTTTCATCTTCTCAAAATCACACATCTCCTTGGATGCCACAGGCCCTGAAGGGAATTATTTTCGTCAGGATCACCTGTTTGGAGCAAATGCATTTATTTTTAAATAGCCCAATTGGGGATGCCATAGTCTCACCGGCCCCAGATGGCAGCAGTTGGGACTCACTCCAAAAATAAATAAAATAGAAAATGTTAATTAATAATGGAGAAAATTTTGTTATTTACTATTCATCCAATTATTTCCCCAGGAGCTCTCCGCTCCGTATTCCGAGTTCATTATTTTATTCCATAGAAAATGTTAGTTTCTCAAATAACATTTTTCATTTGCATTGAGTAAATTCTGCTGGCGTTTTTTTTAAGTACAAATCTTTTAATTTCGCATAACTCGTGATGAAAAGAGAGTACTTAGGTAAATCGGTTACCAATGGTGAGTGTGGAACAAGATCCGTCCGACTGTGAGCCGAGCGTATTACCATTGACAATTTTTTTTTATTTTTATTTAAATACAATATAATTTATTTATTATAAATACAAAGGAAAGTACAAATTACATATTTGGAAGCTATAATATAAGCTGTAATATAAAGTAAAATTACACAATAAGTAAAAATACCAAGTTATGTGGTTTGTTTACAGTCCTCCTCACTAGGTTTTCCTGTTCCGAGGCGGACTGTATGTTGCTGAATGGGTGCTGATCTTTATTTCCTCATCTTCTAGTTTCTTGATTATAGATAAACAATATAAACAAAATAAACAATAAATAAAATAAAAGTATTGGTTTGTTGTCTGCAGGTTGCATTGGGGTTACTCCATAATTTTAATGATTTCCTCATCGTCCTGTTTACTTAACCATAATTTGATATCTTTTTTAAACTTTTGTATCTCCATGGTGTTCTTAGTTTCAATTGGAAGGGCATTATATAATTTTGTCGCATGGAAATTATGATTTTTCTGGCCAAAAGATGTATTTAATTGCGGGATGTTAAGTAGTTTTGAGGATTTCGACCTTGTAGTGTAGGTGTGTTGGTCCACAGGGTTTTCATATTTTTCTTTAAATTTGAGTAGTGCATTTTTTGAGTATAATTTAATAATGCTGAACACATTAAAGTTTTTAAAGATTTCTTTTGATGGAGTTTTTATGGGTACTTTTATGATTGTTTTTATTATTGCCTTTTGCGTTTTAGCTAGCTGCTTCATGTGAATGTTTGAGGCAGTTCCCCATCCTATAATTCCATATTCTATGCGTGATTGGCAAAGAGCATAGTATATTTTATATAGATCATTTTTATGAAGTATGTTGCGTATGTTTCTAAAGTAGTATACAAGCTTTGTAAGTTTCTTTGTGATGCTATTTATATGGGAGTCCCATCGAAGATTTTCATCGATTTTAATGCCGAGATATTTTATGTTTTTAGAATGTGTTATGGTGGGGCAGTGGCATGATTGGGTTAAGTTTGATTGATTTGAAGATTGGGATCGTAATCCTCAGCTGGTTGTCCTCTGGCTGTTATAGAAAAAGTTAAATATTTAGTTTTCTTAACATTAAGTGTAAGTGAGTTTTGCTTAAGCCATTTTTGCAGAAGTGTAAGCCCGTGTTCAGCATCTTTGAAAGTGGTTAACCAATCACTTTCATTAAATAAAATGACAGTGTCATCGGCAAAACTAATGATTTTTCCTTTGGTGTGTAGGTTGCAGATATCATTTATATACATCAAAAATAATAAAGGTCCTAAGACACTTCCTTGCGGTACACCGTAATTGATTGGGAGAGGCTTACTTTTACGCTTTTCAATTTTAACACACTATGAATGTTCTGACATGTAGCTTATTAGCAAATTTAAAGTTGTGTTTGACATCCCAATTTTTTAAAGTTTCTTGAAAAGGATTTTATGGTCTATCGTATCAAAGGCCTTTTGCAGATCTATAAAAATTGCCAAAGATTTATTTCCCTTGTCTAAGCTTTTTGTGATCGTATTTATGACATCGTCTATGGCGTCGGCAGTACTTAAGTTTTGTCTAAAGCCGTACTGGGATTTTGATATTAGGTTATTTTCTTCTAGATACATCATAAGTTGTTTTTTTAGTACTTTTTCCTGTATTTTAGAAAATGTACTTAGAAGGCTTATCGGTCGATAGTTATTGATATCATTTTTGCATCCTTGTTTATATATAGGTATAACAGTAGCTTCTTTAAGGGACATGGGAAATATACTTTTAGTTATAGATAGATTGATAAGATGTGTCAGTGGGACAGTAATTTCTTCACTGAGATGTTTTATTGCATTTGTTGAGATTACTTCATCGCCTGATGAAACATTTGGTTTTAAGGAAGTAATTATATTTTTGATTTCGTCAACGCTTATTTGTTTGAAATCAAGTTCCCTTTCCGGATTGCGAGCTTCAATTGGTTCAACTGCATCATTAGCACACAGTTTTATTTGTTTTGCTAAATTTGATCCAATATTTGTAAAAAAGTGATCTACGTGATCTAGAATTTTGTCAGGGTTTTCGGCATATAGAGTGGGAACCTTTTTTATGTTCAGTTCATCTATCTTAGATGTATTACTGATGGATTTAGAATTAGTCACTTCATTTATAATTTGCCACATTTTTCTGGGATTATCGTTACTTTCGTATATTTTATTTTTATAGTAGGATTCAACGACTCAAATTGTCTCAAAATTGAAATAGAAAACCATGTAACCATATTTTCTATATATCGATCACCAAGCACATCTAACATAACCCCATTTCTAAATTCACTTAATCAATCTCTATCATGTGTGAAAAATTGTGATAATATCCTTATTATCGGTGATCTCAATATAAATATAATTAATTCCACACATCCTCAAGTCAGTGAATATGTAAACCTACTAACACTACAAGGTTTCGTCCCAGCCATTACAGCACCCACCAGGATATCTGGCTCGTCTGTGAGTTGTATTGATCATGTATTTTCAAAATGTAAATTAAAAACCATATCTCTTGTATACCAATGCACTGTCACAGACCACTACGCTACCATAACATCTCTGTCTCATAAAATACATAAACCACCGCAACACGTAATCACACAAAAGAAAATATCTTACAATACACTTTTTGACTTGGTCTCTCAAGAAAATTGGTTAAATGTTTACAAACAAACTGATCCCAGTCTGGCCTGCAAATCTCTTGTTGACACACTACATATCCATCTAACCAACGCTACATCAGACACAACTCACAAAACTAAACGCCATGATTCTAAACTTAAGCCTTGGATAACTGTTGGTATCCTACACTCTATTCGTAAGCGCGATAAACTCCACGCACTCTGTAAAAAAAATCCCAACGACCATGAATCTCACCTGTTTTACAAGAAATACAGAAATGTGTGCAAAAAAATTACTTTAAAGGCCAGAGAAGATTACTATAAAAAACAAATAAATAACACAGAGAATGACAAAAAAAAATTATGGAATATCATTAAAGACATATCTTACACTAAAGTAACGGCAACACCCATAAACAAGATTAACGTTGATGGTCATTTACTAACAAACACAGGTAATGAATCTGAAAAAATCGCAGATCATTTCAATGAGTTTTTCACCACAATTGGTTCTAACCTTTCCAATCATATTTTGACAAGAAATAGTGTTTCGGAACATGAACTTGCAAACGAAATATCTCTGACTCACCTGAGGTATAGTCCCTTCCTTTTCACCCCCACTACAGAATTAGAAATTATAGAAATCATATCAACTTTAAAAAATACTCACTCAACAGGAATAGATGAAATCTCTACTAAACTTACAAAACATTTAAAAATACTTATAGCCAAGCCTCTAGAGCATATTATAAATCTTAGCCTCCAATCCGGTATATTCCCAAACTCTCTTAAACATGCCTCAATCATCCCTATTTACAAATCAGGTGACAGATCTTCCCTAAATAGTTACAGGCCAATATCTCTACTGAGTACAATCTCCAAAATCATTGAAAAAGTAGTAAAACTAAAACTGATTAAGTTCCTTGAGGAAAATAAAATCCTTTCAAATAACCAGTATGGCTTTCGCAAAAACCGTAGTACTGATGATGCAATTGCAACCTTCACGAAACTGATATCCGATAACCTTGATAAGGGTAATAAACCTCTTGCTGTCTTTCTAGACTTATCTAAAGCTTTTGATACTATTTCACATCACATTCTCCTAAAAAAACTGCAACAGATTGGGATAGAAGGTACTGCCCTAAAATGGTTTAAAAGCTACCTTACACAAAGATCGCAAACAACTGTCCTTCACTCAAATCGAGCATATAGAAGTAAATGTCTATCTATTTCCTACGGTGTGCCCCAAGGAAGTGTTCTAGGTCCGCTCCTATTTCTCATATATATGAACTCCCTATTGAAACTGGACATTGATGGCAATATAATATCTTTCGCCGATGACACGGTTATCATATTCACTAGCAAAACATGGAAGACATCAATAGAGAAGGCAAATTATGGTCTTAACAAAATTAAAAAATGGCTAGACTCCAACCTCCTCACCCTAAATGTACAAAAAACACAATGCATACACTTTTCAATCCGTAAATTCACACTCCCAGAAAACCTTCCTAAATTAATCATTCACACGTGCTCACAAAACCTAGACACATCTCCACTATCACCCAATAATAGCTGCTCATGCCCAAATCTTAAACCATCAAATGAAATAAAATACCTAGGTGTCATTATAGATAACCAATTACGCTGGGAGGCCCATATTAACTCCATAACTAAGAGACTCCGTAAGTTATGCCATATTTTTTATTCTCTACGATCAATCCTTGATATAAACACTCTTAGAACTGTATATTTTGCTCTATTTCAATCGATAGCAACGTATGGCATTATAGGATGGGGAGGTTGTGCAGAATCCATCCTCTACCCTCTAGTGACCGTTCAAAAACTTTTGCTAAGGGTCATCTTCAAATGTTCCCCCTCTCATCCATCAGAGCCACTTTTCAAGAAACTCATAGTCCTTGACATTCGCCAACTGTATATCAAGATAGCTCTTATCCATATCTGGAAAAATGGATTGATAAACTCTACGCAAACGGACATACATACACGCTACTCAAAGCATGGAAAATGCATAATTCCTGTAACAAAAACCACTTTTTCACAAAGGCAGTTCTCATACATCGCACCCAAAATATTCAACACGTTAAATAACGACATCAAAACATCAAAAACACTTACTCACTTTGCAACCGGTGTGCATAAATGGATATCTGAAAAGGGGCGAAATTTCTTTAAGGAATATATGAACCTATACCACCAGTAAATAATTAAAATAACTTGTATATTACAGAACAATATATTCCTCTTTCATATTCATCATTAAAAAATGTTTAACACCACTGACATGTTTCTTATACTCAAGTATTTATTACGAAAAATATTGTGACAATAATTCCATATTTGAGTACATATTTTTAGCCTTAGCTCAAACGAGGATTTACACAAAAATTGCTGATATATATCTATATACCTATGTTACCATAACACGCACATGCAAATCACTCATCAAGATATAACTTATCCATACTTTCTTACCAAATAGTACTTTCTTTGATTTTATATTATATTTCTATTTTTTTACAAATACACTTGTACTTAATGTACTTGTATTTTTATTATATTTTTATTGTTTTTTTAATTACACAAATGTACTTGTATTTTTTTTTTTGATACATGCTCCTTGTATTATTTTTAATTCAATAATACGTATCTTCTTTCATATACTTTTTATATTATTTTAATTTTTCTGTTTTTCCATACTTATTTTTATATTCATATATCTTAAACGTATGTAGATATTTTGTATTATTTTTAATTTCTTTATACTTCATACTTGTTTTAGATGTATAAATTATTTTATTTTATTTTTATATTATTCTGTTTTTCATTCAACTTATTTTATACTTAACATAAAATTGGCCACTACAACACGGGCATGTGCCTAGTGTGATGGCCAAAAAATTACCCATTTTCTGTAATATTGTATAAACTTTACTGAATAAAGAACATTAAAAAAAAAAAAAAAAAATCTTTTGTGGTGTTTATGATATTCTTGCAAATGTTTCAGTATCTTTTGTAGTATCGTAGCTTGTGTATATCATAAGGATTTTGTTTAGGTTTTTTTATGTAATTCGTCTCTTTTTCTTATACAGCTTATAATATTTTGTGAGATCCAAGGCTTAATGTGTATATTCTTATGTGAAATTTTCTTCACAGTTTTTTTGGTATAAGACACTATCTTATGTTGGATTATATCAATGAAGGTGTTCCACGCATCATTTGTGTTGTCAATATTTTGTATTTTTTCCAATCAGTACATTGCAGGTTTTGCTTAACGGCATTCCAGTTTATTTCAGATTTTTCTATTATCGTCGGTCTATTTTGTGTATTGCTTTCTTTGTTTTGATTTATAGCCAGGATTGTTGTAAAATGGTCAGTTATTGTTGATTCGTATATGACAGATTGAGTATGTTTTTTAGTTTTACTCATAATATGGTCAATGCAGGTTTTGGAATTGTCAACTTTTCTAGTGGGTTCATTTATAAGACTTTTAGGACCATGTGAGGCTAATATCTGCAGATATTCAAATGTTACATTAGGTACGTTATCTGTCAATTATTAATTTATTTTGAAGTAAAATTCATGCATGACGATAGCGTTATGAAAAGTGTGATCGGGTGAGGCGAACGGAAGTTGAGAGGGAGATATAAGTTAGTGAAGATAGAAAGAGAGAGAGAGTTACGTTTCGCTTATTACTGTAGGGGCAAGAGAGAGAGGTACGAGCACACACTTTATTTCTCTATTTCTCTCATAGCCAGTTACGTTTCGTATATCTAAGGCACAGAGCAGGTCTATTGTCTGTATCACACTGTAGGAGCAAGAGAGAGCAGTGCCCGCGCACATTTTCTTTCTTTCTTCTTTTAGCTAAGTTAGTGAAGTTTTACTTCAGTCGTGTGGTCCAAAGCACACTCGTTTTAAAACAAAATTAATTGTGAATACCACACGAGCGATGAAACTTCTCCCGACCTTCTAAAGCCATTTTAAGTTTTGAATTTAAATTTTAGTTCTGAATGGTAGTTTTTCACCAGGGCGATATTGAGAGTATCTTTCACAATTTTTTTCCAAACCGAATCACAACTTACACAGGAGGCTCCGAGGAAAATAATTCCCCTCAGATCCTATGTCATCTTTGGGGATGCTGTCTGGACGATATTTTTAGAATAGGAAGGAGAGGAAGTTCTGGGAAGGAAAAAGGTGTGTGGGGTAGGTAGGAATCTGGGGATCTGTGTGTCCAAGAGTGACAGACGTATGGACCAATCCATACCAATGCGGTGCAAGACGATGCTCCGAGAGAGAACTGCTGAAGAAGTTCAAATGTCTCTCCCGATCCGGCCTGCCACGCTGTCGGTGGGCAGAAACATATATTGCTAAATCACCAAATGTAGCGAACCACTTGGGGTGACCTTAGAAGAGGTGTTAGTTATCAAATAAATGATTCCCTGAGCGGCGTTACCCATACCCGCTTCCCAAATTAGATCCCTCTAGAACGTGCCGCAAATAGAAAACTATAGATATTAATAAATAAATTAAAAAACTAAATTAATTTTTTTAAAAATAGATAAAATAATAAAATAAAAAAAAAAGAGTGCAGTTCACACGCAGTAGAAGTGAAACCTTCGCAATAACTTCCACAAAATCTCAACCAATAGGGGCCTTGAAAAGTGAGCTCATAATCAAAGCGGCCAATGCGGTAAGGTTTCATTCTATCTCATTCTCTTGCAGGCTAAATCCTATGAATGTATGTGTTTATCTCTTTTTAAGGTCGTTTTCGTTTAATCCAGTTTCAAATCACAACGGTGCTGAAGAAGTTTCACGTTTCAGTTTTCAAAAAATATATTGGAACTTGCCGGGATTAGAACACTCTCACTTCATGTGAACCCCTCGACCCTCCAAAACACTGAATAGTATTACGTATTATGTCAATTTGAGTTAACATAAATGTATGTATTATTGTTTTGTATAAGGGTGTATGTGTGGGTGTGTGTGTAGGTGTAGGTGGGGTGCTCGTTACTCGCTAACAAGACCTCTATCATAAAACATTGTTTTCCAAATCAAACACGACGAAGTTTAGGTTTTAATATTATTTCCTCTCTCAAAATGCAAACTGAATTCTTTTTCGGCATTCGACAAAGAGCAGAGGAGTTTTTGATGTATTAAAAATAGTATCGAAGCCGTCGTTTCTTCTCGATTCAGATTCAACGTTGGATTATTTTTCCTGTGTAGAATCCGCTTTCCGATGCTTTGGGTTTATTATTTTTTATTTAAAATTGCACAATGAAGACGCCGTTGTGTACGGGTTTATAATTTTTGTGATTTTCTTACTTTTCCACTTATTTACGCGATTTGCGTTTCATTTTCTTTATACGTATGATGGAGATTTATTATATTTATTGTATATTTCGTTTGAAGGGGTGTAGACATACGTTTACCGTTTGTATCGTTTTTGACTAATTATATTAAGTGTGTAAGAAAGAGGTGCAGCATTATATGTTTAAGAACAAAAGCAAAACAATCAGGGCATTGACATTCGCCATTTTTGAATTTTTTGGAATTCACTCACTATTCAATATAACATTTATCACAATATTGCTGAAGCTCTTTCAAAATATGAGAATTCGTCCCGTAACAAATGTATGGGGGAAAGAATTTTCTTCATATATTTTTTTTATTTTTCTGATGTTTTAATAGCTATTTTGCTAATCAAACAAATCAAACTTTTGTAGCATATTGTCGTGTCGACAAATGAAATGCAATTACCCACAACCAGAATGTTATGCAGTAGGTAGGATTAATCAAAAATAATAAGCATGGTGTAGCAAATTTAACATTGATTTGAGTGCCAACAGATCTTATAATTTTACTAGAGCAAGAGACTAAATTGTCAGGGCATGACATGATGCGTAAGTAATACGCCTGTTAGTTGCAAGGTAGGGAATGAATGTTTATGATAAAACTAAGAATAAAGTTACATACAAGGATATGATGAATTTACTTTAACAAGGGCGCCAGCCAAGGATAGAATCCTGGCAATCGTTCTTGAGTTATAAATGGTGTAACTAATCCGACTTTGTGTTATATAATAAAAAATAAATAAATAATAATAATAAAAATTATAGTACCGGGCATTTCAATAAAAAGAGGGATTTTTCAAGGAGACTCATTGAGTCCTCTTTGGTTATTTATGGATGATTTAAAATTATATTCGAATTATTAATATCCTCATTTATTATTTATGGATGATTTAAAATTATATTCGAATTCTGAACCAAATTTAGAGAAAATGATTAAAGTAGTTAAAATTTTTTCAGAAGACAATAAAATGACTTTTGGTTTAGATAAATGTAGAACGATCCATATAGAGAAAGGTAAAATTATAGATGGAGACGAGGGTATATTTAGAAATTTCAACATTGAAAGTATGAAAAGGGATGAGGTTTATAAATATTTAGGATATCCGCAATCAAATAGATTAGATCATACTAGCATTAAAAATGATATTAGGATTAAATTTAAAACTAGGATCAGAAAAATTTTGAAATGCAATCTATCTGCTAAAAATTTAGTAAAGGCGATAAATACTTGGGCAATACCTCTATTAACTTACTCATTTGGCATAATTAAATGGTCTAATACAGATTTAGATAGCTTAGAACGGTTAATTAGAACTACATTAACAAAATTTCATTCCCATCATCCAAATTCAGCTATAGAACGAATTAATTTACCTAGAAATTTAGGAGGTAGAGGTATAGTCAAAATAACATCTTTAAAACATAATCAGGTAGAAATGCTAAGAAATTTTTTCCATAGGAAAGCTGATAGTTCAGATATGCACAAAATAATTTGCAAGGCAGATAGAAATATTTCGCCATTAAATTTATACGACGAGAATGCCAGCATTCTTATAAATACAAACCCGGAATTATTAGATTCCTGGTCAAATAAAATTCTTCACGCAAAACACTTCAATTATCTCAACCACACATATGTTGACAAATTTTCGTCAAACAAATGGTTGAGTATTGGAGTGTTGAGCGCAGAAATAGAAGGCTTTATGCTTGCCATTCAAGATAGAGTTATTAATACTAAAAATTATAGGAAGCATATCATCAAAGATGCAAATCAAATTGATGATTTATGTAGAAAATGTTTGGCTTTTCCTGAAACTATAGAACATATTGATGTTCTGTATTAGCGCCGTCCGAGTATACATTTAGGCACAATCAAGTTTTAAAAATAATTCACCAAAGTTTGGTAATCAAACATAACTTGATTGACTGCCGTAATGTACCATATTATGAATATGAATCAAATTCATATTTAGAAAATGAATTTTATAAAATTTATTTTGATAAAACTATTCTAACAGACAGAACAATTAGTCATAATAGACCCGATATAGTTTTACATGACAAAATTAAAAAAAAATAACTTATATCATTGATGTCGCTATTCCAAATTCTTGTAATATTCAGAAAACTGTTTCTGAAAAAATAAGAAAATATACAGATTTAGGAAATGAGATTAAAAGAATTTAGGATTCTCAGACTATAAAAAGGTTACCATTTGTTATTTCAGCTACTGGCATTATACCTAGCTCTCTCATTCAAAATTTAGGCGTATTAGATTTGTCAAAAGATTTCACCCGGACATAAAATCTGGAGCACCGTAATATATAAACATATATTTATATAAACATACATTTATCTTATTATTTACATAAACTAAATTTCAAAGTACTAAATATAAATAAAAACAGCAATAAAAAAAAATAAAAAAAATCAAAATAACCAAACAAATAATACTTCCTCCCGTACACACAAGCATTTGCTTATTATGGGAGAATAATTTAATAATATATATATATATATAATTGTATTAAGCTTTTACATACTTTCATTATATTTATGTATCTATTGTATGTATTGTACCAAAGGAAAATTTTTTCCATAAAAAAAAAAAAAAAATAATAATTACTAGCTGACCCGACGAACTTCGTACTGCCTCAGAATCAATAACTGTTGAATTAAATTCAGTTTTTTCATTAAGTTAAAAATTACACGATGAAGCAATTATCGATGCGCAATAGTCCGTGTGCTGTTTTTGTAAGCATAAGAGATGGCGTTGTTTACCGATTTATATTTTTTATGATTTTCTTACTTTTCCACTAACTTACGGGAATTTGGGAGGCGGGTACGGGTGCCACCGCCGCGGGAACCATTTATTGGATAACCAACACCTCTGCAATAGGTCACCCTAAGTGGTTCGCTACGTTTAGTGATTTAGCAGGGGTACCCGGGTTCATGGGGTGACGTTTGTCCAGTTCTTAGCAGCGGATGCGTCTGCCCACCTGCTGCGTGGCGGGCCGGATCGAGAGAGACTGGTTGAGGGAAGATTTTTGACCTTTCCAGCCGGACTCTCGTGACCCGTTGCCTTGCACCTCAGTTGGAGCGATGAATTGGATGAATTCATACGTCCGTCACTCCCAGACACACTGACCCCCAGATTCTTACCCACCCCTCATACCTTTTTCCTTCCCAGAACTTCCTATGCTATACTTCCTTAAAAAGACCCTCCACACCACATCCCCTAAGATGACATAAGTCCTGAGAGAAATCATTTTACTCAGGGGCTCCTGTGCTTTAAACTACATTTAATTTCAGAGATTTATTATAATTATTCCACCCACAAAAAAATCATACCTCCGAATTTTAATATGGTTTACAAACTGATCATAGTTCTATACTGTCAATGAATTCACCTGTCTTTGGTTGATTATAACATTTTCCTAGAATTTATTAAAAAAATATTATAAAATCGTTAACATTTAAAACGGAACTATTCTCAGTAATTTATCCCTATAAACTCGCCTAGGAAGTTTAATTTTGCCTCCCATTAAATATTTTCTTTAAAGTTTCTTTTAAACGGTCTAATTTATAATCACAATCTACATAGATATACAAGAAACTGAATTTTGGTATGCTGTGAACTGTTTAATGTTCCCTCTCAACAAACTTTTAACCAAAATTTTGTCGAGAAATGGCGACATTTGAATAGACTAAAATGGAATTCACAAAAGACTCACCAAAAATAACTGCAATACAACAAAAAGATAAATCAATTATCTTAAATCCACAATACCAATTAACTCGATTATTAATTAATTTATTGAAAATATGGCATTGTCAAACACAGTCCGACCGTAAAAAAATGTCAAAAACATAACCACAAAACTTTTATTTTTCAAATATCACTGAAGTTTGAAACACGTTGAACGCCATTATAATGTACTAATAAAGCAAAGTAAACTTTAATATTGGTTCATTTTTGTTAACCCTACCCCCAACCCTTCCCTCCACCCGCCGTGAAAGGGGGGGGGGATGGGGGAAGGGGTCTCCTGCCCCGGTTCGAAAAAGTCGTAAATCCGAGGTTGGGTGCAGACATACGTTCACCGCTTGTCTCATTTTCGGCTATTGATACTTACAGCCTTACTAAAAAAACCACAGCACGATCGAAAACCTGTGTTTTTGCAGCAACATCAATAAAACAAATTTACACTAAAAACACGAAATATTACTAAGAACGAATTTCACTCTAAAACACGTTTTAAATTTCGCAATACTTCAATTTTTCAAAATTTTCATACAAAATTTTGTTAAATTTTGTTTTCATTCATAGCCGCTAGATGGTGATGGCGTCGCGCCTGCAAATTTGTACTCTCTTGCCCGCGCAAAAAATAGCTGTTGGTTTTCATGCATGACGGGAATGTTTTTAGTAAATATTGAAATTTTACTGAATGATTTCTATTATAGTGACCAATTAACTCGTCTTTTCATGTAATTAATATACTAGCCGTGTTATTTGTGTTGTTTTACCAAATTATTGCACAATAAACAGTACTTTTAAGTTGAACTGTCAAAATGTTTTTAAATCTTTATTTTATGAGAATTTTATAAAAGTGGTGTTTTTTAAATATTAATATCTAATAGATGTGGTGGTAAACTTATCAAAGAAATTAACATCTTTAGTGGTGCAAGAAATGTGTTTAAATGTCAGATATATTTTTATGTTATTTTTTTGGCAATTAAAAAAAACCTCGAAATTTTTTTTATGCACGAGGAAAAAGTGAGGTGACAGTTTCATTTCAAATTCATTATATAAAAGGTCTGTATTTTTTAAATTTTATTTTTTATAAATTTCTGTACACTTTCATCAAAAACTCACAAGAACATTCAAAATACTTTAGAAAGTTCTAAATTTCATTCAAACATCATTACTAAAACAGAGATAAACCACCCACCCAGGTTGTGTAAACAGTGTGTATTTTTTCCACGAACAATTTTTTAATTAGTAATGTTTTCAAATCCGTGGACGTTTGTCAATTGAATAAATTTTTCACGTGGTTTTTTAGTAAGGTCGTTGTGTTTAAGAAAGAGGGGCAGCATTACACGATTAAGAAAAAATGTAAAACAATTACCGCATTGACATTTGACGTTTTTGAATTTTTGGAATTCACGCACAGTTCAATATTATAGGTACTTATCACAAAATGCCAGCAGCTCTTTCAAATATGAGAATTCGTTCCATACAAAATGTATGGGGAAAAGAATTTTCTTAATAACTATATTTTTCGTTAATTTTTGTGATGTTTTAATTGTTATTATCCTATCCGGGGCGGAGACAAATCCAACAACATCAAAGATCATTAAAATCGGTCCGGCTGTTCTCGAGTTATAAATAGTGTAACTAACCCGACTTTGTTTTATATATTAAGATTAAGAAGATATATCTCGGAACATTGAGATCGAACCTTGGTCACTACTATTTATTAACATTATTAGTTACTTTATTTTAAACTAGCGAGTTCCCGGCACGGGTTGAATGCCACTTAAATGAAGAAATAGTTTCTCCCTGCGTGTCCTTTCACATTCGTCCCCGTTTCCCCTCCGCCTCCCTCTCCCCTCCTACGTCCTCTTCCTTCCCCCTCCACATTTCGCGCATTCTCTCTCCTCTTTCCCTGGATGTGCGCACAACAACTCACCAAATTTTCACTGCAATCGGATGAATAGTTTAGGATATAATTTCATAACACCAGATTTCACTATTATGTTTAGAAACTATTGTGGTTATGCCCACATCAAATCTTCACAGTTTCATTGCACTCGAATGAATAGTTTAGAAGGCATAAAGGACAAATAAGGAAACATTCATTTAAATATATATTTATATACATTAAACAATCAATAAAATTTGGTACCTAACATAGGTACCTATTTAAAATACCTACAAGTCTTGAATAAACTCAAATTATTCGATTTGGGTGAGTACTTCAATTTAATTCATTAATTTAAAAAGTTTATTCGTAAAATCAATTATGATTAAGAACAATCGATGGTCGTCAAAACGTCATTCTCAAAGTTTGACATGGTTGACAGTTTCGTAAGAGTTTTTGGAATGGTAAAAAAAATTCAGATGTATTGTCATATGGTCCAGAAACCTTAGCGAGGGTGGAAAGGAGATATTTCGAAAGTTTCCTATGCTTAATATAGCAATTAAAAAAGGACTAACGAAAAAACAAGCTAGCAAACATACATTCATATATAGTTATGACTCGGAACCTAGAGTTTGATTCTTGGTAGCTACTAAATTTACATTATTCTTTACTTTATTTATTTCAAATAATCGAGATTTACAGGTATGAAACACAGTAACCCTCGAAAGCGAGTTTATGTTTTACGGGGGCCGGACTTTCCGAATTGGCTTCCACGGATTATGAAAATTTATCTTCTGTATTAACAATCTGAAAGCCGAAAACATCAGGAATAATGGAAATACCTTTTAATCGATCGAAAGGAGCAACCGGCTGAATTATATATTATCTTGTTTGTGGATTAACTCCGACTAACCTCATTTACATCCGTCCCCCTCCCCTAACTTCCCCCTACCCTCTATTCCCTCCCTTACCTTGCACTCCCTGCCTTCGGGGAACGGAGGGGAGACGGAGAGGGACTCAAACAAGTCATCTAGACTTATTTAAATAAATATTTTCTTTGGCCGTCTGAAACAACAGCTTCTGGAATTGAATGTCCGAAAAGGTAGCCTTGTTTAATTTTTCAAATGCCTCTTTCACAGGAGGGCGTTTTTTTGTTTCCCTTTTGATGAAATTAACCCACCTAGAGGAGTTCCTGACTCATTTCCAGGTTTTCTAAAACAGAATTTTATAAAAGGGGTGCTTTGTTCCATCTAGTCAACAAGGTGGATATATTATGGAGATTAAAAACTCATATTTAATCAACGTCCATCTGTATTACCTTGTTTGTTCTTATACCTTTAACGGCTTGGTGCGTTTTACTTTATTCTGTTTCTCTAAAACTGAAAGCTTTGAAAACGAGTGTGTAAATAAGTTACTGAATATCCTATGTTTACTATAAAATGGAGGAATCCAAATGAATCTAGTAAAGTAACGAGATACGAGTTATGCGATATGATGGTTCAATGGATAAGTATTATAACACGATGTTAAGTATTATGTCGTCCTATTTGAAATATTTACTTCATTTTCTACTTATCTTTTTATATTTAAATTCATCATGATTCATTTCCGTCTACGGGCGTTTATACTTTTAATTTAACGTCTGTGTTACATTTTATCTTTCATAAAAACAAATTCTTTTCATACAAAAAAAATATCTTTGTATCATTTCGACTTCTTTCACAATAAGCAAAAAGTTTCATATCATTTGGAAACTATTGTGATCAATACCTTTCAAAATTTCAATCATTCCATTTTTAAAAGCCATACAGCTAGCATCTAAAATCATTTTACTTTCATTGCAAGTTTATCCGTACTAATTAAACGTAATTAACCAATGTACCATTAATTTCACACCATTTTAACCAATATACCAGTTATTTAACATCACTTTAAAGTAATTTAAAACCACTTTAACCAATACACCAGTAATTAAACATCACTTTAACCAATATACCAGTAATTTGACACCACTTTACCAATATACCAGTAATTTAAAACCACTTTAACCAATATACCAGTAATTAAACACCACTTTAACCAATAAATTAGTAATTTTATACCACTTTAACCAATATACCAGTAATTTAACACCACTTCACCAATATACCAGTAATTTAACACCACTTTAACCAATATACCAGTAATTTAAAACCACTTTATCCAACATACCGGCAATTTAACACAAGTGTTTTATTCCGAGCATTAACTTAATCATTACTGCGCGATCAACCTCTTGTTTTGGAGGACAAAAGAAGTGATACAAGGAGCTCAATTTACAACCGACACTGCAAGCTGGGGATAACATAGGCAAACTGTTTTTTGAAATGAAAACTCCTTTAGCACTGTTGTGATTTGAAACTCGATGAAACGGAAACGAGCGACACTAAAAATAGATAAACATGTTGTTAGGGTACCCCGATGTCGGCTTTTAAACCAACATCAGCACACCAACTCGTCCCTGGCTAGCTCTCAGCGGGACAAGGGTACTCTCTATTCAGGGGTGAGCCGCTCAAAGCTATGGAATTCCTCTCCGTCCTCCGGCGTCCCACGGGATCCACACTGGCCAACAAATCCTCCCGCCGAAGCAGAATAATAACAAGTTAAATCATTTAGACATGTATTGTAAACTCAAACACATACATAGGTTTCTACAGTACAATTCAATTACAAGAAATGCAAATTACACAAACCTAGCTAAAGTGTTTAACTCTCTCTGAATTTCTCTCAAAACGAAACTCTCCGAGTCGTGGTTTCCGCGGGGGCCCTATATTTCACTGAATTACGGACAACATTTAAAGGGGAAATCATGATACAGCTTACATGTAGGTGGGCAGGAACCTCGTCTCATGTGGCAGCTTCATCAGGCACTTCGTAGTCTAAATAGACCGAACTATGGTGCGGCAAAAGGCCAATTATACACAAAGGTACTTCAATAATACATCGCGGCCGTTGAATTGGGTCCGCCGGCTTAAAGTGCGCCGCTAGCGTGTCCGTTCGCCAAGGCACTCAGATTGCTTCTGCTGGCGAGCAACGGATTGCCGGCCGCCGCGTCGCCGGGCAAGCGGGGCGGTGAGGAGAGGCAGACAGGATATGGGGGGGAAGAGGGGGCGGCCAGCTGTGGGCTAGCTCTCGCGTTCTCGAAACTATTCGCTTCAAGGGCGTATCGTAACACTTCCCCCCGCGCTCGGAAAAAAAGCGACGTGGCAATGGAGCTGTAGGATAAAAAAATCCTCTTAAACTTCCATTGGGGTTTTTGAGAGATTCGTTGCTTGAGAGATGCCTAGCTAGAACATGCAATTTATGTTATAGTTTAGGTCACAATGTTTGTAGGGAATGGGTGAGGGGTACATACAATGTTTGGAAAGGAACAGTTTTGGTGAAAGTACATGGTGTGAAACAACATACAAGATTATGCAATTGAAAGATGACAATACATGGTTATGCAATTGAACAAAATAACAATACATGGTTATGCAATTGAAAAATAACAATACATGGTTATGCAATTGAAGAACAAAAGAAACAACAAGAACAAAAATGCCTGTGTGATTCTAAGGTTCCATTGGTCTGGGAGCTAAGTTTGCGAAGCGTGGATTTGTTTGGTTTCGGAGAATTTCGAAGAGGAGGACGTGGTTTCACAGATTCTAAGGATTACATTATCACTGTAATCAGACCCCTTTGAGATAACACTCAGAAGTACACTTGGGCCTTAGAAAACACTTGGTTTCGTCGAAAACGTCGAAGTTCATGAAGTGGGGACTGTGGTTGCTGTGCCGCGACTATGGTTACAGAGGTCATTGAAGAGGAGAATCCAGTGTCTGCAGACATGCCAGTACGAATCCTAAGTGTTATTAAGGTAAACACGGATCGTATATAATGGTTATTGAGGCATAATGTAGCTCAATCATAACTTGTATTGGTACGCATTCAGCGAATACTGGAGGTCAAGGTAATGATGGTTTACACATGACGATTTGCGTCACTGCATGACAGCGCAAGAGACGACATGGTTGGCATTGATAGCAAGAGTAAGAACAAACCTAGGAGCTAGCGTGCCCAAAAGGTGGTTCGGAGTGTCATAATGTATAGTGGGACAACTCAACTTGCTGTGGCACGACAAAACAACATACATATGGGCGGTATGGTCTGTGCTTTCAGGAACAAATGCGTAGAAAAATGGCAGCAGGAGGGACCTAGTAACCACAGCGCGTGCTGTCAGGAAGTGGAGCTCAGCTTGGCTGTTGGTGATGACATCCGCCTGGGCTTCTTTTTAATCCGGGAGAAATTATTATTAGAGCAAAATTCTTGAAGTTTACCTGCCTAGGGACCAATGAAGAAAAGGTTTGGAGAGAAACAAAATGTGTCCAGATTATGAAATAAACGAAGTTTTAACCACCGACCCAGAGAGTGACGAAGAGAGAGTTTTCTAACTAAATTGTGGTTACATGAACATTTTCCTTTACCAGGATGACTTGGCGTTTGCCGAGTGACAATATGTCTTGGTTAAAAAACAACCGGCCTTCCATGGCCTATGTTAACATAAAGGTGGTAACATTTTTTGTAGAATTTCAAAAAGCAAGACAAAGAAGTCGTGAATGAGTCACGGTAAAGCAGAGAAACCAATTCATGAATAAAGGTTGTCAAAAGGAGACAGACGGTACGCCAAGTGCATATCGTACATATCCAACATTCATGAATGTGTTTCGTAAAATTGAGAAAAAGAACAAAAGGTGAGACATATGCAGAGAGTGAGGGAGAAAGCCTGCTGATAATTGGTTAATTTACCGATTCGCACTCCCAGTGAGGGCGAATTATGGTTAACAACAGATTTTCCTCTTCATAACATATACCTGAGAACATGATGGTGAGGAGAAAGGAAAAGGAAAGGAGTTGAGTGACGAAACTTGCTAGAGACTGGACTAATTTCCACTTCAAACTCCATGTGAGAATGAAACATGATCAACCAGCAGATTTCCTGACTCTTTACAATTGTTAAAAGGATGAGGAGAAATTTGAATACACATTAACAAAAAGACTAATCTTTTGCGTGTATTGGGCAAAAGATTAGGGGTCATTTTAAAAACTCCTGCGTGATTGTGAGAAAAGACAGACCCTTGCTCCAATTTCACAAACCTGGGGGTTTTCTTATCCGTTCCCCAGACAACGAGTTATTTACAAAGGCACAAATTGCATCATAAAAGATGACACACGATATTGTATCGTTCGCACGAATCATGGTAAGTGTTTTAACGTCTCCACGTATAGTGTATAAAAACATGTAAGTACATACAAGATAAAACTCAATTATAGACAGAAGTCAAGAGTTTATACAATGCCTCTTAAAGAAGATGGCAAGGCCGATATTATGTCGTTCGCACGAATCACGGTAAGTGTTTTAACGTCTCCACGTATAGTGTATAAAAACATGTAAGTACATACAAGATAAAACTCAATTATAGACAGAAGTCAAGAGTTTATACAATGCCTCTTAAAGAAGATGGCAAGGCCGATATTATGTCGTTCGCACGAATCACGGTAAGTGTTTTAACGTCTCCACGTATAGTGTATAAGGGTTGTACACAATTATACATACAAGCGGTACTCATGACAAATTAATGACACACGACCAAAATACAAGAGCGGTACTCATGACAAATTAATGACACACGACCAAAATACAAAAGCGGTACTCATGACAAATGAATGACACACGACCAAAATAGATTGTACAGAAAGGGTGGTACTCATGACAAATATGTCACACGACCAACTCAATAACATTTAGCTATGAGCAAAAGTGATTATGACGAACTTCTCGTATCGTGGCAGGTATTTTAAGGATCCCTCCTATAACGGTGGATGTTCTAAGGATCTCTCCTATGACGGTGGATGTTCTAAGGATCTCTCCTATAATGTAACAGGGTTACGTTTAAATACAACACAATAAACGTTAACGATGCTTGATTTTAACACGTTTTATAAAGATTCGTTAGATTAACTAACTCCGTAGCCCAAGAGCGTACGACAGAGAAGATAGACAATTTGATGCTACTTCATGTGTTACAAAATACAAGGGTGATGGCAGAGTATAATTCTACTTACACCAAGTATTTTAAAACAAAGACAGACCTATAATGGTTTTACATACTGTCTGTTGTGGCAACCTGCAGTGAGGAAGACCAAAGAAAAGGGACCAATTACGGTTTTACATACCCTTTGTGCAGTTACAAACATACCAGGTTATGTGCAATTTGGGTTGCAAATACTTGGTTAAATGAACACCTAAAAGTTGTGAATTCCAAAATCAGGATGACCATAAGGTTTTATTAACCTGTCTCGTAGGGTTGAAACGTGTCATATAAGACATACGTAACGTACAAGCAAAAAAACAAAATAACAAAAAAACAGTGGCTTTGTTATAACAACCAAAGACCGGATGATTCGGTTTTACGTACTTTAGTTGAAACGAGCCAAATTGATTTATATACAGGGTTATAAAGACCAATCATTGGTTTTATAAATACAAGTTCCAAAATGGACGTGTCGATATCCAATTTGGGTACAAGAGCATGAATTTGGGTAGGACGCCATCAATTTTTAATTTAAGAGGAAAAAATTGAAAAAAACTTATATACACGAGGGGCGACTATGTAAGTAACCACTGTTTGATTTTCATGCTAGAGATACCTCGGAAGGTTTTACAACTCATGATGAACAAAATAAAAGGAAAAAATTGTAAAAAAAAGTTAACTGGTTCTGAGTCGGAATTTAACACTTTGGAATTTACAAACCCGACTTCTAGAACGACACGCCGATGGGCAATTGTCAACTACTTTACATGAACAAAATAAACAAATGAGAAAGTTCCTTTCCGCACGACAAAAATGCAACAAAAAAATAAATAAAAAAATTTCAAAATTACATGACAAGGCAGGGTATGACATGGCATGAACATTGCGTAGTGTACGTGTTGAGACAATAAATGGGCTCGCGACTTCCCAAACATTGAAACTCGAAATGTGTCTCCGTTCCAAAGTGATCAGTTTTAGAACAGGTGAAAAAAAAATAAAAGAAAAAAAAATTGTCGTGAGGGAAAGAAAAAACAGTGCAAAACAACATTTGAAAGTAACTTCAAAGAGAGTACGCATTAATTTACAAAATAATTTACAACTTGTTTCATTTACGAAACGATGGGCATGTGATTGACACAATACACGCCTGACGTAGTAAGACTCTGTAAGCTTACAAAAAAAATGTGATACATACTGGATCATTTTACGTTTGCTGAGATAGTGGGGGCAGTTTTACTTGACTCCTCACTTCCAGACTTTACAATGTCCTTAATGTGGTAATTACCAATGTGCTTTCCAGATGAGTCAGACAAGGAGTACACTAGGTCTGATATTTTCCTTAGGACTTTGGCCTTCACGAAACGTGGTGCCAGCTTAGCAGAGAAATACATGGCTCCTTGGGAAAGTGTGTTGTTCTTTCTCCAAACTATGTCTCCTGTATTGAAGGTGACATGTTTTCTACGTAAGTTATATCTGTCCGCACTCTTTTGGTGAGCCAGGAGCAAAGCATCAGTGACTTCACTGTAAATGGCCGACAGTTCTTCCAAGCGATGGGCATAATCTGCGGTAGGGTTGCTTGTGGTGGCAGATGACGTAGGAAAGTTTGTGTCCCTATGTAGAGAACCATGGACGACTTGTTCCATACCGTGTTTTAAGAAGAAAGGTGTGTAACCAGTGGCCAGATTAACAGTGTTGTTCATAGCGGCCTGAATTTTATCTAGGTTTTTACACCAAGTGCGTTGGTCTTTATCAACTAGAATAGCTAGAGCTGTGTTGATTGTTTGGTTGTAACGTTCGACAGTGTTATTTTGGGGAGTGTACAAGGTGTTATAATAAATGTCCTTGATTCCGTATTTGGCAAGAAATTCTTTGAATTCTTGGGCAATAAACTGTTTTCCGTTATCAACAATTACGGTTCTGGGTGTTCCGTAAGGTATAAAAATGTGTTTTTCCAGAAGTTTGATGATGGCGGACGCGTTGGCTCTTTTTAAAGGGAAGATCCAACAGAATTTGGTGAAAACATCCACTACACTAAGTATGTGCATGTGTCCGGCATAACTTCGAGGAAAAGGTCCGACGAGGTCCATTGACAATGACTGTAGGGGTCTGTCGGCACGTTTGGGGTTACCCATTAGGCCGGCAGGTGCTGCCGTGCTATGTTTATAAGCTTTACAAGTTTCACATTTAGAGATGTAATTGCGAATTTGTTTGGAAAGACCAGGCCAGTAATACTTCAAGGAAATCTTTTTATACGTCTTGAAAGTTCCTGGGTGTATAGAGTCGGGAGCACTATGATTGTCAATTATTATTTGTTCTCTTCCTTCGAGGGGAACGACAAGTTTCCAAGAGTAATCTTCGAGGATGGATAGTGGTGCCTTGCAATTACGGTATAGTTGTCCTTCTTTTATGATAAAATTAGGAAACTTTTGTTGATTATTTTTACAACCTTCGAAGATTTTCAAGTACCATTCATCTTTTGTGGATGGAGGGGGGGCAATTGTGTCAACATTTAATGAAGCCAATTCAATTCTTGAAAGAGCGTCAGGAACAATATTGTCCGCGCCTTTACGGTGTACAACATCAAAATTGAATTGAGACAAACGGGAGGCCCAACGAGCGAGTCTACCGGAGGGATTACTTAAAGAGATCAGCCATTTCAAACTACTATGGTCTGTGACTACAGTAAATTTGCTACCGTCTATGTAACCGCGGAAATGGTGAACAGAATCCAATACAGCCAATAACTCCTTTTCGGTAATTCCGTAGTTTTTCTCGTGTTTATTTAATGTACGGGAAAAATACGCTACAGGGTGTTCGCCATCTGGGAACTCTTGAGTTAGGACTCCACCGATTCCTACGTTGGAGGCATCCGTGTGGAGGGTAAAAGAGAGTGCAAAATCCGGGCAATTCAGAACGGGGGCTTTTTGAAGGGCATTTTTTAAAGTTGTAAACGCTTCTTCAGTTTCAGCAGACCATCGGAAGTTGCTGACACCTTTACGGGTGCCGGTAATTTTATTTAAAGGGGCTGCAATTGTGGAAAAGTCTTTGATGAATCTTCTGTAGTAACCTGCAAGTCCAAGGAAACCTTTGACTTCCTTCGCGTTTTTGGGTCGGGGAAAATTTGCCATGGCTTCCACCTTAGCGGGGTCTGTTCTTAGACCTTTTTCGTCGACAATGAATCCCAAATAACGTAAACGGGACTTACAGAATTCAGACTTCTTCAAGTTGATGGTTAAACCAGCGAACTTGAGTTGTTGAAAAACCTTTTCCAACATTAATAGGTGTTTTTCAAAGGTGTCGCTGACGATGATGAGGTCGTCAAGGTAACAAAACAGGCTGTTATCGACTTCAGGACCGAAGAGTTTGTCCATCAGTCTTTGTAATTCGGCGGGGCTGTTCTTTAGACCAAAGGGTAATCTTTTAAAATGGAACATTCCCCTACCAGGTACAACGAAAGCAGTTTTTTCACACGATTCTGCGTCCAAAGGTATTTGCCAAAAAGCTTTGCTTAGATCAACAGAGGAGATGAACTTGGCGTTGCGCAGTTTGTCTAAGGTCGCGTGGACGTAAGGTAAGGGGTATGCGTCAGCTTCCGTACAAGAATTTAAACGTCTACTGTCAAGACAGAAACGTGCGGAGCCATCTTTTTTAGAAACCAAAAGAGTTGGGTTGGTCCATGCACTTCTGCTGGGAACCACCACACCCATTTTTAACATTTCATCAAGTTCTTTTTCCAAAAGTTTAAGCTTTTGGGGGGCTAAGTTGTAATAACGTTGCTTTATGGGTGGGCCATTGGTTTTAATGTGGTGTTCTACCAAATTTGTCAAACCCAATCCACATTTTTCGAAAGATATTGATTCGAATTTATTGACCATTTCCTTTAGTTGGAGAGCTTGGTCCGTGCTTAAATTTTCGTGAGGTATTATTGTGCGGATCTCACTAATTTGAGCAGCAGTGGAGGTTTCGCCAAGAGTATTAAATACTTGGGGAGCAACGTTAAAAGCCTTCCAGAAGTCAACGCCAAGGATGAAATTCTGGGATATAGAGGGCACTATTAGAAAATTGATTGTAATTATTTTACTGTTACAATTAATTGGCAGTGCGAGGGTACCGATGACCGGCTGGGAAACATTATCCGCAGTCGTCAGGTGTGTTGTTTGTGGCGAAATTTTAAAATCACTGTTAACAAAAGGCAGGTGAGCATTGTTGCCAAGACAGCTGACAGATGCACCGCTATCAAGTAATCCGGAAAAGGGCACATTGTTAACAGAGAAAAGAGCATAGGGTCTCCCATCTTTAGCTTGTTTGCAACAAACCGAGGAAACATTTAAGGTCTGGTTAAAATACTTAATGTGTGATAACCAATCAGTCCATTCTTTAGACCTTGGTTCAGAATGGGTACCTGAGAGGTTATTATTTAGTTTTTTGGCCTCTTCATGTAGAAATTTGGTGGGGGCTTGGAGAAATCCACCTGAGGTCTGACATCGCTTGGGTTTTGTAACCTTTCTGCATTGTGCCTTGATCTCTTGAAAATGTTGCGCAGTTCGTCGCGTGGAGGAGAGCGGTCCCTAGAGTGGTGTCTCTTGGAGGTTCGGGGTTCCTTGGATTCCAGAAGTCTTGCTTGCTTGAAACAAGTAGCGGCCAGGTGGCCTACTTTTTTGCAAAAGGAGCACACTTTTTTGTTGTCAAATTCTGGCTTTAAACCAGACGAACGGCTTGGCACAACCACATTATTTGACACATTCTTTATGTTTTTCCTATCCTGGTACGATTCCAGGAGGAGGCAGACTTCGTTTAGCTGGGCCAGGGATGCAATTTTCTGTGAGGTGATGATGTTCTCATATTTGCTTAAAAGGCCATCAGTTATGACTGGTAATAGTTCAGCTTCCGGAACAGGATGTGAAAGCTTGATGTTGATGGACTCAGCCCTTTCTATGAATGTAGCCACAGGTTCATCTACTAGTTGTTTAATAGATAGTAGAGATAGTTTGATCCGGTGCTGGGCCTCCTTTTTTCCAAAGCTAGAGATTAGGGCAGCTCTGAGTTTATTCCAATCTTTGCATTTAGTCTTTTGGATGCGGTGCCACGGAATTAATTCTGGGGAGATGAGTTCTATAAAGTTTCTCCGTAGAATCTCGAATGGGATATTTTTGATTGTAGCCGTTTCTTCAATACGGTCAATGAAATCCAGCACATCGGAGACGCCATTATATTTGACTTTCCAAGAGGATAAATCGTAAGTTTTATCTTGTGTCAAGATGGGTGCGACGTCCTGTTTTATCATTACATGCGGCGTAGGTTCTTTGTCAAGATTATCCAAAACTTGCGTAGCCGAACATGAATTATTTTCGTTGGAGGGGGCGAGATTTATTCTCCTAATGTACTTTTTGTTGAATAAAAGTGCATATGCCTTCAATGTAGATTTAGATTTGCTTGATGGCGAGAGTCCTCTATCCCTTAAAGCAGCTTGTAAGTGGGCTTTGGATAAACTATGCACATTGGGAATGGTACCCAAGTTGGATGGTGTAATAGCTTGCTTGTCCTCCATTGCGAGTTTCCTGGGTGGTTAGGAGAAGAAAAAAAATTGGCCAGGGGTTTCCTTTAGAAAGCGCAAAATTAATTTTTGTGAGGCACTTTTCACTTGGTGATCACTGTTGGCACTTCCAAATGTGTTTTGTATACATGACACCAGAATTCTTGTCAAAGGAAGGCAGACGAGAAAAAATTTTGCGTGGAAAGACCTTAGTGGTAAAGGTTTTTGTATTTTACTGACCACTTTTGAGAAAACTGTGAAATTCACAAGTATTTATTTATTTTAGAAAAATTTTGCCAGGACTGACCTTTAGAAAACAGGTTTTTTATTTTCACAAAACACTTCGCACTGAGAAAGGCACTTAAGTTCACAAAAGGCACATTTCTGGCAAATAAAGGACAAACTTCCGGATGAAAATGACTGAATATGGGGTTTATTGCATCCAACCATATTAAAATTATTTTATTTATTCATGGAATCAGTCATTGGTTTTATTATTAATCCACTTTTCACTTATGTAAGGGAAAAAACACAATTCACTTTCACTTATGCTGAAAAAAAAACAGTACCTATAATGTACAATGGGGAAAGAAAGTCATTATTTTGTCCATTTGGAGAAACATTAAATTGTACTAATTTGACAGACACAAGTGGGCCGATTGGTATATTGTGCAGAAATAATAAAAAATACGTAAGTCCGAAATTTTCATTAAGGAATTCGCAAAATAACTGGGGTTCCAGAATCAAATTTATAATAATGATTTCCGTTGGTAACCCAGTTCAGTCATAAAAAACGGTTTGGATTTAAAACGCAGCCTAGCAACAGTCGGTTAGGATTCCGGCGGGAACAAAGCATTTGCGCGCAATCCGTACTATCGCTTGGAACAAAAGCCGTTGGATTTGGGCGGGAATAACTGTTGCTAACGCGCCCGCCGCCTGGCGATGCGTGCGCAATCAGATTCGGGTACTCAAAATGGCCGTTGTTTCAACTTGCGATGCAATTTATAATTCCAATCAGATCCGTTATGGATCTAATTTACATATTGGTTTCTGTGGTTTTTTCACAGGATTCACTGTAGAATGACAAGGCATAATTAATGTTTTACAAAATAGTTGTTATGCGGGGAGGATTTCGACAAACCAGGGTCCCGCAAAGCGACCGGGTTAGAGAAAAAAATTCCAGCCCCACGTTCGGGCGACAATTGTTAGGGTACCCCGATGTCGGCTTTTAAACCAACATCAGCACACCAACTCGTCCCTGGCTAGCTCTCAGCGGGACAAGGGTACTCTCTATTCAGGGGTGAGCCGCTCAAAGCTATGGAATTCCTCTCCGTCCTCCGGCGTCCCACGGGATCCACACTGGCCAACAAATCCTCCCGCCGAAGCAGAATAATAACAAGTTAAATCATTTAGACATGTATTGTAAACTCAAACACATACATAGGTTTCTACAGTACAATTCAATTACAAGAAATGCAAATTACACAAACCTAGCTAAAGTGTTTAACTCTCTCTGAATTTCTCTCAAAACGAAACTCTCCGAGTCGTGGTTTCCGCGGGGGCCCTATATTTCACTGAATTACGGACAACATTTAAAGGGGAAATCATGATACAGCTTACATGTAGGTGGGCAGGAACCTCGTCTCATGTGGCAGCTTCATCAGGCACTTCGTAGTCTAAATAGACCGAACTATGGTGCGGCAAAAGGCCAATTATACACAAAGGTACTTCAATAATACATCGCGGCCGTTGAATTGGGTCCGCCGGCTTAAAGTGCGCCGCTAGCGTGTCCGTTCGCCAAGGCACTCAGATTGCTTCTGCTGGCGAGCAACGGATTGCCGGCCGCCGCGTCGCCGGGCAAGCGGGGCGGTGAGGAGAGGCAGACAGGATATGGGGGGGAAGAGGGGGCGGCCAGCTGTGGGCTAGCTCTCGCGTTCTCGAAACTATTCGCTTCAAGGGCGTATCGTAACAATGTACAAGATTTACCACTCCCCGTGTACCGGGCGTCAAGTACCCGCTGCGCCGAGAGAGAGTACCGGCAGCTCCGAAATAAACGCGGGACGACTCTGAAAGCCTCTCACAATTAATTAGTCGGCAGACAAGGAGAGTTCACGATCCACAAAATGTTTGTATAAAATTCAAATTGATATTGCAGCAGTACAGGTGAACAACAAATTGGTAACTGTACTCCCGCGCAGTTGTTTGCTTTTGTGTGCGAAGTTCCTGTTCTAAGTTTGGAGAAGCAAGCCCCTGCCCCTGCTGTATAGTGAATGATACTGTGCCTGTGCCTGTGCCTCGGCCAGGGGTAGCCAACAAACTCACAAGAATCATATAAAATATACCATTTTAACTACTAACATTGTAGAAAGTATTGCTCTGAAGCGTATTATGGATTGATATTATGTTTCTTAATTTCCAGTAATAAGACAATTTGATAAGATGTGCTTCATATTTTTCAAATTAGTCATGCTCGAATGATTACTAGTTGGTTTATTTATTTATCGTAAATATTTACAACGAATATTAAATTAGACAGATGTCTTTAATTGGCTAGGCTTTGACGGCCTCCGTGGTCGAGTGGTAAGACTCTTGACTCGCAATCCGAAGGTCGCGGGATCGAATCCCGGATTGCGCTTTTTTATTGATTAATTTGTGTAATTTCACAATTAAGGCATTTAAAATAATATATAGTATATTTGCGGCACGTTCCAGAGTGGAAGACACTCTCAGTATCACCCTGGTGTAAGACCACCATTCAGAATAAAAAAAGTGTTTGAAATGACTTTAGCTGTATTTGATGACCAGATCTGAATAGCCAGGTACTTCCTCACTTTTTTCTTCCCATCTATTTTCCTGCCCACTTCCTTCAGCCTCAATACATACCCCAATTGAGGATGCCATTGTCTCATTGGCTCCAGACAGGATCAGCTGGGACTAATATAAATAATACAAGTAAATTTTCTTAATTTTAAGCAACCCCCGACACAGAAAAGAACTGATGACCTTGAAAAGTCTGAACAGATTTCCATGAAAAAAACAAAAACGCATCATAATCGGTCCATTCGTTTAGGAGCTACGAGGCCATAGAAAGACACACATACACAGACAGACACACAGAAAGTCAAACTTATAACACCAGTCCTTGTGTCGGGGGTTAAAAATGGCTCTAGTATGTGGCTGCGGTGAGCGGATTGTGGGGGGCTGCCAAATATTTATATTGCTTTTGCATCCTTTAGCAACAGGCAGACACAGATACGTTAACTAACAACAACGCTTCAAAATAATTTGTTGTACTCAATCAAATGAAAAGGTTAATATTTTTTGGGTAAATTCTGTTGATGATTTATTTTCATCCATAATTAGTACCTACTCTCTAGACAACGTATCTACTGTTTATTCTTGCCATGACAATCGAAAGGCATTGTAATTTTGAAGTGAAACTTCTTTAGCACAGTCGTGATTTGAATCTTGATGAAACGAAAAAGAGACATACACATACATCCATAGCATAGGTTCTCAAGGTGGGCGATAACGCCCCCTTGTGGCGTTTGAGACTTTCAGGGGGGCGGTAAAAAACCCTTTTAAAACTGGGGGGCGTTGAGGAAAACTAGGGGGCGTTGAGATGGCATAGCGAGGGCGTGGGCAGACAACAAAAAAATAACGTCTAAAAATACATTTTTACATTGAAAATTTATTTTGTACTTAATTTTTAATGAAATAATTTTTTTTTGGTAAAAAAAAACCCGGTTCATCCTCTTTGCTAACCCCTCTATGATTACTGTCGTCACCCTCACAGAAACAGATAGAGTATCGAAGCGCGTAGGCGACTGAAACGAGGTAGTGTTTGTAAGGTGATTTGTGCAGAACAATCCCCACAGTGTTTCAGTCGGTAACGCGATAGGGATTGGAAATACGCAACCCGGTATCCCCCTCCCCCGTTGTGGTAAATATAATCGTGACAATAGCTGTTTCAGATTTGCGATAAATAGTAAGTAAAAACAATTGGGGGGCGCTACAAAAACAAATATTCTCAAAGTGGGCGATGGGAAAAATAAGGTTGAGAATCTAAGATCTGTAGGATTTAGTTTGCGAGAGAATGAGATAGACTAATCGGTCTTTTCTTTGTGAGGTGCTTCGTAGTCTCCCTCTCTTTTCTAACTTAGTTATCTGAAGGTAGAAGTGAATTCTACCGCGTATGAAATGCACACTTGTATATCTTTACAGTAACTCCGAGAAAACTCCCTGAGGGAAATTATTTTTCTCCCTGAGGGAAATTATTTTTCTCAGGGAGAAAAATAATTTCCCTCAGGGCCTATGTCGTGTGAGATGCTGTGCGGACCGTCTCAAAGAGACGTAGAAATGAGATCTCTTAGGCGTATGTGTGGAAAAACGTGTCTTATCGTGTGAGAAATATGAGTAATGAGTAAGATTAAAAGGGACCTTCAGATGTTTTGGGCATGTAGAGCAAATTATCGAAGAACGGAGTGTAAGGATAACGAATGACGCAAATGTGAATGGTAGAAGAAGTCGGAGACGCCCAAGTAAGACGTGGCACGATTAAGTGAATCAAATATTTGAGTCAGGCCATGTCAAGAGTCAGAATAATAGAAGAGTTTGTATGAGATGATGATTGAATGTGAACGAGACAAAACGCGTGTACCAAGAGGGAGTTGTTTGGCAGTCCATCTTCTCTGCCTATCCCTGGAGAAAGGACGTGATGTAAAGAATCGTCAAGCAATATGCATCAGGTTAAGTTTTGTTGAAATAGAAAAGAATAAAATAATAGTTGCAAGTTTGAGCGCAAAGGTTGCGCGGCCCTGAATAACTTTTAATAGGAGGTAAACATATTATTTGAGTAAATTTATTGGTAAACTTAGCGCGCCGCCCGTTAGCTCCGGTGAATTGGAGTTCTCCAAATCTCTGAGGGGAATCGATGTCGCGAAGAAGGCATTTTCAAAATGGCTTCGAGGATGCGAACATTTACCAACATTTCCCATCACTCTTTTTATCAAACCGACAAACTTTCATACAAGAGACGAGGAAAAAGAAATTCACTTCATGAAATACGACTTTAAGGTTTCTCTCTTCCTTCAGACAATATAATATCTTGTTAGTTACAATATCTTGGAAATGGTTATTAAATAAATATGAGAGTACCTACTTATTGAAGTGAAACTTTCGTAGCCCGGTTAACATTTGGGATTCAGATGAAACGGAAATGACGCGTTACAGCACCTGCGAAGCATCAAACTGCGCTTATTGGCCGCTTTGATTATAGTGTTACTTTTCAAGGCTCCCATTGGTTGAGATTGTTTTGGTAAAGTTTCGCTTCTACCGCGTGTAAACTGCACTCGATTTTTTAAAAGTAAAACTTCTTTACGCACGCTCGACTTGGGGGGTAAGCTGGTGAATGGGTTACGAAAAAGTGTAACGCGAATGGTATTCAATGCGAACGGTGATCGATGCAAACGGTGATCGGGCGAGGCGAACGGTCGGGCCTTTACGCACGCTTGACTTGGGAAGTGATAAGGATAAGGATAAGGTCATGGGTCACCCCACGGTCATAGTTCACCCCCGGGTCGTAGGTCACCACAATGTCATATGTCACTCCAATGTCAATGTCATATATCACCCCAATGTCATAGGTCACCCCAAGGTCGTAGGTCAACCCAAGGTCGTAGGTCACCCCAACGTCAAAGGTCACCCCAAGGTCGTAGGTCAACCAAAGGTCGTAGGTCACCCCAACGTCAAAGGTCACCCCAAGGTCGTAGGTCACCTCAATGTCATAATATGTTACTCCAATGTCACATATATTCTTTTATAAGTTAGTGAAGTTTTACAGTGGCGTGGTCTAAAGTCTAAAGCACATTCGTTTTTTTTTTCTTCATTTTTACATCATTCATCTCTGGGAATGCTGTGTAGTGGGTCTTTTTGTGGAAAGAAAGGGTAGAAAGTCTGGGAAGGGAAAACGTTTGAGGGGGTAGTGTAGTGGTCAGGTAGGGGTATTGTAGTGGTCAATATTACTTATGTTTATTTACTTATTATTATTAAATTGTTTACTCATAATTATATTATATTATATTATATTATTTGTTTACTTTATTTATATCTACATATTTACTTAATATATTATATTTATTTCAAAAACTATATAAATTTATTACATAATTGTTTATTATTATTTATTTTTTGTTAATAATTTAATGCTACTGTGGTATGATCACCCTATTATTGCATCTGGTAAGCCACAACAGGTACCTTGTATTTACATATTTTAATATTTAGTTTACAGTATACTGTTATTTTTGTCAACAATGAGCATACTGCCCAGCTGTAATAATTATTAATTAGTAATGTTTAAATAACTGTACTCAGTGTTTCTTTTGTAGGTTTATTATTATATTTCTTTTAAGTTTAGGTATATGTATGTTTCTTTTTTTTATTAAATTACTTTATTGTAAAACTGCATATCTCGATACAGGAATGCCCTAGTGAGATGTGCAGCTTATGTTTTCATGTATTTCATATTTTTTTCAATAAATAAATAAATGTGTTCAGTAAGCTTCCATGCCAGCTCAGCATCAATTCTATTTTTCATTATTAATAACTTTTTAAAAGAGGTGTAGAGCTGATTTAATTTTAGTTGTCCGGTCACCGTTCAGTAGTGACTAGTGACTAGTGACTAGTGACGGGCGTACAAATCTATCTACCTGACTGCGATGCAAGGCGACGGGTCCAGTAAGTCCGGCTGGAGAGGTCAAACCTCCCTCAACCAGTCTTTCCAGATCCGGCCCGCCATGTAGTAGGTTGGTAAATGCATTCGCCGCCAAGACTTAGACAAAGCTCACCCCATAAACCCTGGAACCCCTCCTAAGACACCAAACGTGGCGAACCATTTAGGGTGACCTTTGGCAGAGGTGTTGGTTATCCAATAAATGTTTCTCGGGGCGACGGTACCCACAACCGCCTTCCAAATTGAATTTAATATATCTTTTGTTTTATTCATTTCATTCAATTGCATAATTTCTTTTATCTTGGCATATTGTGCTAGAGCATTTGTTCTGCCGTGTGATTTCTTGATGATGACTTCGGATGATGTTTACACAAGGAATGCGCTACCAATAGAGTTATGCCCTGTATTAAAGCTAAGTATTACACGTTTTTCAAAACGTCTGGTTTCCAGGCTAAATTTATTTACAATGAGTATTTAATCAGACCTAACGTCCGTTCTAATCGATGCTCTGTGGAAATCTGCGGTAGGGGAACGGTCACTGTAAGTGCCCACTTGTGGATCTTCTCTATCTTTGAACCGGCGACAGCGGTCTCTCTCATATAGTAAAAAATTACTGACCTTTATTGAGACACAAACTGCACTACTTTCACTAACAACATCTGTTGAATGACATTAAAACTAAATACATGTTCAAATACACTGCCCTACCCAAAGCGCAAAAGATTATCTCATATCGCACATCCCGTATAAAAGTGACGTAAGTCAACATTTTCTAATTTACATCTCTGAAATGTAAAGTGATTGTGATTATCTACGCCCCACGAAAACCATATTTAAGTTATACATCTTGGATGTATCTCTTTTCGACGGGACCGCTTGTTAATCATTCAGTAACTTGTTTTCGCTCTCCTGTAAAATTAACTTTTTTGACTTACGACACTTTTCTACAGGTGTGCGATATGAAAACATGAGAAAAATACACAAGAAGAAATAATACATTGTACCAACATTATTATAAGACAAATACATACAAAGGGCAAGAAAGTGCCATGATTATAGTAAACCAAGAGTAAAGACAGTTATAATAAAACACAACATTCACAAGAAATTGTATGTGATTGTGAGCGTTAGCAAGAGATTTCATATTTCGCTGCCTCTCCGCCTCGGGCTAATGGTCGGTTGTTAAGTTTGATGATCTTTGCAAAAACTGGGTTGACGGCTGTCGCAAGAAAAAGTGGAAATAAATAAATGAACAACAATAAACAGTTCAACATATTTCAAGTAACAATAAAAAGCAAGTGGAAGGAACTTTGAAAAATAAAATAGTAAAGGTGGATATAAAGTGAAGCGAGGGAATAAGAAGAGAAAATATGCCGGCACTTAAACGCACGCAACTTCCTAAATACATAAACAAACGTACCGAGCTAATAAGTACAGTACCTACTCCCCCACAGCACGCTGCAGTGTTGCCATGAACATTGTTTTTACCATGTTTTTTGGGTTATTTCTACCTCCATGGTTTTTTACTGGTCAACAAAAGTGTGTACTTTTGAGAGGGATACGTTTTTTTTAGCACAGGTCCTGAAATCGGGAATGTGCCACTCTCGATTGGAATATGGAGTAATAGGATGGGGCTCAGCAGCATTTAAACACATAAAACAACTGAAGGTAACTCAGAATTGCATCGTGAAAACCATACTTAAGGTCCCCATAAGGACGTCAAAAACAGTTTGATGTTTTCATACATAAAATCTGTGCCAAAAACATTCTAGTATATCACCTAAAAATGATTTAGAGGCAGACACCTCACATACCTACTCATAAAACCAGAGCCAAACAAACAGACATACATAATATTAAACCATAGTGTAACTCTTCGTTTGGACAAAGAAGTTCTGAATTTTTAGCTGTAAAGTTATGTAACAAACTCCCACTTAGTATAAAACAAATTAAAACAAAAATTAGCTACAAAGGACATTAAATGTTGGCTGAAGGAATTATCGGAAAATGAACTTACTAGTATACTTATTACATCGTCGTAGAAATTTCTGGAAAACCATATCCAAACCATGAAGTTAAACCTTCGACCAAGTATACCCTACGTCAATGAGTTAAACCATAGAAGTCGCTGAAAATTTATGCAAAGCATAGTCCCCCTCAGCACAGGATATCCTAGTGAGGAGAACTACGAATATAATTTCTATTTTATATACATATTATAGCTGGGTTACCCGGCTTCGCTCAGGATAATAAGATAGTGTACTGGAATGTTGCACAATGATGTTCCCGATTCCTTATTCCTGAAAATTCCACGACATACTCCGCCATTCCCTCCAGAACTTTCTACAGCTCTAGGGAACCTTCTAGAACTTTCCGGAAGACCGTTCTAGAAATTTCAAGAGGGCGAAACTTTCAGCCCTTATATCTTCAAAAGCACGCCCTTTAAGTAAAAACGGATACCCTTATTCCCTAGGGGGGATAGAGATCTACCACACCATATAACTCCCTTGATCGAAAACCGGGATTCGTTTCTGAGTTTTTGCGAGCTGCACGATTTTTTGGACTTTTTTTTATAATATATGCCATATTCAAATAAATAAAATGTTACTCCTTGTATGTCCTTTCCCGTGCGTTTCCCCTCCAGCGTTCCACTTTCACCTTCCCCGCCACCGCTCTCCCGCTCCCCCGTCCCGCCAACCCCCCTGGCACTTCATTTCTTGACTCCTCTCCCGCCCGGCCCGTAGCCGAAACTTTTTTCTAATACTAACAATTTTAAACTCGTGATATCTTTCTAATTAAATATCCGAATTGAAAAATTCAAAAAGTTACATAAAGGTATTAAAGTTGTTTTGAAAATGAAGTAATTTATTTTGATAAGGATTAAAACCAAGATACAAATAAATAGCCTTTTCAAGCGGTGACATTATAATTAAATTTTAAAAATAAAAGAATACTTATTGTGGCATAACCATAATAGTTAGACATATTCTGTTGCAACTTTTTTTGTAAATAATGATGTGTTCTACAAAGTCGTAGTACATTATTTTATTCTATTATCAATAGTTTTCGCAGCGCACGCGATGTAAAGAATATTTTAGGTAATTTTTTTACACCCTGGGTTACATTATTGAAGTTTTAGTAAGGATGCCTATTTTTTTTGAAAATATTATATAGCCCATGTTACCCAAGGATAGTGTAGCTTCCTAACAGCGAAAGAATTTTTCAAATCGGTTCAGCAGTTTCGGAGCCTATTCAATGCAAATAGTATATCTACTATATATATTAGGTATATATATATATATATATATATAGTGTAGTAGATATACCTAACCTATGTAGTAGATTTACCTAACATGTTTCATATAAAAATGTAAAAAATAATTAAGTTACTAAAAAAAAAAAAAGTTCTAGAAATTTCATCATGGGTTCACAAAGTCTCTTTACCTATCTTTTTTAATTTTCAAGTAGTATTAATACATTAATAAAAAGAAATTAAAATATATGTCGTGTAGGCGACGTGTTTGACGACCTCCGTAGTCCAGTGGCTAAGACCCTTGACTCACAATCCGAAGGTCGCGGGTTCGAACCCGGCATACGCAAATAATTTTTATTTGATTAATTTGTGTTATTTCACAATTTATTCATTTAAAATAATATATAGTATATTTGCGGCACGTTTCAGAGTGGTAGATACTATTAGTATCGCCCTGGTGTAAGACCACCATTCAGAATTGAAACGTTGCTTGAAAATGGCTTTAGCCGTGTTTGGTGACCAGATCTGAATAGCCAGGTACTTCCCAACCTTCCTCTTCCCCTCCCCACTACCTTCAGCCTCACAACATACCCCAATTGGGGATGCCATAGTCTCACTGGCTCCAGACGGGAGCAGTTGAGATTCTTGTGCAGTATTGTAAAAAAAAAAAGGTAACTTTCATTAGGTACCTAAATTAGCTACTGTAAATGCAGAAAAAATATTATTCAAACACACGCCATCTACTGACAACGCCATTACCCAACCTTTATAACAAACGGCATCTGTTGATTTGCATACATATCAAATCCACACCGCCGCTTGCCAGCCCGCTCCCTTTATATATTATATATTTCAACCAATTTACACAAAACTTTGACAAAATATAAACCTTTCTCATGAATCTATTGGTGATAATCGCATGAATATCCGTTGCGTATTATAAAAGATATAAGCGTGCAGACAGCGGGAGCGACTTCATTTTATACCGTGTAAAGATTATTTCTTATTTAAGGGAATGTAATAAAATAATTGTTATTAATAAAGTATTACCGATTATTTACATAGGCATCGTTATTTTATTATTTATATTCTTAATAAAAAGTTTAACAAAGCATGTTTCTTTTTCATTTCAAACATAGTAAAAATATTTTTAGTAATCCCTGAAACATGGTTTTTAATTTTTGGTACATGGCAACACCGGCATGCTACAACGGTAAAGGTGAGCCGCGGGAGAAATGGCCTATGCGCCCCGAATCACGCGTAACACCCTTTAAATATTGAATAGAGTTCGTGTAATGAGCCCACGGAAGTACTGCAGGCAGACTCATGAAGATGCAGTGTTATATCCACCAATTCGTTTTCATTCCGTTTTATTGCAAACGCTAATGGATTCCACCTATTGGTCTGTTCCTTTCTCGCGCGGTGGTAGCTCCAGATGCCTGATGCCTGATCTACAACATAAAACCTACAATCAACCTTATTTCGGTGTTCCATTTCGGTGTAGAATGAAGACAACATGTACGTGCGCCTAGCCCTTCACAAATTTTTCGTACTTTTCATATAATAAACTGCAAATAAGTTTGATATTTCTTAACGAATCCGAAAACTAAAAACTGTTTTTGAAAGGTGGTGAAATACGCTTTTGAATTTTATAATTTGGAACAAACTTATAATTTTTAAAACAATTTTTTTTTCATGCAAACATAAAAGTTTTAAAAATGGCTCACCTTACGTTTTTTCTAACTAAAATATCCGATACAAAAAAATCAGAGTGTGCAATTCACAAGCGGTGAACCTTCAGAAAACTAAAGTAAGTAAGACCGAGTTTCGTTTCACCGAGTTTCAAATCACAACATGGCTAATGAAAGTTTTTCTTATAAAAATAATTAATAAAAAAAATCACAAAGTTTAAAATTTTGGTTTCACAAAGGTGTTTAATTTGTTGGATTATTTTTTAGAATTGAATACAAAGAGTAGTGATTTTCCTTTGTAATACCGTTTATAACACATTTCTCACTATGCCAGTAAGGGAGTAAGAGCGATTTAAATAAGATGTACGTGAGCAGGGACAAACTTGACACTCCTGTAATTAAACGGGCTAGACACTAGACAGCAACTAACTCTTTGTCACTAAAGTCGCAAATTTCGGCTGTATTGTTTTATGACTGCGACGCTATGAATAAATATGTTAATTTCTTTCAATATTACATATCTGGAGAGAGCAGATTTTTATAAAATGTCATTGTCAAGTCCTCGAAACTTTATCGACAACTTCTTGATAAATTAATAATAAGATTTCTATAATAATTGTTTAAAAATTACAATACGTGTGTATTGCTACAATATAACCGCGAAAGTCAGAAAACAATAAATCATTCAGCCAAAGTTATGAATTCGTTGAGTATTCAATGATACCAAGAACTCGTTAAAAGTTTAATGAAATTGGTAGAAATGTGAAATCATTATTACAACTAAAACAATGATTGTTTTATGTACCTATTCGTAAAAACATAATTTAATTCGTGGCTTACCATAATTACAACATAAACACATTCCACCTAACTAAACATCGTTTTTTTTTTCATTTGAATAACGACCATGAGAGTGAAAACTTTACTAATTAAAAAAATTACAAATAATAACTCATGGAGCGATATATATACACGGCTAATACATGCCAAAGGGGGATGTTTATATGTTGTGTACACCGTTAACAAAAATAATTCATCATCGGATTTCGGAATTTTTCCAAAGTATTTTGAATCTATCTACATAACTATCATTACGTAGTATAAAATGAAGTTGCTCAAAATGTATGTGCGCTTAGATCTTTTAAACCACGCAACCGATTTTCATGTGGTTTTCACCAATAGATAAAGTGATTCAAGAGAAAGGTTTATATCTTACTAATATTATAAATGCGAAAGTTTGTATGGATGGTTGGTTGGATGGTTGGTTGGATGTTTGTTACTCTTTCACGCAATAAATATCGAATGGAATTTAAAAATTCTTTCACTAATCGAAAGCTACATTATTTGCGAGTAAAAACGGCTTTATATATTGGTAAGTTCTGGCGTTATGAATGAGCTGTGGCGTTATGAAATTATGTATCATACGTTTTCTGTCCCTTACAAAATCGAGTTATTGCAAACGTCAAACAAATTGGTACCTTGGAAACAATGCTTTTTTTTTTAATTTTATGCTTAAAAGAGTGCTTTGTTGTGATTAAAAAGAGTACTTTTTTGGCGTCGTAGTTAATATCTCTAAAAATGTTTATTCTCCGAACAAAAAGCATAACGTTGCTATAAAGCATAGCGTTTGAACTGGACTATTTTTTTAGGTTTTTCTGGATTCATATGCGAATAAAATACTAATAAAGGGAGTAGGTACTTAAAATAAATTTCTATTTCTATAATTTAAATATTTTCTAAAATAGAATTTTTATTAGCGAAATGTCATTCTCAAATTTTGAAATTTTCTACCATAATTATTTTCAGCAAGAATAATAACAATTATGCCTCGAAAGCGTAAGTCGAATCTAAGCAAAAGTTCTAATAAAGCTCGAGCTATGAAAGTTGCAAGACTTGAAGAGACATTTCCACAAGCTTAAGTGCGAAAACTTAAACATGCGTTGTTTCAGGCAGCACACAGAGCTGCTGAGTCAACAGAACAATCCCAAGCTCGCCGTCAACAGCATGCTGAATATCTATCATCTCAACGGGCTGCTGAGACACCAGAACAGTCCCAAGCTCGCCGTCAACAGCTCCATGATCATCAAAATCAGTTTAGCGGTTCTTGACTTTGTTTTATATATTAATTTTTTTTTTAAATGAGCTCCATATAGGAGACGATGAGGAAAATAATTTTTTATCTAATGTCATCTTTGTTGATGATGTGTGGGGGGTTTTTTTAAGGAAAGGGAGGAGAGTTCTTAGAAGGAAAGGATTTTAAGGGGTGGGAAGGAATCTGATGTTCAATATTTACCAGTCAACCACCTCCAAGACCTAGACAAACCTCACCCCGTGAACCCGGGCACCCCTGCTAAATCACCAAAGTAGCGAATCACTTGGGGTGACCTATGGCAGAGGTGTTGGTTATCCAATAAAGGTTCCCGGGGCGGCGGTACCCATTCACGCCTCCCAAATTTGGATTAATATCGCAGTTTCAATAAGTTAGTACTTCGATTCAGATGTTCAATATTTTATTTGTATGCAAACATTAAAAAAAAAGTTAAATTAAATTAAAATAAAACAAGTTGGTACGAGAATTTTATTTGTCTTATAGATATTTGTTGTTTATATTATGTGATTTTTTTTAAAAAGAGAAAATTGGAGGAATGGGAAATGACATAGGCTACTTTTTATCACGGAAAAAAAAATTCATTAACGTGGGAAAATTCTTTATACAGTAATTTCCCACTTATACCATGCGAGCGAAGCCGCGGGTAAAAGCTGGTGTATAATAAATGCTTCTTATAGTAGAGAAAATACGAGAAATTCCAATATTCAATTCAGGCAGTGGGCAGCAGGCAGCGGGCAGCTGGCAAGCGGGAGGTGTGGATTTTATAAAGGTTGGGTAATGGCGTTGTGTTTCGTTAGCCACAGCAACGTGTGGCTGGGTCTGCTAGTCTATAAATAAAAATGATTCGCCGAAATGTACGTACGCGCATAACTTCCCAACGACATGACAGCTCGAAATTGGATAATTCTATTTTTTTTTGTGTTCGGTATTGTCAGGACCAGGTTTGTACAAAACTACTGGTGAGCTCTGGCATTATGAAATTTGTATAAAAAGATTGCAATATGTGGCACGCGAGCTGTTTGAAAACTGAACGTACCGAGAATAAATGTATGGAATGCGGGAGGGGGGAGAGGAACTCGGATAGGGGATTAGCAGGAGGGGAGGGGGAGGGGAATCAGGGAGGGTGAGAAGAACCTGGGATTTCGATTTTTGTATTTGAAATATACTTTAGAATTTAAAAATTGCTATATTTCAAGCTTCTTTTTTTTTTTCTTCAAACTCCACACAGGAGGCCCCGAGGAAAATAATTTCCATCAGGACCTATGTCATCTTTAAAGATGCTGTGTGGAGGGTAGTTGAGCGTTGTAATCTGTATATTTTAATTATTGCGTTCTTTGCAAAGTGTTCATGATGGCGGGCTCTCACTTTCCAGCCGCCTTCGTGTGATTTTGGTTTGGAAACCGGCTAAAGCCTCGCGCTTGACCAAAATCAACACAGATGTCACCCGCTTGCAGTTTTTGGAGATAAAATGATTCAATGCGACAATATGTTACATTGGTATAATGACACAATGTGTTTCTGTGAATTTTAAGTTAAGTTCAGTGTAAATTGGGATCCCGATGTGTATGATTGATATCAGACTTATGTGCTTTACTAAATTATATACGATTGATTCACGTGAAAGGACTAGCTGTGAAGGCCTTCCATCTGCAGAAAGCAGCCAGAGAAATAAGGTCAGTGTTCTTTTGTTGCCATTGAGTTCCTGTCGGATTCATCATTTTTGTAATTTTAGGTTAACGCAAGATAAATTCACATTCTTTTTTTCTTTCAAAGGATTCTGGGCTATTTATACGTCCATAATTAATAAGTTAGAAGCTCAGCCAGAGGGTCTTTTTGAGGAAAGGAAGGAGTGAACATGGGTCTTGAAGAGACCCATGTTGTAGGAGGGAGGAAACACAGAGGCCGGCAAATCGTTCCACAGCCGAGCTGTTGAACTCAAGAACGAGTCGTAGAAACGACCCGTTCTCCTGTGACTAATATCAACCGTGTACAAATGTTGGGCGCGTGTTTGGCGTGTTTCCCGACTATGCACCGGTGCCGAGGGGGATCAATGACGCTAGTTCCTCGGAGCATCTTCCAATGTAATACCGGAAGAACAAGGACAGCATTCCCACCTGACCCCTGTGCTCTAAATATTGCAATTCGTCTGTTAAGATGTGAGAATCTATCAAAAGGACCCCACGTTTCAGCACAGAGTTAAGGGTTTATTTAGGTATTTTGGAGCTCCAGACCAGAGGTGGCTGCCAAATTCAAGCGTGGGGTGCACTTGCGATTTGTACAAGGTTAGAGCAGTTGCGTATTATTAAAGTATCTGCGGGCCCTGTATAGTATGCCCAGTTTCTGAGAGGCTAAGTTAACTCTGGTTTCGATGGAGCCCCCATACCTGAGCTAGTCACTCAGAGTTACACCAAGCATTTCGATGGAGGTCCTGTTTGGAAGATTGCTTCCGTTGAAGGAGACTAGATTATCATTTCGATTCCTTTTAGACGTTATTAGACATGACTAATTGACTAAGTCTTTGAAACATTAAATTCGACGAGGTTATTCTTATCCCAAGAGAAAACACTCTCAGTATAGAGGTAATGGTCCATTCTTTGCTTCAAAGCCCTCCGAGCTATTGGGGTTTGTGTGCTCTTTGGAGGCTTGTCAAACAAGAAACTATCATGGACTGTACTGTCATCCGCGTAACAATGAATCGGTGCACATGACAAGAGGTTGTTGATGTTCAACAGAAACAAAGTCGGAGACAGAACCGATCCCTGTGGGACGCCAGCATTTATCGAATGCGAGGAAGAGGTGAAACCGTCAGCAACCGCCTGAATCGACCTATATATATGCGTATTCCACGCACACAAGGATGCGGGAAGTCCGTAAGAACGCAGTTTGTTGACAAGCGCTCGATGTCAAACCCGGTCAAAGGCCTTGGAAATGTCCAGTGCAACCGTTTGGGTGTCACCAAAACATTCCAGGCACCGTCCCGCACGAGCGGTTCCGCCAGAAACCGTATCGACGGTCGTTAATAATTTTGTTCTTCTCGAGGTATGTGAGCAGTTTGTCATTGATCACACGTTCCATCACTTTTGACAGAACAGATGTGATCGCTAGGGGCGATAGTTGGCTGGGTTGGAGCGGTCACCCTTCTTTGGGATGGGGTGAATGATCGCTTTTTTCCAACCAGAGGGCACAGAGCAAGACTTCAGGGACATTTTGAAAAGCTTCGTCGAAATTGGAACTATTTCTACAGCGCACCTCTGCAATACCAGGGCAGGTATTCCGTCAGGCCCGCTAGCTTTATTAACAGGTAAGACTTGGAGTACATCCCGATGCCGGATACTCAACTTTTTCATATGAAAACTGTAATGTGGAACCGACGGCGGGGTAGCACCTTGGTCATCGAGGGTCGAGTTTTCCGCGAACATTTTGCCTAATAAGTTAGCCTTTTTGGCGGCGGTATTTGCTAGAGAGCCGTCAGGTCTGGTAAGAGGTGGCAGACTGGGTTTGCAGAAATTGCGACCTATTAAGCCCGCAAGCGACCAGAACGCTCTGCTGCCGTGCGGGCAGGCAGCCAGGTTTCATACATACATTTGATTTTCCTAGAATTGGGTTATGTTTCAGATGAGAAATTAATAATAAGCAATATTTGTGATATTTTAATGCAATCCCCGCCCTCTCCCACTGCCGGATATTGCGGTTGTCGCGCCCACAAATTATAATAACATTTGTTATTGCATGCATTTGAGTTTATTCCGACCACCGAACAGAAAAACCATAGAAACGGATTTTGAATTAACCTGATATCACCAAATAAAAACTAGACCAGTGGTTCTTAACCTTGTTGGAGGTACTGATCCCCACCAGTTTCATATATATGCGCATTCACCGAACCCTCCTTAATTGGAAATTATACTGAATGATATTTATGAGTCGGGGGTTGTCTTGACCTCCACCGAACCCGCGAGACTGACTCACCGAGCCCCTGGGGTTCAATCGAACCCAGGTTAAGAACCACTGATCTAGACCTTTCCATACCTAGGCCAACACTAATAACTTATAACACTGATGGCCTCCAGAGTCGAGGTGTAAGGCTTTCGACTAGTGATGCGGAGGTCGCGGGTTCAAATTCTGGCGTGTGCAAGTAAATTTTGATTGGTTGATTTGTATTATTTCACAATTTAATCATATAAAAATAATATAAGGCACGTTCCAGAGTGGAAAGTGCTCTCAGTCTAGCCCTGGTGTAAGACCACCTGATTTGGTAGTTTCATGGTAATAAGTTCTGAATCCAAATACTTCCCCCCTTCATCTTTCTCATCTCCTTCCTCTTTCCAATATCCTTCCCCTTCCCATTACCTCCAGCCTCAAAACATACCCCGAATGGGGAAGCCATAGTCTTACAGGCTCCAGGTGGTAGGGACTCTTGTGAGGGATTCAAATAAAAATATCGTTCATTTTCAATGAATTGTCATGCAATTTTAACACCCCTTTGAAAAGTTATTAAAGTTACTAAAAAATAAATTGAAAAATTGCGCATAAAAATAACCTATTTAACCAATTTACTTTTGATGAATTTTCATAGGAGGTGTTAAAGTTGTTTAATTTTTAATTGTCTGATCACCAAAAATAGCCACCATATTGATTTTCTGTCCAGGAAAGAATTAAGAATTTTGTAATTTTATATCACCGGTAGTAAAATAATATTTGTTATACAGGCACACGGACACGCCAACGACACCCTTTCATCAGGCCATCAGATCTCTCCAGTGCCAGTGGTCCGTTCCGACCGAGCACCACGCACTACGCACCACGCAGCGCGCAGGTTCGAGCTGTGGTTTCTAAATACTATTAGAGGTTGTTAATTTTATGATTAACATTTTGATTGTATTTTGAAATTAATTAATGTTGCGGTTTTAAAATAATATTCATTTACAGATATTATATTATTATGTAGACTTAGGTTTACCTTTATCTTTATTATCTAATAATAAGTATTGTTAATTTATAATTACCACCACCACAATGTAAAGTAGGTATTTACCACAATATATTATTAACCATTGAGTTTTGTTAAACTAACTGCACCCCTGACTTACCGATTGTCCAGTTGATTAGTCAGACATCTCCAAATACTAAGTTTAGAGATAATGAAGAAACCAATATTTGAAAACTAACTAATTAACCATCACGCCATTTCCCCGCAGGGGTAGGTCTCATACATGCTCTTATATTATTCTGACTCTTGACATGGCCCGACTCAAGTATGTATGAGACGATGTATGAATGTGAATGAGGCAAAGAGTGTGTGCCAAAACCGAGTTGTTTGGCCGTCCGTCCTCTCTGCCTACGAAACGGCGTGGTAGTTAGTTAGTAAAAATAAGATAATTAACATCTGGGTTGTTTTAAAGATAGGAGTCATGAATTGGTTTACATATCTTATTAGTTGGTAGTATTCCCACTTTCCTCGACATTTCTTCTTAACACATTTTCAAAATAAGAAATTTGATATAACTTCGATATTTGATACCGTAAACAGTTTGTTTGTTATGCCGTGCTATGTTGTGTTGCGCAACCAGCATTAGTGGTTGCACTTGAATCTAACAGTGTTCTCAGGTATCTCTTTATAGTGTCACATTGTGTGACGCGACTACACGTCGTACATACACGTACATTCTTTGTTTGCATCCTTTCAATTAACCCTTCGAATAACAAGAACATAATATCCATTCACTTTTTCCAGTCAAGGTTGGCGCGCAAAATCATTGAAAATGTACCTTTATATTTGACTAGCTGGGTTACCCGGCTTCGCTCAGGACAACATTCGAGAGTGTTCTGGAATGTTCCACACTGATGTTCCCGATTCCCTATTCCCGAAAATTCCACGACATACTCTGCCACTCCTACCAGAATTTTCTAGAGCTCTATGGAACCTTATAGAACTTTCCGGAAGATTGTTCTTGAAATATCAAGAATGCGAAACTTCCACCCCTTATATCTTTAAAAGCATGCCCTTTGGGTAAAAACGGTTACCCTTATTCCCTAGGGGGGATAGAGATCTACCACACCATATAACTCCCTTGATCGTACTGGGACTCGTTTCTGAGTTTTTACGGTCCGCACGTTTTTTTTACTTTCTTTTATTATAGCTGTTCCCCGGCATGCGTTGCAATACCATATTCAAATAAATAAAATGTTACTCCTTGCATGTCCTTTCCCGTGTGTTCCCCTCCAGTGTTCCACTTCCACCTTCCCCGCCACCGCTCTCCCGCTCCCCCGTCCCGCCAACCCCCCTGGCACTGCATTTCTTGACTCCTCTCCCGCCCGGCCCGTAGCCGAAACTTTTTTCTAATACTAACAATTTTAAACTCGTGATATCTTTCTAGTTAAATATCCGAATTGAAAAATTCAAAAAGTTAAATAAAGATATTGAAGTTGTCTTGAATATGAAGTTATTTATTTTGATAAGGATTAAGACCAAGATAAAAATAAAGAGCCTTTTCAGCGGCGAAATTTATATTAATTTTTTAAAATAAAAGAATACTTATTGTGGCATAACCATAATAGTTAGACATATGCTGTAGCGGCTTTTTTTGTAAATAATGATGTGTTCTATAAAGTCGTAGTACATTATTTTATTCTATCATCAATAGTTTTCGCAGCGCACGCGATTTTAAGAATATTTTAGGTAATTTTTTTACACCCTGGGTTACATTATTGAAGTTTTAGTAAGGATGTCTATTTTTTTTTTTAAATATAATATAGCCTATGTCACCCAGGGATAGTGTAGCTTCTCAACAGCGAAAGAATTTTTCAAATCGGTTCAGTAGTTTCGGAGCCTATTCGATGCAAACAAACACACAAACAAACAAACAAATATTACCTCTTTATATAGTGTAGTAGATTGAGATTTGATTTGACATTGAAAATGTACCTTTATATTTGATATTTTGTATCCCTTTTGAAAAAAAAATGGTTCTCAAATCTATATAAAATAATCTTTCCGATGTGTGTATTAGAAATTAATAAGTTTGTTTCCAAATATTAACATTTTGAAATTGAAAATGTAAATAAGGAACTCCAGTGAAAAATATTATGGCTTTAAAAAAATATGTTCAAATAGAAATATATACCAATAAACGCTGATTCTGAATATACAAGTTTTTTTAAAATAATATTAAACGTATAGTTTAAAAAAAATATTAAAAAGTGCATAATTAATATTCTAGTTAAAAAACAGCGTCAAGTTGGTATGCCGTGTAATGCTGTGTGGTGACGTCACGATGGAAGATTCACCTGGTGATGACATTTTCAAGTTGTATTAAAGTGTATAGGGCAAGCCGTTCAAACACAACATTTTGTGTTTTTTATTTGGTTTATTTTCATATTGTTAATAGAGATTTAGACATAATATTTTGTTGTGCTTATTGAAACATTATTTATGCCTTCGCAATTAAAATTATGACGGAAAAGGGCTATATTTGCGGACAATATGACATTCCCTGAATAATGTTTTTCAAACGGACTATGTTAGTGCTGGAATAAAAAACTTCTAAGTACATAAATCATATTATTAATTGTTTTTGAAAGTCGTAGTAAGCTGTAAAAAAAGATTTTTGATAATCTACAGTAACTGTATATGGCATATTTGAGGTTAAAGTCGTGTCAATTTTGACATTTTGTTTACCTACCATAAAATCGATCGTATTTTCGAATTGGTTTATTATCAAGGGCTTTTTATACAAGTCTTGATCAGTGTATTATAAATACCAGTGTTTTTGTATGTGTTATACATAATACAATGTATTATGTTAAAGCTACAGTCACACCTGAACACAAAATTCGACGGCTTACGATGTCATTTGTATTTGCAATGAAAAAGATGATTAATTTTTATTGTATTGCACTTTGGTACAATACAATAACAGTAGCGATGAGATGTTGATATTTTACCTAATGTTTTTCTATATAAAAAGCAGTTAATCTTGAATAAAAAACGCCTCGAATTTTCACACCTAAAGTCATTCGTCAATCGATTTTTAAATATAAAATGAGTAAAATGGCAGCACCTGTTGAAAGTGAATAAAACTATCGATGACGTGATGACGTCACACGATGAACCATAGATATGGTGGTTTTCGAAGGATCTTGAAAAATCAAAACTTTGAACATTATTTAAAATACATATTTAAACTAACTCTAAAAATAAATAAAAATATGCAGTTATTTTAGTTAGAAGGTAATAATTCATTAAAAAAAAAATTGGAATAGAGTTCTCTATTGACTTAAAAAATACGTACCCGCGGATTCACAGAAAAAGTGCGTAAAATAAAAGAAACAGAATCATTATATTTTAAATACAGATTCAATTTTTTAAGAAAATTTGTAGTAAAACTGTCACTTCATTTTTTATTATATTCATAAAATTTTACTTTAAATTAAATATTAAACTTTGTTGTTTTGGTTGGGGGTACAAAAAGATTTATCTTATTGTAAGATGATCGTGTTTGTAAAATATCTGAACAGCATAGTTCGTATATTCCTAAAGCAATGAGTTGCATTTCTTCTTTCGCTTTCCAATATAAAAGAAATCACAAATATTCGCTTGACAGGAAAAGAGATATCTAACTTTTAATGATACACGGTCACTCTGGGACAATTTGGGTCTCCTGTTATTATAACGGCATACGATATTTGGGACAATTTAGTCTCCTGTGATTAAACGGGTTAAATGATTACCAAATAAAGTGTGTTGATGGCTGTAAGATACAAAATAACGCACTCGATAATACTGTACGTGATTTTATCTGCATTGTACGGAAATGTTAAATTGCATTCTATCGTAAACAAGAGATAATATTAAGATGGATTAATGTAGGGGTATATAATTTTCACAAAGGCGCGATGTGCTTCTCTATTCATTAAGATGAATCCTAAGAAACGCAACGCATTATCGAGGCTTTGTGTATAATGCCCGATTGACGAACATACTATCGGGTCACAATCACTGGGAATCTAGGATGGATGAAGCCTTGCCTTATTATTCCTTTTTGCCTCAAGTTTGTTTATGATGATTCTCATCCGTGAATCACAATTAATTATAATGGACGGCACGGAATCACGAAAAGACACTCAACAAGGGTGATGTCCAATACAATCTTATTATGAAAAAAAAATTAGATTAATTAATTAATGAATCTTAGTTAGATCATAAGATTAAGAGAGAATATAACTCGCGTGTTTAATAACCTTCCATATCACTGACGTATGTAGTCTTATTTTTTCTCATGTAAGGATTTGAGGGAAAGAGAGAAACAAAGGAGATGGAAATATTTTGAACAGGACCTTGGGATGTGGAGTAGTTTCAAAACAGTTTCAATATTAAACATTATAAATTCTCAAATTTAGCAAAAATCTGGAAAAAAATGTATGATACACTTTGAAGAACTACCTACTAGACCTTTTCAATATAAACATTTTAAAATAAAGCGTTTCAGGTAATACCAAACCTCAAACCAACCTAAAACAAAGGCACCCTTCGTGTACAAATATTGGTAGCGGAGGGGTCGGCTGGGGTTGTGATCTGAGGGTTGAGAGCTGAGAGCTGAGAGCGCGAGACCGAGAGCTGAGAGCTGAAGAACGCGGGCTGAAGGTTGTATGTTGAGAGTTGACAGTCGACAGCTGAGAGCTGCGGGTTAGGAGCCGCGAGCAGATGTTTCGGAAAAACGGGAAAACAAAATACGGACGCAGCTGAGCGGCGGAGGCAGGTTTCATGATATTTTCTCATTAACTGTTACCCGAGGGCAGAGGGCAGAGGTAGCGCAGGAGTACAGGAGTAGAGGAGCGCTGGAGCACAAGAGCGAGGCAAAGCATTGAAACAATCGGGTTCCCGGTCCGCCGCGGGCATGAAAGGGGACCTCTACAAAAGGGCATTACATCGGGTTCTTGTTCAGGATTCAATTATAAAAAAAGATTTATGGTAGGTACCCACTTAATCATGATAATAATAAAAGATGGATTATTTTTACATTAACTCCATAACATTTCTGACACTGGATTTTCGATCAATTTAATAGTGTTCACTTGGTTCATGCAAATCGCATGTATTGTTTGATATGTTGTCAACCAGATTGAAAAATGTGTTAAAAAGTTTTGAGGATAATTCAACATACAACATCCGTCAATTTTATGAATTTCTTTAAAAGCATTTGGTAAGGAATTCTTAACAAATATATTTACAGAAAAAAAAGTTTTTTTTTTAAGTGTCCTGTAGCCGCCTTGTTTAAGATTTGATCAAGGAACAAAGAGTCGCTTGGAGGCCCCCCGAGACCAGGAGCCCGGGGCTTACCGCCCATTCCGCCTCCCCTCCCATTAGTCCGCCTCTGTCTACAGGATTTAGATGCGAAAGAATGAGATAGACCAATCGGTCTCCTATTTGTGCGGCGCTTCGTAGCCTTCCGGCTTAAACTAACGCGTGTGAATTGCACACTCTGATTTTTTCATTTTAAATCCTTATAGGAGACCCCGAGGAAGCTGGGTGACCGGTATTTTTGAGGACAGGATGCAGAGATCATGGAACTTAAAGAGACCCATGTTTTAGGATGCAGGAATCATAGAAGCCAACAAATCGTTCCAGAGCCGAACGACCCGTTCTCATGTGCCAAATGTTGGGCGCACGTTTCCCGATAATGCATAACTATGATTACTTCTATAACGAGGTTTTCTTGAAAAAATCACCCAAAGGACCGTTAAATCCTCAGGGAAAATATATTCTTGGACCTGAGGAAGCAACGACCGAAACCCGTCGGCGTTAATATAAGTGTAGAATAATGATTCACACAAAGTAATATTATTTCATTTCTTTTTAATGGATAACCGCAATGTTACATATAGCTACATTCAAAAGTATTTTACAAACAACTAGTATCAAATAACAACCTCAGTCTCGATTAAAAACATACCCTGGGAAAAACTAGATTGCGTGTTCAATACGAATATGTTTTCCGAGCAGACATAAAGGGTTTATATTGCAAAATAAAATATTGGTCGTGTATAGTGTAGTGTTCACTGTAGAGTAGTGTAATCCAAAATCCTTAACAAGAGGTTTCAAAATGTATCAACTGCATTCAAAATATTATTTTTTATTCAGCGGGAAACTGAAAGCTCTGTAAAACCCGCCGCGGCCGGACCTTCGAACTGGTGGTGTGGAATTATCTATGTAATATTGTATATATTGTCATCAAGTTTATTTTGTGGAATTCCATTTTCATTTTATTTTTTATTATATACTAGCTGGTACCCGGCTTGCGTTGCTATGCAATTTAATAAAGAAATTGTTTCTCCCTTCGTGTCCTTTCCCATTTGTCCCGTTCCCCTACCACCTCCGCTTCCTCTCCCGCGTCCCATTACTCTCTCGCGTTCCCACTCCGCCTTCTCTACATTCCCTCTATCCACTCAGCTCCCCACCTTCCCTCGTTCCGCGAACCCCCCTCCCGAGTTCTCCTCCCCCCTCCCAGGTTCGCCTCCCTGGTTCCCCTCCCTGGTTCCCTTCCCCTCCCGCGAACCCTCTAGATACCCGAGTTTAGTACACACGTTGTAGAAATGAAACCTTCAGAAAACTAAACTTCCAGAGAATGAGAGGAATGCAGAGTCTAGGACTAGGATAATTGTAGGCTATATTTATTATAATATACCTAGTTACAAAGTTCAAAAAATATTTTACATTTTATTCTAGGAAGCACCGCACAGTGGGGGATGATAGGCTACGAAACGCCGTACAAAGATTATTATTTATCTCGCAGGCTAAATCCTATAGATGTATGTGTTTATCTCTTTTTAGTGTCACTGGTTTCCGCTTTATTGAGTTTCAAATCACAACGGTGCTCAAGAACTTTTCACTTCAAAAAGTTTAATGATGGGTCATTTAAAAATATTTTTGAAGTAAGACTTCTTTACGCACGCTTGACTTGGGGATTAAGCTGGTGAATGCGTGACGTGATCGTTACGAAAAATGTGAACGGGCGAGGCAAACGGAAGTTGAGAGGGAGATATAAGTTAGTGAAGATAGATAGAGAGAGAGTTACGTTTCGTATATTATTACTGTAGGAGCAAGAGAGAGAGATGCGAGCACACCTTTTCTTTCATATCCAGTTACGTTTCGTATATCTAAAACACAGTGCAGGCCTATTGTCTGTATCACACTGTAGGAGCAAGAGAGAGCAGTGCGCGCGCACTTTTTCTTTCTCTCTTCTTTTATAAGTGAGTGAAGTTTTACTTCAATCGTTCGTTTTTTTCTTTATTTATAATGATTAAATTCGTTTACGCCCTTTCCAATTTCTGGACTTCCAATTTGTCCAAATAAACAACATTAAAATTACAATGTAGTAACTATTAATTTGGAATACAGGTGGAATTAAGTAACTACATTGTAAATTTAATTGTGTTCATTTGGAGCCATAAAATAAGTTGCTGTGTTGGAAAAAATATTATTTCCATTATCAAATATTATTTTCTGGGTACTAAATATTCCACAAAATAACACCGGGACTGATGTTTTGAAACATCCTAGAGCAGGGTTTCCCAAACTTTTTCTGCAATGGAACACTTTGCTAACCCGTAAATTTTAACGGAACACTTGCTTTATTTTTTAGGTTGGGTAATTCCTAATAGTAAAATTAAAAAAAAAATGTTATTAAATACATTATTTATTTAATAAATAAACAAAATATAATTATAAACGACAACAAAAATGGAAGACAAAACCAAAAAAATGGAATGATTAAAGCACCTAGTGATATTTTGTTGTTAGTTTTTGGGGTGTTATGCCGTGTTGCGCTACCTCCTTCTATAGCCGACGTTTCGGACAGCGTTGCAGTGTCCATCTTCAGGGCAGATCCAGATGATGGACACTGCATCTAAAAACTTATCTGACCTAGTGATATTGATGATTTTAAGTCTGCGAATTTCTCATTTTCTTGATATCAGGCACAATATTGATAAGTTGGATTTTAATCCAATCCAATCAATAAGTGTGGAGCCTGTTCCTGCACTTTGATTTGGTTGCAACATAATTAGAAAATCCCGCTTCGCATAAATAGGTTGCAGAAAACGCAAGTAAAACAATAATAGCTTATTTTGCTGACAAATTCGCCCAGAAATCATTTAAAAGCTGATCTTTTAATTTTTGTTTTAAGTCAGAGTCACTAATTTATTAAACCAATTAGAATTTTTATGTCTCAAATGCACTTAAGCCTAGGTACTGGTTTAACTAACACGGAACATGGATTCCGAACCTAGGAATCGTCCTTACTAGCTTTCGGAAAATATTGAAAAGAATCGTTTTCATGTTATGCTTAATTTATTTATTTATATTTGGGAAAGTTGACAGCAAATCATAAATTACAAAATAATACAATTATAAAATGGTTAATTATGCCAATTATAAACTTTCCACAGATAATAATAGTAAATTTAAATTTATGTGTGACATTATAAAGGTGTTAACTTAATTAGTTCATTTTTAATTACATTATGTGAAAGGGGGGAGGAGAAATATGGGATAAGGATTAAAAGGCTAAGGACGCGAATATATAGGGGGAGGGGTAGATTGAACTTCCTAGTTTGAGTCATGTTGCTTAGTGAGATTTTGTTTTATGTCATGTAAGGTCGAGTTAAAAATGTCAATGTGGTAATAATTTAAGTTGAATGAATGTGTGGATCTGTAGATAAATGAGTTATGTTTGGAGTTAGTCTTGCAAAGAGGAAGATTAAAAGTAAGCGACTGGTTATGCAGGGGTTCTAAAAATTCTTTGGAAACCTCTTCATCTGCTTAAAAATTCAATTCGTTAGTACATTCCTGTAAGGCAGGAAAATAATAAAAATTATTAAATTTAACACATGAAATCAAAAATTGTAGGTAATTTTTTTATCAAATGATGCAATTTTATCTCTCGTAAAAAATTGTATAAAAATTGTAATACTTTTTCCTTGGAATGATTAGTTAACTTCGTTGCACTTGGATCTATCTGTCACTATCTGCCAGATATGCAAGTTTTATCAACCATGAAGGATTTAGTAAAACTTCAACAAAATTTTATCCTCAATTGTTTTGGGCATTCAACAAGACCAATAACTCACTCCGAAGTGCCTAAAGTCTTAATAGTGCTTTTGATCTGGATATCTCAGAAATGTACCTGAAAACTAAAATCTTTCCTTAGCGCTAAAATTATTTTTCAAACGTTGTTTCTACAAATTTATGATTATGGCTTGTATTACTAATCTTTGATTTCCAAATGTAGATATACACTTATATAAGTTTGTGTTCTCCTTTAGAAGTTCGACTTTTCATTGATAACGATTATTTTCAACAAACTAACATCACTTGATTTTTTCACCAACATTTACGGCACCATGCGCGTTTATAGTTCGAATAATTGCTATCAAGGATAGTAAGATACATAGATAGATTTATATATTATTTTATTTACAGGTAAATTCCATTTCGAAAAAAAATATGGTTGTGTTCCTTGGGAATAGAAATTTCGCGAAAGACGTGCAGATCCGTTATCACGTTGTTATTGTTTCCACATCACACAGATGTTCGTATTATTGACTCTTATCACAGTATTACACACCACGATAAAATAAATCATAATTTTTTTTAGAATGTAAAATGAAGATTTACTGCGATAACAGCACAAACTCTTTCAACTTCCATAAAGCTTAGAAGAAAGCCTGGAAGAAAATGTGTCTAGTACCTTACTTAAGAACTATTGTGAAATTTTTATACAAATTATATTTTTTTGAGAATAATATCAATATGTGATTAAATATAAATGTATATTTTATATTTAATGAAATTCTTCCGACAAATTCTCGCGGAACCCCTAACCAGGTTCAGCGGAACCCTGGTGTTCCGCAGAACACAGTTTGGGAAACCCTGTGACCTACAGTGACCCAGAAAACATCAATATTTTGTGAAATTCATTACAATTATTTGTGCATTATAATTGATTTGGTGGTTAATGAGTAATCTGAGTATTGTACCAGCTATAGGGTACACGCCTACATATAACTGAATAAGCAATTAAAATTTCGATTATGCGGAAAAGTGTGATTCAAGTGGATATATGCAAGAATAAAATGTGTATATAACAGTGAAATTAAAAGAATTTAAAATAACAACAACACCAACAAATATACAGAGACAATATAGTTTGAGTTAAGTGAAAACAATAGATTCAAGATATTTAGTAAAGTACTGAGAGCATTCGCTAAAATATTTACGGAACCTTACCACTACTACTATTAATCTACGGGGGAGTTCGATGACATATATTGTTGGGAAAAGTTTATGTTCATTCTTTGGAAAGAATATGGAAAGTTTTAAGGTTTCTTAGTAGACGGTGATTGATTTTGATTATGATGGACAAGAGCGTAGATTTTGATTATGCATAATTTAAAAAAAAATATCACAGTGTGTAATTCACATTCACGTAGAAGTGGAATCTTCAGAGAACTAAAGTAGACAAGAGTGGGGAGACTACAAAGCACTTTTTTTTATAAATGTGAACAAAGATTTTTTCCATATTTTTGTCATCAAATTCCAGTTCACCTTTTCCTATACATTTGGTCATCTTATCAGTATTTGTGATGTTGCTTTCTTTTTGTGGTTTTCTTTTGCCTGTTCATTTTGGAGTGGTTTGAAGATGGTGTATTGATTTTACAAAAATAAAAATATTATTTTTTTTTGCATTTCGTAGGGTTTGATCCTTCGTTCATTAAATAGCTGCAGAGGTTCTGTTTACCGCTACTCTAAAGAAGGCTTGCGTGGGACTGTGGATTTATCGTATTATATTAGGACCGAGTACCCGTGAATAAATACCTGTCTCAGGCAGTCTAAAAGTCTACCTATCGCAGGCTAAATCCTATAGATGAATGTTTTTGTCTTTTTTTTTGTGTCGCTCATTTCCGCTTCATCGAGTTTCAAATCACAATGGTGCTAAAGAAGTTTTCATTTCAATAAATTTGATGTTATTTTTATCAGTGGTTTTTATCATTTAATATTACATGATCTCACTGTCATAATGTGGACGATCAACATGAAAAACTGATACTTTACTTCGCTTGAAGTGTCTTTAGCTTTGTTTGGTTACAAGATCTGCAACTCACGCAAATCTTAAAATTGTTACCAACGCTAATCTGTCACCATTATCGTAAAATGTACACATAGCTAAAATAACAAAAAAGAATATAAAATGGCCTATCTCGAACCAGGATGTTCCTAATGAGACAGACACAGTAAAAAATGGGAACATTTCTTATACAAGGTGTCTGGAAACTCGTAGCGCAAGCGGAAAAACCGATGAATATAGATCACATTGGGAACCACAAAAAATTTTTTTTTTGATCTGAATTTTTCGATTTTGTTTAAAACCTTCTTCGATATTTTTTGGTATATGAAGGGTTAAAAAAGGGGCTCAATGTCTGGAAAGGCTACGGTGAAACATTTTCCTGCTGGGGGATGTGGGCCTATAAAATACCGTGAAACGCCATCTTGCAATAACATCAGCAACATTGCCAGTAAGTCCTACTCCTTAGCGTATATACTCCATAGCATCATGTCAATCATATAAATTGCTTAATGCGAATACTACTTACATACATACATATACACATATTCACACACACACACACACCCTCTCACATACACACCCTCACCCTCTCACACACACACACACACACATACACCCTCCCACTACACACATTAACCGGTAATTACTTAATATGCACACCATAAATAGGACACTACAATGAAACATATAATAGGTACCCACCATGATTTTTTTTTATTAATTGTAAATTTTCACCAATGGATAATATAATGTACTGTGTGTTTCTGTTTATAAATAAAATAAAATGACAATATCAGCTTAAAAACTAAGGCAGAGAATGCTAAAATGTTATGTGTGGTCGGTCTTGCTGTAAGCTTGTGAAACATGGACCTTGAAAATAAATACCATGAACAGGTTAGAGGCTTTCGAAGTGTGGCTTCACCGGAGAATGCTCAAGGTCCCATGGACCGACATGATCACCAATACAGAAATTATCAGGCGGGCTAGAGCAGATAGAGAACTGCTTACATTTATAAAAATCAAGAAAATTTAATATCTGGGTCATATACTTCGAGGGGAGAAGTATTACTTGCTCCATTTAATATTGAAAGGCAAGGTAGAGGGTCGCCGAGGGCCTGGTAGGAGATAAATGTCTTGGCTGCAAAATATACGAGAGTGGACCGACATTAGAAGTGTGGAGTAGCTATTCCGGGCAGCGCAAAACAGAGAGACCTTTTCAAGAGTGATCGCCAACGTCGGAGGGACCTGATAGGGCACAAAAAGAAGAAGAAAGGGTTAAAACAAACTTATGGAGTTGGGCCTTCAACTCCGAAACTTTGTTTGACGCATTTCAAAATACAGTAAATAGGAAACCATTGTTAAATGTGTTTATAAGCACAGTGAATAGAATATGTATCTTATAAGATACCATAGTCCCGGACATTGTTACTCTTGCTCGGAATTCGAAGATATCGATGCTCAGTAGAAAATAAACTGTGGCGAGCGTCAGCGTATACGTTGAATAGCCTTTTAATTTATTTTATTTTACAAGCAACACAAAATCCCCGCGCTGATAACAATGTTATCTTCATCAATGATGATGATAACATTGTTATCGAAACATGTAGATATTTTTTATAAAATAGTGGTTTAAACAAAGTGATCTGTTATTCATTATACAGTTTATAATATTCTTAATTTAATACACACCGACCATCCTTTTGGCAATGTGATTGGAGTCCACGTAAGTATCTACAAAGGACATTAATGGCCGCCAAAAACCTTCCAATTTAAGGTGGGAGTTTTCTTTTTTAATTGCGTTTCTTTCGAAGACATAACTTATTTTCGTTGAGAAAAATTTGTTACATTTTATTTTTATTCTTTAAAGTGTGTTAATTCAGTTTTAATTTTACAATATTTTATCTTACGAATCTTACTAATCTGATCAATCAGTTTGATTGTAAGAAATCTCGCATTTTTTCTAATTAATTAATAAGTACTATTACTATATATATATATATAGTAAATACTAAATATAATGCTTAATATTAAAATGTAAATGTACATTTGAACTAGAAAAAACATTATTGAAAATTTCGAAACAATATGAATGTAGAATGCGCAAAAATGTTTTTGAAAATGGCGGATATAAAATGAAAATTAAGGAAAAAAATCGGCTTTCATTTTGCAATAACTTTGTCGCATAATAATAATTTTTCATAAGTCGAGGTTCATCGGCGCATAATTTTTTTTGTTTTAAATTTAAACTTTGGATGAAGTAAATCGGATGAATATTCGTTGAGCTACAATTCCAGCTAACTTGAAAAACGTGGTTTTGAGAAAAACGCATTTTAAATTTTCTCTTTTAACCGGGCCGTTTTCCGTTCCACCTGCTTGGTGCGCACCGCTCCTAACTATATTTCGAAGTCGAATTTGAAGTTATAACTTTAGGAATATATTCTTCATATATACACGAAGATTTTTAGGCAACAAAAAAGTTTAATTTTTGGATCGGCTGGACCAGACTTCCCCCTCAAATGAAGACCAAATATCAATGCGAAATAACGATAATTGAGTTCGTTCCCCTATGTATGTAATTTGGGCATAACTTTGGCAGAAAATGGGATCGGTTCCCTGCGCCTGACGTTTCCACTCTCTACTACGAACTCGATCATTGATTTACCCACTTATTCCACAAATCATTTATTATTTATGAACAACCGTAGGCTGAATAACGCACACGTATGATTGCGAAAGAGTGTGTACTCTTTGAAAAAGGTAGACTGTTTTATTTTATTTATTGATGGAATATTTGGTCCAGAATCAGATATTACAAATACCCTTGAATGAGTAAAGAACATACCTTGTTCTTTAACCTCCAAGTACATTACATCCAGATTTCTTTTAATTTTTTCTTCCACTGGATTTATGCCACCATATGGCACTATTCAAAATAGTTAGGATTGCTTTGCTGCCATTTTTGGCAAATTTTCCCTTATTTTTATTGTAGAAAGAAAAAAAAAAAAAATTCCCAGTGCTCCTTACCACCATGTCAGTTGATGCTTTGTTCCTCCAAATTTATTACTGTAACCCATTAGTCACATAATTATCTTTCGGTTTTTTCCATTACTTGCGAACTTAGGTTAATGTATTTTATGGCCGTCGATGTGTTTGTTATATTTGTATCATGTTGTCTCCCTCTATATTTTGTCTCTCTCTAAATTTTGTCTCCCTCTATATTTTGTTTTATATAAGCACACATTATGACTTATTGTTTAGTATTAATTTGTACCCTGATGATGCTTGAGTAAAGCGAAACCGGTCGGTTCAAAAAATTTATAAAACTCGTGGTTTTAAACAAAACAGTATTTTATTTTATTAAATTTCCCTTATTTGTAAGTAATTAAGTAAAAGTTTACTATTATATAATTTTTTTTTAAATATCCTACGAATATGTGATAATCGAAAAAATAGGTGGATTAATTTGCTATTTAGAACTATAATCAGTTTGTATGTCTCCATATTGAAATTCAGAGGTATGAATTTTTTAAGATGGGCGGAAAAAAACCACCAAAAAATCTCGAGCAATCGGGGGAAAAGTTATAAATTGCGCTGTCGCTCCAGTGGTTATTTTATATTCTGGTGATCCAAGACTTGGTGTCTAATTCTAGTGGCCAGTGAAAGACGTTGTTTAACTTTGATGTAAATAATCTATAACTTCTTTAGCCAAATGTTGTTAAAAAAGGGATAAGTAAATTAATATATGTTACGAAATCATTAACTCGACTAAATTTGAATCGTTCTATTAACGTTAGCGCGAATAAATCTTCCATCGCTGTACATAATTTCGTCACCTTCTAAGTTAATTTTCTTACGACATTCTTCTTAAATTCAACTACGTGATGTGAGCTGCCCGAAACGCCTTTGGAAGTACTACATTATAAGAACCCCCACCATCGCCTCCTGACCTCCCCCTCTTCCAACCGCACAATTTTTTAGTCGAATAAAAGTCGTTTATCAAACAGTCTGTATAATGGGCGTCCCCGGCCGCGTGTCGTGAGGGTGCGTGATTGATAAGTCGGGAGAGGCGAGGGCGAGACGCGCCTCAAAGGTGTCGCGGTCGTGAGGGAAATTGATTTGCAAATAGTTTCAAGGTGAAACAATTATTACCGGAATATTTTTTCAAATTCATTTTACAAACATATTTTTCATAATATGTTCCTATATAATTTCCCATACATTTCGAAGTGATGCCCATGTGTGATACTCAAAGCATCGTTCTGGTAAAAGGCCACCATTCGGTGTCGCAACGTTGCTTGAAATGGATATGAATAATTGACTAACCCTGAGAAAGAAAAAGGTAGACAATCTCTTCCTATTCGGTCTGCCACGCAGTTGACATGGAAAAATAAATTTTATTTGATTAATTTGTTTTTTTTTTATCAAAATTAATTCTTTTAAAATAATATACATAAAGTATATTTGCGGCACGTTTCAGAGTGGAAAATACTCTCAGCATCGCCCTGGTGTAAGACCACCATTCAAAATTGAAACGTTGATTGAAATGGCTTTATCCATGTTTAGTGACCAGATCTGAAAAGCCCGGTACTTCCCCCTTCCTCTTCTCCATTTCCTTCTCCTCCCCACTGCCCCAACATACCCCATAGTCTCACTGGATCCAGACGGGAGCGCTGAGACTCTTGTGAGGTACTCACATAAAAAAATTGTAGCGAAGCGCCTAGGGTAACCTATGATAGAGATGTTGGTTATCCTAGAAATAGTTACAGGGGTGGTGGTACCCATAACCGCCTCCCTAATTGAAACTACTTCCCATTGGCTACAGATGGCTTGCAGTGATCGTGGTGCGGAGGGGGAGGGGGGAGGGGGTAGGGGAAGTTTCCGAAGACAATCGGGAGGGATATATTTCGATACAAGCCCCCTCCGCCGTCAACTTCCTGCGGTGACCAGATAAAGCTGGCTTCACACAAATTAATAGTATTCCCGGGGCCGGGTTATGCCGGGGGATGTTGTGGCTACTAATCTCCCTGTTGGCAACTTCCGCCTACTTTGGTGCCCGTCTAATCAATTGTATTCATGCCAAATACTCGATACTAACTTTTCCAGCATTTACCCGCCGCACCACACAGCGTGCTTTATAACATACATAATATATAGCCTATGGTGTATACCATAAACAGTTCTATCCTAAAACATTTTCTAAAAAAACAGTTTTTAATTCAGTTTACGGTAAATTAAGAAAGTATATATTTTTTCTTTTTTTTTGTGGAGAACAGTCACTTTGGTTATAAACATGATTTATTAAATTTTTTTAACACCGACCGGTTTTGCTTAGTAATGCTTGTGTTAAGTGAAACTGGTCTGTGTTAAAACAAATAAACATGTGTGCAGTTCGCACGCGGAAGAAGTGAGACCTTCAGAAAAGTAAACTTCGAGAGAAAGAGACGAATGCAGATTATCAGGACTAGGATCATTGTAGGTTTAATTTATTATAATATTGTTACTAAGTTTAAAAATTATTTTATATTTTATTCTACGAAAAACCGCACCAAGAGGAGGCCGATAGGCTCGGAAGCATCTCACAAAGAGGACACCGAAAAAACTGCTAAATCCTGTATATGTATGTTTTGTCTCTTTTTAATAGCGCTCGTTTGAGTTTCATCGAGTTTCAAATCACAACGGTAATAAAGAAGTTTTCACTTTTAAAAAACGTGATTTTTAACAAATTAAATGTTTTATTTCATTAAACTGTAATCTACCTATTTATTTCTAAAAAATGTACCTATCTGTGGCGGGAGGCCGGTTTGGGTATGATTTCATTTCAAATCTAGAGTTTTATTGAGATTGATGACATTTTGCACACTTGACCTTTAAAACAAGAGGAAAGTCACTGTCTGCATGACATTTTGGCAATCACCCAATCCTCTTCCCCCCAAAAGCAGTTTAAAAAAAAAATTATTATGTTCAAAATTGTAGGAAAAGTAAATAAATCTGATTTCTAAAAACTCTGCGTACACCAACTCAGGGGTTTCAGATAGTAAGTTAATAAGTTAGTTTATAAAGTCTGTGCCTGCCCAAGATCTTTACATTTCGTAACACCAGAAAGTTAAATGAAATTGATCTTATGTCAAATCTTATACATTTTTTTGTTGTTTTCGACAGCGTTACAGTATCCATCATCAGGGTAGATATATAGGTTGTGGTAAAGTGTGTGTTTACAAGTAGAATGGTAATATAGTAATGGAAAATAATTAAATAATTGTTAATTGTTAAAACTAATATTGTTTTCATTTAATTAAATACTAACTTCACTCAGGAAGTTGACATGAGATTGAACTGACGTTCGAACCCACGACGGATCTTGCTTTATATACACGTAATAATGGGTAGCCCCACCCGTACAAACAAGGCTTCGAATGGTCTACAATGTTCCAGAACATTCCACAACATTCGATAGTGTTTTGTAATGATCCACAATGATCAGTTCCCGACCGTTCCAGACTATTCCCGAACATTCCAAACTTGAACGTTCTGGACTATTTTAGAAATGTTTAGAGGGTGAAATTTTCAGCACTTATATCTTCAAAAGCACGCCCCTCAAGTAAAAACGGGAACCTTCTTCATGGATGGGGGATAGAGGGCTCTCACACCATACACCCTCTTGATCGTACCGGGACTCGTTTCTTAGTTTTAGCGGGACGCACACTTTCATACACTTTTTGAAGTAAAACTTCTTTACGCACGCTTGACTTGGGGGGTAAGCTGGCGAATGCGTAACGAGAGCGTTACAAAAAGTGAGGCGAACGATTCGTATATTACTGTAGGGGCAAGAGAGAAGTGCGAGAACACATTTTCTTTCTCTCATAGCCAGTTACGTTTCACAGTACAGGTCTATTGTCTGTATCACACTGTAGGAGCAAGAGAGAGCAGTACGAACGCACATTTTCTTTCTCTCTTCCTATCATATAGATGGAGCAGAAGTTTTACTTCAGTTGTGGGGTCTAAAGCACACGAGATTTTTTTATAATAAACGAGTAAGTATATTGATTAAATTTTGGGTTTTAGTTATTAATAAATCGATTGCTGTTTACACGCGGTAGAAGCGAAACTTTATCACTACAATCTCAACCAATACTTGAAAAATGAGGTCATAATCAAAGCGGTCAATGAACGCAGACCTATCATAATTTCCGTTTCATGTCTCAACCAATGGGAACCTTGAAAAGTGAAATCATAATCAAAGCGGCCTATGAGCGCAATTTGATGTTTCACAGGTGCAGTAATGCGTCATTTCCGTTTCGTCCGAGTTCTAAATCACAGCTGGGCTAAAGAAGTTTTCTAAAAATAAAGATAAAATGAGGAGGGAGACCAAGACATGCAGTGTTTTCCATATGATTAGATCAGATTACAATGACAGGTTTCATTCTTCCCGACTAAGTGAACAGTCTGAAGTGTGAATATGATTCGTTGCTTAAAATGCATGGAATTTACATAATTGACAGCGAGGCGAATCAACGTCACTTATTGCGGGCCCATGAGCACCATTCACCATTCACCATTCACCATTGAGCGCACTGCCTTATTGTGCATTATTTCTGTGTTACTCGTATTAGTCCCTTGTGAATATCATATTAATAATTTCACTGAACTTATAAATACATCTTATTATTGCGACGATTGCAACTGACTTGTTCTTTTTAAATACATCTATGAGTAATTGATTTCATTTGAACTTTGACTAAAACTTCAAATTGTAATATTTAATCACTGAAAATAATATTATTGACTCTTTATCTAATTTTTTAATTGTCATTAAGTTTATTTTGTAGAACTCCATTTTTTTATTATATAAATTCAATAATATTATTATTTAATGTATAAAAACGGTTTACTATAAACAAGTTCTGCTTTGTACCATTTCTATTGCGTTGTTTAAATTTGATTGAAGGTTTGGTCGGTAATTATGCAATAAAATAAACCCATGACCATTCATAGGTTTAATTTATAACACAATTAATTAAATAAATCGTTTAATTGGTCGTTAAAATTGTCGGAAATTTAAACAGATCACTTCCTGGTTGTGAGTCAGATTAAACGGAGACTAAATTCACTGAAAAAACCTAAAAGAAAACCGAAAGCATATCACAGGACAAGTGAGAACAGCTGTCCGATGACGGAGTAAAAGAAAAATACAATAGTACGATAGACCGACTCTTCTCAGAAGTTCCGAGTGTCACATCAAATGAGGAAAACGAATGGTAAATGTTCCAACGCGCAATAGTGGAAACAGCGAAAGAAGCCTGTGGTATGAGGCGAGTTAAATCAAGTTCGAATAATCAGAGAGAACGCCCTGGTGGACGTGCGAAGTGTAAAACTAACAGTTAATGAAAAGAAAAATCCATGCCGAGAGTATATTGCATACCTACACTACACAATAAAACCGTAAAAAGTACATAGAAAAAAAAGGTTGCCAATAAAGTGGTCAAGGAATCCAAAAAAAGAGCCTGGGAAGAGTTTGGATCCAAATTAGAAGAAAATTATCACACGGAAAATAAGGTTTTCTGGCAAACAATACGACGACTTCGTAAGAGAAACGCAATTGTAACCAGATGTATTAAAGGTGAGGCAGGGAACCTGTTGAGGGATAAAAATGATATTCTCAGTAGATGGAAAGAATAATAATAATAATAATATTTGGACGATTTATATAGCGCCGTTTTTGTGAAAAATCACCTCAAGGGCGCTGTACAAACTTACCATACATGCCTAAAATCTAGAAAGACTACAAGCTAGACAAACAATTAAAAACAACTTATGGCTAAAAATTGCATACACCGGTTCATTGATCACCGATACGAAAATATGTGTGCAATATTTTGACCAATTTTTTTTTTTTTTTTTTTTTACATGAATACCTCACAAGAGTCCCAACTGCTCCAGTCTGAAGCCAGTGAGACTATAGCATCCCCAATTGAGGTATGTTGTGAGGCTGAGGGTAGTGGGGAGGGGAAGGAGATAGGGAAGAGGAAGGTGGGGAAGTACCTGGCTATTCAGATCTGGTCACCAAACACGGCTAATGCCGTTTCAAGCAACGTTTCAATTCTGAATGGTGGTCTTACACCAGGGCGATACAGAGAGTATCTCCCACTCTGGAACGTGCCGCAAATATACTATTTATGATTTTAAATGAATAAATTGTGAAATAACACAAATTAATCAAATAAAATTTATTTGCCACGCCGGGATTCAATCCCGCGACCTACGGTGCGCGAGTCAAGCGTCTTACCGCTGCGCTACGGCCGGCCGTCAAACGCGATGCTTCCTAAAAATGAATTAATACTTTAAGAAGCTGCTGTACGCCCCCCAGACAGGAACCCAAGAAGAGCTAAATAGCAATCAAACGGACGAAGAGGGCGAAATTTCGTTGGAAGAAGTAAAACTGGCAAATATGTCCCATAAAAGGGGAAAAGCAGCCGGAATAGATGAAATAAGGCCAGAAATGTTAAAAGCTATGGGCAACCAAGGCCTCAGGTGGTTAACGCGAGTTTTCTCAGTGGCTTGGAGAACGGGTAAGACCCCTTAAGCCTGGAGGACAGGAATTATAGTCCCAATATTTAAAAAAGGGGACCAGAAACTGTGCTCCAACTATCGAGAAATAACACTTCTCAGTCAGCCAGGAAAAGTTTACGCTAGGATCCTGGAAAAAAGATGTCGACAGAGAACAAGATTCAAGAAGAACGGCTTGAGACAAGGTAGAGGCACTACGGATCAGCTCTATCCACTACATACAAAAATGTTGGGAATACCGTAAGCCATCATATGTTGGATTTATCGATCTAGAGAAAGCATACGACTTAGTACCGCGTCAACTGCTGTGGGAAGTACTTAAAAAATACGAAGTTAAAGGCAACTTGCTAAAAGGCATAGTATATCTGTATGAAAATAGTAGCAGTAGGGTCCGCGTAAACGGTAAACTTTCGGAAGAATTTGAAGTGGAAATCGGCCTCAGACAAGGGTGCCCTATGTCGCCAATCCTCTTCACTATATTCATGGACCGAATCTGCCAAAACAGCTAAACACCGGATGCAGCACTGGTAGGCAGTACTAGAATCAGCTCCCTACTATTTGCTGACGACATCGCGAGACTAACGACATCACAGTAGGGACTACACGTGGATTAACCGTTTCAACAAAGAGTGCGCGGCGGCTTTAAGAGCGCGCAGGAGCGCCGAGAAATTTTAACGATAGGTATTTGTAAAAATTATTTCTATTTCGTTCATCTCAGCGGGGACAGCAAAAGCGCTATCGGTGTATTGGTGAACCCCAATGCGTGTGTGTGCGTGGCTGCAGGTGTTGGAAGCACGAATCGCCGCGCCGCGCCCGCCAGCGACTTCGCGTTCTTATTATTTCATTTACTGTTATTCATTTATTCCAAAAATTAAGTAGGTGCCTAGGTACATATTCGTAATAAAATAGCGAGGTCTACATTATTTAATATTGTATTGTACTTAACTTTATTATTATTATTACTTACTACAAATACATGTGACTGCCTGCTCCGAGCTCATCTTCTGCACACGCACAAGTCAATGAGACTTGTGGGTGCGTGTATACAGGTTGCTGCCTGCTGCAACAGATAAGTCAATACGCGTCGCGACTTGAGCGTGCGTATTCCTATATAATAGATATCTTTTGCGCTCATAGTTCATTCATCTTGTTACTATTAGTAAAGTAAGATGCACGCTGTTTTGGTTTAGTAATATCGGGAGATTCATACCATCTTTTTTTATAAAACGGCAGCATAGGCGCAGTAGGTACATCACGTACTTTGTGATTGTATAGTGTTTTTATTTTTCGCTGGCTGCATCACTCTACTGTTTTTGACTAGCCTTTTTACTGGAAACTATTCTACGTCAAATACAGACCTTCGAATTTTGACCCTGAAACCCCCTTGAATATTGAAATCTGTTTGGTCATTTCTCACGATTTACACATATAGGACATATGGTGAGTAGATACCTACTAAACTATTCATAAATTATTCATAAACTATTATTATAAACATAAACTATTCATTCATAAAAACTCAATATTACAACACAATTTCCTTTTTTAATTAAACATATAAATATCGCTAAAAATGTTGTTGTTTTTTGGCTCTCCCTGAATAACGTAAATTCATCAGTTTTGACTGTATGCATAAAGTGCATTAGTGCAAGTCGGTACATTTGTTAACATATCTAGTAACCTATAATAAATATTATTCTACGTCTTAGGCTGCGTATACACACGCCAGCCGAACAACGGATTATGGGAAAGGAACGAAGCAAAAGCAAACTGCCCGAAACGCTGCGCCGCTTGCGGTTGCTTCGTACCTTTACCATAATTCGTGGTTCGGCTCGCGTCTCTGTCCGCAAAGAGTGGCGTGCACTGATTTTTCAGTGGGCTAGAATCCTAAGATTGAAAATACGACATTAATGATGTTGTCGAAGCTGAAAATTATTTTTTTTCCGAAATTTCAATTTTCAAATTCTGTGCACGCCACTATTCGCAAATATATACGTAGCATAAGATATGTGTATTTAGAAATTGAGTTACATAAAATTGACTACTATATTACCTACCTTCAACTCAAAAATTTTTTTCTTACAGATAAATAATGGGTAAAAGAAATGGAAACAAAGCGCGTTTGTTTTTATCTGCTAGACGAAAAAAACCGATTATTAGTATCAAACGACAGATTCATGTTGCACCACGTTCGACATCTAGGTAAGTCGAAATATCGCTTTCCTGTCACTCTTACTACTGAACCTTCCTAAGGTTACCTTTACGTACGTAAAGTTTTTTTCCCGTAAGTTGCTCACATAAGAGAGTTATGGCAAAATTACCAATGGGTATCGTTTACATTGATAATTTTGCCATAACTCTCTTACGTGAGCGACTTACGAGAAAAACCTAAAGATTTATGCTATGAGAGCCGTGTATTATGTAGCATGTATAACGGGAAAATGGGATGGACAAATTTAAATAAATAAATCATTTGCATTTACAGGGATATGGATGTCATCGATACTACTTTTGGAAACTTAACTACATCTTCACTAATGCATGAAACTTCCATGGATGAATCATTTGCTCCAAATATAGACGAAAACGCAAGTTCATCATCATCAACAACGCTTGATGATTTGGTGATAGAACCAGACCATATTGATGAAACCGATAATTTCGAAGGTCGCAGAATTGTGGATATAAAATATTTGTTTTCGGAGATATCAAATATAAAGCACGAACACACCAACTGCACATTTTCCGATTTAAAATTTATGAAGGAACGACGAAATGGTCTTCTAAGCCAGTATGTTTTCGAGTGCAAAATGTGCAAGAAAATAGAATACATTCACTCCGAAGACCCGAAACGGAAAATGTCTATAAATACTGCTGTCGTCGAAGGAGTGATGTGTACAGGAAATGGGTATTCACAATGGAATGAAATTTGTGGGGTTTTAAATATGCCAAATATGGATTGTAAGACTTACACGAACATAGAACAATGTTTAGCGCCAACAATTGAAGAATGTGCCTTAGAAGAAATGATCGCAGCTGGTGAAGAAGAAAAAAGGCTAGCCATTTTAAACGGTGACGTAGACGAGGGTGGCTATCCTTTGGTAACGGTGGTTGCAGATGGCTCCTGGGCAAAGAGGTCGTACAAAAGTGGATTTAGCTCCTCATCTGGCGCAGGGTGCATAGTTGGACTACGAACTAAAAAGGTTTTATTTCTGGGAGTGCGAAACTCATACTGCTGCATATGTGCTAGAGCTACTAAACTACACATAGTTGCTTCTGAGCACAGGTGCTTCATAAACTGGCGTGACAGTGCTAATGCCATGGAAGCCCACATTATAGCAGAAGGGTTCTCGAGAAGCATGGAAATGCATGGATTGAAATTTAACAAACTAGTTGGTGATGGCGACTCCAGCATCATGAAAAAAATAATGCAACAAATGCCATATGGTCCTAACCTTATAGTACAAAAAATAGAGTGCAAAAATCACTTACTCCGCAATTTTTGCAACAAAATGAAAGCACTTGGAAAAAAAACCAACAACGCTAAAGGCTTTGTACCAGTTCATATAAGGAAAAAGGTTGAAGCAAACGTTTTACGCATGAGAAGAGCTGTAGTTGGAGCAATAAATTACAGGAAAGAGCAAGAAAACACAGTACAAAGTGATAAAATAAAAAATTTGAAAATGGACATAAAAAATACCGCAAATCATGTGTTTGGTGATCATAAAAATTGTGCATCGTACTATTGCAAGCCGGAGAAGTATACTGATGATCCAAATTTAGTAAGCGATCTTCGAGATTGTGGAATATGGACTGATATCCAACAATTCTTATTGTCTCTAATAGCAAATGCAGAAAGTCTTATTATTGACGTGACAAATAACACTGTGGAGCAATTCAACAACGTTATCGCCAAATTTATAGGTGGAAAAAGGGTAAATTTTACTACAAGAGGATCTTACCAAGCAAGATGTTTTGGAGCAGTAACTTCGTGGAATAGTGAATTGGCAACCCATTCAAGAATACAAAAGAAAATCCAAGGCCACAGTCCCGGCAAATACACGAAGCACTTTATAGAGAGAAAACGACGTTCGAAGGAGAATAAACAAATGTGTCGAAAAAAAAAACTTAAGTATAATGAAAATACGACAGAAAAAAGAAAAAAAGTTACAGGGCCCGATGAAAATTATGGTCAATTGGAATTAGAACCAGATATGCCACCTGAAATATTTGAAACGAAAAAAGAGGAATTTCTCAAAGAATTATCTTCAACCAATAAGGAAGAGCTCGAACGGAATACGGTAGGCCAAAGCAATAACAATCTGTGGGCAATTGAAAGACGTAAGCGGATAACGGCGTCTAACTTTGGAAAAATATATAAGCTTCGGCAAAAAACTTCAGTTACGGGAGTACTAAACTCTTTACTGTACTCACAATTCAAAGGAACTATGGCCACAAATTATGGAAAAGAAAATGAAAGCCTAGCAATAGAGCAATTTTCAAAAAAAACAAGTTTTCAGGTATCCGCTTGTGGGCTATTTATCGATAAAACCAAAAACTTTTTAGCGGCAAGTCCGGATGGCCTTATCGGTGAGGATTCTATAATTGAAATTAAATGCCCTTATAGTATAGCAAATATGTCACCAGAAGAGGGAATTGCACAAAAGATAATTGATTACTGTAAATTGGAAGACCATTCTTTAACATTAAAACGGAATCATAATTACTTCTACCAAGTACAAGGCCAGTTACATATTACTCGTCGTAATTATTGTTATTTTGTTGTGTGGAGTCCAAAAGGTTTGCTGTATGAAAAAATTGAGAGGGACGATGAAATCTGGCAAAAAATCGTTCCACTGTCAGAAAATTTCTACCACCAATGCCTTTTACCAGAAATAATTGACGGTCGCATACCAAGAAATTTACCGGCGAGGGAAAGGTCTGGACCATAAATTGTTTTAATTTCATTGTGTAGATGTTAAACAGTAATTTTTTTTACAATAAAGCGTTTAAAAACAAAAAATATTAGATCATTGAAGAAGATTGAAAATGTCAAGTGATGTAGGAGGTATTCCCAAAAGTGCATTTTTCTGTAATAATATAACGTATTAAAAAAGTTAAATAAAAACTAAACTAGTTATGTGTATGTACCTAATATGTAGCACAATAAACAATATGGTGCCTCTTATACATAGATTTCAATATTCATTTGTATAATATGATATTATAATAACATAATCGATTCAACAACATGTGGTAGATGCATGTACCACTGAACATACGCTGTACCAGCATTCCATCAAACGATCAGTGGTGTATGTACTTACCATCACACATTTTCTTGTAAAATATAATTTTTTTGAAAAAAAAATCTAGAACAATATATTTAGTCAAATATAAAAGTTTTTTTCTGGTTCGGTAGTTGTATCTTAAAAAAAGTGTCCTATAAAGGGATAATATTATGTTGAGTACAACCTTCAAAAGTTATCAAAAAATATTTTAATTAATTTTTGTGTTCCATATCCAACTCGGCAATACGGAACGGAATCATCTCGGGGTCTGTCTGTAACAGGTGTTTTTTTTTCAATTTTTTTCCATTAATTTATTTGACGTAAACAAATTAAATTTGTCACAATAACTTTAGTAAATAAGCTCGGTAAGTATTGGCACACTCAAAATAAGTCACCAAACAGAAAAATAATTTTAAAAAAACATCGATAACTCGGGACATGACAACACTAGTGGACTAGTGTATCGATATAATTATTGAGAATGTCACATCACTTCGTTGACTGTATACGTATTCAACAAAACCCTCTCCGCCCCCCCTCACCCCCGAATACTGAGAGAAAGGGACACATGCACCTCAGCCTGATAATACCCAAATAAAATTGTCAAAATCGAGGTTTTGTAGTCCTCATTTTTCTACTCCAAAACTGAACCAATTTCCAAGATTTTTTTTACCAAATGTATTGGAAGAAAACATTCTTTGTCTGTACCTTTTGCTTTTTTTAAAAATACATCGTCTAATTTGTATACTGAACGTTTGTTGATGGCGTTAAAAAAAGGCAATTTTAACAATTTTTGAAGGGTTATAACTCCTATAAAAAGTAACTTATCAAAAAAATCAAAACGTACCGACACGCTTGCGGTCAATATTCATATTATGTAAAAAAAATATTTTCTCTAGTGTCAAAATTCAGAGAGGGAAATGAGGAATACGTTTGTATGGAAAAAACACCACCCGGTTTCCTCTTAATGAAGATGAGTACCTCAAAAACAGAGGTGATGGTTATAGGAAGGGACCAAACCCAGTGCAACATACTCGCTAATGGGACTCAGCTGAAACAGGTGGACAGGTTCAAATACCTTGGGGTCGAATTCTCCAGCGATGGTCGGCAAGACGGAGAAATTGATAGAAAAATAAGTGCGGCAAGCAGTGTATTGCGTCGTCTATACAGCTCATTAATAAGAAAAGCCGAGCTCAGCATCAATACAAAGATGGCAGTGTTTAAAACGGTATCTATATCGCCCGACGCTCATTTACAGCCACCAGACATGAATGCTAAATGAACAAACACGCTCCAGAGTCCAAGCTGCTTTGCTGGGGTTACGAAATGGGATCCTATAAGAAACAAGACGATCCGAGATAATCTAAACATTGAACCACTGCTACTCTTCATGGAAAAATCGCGATTGAGGTGGCTTGAGAATGTACTAAGAATGTCTGATGACCGAATTCCGAGGAAGATACTGAGTGCGATTCCAGAGAGTATAGACGTCCAGTGGGCCGCCCCAGACACAGTTGGGCGAGGCAACTCCAGAAACTGTGTGAGGAGAGGATGGGTCTACCATGGACGGAGGCCGAACAATCAGCACAAGACAGGGACGTATGGAGGAGCCTTGTAGATGTAATGGGTCCCCGACCCGACTAGGACAAGGGGAAGAAGATGATGATGATGAAATGGTCGTAATTATGCTCTAGAATAAACAGGTATTAATAAATTAAGTATTTTAACTTGGTTTGAATATATTATCTAAAAGTGGCGAGCGAAATATATTTGTTTGTTCGTTTATTAAAATAGCTTTATTATTATTTGAAATCTCTATCGAAAATTTTACAAACTGCCGCAAATTAAAAAAAAATGATAAATTTGTCCAAGACACTATCTAGATAGCATTTAGTTGGTGAATGCAACCATACATAAAGATGGCAGCCAATAAAAATATGCGTTATGAAAATGACTGTTAGAAGTATGATAGTTACATATATGTCCGAAGAGGATCCAGGTTATAAACCAATTATTTAGAACTTTGTGATTATTTAAAAAAGTGTCATCCAAAAACACGGGGAAAAATTTGTCAAAGATAATTTTGAATTTGAAATAGGAGAAAATAATAATATAAATATTTATTCATCAACAGATTTTTACTATTTTATTCATTTTGTTTATTTATCATTGCTTTAATTGACAAAAAGATCACTGCTCAGATATACATTCAAGATTTCTCCTGGAATGTAGCCGGTTTTCAGTAGTGCCTACAAAAAGACATCGACAAAAACAACAGATCGATAAAAATGAGTAAATAAATAAGAGGTTATAATAGCCGAGCTGTCCCGGTAAGACCAGAGATCCTGACTTCGAGACCTATATTTATTTTTCTTTGCTTTGTTATTTTTCATTTTTTCATTTAAATTTATTAGTACTATCATCTTCTTCAATATACGAAAACACTTTTTTCTGAGCCACAATTAAACGTTAGACTCGATCGGATCATATGTGTGTTCTGTAAGCAATTCAGGTTGGTTCGTGAAGTTAATAATAAACTATCCGAAGAGTGGTTCTTGCGACGTCACCTAAATCCCAAACTTTAGGAAAGTATTAAGTCATTTACGTCATAACTAAGTTGGCCGGCGAACGTAGCCGAAGGTACAACTTCCTTTCCCTCAATTTATTGCTTATATTTATAGATAAAAAAAGCAACCCGTTTAACTACAAGGAAGGGCCGAGATGGATTAAAAAACTTTGTGGGTTAGGTCATATCCAACTAACGCTACGATAATATTTTAAATCAAAACTTCGGAAATCACGTGAATCAGCCGCCATGACATCTGTCCAATGATCGATGCCAATTATCACTTTTCCAATTCAGTAAATATGAGACAGATTTAATTTTTGACGCTTTGATGTTTAATTTTGATCATGAACTATCGAGGGGTAGCGAATTTTATTATTCAGTACGGTTTTATTTGGTAGATACGGTTATGTCATTTTTTAAATTTTAACAGCAGATATTTTACCAAACTGTTGCTACTGTCTCTGTTACTCGTTAAATGTATTAGACGAAAATATTCCACGTCTGTACGTTTTTCTTTTAAAATAAATACATTGTCCAGTTTGCATACCTACTTAACGTCTGTTGATGGCGTTCAAACTAGGCAATTTTAACGATTTTTTGGAGGGTTCTAACTCATTATAAGAAGTAACTTATAAAAAACGCTAGTGGTCAATATCAATATTATATTGTAAATTTTTTGTTTTTTTTTTTTTATGTGATAATCGCACAACAGTCCTAACTGCTCCCGTCTGGAGCCAGTGAGACTATGGCATCCCCAATTGGGGTATGTTGTGACGCTGAAGGTAGTGGGATGGTAGTTCCTTACGTCAATGTTCCAGAAGAGATACTTTTACCCTGTGTAGTCGATTTTAATTTTTTGAAAAGAAGGCAAATATTCTCGGGTTATGATTAAACTGTGTATTTGATGGCAAAATAGTCTTCACACTCAAATATTGACTGTGCTAAACACCAAAAAAATAAAATAAAAGAGTGTGTAATTCACACGCGGTAGAAGTGAAACTAGAAAGTCGCTAGATGTCGCTTTTTTTTCTTTTGCCTGTTTATTTATTTAATATAAGAATATTGTACATTGTATATTATTTTTGTGTTATTTCAACTGCCATGCTAGGGATGTCCCTGTGTTATGGCGGGTGAAGTTTTCAGATGGTAAATTATACATGTTATGGTTGTAAAGTAAAAATTTAAGTTATACAAATTAAATCAAGTTGCAAATATTATATATCATGGTTTTTAAATGTAATAATAAATATGTTCTTTAATAATAATAATAGTAAAATTATTAAAAAATTAATAGTAATAATAATTAGGTCGATAATAAAATTCAATGTAAGTAAAAGTTATAAAATTATTTGTTAGTTTAAAAAATTGATGTTAAATTATACAATTTAATTGCGACAGAATAGTAAGAATAGTATGTAAAAATAATTAGGTCGATAATAAAATTCAATGTAAGTAAAAGTTATAAAATTATTTGTTAATTTAAAAAATAGTTGTTAAGTTATACAATTTAATTGCGAAAGAATAGTAATAATAATTAGTCGATAATAAAATTCAATGTAAGTAAAAGTTATAAAATTATATGTTAATTTAAACAAAAAAATGATGTTAAATTATACAATTTAATTTGATAATAATAGTATTAAAACTTTACAATTCAGGTAACAAGTTTTATATATAATGGTTTCTAAATGTAAGGATCCATTGTGATAAAAGTTTTTTAAAGGTGTGGGGTTGGGATTCGGTTTTTATTTTTTCAGGGAGAGGTTAAATATTTTAGGAGCTAGGTATATGAAATGTCTTTGAACTGACGTGGTATGTAGTGTAGGTACGTTGTAGTGTCGGTTGGTTATTGTTCTAGTGGTGTGATTATGATGTAAAAGGGTTTTTGAAGTTGACGTATTTTTAGGACATTACATTCGGTGAATAGTCGAGTGGAGGGGTATGTTGTCGGTCGCTTTTTGATAGCACGTAATATCGTTTTTTGGGCTTTCTGTAGGGGATCAATAAATTTATGAGCACAGCCGCCCCAAATTATGATGCCATATACTAATAGGGATTGGCAGAGAGCATAGTAGACTGTTTTTAGTACTGTGGGAGTAAGGATTTTTCTAAGAGTTCTAAAAACATTAGACAGCTTGTGAATTCGGGGAGTTAGAGTGTCTAAGTGCTGATCCCAACGAAGATGATGATCAATTAGGACCCCCAGGTATTTTATTCAAATTTGGGCAAGTACAGGAAGAGTAAGGTCTCAGACAAGAGTGAATTGTTATTTTCTGGTTGTTGGTAGGTTGGGTTGCAGCAGACAAACTAAAGGTTAAGAATTTGGTTTTACCAGCATTGAGGGTGAGGAGATTGTCATCTAACCAATTCTTAACAAGGCCTATGTCGTATTGAGCTATGTCGAATGCTCCTTTCCAATTTTTATGCCGAGCTATAAGCACAGTATCATCTGCAAAGGATATTAGTTTTCCCGTTATGGGTAGGTTGCAGAGTTTATTGATGTATATAAGGAATAAAATTGGGCCTAAAACACTTCCTTGTGGGACTCCGAATTGGATTGGTAAAGGGTTACTTAGGGCTACGTTGTTAATTTTCACGGTTTGTGATCTGCCAGTTAGGTATGAAGAGAACCAGTTAAGAGTTGAATCCCGGATGCCTATTTGAGACAATCTTTCTAGAAGTATGGGGTGGGAAACGGTGTCAAATGCTTTGGCTAAGTCTAAGAATATGGCTAGGCAGGAATCGCCTTCGTTCAGGCTGTTTGTGATGTTCTCAGTCAATTCTAAGATATTAGATTCTGTACTAATTTTTTTTTTGGAAGCCAAACTGATTGTGTGAGAGAATCTTCTGGGTTTCAAGATGGGAGATAAGTCTACTTTTAACAATTTTTTCAATGATTTTTGATAAGATACTTAGCAAAGAAATGGGTCTATAGTTTTAGATATTTGTTTTGTCACCACTCTTATATATTGAGATAACCGTTGCATGTTTTAGTTGGTTGGGGAAAGAGCCACTATTGAAACTTAGATTTAAAATATATTTTAACGGTGTGGTAATAAAGTGAACGATACTTTTTAGTATGCATGGTGAAATTTTGTCAATACCCGCTGCACTATTTGTTTTTATGGAAATTATTGTGTCAAGAATTTCTTTAGTGGATGTGGGGGCTAGGATAAGTGAGGGATGAAGAGAGTTCTGTTGTCTTACTCGTGAAGTTAGAAGATTTTGGGTTTTATTAGTGGCTTTAAGAATTTTGTTGGCTAAGTTCATGCCGATGTTACTAAAATAATGGTTGGCGTGATCGGCTACGGTTTTTGGGTCTTCGTGGACTTGGGTATTGTTCCCATTAATAATAGAGATTGAATATTGAGTGAGGTTTTTTTATTTTCTAAGATGTCATTGACTACGTTCCAGATTACTTTACTTTCATAACCCGAATCTTCAATTTTTAAAAAAATATATTTTTGTTTAATTATTATTATCAGGTTATTGCAAATGTTACGATATTTTTTGTAGAACCGTGTGACTTGGGGGTCTGGGTAAATTAGTTCTTGTTTATGAAGTCTGTCTCTTTTACGAATGCAGAAGATAAGGCCGTTCGTAATCCAAGGTTTTAGCTTCTTTTTTTTTGTTGGAGGCTGTTTTGGTGGGGAAGACGCTTAATTAATGTGGGCAGTTAGTGATGCAGTAAACGTTTCAAGAGCTGTGTTAACGTTTTCAGAGAGCAGGGTAGACTCCCATTTTTCTCGTTCTGCAGACTTTATCAGATGATCCATATTTACAATTTTATGAGTAGGATTAATAGACTTAAGGGGAGGCGATTTTGAGCTGTGTAATTCTAGGATGGTTGAGTAGTGGTCTGTTACAGAAGATTCAAATACAATTGATTTAGCGGTTCGCTTTGTTCTGACCATGATGTGATCTATGCATGTCTTAGTAGTGAGTGTGACTCGGGTAGGTGTGTTGATGTATGGTATAAGGCCATGCAGACCCATTAGGTTTAGGTATTTTGTAGTATGAGGGCTAGCTTCGTTTAGGATGTCAATGTTGATATCACCAATTATGATGAGATCCTTAGTTGTGTCATCAATATTTTTTTCAAGAGAGTAGAGAAAAGATGAAACATTGTTGGACTTTGTGGAGCGATATATGGCGAAGATATTTAAGTTGTCAATTGTGATTTTGAGGAAATTTGCATGGTCAACTGTAGTTTCAGACACTGTTGGGTTTAAGTAGGATTTGACATAAACTATAACCCCATCAGATTGGGACCTGTGCCGAGTTGTGTTTTACAGGGAGATTATCTTCGGGATATAATTTGCATTTATCCAGCACTCTGACAGAATAATTATATCAAATTCATTTCCTAAGTCAGTTAGGAGTACAAGTAAATTGTCGAAGTTTTTATTGAGGCTACGGATGTTCATTGCAAATATTTTTAGTGCTTTAGGTGTTGAGATAATTTCATTAAATGCAATTATATCGTTTGTCGTTTGAACCGTGATATTCAGAAAGTTATCGATAGAGTTAGCTGGGTCCATTTTTAACGTCTGTGTATGGTGGGGGCTCGAATACAACAGAGGCATTATCAGTTAAGTAGATGTTTGAGGATAATGGGAAAACCGTAGCAATTAATGTTTGAGATATTTTTTGCAGATGTTTAGTTGCTCTAGTGCTTAGGAAAATCACAGTTATAAAGGGAATAATTACACTTAGAAGAACTACGATCATTGGGATATTTAAATGTATTGAAAGCATGAGATTGAGCTTTTTCAGGATGGTATGAACTAAGACAGTTAAGCGAAGTAAAACAATTAAGAGGATTAAAGTAATTATTATAATCATGAGCATCGGGAGAGTAATAAGGATGTGTGGAGTTAAAATAAAGTTAGTAGTGAGAAGGATTCGAATTGAAGGAATATAGAGACATATAATAGGATCGTTTAAGTCATTGTAAAAGTCATAGCAGGTTATCAATAAGATCAAATAAATTGAGTGGATTTTGTGAATAGACAGGAAGAGGACAACAGGAAGAATGTGAGTAAACATGTAAGTAGAACTAATTGAATTCATCGAGAAATAAATGGCATTGGGATAGTAAAAATAATTAAAATCGATAGCACGATTTAGTTTGTAAATACATTGGAAATGGTTAAAACAATTATAATAATAGTAATTCAGGCGATTAGAATAATTAAGAGCATTAAAGAAGAACTTAGTTATTTGAAGAAGTATAGGGATTAGAGTTAAGTGTATAATAATGTCTAAGGGATAAAAGGAAATTAATAAATATACCACATATAAGAGATTTAAGAAGATCAAAAATTTTAAGATAAGTAAAAAAAGTGCAAGAATAAAAACAATCAATATGATAGAAGCAATCAAGTAGTTAGATGAATTAAATGAATTTGTGAAATGAATTAAAATGGTTGGATTTAATTTTTGAATGGCATTATTTGGTGAAGTTAAATGGAAAAATTGATCGAAATTAGATAATTTTATTTGTTGATATAATAATTTTGTTGAAATAATAATATAATTTAAAACAATTGAAAATATCGCATGTATCAAATTTGTAAAAATATTTGGATGGTTTAGAATAGTTATATAAATGGGAATTATGGAGTAAGTTAGGATAAATATTTGAAATAAGTTGATGTAGTTAATATGGTTAATAATAAAAGTAAATTGATTTGTAATGTGATCAAAAGTTACTGTGAAAAAAATATAGATCAAATGTATAATATAAGTAAGCAGATTTTGTGAAGTAATTTTTTTGTGGACCGCAAGTTACATTTTTTTATATATAGGAGATTCTAAGGATTTTGGTGTCTTCAGACTTGCGAACATAAACCTGACCAGTTGCAGTTTTTAATTTTTGCCTGTTGCTTTGTTTGTGCCAGGAGGAATTTTTTTCTTGGTATCAGGTGATCGGATATATAGATGGGCGTGCCTATCTGAGCATGTTGTAGTCCTAGTGAAGTAGTAGTTATTCGTCCTTTGCTTTTGATATGATCTTTGAGTTTGGCAAGGAAAAGATCGCGCATCAGTTTAGAACTGAGTGTGATAATAACGTCTCTTGGTTTTTTTTTAGTTTCTTCTGAGCCTTTCCTACCTCCCACCCGTACCACAGACGTCACATCTTCGGGTTGTAGTACAGTTTTTATGACGTTTGTGGAAAGGTTGTGGAAAACGTTTGTTAAATTTTCCTGAGGAGTTTCTGGGAAGTTGCGCAATTCTAAGATGTTTGACTTAGCCTCGTACTCATGTTGGTCGATTTTATTTTCAAGATACTTCACTGTTTTTTCAAGGTCTTGCTGTTCCTTTTTGAACATTTCAATTTCTGTTTCTATTTTTTGGATTTGCATTATGGTTTGGTCGATTTTTTGTAGGATGTCATCGTATTTTTTGCTGATAAATTCTATAATTTTTTGTGTTTCTTCTTTGAATAGGTCCATTTTGGTTAAAATTTCCTTTTTCATATTATCCATTTTCTTATCTATGTGTTGAATAATTTTTTCCATATTTTTGTCTTCAAGTTCCAACACACTTTTACCTCTAGTTGCCATGATTAATATATGTTATATTAGATTGTTTTTTTTAAATATTATTTTAAAAGTTTTTTTAATTTTATGTTTTTAATTTTTTTTTTCAATTTTTTTTTTTAATTGCAGTACATATATTTGTTTTATCTAAGTTTTAATTTTAAATTGTTTTAATTATGCGTGTGTTGTTTTGTTAAATTAGTATTTATTTATTTACATATAGTGCCATCTATTGCGTACTAGCCGTATCTCGTTAGATGAGTTTTTCGTTTATTGTATAATTAATTACCGCCATCTATTGAGAGGTGTTTTAAATGTATAATGTTGGGTTAATTTTTAAGTTAGCTATATTTTAAGGTTTGAACGCAATGTTGTTAAGTTTAGGTTATTAAACAGGTGGTGCTATTTATTACATTATATTCTAGTTGGTTTATTAAAAGAAAAAAAAAATCAACAATAATAATTGGTTCAGATTGGTGTGGGATCGAACCGACGTCCTCAGAACTGCCTGGCGAGAATGATAGCCACACAGCTACCCAGTGGTACGAATGTACTGTCCTTAACTTTGATAAAAAGTACGTGTAGCGTATTGCCGTATTATTTGCAATGTCGCTGAACTTAAAATGTCTGTGATAAATTAATTATTTTTGATTATTTTTAAATAACTGCTTCTAGTTGATCATTTATTTTAAAGTGGTTTGAAGATTGGATATTGATTTACAAGAATAAAAATGTTTATTTTTTTTTGATTTAGTAGGATTCGAACCAACGTTCGCTGGATTTCTCTGGCCGCTGAGATTTGCGACGCGCTATACTACTGCGCCACTGGACGCTCGTGCGGAGTTGTGAATTTACTGCATTATATTAGAACTGAAAACACGTCATATAATAAATTTTGGTGACGCATTTCATCCAAATTCTAAATCACTAACGGGGCTAAAGAATTTTCTCTTCAAAAAACAAATTGACAAGTCAGTGGAACGCCACGGGCCGTACCTTTAATATATATACTTTAACAGTATTTTTTAATGGAAAACTTCTTTAGCACAGTTGTGATTTGAAATTCGATGAAACGAATAATCGACATTAAAAAGAGACGAACACATATAGAATTTAGCCTGCAACAGAATGAGACAGAACAATCGGTCTATATTTTGTGAGGTGCATCGTAGCCTCTCCACTCTTGTCTACTTTAGTTTTCTGAAGGTTTGTTTGTTTGTTTGTTGTTGTTGCAATCAACATCTTGAAGATTTATTATCGGAATAACAAAATGAACCCCGTGGTCCACAATAATTATAGTGCACAATTAAAAAGGCATGTTATTAAACATCTTTATACATACATACCTACAAAACAATTCTAGTCAAGTGAATGTCCTCCGTACTAGGAGTTTATTGTTATTTATTTACATTCATCATAATATCTACTCATTTAACAAAAAATATGTATATTTCTCAGTGGACAAAACATAAAATAAGTCGTTCCTCCATGACACGCTGATAAAAATATATGGAAGGTAGAAAAGATATATGGATGGAAGAAAAGATATACTATGGAAGGTAGAAAATATATATGGAATGTAAAAAAGATGTAATATGGAAGGTAGAAAAGATATATGGAAGGTAAAAGGTAGAAAACAATATACATTTTATAATATCTTGTTTTTATTTTAGTTTACCTATTGTTAATTTTGCAATACGCTCAACCCGCTTTGAAGATAATTGTTTTCGGAACCTTTTTCCTTACGCTGTTTCAGCTCAGAAACTACGAGAACGTTTAGTATTGTAGGAACTACGAATGTGTATTTTTAAAACGGTTATTATTTCCGCAACTCTGCGCAGATGAATGCGCAGTGGATCAAAAAGCGTAATGCTGTCAAAAGCGAAGTTTTCGAGATTATTGTGTTCCCGGGTGCCTACCTCACCACTAGCAGTTTCGTAGATTCCTTCTGTATTATTAGTATTGTCGTGGAATTATTGTGTGCTAACTTAATCTAAATAAAAAAGATCAATTATAAACCAGCGTTCTAATTTGATAAATTCGCGACTTATGGAGGTGATTATTGCTATCGGTAAACGAAGTAATAATCTCCATAGTATATTATTCTTCCGTAGGTAAAAGTGGTATTATTTTTTAATAGATCTAAACCAATATTATCTGTAATTTTGGTATCCGTAAAAAAAATTACGGTAGGTAGATATATTCAAATTACATCCGTAAAAACATCGTTAATTTAATCGTAAGTTATTTTCAGACCTCAGCGCCCAAATCCCAAGAACCGAATAGCCCTCAGTTCAATGAATTGTCAGAAATTCAACTGAATCAGGATGCGTATTTTTCAGGTTTCTACTAATGAGTGATACGTAATCTATTCTACAGCTTTAAATGCATATTCATAAACTGAGAGTGGTGATGTTGAAATTCGTGAAAAGCAAGCAGGGATACATGATAGGTACTCTGAAGTCTATCTCGTTTGCAACTTTCTGTAGCAGAGGCTTTTAGGGAAGGAGGTCAGTAGCCCCGGCCCAAAGTGATATATCTGGGTCGTCTACTTACGCGAGTGGCAGGAATATTGTGTTTGATGGATCCCTTTGTATTTACTGTCGATTAGACCTTGTCAGGGCACATTGCGTGTGTGTGTGAGCTTTAAACCATACCTAATTCAATGTGCAATATTCGATTTATAACATGTTATTACTAACACTACGGGCATACAATTGGATAATTTAGAAATTTTAGAAATTAGAAAAAGCATTAATAGTAATTTAAATATTAATAACCAAACATTTTTTTTAAATAGCCATCTTTTAAATTTATTTTCTTATTAATACTTACAATAATTATTTATTTTTTGATTTAGTCTTATTATTTTAATTATTTGTTCTTAAAAGTTTTTTATTATCTAAACGCAATTTTATTTTTCTTTAAATAATTTTTATATTTAATTTTGTATAATTATTTTTATGATTTTTAAGCAATTAATCACCTCTACTTTTTAATATTTTGTCTATGTTATAGTTTATTCTAATTTGTCTATACTTGTTTGTCATTTATTTTTCTTTATATTAACATATCCTGAAGAAGATAACATTGTTATTGAAACATTACTATATTATTTATTAAAAAGTGATTTATACAAAGTTATCTGTTATTAATTAAAGAAAAAAAAAATATTTGAATTTCGTTAACCCTATATCATTTAATGTTGCTATGGATAAATGGCTGTTGAAAATTATTTTTTAATTTTTTTTTCACATATGATCCTCAGGTGGCGCAGAGGACCTGAAATTTTGAAAAATTGATCGATTCTTGAAAGTTTAAAAAAATTTAAATGAATATTATTATCAGATGTCAAACACTCTATTGACTTCAGTGGAAAAATAGTAGGGGACATGAGCAAAAAAATCACGGCAATGGAGAATAAGCTGAAACTGGTCGACTCATTAAATAATGAAGTCGATTCCCTGAAGGTCCGCTTAGCCAAAATGCAAGATGACATGGAGCAGCGTGACCAGTGGGAGCGCCGCTCCAATATAGAATTAGTCGGTATTCATGAAAGGAATGGAGAAAACCTAATAGGTATTGTTTCCAGCCTTGCTCGAAAAACAGGGTTCGACCTTGATCCCAAAATTGATATAGATTTCGTTACACGAGTGGCACCGAAGGAAGCGAAGAAAGGTCAACATAAGCCCATAATTATCAAAATGCAATCTAGATATAGAAAGATGAAAAATTTAACCGGCAGTGACATCGGATGTGGCGGCGACTCCCGCGTCTACGCCAACGACCACCTGACGAGCGCATCAAAACGGCTGCTGCACCTGACGAAGGAAGCAGCCAAGCAAAAAAACTTTCGCTTCGTCTGGGTCCGCAATTGCAGAATCCTTGTCAGAAAATCAGAGGGTTCTCACATCAGATCGATCCTCAAGGCTGAAGACTTAAACAAAATCTTATAAAACTTACACCTTCACAAATTTTAACATTTTTGTTTCTTATTTTTTATTTCTTCATAATATCTCTGTTTTTAACAAGTAATTGCCTCTTAATCTCAGTACTGTATAACAAAATCTCTTCTAATAATTTTAACTCTCTTGTCTCACTGACTACCACATTAATTAATCATTTACTTTGCTGGAAGTGCTTAACAAAAATAATATTATTGTATTACTCCACTGCGATCACTACAAATGTACGTTATTATTGTAACCATGTAAATTTAATGGGTTCGATTTCAAAACCAAGATTTACCACAAAATCTTTAAAAATTTATACTATTTTACAGCATTTCACTTTGAACACAATTATTCTGAACAACAAGTAAATACCACGATTTCTCTTTATTCTCATGTACTATCACAATCTATCAAATATAATAAACGATCGCAACCTATTAGAAATAATTGCATAATGACAACATACTTTTATGTAACAACTGTATGCTCAGTATTTTGCATTGTATTTTGTTTACTATTCAACATATTTCTGTCAACATTAATGACAGCTGATACCATAGACAAAATCATGTACCACAAACAAATCAAAACTTATGATGTTTATAATTACCCCCTTCCAAAGCATAATTACTTACTTTTCAGTAAATTACTTTTTCATCAATTTTACATAAAAACGTATTTAATAATGCCTAATATATTATACTTTCAAAATGGATTCTAACAAAACGGCAATAACATTTTATTATCAAAATGTACGTGGTTTAAAAAGTAAATTAAATGATTTATATTGCGAAGTGCTCAGTTGCAATTATGATTTAATTTGCCTAACTGAAACATGGCTAGATTCCACAATCTATGACCATGAATTAGTAGATGATCGTTATAATATATATAGACGCGATAGCGACATATCGAGTTCTCTCAAAAAATCAGGCGGTGGTGTTCTAATAGCCATTAAGAAAGAAATGACATCTTTTTTAGTCTCAGCACATAACTCAAAATCTGCAGAAGATTTATGGATTAAATTTAAATTACATGTAATGTCCAGGCAAACCATCAACTTATGTTTGGCGTATTTGCCTCCAGATATACCAATCGAAAATCTCACAGATTTTTTTTAAAAGTGTCAAACGACATATAATAACTTACCATCAGAGGATATAACAATAATAATGGGTGATTTTAATTTGCCATCTTTTCATTACTCACCAAATGCCAATGTAACTCTTACCAGACCAGCCTTTCATAATAGCCAAAAATCAATATCTCTACTGGACTTCCAAAATTTAACTTGACTTAATCAATTCAATCACGTCTCTAATAATATAGATCGAATTTTAGATTAAGTGTTTTCCAACCATAACCTCAACATTCAAATTGCTTCACATGTGTTATCCAAAATTGACTCCTATCATCCTCCCATTGAATTCGATCTTTTAATTTCCAAATGCAGACCCCTACCCACAATCCAGATCACATCAAATATAACTTCAAAAAAACGGATTACATTAAATGCAATGAAATGTTATCACTCAATAACTGGGACGATCTTGACACCCTGGATTGTAATGACTTGTTTACATAACTTGTTATGTTAACAAGTCATTACAATCCTTGTTATGGCTATCAATTGAAAAACACACTCCACGCTTAAGAATCAGGAATAATAAGTTTCCAATTTGGTTCAGCAGTGCTTTGATCCACCAACTCAGAGAAAAAGAAAAGTATAGAAAGAAATGGAAAAAATACAAAAATCAATGTGACTATGAGAGTTTTTCCATCTTGAGAGCTCGAGTAAAAGTATATATACGTACCTGCCTTAAAACCCATGTAGATTCAATAGAAAATTCTCTCCCTGACAGTATCAAAAATCTCTCAACCCTCATTAATTCGAAAAGAATTTCTAATTCTCTCCCCAAAATCATGCATCTCCACGACAAATCAGCAACAAATGGTGAAGATACATGTGAACTCTTATCTACTTACTTCTCTTCTATTTTTAGCTCACCATCTAATTCTAAAAGTGACTCTAAACTTCCTTCCCAACTCTATAATTATCCATTGTCTCATATCAAAATAGCTCTGGATGAGGTCAAAGCGAAATTGAATACTCTTGATATCAATAAGAGTTCCGGCCCAGACGGAATTCCTCCACTATTTATTCGAAATTGTACAGACCAACTTGCAGTACCAGTACACAAAATATTCTTCAAAAGTCTGAAGTATGGGGTATTTCCTGATTTGTGGAAGGTTGCCCACGTCATTCCGATCCACAAATCTGGCAGTAAAAATGATGTAACTAACTACCGCCCTATCAGCCTTTTATCTTGTTTTGGAAAAATATTCGAGTCCATTGTATATAAAACCATCAAACATGGCTTTGTTGCTAAAAGATCCATAATACTAATTTGCTTGAGTACATGGACTTTCTGCGTAAATCTATGAATAATAAAACGCAAGTAGATGCCGTGTACACTGATTTCAGCAAAGCCTTCGACAAAGTTAGTCACCGTATCTTAATGTATAAACTGGATAAAATTGGCATTCACGGAAATCTGCTTCGTTGGTTAGAATCATATTTATCACATAGAAGCTTCGATCAATTAAGTCTAGATAAGCCCTACCTAACTAACTTGCCTGTGAATAATGACGCCATGATATTAATGTTAACAATACAACTCTTCATCGTATTCCACCGCCTCGCTCAAAAAGTCTAGAGAAGCCAGTTCCTAAAACACAAAGTTCGTTCTCAAATCCCATTATGTAGTTTTGACATTCATCAACCAATCAGATGCCTTGAATATCACGCGTCACGTATTGTGGAGTTGAATTTATCACTCCTACTTGGTATAAACTAGCCGTACACGCTCGCTAAGTCGCTTGAAGAAATAACCCGAGGGCGTTCAGTGTGTGACAAGATGTGGTCTTTTAATTTTAAACAAGCCGTTGTGTTTTGTTTTGAGCCTGTATGTCAATGTATTAGTGAACGAACCGGGCCACGTGGCATGACGTCAGAAATATTGCTCGACCAAAAGTAATTTCTTTAACATTATTACGTTTATTGAAACGCTGCCTAAAAGACATCTGTAAGGTATATTTTTTTTGTTGTATTCAGATAGCTGACTACATTTTCAAAAATAAAGTCCGCGGTGTGTACCTTGTACAATATTCGGAAGTGGTATATTTTTGTGTTTTAAAAAAATTAACTCGGTCCGGACGGCTGACACACAAATTAGTTTCAGTGTAGATCTTGTAGACCGATAAAAGATACAACACAGAGCACTATGCGATCTGAACGGTGCAAAACAATGCAGGCACTTTTTCATAAATTGGCCTTGAGCCTGCTTTTGCTGGCTTCTTGCGTCATTTTGAATTTCACAGGGCTTGTCTAGATATCATACGTCAATGCATAGAAGTCAATTAGTTACTGTTAACGGTTTTAACTCTTCCCCAATATTAGTTACGTCGGGCGTACCATAAGGATCTCACCTTGGACCCTTGCTTTTCCTAATATTTATTAACGACCTTACATATAAACTCCGCTGTAATTTTTCTCTATATGCTGACGACCTAAAATTATGTAAAGCAATTAAATCTATTGAAGATTGTGAACTTTTACAACAAGACCTTAACAAAATATCTGCCTGGTGTGTTGACAATGAAATGGAACTGAATATAGCTAAGTGCAAAGTTATTAATTTCACCAAGAACACCAACAAAACTCTGTATTCATATAGCATATGTGGTCACAATCTAGAAACAGTTGAATCAATAAAAGATTTAGGAATTATATTCAATAACAAAATAACGTTCAACCAACACATTGAATACATTGTGAGTAAATCAAATAAATTACTCGGTTTTATTGTAAGATCAACCAAACTGTTCAAGAATACTAATAGTTTAATAATTCTATTCAATTCCTTAATCCGTAGTGTCCTGGAGTACGGGTCATCAGTTTGGAATCCACATTATATTACACAGATATCTAGACTCGAATCAGTCCAAAGAAAATTCACATGGATTTTGTCTTATCGATCAGGTACTACCATCTTTTAGACGGGTACGAACAAAGACTTACACATTTCAAATTAGAGAGTCTAGTTAAAAGACGAAACATAAATGACCTTTTAATGCTTTATGAAATTGTGAATAATCGTGTAGATAGTAACTTAGTCAATCAAATCAAGTTATACGCCAGGCCCAAATCTACCAGAAACCTTAACATATTTTGGACCGAAATTTCTTCCAATAATACTGGATATTTTAATCCTATATCTAGAATGTCTCGATCATACAACGATCTTGTTTAAATACACACCATCATAGATATTTTTGTAAATAATATAACTAGCTTCAAAAAATATCTCCATGATTTGTGCAACTAATAAAAAAAATTAAAAAAAAAAAAAAAAAAAAAATGCTTTTGTTCCATTACTTTTCAATAATTACTTCATAAATATTTCACATTGTTTTTCTTGTGATTGCTTCAGTGAATAATCTTGTTAATAGTGCACCTAAAAAAAAAAAAAGATTTTGTTTCATTACATTATGTATTTCAAGTTTTGTATTTTAGTTTTCAATATTTTGTATTTTAGTTTTCAAATTTTGTATTGTAGTTTTTAAGTTATCTATAAATAATACTTACATTGTTTTGCATGTTGCTTCTGCGAATATGCAAATGTTATTACTGCAGACACATTAGTCTAGGGATATTTATATTTTATTAGAATTTATTTTATATTACCTGCAAAAATGTTTTGTAAATATCCTGTTTGTGTCTCAAATAAATAAATAAAATAAAATAAAGCTTTAACTTTATTATCTGCAGTTCAATATAAAGAATAACATGAATATATATGTTAAAACAATAATAGTCTTCAGTCGTGTCATCTGCATATGGGTTAGCTCCCTGAAATCACAGGAAAGGTGTGGTTTTGTTTCGAAGTTCGGCATTTCTTTTCTCGATTTTATTCGAATAAATTCATCGTGTAATATACTTCTGCAAAAAAGCCAAACTAGCTTCAGTGACCAGCTTCACACCTCTCTCCATAGCCTGTAGGTGACAGGGAAAAATTCCAATACGGATATTTATATCTTCTTTTGTGAATGGTGGCTCGAATATTGGTTCTGTTTTCCAGTATATCAAATCATAATAATCGTTGGCTTCGAGGTGTAATTTTGGAGTCACGAATGTACTTACTTTCTTCTCCTTTGCATTTTGTCGGGCTTTAAGAAATCTGCTTACTGCTTATTCTTTTATACGTTGTCTTTCGTCCTGTAGTATGGCTAATAAAATATTTTCAGAATGTGCGAAGAAAGAGTTATTCGAAAAGACGTTCGATTATTCCAAAAGCAATTGTTTTCAGCTCATATTTTAAATATGAGCTGAAAACTAAAGGACGTATTTCGGACCATCTCTACATAAAGGTTTTGTTTTTTATGGTGAACCACGTTTGGATCTTGATTGCTGTCTGATAATCGAGCACTATCAATCGAGGTCTTTGCAGTCAATGTAGTATCTGGTTAGGCACTCGGAGGTTTCTCAACAGTCTGATTTTTAAGTAATTTATTTTGCCTCATCTGTTGTAATTGCCTACGCTCCAAAACCTTGGTTGCCACTATATCTTTTGAGCCAATATATATTTTTCGTCTACCTCTCTGATATTGCTAGAATTCCAGCTAATTTTTGGGCATTTTTACTAAATATTTACAAAAATCGATACAAACGTACTTGCACACAGCAAAATCAAAGAGGTTTTTTGTGGCATATTCATAAAATTTATTTTTTTTAGGTTTTAGTCATTTCTTTAAGCATGTGTACTTGTGATAATACCGGGTTAGTCTACTTACAATTTGACGTTGAGTAACAATAGGAATAGACGAATTAGGTCGATTGAAATTATTTCTCATATTTCTCACAGAAGGATCTTTTATATTGGATAACCACTGCAAATCATTTCTAATCCACAAATAATATTTTATTACATCCGAATAAGTTAGTAACATATTGTCTTTTAATTTTTCTGGCCACCAAACATAGGACACAATGATATTTTTCTCGTTTTAGGCATACTACAAACAAATCACAATCAAGTTTGCGTGGGTATTTCAACGAAATTGCGCTCCGCGCTGATGTCCGTTTTTTTTACTGATTAAGCCAATCTGTTGTACCGCAAAATAGTGTTAAAGGGTGAGGGGAAGAGGAATAAGTTAGATGGGTGAAAATAAAATGTATTTTGTAACGCTTAAACAATATTAGATGAGGTGTTTGTTTAATAACAAAATCTGAAAAATCCCACTTTTTTGCAGAACTTTAGGGCCAGTGCGCCACCTGAAGATGAAGTAAGAATTTAATGAAATTTTGTGTACTTTTCAAGGTAATACCAAGGCACCCATAAGTAATATAGGAAACACGAAATTTGAAAAAAAAATTGTTGACTCCGCCCTAGTGTACACTGTACACAGATAACACGTTGTAATCGCTTTCTTCAACAACGAATAAGAACAAGGCGAATAAGAAGGCGTTCTTGAACAATATTTTAAAACTAATCGTTGTTCTAATTTTTAGTATATATTTATGTTACCCCGTCATATATTGTAGCAATCTAACGCCATCGTTACAAAAATTGAAGATAATAAAATAATTCAGTAAAATAACAAAAAAGTGTGAGAGTGCAGTTTACCCGCGGCAGAAGCGAAACTTTACCAAAAAAATCTCAGAGCCTTGAAAAGTGAGGTCATAATCAAAGCGTCCAATGACCTCAGACCTAGCGTAATTTCAGTTTCATATCTCAACCAATAGGAGCCTTTTTTAAAGTGACATGACGGAGCCAGTCAACGAGTCAACATTTCATTGCGGTTTTGTATGAATATTGAGCAAATGAAGCTGAAGCTTCGGGTACATAAAGATTCCGTTGATGTTGATAATGTTGACGGAATTGAAACATTATTTCGGCCCCAATACTTTAGACCCGGAAGGAAATTGGTTGCATTCGGATAATTTTTCTATACCTAGTGATCAAGTGCAGAATTTTATGGAATACAAGCTAAGTAAGAACATCATCAAGATTTGTGTAATAATACAAAATAATACAATTTTTGCTCTAAAAATACATTTTCAATTATGTACGGTAAGTTTCAAACTGTTTGAGGTTACGATCGTGTCATATTTGACAATTTCTTTACAATAATATCTAACTTCTTCAAACACAGTAAACTTATTTTTGGCACCTTTTTTCACCAAAATTAATAGAATAGGTATTTTTTAACCACGTTTATTGCTTAAAAATAAAAACCAACATGTTGGTTTACTTAAAACTATAAAGTAAACCCTGATGAAGTAAGCATCGCTTACGAAACATGTTGGCTTTTTAAACAATAAATACAGTGCCTGTTGTATAAAACATAGGTTTTTTGAGACTGGTGATGTTTAATACACAACTACAGATTTGGTGCGAGTTCGGGAGTTCCGTAAAATTAAAATTAAAGGGAATGGAGTCCATTATTATCTTGAAGTTTCAGGTTCGGTGAGAAATCGCTCGCGCGCGGTGAGAATGGTAATCACGACTATTTTGTGGATAATTGGATCAGCGCTGCAGTCATCAACAATGTCATTAATCTAGGCTAGGGCAAACACTGAACTGCTGATCTCTACAGATATTTTTTATATCAGGCCTGAGGAAAATTTTTGGCTGAAGGACAACATTAAAAATTTCAGCAGAACGGAGGGCCGCAAGTAAAACGCTTCTTTTGGATATACCGTCCGTTATTAAGAAATTCGAATATAAAAAGGTAAATTATTCTCAAAAACTGCGTTTTCCAAACTTTTTCGACCACGAAACTCTAAACAGCCGCTTTGATATTGCAGGAACCCTAGTTCCACCCCAAAAATAAAAGAATAAAAAACATACAACCTTTTTCACAGCCCTTCCTAAATAAATATGTAAGAACCATTCTTTTAATGCAAGCCCCAGTTTGCCGGATCCAATCCCACCACTTTCCCAACGACGCGACGCGATGGCGACGGTATAAAGATACTGATTGTTCACCTTCTTCATTGTACAAGTCAAGATTCTAATTTTTTGGCAAAACGAAACAGAGTCTTCAGTCCCTGTGTACAATATACATTATATAATCAAAGAAAAAATACAAACAATTTTAAATAATTTTTGCTCCAAAGTTATGGTTTTTTATTTTTTTTATTTTTTATTTTAAGTAATTTCAATGCGTTTTTACGATAATATTGAATTAAAATTATTATATTACTAGCTTTTACCCACGGCTTCGCTCGCATAGTATTAGTGGGAAATTACTGGCATAATTATTGGCATAATTGTTATTATTCTCGCTATTTTGTCTAATAGAAAATAATTATTGCTTAATAGAAAATTTCAAAATTTGAGAATGAGTGAAAGAGTAAGGACCATCCAACCATCCAACCATCCAACCAATCAAACATCCATACAAACTTTCGCATTTATAATATTAGTAAGATTGATTGACAAATTATTCAAATAATGATGATAATAATTGATCCTAGATCCATGGGACTCGTCGAGAGTACCGAACTCTTTCCCGAAGCGTTTTAAGAACCAGGTCTCTGTATCGGTTCTCAAGTCTACACTCTACTTTTGTTTTTATAATATTAGTAAGATTGATTGACAAATTATTCAAATAATGATGATAATAATTGATCCAGGATCCATGGGACTCGTCGAGAGTACCGAACTCTTTCCCGAAGCGTTTTAAGAACCAGGTCTCTGTATCGGTTCTCAAGTCTACACTCTACTTTTGTTTTTATAATATTAGTAAGATTGATTGACAAATTATTCAAATAATGATGATAATAATTGATCCTAGATCCATGGGACTCGTCGAGAGTACCGAACTCTTTCCCGAAGCGTTTTAAGAACCAGGTCTCTGTATCGGTTCTCAAGTCTACACTCTACTTTTGTTTTTATAATATTAGTAAGATTGATTGACAAATTATTCAAATAATGATGATAATAATTGATCCAGGATCCATGGGACTCGTCGAGAGTACCGAACTCTTTCCCGAAGCGTTTTAAGAACCAGGTCTCTGTATCGGTTCTCAAGTCTACACTCTACTTTTGTTTTTATAATATTAGTAAGATTGATTGACAAATTATTCAAATAATGATGATAATAATTGATCCTAGATCCATGGGACTCGTCGAGAGTACCGAACTCTTTCCCGAAGCGTTTTAAGAACCAGGTCTCTGTATCGGTTCTCAAGTCTACACTCTACTTTTGTTTTTATAATATTAGTAAGATTGATTGACAAATTATTCAAATAATGATGATAATAATTGATCCTAGATCCATGGGACTCGTCGAGAGTACCGAACTCTTTCCCGAAGCGTTTTAAGAACCAGGTCTCTCTATCGGTTCTCAAGTCTACACTCTACTTTTGTTTTTACAACGAAGCTACTATTAAATGAATCAAAAGGCCCCTGTAACGGACGTGTTGTCGTCCTTACAAGACTGTAAATTATGAGGGCACCGGTGGCTGTGCACTCCTTCCCTTTTGTGTGCCAATGATGATGATTGAAGCTGGCCTCCCTACATCCAGTGGGTGGTGGCCCTGGATGCGCCTAGTTTCTGCCTGGGCCTGGTTGCCTTGGGAGTACCCAGAGTTAGGGCCGGCTATGGCGGCAGGCACCAGGTACTCGTCCAGGCAGAACTTCAGCAGGAGACAGCAGGTAGGAGGACTTCCAGAGGTAGGAAGTAGTAAAACAAGAAGAGTAGAATTGAACTTTGAACTGAACACAACATATTTATTTTAATAATATCATATTGTTAACACGACGAGGTACAGGGAAATCAATCCCTTTTTCTCGCGAACTGTGGTTTGTAGTCACCTGAAGGATGGTTTTTTTCTACCCGATGTGTGGGCTGCCTTTGGCAACATTAAGGACTTTTAAATACTAAATTTTTTGTATTTTTTTTTTTTTTAATGGTTTGAAAGAATTTTATTTTATTATAATTTATTTTTTGTCTGTAGGTATTTTAGATTTAATGTAATACTATATTTTTTTGTATATCTGGTTGCGCTTACTTTTCTTTTATTAGAGCCCACACATCAGGGGGGATGTGTGATGGATACAGGTAAGGGGTAGGTGGGGGGGTCGCCGGGTCTTATGTGCCCGAGACGGGAGATGCTTGGGTTCGAATTTGAAGCGAGTTTAGAGAAAAACGTCTTGGCTAAATCTACTATGTGCGTTTTTAGTGGGGGGATTTTCGTGCCTGAGTTAATTATACTATTTCGGACAAACCAAGGGCTTTTGGTATATCTTCTGAGCGCAGCGTTCTGGAATTGTTCGAGTCTCTTGGTGTTGCCTGTCCCCCAAATTGGGGAGGCGTATGTGATGGCGGGACGAATTTGGGATTTGTATAAAAGGAGTTTGTTTTGGAGGGATGTTTTGGAGTTTGTATGTAGTAGTGGGTATAAAGCTCCAGAGATGCTCCTGGCTTTTGTGAGTGTATTTTTGATATGAGGTGTCCATGTGAGTTTTGTGTCTAGTGTGACTCCAAGATATTTTGCAGTATTCTGCCAAGGTATGACCTGTCCGTACATCGTCACAACACCCACTGGAGTCGAGCCGATTCTTCTTCGTGAGAAGAAGATCGCCACGCTCTTTGAGGGGTTGACGTCTATACGCCACAGGTCATAAAATTCTTGGAGGCTGTTTATATTTTCTTGTAGGCGGTGAGTAATCATCCTGGGTGAACTGTATCTGACCATTGCCGTTGTATCGTCTGCGTACAGAGCTTTCAGTGAATTATGGTCTTCTGAGAGGGGAATATCGTGTGTGTAGATATTGAAAAGGACGGGGGACAGTATTTATTTTGGAAATTGGCATGGTATATAAGGGGTACTTGTACCCGACAGCGTTCGGACAGTGTTTTTTATAAAAAGTGGAGGGGTTTTCGTTCTCAGACCAAATGGTATAAATAGGGCGGTCATTATGTGGGCACCCTATTTTGCCGGTGTCACCGTTGAAGGCGGTCGCTTAAAATGTGTTTTTTATAATAATTCTACAGAGTTAATTGTGTACATATGTGTTCGTTATTATACAGTAATCATGAAATAAACCAATTGTCTATTGCTAGATTTTTAGTTATAGACGTTTAGCTCATTTTTGAGCTAAATCGCATAAAATATAAATTGATTTGCCGTTTGGCTGAATATCTGGTTATTTACAGTTACAATGTTATTTTTACGAGGTCCCCCGTAAGATGTGTTATGAAACCTGTTTGTTTCACCATCTTACGGGGCACCTGGATTTTTAAAATCGGAAAAACGTATTTTTACCGAAATTTTTCTAAGTGTTTTTTGAGGGTCATTTATTGCCCTAGTTTGAGTAATTTAAGGGCTAGAGACTCAGGCTCTCTTTCCCTCGATGCCTTGTAGGACTGCGGAATGAAATTTCTTAGTTTCATTATCCTACAAGGATCGTAAGTTAAAATATTTAACAATATGTCAAAAAAAAGGAAACATAAAAAATACGTTTGAAATTATAAATTGACAAATGTTCCTGGTGGCAACCTGAGCATGATAGCGTTTATTTGTTGCACCGGGGGCATTGTACATGGTAAAATGAAAGTTTTTTATTAATACAATATTACAATTAGAATAACTTTAAATTCTAATTGGAAAACAAACATAAAAATATTTTCAACGAAAAAGATCGCTGGCGGTACGGTACTAACGAGCTCAGTGGGCAAGCGGATTTTTGGATTTCCAGCGAAATCTCAAAAAATGACCACTGAACTGTAGAGGATACCGCCAAGGATGTTTTTCGTTGAAAGAACATTTGAGGGTACGTAACACGTCGGTTACAGCCCCGATTGTCCAAACACGCTACAACATACATTTATGTTTCCAAAAACTTTTAAGCGCAGGCAGTTTGTTGTTGTTCTTGAAGCTACTGGAGAGACAACATTTATTTAGAGGATCGTACATTAGAAAGGAAAAATTTAATTAAAACACGTTTCTATGGAAGCGTATGTACAATACAAGAACATTATCTACAGTTTCTGCAGCAAGCAACAGACAGTCCCGACGAGAGACATTGAGTAGAGGGACAGGAAGATGGTCTTTCAAACCCTTCACACAGTCCCGTATGAAGATGGTAGGATAGTGGAGAAGAGACCTCTGAAGAACCTAAGGGACTATGTAACTCACTACAGCCGACAAGACCATAAGCGAACTGGTTATCAGCGTAGAAGGGACAGTGCAGGAAACTAAGCGCTCACAAAAGGTCACCACCTGTCTCAGGTAGGGACAAGAAACAAGTAAAAGCAAAGTTTTTTCAGAGAATGCTTATCATAATCTACTAATTTGAGAGAAAATTTGTTGACGACAATTTAAATGAGAACTTTTAACTCCTAAAAATTGATTTGTTTAAATAAGTACTCAATTAATAAAATTGAGTTCACATCGGGCACTTGAACTTGCCGACAAAACACTTCCATCGGGTAGTTTCTAAGTGTTAAAGCAAATAACTCCACCACGCAGCCTTGAAACTTTCAAGGACATGCATTTATTTACAGAAAATTACCTTCAAATATTATTTGAAGCCAGAGCAAACAAGTTTCAGTTCCCAGCGCGAGTTGCGAGCGGCAGGATGTTAGGTTGAGATTGAATCGACAGTATCATTATTTGACGCCCTGTGTAGTTTATTAATTTGCCGGCAAATTGCTTAACTCTAAGTTGATAAACTCGCGGGGGGTATCGCCTCATGTTTATTCCGGGCAACTGTTCGCTGTTAACGAGATATTCGGCCTTTGCTTAACTAAATAGTAAGTTGGCAGTTTGTCCGGTCGGACCGCGATCCCCTCAACCGACCTGGCAACTTGCAACTTTAGCCGGTGCGGTGCCGAGGAGCGAGCGCTACTCTAGTGGGGCATTCGAAGATTCATTCACCTCGAGACTTACAATCAAATAACAAACTTACTTCGGCATATGTTCTAACTGATGGCGTGCTTTACGGAAATGAGGAGAACTTCTTCAATTCTGGAAAGTACTTGGTAAAAGTCGATTCTGAAAATAATTATTATAATCAATTCTAAACTTTACACCATTTATTATTTCATTTTATCTGAAAAGTGGAATAAATTTATTAGTTTTAATAATTATGCTCAGAACAATGGAATTCCAAAAATAATAAATTGGCAGTCACAAAAACAGAATATTAAGTAACTAACCATCACGCCCGTTGACCCGAAGGTTTATTCCCGATTTTTTTTTTGTTTATTTTTAAGATTTTCAAAACTAAAATCGACTTTAAAAATACCTTTTATAATAAGTTCGTAAGGATACCAAACGAATTTATTTACAGTGTTGATTTTTGTATTTATACGCTAGTATATAAAGGTCCAACTGTCATGGAATCATCACGCCGTTTCTCCGCAGGAGTAGGCAGAGATGAAGGACCGAAAAACAACTCGGTCTTAGCGCACACTCCTTTTTTCATTTATACATCTTCTCCTATATACCCTTCAGTTATTCAGATTCTTGATATAGCCCGGCTCAAGTATTTCGTTCACTTGATCGTGCCATTTCTTCCTTGGGCGTCGCCGACATTTTCTACCGTTCATATTCGCCATTCGTCATGTATTCCACTTTCTTTGTTCGTTCGCTATACATGTTAAAAACATCCAAGCATATAACCTTGCATTCTGCGCCTTAGATTTTCTCAACATTATTTCGCACACACGATCACACATGGTTTTTTGATTTCCTTCAGGGATCTCATTTCTACAGCATTCAGTCTACTTTCATCCTTCCTCTGCCAGTTCCATGCCTCACTGCCATACAACAGGGCGGGTACCACCATCGTGGACTTCCTTACACATCTGTCTTTCTATTACCTAGAGATGAATCACATTTAGGAAAATGAATATTCTGATCAAATCCTTGTACTATTGTATCGCCCATCATAAATTTTTTAATTTGCTTTACAAAATTATTTTATTTAAATATATATATCAGGATTAAATAACACGTGTTCCCAATTATATCCTCTGCGTTCGAACTGTTCCTATATTTCTCAAAATAAACAATAAACAGTGTTAATTTCCCGTGATCTCACAGGTTAGTATTGTCCTGTATATTTTTTGCCTGTACAGAGCATAAATAAAACAATATATTGTATTTTTACGTAGCATCGCGTTCAAATCGGTGGATGTAATGTTTGGTCAAAAGTTTTAAAAATAATTTGTCTAGTTTTTAGTTGGAAGTAAGATTGTAGAAATATATTGTAAGTTTGTACAGCGCCCAAAAACGGAGCTATACAAATCATCCAAATATTATTATTATTACTTTATAACCTCATTTTAATACCCGTTCGCGAATTTGTGGATTAAACCCATTGGGTAAAATGGTTTTTTATTTTTTAAATATGCCATTACTTTACCTTATGGTGGCGAGGAAATGAATTCACAAAATTATCATCATTATTTAACGAATAGCCAGAAATAACCATTACTAATAATATGACTCCTATAAATGGAGAAAATACGATTTTTCGTTGGATTTCAACTTTCCGCCGCTACTAACTCGTTATACATTTTTTTAGTTCATAAATATTTACATATTACAGTTTAGCCATTTTTAAAATACCATACTAGGCTATTTCCCGTGTTGCGGTAGTCACACATGAAATATTATCTTTACATAGTATAGAATGAAGTCGCTCAAAATGTATGTGCGCTTAGATCTTTTAAACTATGCAACGGATTTTTATGCGATTTTCCCCAACAGATAGGGGGTAAAGCTATCTTTTGCAATGACCATTAATAAGTCACAGGGTCAAACATTCAACGTTGCTGGCTTAGATTTTCTCACACGGCCAGTTATATGTCGCGCATTCGAGAGTAACATCTAAAGAAAACATGCATGTTCTCATGAAAAAACATCTGTAAATATTGTATAGTATTATTAAATCACTCCATACTGCCCCACATTATTATCTACATTGCACCCGTGCGAAGCCGGGGCGGGTCGCTAGTTATATTTAAACAGATAATAAAATATAAGAAGAGGAAAGAAAAAAAAAACATTTAGGGATTAATAAAACTAAAAACAAATACTAGTTCAAATAAAAATTTAAAAATAAAAATAAAGCTGAGAAATAAAGAATAAAAAGAAATTTTAAAGAAGATAGAAATAAAAATTGGTAAGTACTGTAATTGAGTAAGTAATTGTATTATTCTTCTAGAAATAAAAAAATAAAAGTAAAATGTGGTAAGTATTCTTCTACACGAGAGTACATAAATTATACATTGAATGTCGACCATCGACCAATCGACCACCACAACACGGGCATGTGACTAGCATGGTGGTCGAAAAGTCCCCAATCTATGTAATAAAAACAAATTTCAATGAATAAAGAAAACTTAAAAAAAAAAAAATGAATGAAAGAACATTGTACGATTTTTACCTTTTTATCACGGGTTCATATTTTCATTAAGAGTAGTTCTTGATATTAAATCATCAATGATTAAATATTACAATGAGTTTCACAAGCATCAACAAGTTATGCCTGATAAAATTGAAAAAAATATTTATTATTTATTATCTTTCGTATACATAGCAATATTTCTTTGGCCGCTGTGGAATTGGCATGGATAACTTTTTTCATTATGAAATAAATAATTTAAGAAACCCAAAGACTGCAGATGCCGTCGAATGCCCGAAGCAGAAATCATTTCACAAGCAAATCATTCCTAAAAAAGTAAGAAGTTTCCCCAATTCTTGCAATTTGCGGAGAGCACTTGGTCGACTTCTTATTCCACGAAATGAAGGATAGGAGAAGGTCCCGCCCAGCCTTTGAAACATAATTATGGTGAAAATCTCCGTTCATTTTTATTTTCATACTTCCACACAGCCATCAGTCATCGCCCGCGCCGGGGCGGGAACGGAGGTCCTTTGAATTCACTTAATAAGCTTCTAATAGTAGGGAGTTACAGATGTACAGTTCTAATAATATTTCTACTTTTGATTTGGATTGGGATACTTGGGATTTATGGATTGATCTCAAAAAAAGTTATTTTAGAAAATTCTAAAACCTAACTAAACCTAGCATTTTTTTCAATACGAAATTTACCATTTAAAACACTCTAAAATTTAAACTTTTTGATGTGTGTAATTCCAGTTTTTGTTCAATTCTCCCCACGTGTAATTTCATCCATGTATAATTCCGTCCGATCTCCTATGGTTAATGTAAAAAAAACATTTTGTATGTAATTGTTTTTGAAGTGAACACTTCTTTAACACCGTTGTGATTTGAAACTCGATGAAATGAAAAATAGCGACACTATAAAGAAACAAACATATACATCTGTAGGATATAGCCTGCGAAAGAATGAGAAAGTATAACCGGTCTCTTCTTTGTGCAATGCTTCGTAATTTCCCCACTCTTTTCTACTTTCGTTTTTTGAAGGTTTCACTTCTATCGAGTGTTAATTGCACATTCTTTTGACCTCTACAGCGGGACTCTCTCTCTTTACATCACCGCAGTGGGAGGGATGGATTCAAATGTCCGTCACACATACCCAGATTCCTATTCATCCCTCATGCCTTTTTCCTTCCCAAAACTTCCTCTCCTCCTTTTCCTAAAAAGACCCGCCGCACAGTATTCTCAAAGTTGACATAAGCTCTGAGAGGGGCTTTCTGCGTGGAACTAAGGTAAATAATAAATACATGAGTCTTCGTTAGGACGAATTTTTTTATTATTTTTTAATTGTTTTGTGTCTAATTTGTAGAACTCCTTTTTTACAATACTTAATGTAAAAAAAAATTATAATGTTATTATTAAATTCTGCAAACATTTTTAATTTTTAAACGACTTCAAAAACGACGGTTTTTTTTTATGTTTGTTACCTCAGAACTTTCGATTGGGTGAACCGATATTAATGATTCTTTTTTTTATTTGTGCTTCCTGTATGGTCCCATTTTAATTTAGTTCAGTTCTAACAATGGCATCCATGAGAAAACCATATAAGTCTTAAATTTGCAATAAGTATGTACGCGACAAATGGACGAATAACTCAATATTACGCCAACCGATTTCGATGATTCTTTTTTTAAAGTAAAACTTCTTTACGCACGCTCGACACTTTGGAGTAAGCTGGTGAATGCCTTACGAGAAGTCATGATTGTTACGAAAAATGTCTTCGATGCGAACGGTGATCGATTGCTAGGCGGGTCGGGTCTTTATACACGCGTGTTATTCGTGTTATTGTTATATTGTTAATGGACTATTTGTCCGTAAATAAATAAATAAATTATATACAGCCGGAACCCGGCATGCATTGCAAGACCACCGTAACCTCGGGGTCAACTAAACTGTAATGGTTCCATCCCAAGTCCCGGGAAACTACATTATAATGCAAGCGCCTGCACTATATAACATTATATACAGCGAGTACCCGGCATGCATTGCAAGGTCACGGAAACCTCGCGGTCTACTAAACTGTTATGTTTCCACCCCAAGTCCCGGGAAACTACATTATAACGCAAGCGCATGCACTGTACAACAGTATAAACAGCGGTTCCCCGGCATACATTGTGAGGCCACTTTAACCTCGGGTCAACTAAACTGTAATGATTCCATCGCAAGTCCCGGGAAACTACATTATAATGCAAGCGCCTGCACTATATAACATTATATACAGCGGGTACCCGGCATAAGTTAGTGAAGTTTTACTTCAGTCGTGTGGTCTAAAGCGCACTCGTTTTTTTATTGGAAAGGATGTACTTCAAGGGTGGTTTGATGAGAGTTTTGGTTAGCTTCTGATTATGGGATCTACTCGGCCGAATCTTTTATAGGCCATCCGGATCTTTGAGTCACCTACCGTAACGCCGTTATGGTCAAGTAATATCTGTCTCACATGAGCAGCACGTTTAGTAGGTCTACTCATATTCAGACAAATTAGTTATTGTACTTCAGATTTACTAAAAATTAAACAAAATTTTAACATAACAAAAAAAAGACTTCAAAAATGCACTAAAAAGTAAAAAATAATTTCGTATTCTTCTACAACTTAATAATCAACTTACTTTTTCTACTCATAAATATGTAGGTACGATTGTTATTTTTGGAATCGGTGTCAGCCAAGGCAGGTTTGTAACTGTATACATAGTTAAAGGTGAGATATGCTTGTGTCTACCTTGGCTGACACCAACCTCTACCTCCTAAATTTCTAGGTAAATTAATATATATCGTTCTATAGCTGAATTTGGATGATGGCAATTAAACTTTGTTAATGTAGTTCTAATTAATCGTTCTTAGCTATCTAAATCTGTGTTGGACTATTTAATTATACCAAATGAATAAGTTAATAGAGGTTTTGTCCAAGTATTTATTGCCTTTACTAAATGTTTAGCAGATAGATTGCATTTAAAAAAAATTCTGATCCTAGTTTGAAATTTAATCCTAAGATAATTTTTAATACTTGTGGTGAACGTATGTCTTGCGGTATGAAAGAGACATGTGTGTATGAGTGAGACAACATGAGGAACGTATAAAAGGGTGCGATTGTTGTCCATTCGTCCTCTCACCATCAGACTTCCTAAGAAATAACATTGTACCTTATCCCGGAATAAACATCACGAGACTACCTACGTCTTCTCATTGTATTGAAACCCTGTACTGAGTTCATCATATACAGAGGAATCTGGATCCATCAAGGGAGTCCAGATTATTATGGGATAACCGGCCACGGTCATCACAATACTCACTAATAATCTGCATCTGCAGTGTAATTATATCGTAATAATCATTAAACTGCAGAACTTGTTCATAAATAAACTGCTTTTATTAATTGAATAGTAATATTATTGAATACTTAAAAGAAACAAAAATTTAAATATCATTGCTTAATAAATTACCGTCGTTATGTCTGTGTAGGTACATATAGATTGTAAAATAATGTATCAATTCTACAAGACATTTCTCTAAACTGATCACAAATAATCTGGTTTTTGTTAGCCAGCCGTAAAAAAACACACAAATAACTTGGGCATATGTAGGTACTTCCTTAAAAAAGTGCTTTTCATACACCAAATATCTCTTTCATAATACTTATCGCTTATTCCCCAGGTTGAAAAAACACTTACGAAAATTTCATCTTTTCCCGAAAATAATTTTATTTCCCTAGACACCTTCACAGGACAGCTGCTCACTCCTCACACAGTTCGCCTGAAATAAAAATATACCGAGAAAAGACGAGTTCTTCATAAGAAAACGGGTATGATATTTAATTTTTGTCATGATTATCATAAATAATGATGATGGAACGTCAAACCTCTAACATTTACAACAAGTATATTTTTTTATCTAGGTATATCAGTGAATTGTGACTGTTTCAAGCCAATAGTTGTTTAAATTTATTCTAATACTCGAGCGGAACTTCCGTCCAGAGTCGATTTTGACTTTATGAGAACGGGTCGTTTCTTCGTCTTATTTTGGTGTAAGTCGGCTTGTACTTGGATCGAGTAGACCCTCATTAATAAATCCCTTCCTACAGCCCCCACCTCAACCCGCCTCATAACGCTGCCCAACCGGGTGGCGACGTAGTTCCCCTCTCTTTAAACTGTAAAGACAGGGGCACTCTTGACATGTGTTACATAAAAAAATATACATGTGTGCAGTTCATACATATATATATTAATATTTAGAAAACTAAAGTAGACACGAGTGGGGAGGCTACGAAGCACCGCACAGAGAGGAGACCGATTATTGTATCTCATTCTCCCGCAGGCTAAATCCTATAGATGTATGTGTTGGTCTCTTTAGTTAACTCGTTTTCACTTCAAAAAAGGAAAAAACATAGTGGGACATTATATCAATTTCCAGGAGAGTTATATATTATTTACATGTTTTTTTAAGCATTGAACAGTCAAAATTAAGTTTTTTAATTTATTTATTTTTACAATAAAAAAACCTGCTTCTCTCCAGAGTCAGTAAGACTACGGCATCCTCAATTGGGGTATATTGTGAGACTGAAGGTAGTGGGGAGGGGAAGGATATGGGGAATATGAGGTGGGGAAGCATCTGTCTGTGCAGATCTGGTCACCGAACACGGCTAAAGCCATTTCGAGCAAAGTTTCAATTCTTCATGATGATTCTACTCTGGAACGTGCCGTTAGTATGCTATATATTATTTAAAATGAATAAAATCGTGAAATAACCTCGACGGAATTGTTAGTCGAGAGCCTAGCCCTCGACTGCACCGAAGAAAAAGGCAAATAATATAATAACACAGGCAAATCACCAAATACTCATTTGTAGGGTAGGTTTCTGCACAATAATTTCACATCGAACAAAGACCTCGCTATTATTCATATGAAAAATAGAAAACAATAACTTAGAAAAAGTCAATGACATAGGGATCTTGGAGTTATTTTTAATACTGAATTAAATTTTGTAAATCACATACAACAAATAGAGGGGTTGTTTAAAAAAAATTGATGGATTCATCAAATATTTGAAGTTAATTTTCACCTTTTGTGTAAGTTCTATGATTATTTCAGTTTTATGGAGAAAATATCCTATAATTATGTATATTATAATAACAGAACTTGAATAAAACTTACACAGAACGAGAAAATTAACTTTAAATATTTGATGAAATCGTTAAATTTTTTGAAGACCCCTGGAATCCACAATATGAAATATCTAAAAATTTGATTCGTAGTAAGTTATAAAAACCGAATATTTGTCTCTTGTACGTAGCTTGATAGAACATAGTTCTTTGATGTGGTCCCCCCAATACTATCAAATTGATATTAGAAATATTGAACGCGCGCAGCACAAATTTTAAAGATTTATTAACATCAAATTACAAATACCTATTCAACCCATAATATTTACGTTCTTACTAATACACTTAAAATGTATTTAACTTTTATTATTTAAAATTATTAACTGTGAATTAGACTGTTGTGAACTCCTGCATCTCTTCGAATTTAAATTCCAAATCGAACAACTAGACAAAATATATTATTCCGCAATAATAATTCCGGGACCAAGACCAACTACCACATACATGCACCTATTCCTCGCACAAGTGGAAACAAATTCACCTCAAATATCTGTATATATCACCTGATATATTTAATACAAATTTACCAGTACTTAAGAGATACCTGAATGATATTCGTATGCAGCATAATATTATTTTTTAGGAGCATTGCACATATATTTTTAAGAGTATATTTATTTGTAAGAGACAAACAGCTTACATAAATATAGAGATATTTACAAAGTTAAAAATTAAGTCAAGCCAAAAAGGTCTATTATGTTACAGTGACTTGGAGATGGAGTTTTATTATATCTTAAAATTATTTTTTTGGTGAGGAGGAGAAGAAGAGGAAAATATGATAAGGTTATGAGATGCTCCCGATACATTCCACACTCTTGTATTAATTTTATATCGCACGCGATACCTCTTACGAAAATATCTTATATTAATAATAATAATAATAATAATAATTAAAATTATAATCGGTGCTTAGCAACGCTATAGAGACATTTGCATTTCATTATCTCTCTGATTTTTCATTATATCAGATAGAAAATAATTAGTTTTGATCCCAAAAAATATAAATATTTGAAAATAAGTATATTAGATTACGTAATAAATAAACTGCCAGGAAACCATAGGTTATTTAGATAAATAAATAGGATATAAAAAATCTCTTTTGTGAAGGCTCCAGTAACAAAGGTAAACAATAATATTTGAGATTAATTTGTAATATATTTTAAAGGTAAATTTAATTACATATATTTTATTTTGATAGCAGTATTCTAAAATATAATATATCATAGATTTGTAACGTTGAAAGTTAAAAGGTTTAAATTAAAATATTTTATTTGGGCATTTTGAAAATTATTTGTTGACAATTGACAATTAACAAATGATATTACTAGGTAACGATAGTTGCTTGGTTACTGGAATGTAGGAACTAATAATAATAATCATTTTCGTGTTGTTTTGTAAATTGATAATATGTCATTTACAACCAACCGAAATGAAGAGCGGTCTGTTATGTCATCTACACAGATGAACAATGATAGTCTGAGACCACCAAAAACAAAAGCAGGTATTCCTAGGCAGCGTATGAAATGGACGAACGATGTCAATATGTTCATCGTTCGTTCATATTTTTATGTAACTAAATTAGAAACAGATATGTTATTGTATAGGAAAAAATTACATTTAATTTTCTCACAAAATTATCCGATTGCCCAAGTAAACGAACAAAGATTAGCAGACCAAAAGAGGGCAATTTTCAAAAATAATTTAATTCCTGTAGTAACATTAGATCAGATAAAAAAGGAAGTAGCAGATGGATTGCAATTAGAAAATAATTTAGAACAAGTTAATACGAGTAGTAATGTTATATCAGATACATTGAACGTAGATAGTTCAGATAATATTCTAGTCGAAGAATCCAATAATATTACAGTAGACTCAAATAACTTAGACGTTATTTATAATCTTAGGGAAATCAACATTGCAAATTTAAACTTACTAGATGAAAATATTATAGAATTAGCTAACTTACTTCATAATAATATAAATAGATATATAGATATAGAGCCCACAGTTAGACCAAAATTACCAAAATTACATACGTCAAAGAAATTATCTAAATTAATTTCTGAATTAAATAATATAATTTTACCAAAAATTATATTTGATGACATTAGTTTTTTAGATCTTCATACAATAGTGTATGCTAGTGCTATCACTATATGTAATAAGTTAGGAGTTAAATTAACGTCTTCTGATGATAGATCATATAATTATAGAAAACCAGAATGGCAGAGTAGATTAGAAAATGATGTAGTATTTTTAAGAAGTAGCATAGCTAGAGTAATAGAGTATAAAAATGGAAATAGAAGTAGGAATATTTTGAGACATGTAGATGTAATTGGGAGAAAATTTGGTTATAGCATTGGTAGTAATAATAATGAAAATATAATCAATGATTTATTAGATTTGTTAAAACAAAAATTAGGTGTAAAAGCTAGTAGATTAAAAAGATACAATTATACGTATAATAAAAAAAATAATAATAGATTATTTCAGAAAAATGAGAAAATATTTTATTCCAAACTTGACGATAAACAAAATATTATTTCGAATAATAATAATCCGTTGCCATCTGAATCAGATATGCGCGATTTTTGGACAAATATTTGGAGTAAAGATATAAAACATAATGAGTCAGGTCCGTGGATAGAAAATGAAGAACTCAATTGTTCAGACATTGAACAAATGAGTTTTTCTGATATATCGGTTGAATTGTTAGCTAAAATTATAAAAAATACTCATAATTGGAAAGCCACGGGTTGCGATTGGATACATAATTTTTGGTATAAACGTCTGACTACTTTACATCCGCTTTTGGCAAAAAATCTTTCAAAATTTGTCAGAGAACCTCAAAATTTTCCAAATTTTCTAACTAAGGGCATTACTTATATGTTACCTAAAAGCGAACATATTAATAATCCCTCTCAGTATAGACCCATTACATGTTTACCGACAATATATAAAATTTTAACCTCTTGCTTGACAGATTTAATATACACTCATTTAGATGAAAAAAATGTTTTATCTGAACAACAAAAAGGTTGTCGCAGAAAACATATGGGATGTAAAGAACAATTAGTTATTGATTCTGTAATTCTAAAACAGATTCAAACCCAAAAACGTAATTTACATATTTGTTATATAGATTACCAAAAAGCTTATGATAGTGTCCCGCACTCGTGGCTGATAAAAGTTTTAAATATATACAAAATTAACCCAATTATTATTAGCTTTTTGGAAAAAATTATGGCATTTTGGAATACCGATTTGCTTTTGAATTTGAAAGATAAGAAAATTATAGTACCGGGCATTTCAATAAAAAGAGGGATTTTTCAAGGAGACTCATTGAGTCCTCTTTGGTTTTGCTTAGCATTAAATCCTCTATCTAAAATGTTAATTAAAAGCAAGTTTGGAATAAAAATTAAAGGTAATACTAGAGAGAGAAATATAATTTCTCATTTATTATTTATGGATGATTTAAAATTATATTCGAATTCTGAACCAAATTTAGAGAAAATGATTAAAGTAGTTAAAAATTTTTCAGATGATATTAAAATGACTTTTGGTTTAGATAAATGTAGAACGATCCATATAGAGAAAGGTAAAATTGTAGATGGAGACGAGGGTATATTTAGAAATTTCAAAATTGAAAGTATGAAAGGGGGTGAGGTTTATAAATATTTAGGATATCCGCAATCAAATAGATTACATCATACTAGTATTAAAAATGATATTAGGATTAAATTTAAAACTAGGATCAGAAAAATTTTGAAATGCAATCTATCTGCTAAAAATTTAGTAAAGGCGATAAATACTTGGGCAATACCTCTATTAACTTACTCATTTGGCATAATTAAATGGTCTAATACAGATTTAGATAGCTTAGAACGATTAATTAGAACTACATTAACAAAATTTCATTGTCATCATCCAAATTCAGCTATAGAACGTATTAATTTACCCAGAAATTTAGGAGGTAGAGGTATAGTCAAAATAACATCTTTAAAACATAATCAGGTAGAAATGCTAAGAAAATTTTTCCATAGGAAAGCTGATAGTTCAGAAATGCACAAAATAATATGCAAGGCAGATAGAAATATTTAACCATTAAATTTATACGACGAGAATGCCAGCATTCTTATAAATACCAACCAGGAATTATTAGATTCCTGGTCAAATAAAATTCTTCACGCAAAACACTTCAATTATCTCAGCCAAACATATGTTGACAAATTTTCGTCAAACAAATGGTTGAGTATTGGAGAGTTGAGCGCAGAAATAGAAGGCTTTATGCTTGCCATACAAGATAGAGTCATTAATACTAAAAATTATAGGAAGCATATCATCAAAGATGCAAATCAAATTGATGATTTATGTAGAAAATGTTTGGCTTTTCCGGAAACTATAGAACATATTATATCGGGATGTTCTGTATTAGTGCCGTCCGAGTATACATTTAGGCACAATCAAGTTTTAAAAATAATTCACCAAAGTTTGGTAATTAAACATAACTTGATTGACTGCCGTAATGTACCATATTATGAATATGAACCAAATTCATTTTTAGAAAATGAATTTTATAAAATTTATTATGATAAAACTATTCTGACAGACAGAACAATTAGTCATAATAGACCCGATATAGTTTTACATGACAAAATTAAGAAAATAACTTATATCATTGATGTCGCTATTCCAAATTCTTGTAATATTCAGAAAACTGTTTCTGAAAAAATAAGAAAATATACAGATTTAGGAAATGAAATTAAAAGAATTTGGCATTCTCAGACTATAAAAATATTACCATTTGTTATTTCGGCTACTGGCATTATACCTAGCTCTCTCATTCAAAATTTAGGCGTATTAGATTTGTCAAAAAATTTGTACATAAAAATGCAAAAGTCGGTCATTTTAAATACATGTAGGATTACGAAAGATTTTTTAAATATTTATATTGAGGGATCAGTAGGATTTATCGGACCAGTTAGGATTTCATCAGAGCCGAACCCTCTGATATGAAAATATCTGGAGTCGGTGAAATATTTTCCCATTATGTTTCTGGTGGATTGACGTATTGTTCTTGTATTGTTTTATTCTTATATAGTGCACTTACATTGCGTTAATTTACTAGATATTCATTTGTGGAAAAGTGTGTGGAAGGGTTTAGTCTTTCATTTGGGAAAGATTCAACCCGGACATAAAATCTGGAGCACCGTAATAAATACTTTATTTCACATAAAATTGAACAATAAAACATATGTGGAAACTTTGACTAGCCAACTAGGAATGGATCCTGTTTTAGGCCAGTCAAAATGACAAATTTAATTTCATTTTACATTGTTTACTTACAGTTATGTTATTTATAGAATGAAAAAAGTGTTAATTATTTTTTCCTCACAGAAGCTTGAGTTAAATATATAATTTTTGTACTTATAATAAAAATAAGAGAAATAATGATATCTTAAAATCAAATTCAGATATTTTCACTTAGAGCGCTTAAAACAAAAAAAAAAAACAAAAAAAGATAAAAGATAAAACCGGTAAAGTAAATAAAGTAAATGAAAGCCAGATGGTAATAATAAAAAGACTATCTCTTGGTCAACATATCTTCGCTTTTGACCCTCCCTAAATCAAGGAGCCAGTCGTTGATTAATTTGCGCAAAACATTGGTACTTTTCGTTTTCCAAGCATTAGGAATGATATTAAATAATTTAGGTTCTAATTACGAAAATTGACGTCGTGTTATGTATTATTGTATTATTTTTATTCCATCTGCAACCAAAGTATTTTTTCTTCTAACTGTTCTATTTTTTTATTTTAAACACATACATTTAATTAAATGCCACTATATTATCTACCAAGTATTAAGTTCATTTTTTTTAAAAGTTTTTTTAAAGTTATCTACTCATTATAAACTCTTGCTGTCTTTGTATGATGTAGTTGATCATGTAAAATAAATAATATTGTAAAAGCCTATCAGGGCGTCAAAAATTAAAACATAAAACGGATTACTTATATTTATAATTACTTAGACGGGAGAATAATTATAATGATAAACATATTGTTATTAATATGCAGCCGGTCTCCCGTAACCCCCACGCCATGCAGTGCAGTGGGAGGGATCGATTCATACGTCACTCCTGAATACAATGACCTCTCAATTCCTACCTATCCCACATCCCCTTTTCCTTTCCAGAATTTTCTCTCGCTCCTTCTCTTAAAAAGTCCACCGCATAGCACCCCCAAAGAAGGTAAAGGCCTCGAGGGAGACTATTTTTTTTTAAATTATTAGATTATTGGCGGGACTCTATTTTTACGGGCTGTTAACATTAATATTCTTGGAATTCCCAGGTAATTAGATTCTAATGCCTGCATTGGCTGAGAGCCTTACCTCCTACTGCTGCTGTGAAGAGGCAGAATACAGGTGGGGTGTAGGTAGGATGTTATTCCGAGCAGCGCCTTCGGCACACGACGAATCCGTGTAGCAAAGAACCTTTGGGGTGCGTTCTGGTACCCGGAAGGCTGCGTTGCCCGGAGCGACCCGGGAATCCGTCTGGGACCTGGGTAGCTCAACAATCAACTCCGGACGTCAAAAGGAAGTAAAAAGGAATTAAATACGTTGAACGCATTAACTGCGTTTCGTTCGAGTCCTACCGGTAAACAGTTAAGTTCGTGTTAGCGTAACTGGAAATTTCTTTGATCTGCGTTTATAAGGTGGGCGGATACCCTGTCCTCCCTCACAATGGAAAACCCTTTCGGGCTTTTGTCCCCGTCACGTGCTTTGCCGGGTATCTTTTACGGCGATGAAATAATACGTTTATTAATGTAGACCGAAATTAATCCAATTTTGCGAAAATGAAGTACCTAGGTGCTGCTAAATTAGTGAAAATGTAAATTTTGAAAAGATGATAGTTGGATATCAAATAAGCTGTTATGTTTAAACAGATTGATTTCGGTAGATTATAAGCCGATTGCGAAACAAAAGTCTTGTTCTTCGCATCAAAGCGTATTGAAGGGGACCCCTAAGGAATGGAGCCGCCGCAGCCGGATGGGAGGGTGGAGGGAGGAGGGGGGAGGGGGTTATGATCCCGTCACAGAGCTTAAGTCTAGCGGATGAAATTAGATTAGGAAGGTACCTACATAGAATAGCTCCTGACTGTCTTGTCTACCTGAGGGGTCTCCTTGACTTTTTTATACGATATACTCGAACTACATAGCTGTCGTGCACTCGGCGTTGCTCAGGGTTAGGAATGGTTTGGAGTAGAGTTTATTTATAATTTTGAATGTAACTCTAGCTTTGTGGGTATCCATTATAAACAAATGAAACAATATATCTGTGTTAGAAACACATATATATTTTTTATTAGCGCCGACCGGTTTCGAAACGACCGTTCCTTCCTCAGGGCAAACATATACGGACTTGACAATTACAAAACAGTTGGTGGGTACAATGTTGTATTACTAAGTGTTGTGGTAGGGGTGGAGGCGTGGCTAGGGATTATTGGACATTGATTGGGAACATATCCAAGATAGCGTTATAAGATAATATTTTTTGTTTATTGATAATGGACTCATTATAATGGACTTATTATGGACATTGATAATTTATGTAATTTTTTTATTTCCAAGGCTTCTAAATTTTATAAGCATTTTCCTTTATGGTAAATATGAAGAATATTTATCCCCCTATTTTTGGTGAGAACATTTAAGGTGTAACATTTAATAATTTTTTCGAGTTCACTAAACATATCATTGAAAATAACCGTAATTAACCATAGTTTTGAAAAAAATACGAGGATTAATATTAATAGCACAGTTAGTAAAAACTTAGTATAGTATAATATTTAATCTACAAAAAAACCCTTTTTTTACAGATCATATTTTTGGCATTTTTCACCAGCATTTGTTTCCTTAGAAGGGGCTATCTGCCCAAGAGAGCTAGGAACTAACACAGACATAAAAGACATAATAACACTGTCTTGTATACATTTTTTAATATTTACAGCTATTTTAATTTATTATTATCATGTTATTATTGCTGTGTAATGTAATAAATAATAAAAAAATTAAAAATTATAAGACACAAACCCAGAACCTCTATAAACAGTAGAATTGGGAAAAGAAACGAGTGAATTGGAAAAAATAACACGTGGAGTGCCACAGGGATCAATTGTTGGACCGTTGATATTTCTAACCTATGTGAATGACTAATAAAAGTGGGTATTAAAAATACTCTACAACTTTATGCGGACGTTTTTTTTTTTAAATAAAATGAACCTAGCGGAGCTTGAAACGGAATTGGATGTTGGTGTTTCTAAACTCAAAAGCTGGTTACAGAAGTTACTGGTCACAAGAATAAACAAACTAACTATTAGCGTAAAAAATACATTATGTTATTTTCGTTAACAAGAACAAATTCAGCCTCAATATCAAAGTTGATGATAAGGACTGCCTCGAAAAGAAAATGAACACAAAATATTTGGGCCTGATCGTAGATTCCCCACATAAATCATGCAAAGGAGAAAATTAACCCCATAACTGGTGTACTATATAGACTTCAAGGATTACTACCCATTCCTTTACTAACATCAGTATACTATGATATGGTACATTCACACCTTTCCTATCTCTGCTGTAACTGGGGCTTTGTCTCAAAGAAATTGATAGCTGAGCTCTCAGAAATAATTTGGGCCTTCCATGAGGCACCAATGTCAGAGACATCTATTCACTTTACGGTATTCTTCCAATCACAATCTTTCCCAAATATGAATTCATTAGCACCATCCTACAAATTACTCAACAATCAACTCACACTCTCACACTAACATCAAGCCACTTTACAATCAAGAAATCCACACTCACAATACTCGAAATAGCTTTAAAATCCGCGTAACTCAAACACACACTATAAAATATGGGATAAAATCTCTGAAATATATTGTCTACACAGTATATAATTCGCTTCCAGATAATGTACAAGGGAGTCCAGCAAAATAAAAATAAAATCAGAGTAATGCCTTAACAGAATATTTTTTAAGTACGGTTAAGGATGAAAACATGTAATTTTCTTGTCGTGTTCTGTTTTTTATTGTTTCCTTTTCTCCCCTTTTCGTTTCCATTTATTTGTAATCATCTATATTTGAATAACCTTGTATAACTTTGTATAACCTTTGTATAACTTTGTATAACTTTGTATAACTTTGTATAACTTTGTGTAACTTTGTATAATTTTGTACAACTTTGTATAACTTTGTACAACTGTGTATAACTTTGTATAACTTTGTGTAACTTTGTATAACTTTGTACAACTTTGTATAACTTTGTACAACTGTGTATAACTTTGTATAACTTTGTATAATTTTGTATAACTTTGTTTAACTTTGTAAAACTTTGTTCTTTTTTTCTTTATTTTGTTTTCTATTGGAGGTTGTTCTACTTAACCTCTCTTTGATTTTTTAGCTGTACTGAATGTGTAGCTTATATTTTTAATATCATAATACCTATGTAAAATTGTAATTATTACCCCTTACTTATGTATTGTTAATACCTCCATCCTAAAATGATTTCTGTAACTCATCGGGATTACCCTAGCAAGAAATAAAAAAATAAAAAAGATAAATAAAAACAATTTCGCTCTATAAATTGTGATAAATAATGAAGGATTTGATGTGCATAATTATGTACAAAGAAACTCTACAAAAAAGAAACCATTATACAGTTGGTTTTGTAGTTTGCCCAAAATGTCATTTGCCTAAAATAGTGTTGCACAAACAAAAGCTATTCTATTAGGTACTACAATACTCGTCACTATGCCTGAAACGGAGTAGGCTTTGTGAGCGATTTTGCACAACAAAATCCACCATTTTGTCAATGTCTGCACTGAAATGTTGCAGGTTTCGTAAATCATTTTGCACAACAAAACCTACTCTATTTCAGTCGTTACCGAAACGGTACAGGCTTTGTAAATACGCCTCGCAGACAGGCTTCGTACAAAAGTAGGCTTTGGCAGCGTACAAACTAAAGGGGTTTTAGGAAAGATTTCCACTGTCAGCACCGATCACCGGGTCAGCCTTTTAACTAAAAGACCGACAAGAGGCTAATAAAGAATGTACCTGCATGGCTTTATATATTTATTTTTTTTCATTTAAAGTTATCAATTGAATTGTCATTTGAAAATGTCAATGTCATTCATTTTAACACAAATTTTGGCGATGGTTTTAATTTTACTTCAAATTAAGCAAATCAAAATTAAAACGTTGCATGAAGTGGATTTAGCCGTGTTTGGTGACCAGATCTTAATAGCCAGGTACTTCCCTACCTTCCTCTTTCCCATCTCCCTCCATTTCCCACTAAATTCAGCCTCACAACATACCCCAATTGGGGATGCAATAGATTAATTGGCTCCAGACGCGAGGAGCTGGGACTCTTGTGAGGTATTCATATAAAAAAAGCAATAGATTTCATTTATATTTTTTTTACTTAGAAAGGGTCTTGGAATAAATTTATTTGAACAAGAGCAAACTCGCACAATCAACTTTTAGTGCCAATACTTAAATCAAAGTTTGCCCAAAAGCACTAATCCTACCTCTCACCTCTCATTTTCAACACCTTCCTAAAAGAAACAACTTATTGTATCACTAAAAAAACCGACAATGGTTATTTAAACAGTTCACTTCATGGTTACTTTACAAAAAAGGGCATCCATTACTAAGTTATTAGTTAACAAATATTATAATCAATAATTATCAGCCTGAAACACTCATCTACATTGAAAAAATCTTCCGAGAAAAGATACTGGCCGCCAACGGGAATTGAACCCGTGACCTTCTGATTGCCGGTCAGGTGCTCTTGACCACTGAGCTATGGCGGCTTATCTAATACCCGCCAAATAATTCAATATATACTAGTGTTTCATTCGACAATTACTTTATTATTACATTTTTCCAACTGAAAACAACCAACTTTATTTTTGTGAGAGAGGTATTGTTAATACTAAATCTCCCGCTAGGTGGCGTCGAGACTAATTATGTCTGCATTTATTGCTGAAATACTTTAACTTGTCAAATATTAATTATTATTTTTAATTGATAAACTAACGTTTAAACAAGATTTTTATGCATAGCACAAAGGGTAGATAACAAATATTATAATCAATAATTATCAGCCTGAAACGCTGATAATTATTGAATTGTTTCAATCTCATCTTAGTCTCTACTCTCATTCTTAGTATTAATTTTTTATAAATAAAATATAATTCGTGTTATTTACATGTATAGAGATTTTTCATACTTATTAATACTGCTTATGTTTTACGCCTGCTTATATTATTATTACTGCCTATGTTTATACATATTATTGTGTTGAAATTATAAATAGTTTTAGTTTAAGATTCTTGCATCACTTTGTGTATGTAATGAGTAAAGACCGGATTATATGCAACTAAAAAAGCCCAAAATATGCATGCAAATATGCAATAAAAATAGCTAAAATTAGCACGAAAATCTATAAAAAGGGCCAAAATATGCAACATGAAATAATATAGAAAGTCGTATTTTTAAATATTTTATTTTATTTTAGTAAGCTATTAGGTAGTTCTCAAGGATAACAAACGTATTTTCGAAAATATCAATTACAAAATGTATAACAATGAAATTTACAATTCACCTTTAAAAACTTATATGACAGTACTGTTTTAAATGTTCTGTAGACAAACCGTGTAAGCGGAAAGGAGCGTTCTACGTCTACTGGTGTGACTGGACAGAATTTAAATTTGGGAGCGATTTTTGAACTTATTGTGCCGGGCAAAATTTCAACTGCCCCGTTGATGAAGCTATCAATTTGTCACAAGGTTGAACCCTGGGTTATTTTTCCATAAGTTTTCAAACTTTTCTTTGAGTTTACTCGGGAAAGCTTTGACAACGAGGAAATCATAAGGCGGATTTTCTTTATAACCTGAATAGATTCAATCAACGCCAATCCATGAGTTTCAAGCGTTTTGGTTTTTATACTTGCAGGTATGTGGCGAAATGAGTGCTAATCATAAGTAGGTTTTTTTTTAATACTAGTATCGTCAAATGCTTCTTTTCACTGGAAAACTGCCAAAGCCTCTGCACTATTGAAGTCATTGATTGGTGTCACTATGTGAGGCATCTGAACGATGAACGATATCAAGCGTAAATATGCATGATCTCAATTTTTTTGCTAAAATATGCAACTTCTGCCGAAAAGGGTCTAAATATACAAATGCATATGCAAATATGCATTTGCATATAATCCGGTCTCTAGTAATGATTCTTTGGTTATATGAAACTAGGTAAATTCTGACAACTCTTCTTTGATTATATTATTTCGTTGTAATTTTAATAGTTTTAGTTGCATACATTGTGTCTAATGAATTTTGGTCTTATAAAACTATGTCAGTTCCATTAATTCTTTTTTGATTATATATACTTATGTTTTTATAGATACGTATGTGTATATTGTGTATGATTATTTGCTTTATGCGAATACGCATGTATATGTATGTATGAATGTATGTGTATGTATAAATATATGTGTACATATATGTATGCATGTACATATGTATGTGTGTATATATATATGTATATAAATGTATATGTGTGTAAGTGTATGCATCTGTAAATATATGTACATGTATCCGTCTCAGGACAGACATAGGTCTAGTGAGGCGGGTTAATTACTTGTTTGTATACGATCATTTAAAACAATAAACGCCCGGGTTGCCAGCATTAATAAAAAAATAAATAAAAATAAACGAATAAATGCTTCTAAGATAACAATAATTAAATAAAGTAAGGAAAATGATTTATTTCCCGCTTCTCAGTATGTTCACCAGACATAAACAATATAGGTAAAACGTTTAAATAAATCAATAGCAGTCTAGCAGCCATGTCACTATTACATTGTAACGAAAAGCTTCATAATTCTTTTCAAATATTAAAGTACATTTTAAATCTTTTATGGTTAACTTTAGAAAATATAGCGCGGTGCTTTCTGTTTCCAATACTATTTAGATATTATTCCTCACTCGCATACTGCACAACAGTCTAAACTGCTCCCGTCTGAAGCCAGTGCCAGTGAGACTATGTTGTGAGGCTGAATATAGTGGGGAGGGGAAGGAGATATGGAGGAGGAAGGTGGGGAAGTACCTGGCTATTCTATCTCTGGTCACCAACACGGCTAAAGCCATTTCAAGCAAAGTTTCAATTCTAAATGGTGATCTTACAACAGGGCGATACTGAGAGTATCTTCCACTCTGGAACGTGTCGCAAATATACTACATATTATGTTATATGAATAAATTGTGAAATAACACAAATTGCCAAGCCGGGATTCGATACCGTGACCTTCGGCGTGCGAGTGAAGTGCCTTACCGCTTGACTGCGCCGGCCGAAGTATCTAAAAGTAGTATTATCTGTATTATAGTATATACAGAGATGGTTTTCAGGTGTACCGAGCACAAGATAAGCAGAGGTTATTCAGTGTTTGTTAGAGGCTCATTCTATTCCCAGACGGGCTGGAGGTGGAAGTATCGCGTTCGCTCTCTCGGCTTAGGAAACGGTAGGTACCACAAACCAAAGAAGCAACTGCACGGGCTGATGATGGAAACTTTGAGGCTATTCAAGGCGTGTTGGCTCAATAACAAAGAGAAAATGCAGCAAGGAATGCATCACCACACATCATCACACTCTGGCGATTAACTTTAGTGACTGGATTCAAAGGTTGAGATAAAACCAATCCCGCTCATAGCAAAAGTATAAATTGAGAAGCTGGATGCGATAACTACTACGCATAAGCTGTTTTCGCCCCCCATCGCCTCATTACTATCTCCAAAGTGCTTGATTACTTGCTGTAAACACTTTACTTGTGTAGGTTTTACGCAGATGGAGTTAATTAGATTAGATTAATTCTTGCATCCATCTTTGATGCGAGTTTGTGTGCTTGTCTGTGCGTGATCCATTTCAATCCGCCATTTAAAAAATGTTAATCCTTAAGTACATATCTACTGACTGGTGAACTATTTGTATCTTGTAATATAACATTGTTTCTTATCGGGAACGGCCGAGCAGCCCTTTTCATACAAACACTTCATTTTGGATTTGAGACCGAAATACTTAGCCTAACAGAAAATTTATTTTTTTACCAAAAGGTGTACGAGTAATAAATATCTAGTATGGAAGTGCGCTACTTTATTTAATTGTGGTTTAAATTATAAAACATAGGTGTTTAAATATATGATTTTTTAATGATTTTAGGGGCAATTTTAGCAATTATTTTCGAGTTAATGGTAATTATTAAAAATAGTTATTATGCTTTATTTACTATGGCAGGGCTTCCCAAACTGTGAGTCGCGACGCCCCGGGGCGCCGCGGGATCATCCCAGGGGCGTCGTGAGGCAATCTTTATAGCGTCTTCCACACGCACACTTCGGAGCGGCTGAGTCCCGCGCCACTTCAGGCCGCCGCGCAGAAAAGTCTCACATTGAACTGCGCTGTAAACCTATCGGTCTTTACTTTTCTGCGCCTGAAGTGGCGCGGGACTCGGTCGCTCTGAAGTGTGCATGTGGGAGCCGCTAATAGGTTGGCTGTCTATGTTGACGCGACCGCGGACCGACTCAAGTGAGCGCTACGCACATTGTGATGATGCGGCTGCCGGTGAGAGCGGGGGCTAGTGCTAAACCTCGTTTTGAGAAACTATGCTCAGAAAAGCAAGCACATCCTTCTCATTAATACCAAAGAAAAAATTGCTTTTTTATCTTTTTTGTTTGCTTCCATTTTTGTTTTTATGTTGTGTTCTTTATTTTCTAATAAAAAATTTAGATACTATTTGGAGTTTTTCTGACAAATTGTTATTAGGTAACGTACCCATACTACGTGACCCGTTCAGGGGGGGGCTTCAAAATACTACGCTTGGTACAAATGAGCGGCGGGGGGCTTAGATTTTTAGTCACCGGGGGGGGGGGGGGGGGGGGGGGGCGTCGCCAGAATATGGCAACTTCCCAAGGGCGTCACAGTTGAAAAAAGTTTGGGAAGCCCTGTACTATGGAAACATTTTTTAAAAATTTAAGAATAAGTATTTCGATGGATGCATATGGAAATTAAAAACGACCAATTTAGGACCTTTGGAACTCAAATTTGACGTAAATAAAATGCTTGTTTTAGATATTTAATTTTTAAAATGCCATTTTCATTATATAAACTCAGTGGGAACGGCAAGATAATCTTTAATCTTAATATATAAAACAAAGTCGGGTTAGTTACACTATTTATAACTCGAGAACGGTCGGGCCGATTTTGATGATCTTTGGTTTGTTGGATTTGTCTCCACCCGGAAAGGATAATAACTAATAAAACATCACAAAAAATAACGAAAAATATAGTTATTAAGAAAATTCTTTTCCCGATACATTTTTTTTGGAACGAATTCTCATATTTGAAAGAGCTGCGGGCATTTTGTGATAAGTACCTATAATGTTGAATAGTGAGTGAGTTCCAAAAATTCAAACCATCAAATATCAATGCGCTGATTGTTTTGCTTTTGTTATTAAACTTTTTTTTTATTATTTATTTGGCTTTCACCCATTAAGGGTGTCCTTGGACATTTCTTTATTTTAAAAATTATTCACATTTTCATTTTTTTAACATTATCAGTGTTTTTAAAATTAGTGACATATTCCGGTTTATTCAAATTAGTTACATTTTCAGTTTTTTACATGGAATAGATAAATTATATTAGCAAATACAGACAATGGGCTAAGACAAATATTCATATGATTATGCAAGTTGTACTAACATACAGAGTTGGTATTGATAATAATTACAAAATAGTAGAGTAGGAAGATGTACAGGTTCCAAAAAGTAGGAACCTGTATACAATTGTACTAATAACACTGCAAGAACAAATACATACGTATGAAAGAGAAATAAATGTGATTGATGCTTAAATGTTAAGGCCATTTTCACAAATAAATTTTGCTAACGAATAGTGAATTCCAGGAGAGTTGATACTAATAAGGCAGGGTACACTGATAGAGAATTCAATTTTAGGTTTTACCAATTCATGTAGGTATGTAGTTTGAAAATTGTTAATTTATAGGACACTCAAAAAAATTATAGTCTAAAGTGTCCTCTGAACCACAATCACAATAAGGCGAATTGACTATGTGGAATCAGGCCAGGTGGCTAAGACAACAAGTATGACCTAGAAGCATTCGAGTTACGAAAGAGATGTATTTTTTTAGGAATGGAAGTGTATTTGTGAAACCAGGGCTTGACAGTAAGAGAAGGTTGAATTAATGAGTATTGGTGACCTTTGACCTTTGAGGATGATTTCCATTCAGAGGACTATTGGCGTTGTCCCTTAATTTTTAAAATAGGGAAATAGTGTCTTACAGGAATATGTATACTACTTAATGTATCATGGACAATGGATTCCTTAGCAATAGAATCAACCTTTTCATTTCCAACAGTACCAAAATGTGATGGGATCCAGGCCAAGACCACTAACACGCTTGAGCCAACAACATGGAATGCAGGAGGTCTCGGATAGAGCAGGTTAGAGAGTCACTACTGGAATTGAGAAGGGATGCGCTTATTTTTTGTAGTGAGCTAAGTGAGCCTGAAAGGATGAGATCATTTCTAATGTTGAGAGATTTGGCGAGTCGTAAAGCTTCTATGATACGAGAGCTATGCATTCAGCAGAGAAAATGGAACATTATTTGGGAGGTCTGCGTGGGAAATACAATTTCCTGTAAGGTGCATAGACACTGGCTCACAATGAGAGTCCGAACTGAGTTTGGAACCATCTGTGAAAATTTTTATATAATTTGGCCAGTTATTTTCATTAATTTTGTTGAATTCTGCTTTACTGGATTGAGCTGAGTTTTTATATTTTTTTACATATTCCTATAGATTGGTGCACCTTTGAATAGAAAGTAAGACTTTCATAGGGATATGAGTGTAAGGGGAGAGATTCATTGCGATAGAAGTTTGTGGATGCATTCAGGAAAGAGTTGAAAGAGGAAAGAATTGAAAGAGGAAAGAGTTGTTGATATTAAACATATAATGCTGTCCCTCTTTCTTACACACTATATGTCAACAGTCAAAATGGGACAAATGGTGAACGTTTGTCTACGTCTACACCCCCCCAAAGGAAAAATACAATAATTATAATAAATCTCCGTCACACGTATAAAGAAAATGAAACGCGATTCCCGAAAGTAAGTCGAAAAGTAAGAAAATCACATAAATTATAAATCCGTACACAACTCCATCTCTGATACTGAAAATAAACGCGGACAGTTACGCATCAATAATTGCATCATTGTATAATTTTTAACAAAATAAAAAAAACTTAATTTAATTCAGCTAATAAGTTAACACAACAGTTATTGATTCTGATGCGGTACGAAGTTCTCCGGGTCAGCTAGTTACATATATTTTATAGTTTAAAACCAAAAAAATAATGAAAATATGTATATATTATTCAGTTTGGTTGGGTGTTTTGGCCTCGAATCCAAAATAAAGATTTCTATGAAAAAGGCTGCGTGCTACATCTATAAGATAATTACATACCGGTACATAAATAACACTATTTTTTCAACTCCTTCATTTATTGAGCCATCAGATAGATGTTGTTTCCATAGAAAACCAAAAAATTTGTGGTTTAAAAAAAATGTGTTTCAAAAATACCAAAAGAAACTTTACATTGCTTGAGTTAATGAAACCCCACAATGTTGAGTGACTTTAATGAATGTTCAGATGACAGACGTCGGGAATACTGATAATATTTATAGAATAATAAATACCTACACACGAACATTAACGAATAAGGACTAGAGCCACATATAAAATCTTATAACATCCCGGTTTGTCAAACCTCTTTTGGACAAAGAAGTTATAAATATAATGCTACTGAGGTATTCAATTCTCTACCTACTGACATATAAAAGTACAATAAAAGTTCATATAAAAGTACAATCATTGATTACCTCCAATAGACATATACCCATCAGGAGTTTTTCATAACATATTTACATGTATCCCTACTGTGTGTATATATGTATACTGTGTAGTGCATATATTTATATTTGACAAAGTTTCACTTGAAAATGCCTTTTTGTCAAACTTAAATTTAAATGCTTCAAATTATTTTTATTTGCCTAATCTTCTACGATCATTCATACTTGAATTGTATTTTTTTTTGTTAACTTTCATTTTATTAACTGGAATAAAACCTAGATAACAACCCCTCTCAAAATTGCCCTCTCAACACAGGCGTTTCAGCTAGATAGGTATAGAGGTAGGCAATACGTCATTAGGTACTGTAATCAAGTGTAATATTAAAATAAATTAATTAAAAAAATGGTATAGGTAATTTCCAAAGATTGAAATTCAATCTAATTTTTAAAATTATTTTACCCCTTTCAGTAATCTATTTTATACTAGCTGGTTCCCGACTTGCTTTGCAATGCAATCCACATTCAAAGAAATACATAGTTTCTATGACTCACCTTTACCGTGAATCACATTTACCGTGAATCCCCTTTACCGTGCGTCCCGGTTCCCTGCCAGCGTCCCCTTCCTAGATAGCAACATAAATTATAGCCTATATTTTTTTCTGATGTGTGAGCTATATCATTGTAAAGTTTCATTAAAATCCAATCAATAGTTTTTGTGTGAAAGAGTAACAAACACACATAAAAAGTTACAAACACACATATATTCATACAAACTATCGCGTTTATAGTATTAGTAAGATAGACATCGGAGAATTCTAACAGAAAAATATTTAGTGCGAATATTTGTTTAATTATCTCTCAGTTATTAAAGGCTATTTGTGGGTTGAATGTATTTATACAACAGTTTCGTAAAATTACCCGTGGGTATGTTTTCCAGGAACAATCACAAGACAGTATCTATTCTAATAATAGCTGTAACAGATATAACGATCATCCAACGTTGGCGCAACTTATTTAGTGTGAAGTTGTCAGAATCCGTTTGTCCTCTGTAGCAAAGCCTCATCAACGAACTATTCAACCTTTCCGATCTGATGCCGCGTTGTGACGTGCTTTCTAGAAATAGACACGACACACGACACAGTTTGAGAATTATATGTATACAGTTGTAAATATAATTAGTAAATAATGTATTGTCGGCCGATATTTATTTATTAATTTATTTGTTTCTTTATATGGTACATAGGTCTAATGTTAATGATTCAGTTTATAACCTCACTAGGTCAAGCCTGTATTGAGGTTAACAACTCTTCAATTTAATAAAATAACACAAAAATATTACAGTTATTAAAGAACAATTTTTTTGTATGTTTCTTACAGATTATGAGTATAATTAGTAGATACTGTAGGGAACGATATTCTACAAAGGAAAAATAGTTTTTACGCTGGCAACTCAGCCGACGTCACTTAGCGCCGAGCTAAGTTCGTTAAATTTACCGAAGATTCATTCGTCTTCCGACCGTCCGGTCGCTGCTACCTGTGAGATTTATTGTGTCGTCCCTCTGCGTGTTGTTTGGTGGTCACCAGTTTGGCAGGGAGACTGTTGGTGGATGTGAACCCATGTAGGTAGACTGTAACTTACCATGCGTTCGGGCAATCCGCCCATGTTTACCAATTTATCTGACTCCATAAATGTACCCAAAAGTGTACTGAGAATATTTCAAATAAAATAACTAGTTTGCACTGAAGCTAATATTTATTTTAATTTACACACGACAAATTTATATCAGAAGGAAGTATGAGGGAGACGATATCTCTACAAGTGAGCGGCGGACTGGACGGTCGGAAGACGAATGAATCTTCGGTAAATTTAACGAACTTAGCTCGGCGCTAAGTGACGTCGGCTGAGTTGCCAGCGTAAAAACTATTTTTCCTTTGTAGAATATCGTTCCCTACAATACCTAATTAGCTGAAGGCGATAGTACATTACAATGAAAGCATGTAGGGTGACCATAATGTCGAGATTTGATTTTTAGAAATAATATATTTATTTTAAAAGAATTAAGACGAAACATATTTATGTAATTAATATTTTGTGCTATTAATTTAGCAAGAGAAAGATGAAAAAAAAATACTTAAGATAAAATAATATGATATTAATTTAGAAAGGATAAAGTAGAGAAAAACAATTTACAATCCTCGGCTAACACAAATAATTTCAGTCTTTTTAAAAATGCTCAAGGAATTAGATGACTTTATATGATCTGGAAGGCTATTAAATATGAGTGGAGCCCGATAAAAATAATTTCTTTGACCAAAAGAATATTTAGTTTGAATTGCCGTAAAGTTCAGACCAGAGCCAACTCTAGTAATACGAATTTGCTGTGTTCTTTCTGAAATATCAATATTATTAAAAAAATCTACAAAGCGTTTATGTAATATAAAGCTGTTTAACATTCATGATATTACATTCCTTTAAAGTAAATTTGTTGGATATCTAAATTTTTTCTTGATCGTAACTTTAAGAAACAGTTTTTGTGCAATATTAAGTGGTTATATATTAGTCTTTTGGCAGGATCCCCAGCACACTATATTATAAGAAAGCATAGACTGGACTATTGCAAAATAAATCGTGTTTAATTTTTCCTTGTCTAGTATGTCTCTGAGTTATATAGGTAAGTCTCCTAGTATTATTTACCAACATATTGACATGATCATTCCATCTCAAAAATTAAAAAAAAAGTCCTCTTCTGTATTAATGTCATCATGTAGTGTATTAATTTTATTTTTGGACCTTGTGGTTGTGTGCAGATTTTCTTGCTGTTGGGTAGCCGGTTTTTTTTGCTTGAATTCATGGTCGCCCTAGTAGTAGATTGTTTTTCGGCAGAAATAGTACAATGCGCAAGCGCGGTTTGAGACAGTTGAAGCGGCAGCTGTATGGTCGGTGTAAGAAAGATGGCGATGATGTTGGCCAATCACGAGGGCTCCACTATTTTCAATTATATTTCAATTTCACATATCACTACTTTGCGATATTAATTATTCGAAATTCACTTGAATTATCTAGTTTCAAAAATTATATCATTATTAATGTAGTGAATTCCTTGGTGAAATCGTAAGTGTTTCGGATTGTTTTGTTTATTAATATACACAATTATGCGAAGTTTTTTACGGATCACTTTTACTGGGTGTTATTTTGATTTGGTAGGTTGATACTCAATGATATTGGCCGATGTTTTGTGTTATTTTGTTGTTAGCTTTGTATTATTATTATTGCAGTGTATTGGAACTTCAAACCATCGCCTCCGGTTTCGATACGAGAACGTGGATACTCAATAACTGTTAATACTGCCGTCAGCAGTCTGGCATTGGTGACATGTCGAAGACTTCTATGGACTCAGTAGACGTGGGTCATTACGTCATTTCCAAGAAACGCAACTGAAACTTTTCAAGAAAGTGACTTGGTCGGCATCACCTGTTTCAAAACAGGTGATTTTTGTAACTAGTTATATTCATTCAGCTACTGTGATTGTTTGCATAAATCCCTCCACCAACTATATAGTTACAAACGAAAAGAAAATAAATTATATCTATCACCATCTAGTATCTAAGTGTTTGTAGCTATACAGTGAAATCAATATTATTACTTTAACAATAGGATTACTTCGGATTTATTCGTGTCACCCACTCCCGCTTACTACGAAATTTTCGATCTGCCATCTCGCTCGCTCGGCCGGCCGGTAGGCGCTATGCGAAAATACTCACACCCGACATTAAGGCGATCCACTAGTACAGGAAAAAATCGAAATCGGAATTCACGCCCTTTTATGGGAAGAGTTTAAAAATACTTGAGAAAAAGCTTTTGGAAAGGTTGGAAAAGATATTTGAGATTTTTTTTACATGTTGATTTCATAAAGGCCTGTAAAAAACATTAATTCCTTTTTTATGCATTGTTTATTGTAATAAAACGGAATTTTTAAATTGATTTCACGAAAATAAGCGGCGCGGAGTATAACACGTCTTCTCTCCGCTCCGTTCGGAGGAGTAATGACAGAAAATCGGGGCGGCTGCCAGTCGTTCTTCGGTGGACGGTATAAGGTTCACTTTGATATAACAAATTCGTCGACTGCCGTATTGTCGCCGTGATGTCAAAAATACCAACGCGAAAATGCATATAATATTTTATTTTGTGAGGTTCGGGCGTAAATATCATTTTTTTTCGTGATAATTATATAAGAAACTGAATTTGCCACATTATGCAATAAAACCATATCCGAAAAAGTGTTTATAAGTAGGAGAGTTTTCAGTTAAAAATGTTTTTTATAGACCTAATACTTTATTTTTTTCTAAGCTTATTAAAAGACTTATTAAAAAAATGACCGATATTTTAAGGGCCAAGTATGTTCTACACGCAGTATTTAATTGAAGCATCTATAATACTTCTAAGCGGTCAAATTTTCAAAACCAAAACATACGATTTTGTATGATTTTGCATTATTTAGTATGGCTTCATCTTAACAATAACAGTTAACCACTGGAACGATTTCGGTCAAAAAATTGACCACTTTTATTTTTCTGCGATTGATATCGGTCCAAAAATGGACCGATTTTTCTACCATTCGTAAAACATTTATTGTAAGTATTTAAAACCTTTACATGGCCAGCTATTTGTTTTATCGAACAGTTGATTAAATATTCTTTAAGTCTATGACCTTGTTGATTGTCTTTGAAGTATGTTTTAGGAAGTTTTGGCGGTGTTTTAACAGCGAACTGTCAGAAATGAACTCCCAAGTTTATAACATCTCAAAGGATTTTGGTCTCTGCTTAAAATGCCGTAAGTAATTCATTTATTGGGTTTTTAATGCATTATTATATATCAGTGTAATCGTGATTGAGTGAAATGTGTTTTAATTCGTTTGTTACTAATATATTGTTTTGGTGGAAGTTTTTTTGTAAAAATGCTTCAACTGAAGTCAACACCTGTTTTTGATTTACAATAATATTCATAAATACTGGACTTGCGCATTTGAAATATAGTTATTTAATCAGAGTGATATATAACAAAGAGATATATGTATATAAGTTTTATTTGAATTGGTTCATTATCAATGCAGATATTTGCTTTTGCAATTATTTAAGTCATATGTCAAAAAGTTGACATTTTTTTAGAAGTAAAAAGGTGTAAAGCTTCCGTCGCACAATAAAAATTTAGTTTTATCGAAGGAAGCAAATACTTTGTTGTGTGACATTATGTATTAAATGAAAAAACACACTTTGTAAAACACCACTTTATTTGAATTAATAATTATTTAACAGCCAATCAGGTTTCGCTTAGCTCAAGCTTCATCAGGGCTATTATATTAACTGTAATTTAATAGCCCTGATGAATAAGTTAATATATGAATAAGTTAACCACTCCGATACATCGCGAATATGCACTTTTTACGTCTTAAACGACATGTCAGATTTACGAAAACTTTATGTTATTTCCGCTTCACAATTAAAGCTCTAAAAATGGAACATTTCCGAACTTAGCCGAATACTAAAAACTGTTTTTGAAAGGATATGAAATAAGATTTCAAATTTTTATGTTACAAATAAACATTAACATTTGTAAACATTAAAATTTAGAATGCAAACTTAAAAAAATGAAAAAATGACTCATGTGATGTTTTTATGTGAAAACGGTACTAAAATCACGGATTGTATAAAAAACAATACGTATTCTATCGTATAAATGTATAATAAACAATTTAGTCACCTCACTTTTTATTATTTCATACAAGCATATTTAATAAAAAAATAACAATGTCTAAGAGTGGATAGGCAATTTGGCGGTCTGTCATTTATCTGACAGAAAAGATTTTTTTATCTATTTCTATGGACATCTTGCATAGTGATGGGTAGCTTGATTTATTATGGAGCTTCTCCTTTTTGTTTTAGGGATGTCACTAGAACAATAACGGAGTTATGACGATTTCTGTATAAACATACGCGTTGACGTGTAAACACGCTTATTGCACTTAACTGATGTCGGCATATTAACGTGTATATCTGCTTATGTTGCTGAGTGGTTAATAATAATGATGAAGCATCAGCTAAGCGAAACCTGGTTGGCTGTTAAATAATTATTATAATAATATATAGAATAAAAGTGGTCTACAACAAATTTATATGTGTTTTAATTGTAAATAATTATTAATTCAAATAAAGCGGTGTTTTACAAAGTGTGTTTTTTCATTAAATAAAAATTTAGTTATTTTGTTGCATAATAAATTAATTGCTTTACTTTTAATTGCGTCGCTATTGCGTCGCTATATGAGGGAAGCGTTGCATGTGTTAGGGTGAACGGCGATTTTACGGAGTGGTTTGACATCACAAAAGGTGTTAAACAAGGCTGCGTAATGTCACCGTGGTTATTCAATCTATACATGGATAATTGTATGCAAGAATTGAAAGAGATGGGATTGGGCGCGAAATTGAGTAATCTGGAAGTATGTTGCCTATTGTATGCTGATGATGCGGTGCTAATTTCTAACAGTATGGAAGATCTACAGTCTCTCGTGTCAAGGATGAACGAAGTATGTATGAAGAATGAGTTAATGATGAATGTAAGTAAGTCTAAAGTCATGGTGTTTGAAAGAGAGAGTACGAAAACAGTATGCAATATAGTTGTGAATGATGAATACTTGGAGCAGGTGGATGAGTTTGTGTATCTGGGTAGTATGTTTACGAAAGATGGGAAGGCTGATAGAGATATTGAAAGAAGGGTGAATGCCGGTAACTCCATTAATGGAGGACTGAATGCCGTTGGCGGTAATAAAAAACTGTCCAAAGACGCGAAACTAGCCGTCCATAATGGAGTGCTGGTACCTACCCTGATGTATGGCAGTGAGACATGGAACTGGCAGAGGAAGGATTAAAGTAGACTGAATGCTGTAGAAATGAGATCCCTGAGGCGAATGTGTGGTAAAACCATGTACGATCGTGAGAGAAACGTGGATATCCGCAAAGAATGCAAGGCTGAAGTAAGCGTGATGTGTAAGATTAAGAAAGGGACTCTCCGATGGTTTGGGCATGTAGAGCGAATGAACGAGGAAAGGAGTGTAAGGAGAATATATGATGCAAATGTGAATGGTAGAAGAAGTCGCGGACGCCCGAGGAAGACATGACACGACCAAGTGAATCAGATACTTGAGTCAGGCCATGTGAAGAGTCGGAATAATAGAAGAGCATGTATGAGACGATGTATGAATGTGAACGAGGCAAAGAGTGTGTGCCAAGATCGAGTTGTGTGGCGGTCCGTCCTCTCTGCCTACCCCTGCGGGGAAACGGCGTGATGGTTAGTTAGTTAGTTTAGTAAGATTTACTTTTACCAAATTTGTGAAGAAACAAAAATCGTCCAGGGAAAGAAGGGAGCACTCCACGATCCAGGTTTAAATAAAAAAATTCATTCAAATTTTATATTAGTGCAGTATACAAACTTTAAACATTTAAGTATATGAAGTGTTTTCAATTTAAAATATATAGAGTGGTGATAAATGGAAGAAGAGGCAGAGGAAGAGGGAGAGGTGCAGAAGGAGTACCAGCTGGTGCCGGACTAACTGCACGTGAAAGTGGGAGTCAACGCAGAGCTGCATTTTTAGCTCGGTCTGGAGTGTTAGTATTTTTTAATGTTTTTAATGAAAGTTTTAGGAACCCATCATATATTTTTATTTATTTTAACAGTGACTCTGCTTTGCTACTGGTGCGAGAGGATCGTGTAAAGGTCCTAAAGGCTGTTAGGGTCCTATCTGCTTCCTTCCGGCTAGAGCTGGAATGCCGAAAATTTAAGAAGCATCCGGCGCGCATTTTGCTCCCTTACTACCGCACTTGCAAGAAAAACTAAACAAAAGTTAGTTATTGTATTTAGATGCTTGATACAATATTATTGTTTTTTCTTCGACAGCGTTCCACTATTACAGTGAGAATTGGTTGGATCAGCGCTCCGTGCATTATGCAGTGCATAACGTACAGAGTTCTAAATTTATTGTTTATTTATTTACTGTACTTACTGTTGCACGCGTGAATGAGAACGATTCATATGATTTATGTATATGTTTTCAGGATTCCATCTCCGGAGAGAATCCCGTGTCCCTTTTCACAAGGGACACCTTCACCGTTGCCAAGACCCGTCCCACCACCGTGGATATTCACTCCCGCATAGACCCAGTCAACGGTTCCCAATCTCCCAATTCCTCCTGCTGCACCAATCTGGGCGGCATCTCCGGAGCCGTTACCTGGGACATCGCGGGGTGGGGAACTCCAGCGTCGCGAACTCTTGTCTCCGGAGGGCGGCTACCACAGCGAGCTGTGGGTGGACGTGCCGTTCTACCAAGAATTGTCGGCGTTTTGGAACGGTGAGTTTATTTTTTGAAATGTCATGCCAGGGGCGCTAGCACGGTGAAATGGATAAGTTTGCAATATCGGATAGATAATTGATTTTATTTTGATATCCCTAGCACAGTTTCACTGTTGGTATATTGGCAGAAAATAAGCATAGTACTTAAGAGTGGGTTATAGGGGCAGAATCGTTATTTGCTGAAAAACGGCCCTCTAAAACGGCTTAATACTACCTTTCGCGTGTCATTCTCAGACTTGATATTTTTTGTTATCAAATAATGGACTTATATTTTTCAATCTGCTTATTTTTTTTGTAATCGATGTAGGCATTTGACCATGAAAAATAAAAACATTGATACACCATTCGACCCACTTTTAAAACTTCAGTCTGTGATTATCGCGTAAATAATGATTTTACACAACATTTTAAATTTAAAATATATACATAATACACACATCTGTAGAAGTACGGCCTCTTATTATCGTTATGATATCTGTGGATATTGATAGTTAAATAAATACTTCATTTTTCACCAAATTCGAACACATTTCGTAACTTCTACTCATTCCGGGCTAGAATCTTCCGTTGGCAGGTGGGGAATCTGCACGCTCCTCGTTTGACAGCGTATATATTTTGAAAAGACGGTCGAAATGTTTCATTAATAGCTATAAACATAAAATAACGACTCACTTGAACCACTGCAATAATCTCAGGAAGCTACAAAAACAGAAAGTACTCGAAAATTCTCTTTTTTGGTGTAAGTTTGTCGAAATGTATTTTTTCAACCGCCATATTGTATAAATCTTTTAAAATATAACATTTCATGTGCGTTATACTTCCGAAAATGGTTTGTGCGATGTTCATAGTGTTCATGCGTGTAGCGACGCGCACATTTTGCAAGTATGTGTGAGAATTCATTGTGCTGCGTACACACACACAGCTATAATATACGTAGCGTGACGTATTTCGTAATATCAGTATTAGTTCATTTGTGGGAGTTCGCTCGCCGTACATTTCTCCGTAGGTACATTATGTTCGCTGTGTTTGGTAATAGATACAAAAATTACCTTATATGATTAGTATTGGTATCAAGTATAATAGACAAAGAGACAAGATAGGTAAACCCTACGTCATCGAGTATGCGAATGAAACTACTTTGTAGTGATAATGGACGTTTAGAAAACCTTTAAAAAGCTGGTCTGCCGGTGCGCCTCTTGGCAGGAGCCGCACAGTCACGGAAACAGTCAGCGATTTTTTTCGAAAAAACTACGACATCAAAACAACGAGAATAATATTAGAAAATGAGAAAAAAGCAGGTCTGCCAACCGACAGCCTGGCACGTTCGCAGGCAGCTGGCGTCAAAGTGGGGTAAAAATTAGTAAATTTTACGTCATGGAGTACACGAATTAAACCAATGAATAACTATAGTCCAGATCATTTCATTTAATAATTTCTTGGTCTGCTGACCAGCAGCCTGGCAGCTTTTTGTGTACGACGTTTTAAAGTTCTTTTTTTTTAAATTTTTCCTTTATCTGAATTATTATTTTTATTTCATTATATATTGCGCCAATATTGCGCCAACCGATTTCGATGATTCTTTTTTTGAAGTAAAACTTCTTTAAGCACGCTCGACACTTGGGAGTAAGCTGATGAATGCGTTACGAAAAGTGGTGATTGTTACGAAAAATGTCTTCAATGCCAACGGTGATCGATTGCTAGGCGGGTCGGGCCTTTACGCACGCTTGTTATTCGTGTTATTGTTATATTGTTAATGGACTATTTGTCCATAAATAAATAAATATATTATATACAGCGGGAACCCGGCATGCATTGCAAGACCACTGTAACCTCGAGGTCAACTAAACTGTAATGGTTCCATCCCAAATCCTGGGAAACTACATTATAATGCAAGCACTTGCACTGTATAACATTATATACAGCGGGTACCCGGCATACGTTGCAAGGCCACTTTAACCGAGGGTTCAATTAAACTGTAATGGTTTCATCGTAAGTCCCGGGAAATTACATTATGATGCAAGCACCTGCACTATTTAACATTATATACAGCGGGTACCCGGCATAAGTTAGTGAAGTTTTATTTCAGTCGTGTGGTCTAAAGCGCACTCGTTTTTTTTATTGGAAAGGATGTACTTCAAGGGTAGTTTGATGAGAGTTTGATTAGGTTCTGATTATGGGATCTATGACAAAGTAACGGAACTCTTCAATTCTTAGGAGCAAATTAACGATACTCGGCCGAATCTTTTATAGGCTATCCGGATCTTTGAGTCACCTACCGTAACGCCGTTATGGTCAAGTAATGTCTGTCTCATATGAGCAGCACGTTTAGTAGGTCTACTCATATTCAGACAAATTAATTAGTATACTTCAGATTCACTAAAAATCAAAAAAAAAAATTAACAAAACAAAAAAACAACTATAAAAAATGCACTAAAAAGTAAAGAATAATTTCGTATTCTTCTACAACTTAATAATCAACTAACTTTTTCTACTCATAAATATGTAGGTACGATTGTTATTTTTGGAGTCGGTGTCAGCCAAGGTAGGTTTGTAACTGCATACATAGTTATGGGTGAGATGTGCTTGTGCCTACCTTGGCTGACACTGACTCCAAAAATAACAATCGTACCTACATATTTATGAGTAGAAAAAGTTAGTTGATTATTAAGTTGTAGAAGAATACGAAATTATTTTTTACTTTTTGGATAATTTTTTAAGTCGTTTTTGTTTTTGTTTTGTTAATTTTTTTTATTTATTTTATCTATTTATTAATTTCACTGGTCAAAAAAATTTTGTAACGAGAAAGGTGTTAACTATTTTTTTTATTACCGACCTTTCCTCATTCGAACACCATATTTATTTTAATTTGATCAGGTCTCGTTATTGTGTTACAGCTATTACCCTTTTGACGTCATTTAGTAATTAAGCCATATAAACAATATTTTGGCTCTATACCATTAGGTAAGGGTTCTAACATGAAAGAGTTTTATAAAAGTATTAAATTTATCTTAGGAAAAATTCAATACAATGAACACAACTGGATAATTTGTTAAGATTGGAAGGTTATTGCCATAGTTTTAGGATAACAATTAGGGTATACCAAATACTGTTGTTTTATTTGCGAGTGGGGAAGGAAAGACTGGCCAAAATGGGAATCTCTTAACTCCGGGGTAAAAATTTAAAATCTTCCATAAGTGCAGCCTGACAATATATTTTTACCACCTTTATACATAAAACGTGGGCTAATGAAAACTTCGTGAAAGCTATGGATAGGAGTGGTGATGGCTTTTTATATTTGAAAGAGAAATTTCCTAAACTCAGTGATGCAAAAATTAAAGAAAGCGATTTTATTGGTACTCAACTCAGACAGTTGATGAAAGATGAAATATTTAAAGAAAAGCTTTGTGATTTGGAAAAATCAGTTTGGGAATCTTTCATGAAAGTGACATTAAATTTTCTCGGAAATAACCGATCAAGTGACTATAAAAGTATTGTCGCGGAGCTGTTATTTATTTATAAGACTTTGGACTGTAATAAGTCATTGAAAATACATTTTCCACATTCTTATTTAGATTTCCTCCCTGAAAATTTAGGCGCTTTCAGCGATGAACACGGTGTAAGATTTCACCGAGACATTTCTGCGATAGAAAAATGATATCAGGCCAAGTGGAGTCCACATATGCTGGCGGATTACTGTTGGACATTGCAACGAGACGTCTCCGAAGCAAAATAGAGAAAAAAATCGTAATGTTACATTGAAATTAATATTGCAATATAACGAAGTAGCTTTATTTTGTTGATAAAAACTGAAATTATCTGAAATACATAAAAATGAAATTACGAAAAAACTATTCGTATTTAAGACAATCTAATTTTATTTCTATTATCCTTATCCTTGTTCTAAACATAACTAGACAAAAGTTTTCATGTTACATACAAAAAGTGTTTTTTTGTTGACCAGTGCTTTCAATGCCCTGATGAGCTTTTACTTGATTGGTGTATGATACGGAGATACAGTTTTCATAAATAATAAACAAAACAAAAAACGACTTAAAAAAATGTACTCAAAAGTAAAAAAAATAATTTCGTACGATTGTTATTTATGGAGTCAGTGTCAGCCAAGGTAACTACATACATAGGTAGTTATAGGTGAGATGTTGAGATCTTGGCTGATACCGACTCCAAAAATAACAATCGCACGAAATTATTTTTTTACTTTTTAGTGCATTTTTTTAAGTAGTTTTTTGTTCTGTTAAAATTTTTGTTTATTTTTTGATTTTTAGTGACGAGCGTACGTAAAGAAGTTTTACTTCAAAAAAAGAATCATCGAAATCTGTTGGCGTAATATTGAGTCGCAGATACTTATTGCAAATTTAAGACATATATGGTTTTCTCATGGATTTCATTGTCAAAACTGGACCAAATTAAAATGAGACCACACGGGAAGCACCAGCTTTCTAATAAAAAAGAATCATCAATATCGGTTCACCTAATCGAAAGTTCTGAGGTAACAAAGATAAAAAATAAATAAAAAAATACCGTTGAATTGATAACCTCCTCCTTTTCGAAATCGTTTAAAAAAGATAAACTTGAAGAAATAAATGGTAGGTATAAAAATAAAATTTATAAAATATAAGTATTACAAGAAAAGAGAAAGTTTTTAAATTGCAGATAGCGTAGAAATAATAATAAAGTGTAATAATATTAAACACTGGTGACTGACTGTGATGAATATACGTGATAATGTGCATGATACAGAAAAAGAAAAAGGTACAAGTTTTTATATTGTAGATAAATAGAAGGAATAGAAAAATAAATGCAATAATAGGTCGTTTGCGATGCTCCTTAAATATCAAAATATGCTACATAAATATATCATTCAGGTATATCTTAAATAATGATAAAAATATATTAAATATGTCGATATTTGAGGTGAATTGATTTCCTAGTGTCTGAAGGCAAGGAACAGGCGCATGTACGTGGCAGTTGGTTCCAAAATGAATGTTGCAGAATAAACTTTTGACAATTTTTATAATTATATCATCAATGTAGAATGATAATGGCGCCATTAAAATCAATTTCATAATATCATATTAAAATTGTAATAATCGCTAAATTTATAAAATTATTATAACGAATAACGCAGATCGGTAGCAAGTGTTACAAGCTACGATCACGATACAAGGTGATGCTGGGTCAACTGGCTGCTTGGAAAGCTGAGGGAGGAGGTGAGGGGGTCTTTGAGCGCGGCCTGGGCACGCCCTTTAATGCGTCTCGGAGGACAAGAAAACCTTCAAAATACTTTTATTACCTTGTCCATGTCCCTGCCGATATTATTAAAATAAACGAAACTTTCTGAAATATTAAACTGAGCAGAGTAGATAGGGGTTAGTTGGCATAAAGGCAAGTTATTCGATTGAAATATCTCAAAAACTACCACTCGCACGACAATGTTACCTTACCGCGTATAATATTGCTGCGTGGCGACCTACCGAGACCCACTAGCACTTGGTTATTTTTTTCAATTGAAATTAATAAAAGTAAAAATTATGTTCATCATAATTTTTCTCCTGGAATTTTTGGAACGTATTTATTTTTTACGTATTTATCATACTTCAAAGTTTACTATTTTCTTATTACAAAATGTTTTTTTTTGTTTTATAGGATGCGGGAATACAGGAGAAAGACTTCACGGGAGACTTATTATAAACTATTATAGACTAACTGTCATATCTGTTTCGCCTTGGTGTAAGACCAACGTTCGGAGTTTAAACGTTGCTTCAAACGGCTAATGCGTGTTTGGTGACCAGAACTGAATAGCCCGATAATTCCCCGCCTTTCTCTTCCCATCTCCTTCCCCTCCTCACTACCACAACAGTCAGTCTCACAACTTTCATCAATTGGGGATGCCATAGTCTCACTGGCTCCAGACATTTGGTAGCAGTTGGAATCCTATGCAATATTAATATAAAAAAGCATTTTTTGTAACCATATTGGGTTAATTCTTTCTTTTATTTTATTATTTCTTTCATTGCTCGACATGTTCCAAACCGTTGCTCAATTTAACCAACCCATGGAGCAGTTTGAGCAACTCTGAACTTTCTCACGTATTTGACATTTCCTCTTAAAATATATCTATAATTGTGTTTGTGTCTGGAGGCGTGATAAATTGTCTTTACAATAATAAATGTACTAAGTCAGTCTGATGAACCATTTACTAGATACAACTGATTAAGAGAAAACTTGCCCCACCCTACCCTCTGAAAATGTAAAATTCACAAATGTAAATGATGACGAAGTAAATAAAATTGGGTTTTCTTTCTACTTTCATAGTTATGCTATCAATATCGTTTCGACTAACGAGCTTTATCTGGAAATTTTCTTATCAATTGACAAAGAGTTCAAAAGAAAAAGATCCTTAGAATTGTTATTCAGATGGCTGGGACAATAATAATTGTTCTCGAGAAGCGGTGGGGCTCCCCTTCCCGCTCCTCCCTCTCCGCCAGGCGGAACAAGGGATCGGTCCCGAGGCCACACCAGATAAATAACCGTGAAATTCATCACGCTCGTGTCTTGTTTGTGTATGATTTCCATTGAGCATGTTGCCTCAGCCTGTGCCCGGGAGCCGCAGCCGCAGCCGCAGCCGCAGCCGCAACCGCAACCGCAGAACATCGCCGGGAAACTTTTCTGTGGGATTATCGCATTTGATGCTCCTGCGCCGAATCTGTTCGGGTCCTTTGTCAAAGTAACTAATTCATGCGACTTGCGCCTTGTTTTTCATTAATGTTAAGCTGAATTTTAGATTTATTTGACTTTTGAGTAAGCTCCCAGCTTGAATTTTCTTGGAAATATTTAACGTAGATATTATATTATACGAGATGAAATTTTCCAGAACAAAAATATTTGGTTTGGTTTTCTTAAGATGAAAAAACTTTTTTTAAATTCAAACTTTTGGCTTGGAAAAATTTTGGAAAAGACAACAATCCTTTGACCGAAAAATTCATTAATTTAAAAAATACATTCGAATTTGAATACATATTGGGTTAAAGACTAGAAGTATTTTACAGAAAAGTCACCGCGCGCTACTGAAAAATGTACCAAAATAGGTTACATTTTGTGCTCCTACGTCAACTTGTACGATAATTAATACCTCGCATTAAGAATTTCTATCGATTTGTAACTATTTCCCTTCAACACAAGATTGTAATTGAGAAAGTAATTATACGAAATTGGTCAGATAGAAAAAATGCAATATGCTCCGAAAAATCTTAAAAATACATCCGGTTCTGTTATAGGTTTCTTTAAAAGCTACTGACGGCATTTTTCGAGAGATTTTTGCACTATCTCTACGTATCTCTACATATAATAAAACAAAGTCCTGCGCCGAATCTGTCTGTCTGTCTGTTCGCGTTAAACTCGAAACTACTGAACAGATTTTCGGTCTTCACCAATAGATAGAGTGATTTATGAGGAAGGTTTAGGTATATAATTTGTATTTGTGTAAATTGGTTGAATTATATAATATATAAAGGTGGATGAGCGGGCTGGCAAGAGGGCGGTGGGGATTTGATTTGTATGCAAATCTACAGTTTTATGCCGAAGTTGATGACATCTGATTTTCAAAACAAGAGGAAGGTCACTGTCTACATTTGATTTCGAAAACTCTGTGTAAAACCCGGATATCGCCGGTGACTTCAGTTAGTTTTAAATAAATCATATCTACTATATTAAATACTAGCGAGTTATCGACATGCGTTGCAATGGCACTAATAAAGAAAATGTTTCTTCCTGCGTGTCTTTTCCCATTCCCCTTCCGCCTCCCCTTCCCCTCCCATGTCCCCTTCACCCTCCACCTTCCCCGCCTTCCCTCTAACCGCTCCCGCGAACCCCCCCCCCGCGCGATCCTTTCCCCTCTTCCGCCTTTAATGCATTCAGTCCAAGTACATCCAGATTTTCAAACAGCTCGCGTTTGCTCTGCAACCAATTGCAATTTTTTTTTACAAATTTTCATTTTTCATTTATTACAAACATTCATTTTTATATTATAAAAACAATCAATCAAATTTAGTATTTTATATATATAAATATAGATAAGTACCTAACATAGGTACCTATCTTCTATACATATAAAAATCAATATATGCTTGCTTTAGTGCATATATATAGGTATATGAGATATCTATGTATTGCTATATTAAGCTTAGGAAATATTTAAAACTTTCAAAATACCTTATGTAACCCCTAGGGAAGGTTTCTGGATTATTACAACCACACGACAATATATCTGAAAAGTGTTTTAATTTTTAAAAAAACTCTTGCGAAACTGTCAAAAATGTTATGATTAAGTTATTAGTTCAAAAAAATATTTGTTCACAGAGACGAAACATTTCATTGTTGTATCGGAATTTAACAATATTACCGGTGCAGGCCTTATTATGGTATAAAATATTGATTCACCATGTAAATGAGTCTGATTATAAGAAGAGAGTGGAACATAAGCATAATACGAGGTTCACAAAGAATGAAGGAATGCTTGTTCCAAAATATAATAATAACTACGGACGGCGAACCCTGGAATTTAACGTGCCAAAGATGTTTAACATGTTGCCAATTAATATAAAAAATTGCGACTCTACAAATAGATTCAGATATATGCTGAAACAATGGTTACTGAATAGAGATTATTTATATTAATTAATGTGTGTTAATTATGACAGTTAATATAGTTATAGTAATAATAATATGTATGTATGTTTAAATTGTAATTGAACATTAACATCCTGTTGACAAACTGCTTTATTGCGGTTTAACGGGATTGTAACTTGAAACAATAAATAAAATAAAAATTTTAGAATCAAATTTGGCAAAAGAATGATTTTTTAATCAACATTCAATTTTCGAAACTCTTTAAATTAATGAATATATTTGAAGTACTCCCCTAAAACTTGAATCGAATGAAAAATTATAGACATTTTATATTCAGGTGCCTATGTTAGGTACCAAATTGATTGATTGTTCGTATAACAAACAAAAATTAATATTTGTAATATATGAAAAATGAAAATTTGAATAAAAAAAAATTTATAGGTTTGAGAACTGAATGTACTGGGACAGAATATATGGAACGCGGTAGGGGAGTTGGCGGGACCGGGGGGCGGAAGAGGGGAGATGGAAGGCGGGGAAGGTGGAAGGGGAACGCGGGAGGAGAACGGGACGAATGGGAAAAGAGATGCAGGGAGAAACAATGTATTTATTTGAATATGGCGTCGCCACGCATGCCAGGAACCAGCTGGTTTAAAACAAACATAATTTTTGATTGGATTCAAAGTATTCGATTTTGGTTAGTACGGTTAGTACCATAGGTGAGTACTTCGATTAAGTTCATTAATTTAAAGAGTTCAATTGATGGTTTAAAAAACAGGCCATTCTCAAATTGTGACATTGTTGACAGTTTCTTAAGAGTTTTTGTAATATTTACAAAAACTTTTCAGATGTATTGTCATGTGGTTGTAATAATCCAGAAATCTTCGCGAGGGTGGAAGGAAGATATTTTGAAGGCTTCAAACATTTTAAATGCTAAATAAAGTAATGAATAGATAACTCATATACATCTCGTACATGGAAATATTGATTTATATATATATATATATATATGGAGCATGAGAGAAGCCCCTCTACGCGTTAAAATTTGCGTATCAACCAGATAAGTCGGTTGACGCGGCAATGCACAGGTTGGTATACAAACTTGAGCAGGCGCAGGCAACCGGGCAACTAGCGGTTGGACTATTCCTGGACATAGAGGGAACATTTAATTGCACCACTATTAAATCCATCGATGAAGCGGCAGAAAGACATGGACTCGACAAAATCACCAGAAGATGGCTGAAGAACATGCTCTCAGGACGGATTCTTACAATGAAAAGCGGTGAGATGAACCTCAGAGTATTGGTGACACGAGGGTGTCCACAGGCAGGGGTCTTGTTACCCTTGATGTAAAGCCTGGTAGTGGGCAACTTCATCAGGAAACTCAACAACAGGGGCCTGTATACTCTAGGGTACAAGGATGACATCGCAACCAGAATAAGGTGGGATGCAGACACGACCAGAGGCCTCATACAATCAACACTGGCAACAGTGGAAGAATGGCGTGAAGAAAAAGGGCTGTCGGTCAACCAAGACAAGACATAACTAGTAATCTTTACACGCAAACGGAAACTATAGGTATGGAGCAATCTAACCTTCTACGGAAAGGAGTTAAAACCCTCTGACATGGTTAAGTACCTCAGGGTCATCATAGATGCCAAACTGAGCTGGAAAAAACAAGTAGAGACTGTGGGCAGAAAAGCCTGTGCTCTCTATGGGGGCAACTAGGCGAATCTGCGGCAGAACGTGGGGACTCAAACCCAAAATGATGCAACGGCTTTACACAGCCGTTATAAAACCAAGAATCATGCATGCAGCCTTGGTCTGGTGGAGGAGAACAACACTGAAAATAGTGATGGCCACACTCAACCACATACAAACATGCATGCAAACGAATCACAGGAGCTATGCAAACCACTCCAATACTAGCCATGGGAGTGCTGCTGAACCTACCCCCATTAAACTTAGAAATAGAGGGTGCGGCGATGGCGGCAGCTTACAGGCTACAATGCAAAGGTCATTGTAAAGATGAATTGCCCTAAAACAGTCATACGAAGATCGGAACAATACTTAGAGCAATTATAGCTGGAATGAAGCATAAAGGCAAACAAGCCGAATACTGCTTGAGACAAGAGTTTGATGTGGAGTGGGACCTGGTCCCAGGTCCAACCTGCAGACATGAACTAATCTGGTTCACAGATGGGTCTAAGATAGAGGATGGAACAGGGGCCGGGGAATGTCAGCAGGGATCCAAGAGGGAACTCAGTATAACTCTAGGAACACACTGCAATGTGTTTCAGGCTGAGATTAAAGCCATCTTGGCCTGCGCACAGGAAAATATACGTATCGGGTACAGGAATAAGAACATTACTGGAAAGTAACCGATGCGACTCCAGACTGGAGATGGTATGCAGGACTGTTCTCACAGAACTCGCTTCCATCAATAAAAACTCTGATATGGGTACCAGGACATAAGGGTATTAACGAGCGGGCTGACGAACTAGCAAGGAAAGGGGTGAAAGCAGCTCTTGCGGGATCCGAGCCGGTAGTAGAAGTAGCATCTTGCCACACGAAATTACATATTGAGAGATGGGTTAAATCCCACCACTGGAAGAAATAGGAGAGGTCACCCGGAAAGAGGGAATCAAAGTATGTACTCATAAACGGACCGGTCCCCGGACGGACCAGGGTATCTTGCATGGTCGATCGACATATAGGTTTCATCGAAAATATCGGTAACTTGCCATCGCTCCCAAGCAAGACTACAGGCTTCTAACGAACAAACAACAGTTCACAATGACTAAGGGTTCCTAATTTATTTAACGTGAACTGTTATTTGTACGTTAACGGCCTGCAGTCGTGCTTAGGAGCGATCAGTTACCGACTTTTTCGATAAAACATATATCGATCGACCATGCTAGTTACCCTGGAAACTACTACCACCTACCAACTACCACCTATCCTCTCCCCAATCCGCTCCCCCCCCCTTCCCCCATCCTGCCAACCCTTTTCCTTCTTGAGTTCCCCTTCTCGAGTTCCCCTCTCCCCTCTCCCCTCTCAGGTTCCCCTCGCCTCCCTCCCGCGAACCCCCTTCCTGAGTTCCCCCCCCCCCCCTCTCGCATTCCATATATTCAAGACCAGTACATTCAGTTTTCAAACAGCTCGCGTGCCACCTATTGTACTTTTTTTATACAAATGCAATAAATGCCAGAGCTCACCAGTAGTTTTATACGAACATTGTCCTTACACTCGTACGCAGCTTGTTGTAATACAATTCTATAGTTTGGTCCCCATATTATCAAATTAATATAAAAAATATCGAAAGAGTGCAGCACAAATTTTTAAGATTTATTAACTTCAAGTTACACATACCTATTCAATACATTAACTACACATCCTTACTAAATACACTTAAATTGCATTCCCTAGAAAACAGAAGAAAAATAAATGACCTAACTCTTTTGTTTAAAATTATTCATTCTGAATTGGATTGTTGCGAACTCCTGCATCTCATCGATTTCAGGGTACCCAATCGAGCAACAAGGCAAAACATATTATTCTGCAACAATAATTCTGGAACGAACTACCACATACATGCACCTATTTCTCGACTTCACACATTAGGAAACAAATTCACCTCTGATATCGATGTATTTAACACAAGTTTACCATTATTTAAGAAATACCTGAACGATACTTTTATGTAGAATATTTTGATATTTAAGGAGCATCACATAGGGGCTAATGCATATATTTGTATATTTCTATATTAATCCACAATGTAAAAACTTGTTACCGTTTTATTTTTATGTATCTTGCATTTTGTGATGTATTTACACATCACAATTAATCAGTCACCCGTACATTTTGTAATTACTAACATACGAGTACCTACTAGTTTATTTTCTGTGCTATTTACAACTTAGAAACTTTCTCTTTTATTGTAATGTATTTTCTTTCCTTAATTTATCTGTATACTCATATGACGTGTACTAGTTATTTTTTATTTTTTATAGTTTTTCTTTTGTTTTTAAAAACCTGTCTCTGTATTATAAATTTGTAACGTAAAAGCCCATCAGGGCGTTGAAAATTAATAAATAAATAACAAACACAATAAAAAAACGAGTGTGGTTTAGACCACACGACTGAAGTAAAACATCACTAACTTATATCTAACTCTCAACTTCCGTTCGCCTCGCCGACCGTTCGCCTCGACGACCGTTCGCCTCGTCCATCCGTTCGCCTCGCAAGACCGTTCGCCTCGCCCGATCACACTTTTCATAACGCTCTCGTCACGCACTCACCAGCTTACTCCCCAATAAGTCAAGCGTGCAAGAAGTAATACTGAACAATAACAATAATACTGATACAGAACAAATATTCAACAGATGTGACTTACTAGATTACGCCAATTATATGTTAAAACACTCCTAAATTACATTTTTTACCAGAAAAACAAATTTCAACCATCTCAAAATACCACTAACAGACCAGTTAGACAATCGTACAAACATAACATAAAAACTCCGACGTTACATACAAGCTTTGGACAAAGGCACTATAAATATCATACTATAAAAGCATTCAACAGTCTTACCCTTGAAAATAAAATGGAAGAAAACAAAAATAAATTCGTACACCAAATTGCAAAATGGATTAAAGAACAAAAAATACAATATTACCAAAATTTCATAACAAAATAAGAATAAAACACATACCTACACATAACACACAAAACCAATATAAAACACACATCACTCACAAACACATAATATATATTGATTTTAATTTTATTTAGGTAATAAAATAATTTATTTTACCTTAATTATAAATTTTTAGTGTATTTTGTTTTATAAAATAGAGGTGAGCTACCCAGTGAGACCGAAATTGCTGAATTGTTTTTGAAATGTAAGATATTATAACAATTTTTTTTAACAAAATAAAAAAAGACTTCAAAAAATGCAATAAAAAGTTAAAAAAGTATTTCGTAGTTATTGGTGAGATGTGGAGATTTTGGCTGACACCGACTCCAAAAATAACAATCGTACGAAATTATTTTTTTACTTTTTAGTGCATTTTTTGAAGTCGTTTTTTGTTTTGTTAAAATTTTTGTTTATTTTTTGATTTTTAGTGAGGAGCGTGGGTCAAGAAGTTTTACTTAAAAAAAAATCATCGAAATCTGTTGGCGTAATATTGAGTTATCCGTCCATTTGTCGCGCACATACTTATTGCAAATTTAAGACATATATGGTTTTCTCATGGATCCCATTGTCAGAACTGGACGAAATTAAAATGGGACCACACGGAAAGCACCAGCTTTCTAATAAAATAAAATAAAATAAAGAATCACCAATATCGATTCACCCGATCGAAAGTTCTGAGGTAAAAAACGTTAAAAAAAATACCGTCCAATTGAGAACCTCCTCCTTTTTGAGCGTTATATAAATGGTGCATTTAATAAATAAATACTTGTCCTCAAGGAAGTTCATATTTACTCAAATACACATAATTTTGTCGAGAATTACCCAAAAAATCCGTATTTACAGTTTCAACAACAGTTACAATTAAAAAAAAAAACACATTAATGACCGATTAAGGATTGGTAAGGTTACAGCAGGTAAGATGTTACAGCAGTTAATACATGTTGGTTTTGATCCAAATTTTGACTAGATTATACAGCGGGTGATATATTTATGTTTACATTCGATCTCTATAGTCTGATGGAGGGCATGATGAGAGTATCTACCACCTTGCCTATTTTAAAATATGGAAATGTAAGGTTTGTTATACCCATTATGTTGTCGGTCAGAACCCTCGCCATTCGCCACAGCCCTCATGAGTTCTAGTTTGATGGGACGCGACGCGACGACGTTATCCACATTAATCAGTATTTAACACGGTGCACTTGTTCAATTAAATGAAGCCGGCTAGTGTGGCCGGACTAACCCAGACACATAAAATGATAACTTCACTGGCTGCTGTAAATTACCTCTGAATTTCTTTCGATTACTTCTGACTGTCTGCAATGGACACTTAAAACTTCTTTAGTACCGTTGTGATTTGAAACTCGATGAAACGGAAGCGAGCAACACCAAAAAGAGACACAAAACACATACATCAACAGGATTTAGCCTGCGAGAGAATGAAATAGCATTAAAATATTGATTATTTCACGGGTACTCGGTTCCAATTTAATACGAAAAATCCACGGTACCACGTAAGTCTCCTGTGGTCTAGTGGTATAAAGCGACTGACGAGGATCAGTGGCTAGACATTCAGCGGGCCAAGGATCGAATCCCACGAAATTTAAAAAAAAAATGCTTTTAGTTTTGTAAAATCAGTATCAATCTTCAAACCACTCCATGGGCAAGAGACAAAAAACAAGAGCAGGAAGAAAACACAAATACTAATAATTTATATATATAGTATAGGAAAAGTAATGTATGAGGCGGTAAATTTTTTATTGTCCAATTTCAAATTATTTGTATTCAGCCATTTGGCTATATTTTGTAGGTCTTAATTTATTTTATTTATTGCTTCTACGTGCTTTTCACACGAAACATAGATCGGTATTAAAAATAATGGGTTTCCACCAGTTGTGAATAATTTGAATAGGTATAATGGCGCTTCGCAACCAATATTAAGCTTTCATATAATAAAATTCGTTAATAATATTAAAGTATTCAATCACAAAGCTTAATTTGTCCCGCTTTCAATATTCCAAAAACGATTTTCAGCAACATGTTCAAAGCGGGCATTATAACATACCTCCATGCCTAATAGGTTGACAAACCGCAGTGAAGTGTCCAATCTGACAAAGTGCAACACGTTTTGGAAGTCTGTTATTGTTATTAAATGTGTATCAACGTCCCGTGCAATCCAAAAAAGTGAAATCAACGGAAAAAGTGTCCAAAGTTCAAACAATAAATGGAAATCCAAAAAAAATTTTTTTTTGGTTAATTTAATATCCAGTCAACCAAAATTAACCGATCCAAAATTAACAGGCAAAGAAAACACAAGCGACTCCGAAGAAGAAAACACAAATGCTAATAAGATGACCAAATTTATAGGAAAAATTATATTTTTATTAAAGAGAAAGAAAACTGTCCCTTTACTTTTTATCTTTGCATTGCACGCCACTGTGACATAAGCTTAAAGTCGCCTGCAATAATGTTTATCGCCAACTATTCCGCCTACCGAGATATTGCAGCGCTATGGAAATGTTCCTGAAGGGATGAGTGCACTCGTTCAGAGCACTTCTCCGCCTCCGCATGAGAAGCTTATGGCGTAGATTAATCCAATCGAATAATACAGCCACCATTGACACGATCGACTAGATGGAGTATTCCCTGATGGCATGCGTGCAATAGTTGCAACGTTGCAACGCCACTTAAGCCGCCGCTACCCGAATTTCTATTGATTTCTTACATATCTCCCTTAAACACGTTAAGTCTTAAAGCTCTTGAAGATAATATCTAGACATTTCCCGCGCCGAAACGCGAATTATATAAAATTCCCTAGGTAGAAAATAATGCTCCAAAAATTATTATAAACACGTTTGTTTCAGTTATTTTACAAGTTATGTGTATGAAAAAATTCACAGTGTTTTTGTAAATGCTGTTTAAGACAACCCCCGCAAAATGTTTGCTCTATTTTAAACGAGTGGTGTTTTATTAAACATTTTTGCAATTTTCGCATCGATTTTTTCGCTTTAAATATTAGCGGAGGAATTCGTAATTTCGTATTTCTCCATCTTTTTATTTTTTAACCCGGTTGCGGTGCCTTAAATAAAGAAATTATTTTTCTCTGCGTGTCCTTTCCCATTTTACCCCGTTCCGCCTCCGCCCTTCTTCCCCTCCCGCGTCCCTCACCCCTCCCATTTTACCACTCCATCTTCCCCTTCCACCCGCCCTGGATACCCCTCCCCTTCCCTCCTTAAGTCCATGCCTCTAAACAATGTGAAATACTCCAATTTTTCAAACAACTCGTGCGCCCCTATTACAAAATTTTCATACAAATTTTAAAACGTCAGAGCTCACCAATATATATAGAAACATTCGCGGACGTGCACACAACTACTCACTAAAGTTTTATAGCAATCGGATGAATAGTATAGGATATAATTTCATAACGCCAGAGCTCACTATTATATACAGAAACCATCGCGAGCATGTGTACATCAAATCACCAAAGATTCATTGCAATCGGATGAATAGTATAGGAAATAATTTCATAACGCTAGAGCTCACTGTTATATACAGAAACCATCGTCAGCATATTGTGTACATCAAATCATCAAAGTTTCATTTGTAATCGGATGAATGGTTTAGGAACGCAAAAGGGACAAACGAAGAAACATTAATTTGTATGTATTAAGATATATTGATTCTTCGTCTATTTTCTATTTTTTTATTTCAAAATGCGAAATGTACTGCTTGTGAATACATTCTGGAAAAAATATTATTTTTTTATTAATATTTACCTAGCTTATAAAAAAAAATTCCCAGAGAATTACTAAAAGCAAAATCTTTTTCAATCATCGCTTGCGCAGCACAAACGTTAATTTCTAGAATTTATATTTATCTACATTAATAAGCCATTTATGTTATTAAAAATATTGCTTTCATAGAATTGTTTTTAAATTCCAGTGGTAACAATAAATTTAAACAAATAATGTGTCCGAAATAACCCCATGTCTTCAATGCGTAAATCTCACACTCCTGTCTGCCAAAACGATCGTTTAGCAAGCTCTTTCGCTGATCAGTTAAAAACATTTTTTTGTGAGAATTCGCAACGAGGCTTGTACCTACAGTCTTTATTCAAAGTGTAACTAAAAACTGTTTTAGGGTTGGGAAGTGTTTTTTTAAGTAGTTTATCGGATGGTTGGTATTTATTGTTTGTTTTATTTTAAGATTCAACGACGTAATAACAAGTACAGGAATGTTTCCCGACGCGCCGACCGGGTATTTGGGGAGGAGTGAAGAGGGGGGGGGGAGGTTGATTGATTGATGATGCTTTGTGTGGAGAACAAATCACAATATAATTGACGAATAAATAAAAGTCCCTAACGAACGCCACTGTGATTAAACGCCGCACGGACACAAATGGCGCTGATTACGTTCTATTCATTTTTTGTCATCCTGTAAGCCAAATTTATAATAAAATTGTGAATTCGATTTGATAAACACTTTTAGTTAGTTGTTTGTCTTTTTTTGTTTTTGTTTATTAGGGAAACAAACAGTTGTACATATGATAAGGTAATTACATATTACATGGGTGCATTAACCAGTGAAGTTTCGGCAAAAAAATTATAATACACAAACACAGATTAAAAAGATAAAGAAAAAGTATAGTGTTAGAAAAAAAGAAAAAATATATAATATATGTATACAACAGAAATGAAAAAACACAAATTAAAGCATGTGGGAAAGAAAAGATGAAGTTAAACAGCGAACCTATATAAAATTAACACATTTTCAAATCATTAGAAAACGTTTAAGGATAAATGATTAGCCATTTGCCAGCGCCTTTGAGGGGGTTTTTCACAACAACAACAAAAAATAGCGCTATATAAATCTTACAAATATTATTATTTTTATAAAAAGAAGGAAAAACAACATAATGAGAATGAAAAAAACAACAGACAGCAGGGGTGGAGGGTTCGCAATTAACAATTGGTTTTAATTTTTTCAGTTATGAATTTAATAAATTGGCCTGAGGACAAATGGAAAATGGAAAATATATTGTTTCGCATTAGCCTCGATATTAAACCGCTGTAAACCGATCATCTTCATCTAAAAACTTGGGAACTGGGGAAATCATCAACTTCTTGGCCGATTGGCTACTTTTTAAATAATCGGAAAGCTTCTACTATAAATAATATTTGGTCCCTTAATAGATTGGTAAATTTTCGCAACATAATCAATATATATATCATAAAAGAAAGTCCAAAAAAACGTACGTTCCGCAAAAACTCAGAAATGAGTCCCGGTATGATCAAGAGAGTTGTATGGTGTGGTAGATTTCAATACACACAGATATCAGTGAAAACCTGTTATTGGTTAAATTTTTATTCATATGTATTTCATCAAACATTATTGTTATAAACTGTTGGTTTTCCAAATAAAATAAAATAAAATTAGATTTCTATCCCCCCTCCAGGATGACGTTTCCCGTTTTTACCTAAAGGGCGCGCTTTTAAAGATATAAGGGCTAGAAGTTTCGTCCTCTTGAAATTTCTAGAGCAGTCTTCCGGAAAGTTCTAGCTAGAAGGTTTGATATAGCTCTAGAAAGTTCTAGAAGGAGTGGCAGAGTATGTCTAGGAATAGGGAATCGGGAACATCATTGTGGAACATTGCACAACACTCTCAAATGTTGTTCTGAGCGAAGCCGGGTAACCCAACTAGTTAATAATATTTAAATATATGCAACGCGCGTTTTTTTAATTTTTTTTTTTTTTAATTATTTATTTTAAAAGTAAAAACATCTATGTAAAAACCTATTCTATATTTAAATATTATTAATTACGTTGCGTTTTTATAATTACGCATATTCATGTACATAGGTATCCGCATGAAGTCGGCTACATGCTGACTTCAGTATAGTATCAGGAATGTCAGCATAACAAAATGACAGATATCATTGTACTCGTACATGGCCGCGAATTGTTAAATTGTTGAATTAAATGTTCCTTTTAGGCAATTCAAATTTTAAATGCATTTTTTTCATCGCCGCCCCGAATTCTTTGGGTGGCCGTTTATAGTAATTACAGAGAATCTTAAGGTTTTTTTTTTTTTTAAATATTCCTATTAAATTGTGGCCAGTTCAATCGAAAATCTACCAATAGATTTAAGGTGACGCGCGCCGCAGGAAATATTTAGCCGTTGTTTGCTTTTTTTAAACGACTTTGAAAAGGAGGAGGTTCTCAATTCGACAATTTTTTTGTTTGTTTATGATTGTTACCTCAGAACTTTTGATTGGGTGAACCGATATTGATGATTCTTGTTTTTATTTGAAAACTGGTGCTTCCCATGTAGTCCCATTTTAATTTGATACAGTTCTGACAATGGGATCCATGAGAAAACCATATATGTCTTAAATTTGCAATAAGTATGTGCGCGACAAATGGACGAATAACTCAATATTACGCCAACCGATTTCGATGATTCTTTTTTCGAAGTAAGACAAATTAGTTATCTTACTTCAGATTTACTAAAAATCAAAAAATATATTTTTTTAACACAACAAAAAAACGACTTCAAAAAATGCTCTAAAAAGAAAAAAATAATTTCGTATTCTTCTACAAATTAATAATCAACTTAATGTTTATACTCATCAATATGTAGGTACGATTGTTATTTTTGGAGTCGGTGTCAGTCAAGGTAGGTTTGTAACTACATACATAGTTATAGGTGAGATGTGCTTGAGTCGCACGCGCGACACCAACTCCAAAAATAACAATCGTACCTTCATATTGATGAGTATAAAAAGTAAGTTTATAAAGTTGTCGGAGAATACGAAATTATTTTTTTACTTTTTAGTGCATTTTTTGAAGTCGTTTTTTTGTTTTGTTAAATTTTTTATAAATTTAAATTGTTAATCCTCATTAACAAGCACGGTGGTGGACTCCAAAAATAACAATCGTACGAAATTATTTTTTTACTTTTTAGTGCATTTTTTGAAGTCGTTTTGTGTTTTGTTAAAATTTTTGTTTATTTTTTGATTATTAGTGACGAGCGTGCGTAAAGAAGTTTTACTTCAAAAAAAGAATCATCGAAATCTGTTAGCGTAATATTGAGTTATTCGTCCATTTGTCGCGCACATACATATTGCAAATTTAAGACATATATGGTTTTCTCATGGATCCCATTATTAGAACTGGACCAAATTAAAATAGGACCACACGGGAAGCACCAGCTTTCTAATAAAAAAAGAATCATCAAGAATCATCAATTGTAATAAAAAAACAACTCGTTGAGTATTTGGAAAAACATAATATATTATGTGACGAGCAATCAGGATTCCGGAACAACAACTCTTGCGAAGCGGCGATAAATATAGTGATTGATACATGGAAGAAAGAAACAGATAAAAAAAAATCACCATTGCAGCATTCTTAGATTTCAAAAGAGCATTTGAAACTAGAAGACATAAGTTTAGGTATATGTATGTTTCTTTTATTTTAAATTACTTTATTGTAAAACTGCATATCTCGATACAGGAATGCCCTAGTGAGATGTGCAGCTTATGTTTTCATGTATTTCTTATTTTTTTCAATAAATACATAAATAAATAGGTCTTTCTGACGTAGCTCTGAATCTATTCAAAGAATATCTCCAGGAAAGAAAACAGGTAACGAAAGTTGAAAGCTCAGAATCAGAACCGATAGAAAACAACCTTGGTGTTCCGCAAGGGTCGGTACTAGGTCCGATTCTATTTATAATTTACATAAATGATATTATTAAAACTATTAAACATTGCAAAATTAGACTATTTGCAGACGATACCTTAATCTATATTTCGTGTGAAGATTACATAGATGCAATTAACAAAATAAAAGAAACGAAGACCTACAAAATATATCGAAATGGCTGATATTAAACAAATTGAAACTGAACGTAAACAAAACAAAATATATGGAAATAGGCAATAAAAAACGTAACACAGGGTTAAATTTGACAATTAATGGTGAAAAAATTGGAAAAGTAAATGAAATCAAATACCTGGGTGTAATACTCGATTCAAAACTGACTTTCACAGCAAACTTTGAATATGTGCTTAAAAAAGTGTCAAAAAAGGTAAATTTTCTTAGAAGACTAAGACATAAATTAAATAGAAACACTACGGAGCTCATTTATAAAACTATTGTTGCTCCACATTTGGATTACTGCTCTACAATGTTATATTTGGCCAATGAAGGAAATTTAAACAAAATAGAAGTTATACAGAACAGAGCTATGAGATGTTTACTGGGAAAAGGCAAATACGCAAGGATTAATAAAATGAGAGAGGAGCTAAATTGGATTCCAATAAAAAAAAGACTACTATTTAATGAATTAATTTTTGTGCATAAAATTATGAAAAACCAAATGCCAAAATACTTTAAGGATGAAATTGTTTTTAATAGAGACGTACATAATTATGAAACAAGAAATATAAACAGAGTTCGATTGCCACAAATGAAGAAATCAAAATCACAGAACTGCCTAATGTACAGAGGACTAAAGATGTATGATGAAATGCCTGAAAGTATGAAGAATGAAGAAAGAATGAATGTATTTAAAAAGAAATGTAATGCTTACTGTAAAAATATTTAAATTTATCAAATGAAATGTTACATTGTGCTTATTAGTTTATACTCATGTAGTATAAACTAACTCAATAAATAATAAATAAAAAAAAATAAAAAAAATCAATATCGGTTCACCCAATCGAAAGTTCTGAGGTAAGAAACATAAAAAAATAATAATAAATAAAAAATGAAATTTAAAATAAAACAGTAACTTTGTAAACACCACTTTTAAATATATAATATATTAAATATATAATATTTTATAAAAGTGGTGTTTACAAAGTTATTGTTTTATTTTAAATTATAATGTCACATCACAAAGTAACTGCTTCATATGAACAAATAAAAAATAAAAATTACCGTCGTTTAAAAAAACAGTTCACGGAGGGAAGTCAATTTCGGCCCTCCCGATAAATCAAAAGGTCTTATTAAACATCAACTTTGTAATATATAATGACGATACAGAGAAAAACACATTATAACAATATGACATGGGTACAAAATTTTATGATTAATAACTTATGAGAACTTATAATTTTCCAACAAGGTATTCGTCCAAAATCATAATTTTGCATTTTATTCGGATACTCTATTATTTATCATGACGTTGTTTCAATTAGCGCACGTAAAATTCGCCGGCTTTTTCTTTAATGAAGTGACCAATATGTAACAGAACTGTCGTGTTATGGAGACATTATTCCCAACGAGTGCTGAATTCCTATAATGTCTAAGGAAATTACCTAATAAATTTTAATAACATGAATGAATCGAATTAGAAGTAGCCAATCATGCCAAAAGATTGCACCACTTCCATTCACAGCTGCCACATGGAATATTGACTGGCAGATGTACATACCCCATGTGGTCCCGGATAATGCACACAAGAGAGACTTTCAATATTATGAGAAAGGAGACATGAGAAATTATATGCTAATTTCTTACACTATTCATGACTAACTAACTTACATGCCGAAACACTATTCATTTCTTGTAAAAATAAAGCGTTATAAATGCTCGAATAAGAATAATAATTTTATCATAACAGTATACAACATAATAGCGGAAGGTATGAATAGTTTTCAAAAAGTTTCGGACGGGGAATCTATTGAGTGCCTTAAATCCAACGGTTCAGAGTATCTAGCACGGTCGACTGAAAAAGGCATTATCTATTAAGTGCCTTAAATCAAGCGGTTCAGAGAACTTAGCGCGGTCGATTGATAAAGGTATTATTTATTAAGTGCCCTAAATCAAGCGGTTCAGAGAACTTAGCGCGGTCGATTGATAAAGGTATTATTTATTAAGTGCCCTAAGTCAAGCTGTTCAGAGAACTTAGCGCGGTCGATTGATAAAGGTATTATTTATTAAGTGCCCTAAATCAAGCGGTTCAGAGAACTTAGCGCGGTCGATTGATAAAGGTATTATTTATTAAGTGCCCTAAATCAAGCGGTTCAGAGAACTTAGCGCGGTCGATTGATAAAGGTATTATTTATTAAGTGCCCTAAATCGAGCGGTTCAGAGTATCTAGTACGGTCGATTGATAAAGATATTATCGACATATCGATAACTTGCCTACATTCCTGAGCATGACTGCAGATTCCTAAAGTACTAACGTCAATAAATTAAAAACACTTAGTCATCATTAACTGTTGATTTTTTGTTGGCAATCCCAAGCTCCTATTGAAATATTGAAATGAGGCAAAACGCTTCATCTCGTGAAAAACAGTTTAGATGGTAGAAAAATGTCAGAATAAGAAAACTGATCTATATATTTTTTAGATTAAGAAATACTGTATCATTAAAAACACTAAAAGATATTTATTATGCACTCTGTACTACAAAATGGAATCGTGGCTTGGGGGGGTGCATACAAAGCAACCCTTCTCCCATTGAAAACAATTCAAAAAATATTAATAAAAATAATCCTAAAAAAGCCCTACGACTATCCAACTGTAAATGTTTTTCAAGATTTCCCGGTTCCCCCACTTACGAAAATCTATGACAAAATTGCACTATTACAAATATATAAAGATTTATTTAGTAAACATAATTTACCACAGTTAAATATAAGCAAAAGAATAATATCTGTTGGAGGATTTACCGTGCCACTAGTGCGAACCACAACAGCACAGCTTCACTATGTATTCAAGGGTATAAAATTATTTAACAAATTACCCCTTGATATACGATCGGAAGAAAGCTACGAAAAATATTTAAAAAAAAATTAAATAAAAATATTCTAGTACCACCTCATAACTCAACTTATTGTATATTTTATCTAGAAATATGTATTGCATTTTTAGAAATATGTTTTTGCCTTATCAATACTTTAAATCATTTATTTTAACTAACCTATATTTTTATTACTTTTATCTGTATTTTCTCATGAAATCACTAATATTTTTTGTTGAATTACTAATATTATTTGTTTTAATTTAAACAATTTATTTTTTTTAGTTGTCCTCTCCTAAACACAAGCAGCTGCTTTATTAGGAGAGTGATTGAAATATTAATGTATATATTATGTTGTAAAACTGTAACCTTCTTATATTTAAAAAAAAAAAAAAAAAAAGTTATTAGGAAGCCAATGCTGTTAACTAAGGAGTCCAATCTCCAAAGCCTATTGACGACGTCGATACAACGCATTAACCAACGCCGTCGCGTCAAGAACTGCTAAAACATTTGCAGGGAAATATACCCCAGAAGCTAAAAGTCTTGCAGTCTTTCGTGGAATTTGTCTGAATGTTGTGTAGTAAAATTTTATTAAGTAGTAAATAATATTACAGTAGTTTTAGAAAAGACCATATTCGATTGAAGACGCCAAATTTTAAAACTAAACAAAAAAAATAACCTAATACCTAATAATAAAACTAAATAGTAATCATTGCCTCATTCAGCACAGTGGGAGACAGACATTTTCAACTATTTTGTAAAATAACTTGAACGACGCACGATTTAAAGATGTGTCGATAAAACGAGGAGAAAGGCGATTGAGCGTAGAAATTTTTGGAAGGATTTTACTAATATAGAATACAGTAATTTCACGGAACCAATTGATCCTGAATGAACAAATAATTGGCCAGGGTGATATTGAAATTTTTCTCCACCAACTGTATTCTAACGCAGGGTTTTGAGCCCGTCCCGAGCCGAAGATTTTACCACTCTGCAACGGAGATCGGCATTTGAGAAACACGCCTCAAAGATAGACCTAAACCTGGTAGATGCACCGTCATTTCAATGTGTTTACAAATGCACGATCATTTTAACTATCCCTTTGACAGAATATTGTAATGAATTCATTTCATATTTGGTATTGCATTTCCATCAACTTAATTAAATATCTCGTTCCGATTTATAATACAACCTGGAGTTTTAGTAATTAAGGCTTTGAAATGGCAAATAATTGTTTGACTGTCAGCCATGTGCAGTTAATAAATAGTTCACAATAAAAGTATTTAAAACACTTATTTTTATTTTTACCTTTATGTGTTAACCTCAAATTGTAATTCGAGGGATGTTCAGAAAGTAAGGTACTGAATTTTTATATATTTTTTTAAAAAGCGTATTTAAAAAAAGGGGTATTGTTGATACACTTGTTGACTATTTTTCCGAATAATTGACATCCCGTTCAATGTAGTGAGCCGTGGCACAAGTTTCTTTATTCCCCCCTTGAAGAATTCTCCCGCCAGCTCCTTCCCCCACTTAAGAACCACTTTCTGCACTTGCTCGTCAGTTCAAAATTTAATTTCATCTATATATGCCTTAAGGGAGGTGAAAAGATGATAATCTGAAGACGCCAAGTCAGGGGATTACGGGGAATTGTTCAAAACATCCCAAACAAATGAGTTCATGATCGTATTGGTGGCTAAGGCTGTGAGAGGACGAACGTTTTCGTGAAAAAAAGCGCACTTCTCTGGCCAGAATTCCCTTCCTTTTGTTTTGAATGCTCCTTTTAAGTTTTTTCAGGGTACCTACACAATATTTTTGTGCATTGATGGTCCCAAAACACTGACGTCATGATTTTTTCGCCCGAAATTGTGGTTTTCAATTGGCTGTTTTTTTTCAGGCATGTGATGAGTCACTAACTAACTGTAACAAGTCACAATCGAGCTTGGAAATGCTCACCTTTTTTTCTTGGAGGTGTTATTCCTTCCGTGAGTAAAAAGCGGATCACATCACTTGGCGGGATTTTTTGCCAACATCTTTCACGCAACGAGCTTACATACTATCACGTTCCTGCGATGCTCGTTCTGGTCAAGAGACCTCCTTCTACCACTCCAACCGCCAACCACCAACAGAAAAAAGATATGAGCCCATCTGGGGTTTGAATCCAGGACCTTGGATTTCCGGGCCGCTACTCTACCAATTGAGTTAAGATGAATGTTTATTTTTATTTTTAACTTTACGAGTAAACCTCAAATTGAAATCATTAATTAAATGAACACAAATTATAAAAATTATAAATATTAGCGAAACTCAATTGAAACAGAAAAACCAGAAACATCTGAAAAATCTGGGAATCTGACCCAGGGTTTTAGTTCGGTTTGAATTTTGCAATCATACAAAAAGATAGCGGCCAGTAAAATATGCAGAAAATGAAGATATTGTTGGTAGTTCTTAGTCAAGGTATGATACATTTAAAAATGTTTCCAGATTTTAGATTGGGTTTCGTTAATATTGTCTTAATTTAATTAAATATTTAAAACCCAAGTCGATACCTATAAAACACTAAACCCGAAATGCGGCGACGGTTGTCAACCGACGGAATTCCTTTAAAAAGCTCGACGAGCGGACGAAACAATTAATATTTGGACGGAACCTCTCCGTAAACTGTTTCTCACAGAACTAACAGCAGAAAAATTTCCCCAAACAAGAAGTTCATTAAACACCCAAACAACAAACACAAAGGTGCAAACAGATTCTCAAGAAAAGATTAAATAAATATTATTGATCTGAATAAAAACTAATTATTGTAGAATATCCTCAAGTTAGAGGTACTGCTGAAAATCAGCTACATTCCATGATAAATCCTGATTAAATATAGTGTTTAGCTGAGCAGTGACGTTTTTGTCAGAATGTATAAAATTGTAAAAATGTATTGAAGAATAAATGTTTATTATTATTATTAAATCGCAATGTTTCACTGCCATTTGAAAGAAAATAACTATTGCAATATTTAAATAAAATTATATATTATTTAATTAATTTCTTAGTAGTAAATAGTAAAAAAAAATCTTTAATAGGTTTATGTTTTAATATTATTAATTGGTGACTTGAGTCGAGTTTTTTTTAGTTTTTCTTTGTTTAAAAGAGTGCGTTTAATAAAGTTTAATATTTCAATTCATTTAAAATTAATTCAAATCGCATAATTTGAAAAAAAAACATATTTTTAATGAAAATAGAAACTAAATAGCCTTTATCATAAATTTGTATCAATTTCAAAGTAAAAATTCAGTACGATTTGAGATCATCAGTTCTAGATACAGAATCATGATTTGTCCAATAGATTAATCCCTTTTTAAACAAAGTTAAACAACATAATTCGCAAAAGCAGTTATATATTTATTTAGACGCTAATAATGTAAAGAACAGCAACCGCAGAAAAGATATAAAAGTTTGAACTTACTGTTTGTTTGGCTGGTAGAGAGAGGAAGTGTGGTAGTGTGGATAAGCGCGGCGAACGCGGAAGTTGGTGTCGGTGGTAGAACTGGTAGGTGATGGATGTTGGACGTCGCGGCACTCCGGAGGAACTGACACCTGTTAGACGCGTGGACCGCTCACGACTGCGCTTTCCCTCTCACTCCACCCCCCCACATCTGCATCCGCGCCGCGCTGCACCCCCGTTTCCAGGGAAACGCAATTCACCCACGCTTTCCTGGGCTTTCAGAGCAGAGACTTATAGAAAATATATATTGCAATGTATAATTATTTTACAAGAGATTCCTATCCTTAAAACGCACATATCAGAATTTAAATCAGACGAATCTTTTTAATTCAAACTTTTTTCAAATCCCAACCAACGGAAAACACAGCAAACTTATTTTGAGACACCATTTTTATTCAAAAGTAAATAATATCACCTTTTAACCACTTTTATTGTTAAAAAAATCAGAGTGTGCAATTCGCAAGCGGGAAAAGTGAAACCTTCAGAAAACTAAAGTAGACAAGAGTTGGGGAGACTACGAAGCACCGCACAAACAGGAGATCGCTTATACTATCTCATTTTATCGCAGACTAAATCCTCCAGATGTATGTGCTTGTATTTTTTATTGTCGCTATTTTTCGTTTCATCGAGTTTCAAATCACAACGGTGTTAATGAATTTTTCACTTCATAAACCAAAAGGAAAGCTATAAAGATATCAATGGATAAGCAAAGGAATCCCCCCTTGACTGTTAATCCATTGACATCTTTAAGTCTATTATTTTTAAGTAAAACCTGATAAAGTGGCATTGCTGTTGCTTTTTTTAAACAATAAAAGCGGTTTAAACTAAATATTTTATTAATCTTATATTGAAAGCTTATCTTGTCTCGGGGGATCGAACCCTGACGGCAATTCAACACATCTTTTCCATCCATCCATTATATTCCGTACTTAATGTATAAGCCATGATAAATAAATAACAATATAGGAACAACCAAATATACGGTATTTACACGGTGAAGTAATAAAAAATAAAACAGTTATTTTTTATTGTTTAATTTATTACATTGTTACATCATTGAACATAATATTACGCAAAATAAAATAGTGAAAACTTATATCTTAATGAATTTCTACGCCAATTAAGAGTGCTAGTTCCTGAGCTTGGCGTAGGAGTTATTTCATAATTATTTCATTATTATAACAAGAGTATACAATAAATATAAACTTAAGAACTGGGATGTTGTATCGTTAATTTTTAATATGACATGAATTGAAGTTATAACATTTAGATTGGTGATATTAAATTTAAAAAAATAATAATTTGACCTTTTTTTCAAATGATGTGAAATCTGTTATTTTTTTTACTTCTTCGGGAAGACTATTAAAATATTTTGTGTCTTTGTAAATATAATTATTGTGCATTTGTTGTGTTGAAAATAGAAGAATTTGTATGTTAAATTTATGCCTTAATGATGAGTTAAGTTTAAATTTCTTTATTGCATTTTCTTTGATTATTTGTAATATTGAATCTTTTTTATAGAGTAATATTTTAATTTTAACTTTATGAGTAAAACCTCAAATTGTAATATTTAATTAAATGAAGACAATATAAGCGAAACTCAATCGAAAATCTGGAAAGAGAAAAATCAGAAAAAGATATTGGCACCTCCTGGGTTCATGTCCCAGAGGTGCCAATATCTTTTTCTGATTTTTCTGTTTCCAGATTTTCGATTGAGTTTCGCTTATATTGTCTTCATTTTTTATAGACGTTTTCAATTTTTGGAACTTTCAACCAACAATCCCTTCAGCAATGATGCTGAAGGGAATGTTGGTTGTTTTTTCAAAATTACTTTAAGGCTCCGTTACTGGCCCCAAAAAGAAGAAGTTGGAAAGATACGAAATTACGAATGTTAGAGGAGAGCGCTAACATTTACAGCGACAAAATTAATATAATTTGCGTTTCGGCGTGGGGAATGTATAGATATTATCTTCAAAAATAACATATATTTTTTTAGGAGCTTAAAAACTTCAAATGTATAAGGGAGGTTTGCAAGAAATCGGTAGAAATTCGGATATCGGCCTCTTAATAATTAGGTTTTTACCACTTTTACAGTAACATAAATAGAATAAAATTTTACTACAAATCTGAAAAATAAAAATCCAGTATTCATGCTTCACTTGTTGTCATAGGCAGCGGACACATTATACATCCAAAATACCATTTCAAATTAGGTATAATATTGTTCACGAAGTGTGATCTCTTGACCCTTTTGATATAACATTCCGAAACTGTTGAAAACAATAGCTGTTAGGCGGCCGACATTGATAAATTATCAATAGGTTATTTTGTTGCTTGTCGTTGATAAATTTGATTGTCCCGTGGCGCTCCGTATCGGCAGTATAGAATGGGAAAATAAAATAAAAACGTGCAGTAGGTAGGTACGTACGTTACCAAAAGACCATTTGAAATATCGAGTAATGTTGTTCACGAAGTGCAAACTCTTAACACTTTTTTTATTAGGCAGTTGAATCGTTGGCTGCGTTGAATAATATTCGCATGTAGGTATTATATTACAACTGTTGGCGCTTATTATTATCAACAGCGTTGGACGTTGAAACAATATAACTATTGTTTCAAACGGCTAGTTATATTTTGATACAGTACTAGTTTCCACTCCGCCTCCTCCACCTTCCCACTCCACTGCTCCCCTTCCCCCGTCCCGCGAACCCCCCTCCCGAGTTCCCCTCCCCCCACCAGCTTCCCCCGAACCCCCTCCAGCGAACCCCACTACCCGAGTTCTCCTCCCCCCTTCCCCTCCCCACTCCAGCATTCCGTACATTCAGTCCCGGTACATTGAGTTTTCAAACACCTCGCTTCCCACCGATTGCATTTTTTTATACAAATTTGATTATGCAAGTTCATCAGTAGATTTATACAACCCTGTTCTGACAATAACGAACACAAAAAAAGATTTTTTCCAATTTGTTGCACTGTTCCGGAAGTTATGCGAGTACATACATGTTTACATATTTCGGTGATTCATTTTTATTTATATAGATAGATAGATGACGCTTACCCAGAGTATATAATTTTGAAATACATCTTTTAGTTAACTATTAGGTACAGTACAGGGGTGGTATGAGCAATGCGCATCAAAGAGCCGTATTTATCCAGAAAGGGGATGCGAGTAGGCCGTGGCGGGGGCGGGGAGGGGGAGGGAGGGGAGCGGCGCACAAATCTCGCAGCGGAATATTCAGGGGCTAATAAGCTTTGCAGCATCCAGGAAATTGCATTCAAATAAATAGGCACGGTGAAGGTCATGACATCATCATTTGACAGAAGCTAAATGCGCGTCGTTGTAAAACGATGTTTGGTAGAAAATATCAATGTTATTAGTAAATACACAGCGCCATCGTCCGCCCCCAAATGAAATAGCGATGTTGGAAACTGATAATGGTGGCCAGAAAAAGATAATTCGGAAAACACAACATAATATACGAACATGATTGCTTTTATCGGTAAACCGATTAGAAGTCAAAAGCTTTCAATTATAATGCAAAATATTGTAAAATTGCATTTACTCACCGAGTAGAAAATTACTAGAAGGTCAACCCATTCTGATTTAATCGAAAACTGAAGAGTGATTTTATATTTTTTAGTTATCTTTTTGAAGGCATCCGTCGCGTGATTATCGGCTGATAAATTTCTGTAATTTTCTATGGCTTACAATGGGCATTACGCCATTATAAGCCAACATATTTCGTTTAGTTAGGGTACTATGCCTGTCGTGTGTTAAGGCAATCCCCTAGTACTGGACCCATTCGGAATCGGGGAGAGTTAGGGACTTTACGGCGTTGACACTGTTGACCAATAAAAACCATAATCAGTAGCCAAAAACGGTTCGCAAGTACAATTTTACAGAACGAAGCGACGCGGAGAACAGAGCAACGTCTTTTCGGCCCGAAACCCGGGCGGCAACTAACTGTGAATATAATACGCGCTAAGGGCCCTTCTGCAGATAGCGTAGGAAATATATTCGCAGTTGGGTAGCGCCTCTTTTAATGCACTGGGAAAAAACATTGCCGAAATTTATGTTTTATTTAATTTTGTTTAAGTTTGGGCATAAATATCGATTTTTATTGCGATTATTATAAAAGAAACTGAATTTGCCACATTAAACTATAAAACCAAATCCAAAAAAGGGTTTGTAAATAGGAGAGTTAGGATTTGAAAGTTTTTTTCATAGACCTAACTAACTAACTAACCATCACGCCGTTTCCCCGCAGGGGTAGGCAGAGAGGACGGACCGCCAAACAACTCGGTCTTGGCACACACTCTTTGCCTCACTCACATTCATACATCGTCTCATACATTATCTTTAATTATTCTGACTTTTGACATGGCCCGACTCAAGTATCTGATTCACTTGATCGTGCCATGTCTTCCACGGACGACCCCGACTTCTTCTACCATTCACATTTGCGTCGTATATTCTTCTTACACTATTTTCTTCGTTCATTCGCTCTACATGCCCAAACCATCTGAGGGTCCCTTTCTTAATCTTACTCATTATGCATACATCAGCCTTACATTCTTTGCGGATATCCACATTTCTCACACGATCATACATTGTTTTACCACACATACGCCTCAGGGTTCTCATTTCAACAGCATTAAGTTTACTTTCATCCTTCCTCTGCCAGTTCCATGCCTCACTGCCATACATCAGGGTAGGTACGAGGACTCCACTGTGGACTGCTAGCTTCGCTTCTTTTGACAGTTTTTTATTAGCGCCAACGGCATTCAGTCCTCCATTAATGGAGTTACCGGCATTCACCCTTCTTTCAATATCTCTATCAGCCTTCCCATCTCTCGTAAACATACTACCCAGATACACAAACTCATCCACCTGCTCCAAGTATTCATCATTCACAACTATATTGCATACTGTTTTCGTACTCTCTCTTTCAAACACCATGACTTTAGACTTACTTACATTCATCATTAACTCATTCTTCATACTTACTTCGTTCATCCTAGATACGAGAGACTGTAGATCTTCCATAGTGTTAGAAATCAGCACCGCATCATCAGCATACAACAGGCAACATACTTTCAGGTTACTCAATTTCGCGCCCAATCCCACTTCTTTCAATTCTTGCATACAATTATCCATGTACAGATTGAATAACCATGGTGACATTTCGCAGCCTTGCTTAACACCTTTTGTGATATCAAACCACCCCGTAAAACCACCGTTCACTCTAACACATGCAACGCTTCCCTCGTACAGAGACGCAATTGCCTGTATGAGATTTGTAATCACTCCATACTTGGACAACACCTTCCATAGCTTTTTACTGTCTACTCGGTCGTATGCTTTTTGTAGATCTACAAAGGCGCAGAAAAGTTTCTGGTTTTTCGCCAGAAACTTCTCAGTGAGCATACGCAAGGAGAAAATCTGGTCCATGCATCCCCTTCCACTCATAAGGGCACCTTGCACATCCCATATTTTATCCTTTGTTTCCATTCTTACCCTTTCAATTAATATTCTTCCGTAAAGCTTACCGACTGAACTTAGCAGGCTAATAGCCCTATGATTCCCACATTCCATACGTGACCCTTTACCTTTGTATAATGGCATGATTACAGCCCTTCTCCAATCTAATGGCGTGTAACCCTCCTCTAAACACTGGTTAAAAAGTTTGCACAATCATGTAAGAATAACATGGCTATCTCCTTTAAAGTATTCGGCAGCAATATTGTCGAAACCAACAGCCTTACCATTCTTCATGCATTTTATCGATTTTTTAATTTCATCCACGCTGATTTTAGTAACATTCACTCCGTCATCGTTCATACCCGATTCACCGCTGGCCTCACTATCGCCTGGGTTGCTTTCGAAGACTTCCTCAAAATATTTAATTCATCTCTCTTTTATTTCTTCCTCATTCGTCAACATTCTTCCATCTCTCGATTTTATCACTTTCAGGCTTCCGTTCTCTGAACCACTCCGGGACCTTTTGACCTCCTTCCAAAACAGTTTAATGTTTTCTTGGAAGTGTTTTGTCATTTTTATTCCCTCTTCCTCTTCCAGACGTTTCTTACGTTCTTTCACTCCAACACTTACTCTTTTCTTGCATCCCTTATATACTTCTTTCGCTCTATCTCTCTCTTCGCTAGAAGCAGTGCCAGCCGCTATCAGACATAACCATGCTTTCTTCTTCTCTGAGACCAATGCTTGGATCTCGTCATCCCACCATGCGTCACCTTTATTCCTACCTTGCGTACTTATTCCACATACATCTTTAGCAGATTCACAAAGACTCACCTTAATGTGGTTCAATGTTTCATCAATGCTTAGACCACTCATTTCCTTCTCATTCAGTCTCATCTCTGCACAATTCTCATACTCACTTCTGACATTTGCGTTTTGCAGTTTTTCTACTTTGACTCTTGTTGGAGTTGATATCGTTTTCACTTTAGAGCGCCAGCCGCGAAAGAGGTTTACTCTCGACGCCACCAGAAAGTGGACATAGACCTTATACTTTATTTTTTTCTAGGCTTATTAAATGACCTATATTTTTAAGGGCCAAGGTATGTTCTACACGCAGTATTTAATTGGAGCATCCATAATACTTCTAAGCGATCAAATTTTCAAAACAAAAACACGTGATTCTGTATGATTTTGCATTATTTAGTACGGCTCCATCTCAATGTCAGTTGGTGTGAAAATTACTTGACTATCCGTTTTGTTTTGATGTTTGTACGCGATGATATTCGATTCGTAAATTTTCCCGCGGCTGACGAGGATTACACGGCAAACGCGAAGTCTTTCTGGCACAAACTTGCGATTTAGCTCATTAGCTCGATACGGAATACCTCACGTGACCATTAAATTTTTCCCCAAACCGGAACACCGAAAAAAAAGGTAGGTACTTAAGCCGCCGCTACCCGAATTTCTACCGATTTCTTACATATCTCCCAAAAATTAGTATTTTTTAAGCTCTTTCAAAAATATATGTTACTTTTTGAGATAATATCTAGACGTGTTCCATGCCGAAACGCAAATTATATGAAATTCCCTCGATAGAAAAAAATCGCAAAGTACGATCCGAAAATTATTACAAACACGTTTGTTTCAGTTATTTTACAAGTTATACTTATGAAAAAATTCACAATTTTTCCTTAAATGATATCTACTTAAGACGCCTTCCACAAGAGTTTTGCTCTAATTTAAACGAGTGGTGTTTTATTAAACATTTTCACAATTTTCGCATCAATTTTATCGCATTAAATATTAGCGCGCTCCTCTAACATTCATAATAAAATATCTCTCCATCTTCCTATTTTTGAGCGTGGATGCAGGGCCTTAACAATAATAAAAAAACGAGTGTGTTTTAGACCACACAAAGTAAAACTTCTGCTTCATCTATATTATAGGAAGAGAGAAAGAAAATATGCGCGCACACTATATAATAAGGTCACTGTATAACAGGTATTTTCTGTTTGTTTCTTCTTCAATGCTTTCACTAACTTGGTACTAATATGTATTATTCTTTTGGTTTATTTACAAGTAATCTTTTGGTTTATTTATGTATTATATATGTACTATTTTTCTTTGGTTTATTTGGAAGTAATCTTAAAATTTTACATTTCTTTCTTCTTTCTATATTGAAAAAAAAACTTGTACGAAAAGGACACTGTGTCGTTAATTATAAATTATTAAATATTTTTGCCTCAGTAAGAAAGATAAAGTTATTTGGCGATGATTTTTTGATTTGTGTCCCAATATAAATCAATCATCTGTAAATTAAATTTACGCCTATCAAAATGTTTCTGTCAATTTGACTGTCCTAGAACGGGAGAATCCTAGTTGGACAGTCAACGCTTCTTTGTACCGATGTATTCTTTGTAACAAAAAAAAAAAAAAAAAAAAAAAAAAAAAAAAAAAAAAAAAAAAAAAAAAAAACAAAAAAAAAAAAAAAACAAAAAAAAACAAAAAAAACAAAAAAAAAAAAAAACAAAAAAAAAACACTGCTCCCTCAGTGATATACGATGCGTTCGCCTCGCTTTTCGTAACGCTCTCGTCACGCATTCGCCAGCATACTGCCCAAGTCAAGCGTGCGTATAGAAGTTTTACTTAAATAAATTTGGACAACTTATATAACGCTGTTTTTGCGAAAAATCGCCTCAATGGCGCAGCACAAAAGAGGCTAAATTACAATTTATCTTGCAGCTAACAATCGCATAGACCAGGGGTCTCCAAACTTTCCAGCCTTAGGGCCGTACTGATTACTCCAGTGAGTTCGAAGGGCCAAAACCGTTTTAATTTTCCTGCCATTATCATTCGTGGTTCATGGGGTTAGGTTTGTCTAGGTCTTGGCGGCGGATGTGTGTGCCCACCTACTGCGTGGCGGGCCGGATCGAGAGAGACTGGGTGAGGGAGGCCTTTTGACCTTTCCAGCCGGAATATCCCGACCCATCGCCTTGCATCGCAGTTGGAGGGATGGATTCATACGTCCGTCACTCCTGGGCACACTAACCCCCAGATTCCTACCCTCATACCTTTTTTATTCCCAGAACTTCCTATTTTTCCCTTCCTTAAAAAGACCATCCATACAGCATCCCCTAAGACGACATAGGCCCTGAGGGAAAATATTTTCCTCCAATAGGGCCTCTTGTGTGGAGTTATTTGTAAAAAAATAAATACGCTTGCCAAATTCTCTAGCTCAATTACTATTGTGTTGTACTGTATTTTCACGTCTGCAACACTTGATGACAATTGGTGGTTTTTCATGGAAATGGGTGGTGATAGTTCCCTCTATCCATCGCCAACGGATAGTGCTAGAAGTACTTTTTCGCGAATAATCTCGTTGTTTCGATATTACACTTTTGTAATTAAGCTTTACCTAGCAAGTAAATAAAACCGAGTTACTATCATTCTGTGTTTTTTATTTAACTTATCACAACAACTATAGCTATCGCGGGCCTGATTGATGTCATTTGTCATTAGCTGTCGCGGGCCGGATTGATGACACTGGCGGGCCGGATGTGGCCCGCGGGCCGTAGTTTGGAGACCCCTGGCATAGACCCCTGATTCAAAATTTAAAGAGATTTTTTTTTTCACTTTATGAGTAAAATCTCAAACTATAATATTTAATTAAATGAAGACTATATTAGCGAAACTCAATCGAAAATCTGGAGACAGAAAAATCAGAAAAAGATATTGGTTCCACTAGGACTCGAACCCAGGGCCCTTTCCTTATGGGAGCAAGTGCTCTACCAACTGAGCTATGGAACTCATTTCTAACTCGGTCACTTTTAACTATATCATACTTCGACTAAGAACTACCAATATTATCTTCATTTTCTTAACGCACATATTATTGGCTGCTATCTTTATATATGATTGCAAGATTCAACCCGAACGAGATAGAGTCTGGATAAATACTTATCCATTTTTATTTTAATGGCGACATCTATTGACTTTTTCTGCAAGTCTAGGATGAATATTTTTATTTTTATTTCTAATTTTATGAGTAAAATCTCAATTTATAATATTTAATTAAATGAAGACAATATGGTTCTTTATCAAATTTATTTTTATAATTAACATTGCTTTGTTTCTACATAAAATATATTCAATAATTAATTAGACGAAAATTCTTAGAACGCTTTTTTTAATCTACTGTGAGGTTTTTTTCTTTTCGAAAACGGGACATTTTGGCGTCCCTGTGCCGTGTTCGGGGACACCGGGACATGCTGCCTGAAAACGGGACGTCTGAACATCCCTCAAGCTGTAGCGAAAGACACTGAATCATCCTTCTGATGTGGTCAATTAATATAAAGTTCGGCCTTTAGCCCTTACTTCGCCTGCTCGACCGGTTTTATTATTCTTTCAAGAATTTCAAAACACTACAAGTAATATGTTAACACAGACACCCCTACAAAACACTTCCATAAGTACATCAGTTCAGTGTAATTTCCACGGATTTCATAATAAAAACCCATTTTCTTCCACGCGCATCAACAATGAATAATAAATTTTAATAATTTAATAAATATGTACTGATAAATTATACAGAGTTGGATTTCTAGCCGATTCCATTAAACCCTTTTAAAATTTCCGATATTCCGTTTTAAAAAAATACGAGCAAGTTCATTGGCGAGTTTTTTTTTAAGTGAATACCTCTGAAGAGTCTCAGCTGTTCCCGTCTGGTGCTAGTGAGACTATGGCATCCCCAATGGGGTATTACCACAAACGAGGGATTCTGTTGAAAATGTACGGAATATTTAAATATCATTTTTCTGATTTATTTGATTTAGAGTAGGATTATTATTCTACTAAAAATGTTTAATTTTTATGTTTTCAATCAATATTATTGATTTTGAAAACGATCTAAACCTGACAAAATCAAAACGGCCCGTGGTTGGAAAATGGGTTTGTGACCTCACAAGTGTGGCTCAGCTGAACCAGCATAAATAAACACTGTCAGTGAGCGTCCACGCTCATGACGTCACACGATAGCCACGGCCCCAAAATATCGTTATAGTGGTAATTCAAAAATGGGAAACTTTAACCGCGCTGTAGAAAATTTATTCATCAATATAAAATTAAATAAAAATTCTATTATCATCGCAATTTTTTGCTTAATTTTTATTTTGCAATAAAAAAAACGTGGAAGTAACCCATTGGAGCATGTTGTGAGTCTGAAAGTAGTTGAGAGGGGAAGGAAATGGGAGAGAGGAAAGTTAGGAAGTACCTGGATATTCCAATCAGGTCACCAAGCACGGCTAAAACCATTTCAAGCAACGTTTCAATTCTGAATCGTGGTCTTCCGTCAGGGTCGATACTTTAAATGAGTTAATTTTGAAATAACACTAATTAATTAAATTAAACGGGATTCGATCCCGCGACCTTCGGATTGCGATTGAAGAGCCTTATCCCTATATCACGCCGGTATGGGCAAGGTTGCACATAATGGCCGAGCAGTTATGTAAGGTTCTTAGGAAACAATCCAGAGGTCGCACTGTGAGATAATATGTAATGTGTCTTATCAAAAATAATTCTGAATACAAAATAATGGCGTAGGTACTTGCGGCAAATTAAAAAAAACTTCCACTGCGTTATAGCCATGGAAATATAGAAATAGAAATGGTTATAGCCATGTTTAGCAAACAGATCAGAAAATAAAAGCACTTTCCCAACAATCCTCTCCCCTTCTTCTTACCACCCTCTCCCTCTAGTCTTAAAACATGCCCCACTTAGGGTCGCCAATCTCACTGACACAACCACTCTCTAACAGAAACTATTCAAGCACACTAATTAATGTTTTTATAATTATTTCAGTAACTTCATATTATTGATACATCATGGCTTTCATTATCGAGGGGCAAGGTTCTCGACTAGCAATCCGGAGATCATGGGTTCTAATCCCGGCATGCGTAAATAAAATATAATTGAATAATTTGTGTTTTTTCACTTTCCCAACGGCGGCGTTATAAGGAAACACGTGGTTTCTTCCTTCAACGCACACGTCAAGACTATTTTTTTTTATTATTGAACGATGCTACATTTATTTGAACGACTTTAGACCCTACATACGGAGTTAGTAAGCAGTATGCAAGTACTTACATCATAAAACTAAAGAGAAATAAAAGTAGCAGCTCGTGGAAAAGTTCTTCTGAAATCGTTAACATAAAAAATAGATGTAAAAGTGTTAGTAAAATAAGAGCTGCACCCAATTGAAGTAGCCTTTTGCAATTAGAGAAATAACGAAAAAAACAGTAATAATATAAAGCAAGTATTTACAATACTAATAGAGAGAAAATAAAATGAATAAAAAAGTAGTCAGAGAAGTTATTTCACAAACCACCAGGCAGTAAAAATAATAACAGTATCGCCCTGGTGTAAGATCAACCTTCATAATTTTTTTTTAAATTTTTTTTTTATTAGTGACTATTTAGTTACAGGTTTGATGACAATTACAAGATATGTTGATATATATAAATATTTAATCCGTTTGTTCTTAGTCCTCCTCACTAGGTGGTCCTGTGCTGAGGCGGACTGGTAGATTTCTTTGATTTTCCGTTACTTAGTTTCTATGATGTTTTTAATACATTCTCTAGTATGTCTGCATTAATTTCTTTCACCCATGTTTTGATTTTTTCCTTAAACTTATTTATCTTTTCTATCTTTTTCAGACTTGGAGGAAGGATGTTGTAAAGTTTAGTTGCAAGATATATGTGGTTTCTTTGGCCAAAACTTGTTTTGAATTTTGGAACATCTCGTATATCCTTTGTAATTGAAACTTTGCTTGAAATCGCTTTACTCGTGTTTGGTGACTAGACCGGGAAAACATAAAACAGAAATCGTGTTACCATTCCGAGAAGCAGCGACAGTGCCAACTCGCTTCTCTGAGACAGTATTTTTTTATTATTTTTTTTTTATTTATTTATTAGTTGCATCCATAAATATAAGTAAGGTTTACACATGAAAGATTATAATAAAACAAATAAAAAACTTTATTTCACTTAATTTTATTTGACCGTAACCGGTTTCAGCTCGTCAGAGCCATCTTCAGACTGGTCAAAAGTCAATAAAATTAAGTGAAATAAAGTTTTTTATTTGTTTTATTATAATCTATTAAAATGGACTTCCACCACGAATAATCAGTTTCAAAAATAGAAATATTAAAAAGTTTACGTATGTTTTTAATTGTGCCTATATCAATAGAGATGTCATGCGCCGAAATTATAGGTGTATAAATTTTGCAGACCACGTGTCTCGAATCTCATTCTCGTGTCAGTAATTACGCCCAATGTACACAAGTTATACAAAGATTAGGTAGATTATAATAGATAATAATTAGGTAGATTGGTAGTTATACAATGTCAATCTAAGTTGTTTTGTACAAGTTATACAATGGACACAGTGACAGTACCCAAAACAGAGTATACAGTAAGTAGTATGGATAAAATGACGTGAGCTGCTACGGGTGAATTATGCTGCTAGTCAGTATATGGTATATTTTCAACCAATAAAAGATCGGGTACTGTTGATCCGATCACTTCGCCAGAAGGTTGTTATCTATCGATCCACATCCACTCAGTACCCATTACACGGTAGGTAGTGCGGATAAAATGACTTGAGCTCTTTCGGAAGAATTGTGCTGCTAGTCAGTCTATGGTATATTTTCAACCAATCAAAGATAGACCCAGCTCTACCCAGTACTTAGTACACAGTAGGTGAATAGTGCTGCTAGGCAGTTGGTAGTCCTCGGGGAGACGGGTGGGTGGGCTTGTCTTTGAGCAAGGGATGCCTCACGATGACATAATCATGTTGATGCATTTCAGTCGATTACATAACACACGCTCTGCAACACAGCACTTAGCCCGATTATGAACGAGCTTTCTTCGGATCTATTTCTCCTTTACGAGTAAAGTAATAAAAACCTGAGACTTGATACTTGATATTCGTACTAGAAAAAGATTAAGGTGTATATGAACTGAATATTTAGTGACAGCTGACTGGTAAGTACGTTATTTTGTTTTGTAATATTGATAATTTTAGTACCCTTATATTTATAATATGAATTGTTTCGAATCCAATAATAGTTTTTAATTTGTAATAATTAATACATCTGAATAAAAAACCTGAACAGTAAAAAAAAGAATGAACCAGTTTTATGTAATAAAATAATAAATGAAAATCAGTTCGGATTTATGGAAGGTAGAAACCCCCAGAATGCAATTGCAAAATTAACTATCCTTGTTCAGAATTCATCAGATAAAGCATTAAAATGTATTGGAATATTCATAAATCTCAAAAAAACCTTTGGCAGTATATCACATGACAAACTTAAAAGTAAATTAAGAAACATTGCATTAGACGGTGCAGTTCTAGAATGGATAAAAAGCTACCCTTTCAAACGCCCTCAAGCCGTTACAATCAACGATGTGCTTAGCCAACATGATTTGAGTAACTTTGGAATACCTCAAGGTACAGTCCTGGGGCCGTTACTATTTTTCATTTATGTAGATGACATATTCACACAAAGAATAAACGAAAAATAATATATTATGCTGATGACACTGTCATAATAATTGATGGTTCTGATTGGAACACTGTAAATAACCTAGCGAATATTTATTTATTTTATTTATTTTTTATTTTTATTTATTTAGGAAACAAACAGTCATACAAAATGATAATATAACAAAGAACATTCATATGTTGTAGACCAATTAAGTTCCATTAAGTTAAAATTTTGATATAGTTTTTTTACCTATTCAATTTATGTGACTAAAAAATAAACATAAGGCAAAACATAAAAAAAGAAAAACATAAAACGTAATAATGAAAAAAGTAAAGTTATTAACAAACATAGTTATACTGTTTACTACGGATAATAATATTATAAATTTTCACAAAAAAGAAAAAAAAAGTATTTTAAGTTATTAATATATTAAGCTGCATTTTATATGATTTCGAGTCATGGTTGAAAATGTCTACATCTCGTAATGCATTGTAAGTTTCACAGATACGTATTATTACAGAGTTTTGCGCGTATTTGGATTTACTGTGTGGTATTCTAAATAAGTCGTTCGATCTGGTATTTTGTTATCTAAAAGATATGATGAATCAATAAGGCAGTTTTGTCTGCGTTTATACAAGGCGATTTTTGCTTTAGTGGTTTGGTATAGTTAATCCAATTTAATTAATAATTTATTTGTGGTAAACCCTTGTTCTTTTAGGTATGGCGTGCTACAATTTGCAAAGCTTCAATAACAATGACTGAGTCTGATTAACTTGAAAATTAACTAATTATATATCTATATTCGTTCAGCTTCCTCCCCTAGCACCTGTCATACACCTACGCTCATCGATGACTATTTTTCTTGAAGTAATTCGCATTTCCCTCCTAGCACCTAGTATATAAATTTAAATTTATACGGCGAATTGAGAAGATCCTACCTTTCGATGCGATGTCGCGTGCTCTCTGCGGCTCTATAAAACGCTACCATAAAAATAATTTGACATTTTTGTATAGGTATTCTAACAAAAGATTTACAATCAAAGCAGTACGGAGTGCAATAGTTATACTCTCACAGTATTAGATGCAGTTTGTTAGTTAGCTAGCTTGTTTTATTTGTTAATTTGATTCTACGGGTAGGTATTTTGGATTAACATGAGACAGAACATGTGCTGTTTAAGTAATTGGACTCCTCCATAGCCCAACTGATCTGGTGATGGTCATGGACCGCCAAATCAGATTCCAATTCCAACGCCTCCAGAGAATGTTAAGGTCGCAAGCGACGAATGAAAATCGACATGTTTTGCCTTCTGTCGGGAAAGGGTTTGATGTGTGTTTCTGGATCATAGAGTGGTAATGGGAATAATATCGACCAATACGCCGCCAAATTATAAATGTGTTGATGATGATGATGAAAGGCCTCCTGTCAGGAAAGGGTTTGATGTGTGTTTCTGGATCATAGGGTGGTAATGGGAATAATATCGACCAATACGCTGCCAAATTATAAATGTGTTGATGATGATGATGAAAGGCCTCCTGTCAGGAAAGGGTTTGATGTGTGTTTCTGGATCATAGGGTGGTAATGGGAATAATATCGACCAATACGCCGCCAAATTATAAATGTGTTGATGATGATGATGAAAGGCCTCCTGTCAGGAAAGGGTTTGATGTGTGTTTCTGGATCATAGGGTGGTAATGGGAATAATATCGACCAATACGCTGCCAAATTATAAATGTGTTGATGATGATGATGAAAGGCCTCCTGTCAGGAAAGGGTTTGATGTGTGTTTCTGGATCATAGGGTGGTAATGGGAATAATATCGACCAATACGCCGCCAAATTATAAATGTGTTGATGATGATGATGAAAGGCCTCCTGTCAGGAAAGGGTTTGATGTGTGTTTCTGGATCATAGGGTGGTAATGGGAATAATATCGACCAATACGCTGCCAAATTATAAATGTGTTGATGATGATGATGAAAGGCCTCCTGTCAGGAAAGGGTTTGATGTGTGTTTCTGGATCATAGGGTGGTAATGGGAATAATATCGACCAATACGCCGCCAAATTATAAATGTGTTGATGATGATGATGAAAGGCCTCCTGTCAGGAAAGGGTTTGATGTGTGTTTCTGGATCATAGGGTGGTAATGGGAATAATATCGACCAATACGCTGCCAAATTATAAATGTGTTGATGATGATGATGAAAGGCCTCCTGTCAGGAAAGGGTTTGATGTGTGTTTCTGGATCATAGGGTGGTAATGGGAATAATATCGACCAATACGCTGCCAAATTATAAATGTGTTGATGATGATGATGAAAGGCCTCTTGTCAGGAAAGGGTTTGATGTGTGTTTCTGGATCATTGGGTGGTAATGGGAATAATATCGACCAATACGCCGCCAAATTATAAATGTGTTGATGATGATGATGAAAGGCCTCCTGTCAGGAAAGGGTTTGATGTGTGTTTCTGGATCATAGGGTGGTAATGGGAATAATATCGACCAATACGCCGCCAAATTATAAATGTGTTGATGATGATGATGAAAGGCCTCCTGTCAGGAAAGGGTTTGATGTGTGTTTCTGGATCATAGGGTGGTAATGGGAATAATATCGACCAATACGCTGCCAAATTATAAATGTGTTGATGATGATGATGAAAGGCCTCCTGTCAGGAAAGGGTTTGATGTGTGTTTCTGGATCATAGGGTGGTAATGGGAATAATATCGACCAATACGCTGCCAAATTATAAATGTGTTGATGATGATGATGAAAGGCCTCCTGTCAGGAAAGGGTTTGATGTGTGTGTCTGGATCATAGGGTGGTAATGGGAATAATATCGACCAATACGCCGCCAAATTATAAATGTGTTGATGATGATGATGAAAGGCCTCCTGTCAGGAAAGGGTTTGATGTGTGTTTCTGGATCATAGGGTGGTAATGGGAATAATATCGACCAATAAGCCGCCAAATTATAAATGTGTTGATGATGATGATGAAAAGTCATCTCATACCGTTTGATATGAGGGTCTGCTCCGATTAATGGCGTGATAGCCGATGTCAGGAACTGTTTAGGAAATGCGTGGGTGGCACGAGGTTTTAGATCGTGACATCCTACTCTGGATTGATGATGATGATGATGATGTTGAAGTTCTTCAGCATGCCGATGACTTGAGTTCCATTAACTCGTAAAGCATCGAACATAAACATTAAACCGAAGTTGATTAGACAATCGGCAATGTCAGGAGATCGGTGGGGCCGCTCTCTCCTCTGATCTGGCGATGTATGAATTTAATTAAGGAAGATTTTGATGTCACCGACCCTCGCCTTAGCAGTCACTCATGTCCCCAACAGTCCAGTTCTCCGTCCAGCACGCCGCCTCGAACCAGTAGAAATAATGATAACGTTTTTCCTAGGCACGTTACAGAAACATGCGCCAGCCTTCAATCACGATGGTCATCAGTGTTTGATTTGAATGAAAAATACGTCCTCTCGCATAACATACACAAGCGTAACTTGGGACCTTCCCCGATATGTTGTCACGGGCATATGCTCTACGATAGGCGTACCCCAAGCTCAAACTCAAATATCAGCTCAAAGAAGGAATGTCAAGCTCGGCTTCCAGGGTGCTGGGTCCGAGAATGAAAGGCACCAAGTCGTGAATCTGGCTTCACTTCCTTCTATTTCCCCTGCTGCGCTTTCGTCCAGAGTACATTCCCAACCTGATGCTGGATGATCCCTACTTCTAGTTTTGAGGAAGTTAAGAAAACTTATCCGGATTCCAACAAAAAAAACGTCGAACCAGTAGAAATATTGATTACGCTTTTCCTAGGCACGTTACAGAAACATGCGCCAGCCTGCTATCCCGATGGTCATCAGTGTTTGATTTGAATGAAAAATACGTCCTCTCGCATAACATACACAAGCGTAACTTGGGACCTTCCCCGATATGTTGTCTCACGGGCATATGCTCTACGATAGGCGTACCCCAAGCTCAAACTCAAATATCAGCTCACAGAAGGAATGTCAAGCTCGGCTTCCAGGGTGCTGAGTCCAAGAATGAAAGGCACCAGGTCGTGAATCTGGCTTCCCTTCCTTCTATTTTCCCTGCTGCGCTTTCGTCCAGAGTACATTCCCAACCTGATGCTGGATGATCCCTACTTCTAGTGTGAGGGAGTTAAGAAAACTTATCCGGATTCCAACAAAGAAACGTCTGGCCCAGTAGAAATATTGATTACGTTTTTCCTAGGCACGTTACAGAAACATGCGCCAGCCTGCAATCGCGATGGTCATCAGTGTTTGATTTGAATGAAAAATACGTCCTCTCGCATAACATACACAAGCGTAACTTGGGACCTTCCCCGATATATTGTCACGGGCATATGCTCTACGATAGGCGTACCCCAAGCTCAAACTCAAATATCAGCTCACAGAAGGAATGTCAAGCTCAGCTTCCAGGGTGCTGGGTCCAAGAATGAAAGGCACCAGATCGTGAATCTGGCTTCACTTCCTTCTATTTCCCCTGCTGCGCTTTTGTCCAGAGTACATTCCCAACCTGATGCTGGATGATCCCTACTTCTGGTTTTGAGGAAGTTAAGAAAAGGTTTGCTACTTATGTAGGTGGATATAACGCATTACGCTTAAAATATGAATTCCTACCGACGGCTTCATTCAACCGACAATGTGAAAGTTTTTGCTAAATCGAATATAACGAATGGAATATACCTAAATCGTAAACCAAAAGGTGAGTATACGATAAGATATCGAACCAAGTTTATGTAAAGTCCTATGTAATAGATTTGTTGTGATACCTAAAATTTGGAATAAGGTATGGGAAATTTTAGGAGCGGGAATTTAATTATGTCAGATTTCGTTAGTAAGCAAAGGTGCCCATGCTACGCACTTTCCATAGACTGTTATATTACCTAATGCCTTTGCCTAAAACCCTTTCCTAAATATAGTCCCCTAGCTACGTTTAAAAATATTATTGCGAGACTTGTAAATAATAATTATCGCCTCAAAGGCGCTTTACACATTAATTTATAACTATATTCTACACCTATGTATTTTGTCACCCGTTGTACCTAGTTTTCTCGTTCACCAACAAAGCACTTTTAAAGGATTTTATTATTGTTTTTGTGATTTCAATATCCCTTCCTTTAAATGAAGTCCCTCGTCTAAGATTTATGGTCCGAAAGTGCCTTTTGTGCTTCAAATAGTATTTAGTTCATTGAACCCCAAATTATTATTTTACAACGGTATTGTCTCAAGAATAATTTCACCCAACAAAGGTACTTCGCCAGCCGGTCAACCCGGGAACGAGCGAAAATCCTTGTTCCTCAACGCTCGACAAAAAAAGGTCCTAGATTCCTAAGACTTGTATATAAACCCTAATTGACTCTTTTCTGCAAGGCCCGTACTAAATATGTTAATAATTTTATACAAACTTACCAAATTCGCCATTTTGCACAAAACAATGTCACAAATCATTCACTACATTAATATTTAATTCAAACAAGCACTTCTAAAACACAACCCGTCATGCAGTTATTTATTCCAAGATGCAGCCGTCAAACACAATTCTCGCGTCGATTTATTTAAATTTTATCCTGACCCTGATAAATGCCCCGAAAGTACGTCCCGTATTGATAATTGACCGCCTCAATTTACAAATTATATTATTTAACTCCACAGATATTTAACTTCAGACTTCTCGCAAGTGACCGGTGTAACAGACGTGTGCTACAAGACTGTAGAAAAGGGCACCGGTGGCTGTGCACGTGGATGTCGACTATTGTAATATTGTGTGAAATTCAGTACTGGCTGGCCTTCCTTGAAGGTGGCAGCCCTGCTGTACTGGAGGGTGGTAACCCTTGATCTGCCTCCCTGCACCCAGAGCTGGTGAGTGGTAGCCCTGGATGTCCTTGTTCTCTGCCTGAGCCTGGCGCCTTGCGGTGTCCAGAAGTTGGGCCGGCTAGTCTTGAGGAGGTAGGCACCAGACTTGTTGTTCAGGCAGAGCTTCAGCAGGAGGCAGGTCGGAGAGAGGTTTCTTCCAGAGGAAGGAGTAAAACACGAAGATTTAAGGAAAACGTTGAACTGATTTATTATTGAAAAATTTGTCGTATTTATACCAATCGGTAGGTGGCTCACGGAAAGTGGAGGGGGAAACGGAACCCAGGCACTTTTCCTTTATAAAGGGCAAGAAACTGTTTAGTTTCTATTTTGCCGGTTTAATCCGTAAAAGTGCTCGTCTAAATTTGGCAACTTTTACGGATTTTGTAGCCTTTATTAACAATCAAAATACATATTAAATAGAAAAAACATATAAATAAAGCCAAGATTTATGACAAGAATTTTAGTTTGGTGAATTTACTGTGATTTTAAGAATTTTTGATTTTTAAGGAAATGTTTTATGATTTATCAAGTTATAATTATTTTTCCTAGGTTCCCTGCAAGATAAGTTAACGAAATCTGTTTATTTCACCATCTCACAGGGACCCTAGAATTTTGTAGAGGTAAAAATGTAAAAATGTCATGACCGAAATTTTCTAAGTCTTTTTGACAAGGCAAATTGAGCTCTAATTTCAGCTCTAAGTATTTTGAGAGCAAAGTCTCAGTTTGACTGGAGGCCTTGTAAGATCAAGAATGAAAACTGATTATTTCATTGTCCTACAAGGCCCGCAGGTTTTGTTATTTGGAAAAACATAAAATTTACACCTTCGAAATTTTCTAAGTGTTTTTTGGTAGGCAAAAATGACTTTATTTTTGCCTCCCAATATGTTGTGTGATAAATCTTGGCTTTACTCGAGACCTTGTAGGATTTCAAATGAAAACTGATTATTTCATTTGTCCTACAAGGCCCGTGTGTATAAAAATTAAGACATAAACATTTAAAAATAAGTACAAGAATAAAACATATTTAAAATGAGTTTACAACCTCCCCAGTAGCGATTTTTCAAAGTATTATTTATTGATCGCACCGGGGAGATGTACATAAGAAATAAAAAACTTAAATATTTGAAATCCAATAAGAAAATAATAAGTAATTAATAAAAATGACATTTTCTAATTAGAACAAATATTTTCCATCAAAGCGTCGCCGGCGGCACGGTACTCCAGTATTGTGAGGGCAGGCCATTTTTTCCTGATTCCCGAAATGATCACAAAACTGTAGAGGACCGAGCCAAGCGATGAGCTTTGATGAAAAATATTTCGAGGGTGTGAACACGTCGGTTACAACCGGTCTTTTCCGTGCCTCAGTCTCCGCGCAACCGGCCTTCCCCTGATTCCATTATTCGCGGGGTCTGATTTTTGTTAATTAAAACGAAATATCCCCGATTTAGAAGCACCGAACTGGTCTCCTCGCGACTATCAGACCTCAACGATTTCAATCTCAACTGCCCTCTCCGACGACCAAACCTTCACTCCCCTCAATCGCGTGGACTATTTTCCTTTAATTAAATGAATTATTCCCGTTTACGCGCACCAAGTTATTTTTCTACCGTTTATTAAACCTCGATGATTTTAATCTCCCCCGTGAACCACCAGGATCTCTTTTCGACCGTCTTCCAACACTTCTGTACCCCGACTGTCTTATTTGCGTGGTCTATTTTTCTTTAATTAAATGAATTATTCCCGGTTTACGCACACCAAATTATTATTCTACCGTTTATCCAAACTCGATGATTTTAATCTCGACCGTGCGCCCCCAGGTTCTTTCCCCGACTGTCTTGTTCCAACCCCTGCCCTCTGACTCCCACCCATCTCCTTGTGTGGCTTCATCAATGCATTGGCCACCTCTTAAAAATCTCAAGTGATAAGCATATTTCCCAATATGCATATATCAACGTTTAATAGTCAAAAAATGTCACATTATAACTATTATTTCAGAGAATTTTGTGTAGGATCCATGTTCGCTATTTTTTTTGGTGTAAACTAATTTTGTCTGCGCCGGAGTCATAAATTATCCCTGGACCTTCTAAAGCAGAATACAGTGGCGTAGTTTAATTTATTACTCGTTTTCATTACTTGCGTCAACTTTATTGGCTATATAATAATATTATATATTCATTGTCTGTGCACGTTTTCGTCCTTTCTACGTGCGTCACTATTTAACGAATTCTGCAATCTTATTTCGACAAATATTTTAAATATTTTAACTCCTAATCGGCGCGTCCTAGTCTTTATTGCCTAATTTTCAATTCCCTACTGCCATAGAAAATTTACCAGATAATTGTTTCGTAATTCAATCTGCTAGCGTTAAAGTCAGTCACCACACGGGTAAATATTCATCGGCTGCCCCTGACTTGATAATGACATGTCCTTCAGGATTCCTTCTTCAACCAAAGTGTTTTGGCACACGTGTTTATCCTAGAAGTGGCCCGGATTCATAAATCAACCTTAAGAATTGGGAACAGAGAATCGCACCCTGAAACTATACCCTGTTACAAAAAAAAAAAATTTCTAAATTGATCTCTCAATTTTAAAAGAATTATTTCGTAGGCCCAAAGGCGAGACCATCACACGATGAATATATGTTTGATATTGAGGATTCCAAATTACTGAGGCGAAATCGAGTTGTGACCGTACATATGACATATATAACAGAATTAGGGTGTGTGCTATAGTAAAAGGTTTTGTAATGCGATTAATGAAACCCAATTGCTTATAAAAATTTTCTTAAATATTTTCAATATGATCCCTAAATAACATTTTAGAGTCTAGTATTACTCCAAGATCTTTTATTGTTTCTACTCGTTGAAGAGGGACATGGTTTAGTTTGTATATATAATTAATTAATATATTGATATTAATACACTGAAAAAATCTCCTTTTTTTAAATACCGAAAAAATAAACTTTATCCCATTCTCAATAAATTCAGTAAATTAAAATCAAAACCAGAAATAAAAATTTTAATACACCGGAGTAAATGTAGTGGAACAAATTGTAATCAAGCATGTTCTACAGTTGATTCAACTTTGAAAATTAAATATCTTAGAGTTTATATAGATCAAAATTTTAGAATATACGTATGACGCAAATGTGAATGGTAGAAGAAGTCGGGGACGCCCGAGGAAGACATGGCATGACCAAGTGAATCAGATATTTGAGTCGGGCCATGTGAAGAGTCGGAATAATAGAAGAGCATGTATGAGACGATGTATGAATGTGAACGAGGCAAGGAGTGTGTGCCAAGATCGAGTTGTTTGGCGATCTGTCCTCTCTGCCTACCCCTGCGGGGAAACGGCGTGATGGTTAGTTAGTTAGTAAACATTTTAAATGGAAAACACGTATTTATGAACTTGTCAAAATAATTAGGAAATGTATATATATATATATATATATATATTTATAACACTCGGAAATATTCTTAGACCGGAAAACCTAAAAAGAGTGAACAAAGCAAATTGTTCAATTTATATTACAATACGGTATCATAGGATGGGGAGGAACATATGATGTTATTTTAAATCCTCTCGAAATAGTTCAAAGATTAATAATCAAGGTTATAATGAAAAACCATCTTCATTTTCTACTGAAAAAATAGTTTCAATATTAAAAGTATCTACAAAAGACAATATATATAAAAAATTCAATACTACAAACTTTCAAAGAAATAGCGAAAAAAATTACATATCAATATATCAGCAATGTATCAAACAATATTTAAATCCCAAAATTTAACATTAAGCACATCCAAAATACCTATCTGTATCTAGGTATTAATTATTTCAACAAACTCTCAATAAAACTAAAAATTATCGAAAATAAACGTAAATTTCAAATTACATGAAAAAATTACCTAAAACAAATGTAAGATTATATTAATATTTCATTTAAATCTCGAAATCAGTCGATTTTTTGAATCCTTGTCGAAATCCAGTATCGAATTCGAATTTTTGTCCGGGTTAAATCTTCCCCATAGGAAAAACTAAACCCTTGCCACACTTTTCCACAAATGATCATCTAGTCAATCCACACTATGTAAGTGCACTGTATAAGTATAATACATACAAAACAACATGTCAATCTACCAAAGACCAAATAGGAAAATAATTCAACGACTCCATCAGAGGGTTCGGCTCGGTAGAACCCCTAGCTGGATCGATAAATCCTACTGATCCCTCAATATAAATATTTAAAAATCTTTCGTTATCCTACATGTATTTAAAATGACTGATTTTAGCATTTTTATATATAAATTATTTGACAAATCTAATAAGCCTAAATTTTGAATGAGAGCTAGGTATAATTCCAGTAGCCGAAATAACAAATGGTAATATTTTTATAATCTGAGAATGTCAAAATTTTTTTTAATCTCATTTCCAAATTCTGTATACTTTCTTATTTTAAATATTACAGGAATTTGGAATAGCTAATAATGCTTCGCTTTTCAATACAATTCTACTGAAACTTAAAGACTGACTTTATTTACCTTCTTGAAATGTATGTAACTTAGCACTTTAGTTTATATTACCCAAGCACAGGTGGCGCCTTAGTAGGTTCCCATTATCTACTTTTGTCTTATATATATTTTAGTACTTTTCCTAACTTTTACATTACAGGATCTTACGTTATGTTATATATAAATATAGAAATTATGTAAATAAATACTTTTGAAATGTATATAAAATAATGGGAAAAAATAAAGGAATACAAAAGAAAAGAATATTTAACTTTAAATACTATTTCTAAAAAGATAATAGGTATATCAAATTAAATAAATACAAACTTTGCTGGGTTAAAAATTGTAAAATTGAGAACTCAAAATATTTTTCATAAACTCTTTAGAATTATTATTACCTTCAAAATTATATATTAAAAATCGCAAGATTTTATAGAATTATACTAACAGAATTTAAAGGTCTCAGAACTAAAATAAATACCTTTCGGCAAAATGCACAATAAAAACAACAATAACATTATATTATGTCTAAGTCTTAACAATTCAATTTTTAATGGGGAACTTTTTAATACACGATACAATATTTACAGACGAGTTAGATATTATCTTAACCTTAATCAGAATCGCCGTGGTGTAGTTCTGGTCGCAGTCAAAAGAAAATTAATTTCAGATCAAAAACTAGAATGGTGACCGAAGCGGAAAATATATGGGTAACCATTTCACTTTCTGGTGAAAAAATAACATATGCACTTCTGATAGTAAACGCCTTATAATCACACATAAACAAAGCATCACACATTATGACAGACAACCACAATGATAGTTTCATTACAGTAAGAGACAATAATCTACCTCACCTAACCTCATCACAATTTGGGAGGCGCCGAGAACCGTTAATTGGATAGCCAACATCCAGAGAGATACTGGTTGAGGGAGGCATTTAGGCATTTAGGCATCCACCCGGACTCTCTCGACCCATCGCCTTGCACCGCTATTGGAGGGATGGATTCATATGTCCGTTACTCCTTGACACCCTGACCCCCAGATTCCTACCCATTCTGCATGCCTTTTTCCTTCCTAGAACTTCCTATCCTTCACTTTTTTAAAAAGAACCCCCACACAGTATCCCCTAAGATGACATAGGCCTTGAGGGAAATTATTTTTCTGAGGGATTTCTGTGTGGAGCTAACTTAAAAAAAAAAAAAAAACTATATTCTACTCAGATCATAAACTACTTCACCTTACCTCATCTAACCTCATCCGACTATAAACTACCTAACCTCACGGTATTATGTATTATTACTGATAAGTGACCATAGAATTTATAGGAAAACATCATTTAGCAAATAATTTAAATTCGTTTATGTAAAGTGATATTTAATCTCTCATTTTTTATTTGATTTGTCAGTTTTGGAAGAAGATTAAAGTACGAGGACAGTTGGTTTGGGGGGTGTAAAACACATTATTAGTCCTTTTGTTAATTGTATTTTCTTTACGAAACAATTTTTATTTTTAAATACAATTTCATAGTTTGCAATATAAATAATTTACGGATATTGAGTATTTTAGTCTCTTTGAATAATAGCTCGGTCGGGAATGTTTTATTTCTATTAAACATAACTTGTGATGATGCGCTTTTGAGTGTTTTGTAAATGCATCAAGCGCGCCACCCCATCCAACAATGCCGTATATTATTGAAGATTGTACCAGGGTAAAGTAGATCATTTTCAATTTGTCAATTTCTTGATTGCAACTGGTTTTCATTGTTTTTATAAAAAGTTAATTAAAATGTTGAAAGAAGTGCAATTCATTATTTTGCATTAGAAAATGTTTCGATCCAAGATTTTCCGTTTGCTTATCATTCGATCATATAATTTCGATGTTTTCCATTAATTTTGTGTTCCACAGCTGTTAGGTCCCTCGTCCGGATTGCCGCCACGATTTCATATTTTTGCTGTTTGCAATTAAGTTTCATAATGATATTCCGAGGTCTCCCTTCAATCTTCTCCCTAGGGGTGATGTGGCATATTTACCTTGGTTAGATATAAATGTTTTTGATGATCTCCGTCATTTTTTCCTTGCTTATTTTCCGGAATCCCACTGATTTATGCATTATTTACGTGTGCATGTTGTTCGTTATAATAATTTTTTTGTAATTTATTTAATTAATTGAATTACGGCATTATGAAGACGTAGAAATAATTAAAGCAAAATATCCTGATGCCAAATTTATTGCAGTAGGTGATAACAATCTTTCAAATGTCAACTGGAATTTGCACGACCCCGAATTGTCGAATACTTGTAATTCGACTGTCTCGGAAAGTGAAAGAGTAATACTCGACATGTTAATATATGTAAACTTAAATCAACATAATCTTATCAGAAACATTAACAATCGCTTACTGGATCTCGTATTCTTCAATTTTCATTGTATCAAAGTGAGTAAGGCCTTAGAAGTTGTCATACCCCACAAGTAGTATTCCCCACTAAATATTTTATTTTGGAGAAAAAAATTCCCAAGTCCACGAGATCACACTATAATTTCAGAAAAGCTGATTATTCGGGTATGTGTGACTCTCTTACATTGGTTGACTGGTCTTTCTTAGATAGTGATGATTTAAATCATAATAATGGACAGTTCTACTTAATTCTAAGAAATCATATAAATCGCTTTGTCCCTTACACTCAATATAAGGAATCTAAATATCCTGTCTGGTTTAATAAAGATTTGATTAATTTAATGACACATACAAAACAGCTCACAAACTATATAAGGATCACGGAACATCGAAGTTGTATATAGAATTCTCTAAAAATAGAAGTGATTGTAATAAACTATCAAGGGCATGTTATAACGACTATGTTGAGCAGACAGAGAATGATATTTTTAACAATATAAAACGTTTTTGGCGATTCAGTAAAATATTAAGAAGGAGTGACACGGATATACCAAATACTATGTATTTTGAAGACGAAAAGGCTGATGGCACCAAAAATATTGTCGATCTTTTTGCCGACTTCTTCGCGAACGTTTACGATAAAAATCAACCCAACCAGTTCTCCTTACCTAACTATACTCCTAGTTTCAATATAAACCTGTCACATGTTCACATCGAACTAAACGAAATTATAAAACAAATTAAACTTCTAGATCCCAATAAAAATGCCGGTCCTGACAACATTCCACCATTACTGTTACAGAAGTGTGTCATCGTTCTTGATTATCTCCTGTACACACACTTTAGTCATTCTCTGTCAAAAGATATATTTCCTGATATATGGAAACACAGTTACATAACGCCTATACTCATAAAAGGAGATACAAACGAAGTAACTAATTATAGACCTACATGCATACTTTCAACAATTCTAAAATTGTTTGAAAAGCTCATTCTGGATAAAATAACTAGCTCATTTATTTTTACAGTGAATACCGCACAAGAATCTCAACTGCTCCCGTCTGGAGCCAGTGAGACTATGGCATCCCCAATTGGGGTATGTTGTGAGGCTGAAGGTAGTGGGGAGGGGAAGGAGGTGGGGAAGAGGAAGTTTGGGAAGTACCTGGCTATTCAGATCTGTTCAACAAACACAGCTAAAGCCATTTTCACGCAACGTTTCAATTCTGAATGGTGGTCTTACACCAGGGCGATACTGACAGTATATTCCACTCTAGAACGTGCCGCAAATATACTATATATTATTTTAAATGAATTAATTGTGAAATAACACAAATTAATCATAATCAAATAAAATTTATTTGCGCACGCCGGGTTCGAACCCGCGACCTCCGGATTGTGAGTCAAGAGTCTTAACCACTGGACTACGGAGGTCGTCAAAACGATATTTTCAAAATTTAAAGATAGTATATGTCCTGAACAGTATGGTTTTATAACCGGCAAATCTCACGGTGGCTTATTGTCGTAATTATTGTCTATAACTCTAAATAGTACATTATAATTCTTATAATGTTCTCCAAAACGAGCCTGAAAAAAATTCGTTTGTCATATATTGGGTTTATAAATGTGTAAATTCTACTACTTAAGAAATTCTAAAATTTGTAGTACTTTATTAAAGCCATAAATACACTGGGAACTTATATCGTATATGTAAATCCTAATTATACAATTGTAAATGTTTTCTAAAATGACTTGGAAAGAATCTCCTACTTGTGATCTCACTAAAGAAACCACTCATTCACTCTAAATGCAAGTATTAAAGTTCTTCAAAATGATCTTGAAAAAAACAAACATCTTTGCGATTCTTTCAAAGACATAAAGAAACCATAGCTTCGTTCAGAAAACAATTTTCAATGTTCTCAAAAGTTGTCTTGAAAGAGGCTCATTCCTGTGATATCTTGAAAGAAACCATTCTCTTGTTAAAAATATTATGAACTAAATATTCAATTTGGCTGTCCTAAAACGGGTATCCTTTCCAGTTGGACAAAGTATCATTTTGTAATGTATTGTAATATATATGTATATAAAAAAATAAAAAATAAAAATGAGTTATTTGGTAACCGTTTGTCGAGCGTTTGTCTGTCGATCCTCGCTTTTTCATTTTTTGTAAATTTGTGACAGTAAATGACCGTTTTCATCATCAATCAGTATCTAAAAAGAGTTTATGTGCGTCTTTTAAATCCGAATACAAATGATAAATGTATTTTACGTTTGTAAGTGTAAAATCAACTGGTTGTCTATTCTATCAAATATTTTTTTTAAATTTCCTTCAATTTTGTCATCTTTTGTGGATGTTCTGTCAAATAAAAAATAACAGTAAAATGAAATTTTTATTGGTGTTTGAATTTATTTTTAGTTATATAGCTTTGTTTAGATTGTGCATTTCACACGCGGTAGAAATGAAACCTTCAGAAAATTAAAGTAGACAAAAGTGGAGTGAAAAGAGGAGATCGATAGACCGATTATACTATCACATTCTCTCCCAGGCTAAATCATAGGATCATCTACAGAGATGTATTTGTTTGTCTCTTTTCAGTGTCGCTATTTTACGTTTCATCGAGTATCAAATCACAACGGTGCTAAAGAAGGTTTTACTTTTAAAAATGTATTAAGTACTAACATTATCCGCATAACCCGCAAAATAGCTGCTTTATATGCAAATTTATGATGATGTCTAGTTTGTTTATCATAACATAAAATTAGGTTTTATAAGAACGTTATTTTTTTTCTGTTCGTCGGGGGATGAAAGTATGTTATACAGGCTGTCCGGAGGTAAAGTGCATTAACTTCGGGAGGATTATTTTCGAATATTTTTTTAAATTAATGAATTTAATCGAGGTACTCACTTATGGTGCTAATCAAAATCAAATACATTGAATCCAATTGAAAATTAAATTATAAAATTAAATAAAACAAACACTTTTTATTTAACCCCTTGTGTGTCTCATTCGCCAGGCCGATTTAAAAGAAAGCGCGCGCAAACTACCTTCCTGACTTTTGCTTAAATATCCATATAAATACGAAAATGAACTGATGTTGTTATTTTCACACAAACCTGAAGACGCAACCTACATGAAAAACACATTTCATTTATTATGTTATATATCGACCAGTTTCGCTTAGATCAAGGCTCTTCAGGGTATAAGTAATAATAACTAAATGCTAAGCCAGAGCTATGGCTTATATATAAGTTGAGTGACAGAGGGAGAAAGAAAATGACCAAAGAACATAATTAGATAGAGACAAAATATTTGACAGAGGTAAAGGGGATAATCAATTAGTGGGAGGGAGACAACAATACACATCTAATCACAAATAAAAAACCAACAGTTAATGGTAATAAATGAGAAAAAAACTTAAACTAACTTTGACGTATTTTACATTATAACCTAAATGACAATATTTAGATATATGATAATGTTAATAATGAAGGACCTCAGACTAACACTAAAACACATACATAATATCATGGGCTAGGATGGATTGCTGGAAATAACTTAAAAATAGGGCTATAGAGTGATTTGATAAATTGTTTGATTATTAAGTAAGAATTCTGCCATATTTGTATTTAATGATTTCCTAATTTCTAAAGCTTATAAGTTGTCTAGTTTTATACCTTTACTATTTTTATGTAATATACGAGTTTCTGAAATTTTATTAAAATGAAATGTTATCAACTTGTTCCTAGTAAATGAAAGCAAATCTCTTATTAGTAATATACTAAATAATTCTAACACAGAACATATTGAACGTGGGAGAGGGGAGGGGATCGCGGCAGGTTGATTTGCGGGAGAGTGGAGAGGGAAGACGGGGAGGGTGGAGGGGCAACGCGTGAGAGGAAGGGGACATGGGAAATATAAAATTGTTTTTGAAGGTAAATTCCCACAAATATCTGAAAATTTGTTATAAACTCTTTCGGATATTCTTTTGGTTTAGTTGAAATGTTTTATTTAATGTTATTTTATTTTGTTATATTATTTTTTCTCTCTTCGTATGTCTTCTTTATAATAAATTTTTTTTTTCGCAAATAATTAAGAATAATGTATCAAAATTTTTAATAAAACCTATAAACTTTGCCATAGTTGTAATTACAGTTCCCAGCGTTGCCCGGGCTTTACGCAGAGTTTTTCGGAATCAGCTGTGGATAGTAATTTTGCTAGTATTTTGAACGTTTAGTGCGCAAAAGGGAGGTAGGGTGGAAAAGGGAGGTAGGGTGGTTGTTCCGAATCTCCAGTAGAAAGCGATCTTCCTCTTTTTACGAAGTTCAAGTATGCAATTTTTTTTCAATTTAGGAATAATACTGTGTTTTTTAGAATTTCAAAAAAAATTCAAACATTACTGGGTTACGAATACCCGAAAAAATTTGAAAATCTCCTACTACCACCACTGTAAGCGGAAAATGTTGCTTTTTTCATGATGGAGGACTTAAGCAGCCGAGGAATCGATTACGCGACGCCTGGGTGGAACTCAAACGCAATGCCGACACAATAATGACGTAGACAGGGTAATCTACGTCATTATTGTTAAGGATTAATTCAGAGAAATAAAATCACCAAACAACATTTCACTATATTGAGCGGTCGTAAGTAAGTACCCATAGTACCTACATGACATATTTTGAAATATATGAAGAGGCTAACCGTTCATACATGAATACTAAAACAGAAGGCATTTAATGCCTTGTAAAAGATACAAACTCAAGTTTTTAGTATAACACATATATTGAAAATTGAGTTTGTATAATATTTATAAGATATAATATTTAAATCCGTCATTGTGATTTTCAAGTGTTAAAACGACCTCAAGCAAAAACCCTCAGTATGACTAGACGGAAGGAAAATGGAAGTTAGTCGTGGCGTCAAGTACCTACCCCGTACATATCATCACATACGACCTGTAAGACTTCGAGCACATGGAAAGACAAAGAATAGAGATATTTGTTAGAGAAGGTATGCTGTCAAGACGTTTTCACTTTTTCAGTTCAAACGTAAATAGAGTACTTTCAACGCATTCACACATACTCCATACCAATGGCGTAAGCTAAAAGTGCGTAAGCCAACGTAAGCCTGGCGTAAGCCAACAATAATCCTTATCGCCAACTTATCCACCTACCGAAATATTGCAGCGCTACGGAAATGTTCCTGGAGATACGAGTGTACATTTTCAGAGCACTTCTCTGCCATCGCATGGTAAGCTTATGACGCAGACTATCGAATAATACAAACATCACTGCCACGATTGCCTGGATGGAGTCCCCCCTGATGGCCGTCTGGAGACCAACAATAATGCTTATCGCCAACTCATCCGCCTACTGAAATACTGCAGCGCTACGGAAATGTTCCTGGAGAGACAAGTGCATATTTTCAGAGCACTTCTCTGCCATCGCATGGTAAGCTTATGACGCAGACTATCGAAGAATACAAACATCACTGCCACGATTGCCTGGATGGAGTCCCCCCTGATGGCCGTCTGGAGACCAACAATAATGCTTATCGCCAACTCATCCGCCTACTGAAATACTGCAGCGCTACGGAAATGTTCCTGGAGAGACGAGTGCATATTTTCAGAGCACTTCTCTGCCATCGCATGGTAAGCTTATGACGCAGACTATCGAAGAATACAAACATCACTGCCACGATTGCCTGGATGGAGTCCCCCCTGATGGCCTGGAGACCAACAATAATGCTTATCGCCAACTCATCCGCCTACTGAAATACTGCAGCGCTACGGAAATGTTCCTGGAGACACGAGTGCATATTTTCAGAGCACTTCTCTGCCATCGCATGGTAAGCTTATGACGCAGACTATCGCAGAATACAAACATCACTGCCACGATTGCCTGGATGGAGTCCCCCCTGATGGCCGTCTGGAGACCAACAATAATGCTTATCGCCAACTCATCCGCCTACTGAAATACTGCAGCGCTACGGAAATGTTCCTGGAGAGACGAGTGCATATTTTCAGAGCACTTCTCTGCCATCGCATGGTAAGCTTATGACGCAGACTACCGAAGAATACAAACATCACTGCCACGATTGCCTGGATGGAGTCCCCCCTGATGGCTGTCTGGAGACCAACAATAATGCTTATCGCCAACTCATTCGCCTACTGAAATACTGCAGCGCTACGGAAATGTTCCTGGAGAGACGAGTGCATATTTTCAGAGCACTTCTCTGCCATCGCATGGTAAGCTTATGACGCAGACTATCGAAGAATACAAACATCACTGCCACGATTGCCTGGATGGAGTCCCCCCTGATCTCTGTCTGGAGACCAACAAAAATGCTTATCGCCAACTCATCCGCCTACTGAAATACTGCAGCGCTACGGAAATGTTCCTGGAGAGACGAGTGCATATTTTCAGAGCACTTCTCTGCCATCGCATGGTAAGCTTATGACGCAGACTATCGAAGAATACAAACATCACTGCCACGATTGCCTGGATGGAGTCCCCCCTGATGGCCGTCTGGAGACGGCAAATTTACACCATAAATGGCAGATTTTTGTATTCAATATTTTTTCAGTTTCATTTTTCGTATTTTTCATATTTTTTTTTTATATAATATTAGGTATATAAAGTATTGTTATTTACTTATAACTTTTTCTTACAATTTGTCCATTTTCTTTTTGTTATTTAGAAATATGGAATTATTACATTTCATTACCCCTTTTATACGGTGCTCCAGATTTTATGTCCGGGTTGAATCTTTCCCAAATGAAAGACTAAACCCTTCCACACACTTTTCCACAAATGAATATCTAGTAAATTAACGCAATGTAAGTGCACTATATAAGAATAAAACAATACAAGAACAGTACGTCAATCCACCAGAAACATAATGGGAAAATATTTCACCGACTCCAGATATTTTCATATCAGAGGGTTCGGCTCTGATGAAATCCTAACTGGTCCGATAAATCCTACTGATCCCTCAATATAAATATTTAAAAATCTTTCGTAATCCTACATGTATTTAAAATGACCGACTTTTGCATTTTTATGTACAAATTTTTTGACAAATCTAATACGCCTAAATTTTGAATGAGAGAGCTAGGTATAATGCCAGTAGCCGAAATAACAAATGGTAATATTTTTATAGTCTGAGAATGCCAAATTCTATTAATTTCATTTCCTAAATCTGTATATTTTCTTATTTTTTCAGAAACAGTTTTCTGAATTTTACAAGAATTTGGAATAGCGACATCAATGATATAAGTTATTTTCTTAATTTTGTCATGTAAAACTATATCGGGTCTATTATGACTAATTGTTTGGTCTGTCAGAATAGTTTTATCATAATAAATTTTATAAAATTCATTTTCTAAAAATGAATTTGGTTCATATTCATAATATGGTACATTACGGCAGTCAATCAAGTTATATTTAATTACCAAACTTTGGTGAATTATTTTTAAAACTTGATTGTGCCTAAATGTATACTCGGACGGCGCTAATACAGAACATCCCGATATAATATGTTCTATAGTTTCCGGAAAAGCCAAACATTTTCTACATAAATCATCAATTTGATTTACATCTTTGATGATAATATGCTTCCTATAATTTTTAGTATTAATGACTATATCTTGTATGGCAAGCATAAAGCCTTCTATTTCTGCGCTCAACTCTCCAATACTCAACCATTTGTTTGACGAAAATTTGTCAACATATGTTTGGTTGAGATAATTGAAATGTTTTGCGTGAAGAATTTTATTTGACTAGGAATCTAATAATTCCTGGTTGGTATTTATAAGAATGCTGGCATTCTCGTCGTATAAATTTAATGGTGAAATATATTATTATTATTGTTGTTTTTTATTATTATTAATAGGTTTCTAAAAATATTAATGCCAATTCAGAAAAGAATCCAAAAATTGATGTTTTCATTTACAAAATGTTTTATTTAAAAGTCATAAAATAATACATCACTATTGTTTGCTTATTTATTTTCTTTGAAGGGTATTATTGTTTAAATTTCAATTCTTAACCTCACAACGATAAGCCTGTGCCGAGTTTAATAATTATATTTCAAAAATATTTTTATTTTTACTTTATGAGTTAAATCTCAAATTATAATATTTAATTAAAAATTAATTACAATAAATACACATAAATTTGTTGTAGACCACTTTTATTTATGAACACTCTACCGGTTTCGGAAGCACCCTTCCTTCGTCAGGAGAATATTATAACTAAACTATTATACACAATATTGACAGATATACAAATTTTAGGTGTTCGAGTGAGGGGAAAGCAACTGGGTGGGGGTAATTGCGGGATTTCCTGGAAGAACAGAGCGGTTAATTGGAAAAATATTTAGAATGGGACTAAAAGATAAGTTAATTTGGTTTTTTTTTATTTTACGGTGCTCCAGATTTTATGTCCGGGTTAAATCTTTCCCAAATGAAAGACTAAACCCTTCCACACACTTTTCCACAAATGAATATCTAGTAAATTCACGTAATCTAAGTGCACTATATAAGAATAATAAATACAAAACAATACAAGAACAATACGTCAATCCACCAGAAACATATTGGGAAAATATTTCACCGACTCCAGATATTTTCATATCAGAGGGTTCGGCTCTGATGAAATCCTAACTGGTAAGATAAATCCTACTGATCCTTCAATATAAATATTTAAAAAAATCTTTCGTAATCCTACATGTATTTAAAATGACCGACTTTTGCATTTTTATATACAAATTTTTTGACAAATCTAATATTTAATTTTTTAAAATACTAGCATTATTATTTAGGGATTTTCTGATTTCAAGTGCTTCAAGTTATCCAATTTTTTGCTTTTATTTTTACGGTGAAGAATTTTAACCCCTGTGTCCTTATTAAAAGTGTGATCTGTGGAAATTAGGTGATTAGCAAACTCTGAAAAATTATTATTATTTAAGCATCTTAAATGTTCTGTGACTCTAATATTTATATTTCTAGATGTCTTACCTATGTAGAACGAAGGACAATCATTGCAACATAGTTGGTAAATGCCTGAGTGGCTAAATTTATGATCTCTATCTTTAGTGTTTTTTAATAATTTACCTAAATTGTTATCAGTATAGAACGCGGGTTTAATATGGGCAGGCAAGTTTTTTGTACTAAGTGAGGAAAAGTTGGATATATATAAGATTCTGCGCCATTGAACGGGATTTATTATTATTTTATTATTATTTTCAGGTGTACCAAATAAAAATGTGTTAGTAGAAATGAGTTTAAGTTTCTTATTTAGGATTTTATCAATTAAATCTGTGAAATAACCATTATTTAGAGCAATTTGTTTAATTTTTGAAAGTTCAATCGCGAAATTAACAGATGATAAAGGAATTTTTACTAGCCGGTGCACCATTGAATGATAGGCAGAATGTTTATGTGAAACCGGGTGGTTTGACATAATATGTATTGTTATATCTGTGTATGTTGGTTTACGAAAAATGTTGAATTCAATTCTGTTATTTACTGAAGTTAGTGTTAAATCTAAAAAGTTAATGGATGCGTTACTACCTACCTCTAAAGTGAATTGGATGCTTTTGTGGAATGAATTTATAAGAAGAAGGAATTTACTCAATTGCCGCTCTGTTCCTGTCCAGATACAGAATATATCGTCCACGTATCTTTTCCATGTAAGAATATTATTCAAAAGTGATGAATTACAACTAAAAATCTTATTCTCAAGGTTATTCATAAAAATATCTGCCAGAAGTGGACTTGTTGGAGCCCCCATCGGAAGCCCTTGGTTCTGCTGGTAGACACAGTTGTTAAATTGGAAGTAATTTTGATTAATGCACACATTAAATAAGCGAGACAGGTCATTAATCATATCATTATCTAGGTTAGACGAATTTAAAATATCTAAAATTAATTCTTTACAATCAGAAGTTGGGACATTTGGAAACAAATTAACAACATCAAATGAAATAAGTTTGGCATTATTGGGAATAACCAAGTCTTTAACTGCACTTATCAGTTCAAAAGAGTTCTTGATTGTATACTTAGGAGAAAACACATTAATATTATTAAAAACATTAGTGATGTGCGAAGCTATTAAGAAATTCGGGGAAGCACAACATGATACAACGGGTCTGATGGGTTTATTGTTTTTATGTATCTTTAAAAACCCGTATAACTTGGGGATTTTTGAATTAGATTGTAAGAATTTATTTTGGTTGGGATAATCATCTTTGAAGATTCTAGATTTGCAAGATTTTATTGAATTTTTAACATCTGTTTGAAATTTATCAGTGGGGTCTTTCGTTAACGTAACGAAATCGTCACTTTTTACAAAGTCTTCCATTTTACACTGATAGTCCGTTTTATTTATTATTATCACTGTGTTTCCTTTGTCCGCCCTTGTAAGTACTAAATCTTCTTCAGCCAACGTTTTTCGAATGTTATTCGTACATAAAATCTCTGGATGGATGAATTTTTTAATTTAATTTTTCCTATTTGATTTTTAATGGATTCAGCACTTTTGTACAGGAAAGTCTTAGGTTGGTAGGATAGAGCCGTTTCAATGTCTACTGCAACATTTTCAATAGCACTTTGTATGTTATTTTTACTGTAATTTAAATTATATTTTAGTCCTTTAGATAATAGATTCATCTCTTCTGGGAGGAACACGTCGGAAGAGAGATTCTGCACACGATCGAAAAATTTATGTTCTGGTTTAACTGGACACTGATTATTGATATTAAATTTACACAGATTTTGTAGTTTTTTATTAAAAGCAAAAAATTGGATAACTTAGAAGCACTTGAAATCAGAAAATCCCTAAATAATAATGCTAGTATTTTAAAAAACCAAATTAACTTATCTTTTAGTCCCATTCTAAATATTTTTCCAATTAACCGCTCTGTTCTTCCAGGAAATCCCGCAATTACCCCCACCCCGTTGCTTTCCCCTCACTCGAACACCTAAAATTTGTATATCTGTCAATATTGTGTATAATAGTTTAGTTATAATATTCTCCTGACGAAGGAAGGGTGATTCCGAAACCGGTAGAGTGTTCATAAATAAAAGTGGTCTACAACAAATTTATATGTGTATTAATTGTAAATTATGGCGAGCCACAAAGTTAATGCTTTTTACAAATATGTAAAAATTAATTAATTAAATTTAATTAAAATCTGGAAACAGAAAAATCAGAAAAAGATATTGGTTCCACTGGGACTCGAACCCAGTTATGCTGTAAGCAAAGGGACCTGGGTTTTAGTCCCAGTGGAACCAATATCTTTTCCTGATTTTTCTGTCTCCATATTTTGATTGAGTTTCGCTAAAATTTCCTTTATTTAATTAAATATTATAAAAATAACACAAAATAAAATTTTGAGAGAATAAAATTGTAATCATGTTTCTTATAAATAATTTAAATATTATAATCAATAATTATCAGCATGAAACACTCATCTACATTGAAACACTCATCTACATCTACTGTTTGTGCTATGCATAAAAATCTTGTTTAAACGTTAGTTTATCAATTAAAAATAATAATTAATTTAAGTACTTACACAACTGAAGGAAACTAATATTTTATATTGGAGTAAACGTGTGGGGTAACCACATGTTGATATTTGATTTCAATTATATATTTTGCTACCAATTTTAAGAGGACAAAGATGAAAAAAATGGGCAATATATTTATCATTAATTTTAAAATGACAAATGCCGTGTATTATCATATAGAAATATGAAATGTAAGGGTTGAAAGATCACACAAAGTTATATTAATTAACAAAATATACTCTGAAGTGAAATTAATGTAAAATAATTAGTTTCTTCTGGCTTTGTTAATTAAAGCGATCTAAGTTATTTTTAGAGTAAAAAATAATCAAAAATGGCGTTTACAACTACGTAAATTAGTAAATAATGATACTTATTACTTTGGAATAAAAAAGTACTCCGGCAGCATTTATGAACAATAGGCCACTTGCATCACATTTAAAAAAAATCCGGTTAAGGCAAATATTCTAAAACATTCCGCTTTTTTTTAATCGTATTTTTGAAACCCTGGCGATTTAATGAAAATTTCAATCGGAAAAATCACAATACTTTTCATAAACCGGAAAGACGGAAAATAATTTTATGGGTTCGAAAAAACGATAATTACAAAGCCGAAAATCATTTAAAAAAATAACGTTTTCCATACGAATGGCAATAAAATGTAAGGGGTTTTCTTTGTAACATCTGTCAAAACACCGCCATCTTTATAAAATCGTCAAACCAAAGGATAAGTTCGCAGAGAACAAACAATAAATCTAGTGAACAAATTGAAAAATTCGCCGGAAATCAAAGTGTTGCCATATGAAAAAAATAAATCAGTGTAGAATTTTAAAATATTAATAGAACATAATCGGAGACGGGACATTTTCATGTAGTTACGTTACGAGTTATTTAAAAATAAATAAAAAAAACGTTTTTTTTTTTTTATACCTACGTTCTAAAAAAATTTATTGACGTTTTCGTAATCTTAATAAAAAAATCTATCCAAAAGATTTTTTCTAAGTCATTATGAAATCCATGCAAGTGGCCTATTTTTTCCAATTCTTGTAATTTGGGTGGCGGGAATGGTTACCGCCGCCCCGGGACACATTCTTTGGATAACCAACACCTCGTCATAGGTCACCCCGAGGGGTTCGCTACATTTGATGACTTAACAAAGGTGCCCGGATTCACGGGGTGAAGTTTGTCCGGATTCTTGCTGCGGATGTGTCTGCTCAGCAGCTGCGTGGCGGGTCGGATCGGGAGAGACTGGTCGAGGGAAACCTTTTGACCTTTTCAGCAGGATTCTCTTGAAACATCGTAGATATAGATTCATCCGTCTGTCAATCCTGAATCCTGGACACACAGAACCCCCGATTCCTATACTATCCACCCAACATACTTTTTTCTTCCAAGGACTTCTTTTTCAAAAAAGACACCCAACATCCCCAAAGATGACATAGAGACCCCGAGGGAAATTATTTTCCTCAGGGGCTCCTGTGTGGAGCTAATTTAAATAAAATATAATATTTACATACTTCAAAAAAAACATCTCCACTATTTAAGAAACCATTCAATATGTTTATATATTTATTTAAACCTGATATCATGAATACCAAATGTATTTGAATGGTTGTGAGGAATTGGTTTCCCGATCCATTGAAGAAGTTCAGAATAACCGACTTGACTTTGCCAGAAGGAAAAGGCGACTAACCTAACGACATTCGAGTAAGCTGAATTTGGTATATTGCTATATTGGTTTATTGCCCGAGGAAACGAATACGATATGTGTATACATATATACTCGTACAGTGTCCGGAAATACTTAGAATAAACGGGAAACTGCCGAATCGACATCACCGAGAGCTAAAAAAAACTTTTTTTTTAGCGTTTTGTAAATTTAATTTTCTATAAATTTTTATTGCAATATCTTTTTTTATAATAACTTTTGAAGATTATACCCATCAATGTAATATATCATTGTAGATGATATAAGATATAAATCTAAACTAAAATATGGAAAAAAACAAGACACAGAAAAATAAAACGTAACCGTCGTCGCCACTGGAACTCGAACCCTTTTCTTACAGAATAAAACCCATCAACCAACTCGGCAATTAGGACCTCTTATTTTGAAACATTTTTTTTCAATCTCATTTTTCAAATATTTTATTGATCTAATTCAAATTTTATCTACTATATATATATATATGTATATATATATATCCCGCTATCATTGCTGCGTCTTCTAATGGTCCACTTTCATTCAATCCTGCGTCCGACCGTCATTCTGCGTCCGGTATACGGACGCAGGATTGAACACATGTAATTTCAAGTTTTCCCCACTCCTGTACCCTCATACAGTTCAAATACGAAAATAAGCCAGACGCGGTTTTGGTACCTAAATCAACTGAAATATACTATTTTAGTTCAGTGTTTTGCCACCGAGCGGCGAGCCGCGGCGCTGCAGTAGATGAGCGTATATTTTTAGCATAATATATATATTTTTTTTATTTTTTTTTATTTGAAATATACATATATATAACAGATTTACAGAAAGAAAATATTTGGTTCATAAAAAAACTAATTACAGATAAAGTTATTTCTTGTTAATGAATCTACCCAATTTAAAAGAGAAAACATTTCTCGTGTTTGAATTGGGGAGTTGTGCTATTATAAATTTTGACTCATTTGTTTCATTGACTCGCTTATCGCAACTCCTACATTTGGCAACATCGCTTTTTAATAACGTGTCTTCTGTTCTCTGCGAAAACAAAGCAATCATAGTTAAATATCGCACATTGCACAAGATTATATTGAAATCAGCTGGATTATTCAAAATTGGCGCCAAATATGACTACAATAAGGAAGGATCTTTGTCAAACGTATGTAATTAATATTTCAATATCACCAAGACAATGTAACAACAATATCGTCGTTGTTTACGTATTAAATAATAGTTATTTTGCTGATATTAAACTTGCCCAAGCAGCGTTTTTTTTGTGAGCCATGATTTTACTTCTTACTCGAAAAATCAATTAAAATTCATTCTGAAACTAATATTAAATCACGGCATCCATGCTTATTTCTAAAAATAAAGACGAAATTGCCGGAACTAATTTACTAGAAGCGGTATTATTCTTTTAGTTTCGTTGAGTTCTTCTGACTTTTCAAATTTCAATTTGGGATGTGGGCATGGTTACCGCCACCCCGGCAACTAATTATTGGATAACCAACACCTTTGCCGTAGGTCAACCCAAGTGGTTCGCTACATTTGGTGACTTTGCAGGGGTGCCCGCGTTCATGGGCTGAGTTTTGTCCGGGTCTTGGCGTTGGATGCGTCTGCCCACCAAGTGCATGGCAGGTCGAAACGGGAATGAATGGTTGAGGGAACCATTCTCTCTTACTTCTGACTACTCCAGCCGTTCTCTCTTGGAACATCGCTTTACACCGCAGTGGGAGGGATGGATTCCTATGTCCGTCACTCCTGGACGCACTAACCCCCAGATTCCTACCCACCCCTGATACCCATTTCCTTCCCAAAACTTCTATTCCTTCCTTTACCTAAAAAGACCCTCCATACAGCATCTCCAAAGATGACATAGGCCCTGATGGAATTCTTTTTTCCTCAGGGCCTCCTGTAATGTAAAAAAAGTAAGATAATTTCCAATATTGTCTGGTTATTCGTAACCGTAAGCAAATAGTCGTCTTTTATAATAGGTGAATTAAAGTGATCTATGGCAGAATTGTTGGTTATCCAATAAATGGTTCCCGGGGCAGCGGTTCCCATAATGTAAAAAAATGCAAGGCTGATGTAAGTGTAATGAGTAAGATAAGTATGGGAAGCTTAGGTGGTTTGTACATCACGTAAAGTGTAGAGCCAATGATCTAAGAAAAGGTTGTAGGGAGAATATACGAAGTGAACTTGATTGATAGAAGTCGATGAGTTGGGGACGCCCAAAGAAGACACGGCGTGATTGGTGAACCAACTTCTTCAGGCATGCCGAATGACAGAATAACAGAGCGATGCATGAATTTGAATGAGGCAAGAAGTGTGTGCCAAGATCGAGTTGTTTGGAGATCCTCTCTGCAAACCTCTGCGGGAACAGCGTGATTGTTAAATAATATTATTTATTATTAAAAGCATGTTATTTTATTTGTTTAGAAAGTTTTATGCTCTCGCTATTATTTTTTCCCTTTTTCCTTTCAATGGATTTAACATATAATTTAGTTGTAAAGTTTGCGAAAGACCCTCAAAATTGTTTATTCCGTGAACGAAAATGCATTAGTTAATTCGACAAGATACTTGTACCTAGCGTCAATCATAATAGACTTGATAAGCATTTATATAATTCTTATTTAATTTTTCATTAATTGTATTAAAATAATTCCCCGCAGGGCCTTACATCATCTTTGGGGATGCTGTATGAAGGGACTTTTTAGGTGAAGAAGGAGAGGAAGTTCTGTAGGTATGGTAGTTATGTAGGTAAGATGGGTAGGTATCTGGGGGTCAGTGTATCCAGGAAAGACGGTGGTGTGGAAAGTGGTGTGTAAGGCGATGTTCCGAGAAAGTACGACAGGAAAATCAAAGGAACTCCCTCAACCATTCTCTCCCTATCCGGCCTGCTATGCAGCTGGTGGGCAGAGGCATCCGCCACGAAGACCCAGACAAATCTCCTCACATGAACATAGTATATTATAGGGCACCCTTGCTAAGTCACCAAACGTAGCGAACCACTTGGGGTGACCTATGGCAGAGGTGTTGGTTATCTAATAAATGGTTTCTGAGGCGGCGGTACCCATACCCGCCTCCAAAATTGACTCTTTCCGAAGTCTACGGTTTCTTTGTAATTAATAGGTCACATAATATTTCAACTGATAATCGTGTTGTAGTAATAATTAGCCACATATCTTAAGATCAATCTTTAAGGCGGAATGTAATGATAAATTATTTCGAAATAACGAAAATTTTATTTCGTAATACGATAAGTATAATGTTTTTATTGGGAAAAAAAAATATTTCGTATTTTTAAAATTTTCAGGGGGTTAGCATTTATCAAAAATAAATCAGAAATCAGACCCTTTTCTGACCGCTCTTCCATATGTTTTACAAAATATTTTCAAATGATGAAGACCCTTAAAAATACTCTGGAGGTTTTTCTTTAAACCGACATACGTAAATTTAAAAAAAAATCAAGAATAGGGTTTTGGTTTAATTTTTTCATAAACCCTAAATTCAATGTTTTTTAAAATTCAAATTACAAAACGTAGGTTAAGTTTATTAGAAAAAACGAAATGACAACAACATATTAAAATCTTTCTCCATTTTTTAAAGATAATTTTATAATTTTAAACTACAATTTAACAATGACATAGGGGATTTTAAATTACTAGCAAATGCCCACTGTCGTGTGGCGCCGTTTTATCTTTCGGCTTACGGGACAATTTTAAACTAAAAGCTTTGTTCAAATTATTTCAAAAGATGGCAGTAATCAAACGCGGTGAGAATCTAAGATATTATTATGGGAGGTAAAAAAATCATAAAATTCGTGTGACGTAATTTAGGATAGCCCCTTATGAGGTATTCACAAAAAAAATAAAAACTACTTTATTTATTTTTGTTATGTAGACCTATCACTAGGTATTTATGGGGTCTACATACATTACAATCTGAATTCTGAAATGTGGTATTTCAACAGGGTCATTTAGGTACCTTACCGTACACAATTCTTGCCATTGCCACGTGGTGTGTTTGTGTTGTAAAAAAATGTTATTTTATGTATTTCTAGTACCTACGTCAAATGCGTTGAGTACCAATACCATATTTACGGCATATTCCAGAGTGGAAGATACCAGTATCGCCCTGGTGTAAGACCACCGAACAGAATTGAAACGTTACTTGAAATGGCTTTAGCCGTGTTTGGTGACCAGATCTGAATAGTCAGGTACTTCAGCCTCACAACAAACCCCAATTTGGGGATTATAATTGACAACATATCACAATCTCACTGGCTCCAGACGGGATCAGTTGGCACTCTTGTGCAGTATTCACATAAATGTTTTTTTTTAAATCTTCAAAACGGTCAAGGTATAATTTGGGAGGCGGGTAGGAAAGGAAGGGAGGAGGTTCTGGGAAGATAAAGGTATGTGGGTTGGGTAGGAATCTGGGGGTAGTATGTCCAGGAGTTAGGACGTTTGAATCCATCCCTCCCGCTGCGGTCCAAGGCGATGTTCCAAGAGATTCTGGCTGGAGAGGATAAAAGGCCTCCTTCAACCATTCTCTCCTGATCTGGCCTGCCATGCAGCTGGTAGGCAGACGCATCCGTCGCCAAGACCCGGACAAACTACACCCAGACAAACCATGAACCCGGGAACCTCTGCTAAATCACCAAACGTAGCGAACCACTTGGGGTGACTTATGGCATAAGTGTTGGTTATCCAATAAATGGTTCCCGGGGCAGCGGCACCCATACCCACCTCCCAAATTTATTGGATAACCAACAAGAGGTTCGCTACGTTTGGTGACTTTGCAGGGGTGCCCGGGTTCTTGGGGTAAAGTTTGTTTAAGTGACGGATGCTTTTGCCCACCTACTACGTGGCGGGCCGGATCGGGACAGAAAGGTTGAGGGAGACCTTTTGACCCATCGCCTTGCAGCGCAGTGGAAGGGACGGATTCACACGTTCGTCACACCTGACTCCCAGATTCCTACCCGCCCCACATACCTTTTTCCTTCCCAGTCTGACAGTCTTGACAAATCGTGCAGTCCTAGTCGTGACAAATTTTAAACAACAATTGTATTTAAAAAAAAAAAAACGCAAATGCTTTATTTTATTGGCTCCATGACAGTTGATATCTTTGACAGTTGGTCCCCGACAGTTGATCCCCCGACAGTCAATCCCAACAGTTGATCCCCTAAAAGATTATTTCTTCAAATAAGTATGCCATATGTCTCGCCAAGTGATTCTCTACGTTTGGTGAATTATCAGGGGTACCCGAGTTTTTAGAATGAGGTTTGTCTAGGTGTTGGTGGTGATTGCGTTTCCTCACCTATATTTGCATGTGTGTGTGAGTGTGTGTGTGAATCAACGGTGACAACGTATGCGGTTGAATATAAACATAACAAATGATACCACCAACGATAATTAAAACACATTTTTAATGGTTCCCGGGGCAGCGGCACCCACACTCGTTTCCCAAATTTATTGGATAACCAACAATAAGAGGTAATCTAAACGAAATTATTTAAAAATAATATATTGTGGAATAACACAAATTAATCAGATAAAATGTAGATAGGTACTTGCGCACGCCGAAATTTGAACTCGTGACTTCCGGATTCGTAGCCAAGGATCGTAACAAGATTAGAAATAACTTCAACCACCAAGGTTTGGAATATCGATACGCTTTCAAATGTTCTAGGTAGTAGGAATGTATTATTATTATTTCGACCCTTAGTCGAAAGACTGACATGTGGTTATAGATATATACAATGCGGGTCTCAATGAATACATCAAATGTTTTTATGGTCCGTTTTTATTTTTAGTAATCGGCTAGTAGAAGTGTTGACTGGCGAGAGGATTTTGCACATGTATATCAATTAATAATAATTAAAAAATATATATATTTTATTACAATATAATATTATTACGCGAACCTTACATGTGAATATTTTCGTGATTTAAATTAAACACTTCTTGTTTATGTTTTCTTCTACTTTTATTTCAATAAATAAATAATATACATATGTGGGTAGGAATCTGGGGGCAGTGTGCCACATACCCCAATTACCAAACACACAACATACCAAAATATATAACGATTATAATGACTTCAGACGGAAATATAAAATGTTATCGTTAAATAATAATAATAATATAATAATATTTGGATGACTTGTATAGCGCCGTTTTTGTGAAAAATCACCTCAAGGGCGCTGTACAAATTTATAAAACGTTTATACAATCTTATTTTAAACTATATACAACAACATCTTATGGCTGAAAATTGCATCCATCGGTTCATCGATCACCGATACGAAACTATATGTGCAATGATTTGACCAATGAACGCGATGCTGCTGTAAAAATGCACTGTACAGGCAGAAAATATATACAAGACCATACTTACCTGGAGGGTCACTAGAGATTAACACTGTTATTGTTTATTTAGAGCAATTAAGACACAGTTCGCACGCAGAGGACATAATTGGGAACTATAATTATAATATATAAAATGTTCTGTAATGAGCGTATTTTGAAAATAAAAGCAAAATTTTATGATACTCCGATAGGTATTTTTATTTAAGGGTATGAGAGCCCAAAAAGGTACGTTTTTAATTTGGACCTAAATTCTGTTGTTATCCGTTATCCGTTGTTAGTTTTTTACGAGTTTTTTTTGTCTTGAAAGCTGTTGATTTTGTCCACCTACTACGTGGCGGGCCGGATCGGGACAGAAAGGTTGAGGGAGACCTTTTGACCCATCGCCCTGCAGCGCAGTGGAAGGGATGGATTCCCACGTTCATCACACCTGACCCCCAGATTCCTTCCCGCCCCACATACCTTTGACCTTCCCATAACTTCCCCTTTCCCTAAAAAGACCCTCTGCACGGAATCCGCAAGGATTACATAGGCCCTAAGGGTTTTTTTTTTGTTTTTTAAGGGCCTCCTGTGCGGAGATAATTTAAAGAAAGGTCCCACGTCCTTCAGCCTCACAACATATCCCATCTGGAATATCGATAGGTACCTACGCTTTCATATGTTCTAGAATTATTACCCTCGGTCGGAATTTTGCCATGTGTAGGTAGACATGCGGGTACATGCAATTCGGGATTCGATGGAGCCATAAAATGTTTTTATGCTCCCTTTTTTCCTTGTTTTTTAGCGACATCTTTCGAAAACAACTCAAACTTTTTGAAACCAAAAATATTCCAAATTTATCGAAAGGACCATAACGTCCGCTAGAGGCTCTCGATGTAGTTTTGTGTGAAATATAGTACCGATTATAATCCAACTTAAAATTAACATGAAAGGACTTATTGTTTTTTATGAAAAAACCACACCGGAGTCCACTGCCATACTAATTTAGTAATCACTATCGTGATGCGAAATCAAATCGGGGAGAAGAGGAAGCATAGGAAGGTCCCAACAATACAGATCTAGTCACTAAAAATAACTAATCACACTTCAAGTAACGTTTTATTCTGAATGATTCTCAAAAAATCCCATTGCAATTTAATTAATTTTACGTGCGCATCGCCGCCGGGTTGATTAGAGTCCGCGATGTATGGGCCAGTCATATTGGCGCCATCATATTCTATAAATACCTACACAGTCATCTACTCAAACTTGAACGAATAAGCGGCAACGTCGCAAGACGTTGGTTTGTCGTCAACATAAAACCGAATATATATTTGGACGCTGCATTGTCGACCAAATTAAAGTAAATATTCGCAGGATGCCTCACTGCATTGAATATAAAAGGAGTTCAGATTGGTGGAACATTAAAGGGTGTTTTTTTCGTTTTGTATATTTTTAAATTAATTCTTTTCAAAAATCTAAATACCTAGCAACAATCAAACGCTTAAAAGATAGTTTATACTTTAGTTAAAACTATGTAAAATCAAGTCCTTCAGATAGACGCAGTAATGTCGATCTAATGAAAGGACGCAGAAATGATAGCGGGATGTATATATATATATATATACACTATATAAAGAGGTAATATTTGTTTGTTTGTTTGTTTGTGTGTTTGTTTGCATCGAATAGGCTCCGAAACCACTGAACCGATTTGAAAAATTCTTTCGCTGTTGGGAAGCTACACTATCCCTGGGTGACATAGGCTATATAATATTTAAAAAAAATATATGCATCCTTACTAAAACTTCAATAATGTAACCCAGGATGTAAAAAAATTACCTAGAATATTCTTTAAATCGCGTGCGCTGCGAAAACTATTGATGATAGAATAAAACAATGTACTACGACTTTATAGAACACATCATTATCTACATGTTCCACAAGAATCTTTATTTGTATCTTGGTTTTAATCCTTATCAAAATAAATTACTTCATATTCAAGACAGCTTCAATACCTTTATTTAAATTTTTGAATTTTTCAATTCGGATATTTAATTAGAAAGATATCACGAGTTTAAAATTGTTAGTATTAGAAAAAAGTTTCGGCTACGGGCCGGGCGGGAGAGGAGTCAAGAAATGCACTACCAGGGGGGTTGGCGGGACGGGGGAGCGGGAGAGCGGTGGTGGGGAAGGTGGAAGTGGAACGCTGGAGGGGAACGCACGGGAAAGGACATGTAAGGAGTAACATTTTATTTATTTGAATATGGCATATATTATAAAAGAAAGTCCAAAAAAACGTGCAGCTCGCAAAAAATCAGAAACGAGTCCCAGTTCGATCAAGGGAGTTATATGGTGTGGTAGATCTCTATCCCCCCTAGGGAAGAAAGGTATCCGTTTTTACCTAAAGGGCCTGCTTTTAAAGATATAAAGGCTAAAAGTTTCGCCCTCTTGAAATTTCTAGAACAGTCTTCCGGAAAGTTCTAGAAGGTTCCATAGAGCTGTAGAAAGTTGTGGAAGGAGTGGCGGAGTATGTCGTGGAATGATCAGGAATAGGGAATCGGGAACATCAATGTGCAACATTCCAGAACACTATCTTATTGTCCTGAGCGAAGCCGGGTAACCCAGCTATATTAAATAAAATTAGAACTTTTAGGTAAGAGATTCTAATGGCCGAGTTAGTAAAGGCATTTGTCCCGGTAAGAAAAGAGATTCTGGGTTCGGTTTCAGTTGACCATTAGTTTTCTCATATTGCTCCATCTTCTTCTTTTCCTATTCTCGTGTAGATTTATTACTTTAAATGTTTTTTTTTATTTTTTCAGCAATTAAAGAATTTAAAAAAATATGTGTACAGTTCATAAACGGTAGAAGTGAAACCTTCAGAACTATAGTAGACAAGAGAAGGGAGGCTACGAAGCACCGCGCAAAGAGGAGACCGATTACACTACTTATCTCATTCTCTCGCAGGCTAAATCCTATAGAAGGTGTCAGTATCTTTTTAAAGTCGCCATTTTTTGTTTTCAAATCACAACTGTGTTAAAGAAGTTTTCACTTAAAAAAAACATGTTTGCAGTTCACACGCGGTAGAAGTAAAACCTTCAGAAAATAAAAGTAGGTAAAAGAAAGAGAAAACTAAATATCAAATCAAAAGAGTTTCCGGACACCATGCATAAGTGAATATTTTGTCATTAAAGAATGTGGAGTTGAATTCTAGAAGGATGAAAGGATAGTTTTAAATAAAATGACCCTTTTATCTTGTCATAATGTAACACACAAAGACCGCTACGTCACTTGCATTGAACAGATGCAGATGTGATGGGCTTTTCCGAATAGATTCACTTCCGGAATGCATTGTTTCTAAAATAAATAATAATGAAGATTCCATTTTAGCAGCTTTGACAAAACCACTTATCGGTTGACTAAAACCTTTACACATTAAAACAAAGGTTTCTGATTTACTATACAACTGAACTATACATCGTGTATGTTTTTTTTTTAAACTTTAGTTTCAGTCAGGAGTTCAGGAGACCCTAAGGAAAGCCGTTTCCATCGGGCATGTGTCATCCAAAGGTGGAGTGGTGGAGTATGGAGGGTTTTCGGAGGAAGTCTGGGAAGGTAAAACAATATATGAGAGACAGGCAGGAATCTGGGGGTCAGTATGTCCAGGAATGACGCTTGTATGAATCCACTTCTCCCTCTGCGGTGCGAAAAAGATGGGTCGAAGGAGTCCTGGAAAGGTCAAAACTCTCTCGCGTAGGCGGGCAAACACATGAAAAAAAAATATTTATATACTTATAGATATTTGTTCGTGTAGGTATTTAATACGAAAAATAATTTTAATATTAACTCAAATATCAAAATGTACTGTTACTGTACTATAAACATATGATCCTGCAATAAGTTTCTTTACTTTTTGGTATATAATGCAAGCTCTGTATTGCACATATACATTTTTATTGTTATAAAAATAAATATGTAACAAAGTAAACGCACACCTTTACTGAAACTGAATAGGCAGACTAGATACAGGGATCGAAAACGTTACAGGGTTTGTTAATGATTTTACATAACAAAAATCTATCCCATTTCAGTCGAAGCCGCGACTGAACCATTAAATACGTGAACGGGTGTATCGCTCGTATCCGTCGAGCACCGGTGCAAAGGGTATCAATGCTGCTAGAGTGACTCGGCATGCCCACCATTGCACGGGAGATGGCAGTGGTAGTCATATTGACAATCAGACAGACGGCCTACCTTTGCGCCGAATCCAGTATTTTGGACAGGTGGCTATCAAATTCAATTGTTCAATGTAAGTACTTGAGATTAGCCCGAGGTTGTCAGCTGAAGCTGGTCACTACTGAAGATTCTGCTAGCCTTATACCTACAAGTAATTATTTCTCTTTCATTAAAATAATTACCTACAGGTAACGGTGGACTAGGTCCTTACACATGATGAAATCTGCAATAGGCCACTTGCATTACATTTAAAAAACAATACGATTTAGGCAAATATTCTAAGACATTTTGTATTTTTTATCGTATTTTTGAAACCCTGGCGATTTGGTCGCAATCAATAGGCTACTTGCATGGGTAACGACTTGGAAAAAATCTTTTGGATAGATTTTTTTACTAAGATTACGAAAATGTTATTAAAAATTTTTAGAAATGTATAGTTTTTTTATTTTTAAATAAATAAATCCATTATTTGAGCTCGTGACGTCACTACATGAAAATGTCCCGTCTCCGATTATGTTCCGTGAATTTTATAAAATTCCACACTGATGAATTTATTTTTCATATGGCAACACTTTGATTTCCGGCGAATTTTTGAATTTGCGTTTAACGTTCACTAGATTTATTGTTTGTTCTGTGCGAACTTATCCTTTGGTTTGATTTTTTGATAAAGATGGCGGTGTTTTAACAGATGTTACGAAGAGAACCCCCTACAATTTATTGCTATTCGTTTGGAAAACGTTATTTTTTTAAAAATGGTTTTCGGCTATGTAATTATTGTTTTTTCGCACCCATAAAATTATGTCCCGTCTTTCCGGTTTATAAAAAATGGTCTGATTTTTCAGATTGAAATTTTCAAAAAATCGCCAGGGTTTCAAAAATACGATAAAAAAAAAATTATGGAATGTCTTAGAATATTTGCCTTAACCGGTAAAATTTTTTAAAAAATGTGATGCAAGTGGCCTATTACATACCCGAAAATAATTTAAAAAAATAACGTTTTCCACACGAATAGCAATAAATTGTACGGGGTTCTCTTCGTAACATCTGTAAAAACACCGCCATCTTTATCAAAAAATCAAACCAAAGGATAAGTTCACATATGTAGAACAAACAATAAATCTGGTGAACGTTAAACGCAAATTCAAAAATTCGCCAGAAATCATGGTGTTGCCATATAAAAAAAAATAATCAGTGTGGAATTTCACAAAGTTAAGGGAACATAATCGGAGACGGTAAATTTTCACGTAGTGACGTCACGAGCTTTTAATGGATTTATTTATTTAAAAATAAAAAAAACTATACATTTCACAAAAATTTTTACTAACATTTTCGTAATCTTAGTAAAAAAAATCTATCCAAACGATTTTTTCCAAGTCGTTACCCATGCAAGTGGCCTATTGATTGCGACCAACCCTGATTGCAGTTTAACTGCATCATATTATGAACCTGTTCTCGCCCGGCCCGGCTCAAAAGGCATCTCTCGCTCCACGAGGGCATTTGCATAGGCGATTGCTTCTTCCAAGCGGCTTGGGAACTAATAGAGGCAGATTAAATAATAAAACGTGGATTTATCAGAGTGTGAATTGTGAAATAACGTGGATTATCATATTTAAAAAAAAGTAGTATTTACTTGTGTATGTGTATTCGTAGGGTATATGTTACCATAGACGTAAACATTCATGTTACAATCGATTAGTCTACTATCTACTACACTATATAAAGAGGTAAGGTTTGTTTGTTTGTTTGTTTGCATCGAATAGGCTCTGAAACTACTGAACCGATTTGAAAAATTCTTTCGCTGTTGGGAAGCTACACTATCCTTGAGTGACATAGGCTATATAATATTTTCAAAATAATTAGGCATCATTAATAAAACTCCAATAATGCAACCCAAGGTGTAAAAAAATTACCTAAAATATTCTTTACATCGCGTGCGCTGCGAAAACTATTGATGATAGAATAAAATAATGTACTACAACTTTGTAGAACACATCATTATTTTAAAAAAAGGTCGCGACAGCATATGTCTAACTATTATGGTTATGCCACAATAAGTATTCTTTTATTTTAAAAATTTAATTAATATGTCGCCGCTTGAAAAGGCTTTTTATTTGTATCTTGGTGTTATAAATTACTTCATATTCAAGACAGCTTCAATACCTTTATTTAACTTTTTGAATAATTCAATTCGGATATTTAATTAGAAAGATATCACGAGTTTAATAATATCTAAAATTAATGTGTTTTGCATTGATGACAACAAATCTACTATCTATCTATCTTCTACTACATCTACTACACTATATCTACTACACTATATAAAGAGGTAAGGTTTGTTTGTTTGTTTGTTTGTTTGCATTGAATAGGCTCTGAAACTACTGAACCGATTTGAAAAATTCTTTCGCTGTTGGGAAGTTACACTATCCCTGAGTGACATAGGCTATATAATATTTTCAAAATAATTAGGGATCATTACTAAAACTCCAATAATGCAACCCAAGGTGTAAAAAAATTACCTAAAATATTCTTTACATCGCGTGCGCTGCGAAAACTATTGATGATAGAATAAAATAATGTACTACGACTTTGTAGAACACATCATTATTTACAAAAAAAGTCGCCACAGCATATGTCTAACTATTATGGTTATGCCACAATAAGTATTCTTTTATTTTAAAAATTTAATTAATATGTCGCCGCTTGAAAAGGCTTTTTATTTGTATCTTGGTGTTAATCCTTATCAAAATAAATTACTTCACATTCAAGACAGCTTCAATACCTTTATTTAACTTTTTGAATTTTTCAATTCGGATATTTAATTAGAAAGATATCACGAGTTTAATAATATCTAAAATTAATGTGTTTTGCATTGATGACAACAAATCTACTATCTATCTACTATCTACTATCTACTATCTATCTACTTCTACTACACTATATAAAGAGGTAAGGTTTGTTTGTTTGTTTGTTTGTTTGCATCGAATGGGCTCTGAAACTACTGAACCGATTTGAAAAATTCTTTCGCTGTTGGGAAGCTACACTATCCCTGAGTGACATAGGCTATATAATATTTTCAAAATAATTAGGGATCATTAATAAAACTCCAATAATGCAACCCAAGGTGTAAAAAAATTACCTAAAATATTCTTTACATCGCGTGCGCTGCGAAAACTATTGATGATAGAATAAAATAATGTACTACGACTTTGTAGAACACATCATTATTAACAAAAAAGGTTGCGACAGCATATGTCTAACTATTATGTTTATGCCACAATAAGTATTCTTTTATTTTAAAAATTTAATTAATATGTCACCGCTTGAAAAGGCTTTTTATTTGTATCTTGGTGTTAATCCTTATCAAAATAAATTACTTCACATTCAAGACAGCTTCAATACCTTTATTTAACTTTTTGAATTTTTCAATTCGGATATTTAATTAGAAAGATATCACGAGTTTAAAAATGTTAGTATTAGAAAAAAGTTTCTGCTACGGGCTGGGCGGGAGAGGAGTCAAGAAATGAAGTGCCAGGGGGGTTGGCGGGACGGGGGAGCGGGAGAGCGGTGGCGGGGAAGGTGGAAGTGGAACGCTGGAGGTTAACGCACGGGAATGTACGCACGGGAGTAACATTTTATTTATTTAAATATAGAATTGCAACGCATGCCGGGAAACAGCTAGTCTCTAATAAGAATATAAAAAAAACAGATTACGCAGAAGTGAAACTTTTAGAAAACTAAAGTAGACAACGGTGGGGAGGCTACGAAGCACCGCACAAAGAGAAGACTGATTTTACTATCTCACACTCTCGCCGGCTAAATCCTATAAATGTATGTGTTTGTCTTTTTTTAGTGTCACTATTTTTCGTTTCATGAGGTTTCAAATCACAACAGAGCCAAAAAAGTTTAACTCAAATAAATCTATTTGTCAACGGGACGATACTGAAAATATTTCATGTGATATGTACGTGTACATTCTGTTTTTACGTAATATGTAGTGATATTTTATTTATTCTTTAATTAATTATTAATTTTGGATTATTACAGAAATATACAAATATATGCATTAGCCCCTATGTGATGCTCCTTAAATATCTAAATATTCTACATAAAAGTATCGTTCACGTATTTCTTAAATAATGGTAAACTTGTGTTAAACACATCGGTATTAGAGGTGAATTTGTTTCCTAATGTGTGAAGTCGAGAAATAGGTGAATGTATGTGGTAGTTCGTTCCAGAATTATTGTTGCAGAATAATATGTTTTGCCTTGTTGTTCGATTGGGTACCCTGAAATCGGATCTGATATATATCAGATCCGAATAGCCAGGTACTTCCCAACCCCCATTCCCTTTAGCCTCACAACAAATCACCCTGTCATGGTCGCCCTGATCAGTTGCGCGGCGCAGAACGCTTGCGTTTGCTTCGTTCCTTTTCGTTAGCAGTAGATGTAAACAAACAAACATTGCTCGTTTAATAGGTAAGTCGGTCAATAGACGAAAATAAGCTTGTTTAAAAGAAAGGTAAACAGTTGAAGTATTGCCACGACAGCGAGCGCTACGGAAATGTCCCGAATGGATAACACATCGGGTATTTACGATTATTTATTTATTTATTATTATTATTAACGCCGATGAAAGCGGCTTTTACAAAAAATTTACAATTATTTTACATGTGAATACAGAATAAACATAGATAAAAAAATATAAAAATATAAAAAAAATATGAATATAAAATACATAAAAAAGAACAATATAAATTGTAGTATCAACATAAAAACAACAACGAGTAGGTTATTATAAATACAATACTACATATTATGAATCCCGGATAATATGTATTAAGAAATTAATGCTTTAAAACTGTATTTGATTATAATCAAGCTGAGAAGCGCTGACAGACAGTTTTAATTAAGTAGTGTTTGTATGAGGTTAAACTAGCAATGTTTATAGATTCATCCAAAACATATTTATTTCCAAGTACATGCAGGCGATTCATTATAGAATTGAGTTCAGCGTTAGATCCTGTATTGTTGCAATGATAAGTTAATTTGAAACGAACTGATCGACTAGGTACATGGAAACATATTAACGAAAGAAGTTCAGGGGAGTTCAACAGGTTGGTAACGATTTTAAATAAATAAAATAGGTCTGAACAAATTCTTCTTTCTTTTAATGTATCGAGTCCCAATAATTCTAACAGAGAGGGGTAATTAATGTTTTCGATGAATATTCCCAATTTAAAATTAATATAACGTAAAAATTCTCGCTCAAGGAAATTCTCATGCACTCTGTAGTAAGTTACACTAATTTGACAGTTTTTAAATTTTTAAAATCCTTTGAAATCCGTAAGACAAATCCTAACATTTGCATTGCTTTACTGGTTATATTATTAATATGTTTAATAAATGTTAATTTAGTGTCAAAGGTTATACCTAGGTCTCTTATTTCATCAACAGACAGTAAGATGTGATTATTGAGAAAGTAGGTAAACAACAAAGGGTTTTTTTTTCTGTGGAATCTCAAAAGTTGAAATTTTTTTACATTGAGAGTTAATTCGTTTATAAGACACCAATCATAAAAGCTATTAATGTTAGATTGAAGTGTCAGACAGTCCTCAATATTAACAATAATTCTATATATCTTCATATCATCAGCGAACATTAGAATGAGAACACGGGTGAATATGTTTGATACATCATTAATGAATAAATTACAAAGTAAAGGACCAAGATGAGAACCCTGGGGTACGCCACTGGTAGCTTCGAACGTGTAGGATAAGTGACCATTAAGGCGATCCACTAGTACAGGAAAAAATCGAAATCGGAATTCACGCCCTTTTATCGGAGGAGTTTAAAAATACTTGAGAAAAAGCTTTTGGAAAGGTTGGAAAAGATATTTGAGATTTTTTTTTACATGTTGATTTTGTAAAGGCCTGTAAAAAACATTAATTCCTTTTTTATGCATTGTTTATTGCAATAAAACGGAATTTTTAAATTGATTTCATGAAAATAAGCGGCGCGGAGCATAACACGACTGCTCTCCGCTCCGTTCGGAGGAGTAATGACGGAAGACAGGGGGGCGGCTGCCAGTCGTTCTTCGGTGGACGGTATAAGGTTCACTTTGATATAACAAATTCGTCGACTGCCGTATTGTCGCCGTGATGTCAAAAATACCAACGCGAAAATGCATGTTATATTTTATTTTGTGAGGTTCGGGCGTAAATATCATTTTTTTTTGCGATAATTATATAAGAAACTGAATTTGCCACATTATGCAATAAAACCATATGCGAAAAAGTGTTTATAAGTAGGAGAGTTTTCAGTTAAAAATGTTTTTTATAGACCTAATACTTTATTTTTTTCTAAGCTTATTAAAAGACTTATTAAAAAAATGACCAATATTTTTAAGGGCTAAAGTATGTTCTACACGCAGTATTTAATTGAAGCATCTATAATACTTCTAAGCGGTAAAATTTTCAAAACTAAAACATAGGATTTTGTATGATTTTGCATTATTTAGTATGGCTTCATCTTAATACAGACAGTTAACAGACGCCTTAGTAAATAACTCTTAAACCAAGATAAAAGGTTTCCATTAATGCCGAGTTTCAAAAGTTTATTAATGAGGATTTTAAGACAGACCTTATCAAACGCCTTACTGAAGTCGGTGTATATAGAATCGACTTGTTGTTTGTTGGCAAGTGCATTAGAAATGAAATTTTCATATAATGTTAGGTTAGGAAAAGTTGATCTGCCGGAAATAAAGCCGTGTTGACAAGTTGCGAAACAATGGTTTACAAAGAAGCTGATTTTCTTAAGAATCAATTTTTCAAAAAGTTTAGGTATAGACGATTGAATACAGATAGGCCGATAATTTTCAACAAAGGATTTATCACCACTTTTAAATACAGGAGTTAGGTAGCTAAGTTTCCATATTTGTGGAAAGTGTCCTGTAGAGAGAGACTTGTTAAACAGTATATTAAGGGGAACAGATAAACTTTGGACGCAATTCTTAAGTAAGATGGAAGGAATCTTATCAGGTCCCGAGCTTGTTTTGGGTTCAAGTGATTTAATACAGACTATAATGTCTTCAATATCGATGTGTATTTGCGATAAGTTTAAATTTATATCCGAATTGAAGTACGGAATTGAGTCATCAGGTTCATACACGTCCTTAAAGTAATCAGCAAACATGTTAACAATTTCATACATTTTACTGGAGCTGTTTTGTCCGTAACGTATATTACCGGAAATAACAGCATCATTGTTTTTCATTGATTTTATGTATTTCCATAAGTATTTTACATCATGAAGTATCGTGTTCTCAACCGAATTAATGTAATTATTATAACATCTTTTTGTCATTTTTTTGCAATCTCTTCTAATATTGTTGAATGCCATATAGTTGGGAATTGTTCTGTGTTCTTTATATTTTTTATGTGTTTCTTTTTTAATAACAATTAACTGAATTAATTCTTTGCTGAACCATATCTGATACTTTCGTACTTTATGATGAATTAGAGGAATTGTGTCGGAAATGATACTATTCAGTTGAGAGTAAAATAGTTCTACGCTATAGTTGAGATCACCTTCCTTGAGAACAGACCAATTTACTTTGTTAAGTTCTTGATTAATGTCCTGGTAATTAGCATTAATGAAATTACGACCACAATTTTTAATTAAGGGGGCACACTTTATTGTATTAGGTACTAGTATTGTAAGTGGAGGGTGGTGATTATCAATTGGGTCAAAGGATTCGGCTGACTCATAGACTTGTATATCCTTATCAGTAGAAAAAATTAAATCAAGAGTCCTAATACTGCAATTCGGCACATTGTTACATTGAAATAGACCTAAATAGTTAGACATGTCTAAGATTTCTCTCTCGCACGCCGTTAATGGTAAGTAATCCAAATCATTAAATTTACAATTGGGTAGGTTATAATCACCGCAAATTATAATATTGTGATTAGGGTGGTTAGATTTGAGTAGCTCGACATCTTCGCAGTGATTTTTATACATTATTACTTTAGAATTTGGTGGAATATATACACATCCGATGATAGTTTTTTCTGGATTTATCGTTAAACATTACAAAAATTTGCTCAACATCATTGTTTTTGTTTTTTAATAATTTAAATGAAATTTTTTTATTGACTGCTACCAGGACGCCTCCTCCTCTTGATTTAGAGCTGGTGTTCCGATTTCGGTCAACTCGGTAGATACTGTGGTTAGGTAGACCGAGCTCCACTGAGTATATCGATGGTTCCAGCCAGGTCTCAGAGAGTATGATGATGTCCTGTGTGATGGTGGGTGCATTAGTTCTTAAGTCACTGAGTCTTGCATTAGTTCTTAAGTCACTGTCCGAAGTCCCCTGACGTTCTGGTAGAAGATGTAACGTGGCATGGTTATAAGTTTTTTGGTATATTGGTTATAATTTTAGATCTATCGTTGATATATTTAATAATTAAATTATTTTCTCCCTTGCTTTTTCGATCCTCCAGCTCCTTCCACAAGTTTTGTACTTCTTGCCGTTGAAGCATTGTTAAGTCGTTCTTAGTCTTGATAGTTACACTTCCATACGGTATTCCTTTTTTCTGTAGAATAGTTCTGGCTTGATGTTTATCGGACAGTTCGATCTTGATGGGGCGTGTTTTATTAGTATCCTTTTTGCCCAATCGATACACTTTAATTAGTGAGGTATCTACGTTATCAACATTGTTAAGAATATTCTTGACTTTATTCAGATCTTCACTCATTGTTGCAGTTTGAGAATTGCCCGAGCTTTCAGGAACATTGAACATATTACATTTTTAGATCGCAATTTTCTCTCGTCCATTTCCGCCAAAGTTTCGCAAATTCCTGTTAGTTGTTCCGTTTCGATGTTGGTAGTTGACAAATGTTTTGAATGATTAGGTGATATGTTCCTATAGGCATTTAATTCACCTTCAAGAAAACCCACTTTTGTGGAAACCAAACTAATATTGCCTAGTAGCACTGAGAGTTGAGGCGTTAATTTTCCCATTTGTTCTTTAGTAAATTTATTAGTGGGATCCATGATGGTCGTATTTAAATCACGTATAATATTGTTTGCTAATGTGATGAATGCATATGTATCGCAGGAGTCCATTATAAAGTAGCTGGCGAGATGGGTTTAGCTGCCCTGAATTGTGTCGGCGGGAAGGTGTGAGTACTTGCGCTGAGCGGCTAGAACGAACACACACACAGTCACTCTAGAGTAGTAATTCGCGCTCGGTGGAATTAGGTACCTAATAGCGGTAATGGCGGATTATTTTAAATAAACTTAGGTTTTGAGTTAACACAACACGTATGTGGAGTAATGCACTACTTTCACTGCACTCTTACTAAAGTAGCACTAGAGTAACGTATTACTTTTGATCAGGATCTATTTAAATTAGTTATTTTTTTAATATTTTAGCAGGAGCTGATTCAAACACGTAAGTAATGTGTATATTCGTATTGTTGTATTGTATTATGCGAGCGATATAATTAAAAATGGAGTAGGCTAGACAAGAACTCCGGCAAATTAATTTGCTAACAAGCCGGAGACGCCCCGAGATTCCCCACAAAGCGTGGAAAGTGGAAAGACGAGGGAAATAGTGCCGGTTATCTTATTTCTGGTCGCGAACTGGTAACTGAACTGAGAACTGACAGGATTCTCAAGAAGCTTTCACAGATCGTAAATCTCGTCTTTCTAAACTTGCTTTCGCAGTCTTTGGTCAAAGTTTTGAACGTGTTCATTCGTTTCCCCAATGCACTAACACTAGCACTACTGATAACTCTTTAGCCGCACACTTTAACACAGAATAAGAGTGCCAACTGCTCCCAATCGTCTGGAACCAGTGGGACTATGACAGGGTATGTGGTGAGGCTAAATGTTGCCAGAAGGGAAAGTAGATGAGACACAGTACCCGACTCTTCAGATCTGGTCGCCAAAACCCGCTTCAAGCGACATTTCAATTCTGAGTGATAATCCTCAGGGCGATACTGAGAGTATCGCCAATTTTTTAAAAATTATCCCCACACAGGAGGTCTCGAGGAAAAATCCCTCAGGGATTATGCCAATTTTGGGGATGTTGTGTGAAGGGGAAAGGATGGAGAGGAAGTTCTGGGGAGGAAAAAGGAATGAGGGGTAGGTAGGAATCTGGGTAACAATGTGTTCAGAAGAGACCGACGTATGAATCCATTCCACCCATTGCGGTGCAAGGTGATGCGCGATGGGTCGAGAGAGTCCAGCTGGAGAGGTCAAAAAAATCTTCCTCAACCATGTAGAAGATAGGCAAACGCGTGCTCCGCCAAGTCATAGACAAAATTCCACCCCATGAACCCGGGCACCTCTGCTTATTCACCAAACGTAGCGAACTGGGGTGATCTATGGCAGGGGTGTTGGTTATCCAATAAATGGTATCATACCCGCATCCCACTTCCCAAATTGAAAATAAAAATATAGACGACGAATAGATACCCATTTTAGTGACTTGCAAATCAAATGAATTAGATTCCCATTTATTTATAACATGTTCTAAGGTTCGAGCTCATCAAAATGAATATAGGAGAAAGAAAAAAACCCAATAGTGAATCATTTATTTATCGGGGAATTATTCTGACTCTGTGAGGAGCCCAGACAGTTCTATTCCTGGGCAGTTATTTGCTGGCATGGGTTTGTTATGTCTAACAAATAATAATAATAATAATATTTGGACGATTTATATAGCGCCGTTTTTGTGAAAAATCACCTCAAGGGCGCTGTACAAACTTACCATACATGCCTAAAATCTATAAAGACTACAAGCTAGACAAACAATTTAAAACAACTTATGGCTAAAAATTGCATACACCGGTTTATTGATCACCGATACGAAAATATATGTACAATATTTTGACCAATGAACGCGATGCTGCCAAAAAATGAATTAATACAGGACCATACTAACCTGGGAGGTCGCTTGAAATTAACACTGTTTATTGTCTATTTAAAGAAATTTAGATAGAGTTCGCACGCAGAGGACATAATTGTGAACACATGTTGTTCAATCCTGAAAATATTTTAATATTAATATGTAATATATTCTTTAATGAGTGTATTTTGGAAAGTAAAAGCAACAGTTAATGGTGGGCGGTGCAGTAGTACAAGGATTTGATCGTCCTAGAGACAGATTGATGTGTAAGGATTCGAGTAATTTTAATTCAGTAAGAAAAGTGTGATTAAGACATATCATAGGCAATGCAAGTATGATACTCTCAGATAGGTATATTTAAATTAAGTTAAGGGTATGAGAGCCCGAAAAGGTAGGTTTTTAGTTTGGACCTAAACTCTGTTGGGCTTTTTATGCATCTTAATTCCGGAGGGAGTCTATTCCAAGCCTTAGGCCCAGATACTCCGAAAGCACGATCTCCGAACTTAGTATTTGGCTTTCGTTTGGGTCCTATTAGTCTGCCTATAGCAGATGAAGTTGCCGATCTAAGGGTTAATTGCCTCGGACCAGTATTTTCCAGGACGCATAATTCAGAGATGTAAGGTGGGGCCATTTCGTTGATTGATGTAAACACCATCCAGCACAATTTGTACTGGATTCTTTCAGGGCACTTGAGCCAGTGAAGGTTTCGAAGGTGTTCTGAAATGTGTGAATATTTAGAGACCCCGGTTATGAGCCTTGCCGCTGCATTAAACACGGATTGAAGTTTGTCAGTTTGGTATTTTGGAAGACTAGCGTAAATGCCGTTACTGTAATCAAGCCGTGAGACTACGTAAGAGTTGATTAATAGTTTTGTCGCCTCTGTAGGAAGGTTTCTTCGCACCGGTAAAACCGGTGCTTACTGTCCTATTTATTTGACTTTTAAGCAAAAAGTCTGAATCTAAATTAAGGCCAAGAAGTTTGACTGTTGTCTTTGGAATAATATCGTTGCCGGAAATGGAAATAGGTGAATTGTCTATGAAATGTTGACGTTTGTTTGTGGCCGCCCAGAGAAACTCAGTCTTAGATGGGTTCAGCTTCAGGTTGTTTGAAGACATCCAACGAGTTATTGCTTCTAGGCATTCAGCTATGCGGATTTTGAGGCTATTGATTTCGTTTGGAGAGCAGTAAAAATAAACTTGCTGATCGTCAGCGTAGCAGTGGGACAAGAGACCAAATGACTCGATTATTTTGGCGACATCATTTGTAAAAAGGATGAAAAGAAGTGGACCTAAAACGGATCCTTGGGGTACCCCTGAAGAAAGTTTTGCGAAGTTAGAGAGTTTATTTCCAACCTTAACGGCTTGTAAGCGATTGGATAGGTATGATACCAGCCAATTTTTTATATCGGAACTCAAACCAAAGGTTTCCTCTAATCTCTTAATGAGGAAGTCATGATCAATCGTGTCAAACGCCGCACTCATGTCCAGGAGTGAGATAAGTGCTAACTTACCTGACTCTATGGCTAAAGTTATAACTGACAGCATACGAAGTATTCCGGTTTCTGTTGAGTGAAACCTTCTATATGCGGATTGACGATTAGTGAATAATTTATTTGAATTCAAGTGACTGGTTATTTGTGCAGCAGCAATTTTATCCAGGATTTTTGATAGGAAAGGTAAATTTGAAACAGATCTGTAATTACCTAAGTTATCGGAGTCTAGTTGTGGCTTTTTTAGTATCGGCGTAACTACAGCTGATTTTAGTGGTTCAGGGAAGTCACCTGTGCTCAGAGATTTATTAAAAAGATGAACTAGGAATGGAGCTAAGACAATGACACATTTTTTTAATAACCATGTTGGTATAGGGTCAAGACTGCATTGCTTATTTGGCGAACTTGAAATTATATTTCTTACTTCTTCCAGCGTTGTGAGTTTGAAGGATGACAAATTTCCTTTAGAATTTATAGTAAATATTGGCGGAGGGGCGTTAGATGTGACGGCACGAAGGGCTTCTATTTTTTCACGAAAAAACGTTAAGAAGGCTTCCGGGGTAATATCTATTTTAGTTGGAACAGTGACGTCGGAAATAACGGTCTTTATTGAGTTCCAGAGACGCCGATGATTGGTTGGCTCAGAGTCAATTTTTTCATTCCAGTATTCAGATCTTTTGGAATTTATTTTGCTCATATACTGTTTTTGAGCAAGGATCCACTCATCCCTTGAAGTTACCGCAGAATTTTTTCTATATGACCTCTCTAATTTCCGCATAAGTCTTTTCTGGTTTCGGCATTCATCATCAAACCAGCCGTCAGATTTTCGAACTTACGTGTTTTTGACGTTGTCGGAGCATATTTATTTAACAGACATATAAGAGTTGTATTATACGTCTCGACAAGTTCTGTTGGCGTCTTTGTTTCCCAAAAATTAGGTGTACATAATAGAGAGGTCTGAAGCTTTTCCAGAAAATCACTAAAACTAAATTTACGCCATTCCCTTGATATAATTGTTCTATATGGTACTTTTGGCGGGTTAAAATCAATATCAGTGCAAACAAGCCGATGGTCCGATAGTCCTATATCACGAATATCTGCTAAGAGCGGCGATCAGCTCTGTTTTGAAATGAGTATATCCAATGTACCACCAGCATTATGAGTTGGGCCGTCGACCCACTGGTGGCATTCAAAGCTGGCTAATAAATCTAAGAATTTAACGGTGTTTGGTGATGTCATGCGCTCGAGACGAATATTAATGTCACCTGTAATAATCAGTGTATCAGATAGTCCAACTGAGAGTTCCAAAAAACGCAACAACTCATTATAAAATTCAACAGAGATTGGTTTCGATCCGGGCCTATACAGAGTACACAGCATAAACGACGTTCCTGTAGAAGAGACCCAGCATGCAATATACTCAAACGTGCTAAATGTACCAAGGGTTATTTTGGTTAGCCGCAATCCTTGTCGGGCTATTATCGCTACACCCCCGTGGTTCACATGAGAGATGTTATTTGATGGTTCCTCGGCACTAGGTCGGGCTTCCTCGAGAACCACATATCCCAAAGCTTGGAGTCTGTGAATTGAGTACGAGTCACTGTTCTCATGCCAAGTTTCTGTAATGGTAAGGATGTGGAGTTTTTCATCTCTGAAAACATCGTCCACCGCCTCTAGTTTGTTATTAAGGGAAAGCGCATTCCAAAATTCATAAAAGTTGCCAAATTTATACGAGCACTTTTACGGATTAAGCCGACAAAATAGAGAATGAGCAGTTTCCTGACCTTTATATAAGAAAGGTGTCGGGAAACAGATTTCCCCACCACTTTCCGGCGGCTTCAAAATCGGACCGCCAATTCAGTATAAATACAGCGTGTTTTTCAGTAATAAATCAGTTCGAAAAGAAAAAGAAAAGAGCTCTCGGAGAAAAGGGGACCGCGCAAACAGAGAGTTTTAGGACGATTTTGACGAGAGGCTCCGCGAGATTACGGACTGTCGGAGAGATCGGGTTGTGTCATAAGAGACGGCACAGACACTGGAAACAGTAGTTTATGTGCGGAGGTGACCACGGGGATTAACCTGATTTTCTGGTGGCTTGGTGATCTTTTGGTGACCCTGGCCCCGAGATAATCGGGCCAAATCAAAAAGGAAGTGCTGTATGGTGGCTGGCTGAGGCTTTCCAGTACTCTAGGCTGCTCGAGGCCGGCAGTCGCCCCCCATTCAGTTCGGCTAACGGAGCCTCAAAAACTGCCTTTGTTAAGGCAAAAATTGTCTTTCTCATAAACAACTGCCTTTCTCAAGGCAAAAATTTTAAGCTCTACAAGACCGAGTAAATTCGCCTACGTCATGGCCGCACCATCCGACGTGTCGAGGAAGTCCAAGGGCTCCCTCGAGTTCGTGGACTTCCCCGTTCCATTCGGGGCCATCACGTCTAGGGTCCACGTCAAGACCGGAACCGTAGAGTACATTTTCGCGGCTCCAATCAAGGCTCCCACCCCTCCCCCTCCTATCACTACCGCACCCCTTCCCACCCCTGGGACCAGCTACACTCCCATGGAGGCTGAATGGCAGAGAGCGCCAACATCAAAGCGCTGCCACTCCCCTACCCAACCTACTTCGACCCCATTCATGTCCCAGAACAGGTATGATGCCCTCCCTGAGGTCGGAAATGGAGACGTCTCCGCATATTCTGCTCCTCCTCCCACGAGACGACCGACGAACACGAACGTGACCGACAACCACCGACAGGTCACAGCCACCCATGCACCAGGCAGAAAGAGCACACGAGTGCCGCCTGTAATCATGACCATCGGCAGCATGACACATGGCCAGATCACGGACGAGATTAAAAAGCATATAGGAAATGCCACCTTCAATTTCCGCTACAACAAGGGCGGCACCATCAGCGTCCTCGTGAGCTCTGTCGAAGCTCACACCCAGCTTACGATCGCCCTACGTCAGCAAGAGATCAGCAATGATCTGAGGGACCAGGGCTTTCCAGCAAAAGCCATCATAGAGATGACGACCCCGGGTCAGAATAACCGCTCTACCTGGCCCACTTCGGCCGAGAGACCAACATGGGGCAGCTGCGAGAGGCTGTACGCTTTATCTGCTTCTGCAGAATATCCATGCGTAAATACAGAAGCGGACATCTGCAGCACGGCACACAGTACCACAGATGCCAAAAGTTTGGCCATGGGTCGAGAAATTGCGCCCACCCTGCCCGCTGTGTGAAGTGTGAAGGGACACACGCAACCGGCAATTGCGCCAAAGTCACCCGAGAGCTACCGGCCGCCTGCTGCAACTGCGGAGGCCCTCATCCCGCTAACTACAGTGGATGCCCGAAGAAGGTAGAATATGTGGCAGCCCTACAGCAAAGAGCTAGGGAGAACACCTCACAGAGGGCCGCAGAGCCGCGCCAGAGGGCCACAGAAACACGCCAGCCCCAAACATCGGGCTTCGCAAGCGGCCGGATGAGCTAATCTCAGGCAGCGGGTGGCCAATCCAGGGCTGCGACAACCCAAAAAGAGCCCCGCAGGGCTGCCCAAAACGACGAGCGTCGTGGGCCAGGGCCCAACACACAAAGGTCCCAACCTAACATCGCCTCTGATGACGAGGACATCATGTCTCTCCTACGCGGACTCATCAAAATCCGTGGAAGGCTGGCAGCCTGCACAAGCAGGGATGAGAAAATGTGCGTTCTCATGGAATTTTTGATATAAACACCATCGATGGCTAGCTCGGCCCCAGAGGTTAAGCTCCTTATGTGGAATGCTTGTACCATTCGACAAAAAGTCGACAAATTACTTGACTTGGTCAATAGACAACAAATTGACATTATTCTTCTCAGCGAGACGCAGCTTACTGATCAAACCAGATTGACAGTGCCAGGATTTGACATACATAGGAATGATAGACCACCCGCAGGGGATAGAAGATCACAAACCTCGGGTGGCACGGCGATTCTAACCCGTCAGGGCCTTCTGACAACGAGACTCCCTACGCCTGTACTTCAAAATATGGAAGCAACTGTCATCAGGATGGAGATAAAAAACGAAATGCACACCATCATCGCTGCATATTGCCCGTTAAACGCAAATAATATCGTGAGAGGCGATCTTGACAAGCTGTTCGCGCTCGGTACAAAAGTACTCATAGCTGGAGACCTAAATTCCAAACACAGGTATTGGAATAACTACAGAGCCAATAAAAACGGAAATATCCTGTTTAAAAACCTGGAAAGCCACGACTATCAAGTACTTGCACGGGCAAGCCAACATTTTACAGACAGTGAATGAAATATCCAAGCACTCTTGATATTGCGTTGGTAAAAAACATAACAACGACATCTCCCCTGATGACACTGGACGAACTTCCATCCTACCATCTGCCGGTTAGCTTCACAATAGGCGGCAAAATCACGAGAATAACGAGGACTCAACTTGATTTTTAAAAAGCCGACTGGAAAAGATTCAAAGAGGAGATCAATGCTCAAATATATCTTACATCCGAGACTCTAACCACGACAGCCGAAATCGACGAAGCCGTTGAATCGCTGACTGATATTATACAAAGAGCACGAGACGATTGTATCCCCAAGACAAAAATCCAGCCCTTTACTGTGAAGCTAACACCGCACATAAAATTCCTGATGACAGAAAAAAATAGACCTCGCCGAATCCATCACAATACCCATGAGAGGTGCTTCAAGACGGCAGTAAACTCTCTGGGAAGGGAAATAAAAGACGAAATAGCGACCCTGAAAAATACTCTGTGGTCAGAGAAAGTAACATCCCTAAGTACGCAGGATAACTCGATATGGAAAATGTCAAAGGCCCTGAGCTCTCAGGATAACAGCATCCCGCCTCTCAAGTGGCCCAACTCGACAACCCTGGCACTCTCGGACGAAGAAAAGGCAAACGCCCTGGCTGACGGATTCAAGAAAGCATATCAAACCACCGATGGGATGAAGGACCCGGTTGTAAATGAAACGGTGAACAGAGCACTTGAAGAACTTGAACTCCCTCAATCAAACGGATACGGAGGATGTACATCTTTGCACTTCGAAGGAAGTGGCCAGCATTATAAAGCGCCTCAAACAGAAAAAGGCCCCAGGCGAAGACCAAATTACCAATGCCCTGCTAAAACACCTACCGCAGAGAGCGATTATTTTCATAACGAAAATATTCAACGCCTGCCTATTGCTGGGCCACTTCCCGTCATCCTGGAAAAATGCGTGCGTTCTACCGTTTCACAAAGCAAAAAAAGACCGCTCGAATCCGTCATGTTACCTCCCTATCAGCCTGCTGCCCACAATGAGCAAAGTTTTGGAACAAATCATCCTCAATCGATACCTCCCATATCATAACGAAAACAAGACCCTGCCGAACGAGCAATTCGGTTTCAGATGTAACCACTCGACGGTCCACCAACTGACACATAAGACATCTCAAGAGCTTTCAACACCAAGTGATACGTTGCCATGGCACTACTTGATCTCGAAAAAGCTTTCGACACAGTATGGATGGACGGGCTCATATACAAACTGTATATCACCAACACGCCCTTATACATTATAAAAATAATACCTCAATACCTGAAAAACCGAACGTTCACCGTTAAGGTGGGAGATGCGAAATCATCAACCAGGGGTGTGCCAAAGTTTACTCGGTCCGCACCTTTTCAAATTATAAACCTACGACATCCCTCCACTCGTGAAATGCGAAAAGGCAACCTACGCCGATGACTTGAGCCTGTATGCCACATCTGCCAAGGCCACAATTGCCATTAAAAACCTACAAAAAGGCCTCGACGAAACATCAGCCTATTATAAAAAATGGCGCCTGAAGCTGAATGAGGCCAAAACAGAAGCCATCATGTTCACTCGACGAATTAAAAACAGAATACCACCAAAGAAAATAATCATGAGTGGAGTTGCACTCGAGTGGAAACCGGAAGTAAAGTAACTTGGCCTAACCCTGGACACCCGACTAAACTGGAAATCACACCTGCAGAATGCAAAAACCAAAATGCTATAAGCAGCAGGCTCAGTAGGGCCGATCTTCAACAGAAAAAGCCCTCTCGCTGAGAAGAAAAAACTACTACTATATCTGACTCAGATTCGCCCAGCCCTGACATACGCACTCCCCGTGTGGAGCAATATAGCAAATATCACGAAACAATGGGTTAAAATTCCTTATATTGGCGAAATATCAACAAAAATATCCAGATTAACTAATAATGATAAATGCAAAACAGCTTTTTCTAATGTGAATTCTCTAGGGAGAATTTTAATCTACTACACTATATAAAGAGGTAAGATTTGTTTGTTTGTTTGTTTGTTTGCATCGAATAGTCTTCGAAACTACTGAACCGATTTGAAATTCTTTCGCTGTTAGGAAGCTACACTATCCCCGGGTGACATAGGCTATATTATATTTTCAAAAAAATTAGGGATCCTTACTAAAACTCCAATAATGCAACCCAAGGTGTAAAAAAATTACCTAAAATATTCTTTACATCGCGTGCGCTGCGAAAACTATTGATGATAGAATAAAATAATGTACTACGACTTTGTAGAACACATCATTATTTACAAAAAAGTTCGGGACAGCATATGTCTAACTATTATGGTTATGCCACAATAAGTATTCTTTTATTTTAAAAATTTAATTAATATGTCGCCGCTTGAAAAGGCTCTTTATTTGTATCTTGGTGTAAATCCTTATCAAAATAAATTACTTCATACTCAAGGCAGCTTCAATACCTTTATTCAACTTTTTAAATTTTTCAAATCGGATATTTAATTAGAAAGATATCACGAGTTTAATAATGTTAGTATTAGAAAAAAGCTTCGGCTACGGGCCGGGCGGGAGAGGAGTCAAGAAATGAAGTGCCAGGGGGGTTGGCGGGACGAGGGAGCGGGAGAGCGGTGGCGGGGAAGGTGGAAGTGGAACGCTGGAGGGGAACGCACGGGAAAGGACATGCAAGGAGTAACATTTTATTTATTTGAATATGGCGTTGCAACGCATGCCGGGAAACAGCTATATATTATAAAATAAAATCCAAAAAAACTCGAGGACCTCAAAAACTCAGAAACGAGTCCCGGTACGATCAAGGGAGTTATAAGGTGTGGTAGATCTCTGTCCCCTCTCGGGAAAAAAAGGTACCCGTTTTTAACTAAAGGGCATGCTTTTGAAGATATAAGGGCTGGAAGTTTCGCCCTCTTGAAATTTCGGAAAGTTCAAGAAGGTTCTATAGAACTCTAGAAAGTTCTGGAAGGGGTGGCGGAGTATGTTGTGGAATGTTCGGGAATAGGGAATCGGGATCATCATTGTGAAACATTCCATAGCACTCTCAAATGTTTTCTTGAGCGAAGCCGGGTAGCCCAGCTAGTCAATAATAAAGATAAGAGAGAAAAACTTGAAAACTCAGGCGTTTACCAAGTGAACTGCGCTGACTGCCCATCGTATTACGTTGGTTAAACAGGGAGATCATTCAAAACCCGAATTAAAGAACACTTTACAAACTGGGTGAATGAATGACAAAGGAGAATTGTCGAATGTAGCATCACATTTATTAGAAAATAAACACTCTTTTGATAAAGACAGAGATGTTAAAGTTCTTCATACTTGCAATAAAGGTCATAAACTAGATAGACTAGAATCTTTGAAAATTACTCGCTTAACTAAAAAAATAGACCCTAACTTTGTAATGAATCAACAATTAGAATCATTTGCTAAGTCTCCGCTTTTGTATCCATTGTAATTTTCATAATAATTTCGAAATTTAAAATATGTATTTAGTTTAAACCATTCCTAATCTAATGTAAAGATGCATCCCTTCAAAAAGTAACTTTGTAATAAACAAGCTTTTAGAACCATTTACTGAAACACCAGGTTTTTATCCGGCATAATTTTCATAATAATTTTGAAATTAAAATATGTATTTAGGTTTGACCATTCCCACTACAATGTAAACATGCATCCCTTCAAAAAGCAATTAAAAAATCCCATTGATCATAGATATGTATAATAACGATTTGACAATAAAATTAGTCCATTAACAATTCAAATTACTTGTAAGGTTTTTCCCTAATCAATAGATATTGAAGTGAGCTACAAACCAAAAGAAATAAGCCCACTGGAATTACCAAAATACTTAGAAATTCGACAGTCTAAAACGACTTAGTAACAAAAATAATTCATTAAAATCCTTGTAGACTACCCCTCTCCCCCTCCCCCATATGTTATATATATATAAACCGTAGGCTAAGAATTATTTGTACCAGTCTGAAGATGGCTCTGACGAGCTGAAACCGGTTACGGTCAAATAAAATTAAGTGGAATAAAGTTTTTTATTTGTTTTATTATAATCTATTATAATGGACTTCCACCACGAATCATCAGTTTCAAAAATAGAAGTATTAAAATCATTTATAATACCCCGAGGTACACCAATCTACAAAAACTGCACGATAGGAAAGAAATCCCGACTCTTCAAGAATATGCATTCCAACTGACTACGCAATTCTATAGAACTCTGAACAAGAATAATCCACTTATCAAAGGGCTGGGCAATTACAAGTCACCAGATGATCTTCCTTTCCGCTACAAACATAGGATGCCAAAACACCTCATATTAAAAATTCCTGAGAACGAAGACAGCGATGACGAAACGACAGATGACAACTGACAGACGCCATTGCCATTTTTACGCAAATACTTACCGACATACCTGACCTATACCAACATACCCGACCTTCCACAACATTCCACATTCCCGCTCGGACAAGCTTGGCACGGTATTCTGAGCTGACCAAAATTACGCGCATACCATCTGCACATCCAGTGGCGTAGAGTGGGCGAGTTTACTCGGATTTTTTGTGCTCGATGGGCGTTGGTGTAAAAACCAACGCAGATCGAGCCGAAATTAATGATGTTTTTCTTCCCTCTTTCCTCCACTAGACATAGGCACCAGAACCAGCTCCAAGGACGAGACGCAGACCTGAAGAAATAAAATACTTACATTCAGTAAAAATAAATGTAAAATTTTGAGAAAAAGTTCAGAACTTTGTAATGTGTTAAAATCTTCAAGCAAATCCTGGGCAACGCAAACCATATCGGAACGAGTAAACAAACTCCTCATTCCGCTCCTTCCCGGTTCGCGCTAGGGACAGAATCACGCGGCCGTTAGATGCATCACAATACGGAGCAGCGCATTGAAACAACAGGAAACTCCCCGCACCTCTCCATACTTCGGTCAGAACTAGGGAGCGAATAAACAAACCCTTCACCCCGCATCTTACTTTGGTTCGCCACAGGGAGCGATCACGCGGCCGTTAGATGCATCACCAATATAGATCACGCGACCGTTAGGTGGACAGTAAAGCAACGGACAGGAAACTCTCCACGCCTTCCTCCATACCTCATGGCCGAACTAGGAAGCGAGTAAACAGACCCCAACGCCCCGCTCCCTTCCCCAGGTATGTCGCAAGGGGCAGTCGTCACGTAGGCATAATTGCGGGTATATAAGCTACCCGAGCGTCCGCTTCAAGCAGTTGCGCCCAGAATTCCAGATAAGAAGGACACGTCAGTACGTACCGCACCTCCGCGTGCCCGGGGCACGGAGCCCCGGGCTGCCGCCTAATTTCGTTACGAAGAGTTGCGCCCAGAATTCCAGATAAGGAAAAAATATTTAAAAAAAAAAGAAAAAAAAAGTAATTTTACAAATAAGATGAGGTAAATATAAAAGTTCAAATGAACTATACAATTAACATAAACAACTCAATGCATAGAAAAATTACAATAGGAAACAAAAAGACAAAGAAAAAAAAATGAAAGTATACTAAAGGCAAAGAGAGGATCATAATCCAAATTGCTCACCCTGACCTGAATATCTATTGTGGCTATCTGTGCAGGACAGTTTCTGTCACCCGTAGGGTGATCATCCTTTTTTTAAACCGGCTGTTTACAGCACAAACAACTGCCTCTGCTTTTTTGGGGCAATCCTCTAGACTCTAGATGTCTAGATCATGACCATTATTGGCACAATGACGACACGTAATTGAATCCTGGATGCACATCTTACTTGACCATAAAGACGACACTTAAAACATCTTGTAGCCCCTACAACGCGACAGGCGTTCCACCCAAGAAAGCGTTGACCACTATCAACTAAATTTTGATAAACTCCGGTTGAACGGTGACAACCATATTCATTGGCCACGCTTACCAAAGAGTGAAACGCGCCGCATCATTCTTAGATGATCCCCCTTTGTTGTTACTGATTTTCCCTTAATGTTATTAATAAAGATTGCTTTAAAAAGCTCAGGGTCAGCCGATGAATCACAACATGGTACGTCATTCAATACAATTTTTTGTAGTCTGCCAAGGGGTTGCACAATCTTAATGCCTGAAGCAACCAGTTTGTCAGTATTATTTTTAATGTTATCCAGACCAGAAGAATCAGAAACACGTTATGATCTGCAGGAGAGTACCGGCACCTTTAACTTTTCTAGTGCGAACAACCTGAGAAAGCCGTCCGTTGCAGGGTTCAAAACATAAGTAAAGATCTTTCTTGTTTTTTCGGAAGTCTTACCTTCCGGAGTGCTAGGATAAAGAAGTACAGTCGGTTGTAATGGAACAATCGGCCTCTCTACGCCACCATAGACCAATTTAACAGTTCGGTCCCCTGCAACTATTCCAGCATACCATCACTTCAGAGCCAATAACACCTAAATTAGAAGTCTGATTGGCCATCATTTTGTCCACCTTTTTAGAAATATCTGTTTGAAAAATCATAATTTCCTCAATTGTAGCACTACGAGACGCAACGCTGTTTAAATCATGAACAAGTGAAGTAAAATCTGACATCAGGGAATCAATAAATCTTCGTTATTTCAGACTTTTCCGATTTATTTATATTATTAGTTCCATCATTAACAATTTTCACTTCCTCATAAATCTTTCGAGAGACGAATCAATCCGCGTTTGCTCCGCAGTGCTTTTGAGCAAGGTTTATATTACGAACCATCCTATTAAGGAACGGTAAACATGGCTAATAGTCGCTTGCTATAGAAACTGAGAAGGTTGGAACTGAGCTGCATTATTTTTGAAAACCATGATAAAAACGTTTTCTATTTCCGTTTCAAATATTGCAGGAAGGCAACTTTTTCCTCGGAGGTTTCATTCAAATTCTCCAAAGTAATTGGTTTAAGCACAGCATTCTCAGTACGTTTTCATTTTACGGTTTTCCGCATGAAAAGTTTTTAGTTGACAGTTTAATCTGGTCTATGATCAGCAGCTACCTGCAGTGGAGGGCACGTCGCCCGGGGCAACTCATTATTTCCCATGTGGGAGGAGGGAGGGGGGAGGGAGGAGGCGAGCTACCAGGTTCCTACCATTCCAAATTACACACGGGTCGCATGTTATACCAAATCAAAAGGAATATCAACAAATATTCATCATAATTATTTATTTACAATATTATGTAGGTACGTAGGCGAAATGACACATAAAATATTCGTCCCTTTGTGTACCCGTTTAACAAAGTGAATTTACTTTGAAAATGATTTGAGAGAAGGATTTATGAGAGGGCCCTTACAACAAATTTAGATCCTTTGCTTTCCACCTTTTCGTAAAGTCGACTTCACCAAAAACCGATAGGGACTTTTGAAAAGCTTCCGAATAAGTTTATTTGTTTATTAGTCTATAATTCAGTTTGGTTCTCGATTTAACTGCAATTTAATACTTTTCATCTGCTTTTATTGAAATTATTGTCTTCGCACAACCTCTTAGCAAAAATACATTAAGAGTAAGTGAGATTAAGGGATTAACTTTTAATACTTAATAGCTGAAGACAATTTTAGCGACTCTTAATCCAAATTTTGAAACTGAAAAATAGGAAGAAAAAAAGGTCGCATCTATAAATTGAACCCAGGAGCTTAGTCTTGCCGTGGCTCTCCTTTACTACTGAGCTAATTCGACCCTATCTCATTTGATCACCTTTAACTCTATTATACTTTTACTAAGAACTACCTTCTTCACGAATGATTGAGAGCCGCTAATATGATCTTAAGTGATTAACATTATAATTTGAGGTTTTACTCATTAAAATAAATTAAAATCATTGAGTCAACGAATGGTTACTTTTATTCAAAATTTCTTATAAATGTATTTTGCTGGTCAGTTGATCTATGGTATATATCTGGTGTGACACCACCATTCTGAATTGAAACGTTGCTTGAAATGGCTTATGCCATATTTGGTGACCAGATCTGAATAGCCAGAAACTTCTCCACTTTCCTCAGCCTCATAAATTTGGGATGCCATATCATGACTGGTTCCAGGTGGTTGGGTCGGTTGGGAGCAGTTGGGACTTTTATGCGGTATTCGAATTAAAACCAAAACATAATATTTAATTTCATTTGTTATTGCTAAATTCCATTTACATTAATTTTTTTTAAATAAATGAAACTTTTTCAAATAAGAGTCCATTATTGTTTTGTGTTTTCCTATAATTGTATACGTTATTATCATTTTATTATTTAAGCTTGGATTTCCTCAACAAATTGCCTTGTCACTTTATGATGTGGAAAAGCTAATATGAGTATTCTTTATAACATGTGAACCCCTAATATTTATTTGTATATTTATTATATATATATCTTTAATACATAAAACAAAGTCGGGCTAGTTACACCATTTATAACTCAAGAACGGCTAGACCGATTTTGATGATCTTTGATTTGTTGGATTTGTCTCCGCCCGAATAGCAGTATAGTTTTTAAAACATTGAAAAAATTCACGAAATAAATTATGAAGAAAATTCTTTTCCTCATACATTTTGTATGGAACGAATTCTAATCTTTTGAAAGAGCTCCAGCAATATTGTGATAAGTATAATATTGAGTAGTGAGTAAATTGCAAAAATTCAAAAACGTCAAATGTCAATGCGTGACAGTTTTGCTTTTGTTCTTAAACATATATGGCTGCCCCTCTTTCTTACACACTAAATGTCAATAGTCAAAAATGAGAGACACGTTGAACGTATGTCTGCACCCCTCCAAAGGATAAATACAATAATTAAATTTTTTTTTTCGTAAGAAGCAATTACTTTGTGGTTAGACATTATATTATAAAAATAAATAAAACAAACACGTTGTATTTAACCACGAATTTATTATGTTATATATCGACCGGCTTCGCTTAGATAAAGCTTCTTCAGGATATACGTAATAATAACTAAATGCTAAGCCAGAGCTATGGCTTTTATATAAGTTGAGTGACAGAGGGAGAAAGAAAATGACCAAAGAACATAATAAGATAGAGACAAAATATTTGACAGAGGTAAAGAGGATAATCAATTATTAGTGGGAGGGAGACAACAAAACAATAATCAATTAGTGGGAGGGAGACAACAACAATACGCATCTAATCAAAAAATAAAAAACCAACAGTTAACGGTAATAAATGAGATATTAAACAAATTTTGACGAATTTTACATTATAACATAAAGGACAATATTTAGATATATGATAATATTATAATGAAGGATCTCAGACTAACACTTAAACACATATATAATATCATGAGATAGGATGGATTGCAGGAAATAAGTTAAAAATTGGGCTATAGGGTGAATTTTTTTGATTTGATAAATTGATTTGAATATTAACTAAGAATTCTATTGATTCTAAAACTAGACAACTTTGAAGCTTTAGAAATTAGGAAATCATTAAATACAAATATGGCAGAATTCTTACTTAATAATCAATACAAATATGGCAGAATTCTTACTTAATAACCAAATCAATTTATCAAATCAAAAAAATTCACCCTAAAGCTTTATTTGATGTAATGTAAATATGATTTTTAAAATTTCAGGTTTTGATCAAGGTTTAAACCAAAATCAATTACCTCGGTTACAGCTGTTAGCACTACATCATTAATGGAGTACTCATAAACTATTGGATTTTTTATTCTATGAAATCTCATAATAAGACATTTACCTAAATTTAGTTGTAGATAGTTCTCTTGGCACCAAACAAAAAGTTTAAACAAGTTATTAGACAATGTTTGACAGTCATTAATATTTCTTATAGCTTTATATATTTTCATATCGTCCGCAAACATTAAAACTTGGACATCGTTGAAAATAGTAAGAACATCATTCACAAATATAAAAAATAAAATTGGTCCCAAATGTGACCCTTGTGGAACGCCGCTGTTAGCGATAAATTTATATGAAGCAAAGCCATCAATTTTAACGGCTAAATGCCTATTACTTAAATAACTTTTAAAACACTCGTATAAATACCCTACTATACCTAATTTGTGAAGTTTTGTCGAATGCTTTGCTGAAATCGGTATGGACTATCATTTTGTAACTTCTTAGACATGGATTTTGGTAAATTAAAAGATTAGATAAGGTAGATTTTCCTGAAGTGAAACCATGTTTACCATAATGAAACTATCATTTACCATAATGAAAATTTGTTCAACATCACGATTTTTAGTTTTTAACACTTTTTAGGACATTTTTTTGTACACAAGATGATTGTTTTTTTAAGTGAAACTTTCTTTAGCGCCGTTAAACTCGATGAAACGGAAGCGAGGGACACGAATAATCGGTCTGCTCAGTGACATCTAGCGACTCCGAAGAAGAAAACACAAATGCTAATAAGTTGACCAAATGTGCAGGAAAAGGTGCACTGGAATTCGACCGAAAAAATATGTAAAAAATATTCCTTCACATTGATAAAAAAAGTTTTTCTCCCCACTTTCCTCTACCTTAGTTTTCTGAAGGTGAATGGCACTCTAGTCTAATACCTAAAATAACATTCAATAAGCATCATAACTCCTTATCCTGTTCAAATCGGCCTCAGTTTATTTAAATTTGTGAAAAGTATGTTAGCCAACCTAAAGACAAGTTTGTTTACAGGGAGGAAGACCTCGTTATGTTTTAGTGGAAGTCAACAGTCAACAGTCGACATCATTGCTGATTGAGTGAGGGCAAACTTAATTTTTTTATAAAATTATCGCATGAATGTCAACAATTTTCAGACTTTTATAATTAGGTCGAATGAATGCCGGGTGAAACGACCTCCACACAGCAATGAACAGCTGCCGTGTGGTCAGTACTATTGCCGATATTGTCAATTAATTTAACACCAAACATGTTGGCGCCACGAGACTTCAACAAGTTAGTTAACTATTTATTGGAGAACTTTATCGATAATAAAGTTTTGTTTCGGTTATAACGCTAAGATAATATTACATCGTTGGATCAAACTTTTGGGATTTACATTATTTTTATTTGCTACTTTTGTTAGTTTCATTGACTTTTTTTTATTAATCGAGAAAATAAAAAATGTAGTTTTTTACGAATAAACAATATTATTTACTTCTTGAACAATCACAATTTTTGTGATAAATTTTAACATTACATTGAAAAAAAACTTCAGTCAACTCGTTTCAGGACCGAAGTTCCAACATACCATATATATACAACATATGTAATTATATTCCAAATATAAGTTGTATATTGTTATGCAAGGCGGGATGCGATTGAAAACATACACATTATTGTTGAATTTCTGGTAATTTTTTTACTATGCACACTTTAAAACATATTTATATTTAATAATGATTGGTTAAAGTAAATCTATACACATTTATTATTACCAATCTTTAATTTTAAATATTTTTCCAAGTAGTATCTCCAATCTTTTTCGTTTTCAAACAAAACGCATGAGAAGGAAGAGGACGAACGTCTGTGACATTCAAATGAGAACTAGTTTATGCTATTTTTTCCTCTGCTGATAGTAAATGACATCAGTAAACTATGACAGTGTAAGTAAATGTTTCAGCTTCGCAAAATGTAGAGTTGCTCGGTAAGGAGGAGAAGAGGGAGGAGGGGGGAGGGTGAGGGCCCTTCACTTGAAGGGGAATATGTGACTAGGATAAAGAAATAAAGTACGAGAAAAGATGGTATGGGAGGTAGAGTTACTACAATCGGTTCGAATATAATGCGGTAAATTCACAACTCCGCACGAGCGTCCAGTGGCGCAGTAGTATAGCGCGTCGCAAATCTCAGCGGCCAGAAAAATCCAACGAACGGAGGTTAGAATTCTACGAAATCTAAAAAAAATAAACATTTTTATTTTTATAAAATAATATCCAATCTTCAAACGACTTTAAAATAAATAGGCAACAGAAAAGAAAGCGACATTCTAGTTTCACTTCAACCACGTGTGAATTACGCACTCTTTAAATAGAAATAAACACTTTGAAATAAATACTTTGAATACCGATGAAAATTCATTATTGAGACAATAATTATTTACTCGAATATTTTAAGTCGTAGTTCGTGTATGAATTTATATTTTAAAAAACTGCTAAAGAACAATATACCTACCTACCAACCTAAGTCACTCTAACTCTCACGTGTAAATATCATCATTTTTCTTATTTGCTTACTTAATTGTCCTTACTATGATATTATATGGTTTTAAATTATACACTTTTATAGTATTTATATTTGAAGACTTTGAAATTATCCTTTACATTCCAAACATTTTAAATATTTCTTATATTTCATAATGGGATGTTCTTTTCAATTATTTTATTGCATTGAACATAAAATTGTCCACAACAAAACGAGCAAGTGCCTAGCAAGGTGATCGAAGAATTATCAATAAACGGAATAAACATATTTTTTTAAATCTAAAAATATCACAATTAACAATCTACATTCTCACAAATTCAACAGAATTCTTCAGTTATAATAATTTACGCTAGGTAAATCCACAAAACGTTTTCATTTTTCAATATTTTTTTGTGTTTGTTAAAGCTGATCATATTTTGAAATAATGTACTGACAAATTTGGCATTTTTGTGAATTGATGGAACTACGGTATTGATTGGAAAGCGTTTTATATCGAGGAATGGTTAATTAAAACTACCGGGCTAGGTTCCTACAGAAATCTGGATAATTCAGACATTCGTATCCAAAAGTAAAAACCTATTACCTTCGCCTTCACTGCCCGCGACAATGTAGGTATGGGTATAAATAATTGCGTAAAAATATAAGCAAATTCTTATTTGTATGCTTTTGTAAAAGTCATTTCATGGAAATTCTCCATTCCTAAAGAGTCCCAAATTCTCAAGTTTTTCAAAATAAATACAAACTCAACATTGGTATTAATCTTTTTATAAATGTAACTCCAACAGTGATTGAAGTAGCAACTGAAAAATCTTCCAATGTCCAGTGTTTTAAATATAATTAATTAATAATAATCCACTCGCAAAGTAGTTTTTTCCCCAAGCATTTCATTCTAATAAAGTGTGTTTATAGGAATTGACCTATCAGGTGCATCTATTCTTGTTATATAATAAAGTTAGATAGAGCCTAAGATTTCATAATAAATTTATTAAAATATAAAGCGGCGCTCTACAAATTATCCAACTATTATTGTGACCCTTATTAATACAAGTGTGGTATTTCCAAATGTCCTCGGTCAAAATTTTATATTATCAATATTTGATAAATTAATGTTATCCGTTTTTTTGACTAAATAATAAACTATCATAAGTTAAGTATGACTGTATGACAGGGTAGAATCAGCTCAATGGTTGTACAGAGGCCCGGCATGGCTAAGGTCACCGGTTCAATTTCTAGATATGACCTTTATTTTTAAAAAGATAAACAAACATTCTGGGATACGAATAACCCAACCAATTGAAAATCTCCTACTACCACCACAGAAAGCCGAAAATGTTGTTTGTGTTGTGTTGACACTCAACCACTGACCGGTCTAATTACGACCTATCTTATTCTATTTCAAATTTTTGATTGAGAGACGCTAATATGGTCTTCGATGATTGAATATTGTTTTATTCATCGAGTTATTCCAAAAATAAATAAAATATTCATACTATAGTCGCAGAAAAGTCAACAGATGTATCACATTAAATCAAAATGGATACGTTTATCCAAGACACTACATAGTTCGCATTTAGTTCGGGAAGGATCTAGCAATCTCTCTAATAGGTATTATAAACGCGAAAATTTGAATGGATGTATGATGCATGGGTGTTTTCTACTCTTTCACGCAAAAACTACCGAATGGATTTTAATGAAACTTAACAATAATTTCATTAATTAGAATAACATATAGGCTATAATTTATAAAGCTAGCTAGGAAGGGGACGCGGGAGGGGAACGGGGACGCACGGGATAGGTGATTCAGGGAGAAACAATTTATTTCTTTGAATATGGCATTGCAACGCACGCCGGGAACCAGCTAGTCATACATAAAGATATCAGCCAATAAAAATATACGTTAAGAAAATGGTAGTTCTTAGTCGAAATATGATGCCGTTAATTATGACCAAAGTGGATTATTACCTTCCTCACAAATAATAATTTAGAATCATCTTTTAAAAACTCAAAAAGCAAAATTCATTTTGGAATAACTTACATAACGACCAGGACTAGACTAATGACCCTCAGTCAGATTTAAATAATGCAGTAATTGAGGAATTTAAAAGGGAAATAACCGTTAATATTTTCCGTTATTTCATTCGGAAATTATTAAGGGGTAGGTAATAAAAGTAATACATTTTTTTCATCATAAGTACCTATCTAGAAATGATATAAATGTATCGTCTGCAAGTGGTATAACCACATTTTGATAATGCATTCAGAGAGTCAGCTGTCACGAGTAGATAATAATTATTTACATAGCAGAACTTGTTTATTGCATAATAAAAGAAATATAAATAAAAATGGATAACAATAAATAAACGAGTGTGCTTTAGACTTTAGACCACACGAATAAAGTAAAACTTCACAAACTTATAAAATAAGAGAGAAATAAAATGTGTGCCCGCATTGCTCTCTCTTGCTCCTACAGTGTGAAACAGACAATAGGCCTGCACTGTGTCTTAGATATACGAAACCTAATTGGCTATGAGAGAAAGAGGGAAAGAAAATGTGTGCTCGCACCTCTCTGTCTTGCCCCAACAGTAATATAAGAAACGTAACTCTCTTTCTTTCTATCTTCACTAACTTATATCTCCCTCTCAACCTCCATTTGCGTCGCCCGATCACACTTTTCGTAACGTTCTCGTCATGCATTCACCAGCTTACTCCCCAAGTTAAGCTTGCGTAAAGAAGTTTTACTTCAAAAGCAAATCCGAAAGGGAATTCGCTCAGTAGTACCTAGAGCTGAACCCGGTTAAGCTAAAGTCCTGGGTTGAAGTCCTAGATGCGACCGAATCTTTTTCTATTTTTTTTTTTTAATTTTCCATTGAGAGTCGGTTATATTGCCTTCAACCATTAAATACAATATCTGATTGGATTGTTGAACGCACCGTCCGATTTCAGGTGTTCCTGTGTACATAGGTGTGTACGTTGGTGAAAATGGCCACTAATTATTAACGGTTTCGGATTACGGTCGGTAACCATTCGATACAGTAATTGGTGCATTCATTAAACTAAGGGCTGGTTGTTTATAAATTAATAGAAGATCAACGCCATTTTGAATTTAGTGACATTCGAACGGTCTCCGTTAATGGATTAATCAGCCTGACAGCGACAGCGGGTTGTCAAATAATTTGAATGAATAAAATACAATGATTGCATGTTGTGTTGTTTGTTTACGGGGAATTTATTCAACAACAACAATTACCTTAATAAGCACCCCAGAGGGGCGATTGCGGTAAGGATTTAAGGAATTATCTTTAACCATAAAAATAACAACTTGTTTGCTGTGAGCCGAGAGAACAGGAGTAGTTAATAATTTTAAAGTTAAGGATAATTCCTTTTTTTATGTTTTATTTTTATGTGAAGACCTCACAAGAGTCCCAACTGCTCCCGTCTGGAGCCAGTGAGATAGTGGCATCCCCAGATATATCATCCTGAAGTTAATGGTTAGGAGAAGGAGATATGGGAGGGGAAGGTGGGAAAGTGGGTCACCAAATACGGCTAAAGTCATTCTTTCAATTCTGAATGGTGGTCTTATATCAGGATGATACTGAGAGTATCTTCCACCCTGGAACTTGCCGCAAACATACCTAAGTAAGTACTTCATATTATTTTTAAAATAATAATTATGAAATAACACAAATTAATCAAATAAAATTTATTTGCGCACGCCAGGATACGATCCCGCGACCTTCTGATTGCCAGTCAAGAGCCTTACCTTTTGACCACGGAGACCGTCAATTTCTTATTGTATTATTATTATCTCAATTCACATGTTTGAACAGGTTTTATAATATTCTTCGGTTTGAATGAATTCTTCGTCGAAAATTAAACAGAAATCAAGACGTAAAACTACAAAACACCTATTTTCAAATGACTTTTAAAACTGAAATACATATTACTTTTGGTTTGAATTAGGTTTAAACTTTCCTACCAGTAATCCGAATCAACCGCGCTTCCAAACGGCCCAAATGCAGCCTTGATAACGCCGATATTAATTTCGTATACTAAGTGCTGCAGTAATGTCATCGAATTTCAGAGATGCGTATATATGGGGGGTGCGCTAGACCTCGTCCCTGCGTCAACAGGAGTCAGTCGACGAGGGCACGGTGCCCTATAAAATCATTTGCGCCACCCCCAGCAACATGTGCAGGCTTGAGATTTGCGGGGGGCCGACCTCGGCTCTCCTTCGCCTTGCCCCCGGCTACTCGACGCTGAATTCCTTAGGGTCGTCGGGTATTTCCCCCCCAATCTCCTATTGACTTTTATTTGAGGCATCACCGAGGAACCGGCTAAGGGGCGCGGAGACTGAGTGTGGTTCACGGCTAAACCGAACGTCATGCGCATTCTTGCTGGGACTGCCAATTGATTGGAGAGGACTCCCAACCGTTTACCATGCTCGTATCACTTCTGTACTGTGGCTTTTTCCCAAACAGGTGCTTGTAGGATACGCTGGATACAATCACCCAGAGCTTGCCACCTCGAGGACTTTCACCAACCTGTCCCATTGTCTTGTCTATATTTTGTAATACTAACACATATTGTATCTTGTATTTCCCGCTAAGCACTTGCATACTGCTTGCTAACAACGTATGCAGGGACATTAGAGGTCTAAATTCGTTCTAAACTAAATGTAGCTTCGTTCTTTCAAAAAAATTAGAGTCCTTTCGAGAGCCTTGAAGGAGTAACCATCTGTTACTTATACCAGGGCGGGTAAGTGGTGGATAATAACCTCCAAAGATGCGTATATGCGTTATCGACATCGAGTCTATCTGCCGAGTTTCAGTTCGATCTCGATTTTTTTTACATTAACTCCACACAGGAGGCCCTGAGGAAAATAATTTCCCACAGGGCCTATGTCATCTTTGAGGATGCTGTATGTAGGGTCTTTTTGAGGAAAGGAAGGAGTGAACATGGGTCTTGAAGAGACCTATGTTGTAGGAGGGAGGAAACACAGAGGCTGCTTCAAAATTACAATTCATTTATTCATAAAAAAAATTATTTTTATTAAAATCGATGTATTTATCTATCCATCTATCTAAATGAATAAAAATGAATGAAATTGTATGTACGCGCATAACTTCCGAACGACTGCACCAAATTGGATAATTTTTTTTGTGTTCATTATTGTCAGGACAAGGTTTGTATAAAACTTCTGGTGAGCTCTGGCATTATGAAATTTGCAGTAGGTTGCACGTGAGCTGTTTAAAAACTGAAGGTACCGGGACTGAATGTATGGAATGTAGGAGGGGGGGGGAACCCGGGAGGGGGAAGGGGAACATTGGAAAAAGGGAGTGGAACTTGGGAGGGGGGTTCGTGTGACGGGGTTAGGGGGGAGTGGAGTGGGGAGAGGGAAGGTGGAGGAAGCGGAGTGCGAACGCGAGAGAGGAAGGGGGTGCAGAAGAGGAAGGGGAGGCGGAAGAGGAGGCGGAAGGGGAGGCGGAAGGGGAACGGGACGAATGGGAAAGGACACGGAGGGAGAAACATTTTTTTTATTAAATGGAATAGCAACGCATGCCGGGTACCAGCTATACATATATACTACGTTTATTTTGTTTGTACAAATTTAGTATACAATTATTATATGTATGTGTGCGCATTTAACAATTTATATTATTAAAAAGAAAATTATCTTAATAATATAAATTGTTTAATGCACATACATACATACATACACATATACTCACACACACACACACCCACACACACCTTCCCACTACACACATCACTCGGTAATTACTTAATATTATAAATTAGACACTACAATGAAACAAATAATAGGTTCCCAACCTGAATTATTATATTTATTATTTTTTTTCTCCAATGGACAATATAATGTACTGTGTGTTTGTGTAAATAAATAAATAAATTAAAGAGCACGCCAATCCATAATTAAAATAGCTCGCTATTAACACGACGAGTTGTTCTAAAAGTAGGTCAATTTTAATGATTTTATAAATTCAAAACATCAATTCATTATGATGATAAATGAAAATCTGAGCAGGAAAAAGTGTTGATGGGATGGGTAGACATATACTAGTACATGGGGGTTAATGTTTCTAAGAGTGACAGACGTATGAAAACATTCCTCTGACTGCGGTGCAAGGTGATGGGTTGAGAGAGTTCCGCTGGAGAGTTGGAGTCTCTCCTGATTCGACCGGCCACGTGGTAGATGGGCAAACGCATCCTCCGCCAAGATCTAGACAAACTAGGGTTACCTACGGCAGAGATGTTGGTTATTTAATAAATGGTTCCCTGGGCAGTGGTATCCACACCCGCCTTCAGAATCTGAGCGGATGAACTGAGAAAGGAGGTGAATGGCGGAAGAAGCCGGTGATCAGATATAGATACCATATAAAAATCTAATCATTGTTTTCTTTGCAAAAAAAGTGGGGCAGTATTTGAAAGGAAAGATTTCAGAAAAAAAACTCGAACACATAATTTCCGCAGTCGTTGTATGGTAACACGATTCGGGATACCATCAATTAATTGATCATTTGTCTTGAGCATTTGATCTGCTGATCTGGATAATGATCAAAGCGGGTTAATTGGTTGGATTAGTTATCCCTGAAATCCCCCCTTGTTTTATCATTGAACAGACAAAACAGTAATAATATGTAACAGTGGCTCCATTCGATCGGTTTGCCGAGTACCTACGGACTGAAACCACCGCGTCGTAAGACTTCAGAGGCCGGTATTCGAATTTCTACCGATTTCTTGCAAACCTCCCTTAAAAATTTGAAGTTTTTAAGCTCTTAAAAAATATTTGTTATTCTTGAAGATAATATCTAGACATTAGTCGCGCCCAAACGCAAATTATATAAAAATCCCTCGATAGAAAAAAATCGCAGAAAATGCTCCAAAAATTAATATAAACACGTTTGTTTCGGTTATTTTACAAGTTATATGTATGAAAAAATTCACAGCGTTTCTTTAAATGTTTTTAAAGACAATTATCACGAGATTTTTGCTCTATTTTAAACAATTCGTGTTTTATTAAAGATTTTCATGATTTTTGCATCGATTTTTGTAAATGTTAGCGCGCTCTTCTAACATTCGTAATTTCATATCTTTAAGAGTTTTTAAGAGCCTTAAGCTTCTGATAGTCTTTTTTTAAAAGTGAACCACTTTGTTCGATCCCTTCCCACGATGTGTTTGGAGGCAACGAATACAGAATTTATACTAGTGCTTTTTCTTGGTGGCCCTAGTATGTACAAACTACATTATAAATATTGTTTTTGAAGGCCTCGGGCCGATTTTGTCAAAATATTTGCACTTTGCAATAAAATCCATGGAATATTTTAGAACATAAACGAAAACTAAAAACTGTTTTTGAAAGGTGATGTAAAAAGCTTTAAAATTTTATAATTCGAAATAGACATATATTTTTTTAATACAACATTTTTTAATACAAACATAAAAACGATGTAATATTGCCTCACCTCAAGTTATTTCAAAAATAAAATTACTGTTAACGAAAAAAATTGCAAATAAGCAGTTCTTACGCCGTAGGAGTGTAACTTTTAGAAACTAAAGGAGGCAACGGAGCACAGCACAAAGAGGAGACCGATTATTCTATCTTATTCTCTCACAAACTAAATCCAACAGATATATGATTTTGTCACTTTTTAGTGCCGATAGTTTTCGTTTCATCGAATTTCAAATCACAATAGTGCTAAAGAAGTTTTCACTTCAAAAAAATAAAATATACAAATAATATTTTATTAGATAAATGTGTTATAAACATTATCATAACTTTTTGTTTGTAAAATTATTAATTTCAGTTTATTTTAATTATTCCGTGTTTAAAATTTAAGATTTAAATGTAAAGTGTGGTGTTTTCTCTTTCTAACACCGTTTAGATCATATTTCTAACCATGATAATAAGGGAGACATAACGTATTTGAGACCTATGTGAGTTGTTCCGAAAACCGTACAAATTAGCGGAGTTTTTTTTTAATTTTTTTAAATTTTTTTTATTTATATGCATACATATTACAATACGTTAGAAAATGATACTTTGTCTGACAACTGGGAGGGATACCCGTTTCAGGACAGCCAAATTGTATATTCAGTTCATAATATTTTTAAGGATATCTTGAAAGAAACCATTTATATACCCAATATATGACAAATGATATATATATATATTTATTTTTTTTATATACGTAACTTTTTTATATACGTCACTTTATTTGTTCTATTTTTTTTAAGAGAAAAAAAACTAGAACAAATAAAGTTATGATGGAAATAAAAACATATACATGAAATAAAGATATGAGCAAAAAAAAAAATTTAAGTACAGTGAGATATGTGTTATCAATAAGTTACGATAAGAAAGAATACAAACATAATATAAAAATGTATACAACCAAAATTTAAAGTAAGGTGATCATAGGTTTGCAAAATTGCAATAATAACCTTTAATAACACCTTAGTATGTTTCGAGTTCCAATGCGCCGCAGCGCGCTGTTTCGATGGTACGAGTACCTTCAGTACCTCCCACTGCAAGTTGCAGGAGTTCGGAACTGTGGATTTTTATATTTTAGATATTTTATTTTGAATATAATATTTTAAATTTACTACATTTAATTACATCAATAATTGCCTTCAGAATAGGTAAATAGCTTCTTTCGGGCGATCACAATTTTCAAATTCTTTCGAGGTCTTTTTGGAGAACATTAACAATTGCATATTAGAATTTACATTTATATTTATAATTTGCCAATATATGACATATTAGTTCTCAATGTATTTATGACTATTTAATTTTAATAAGTACCATAAGTAAGTAATAGAAATAACCCATTTAAACCAGAATATAATTATGACATGACATATGAATTTCCTATGTATTTATATAGATAATTTCAGGACTTATTTTTGAAACGCCTGGTCGTTATTTTACAAGAATCAAAGAACAGTCGTTATATCACAAGGATAAGAAAACAGAGCAAAAGATTTTTCTTTTTGAATAACATAAACTTTTTAGTACATATTAGGTATGTGAGATTGTGTTAGCATATGTTCGCTCTTGACTCTCCCCATATCTAGAAGCCAATTGCTAACCCATTTCCGTAAAGTGCTTGTATTTTTCGATTTCCATGCATCGGGTATGATGTTGAACAATTTAGGCCCTAAGTAGGAGTATTGTCTTTGGGCATGTGATGTGTTTGTAGTAGGTGGAACCACTGGATTCCTCCCTGCATGGCGGGTGTTGTGGAGATGATCAATGGATGAATATTGGTGTCGGTGTTTTTGTGTATGTAAAATATTTTTTCTTATGTATAGTTGCCGTACATCAAGAACTCCTATCTCTTCAAATAATAGATCACTGGGATACCTGAAGGGTTTCTTAAGGATGACCCTTAGAAGTGATTTTTGTGCTTTTGCTAAAGGATCCATTATTGTTTTGGAACAGCCGCCCCATCCCAAGGAAGCATATTCTAGCAATGAGTTGCACAAGGCATGGTACATTTGTTTCAGATCTTTTACGCGAAGAATATTTCTAACAGACATGAATAGATGAGTAAGTTTTCTGATCTTTATGGAAGTTGAGACTATATGTTCGTCCCATCTCAGAGACTTATCTATTATGATTCCAAGATATTTTATGCTATCGACACATTCTAAGTTTAAGCATTTACAAGTGGTTTGGTCATTACAATGGTGTATAAGGATGTTGTGTATTTCTTTTGGTTTTCCTACTTGTGTTGCACTGAAGCGGAGGAATTTGGTTTTATCTAAGTTAAGCGTGAGGAGATTGTTGTCTTACCATTGTTTAACCTTATTTAAACCCACTTCTGCTTAACTCTGAACAACATTCCAGTTTTTGCTTTCAAATAATAAAACTGTATCGTCAGCAAAGGTGATAATGTGGTCGGCAAAGGAACTGTTACATAGATCATTTATATATATATTAAATAAAAGTGGTCCTAAAGTACTTCCTTGGGGTACACCGAATTTAATATTAGCTGAATCGCTTATAGTGTCGTTGATAAGCACTCTTTGGCTCCTGTTATCTAAATAGCTACACAACAGATTGAAGAGCTGACCTTGTATACCAATGCGCTGTAGTTTATTCAACAGGATTTTATGAGAGATAGTGTCGAATGCTTTGGCTAGATCCAGGAAGAGCGCAATGCATTTTGTACCTCTATCTATGTTATTAGAGATAATTTTTGTCAATTTAGCAATGGCATTTTCAGTGCCTAAACCTGGACAGAAACCGTATTGACTATTGGAAAGGATTTTATTGTTTTCTAGGTATAGGGTGAGCCGATTCTTAACAATTTTCTCAATAATTTTAGACACAGATTTGATCAAAGAAATAGGTCGGTAGTTGTTGATCTGTGATTTATCCCCATTTTTGTGATGAAGAATAACAATTGATTGTTTTAAATGATTGGGGAATTTTCCAGAGTTAAAACTTAGATTACAAATGAACGTTATGGGTGATACTATGGCGGATTTTATAATTTTTAACAGGTTTGTAGAGATCTTATCTGGGCCACACGCATTGGATGACTTAAGTTCGTCAATTGTTTTCATCACTTCGTGTGACGTAGTTCGAATATTTTCTATTTTATGCTCGAGATTACAGCCAGTTTTCTTAGCGAGATCAGTTTCAGTTGTGTTAATTTTATCGAGAATTTTTTTGGCCAGAGTGGTTCCCACTGACGTGAAATATAATAATAATAATATAATAAGCCTTTTATTCTGGTCTTCGGTCAGGTATACTAAGCATGTTCTTGTTTGTTTATAATAAATCCCGAAGCTCAGTTTGCCTCTTGGCATAGGCCTCCTCTAACATTTTCCACTGGGACCTGTCATGCGCAACTCTTCTCCATTGATTTCCAGCCGTGAGTTTTAGGTCGTCTTCCCATCTTATTTGTTGACGTCCTCTACTTCTCTTGCCATCTCTTGGATACCATTCAGTGACATTTTTACACCATTTGTCTTGTGGATCGCGGATCATGTGACCTGTCCATCTCCACTTTTGTTGGTCTATTCTGGCAATTAAATCAGCAACTTTGGTTTTCTCCCTTATTGTGCTGCATCTCACTCTGTCCTGTTTCCTTATTCCTGTCAGACTTCTCTCCATGGCTCTCTGGCAGCGTTCCAACTTGTCTCTGTGTCGTTTGGTGAGTGCCCAAGTTTCGCATCCATAGGTGATGACTGGAAGTATGCATGTGTTGAAGACTTTCCTTTTTATTTGCATACTTAGCTCATTGGATTTCAAGATTTCTTTCAAAGACCAGTATTTCTTCCATCCATTTGCTACTCTTCGCTCGATTTCTTTAGTGGTTTGATCTTTATGAGATATTATCTGTCCTAAATAGATGTAATCTGACACATATTCGAGTGGTTGATTGTCAATTAGTATAGTTACTGGTTTAGAGTTTGTAAGCAATTTTGTTTTATCTTTGTTCATGCATAGGCCGACTTTCGTGCTTTTGTCAGTTAGCGATTCTATCATTTTCTTTAGGTGTGATGGGTTTTCCTCAAATAGTACTATATCGTCTGCAAATCTTAGGTGGTTCAGTTTTACACCTTGCACGTTGATACCATATTTTTCCCAATCTAGTTTGCGGAAGATACTTTCCAGAGCAGCCGAGAACAATTTTGGTGATAAAGGGTCTCCCTGTCTTACACCTCTCTCAATCTTGAACTTTTTTCCCAAGGTTTCTAGTTGGATCCTCGCTTCGCAATTCGAGTATATCTTTTTTATAATATTGATGTAGTTTGAAGGTATCCCTTGCTGTTCAAGACTATCCCATATGGCTGTGTGTCTTATGCTGTCGAAAGCTTTGGAGTAATCAATGAATGCCATGTATAGTTTCTTATTATACTCGTTATATTTTTCTACTATTTGTTTCACTGTGTGTATGTGGTCTAGGGTAGAGTATTTTTGTCTAAAGCCGGCTTGCTCCCGTGGTTGGTTTTCGTCTAGCTTTTTACTTATTCTTTCCAGGATAACTTTAGAAAATACTTTGTAGATATTTGACATCAAACTTATAGGTCTGTAGTTCCCGATATCTTCTTTTTGTCCTTTCTTAAATATAAGAATAATGTTTGATGTTTTCCACTGTGTAGGGATTAGACCAGTTATTAGTATTTCATTGAATATTGAAGTGAGTATTGGTAGTAGTTCTTCCAAGGTGCCTTTAAGAAGTTCGTTTGTCACTTTGTCTGGACCTGGAGCTTTTTCCATCTTCTGACTGTATATGGCTTTTTCTACTTCTCTGGAAAGTATTTTCGGTTCAGTTATAACGTTTTTCTGCTCTTTATTGACGTCTGTCCTCGGATCGTGTTTTTGTTTGTTGTCTGGGCTTGAATAGAGGTCCTGGTAAAATTTTGTGGCTATTTCATTAATGTTTTTTCTATTTGAAGAAGTAGTCCCCTTTTTGTTTAGTTTTGGTATCCATTCTTTATTTGATTCTTTCAATTCTTTAAGCGCTTTTTTAACTCCTCCTGTTTTCACTATATGCTTTTCTAATGTTTGCAGCCTCTTGATCTTCCTATCTTTTCTGATGTTCTTTCTGATTTCCTTACTTAGTTTCGTTATAGTTTTTATGTTATCTTTTTTAGGATGTTTTGAAAGTAGATTCCGTCTTTCTTCTATAAGTTGCAGCGTTGTATCACTTAGTTTGTACTTGTTTCTACTGCTATTCTCTGTTTTTACTTTAGTTAGTAGATTTTCTAGCTTTCCATATTTCGTATGAACATCAATGTTTTTCGTAGTTAATTCATCAGCTGATTCAATTAGAGATTGTTTTATTTTCTTTAGGGTTTCTTCGCTGTGGTGATTTGTAGAGTATGAAGCGAATTTTTTCCTAGAATTCTTTAGTGGTTCTATTCTTATGTTGCTTCTTACCATACGATGATCTGTATTGAAATTGAGTTTAGTTAAGACCGACGTATCCGTGAAGGCTTTTGGGTAGTTTGTTGTTATGTAGTCAATTTCGTTTTTGGTGTTGCCGTCAGGGGAGATCCATGTCCACTTCTTATTTTGGTTTTTCATATATAAACTGTTCAAGAGCGTTAGGTTGTGTTGTAATAAGAATTCAACCAAAAATTCACCATGTGGACTTCTTTTACCTTGGCCAAACTTTCCCAATACATATTCTTCCTTGCATTGCTTCGCCCCGACTTGAGCATTAAAGTCGCCCATTAGAATAATATGGTTGTTTTGATACCTTGTTAATGCTTGTGTTAATTCTTTATAGAAAAGTTTGATTTCTGTTTTTGTTGCTTTTTCTGTTGGGGCATAAATTTGTATAACAGACCATACTTTTTGGTATCCCGGTATGTCAATGTTAAGAATGGCTATTCGATCAGAGATTCCAATTAGGTCTTGTATGTTTTGTTTCATTGACCGTTTGATTATGAATCCTACTCCTCTTTCGCCGGCTGTTTCGCCTTTGTGGAATAGTATGTAGTCATCCCGTTCCTCAATCTTTTCTCCTAGTCTTCGCATCTCACTAATGCCCAGGATGTCCCATTTTATTTCTTCGAGAGCTTTTTCAAGCTCATGTAGGCTTTCTTCGGTTCTAAGAGTTCTCGTATTTAAAGTTGCAATATTGAGTATTTTGTTTCTTCTTGTTGTTAGAGGGTGGTGGTCTATAACTCCCGCGGGGACCAGCCGAATTGGGAGACTTTTTGTTAGTTCGATTTGCTTGTTAATTTTAGTTGGTATTAATATTGTTTGTTCCCGATTTTTCGGGAAAATTATTAGTTTTTTGGAGCATTTAGTTGTTGTGAGTCAGAACTTGACCGGTTGTAATAGTTTAGTATGTTAGGTCTGGTGATCTCTTTCATGCTAGTTTTGGGTAGAGGTTGTGAAGGATTGCTCAATATTTTGTTTGTATTTACTTTCTTCTGTTCTGATGACTTAGGAGAATCCGAAGTTCCTTTTTGACGTGAAATAGTTATTTGCAAAGTTTACTATCTTTTTTAGGTCTGATGTAATAGTGTTTTAATTTCAGATGATTTATTGATTTTGGTTTTAGTTATACTGCGAAATGCTTCCCATAGCCTTTTTGGTGTATAGTTATTTTCGTAAATAATGTTTTTAAAATAGTTTTCTTTAGTTGAAATGATTATTTTTTTACACAAGTTCCTATACTTTTTATAGCGGGTTTGTAATATATTATTCTTTGGGCTACTTTTCGCCTTTTTGTGTAGTTGGTTCCTTCTATGAATTGATTTGACAAGGCCAAGGGTGATCCATGGTGTAAGTTTTAATTGTTTATTAGATATGAGTTTCTTACTAGTGTGTTTGGCTATATAATCATTTAACTTGGTGAAGAATTCTGTCATTGCTGAGTCAGTATCTCTTTGGTCTAGAACGTTTTCCCATTTTTCTGAATTTAAGTCCTCAAGTAGATTGAAGTAGTTTATTCAAGGTATGTATTTAATTTTGACTGCGGTGGGAGGCTTATTTTTAAGACAGAGAGCTGTAGTGTAGTGGTCAGAAATTGTGGTGTGAATAACAAATGAGTCGCAATGTTTAATTTTTTTAACGTTAATGTGGTCAAGACAAGATTTACTTGAGCCCTGTTCTCGAGTAGGGCTGTTAATTGTTTGCATGAACCCATTTTCCGTTAACAGACACAGATAATCTTCGGATTGACGGTGGTACTCGGGGATCGTGTTAATATTTAAATCGCCTTAAATTATTTGCGTTCTAATTGTTTTGAACTGTTGATGTTAGATTGAAGAGAATTCAAAAAAGTGTCAATATTTTGGAAAGAGGGTGACCTATAGATTGCGAAAATACATAAGTTATTGTTCAATACGATTTTCATATAGTTTGCTTGTGGTAGTAATATTTCATCGACTTGTGCTTGTAGACCGTCTCTGATGTAAATTACAATTCCACTTGATTTAATTAGAATTATGTTAGTGTGATATTCTGAGTAATTTTGAATTGTTTTTGAGGTGTACTCTTTATTTATCCAGCAATCCGATAAGATTATTACATTGAACGCGTTATTAAATTGATCTAAGAAAATTAGGAAATCGTCAAGTTTAGATATGCTTCTTATGTTCTGATGTATAATCTTTAGACTGTAGGAGCCCCAATTATAGTTTTTTATATTATTCAAGTTATCAATAATATTCGAGTTACAGAATATACCTGAATGGTTACTAATATCACAAGGTAAATCAAACATAATTAAAAGTTAGTTGAATGTAGAATAGCAAACAACGTTTCAATAATATGTTATTAAAATTAAAAACTCTTCTCAATGTAGTTGAATAGATAGGTGTGTATGGAAATAAGTTGACAGTGATTTGATAATATAAAGCAGAATGTTTGCAACCACTGAAACATTGTGATAAAAAATTATTATATGTTGATGGTAACAAAATAATAAGTGTAAATGAGCGGGATGGGGTGTGTTCGTACAATTGACTAGTGAAATAATTAATCAACGCTAATCGTTTTACATCATGGTAAATAGTATAATGAGGACTGGTAACTTCGCTGTATCGCTGAGTTTCGGCTTTATTGCATATTCTTGTAGACGGGCGAGACGGTACATACCTCGATATTTTGGTTCTTTCCGTTGTATTACATCGCTGCGAGCTTGATTTCATCAGATATACATATTGCATTAGCACCTGTATCGTGTCTAACATATATCTGACCCGCTCGGGTCCACGTGAACCGGTACCCCTTTCCTTTCGCTTCTTGTCTAGCCTTCCAAAGTAGTTGCTTGCCCCGAAATGTCAGCTGTTCGGAAACGTAGATTCTTGAAGTCGGGCCAGCAATACCAATGTTCGAGGTATTTAATTTGTCTTCCAAATTCGGGTTGTTTTTGTTATATGATTTCACATCCGCTAACAGTTGTTCTTTTGCTATATTCGATTTGAGTTTGATTATTATTTTTCTCGGATATTTGGTATTTAATTTTTTTGCTTCTCGATGAATAGCGTCTATGTCTTTGATTTGGATGTTGGACTTAGTTTTTTGGCAGATGTTAAAAATGACGTCTTGTAGTATTTCTCCTTTGTTTTCCGGGATTCCTCTGATTTCTAAGTTGTTGGCCTTAAGAGCTCTCTCTTGGAATTCAAGACGGTCCTCCAGTACATTAATCCTGGCTTCCAAATCGATGTTCTTTTTTGTAAGCGCCTCGTTCTTTGATTTAATTTCACGGATCCTGACTAGGAAGTCCTCGTATTGTGAGCTCATGAATTGAATGCTTTCTAAAATTTTATTGTTTTATTCCATGATGTCATTATGTTTCCTTTCAAGATTGGATGTCTTATCCAAGACTAACCCTTGCAGATCTTCTAAGTTTGCTTGGGCCTGAGCGGTAATCATCGGTCCTTTATTGTTCATTTTTCTACCTGGCTCCAAAGGTTCGTTACCGCTAATTGTCTCCGCTGCGCTCGAAGCGGCCGCCACTGTTGTCTTTGTATTTTTGCACTGTTTGCATTTTAGTAGCGCACGCCGTTTCTGAGTGAGCCTACGGAAACTGTTCTCAGTTATTCCCCCGCAGGCTAGATGAAATGTGCCTTTGCACGTAGAGCACATAGAAATTGACTCTTCTGTTATAACTGTATCCGGGCAGATATTGCAATGCATTTTGTAAGTAAATTTAATTACTACCTGCGTTACACCTTGGTGATGATATTAAGTTATATTTTTTGTTTTTGCTGATTATACTCCGTAGGTACGGTAAATCACTAATATGAAGTTTATAGATTTTAGTCCTTGGTGTCACAAAAAGGAATCACTACCGTTAACTTTTCGGTTTTTGTGTTTTGTCACTTAGTAATTACTTTAACGCAGAGCAAAAATATTATGACTGTTACGTTTGACTGACTGATTAGATTCTGAGTTAAAACGTCCATTTAAAAGTTAAAAGAACGGGAAGTGCCCTTATAATACCGAAAGAGAAAACCAATAACTGACTTGTTAGCAGCCGCAGTTGCACTCTTCTCTTGCAATCGCGCATCCTTTGATAAAGAGAAACTAGAATAGTTTTATTACATTGTCAAATTTAAATCGTCCGTCTAGTTTTACGTGTGACGCAATTGTTGAAAAACCATTTTTTTAGAACTTTCAGTCGGCTAATTATGAAATACTAGCTGGTACCTGGCTTCGGTCAGGGAATTGATAAGAGATCGAACTGACCTTCGAACCTACGACGGATTCCAAACATTCCACAACATTCGAGAGAGTTCTGGAATGTTCCACTATGATCTGGGATGTTCCGGGATGTTTCATAACGTTCCAGATTATTCCCGAACACTCCACAACATTCCAGAATTTCCTGGATGTTCTAGAATGTTGTGGAATTCTCTCGAATACTCTCGAATGTTCTGGACTGTTCTAGAAATTTCTAGAGAATGAAACTTCCGGGTCTTATATCTTCAAAAGCACGCCCTTCAGGTGAAAACAGAATCCTTTTCGTGGTTGGGGGACAGAGTGCTACCACAACATATATTAACTCCCTTGGTCGTACCGGGACTCGTTTCTGACTTTTGGCGGCACGTACATTGAATACACTTTCTTTGTGTTCAATGTAAAGATGTTTCCAATAAAAAAACGAGTGTGCTTTAGACCACACGACTGAAGTAAAACTTCACTAACTTAATAAAGGAGAGAGAAAGAAAATATGCGCGCGCACTGCTCTCTCTTGCTCCTACAGTGTGATACAGACAATAGGCCTGCACTGTGTCTTGATATACGAAACGTTACTGGCTATGAGAGAAAGAGAGAAATAAAATGTGTGCACGCACCTGTCTTTCTTGCCCCTACAGTAATACACCAAATGAGTACTCTCTTTCTATCTTCACTAACTTATTTCTCCCTCTCAACTTACGTTCGCCTCGCCAGATCACATTTTTCATAACGCTCTTGTCACGCATTTACCAGCTTACTGCCCAAGTCAAGCTTGCGTAAAGAAGTTTTTCTTTAAAAAAGAACTACCTATTTATTGTCTAAATTATGTATTTTGTTAAGTGTTTTTGTCGTTAAAAAAAAACATTATTTTTAATTATACCAATGATAATATTTATTATGACAATGGTAATTACGCGCCATTCAATGATTTATCACATACCGGCATTTAAAATTTACGACCGTAATGAAAAAGGTTCTATCTCTCTGGTTTCAATCCTGGGATTGGTTTGCAGCAATTTCCTCTAATTTTTTCTTCCATTCTTCCCTGTCTTGTGCGGCTCTTTTGAATTCTGCATATGATGAGCAGCGCACGTCCACCAGCAGGTCGTTCAGGTACTTTCGGCGTGGGCGTCCCCTAGAGTTTGTCCCCTCGGTCATACCCTCCATTATGGCATGCAAGAGGCCTTCTTGTCGTATAACATGGCCGATCCATCTTGCACGCCTTTCGGACAAGGTCCTGAGCAGGTGCCTTCCTCCTTCGATTCTTTGGAGAACCTCCTCATTTGTAATGTGGTCTCTCCAGGAAATTCCTAATAATCTTCTATAGGACCACATCTCAAAAGCCTCTAGTCTCCGTTTATCTCTTTCGGATAGGCACCATGTTTCGCAGCCGTACATTAAGATACTCCACACATAGGTCTTGATGAGGAGTATTCGGTCTATATTATTTGATTCAATTACTTTCGACCTTTTATTGAATGCAAGCCTAACCTGGTGTATACGGCTGTCGACCTCGCTCTTAGACTGACCGTCCCATGTTATTTTGCTCCCGAGGTAGACAAACTCCTTGGTGTTCTTTAGTGGAACTCCTGCCATCTCTACTCTCATCTGGTGTTGCGTTCGGCCTACAGTCAGCAGCTTTGGTTTGTCTTTATTTATCTTCATGTTGTAGTTGTTTTGAAGAATGCTTTGCATGGTTGTTAAGGCCTCTTGCAGTTCTTCTTCGCTAAAAAAAAAAAAAAAACTTAAAATAAAAAAAATAAAAAAAAATAAAATTTAAATAATTTAAAAATATTTAAAAATTTAAACTTAACCATTTTCTTTGAAAAAGGTTAAGTTTTGCAAATAAAAACATTTTATATTCTTTATCACAATTTAAAAATATAATATTAGGATATCACTATTCCAACCGTTGCTGAAAGTTCCTAACCATGTCGGGTTACGATTTGTTTATTTAAAACATTAAATTTTCGGAGGTACCTATATTGTATAACATGTATGTGATATGAGCACACTTATTAGACATGAGGCTGGAGTTGGAAGCAGGGCCTGATTAACCATGTCGGGGCCCCTAGGCAATGCACGTCTCGGGCCCCTTTACAAATGGGGGGTGGAAGGGCCGGCCCACCCCGGGCCCCTTTGTTCCCATGATCAAATCCTAAACCACCTACACACCAGGACAAGATAATTTTTTTATTTTTTTTTATTTCATTTTCTGAAAGATGCATTTGTTAAAAATGCTCTCACCAAATGTAAAGAAATTCGGAATATTGACGGCGATTGAGTATTTTATGTGAAACCGTTTGAAACAGTTGGTATGTAGAATTATCTTTCGGCAAAACTATGAATGCGTTTTTCTCGAAACTTTTTTTAACACGTTTTTCAACCTGGTTGACGACATATTAAAAAAAACTATACATCCCATTTACACGCACCAAGTCTTAAACTGTTCGAAATTCTAGTGTCTATGGCACCACGTAGGGGATTTTTGATATCTAAAAAAATAAAAATTGCGGACCATCGAATTTCATTTTCGATTTTTATGGAAAATTTTCATTTCATAAAAGAAAAATAGAGGGGGACCCTTTATAAAAAAATCCCTAAAAAGTTCCATCGTGACTGGATTTTCTAACAGTTTAAGTGCGTGCAAATTGGATGTACGGTTTTTCTAATACTTATGTTGTCAACCAGGTTGAAAAACGTAATTTCGAGAGAAACGCGTTTAAAGTTTTGCTGAAGGATAATTCAACATACAACTGTTTACCACTGCAGTTTACCCTTTTCTAACTTTAAAAAAAAATAATTTTTTACCACTGTCGTGTCCTCTGTGTTGTGATTGTCCTATTTCATATTTAAATTCATTCTCAGTATTTATCTCGATGTGTACAGTCCTTTACTTTTAACTTTTTATGTCTATGCCACCTCTTACTTCAAGTCTTTTTGTCTATGCTATTTCATAGTGTAATATTGTCATTAACTTCTCATCTATATTGTCTTTTCTCTGTGGTCACGTAAATTTTTGTTTGTTTATAAATACGAGTGCATTGTTTTGCAAAGTCATTCTCTCTAAAAAATTCTCTCTAAAAATCTCTTTCTAGAAATTCTCGCATCACTCTCTCTTACCGACTCAATTAAACGACTAATTGCCAGTCACCTCGATTGTAAAGTTATCAAATAAAGTTACAATTAATCCAAAACACAAGTGTTTCAAGGATAACCTAAACAATCTCTCCTCCCAGTACGCCCATCTTGGCGTGGAAACAAAAGAGGCCAAAAACGCAGCGTCAGCCTTACGACCTGACCGGAGACTTCCCGAGACCACGCCAGGACGCCTACTTCCACCACAACGTAATTTTATTCAAAATTAATCTGTTTTTTAACTACATCACGAAGGCATGCCATCACCTCATTCAATAAAAAAATTAATCGAAGAATAAAATACAATAACTCTTTATTGCATATAAAAACATACATAAAAACAAAAACATGTTAAAAAAATTAAAAAATAGTACAATGAACGGTAAGATCACTAATGTGATATCTTCCAGATAACCTTGGTATGAAGAGAAACAAAGAATTTTAGCAAGCAGACAGGTAGTGCATACTAAAGCTTGTACAACATTTATATTTTAAACATATAATTAGAAATAAAAGCAAAAAAAAAACTCAAACAAAACTATCGCAAAACAAAACCATGGCAAAACAAAACCATGGCAAAACAAACAACACACGGAACCTATAATCACATCCCCATTGATACTAAGTAATTCTGCAAAAGAAGGAAAGTAAAATATAACTACGTTTAGATATTTTGAACATTAGTTATTAGCTTATAACCTAATTATTATTATTTGTTGTTTTCTTTAACTTGTGTGCCGAATGTGGCCGCATATGCTTGAAATATTGTCACCCGGATGACAAAATGCACGTAATGTTATTAACCTGTAAATGTTCCTAATAAAAATAAAAATAAAACATCTTGAAAGCTGACTTTTTTCCAAAATCGGTGCCGGAGTTGCTCACTAATAATTGACAGTAAGTACTTGCTCACCATTGACGCAAGTCATTTTTTCTCGGGGGGCGTTCTCAGTTGCCTACTGTGCCTAAAGGATAATCCGGTACTGGTTGGAAGCCAACCGAGAACTTAAAACTATTCTGAATTTAAAACATTTTAAAGAACGTTTCGTCAACAGAACAACGAATGTAACTCAACAGATGAAGTATACATAGCTCATAACATTATATTTACGT